>JAWZYU010000019.1:15525800-16775800 GCA_038380435.1 Ryuthela nishihirai
TTCATTGTTTGATGAAAATTCTTCAGCATATCTCCCAGAATGAAGCTGACAAGTTAATTATTAAACCTTGAAATCTCTATGTCGACTTTTATTTCGTTGAAACCTGGAATTTTGCGCAACACAATTTGAACAACACTGATTTAAACAATTTCTTAATAAATTCCTTTCTTTGCATTATTGATTTAAATAATCTGTTTTGTTTATCTGATTTTTGTCTTTTAATCTTTCCTCTGAAATGAAAAAATATGAATTTATTCTGTTGCTGTAGCAAACTAATTCTCAAGATGTTTTGAAGAAACAGGGCACTTTGCATTGAAGTTTGTCACTGAGCAACAAAATTTTGTCACTGAGCAACAAAAGGAAATTTCCTACACAAAATTGTAGAAAACTGCTAATTTCAAACTGAATTATAACAAAAATCAAGAAATTGTTTTAAATTATTTTATTCATATTTATTTACATTTTTATATTATTTACAGCTTCAATCAAGAAATGTCACTTAAACAAAATTAAAAACTGATATATTACAACAAAAGGTTAAAAATATCAAATTTCCTTATATATGAAACTTTGAAATAAATTTGATTCAAAAGACGTGTTTCTTGTTTTGAATGGAAATTCCAAAAACAAAGATAAAATTCATACAATAACAAATGGGTAATTTCTTTCATTTTTTTCATCTACAAAACCTATGCAATGGGATTTAAATGTACACTCTTTCATAAGTATTTATGGTTACATATATATATATATTCTCTTACATAAAGAAACTGGATATCACATCAAATCATAATAGTATCTCCAATATCTTATTTTATGGAATAAACACATTTCCTTTCTGATGTAGAAGTTAAAATTTGGGATTTTCTGCTAGATATTTTATATATACGTTTAACATGAGTCAATCGACTTCAATCATCTTCATCTATAAACTGCGATTATAAAGTGTAGAATTACATCCAGTCCAGGTCAGTCCAGTACCGAAATACAGTCCAGATTCGATATAATTTGCCAGTTTCCAAACTTTTCTCGGTTTCACAACTAGTCCTTATCGTCGGTCTCTGATTCTGCCTCCGATGGGGAATCTGGAGCGCAAAAATATGACCTACATACTGAACATTTTGTGTTTGGCATAGGAACAAATGTGTCATCAACTTCCTTCGAAGTGGGAGAGGCGGGAGTACAAAATTCCGTTTCACAAATCAAACATAATGAGTTGTTTTCATCTTCCTGTGGGTCATGGCCTACAAATGAATCCTCTTCCTCTGAATCTGCCTCCGATGGAGAATCTGGTGTGCAGAAATATGACCTACATACTGAACATTTTGTGTTTGGCATAGGAACAAATGTGTCATCAACTTGCTTCGAAGTGGGAGAGGCGGGAGTACAAAATTTCGTTTCGCAGATGAAGCATAATTCATTATCTCTAATTCTCGAAAGAAAGTCTAATGAGCAGAACTTTTTGTTAAGAAATGAGCAAGTATTACTGGAATATTGATCTGCGTCAATTTCGAGAGATGATTCACCACTGGAACGTTTTCTCTTTCTTTGGGGAGTTAAAAGGATGTTTCCTGCTCCGGTATATAGTATGTTCAGGTAGTCGATTAGAAGATGAAGAACTCTGCATGTGATCCCCGTCATGGTCACTATCTGCAGAAACTGTAGCTTCTTGTTCGGCAGCAGAGTCCGACAGTGATCTTTTGGGTGGACTAAATCCCTGATCGTCAGTAAACCTATATGAAAGGAATATAGAGTATAAAACTTAATTATTTCTACTTTCATCATTGGAAAACAAAATAAAATTTTCGCTGTCTAAAGCGAAATATTTATTAAAAAAGGATGTAAAAGCAAAGTACCTTTAAAACATCAATCACTGCTATCACTTATGGGCGGGTCTCCCGCTGCACCTCCCAATATTCTAATATTAAATGTGTCCGCATTGAGATTTATTTCCTCTAACCCCATCCCTGCTCTCGGTAAAGAGGGGTGGTGTGCAACAAGACTGAGTGGTGCTGCAATTTTAGTAAATAGATATATGATTAAAAATTTTAAACTGTGCACAACTTAAAGATACTAGAAAAAGAAAGTATACCATGGCCAAACTTAAAAAAAATTGCGTAATTCAGTTTCAGCTACAAAACATTATGTTATTTTTAACTATAAGAAAATACTCCTTAGAAAAGATACTAATAGTCGTATGATCTTATTGTTATTGCTAAACATTCATGAAAACGGCAAGATGGAACTGGTTCGCATATTTCGTATTTTCTTCTAAGTTTTCCATTCTTATATATTTAAATGCCAAAACGAGAACACATTATTTTGGATCGCAAAAAATGGTACTGAAATAATCATTCTCCAGTTATTTAGAGTGTCAGAAAGCCTGCTCTAAGTCGTATTATAGTGATATGTTGCTGTCAGAGTTTTGTTGCAAGCAGCTGCCTGAGAAGTAATTTACATATATTTATATTCCTTTTTCGTTTTGTTATTATATTTAAATACTGACACTTAATTAAGCAATATAAGAAATTAGTACGAAGATGAATGATTGAAATCTGAAGAAGAAATATTACGATTCACACTTTCCGAAACTCCCAAAGGTTTCAATTGCAACCTCTAACTGTGGAAATATGCAAAAATTACAAAATTTGAAACTGACATTACAAGCAATGTATTTATGCTATATATATGAAATTTTGATGGTAGAATATGAAGATCATTAGGTTTACACTGGCAACACAACGTTCTCTCTTACCTTCAGGGGCGGAGGAGCAAGGAGTTGAGACAAAACGTTACTTTTTTTAAGAGGAGAACGGATAATTTTTTGTTAGATAGTTAGTATTGATTTTTATTTCTATTTTCCAAACATTAGGTAGTTGTAATTTGTACCATTAAAGAGCACTCACTATACACAGAAGACACGAAGCGTTTGATAAATATTGTAAGTGTTCTGTCTATCGTAGAATTGTTTTTTCCTTTCGGTGGTAAGGGGCCAAAAGATATTCCACCAACAGCAACAATCTTTTTTCAGAGGGATGTGGCAAAAACAATTTTTAACGTTAAGGGTTAAATTGGAAACAATTTTTACATCGTTAAGAAATAAATTCCAGAAACAATTTCCTTCAAGGCGCACAAAACAAAAATTATAATTGTTAGCACAAAAAGCTTTCTGAATAAACGCGAAATATACATTTGTTGTAATCATTGTTTAAATCAATTTTCAAAATATTTGAAATGAGTAACAACACTATAGTTTGCTATTAAATGTTTCGAACTAAGAGCTCTGAAAGTATTCAAAGAATATTGTTGAAAATCGAGATTTAGAAATATTATCTACAGTGACATTTATCCAGTGAGTTTCAAAGCAAGAGAGTTCAGAATATGACTTTCCATTCGGATAACAGGGAAGTGTTGGGAAACCTCTTCCAATACAGTGTATATATGAATTACATATCGAACTCTTTGGCTAAAGTTCTATTAATAGTAGTGCTTTCTAATGGACTATTTATCCTACTTTAAACAAGAAAAAATGACTTATTATATTAACTACATACCTTCTACTAGACTTCATTTCAAGAGCCACTTTAATACTCAAACGAAGAATAAGGGTCAATGCTTCAGCTTCAGTAAATCACTTCCTCACAAGTCGAATACCGTAATACGGAATGGAATTAGAGGGGCTAGGAGGCAAGTTTCAATTCGAAAATTTGTGATTGTTTGCGATCACGCGATCAGACTCTCAGGTTGCATTCAATCATGTAGTGCAGCCCAACTATCCAAATTTAGGCAATGGAGATGAATGTCCTTGAACTAATCTGAGCTGATTACGTGGTCAGTAATTCTCAAAAGTTCAGAAATAATCTGTACTAGAACAATTTTAATCTGCTATTGCTGAGACAGTTTCAGAGCTAACCCTGAGGGAAAGAAAATTATGGCATGACACCGTCACACGTTTTGTTACAATGGGAGATATTAGTCATTTCCTGTGGGAGTACTGGTAGTGGCATAACCCTAAGGGGAAGGAAATTACGGCGTGTCGCCTTTTGGTGCAATGGGAGACATTAATCCTTTCCCGTGATAAAATAGCATTTTTAAGCCGTGGCAAAATAGCATTGGCAAAATAGCATTTTTTTTTATTTCAAAGATGGAAAATTTCGAAAATATTTTAATTTTGCCATTCTAGGGAATTTTGCGATTTTCTCCGTTTGCTGGAAGTTCTCAGGAGGCGAAAATGACGCAAATAGCATTTTTGGTATAATAAAATAAATAGTTTCGCTATTCACTTATGCATATCGAGTATAATTCATTTTGGTAGCTCGATTACTGGTACTTAAACTATAGCCCCATGATGCAATAGTTAAATCTTTACAGGGACTGTTCATATATATTTAACTAATTGGATTGGAGGCCTATAAAACATTGGCCGCAGCACAATTGTATTAGAAACACATTATCTCTCAATTTCTGAGAATTACTGACCTTGCACTCAGCTAAGATTGCTTCAATGGCATTCCTCTCCATCGGCTAAAATAGATGTTAGATAATAGGGCTGCACTTAATGATTAGCTGAAACCTGGGACTCTGATCAGATGACTGATATAATTAAAAATTCAGTTGACCTTCCTTTTTGCAATTTTTGTGCACAATGTGAACACTCTTTTAACAAAATGAAGCTGCTAAGATCTAACATATGACCTACAATGCCTGAAGAAAAACATAAATCACATTATCCTATCTATCGAATAACAAGATGCTTCTTCCATTGGTTTCAGGGAATTTATTAAAGATTTTGCAGCCAGTATATTGAAAAGCGCTGAATTTTAATTGCCGTCGAGTGTTGATAAGAATTGATTTTGATTGCATTATTTGTGCTGTGAATTAGTCCTGAGTAACTGAAATATTTAATAAATCTCATTCTACTATGAAATGTGTGTGCTGTATAAACAACAATTAGCAAGGGGAAGTTTCGGCTCGACAGTAACAGTCACTCGTCCTAGGCACGCCATTGGTAATTCGTACTGTTACCAATTAGGTGGTTATGAATAAATTCTTGATAAATATATCCTCAGCTAGCAAGGAACGACTAAGTGAACTCAACACATAAACCGTTCTCTAAATCATTTTTGGCCGTTTCACAGGATTTGAGAGAAAATATAAGAGGAAAAATTATGTAGGTGGTACTAGTTTATTTCGTGGACCTCCGTTTCCAGCAATAGCATCTTTTGTACGAGCAAATTCATGATATGTGACAACACAACAATGATTCAAGAGGTTTTTAACAATGGGATAACAGTACAAAGTCTGTTCTTTTCTCTCTTTGGAAAGGTCTTCGTTGCTTGGTGAAGGAGTCTTTTTGAAGACTATTGCTGATCTGAAAACTAAATGACTGAACAAATCCATTTACAACTGGTGATAGGGAATTTAGGCCAATTACCCTCTAATCCCTTTAATAATAATACAGTTTAAATTCTGGTCGGAAAGAAATCTGAAAATATGGAACAACTGGAGAAAGAAGATTCATCCCCCTGGTGACCCAGTATAAAGCGTAAAATTAGTTCCTGATTTTCACTATGTCGTAGATTTTAATTCAGGGTAGTTCTGTGTTTTTGATATTGAAGTACATGAAATAACCATTCTGTCCTAGAGTGTTCGGTGGTTCCTATTGCTTCCATGAAAGCTAGGAGTAGCTTCTAGGATTTTCTGTGTCCTAAATGTCGCAAATAAAAAAACTCCCTTTATGTATAAATCAGTCATTATTATTATTCAAGGAGTTCACTAGAATTCTGACTGCTCACGATTCCCACACTCTTAAATGGAGCAGGATATTTAAATTTGTCTTGTTTAATTATTTTTATTTTAAGAAATTCTCCATTACCTCAAGAATTTTCTTCTTTACATACTACACTATACAAACTATCACCTCTACACGCTTGGACACTACATGATATTCAGGGCCAAGTCAATTCAGGACCTTTTAAGGAAAATATTCTACCTCCTGAGGACACAAATATTTATACGGAAAATTAAACCGAATTCCGTTTATACGGAAATAAATGATTAAAAATGTTTAGAGAACGGTTTTATATGTTGAGTTTTCTTAGTCGTTCCTTGCTAGTTGAGGATCTATTAATCAAGAATTTATTCATAACCACTTAATTTCGTTGTGAATACAAGACCGATTTATTTATTTATTCTTTTTTAAGAATAAGAATATAATTTTATTCATACGAGTAAATTCTTTTATATGTTGAGTTTTCTTAGTCGTTCCTTGCTAGTTGAGGATCTATTAATCAAGAATTTATTCTTAACCACTTAATTCGTTTTAGAATACAAGATCAATTTATTTATTTATTCTTTTTTAAGAATAAGAATATAATTTTATTCATACGAGTAAAGAATACAAATACATTTACCATTTGACCCGCAAAGCCAAACAGCATATCTGGATGAAAATGAATAAATTAAATTAAACATAGGTCATTCAGCCACCAAAATCGTATACTTCAAATAAATTCACAGAACACAACACATAATAATCAGCCAATTAGAAATTGGCAAATATTATTTCAATTCGATTTCCAGTCTTCTAAAAGAATCTTTATTTAGTATTTCGTTTGGGATAGTATTAAATATAAGTGATACTTGATATTCGGAGGTATGTTTTCCGTAATTATTTCGAAAAGTAGGCGTTTTGTAATACCCTCGGTTTTGAAGTCTTGTATTTTTATTGTGTAGAATTTTTAGTTTGTACGTTTCCTCAAAAAAGTTTTAATTATTAAATTACATTTATATAAATTACTGTAGAATAAAAGGTCTAAAAATTTCAATCTATCTATGAAAGTTTTATAATATTTTTGCAAATGAAACGAAATAGTATTTTTAGCTATTATAGACTGCAGTTTTTTTATTTTATTTATGTTAATTAGGTTAGCTGTTCCATGCACAATTATTTCATAATTTAAAATCGATTCGCATATTGCTTTATATAACACACACTATATCTACACAGGTTTCCATATTTATTACGTATTTTAATTTTTGAATTTTTATCACTGATATTCTCAAGTTTTCACATATATGGGATAGATGGGCATTCCACCTAAAATATTCATCAAAAATGACTCCTAAGCATTTTATTTGATTTACTTGCTCAACAAGTGGACAATTACATAATGATTCACAATTAGAAGCATTCTTTTTTCTTGCAATTTATTTTATGTGTTTTGATAAAGAGGTTTTGATGAATAGTAATTCCTGGTGAATGTATAATCATCCATTTTGTTTTTTTCTCATTTAAGTAGATTTTTAAGTATTTTTTAACCATCTTATTATATTGTTGTATTCTGTTTGAATCTGTGAAATGCTATCATTTAAATATTTTTGATAGCTTATTAAAACAATGTCGTCAGCATATAGATAAAGAGCACTTTTTAAATTTACATTGAACAAATTATTTATGTATACCAGGAACAATAAAGGACCTAAAATTAATTCTTGGGGAGTTCCATATCGTGTAATTACTTTTCTGCTGTAACAGTTTTTTTTTTTTTTATTTTAGTAATTGTATTATTTATCTGTCTGATAAATAATTTCAAACCTATGTAACATGATACCGCGAATAACGTAATATTCCATTTATTTAGTAAGATATTACGAATTTTCAAACGAAAGATATTGATGTGATTCACAGAATCTCTGTTCGGGATAAGCAAAAAATTACCTTATGTTATCGTACAATTTAAGAGTATATCCATTAAAAATAAGTGGACTGCTCGGAAAAAAACTAGAATTAACAGTGGCGAGGTGTTTCATGACAGTTCCAATAATTCAATTTACATTAACGAAAATTTCACACAGGTAAACAAAGAAATTTATTGGAGAGCTAGAGTTTTTGCTAGACAACATAACCATAAATATGTATGGTACAAGAATAACAAAATATTTAACAAAAAAGGAGATAACGATAAGCCGATTAGGATTAATATGTTCATACTATCAAGAATTTTAAAATTTTTAAAAATGACAAGAATAAAGATTAATTTTTGTCATTTTTAAATTATAGTTTTTTTTCATTTTTAAACAATTATGGAGATTATTAAACTAATAGATAATGAATTAAATTTGGATGGCCCTGATACTACACAAGAATTAAATCCCAATATTTTTTACAAGGCAAAGATAATAACGAATTAGTTCATATCAATGTCATATCTGTTAAAAAAAATTGGTACCTCTTTACTGTTTATATAGATTCGTTTATCGATTATTTGGATGTTATTATTCTAGTAGAAAGTACAACTAACACTATGGAAAATTCACTTATTAATTTAGCTGGTTTTGATAAAATCACTATTGATGTTAATATTTCAAGTGGCAGAGTCGTATAATTTTCCATAGACATAAACTGAATGTTTTTGAACTAAACATTTCGATTTCACCTGCGGAGGTAATTCATCTACAAATTGAAATTAATGGCTTTTTATTAAACTTGATCGCTCTATACAGATCACCAAGTACAAAGGTTAAGGAATTTCTATCAAATTTGAAAAATTGGTTCGACTAAAATTTAAAGCTAAATGATATTTTCTTCTTTGGCGATTTTAATATTGATACTGCAAATATAGCCAAATATGGTAGCGACCAATACTTGAATCTGATATTGGAGTAAGGCATGGAACAGAAGGTATCAGGTTTTACTAGAGAAGAAGCCGTTATGCAAACATTGCAACAATCTGAAATTGATCATGTTGTTCATAAAATTAAAAACTTTGAAGCAGATGTAAGAGTCTATAAAAAAAAAGATTGCTGATCACTATGGAATATTAATTAGAACAAAAATAAAATCCTTAATGTCTAGGGATAAAAATCCTACAAACAAGAATAAAGCTTACTTAGGTACATAGGTCGATGATAAAAAAACTTTCCCTAAAACTAGGATTAATAGATTGGGATGTTATTGGAACTGAGGTTACTAATCCGAAAGACATGTTAAAATTGGTATTAGATAAAATAAACGAAATTAGGAATCAGTGTTATGTCAAAACATCTAGAGTTAAAAAATTCAAAAGGAAACCGAAAGAATGGATAACTGAAGGGATAATTAAGACTATTGAAGAAAGAGATCTGTTGTGGGTTAAATATAAGAATAATATGCAAAGTACGATATTATATGATGAATATAAAAAAGTAAGGAACACATAAATAAATAAAATAAATAGTTTGATAAGGAAACAAAAATGTTTTTATTATAGAAATAAAATCAATTTAAATAAAGATAACAATAAGAAAATTTGGGAGCTGGTAAAAGATATTATTAATGACAAAAAGAAATTATCTGTTGAAATGCAAATAAAACTCTATTTTGGTAAAAACAAAGCGATGGAGTTGATAGTGGATGATTTTAACAATTACTTTGCTAGTGTTACAGAGAATTTAATCCTGAAAGATTTCAAAAATATAAATATAGCTGTCAACGAGATTATTACACCTTCTAATTCACATTCTATTTTTGTACCTGAAGCAAATAGAGATGAGGTAGTACAGATCATTAGCAATTTAAAAACTAGTAATGCAGTGGGCTATGATATGATGAAAACTTCATATATAAAAAGCAATGTAAATGTTTTTTCTGAGATCCTGCAACGCTTGATTAATTTGAGTTTGAACACTGGCATTGTTCCTAACACACGCAAAACTGCAATTGTGCGTCCTATATTTAAAAAGGGATCACGAAATATATATAGTAATTATAGACCGATCATAATCTTATCAGTTATTAAAAACGTTTTAGAAAAATATGTATTCAAATATGTTAATAATTTTTAGGAAAAATGTAAAATAATTACAGATGGGCAGTACGAGTTTAGGAAGAACAGAGGAACTATTGATTTATTAGAGCATTTCTCACAATACATTAATACAGCACTCAATTCTGGAAAAAAGGTCTGTGCTATATTTATGGATTTGAATAAAGCATTTGACACGGTTAACCATGACATATTGTTAAAAAATTTATCATTGGTGGGAATTCGAGGTTCAATGAATAAATGATTCAAAAATTATTTGTTTAATAGGACTATCATCACTAGGATTGAAAATTGTGAGCAATGGAAGAAGCAACTTGATATTTGATAGATAGGATAGCAAGATTTATGTTTTTCTTCAGGCATTTTTGGTCACAGGTAGGATCTAAGCAGCTACATTTTGCTAAAGGAGTGTTCCCATTATGCAACAAAAACTGCAACAAGGAAGGTCAACTGAACTTTTAATTATATGCCATCACTTTATCAGAGTCCCAGGTTTCAGCCAATCGTTAAGTGTAGCTCTACTATTCAACGTCTGTCTCAGAATGTTTGCAAGGCTAGTAATTCTCATAAATTGAGAGATAATCTGTTCTAGAACAATTGTGCTGTGACCAATGTTTTATAGGCCTCCAATCCAATTAGTGAAATGTATATGAGCAGTCCCTTTAAAGAATTGAACATAACATCCTGGGGTTATAGTTTCAGGACGACTAATCCAACTACGAAAATGAATGGAGAAACTGTATTTATTTTATTATACCAAAAACGTTATTTGTGCTATTTCCGCCTCCCTGAGAACTGAGGGCAACAAATCGAGAAAATAATAAAATCCCCTAGAAGGACAAAAGAAAATATTTTCAAAATTTTCCTTCTTTGAAATAAAAAATAAAGCGTTTTTCGGCGCCCTGGATTGTGGCCAGCATTAAAACTTCCCCATCCACTGCTTTTTACTTCCACAGGAAAGGATTAATGTCTCCCATTGTACCAGGAGTGGTAGGCGACACGCCGTAATTTCCTTCCCCTTAGGGTTATGCAACTACCAGTACTCCGACAGGAAATGACTAATATCTCCCATTGTAACAGAGGTAAAACAACCCTACCCAACCCATTGTAACAGAGGTAAAACAACCCAACCTAACCCATTGTAACAAACGTGTGATGGGTGTCATGCCATAATTTTCTTCCCCTCAGGGTTAGCTCTGAAACTGTCTCAGAAATAGCGGAATAAAATTGTTCTAGTACAGATTATTTCTGAACTTTTGTGAATTACTGACCACGTAATCAGCTCAGATTAGTTCAAGGACATTCATCTCCATTGGCCAAATTTGGATAGTTGGGCTGTACTACATGATTGGATGCAACCTGAGAGTCTGATCACGTGATCGCATACAATCACAAATATTCGAATTGAAACTTGCCTCCTAGCCCCTCTAATTCCATTCCGTATTACGGTATTCGACTTGTGAGGACGTGATTTACTGAAGCTGAAGCATTGACCCTTATTCTTCATTTGAGTATTAAAGTGGCTCTTGAAATGAAGTCTAGTAGAAGGTATGTAGTTAACATAATAAGTCATTTTTTCTCGTTTAATGTAGGATAAATTATCCATTAGAAAGTACTAATATTAATAGAACTTTAGCCAAAGAGCTAGATATGTAATTCATATATACACTGTATTGGAAGAGGTTTCCCAACACTTCCCTGTTATCCGAATGGAAAGTCATATTCTGAACTCTCTTACTTTGAAACTCACTGGATAAATGTCACTGTAGATAATATTTCTAAATCTCGATTTTCAACAATATTCTTTGAATACTTTCAGAGCTCATAATTCGAAACATTTAATAGCAAACTATAGTGTTGTTACTCATTCCAAATATTTTGAAAATTGATTTAAACAATGATTACAACAAATATATATAGCGCGCTTGGCTACTGATCTAAGGGACCTGGGTTCGAGCCCCGGATAAGGCATGGATGTATGTGTCGTTTTTCTGCTGAGGTCCTGCCGTCCTCTCAGACCTTCTACTATACATATATACTGACAGGCTCCTGTCAGACCTCTGTGGCAAGCAGTTGCTTGAGTGGGTATTTATTTATTTATTTATTTATATTTCGCCTTTTTTCAGAAAGCTTTTTGTGCTAACAATTATAATTTGTGTTTTGTGCGCCTTGAAGGAAATTGTTATGATGAGTGACGGTTCCTTTAAATGAATTTAAATAATGAATTAGAGTTCTAATTATTCTCCAGGGACATCTTTCTATAAAAAGCTTTTTTTTTTTCAAACTTACGGATCTTTGAATGTAGCTTTCTATTCGCCTACCAAGGAAGTTTCCGGAAACGTCTTTTTTATTATAATGTGTATCGATTTTCGTTTCATAGAGTATGAGTGTTTAATAATTTCTCGTTGCGTTTTTGCTGTTCTGAGAGGGAGAAAAAGAAAGTATTTACTGCATATTTATCGTGAAGAATAATTTAATATGGATTAGATGGATATGCCCTTGTCTATCTTTTCAGTACGTTGGTAAAGGATGTTTAAAAGCAGTCCTGCTAATTCGCTGGTTAAAATCCTGCAATTGGACATTTTTGTAGGTGTTTGCATATTAAGCGAGACTGATCAATATTGCCTGCATTCGAATATCAAGAAAATATTGGTTAGTTATTAATTGCATTGAATCATGGCTCAAGGTTTCTCCATTTACATTTCAGTTTCCATGACCAGAGATGAGTACAGGTTAGATTCAACAGCCATGGATGAGCCCGAGCTAAGGCATGAATGTAATAATTATTACACAGATGGCTTTCTGTTCTGGTGCAGTCAAAACTTGAACTTCAATTTTACTCACTATTGTAAAAAATGAAGAAATAAAAGTCTAAAAATAATTTTATTTGAATATAATTCTAATATTATGATTAAAATTAATATGAGATATTTCTGCTTTATTAATTCATTAAATAAAATTCTCTATTTTGATGTAGACGTGTCTGTTAAGAACATATTAACGCCCCTCAGATTTTAGGTAAAATAAATTTGAAGAAATTTTACAAGAATGAAACTTTTAGAAAGCGATCAATAAATATTTCAAGTTCATTTGTTAATTAATGCCTGTTGGTTAACTCTACTGCGGTAATATGATCTATAGTTTTCACTATTTCCCTTATTTCTCTATCCGAGTATCACATTTCATGAAAATGGTGTCATTTTACACTTTTAGTCTATTAAAATTAGTTTTGAACTAGAAGAATACATATCGCCTCTAGGGAATGGCGATCCTTGTTTTCAAAGAGTTTAATTTTCAGAATTTTGCATCCTCCAAGAGTAGTATTTTGAACTAATGGATAAATCGGAAAATGACACTGTTAATATTTTATTATAACCTACATTCACAAAATGCACAGGGGAATATTATACCTATGCAAGCCCAGATATATGAGAAAGTGGGCAGCGTGAAATTCTATGACACAAAGAGTAAATCTCGTTTATGATATAATTTAAAAATTATTTTTAGAAATTGAATGACGTGATTTTAAAACTATCTATTAAATACTTTGTTACGTAGTTTTTGGTGGTGGTAGGGGGGGTGACTTATTTTTAACTCGCCCGCACCCATCTCACCTCGCTCATGTACTGTTCATATGATTTCGTATTACGCTCTAGCATATTTTGTTTGGCAACATTGGGATATAGGCTTCGCTGAACTACGGATTCTTCGAATTACGTATATTTCCTTCTCGGTAAGTAACTAAAACATATATCATATTTGGGCAATATGGGAATCTCATTTTCAAAGAGAAAGAAATTTTTCGATTACCTGCATTTGCACTAATTTAAAATTTTCTAGGAACTTATGGATGATTAAGAATATGTAAAGTGAAAATTTTTAGAATTTCTTAACGATATAAAAAATTGTTTCTAATTTAATCCTTAACGTTAAAAAGTTGCTTTTGCCACATCCCTCTGAAAAAAAATTGTTGCTGTTGGTGGAATATCTTTTGGCCCTTTACCACCAAAAAAAAAACGGGTTTGCTGTTTACATATGAGTGGAACTTATTTGGATAAAATGGGCTAAACGGACAGGTCACAAAGATTCCAAGGGCTTGAGAAGATTAGGAGAACGAACTGAAGATCTGGTATAAGACATATAAGGCCCTCCAAACGTGCTCTTTAACGTGAAGGGAATATTTGTGTTGTTTAATTATCAAGTGGTTTATAGTGACAGCACACATCTGACCCTTACTAGCAGAGGTATTAAAAAAAACGCTACATTTCTGTTGTAAGAGTTAAATAAAGAAGTGGTTTTGAGTTAGTTGGGTATTAGTGAAATATTTTAATCATATTTTAGAATTGTTTTAACAAATTTTAAAACTAAATGCCCCTTACCTACAATAGTTTGGGAAAAAGACAATTTTTCAATTTTGAACGAAATACTATACATACTTGTATAAATACCTTTTGTATACATATTTTGAATGCAGATACATATCTACAGTATACAGAAAGGTTAGATGGGAACCAGATCAGTTACAAATGTGAGGATCGCCAATCCGAAAGCCATATAAACATGTGAATAAAAAAAATATTATTTTAAAAGCAAGTAGTAGTAGTAGTCTTTATTTCCATTCATATTATTTATGATATGATATAAAAATCTACAAGACAATTTTGGAAATACACAACACCACACGAGTTCAAAGAATTGCACGTTGGTTAGCAGGTTAAAAAAACGTATTAATATACATTAAAAGCAACATTTTTAATATATTACAAAATGAATACTTTCTATCATGATCATATCAAGTGATTGAAGTTTTAAAGGTACTTTTTACATCCTTTTTTAATAAATATTTCGTTTTTAGACAGCGAAAATTTTATTTTGTTTTCCAATGATGAAAGTAGAAATAATTAAGTGTTATACTCTATATTCCTTTCATATAGGTTTACTGACGATCAGGGATTTACTCCACCCAAAAGATCACTGTCGGACTTTGCAGCCGAAGCAGAAGCTACAGTTTCTGCAGAGAGTGACCATGACGGGGATCACATGCAAAGTTCTTCATCTTCTAATCGGCTACCTGAACATACTATATCCGGAGCAGGAAACATCCTTTTAACTCCCCAAAGAAAGAGAAAACGTTCCAGTGGTGAATCATCTCTCGAAATTGACGCAGATCAACATTCCAGTAATACTTGCTCATTTCTTAACAAAAAGTTCTGCTCATTGGACTTTCTTTCGAGAATTAGAGATAATGGATTATGCTTCATCTGCGAAACGAAATTTTGTACTCCTGATTCTCCTACATCAAAAGAGGTTGATGACACATTCGCACCTATGCCAAACCCAAAATGTTCAGTATGTAGGTCATATTTCTGCACACCAGATTCTCCATCGGAGGCAGATTCAGAGGAAGAGGATTCTTTTGTAGGCCATGACCCACAGGAAGATGAAAACAACTCATTATGTTTGATTTGTGAAACGGAATTTTGTACTGCCGCCTCTCCCACTTCGAAGGAAGTTGATGACACATTTGTTCCTATGCCAAACACAAAATGTTCAGTATGTAGGTCATATTTTTGCACTCCAGATTCCCCATCGGAGGCAGAATCAGAGACCGACGATAAGGATTAGTTGTGAAACCCAGAAAAATTTGGACGCTGGCAAATTATATCGAATCTGGACTGTATTCCGGTACTGGGCTGGATGTAATTCTACACTTTATAATCGCAGTTTATAGATGAAGATGATTGAAGTCGATTGACTCATGTTAAACGTATATATTAAATATCTAGCAGAAAATCCCAAATTTTAACCTCTACATCAGAAGGGAAATGTGTATATTCCATAAAATAAGATATTGGAGATACTATTATGATTTGATGTGGTATCCAGTTTCTTTATGTAAGAGAATATAAATATGTAACCAAAAATACTTATGAAAGAGTGTACATTTAAATCCCATTCTATAGGTTTTGTAGATGAAAAAAATGAAAGAAATTACCCATTTGTTATTGTATGAATTTTATCTTTGTTTTTGGAATTCAAAGCAAGAAACATGTCTTTTGAATCAAATTTATTTCAAAGTTTCATATTTAAGGAAATCTTATATTTTTAACCTTTTGTTGTAATATATCAGTTTTTAATTTTGTTTAAGTGACATTTCTTGATTGAAGCTGTAAATAATATAAAAATGTAAATAAATATGAATAAAATAATTTAAAACAATTTTTTGATTTTTGTTATAATTCAGTCTGAAATTAGCACCTTTTTAGAATTTTGTGTAGGAAATTTCCTTTTGTTGCTCAGTGAAAGTAGTTCAGTGCAAAGTGCCCTGTTTCTTTAAAACATCTTGAGAATTAGTTTTCTACAGCAACTGAATAAATTCATATTGTTTCATTTTATATTGTAGATTAAAAGACAGAAATCTAATAAAGAACACATATCATTTAAATCAATAATGCAAAGAAAGGAATTTATTAAAAAATTATTTAAATCACTGTTCAAATTGTGTTGCGAAAAACCTCAGGTTTCAACGAAATAAAGTTCCACATAGAGATTCCAAGGTTTCATAATTAAACTTGTCAGCTTAATTCTTGGAGATATGCTGAATTTTTATCAAACAATGAAATGTACAAGAGAAATAATAATTTTATGATACAACCGGATTTAATATACTAATGTTATGTTAACTAGCTAAATAATGGATCAGGCTCATTTGCCAAAAACAAAATTTAGAATTTTTTTATTTTAATATTAAATTTGAAAGAATTTGCTCTGTTTATTTGTTAGGTGAAAAATTTAATTTTTTAATAATAAGTTATGGATTTTTTAATTATATTTATAAATTTCTACCAATTTTATAGAGAGCATATTATAAAAGTTCCGAGAAAAAAATTCGAACTCTATTTCGCATACAGAAGAGGTTTGATGAGCACTAAACTGAATGGTCCGTTTTTAAACAAGAATATTTACGGAATAAAAATATTGAATTATTATGTTATCATTAATTGAAAAATTGATAGAATCACTTAATATCTTCATAATGTAGATGTTAGATGTGGACGTACCCAAGATTTAGTTTGGGAGGTGGGACTTGAGTGGGGTTCCCCAATTATTAAAACATTTCAATGAACAGGAAAGTTCAAAATAATATTTTATATGGAATAAGATTTTATAGTTTGCTTCTGTTTAACTATATTTTAATGTCGGAAATAAAATATGGGGCTAAAATAAAATTGCCGAAAGACCACTCTTTTGATTTTCAAAGCAAGTAGATAAGTTTAAGATTTGGAAATGATGATCAGAATGTCTCCTGTCCCCCCTCCGTACTTAGCAAGTCCTTGTTGTTAGATATGTATGAACAGTAGGGCCATACTATGTATTTTAAAGTCGTAGTTGAAAAGTAGAAGAATAACATATCGCCTTTTGCGAATATGGGATGCTGTTTTACAGCGAAAATGAAGTTTCTCATTTTCCAGATTTTTCGACCTGAAGCAGTAGTAATTTCAGAGTAAAAGGTGATTGGAAAATATAAATAATAATAATATGTTATTAACTCTACAAAACAGAGAAACCATATCTCAATTATCCCTCAAAATGAAACTGTTGGATTTCCTTATCCCATAAGGTTAAAAGTGAATATAAAATAAAATAAATTATGATTGAAAACTCAAAAATTAAGTGCAACAGTTTTAACAATAAAGAAAAAGGGATGGATTTTTAACCGGACGTAAATTAATTAATACACCTATGACGAAACTCGGATCTAATGGGGAAGGAATGGCTTCCCTTTAAGAATGTTGGGCAAAAATATTTCTCAGTTTTTTACATTTCATGTAGTTTTAAAGAAACTTTTAAAAACTCTCTAAACGGAGGGGAAAATGTTATATTTCATAACCCAATTTTTTTCATTCCCCCAACTCCTTTACATTTTTTCGTCTCGCTTATGGTTCTTACCGCCCTCCGCCTTAGATGATTTTCTAGGTCCTTGCCTGAATATTACTATCAATTATTCCGTTCTTCATCGACACCTTTCTGGCACCACAATTTGTAGCCTAAATATGCCAGAGTAGAAGGTCTGAGAGGATGGCAGGACCTCAGCAGAAAAACAATACGAACATCCATGCCTTACCCGGGGCTCGAACCCAGGTCCCGTAGATCAGTAGCCAAGCGCGTTAACCACTCGGCCACGGGACGGCTTAAAAAAAAAATGTGGAACGTTTCACGTGTTACCCTTGCGCAGAGGCCATGCTAATCTTCTCTGTATCGTTCCAATTTTAGTATATGTACTGCCGAAGCAAGTACCGAATACCGTAATACAGAATGGAATTAGAGAAACTAGGAGGCAAGTTTCAATTCGAAAATATGTGATTGCATGCGATCACGTAATCACACTCCCAGATTACAGCCAATCATGAAGTGCAGCCGAACTATCTAATTTTTAGCCAATGGGGATGAATGACCTTGAACTAATCTGAGCTAATTACGTAGTCAGATATTCTCAGAAGTCGAGAGATAATCTGTACTAGAACAATTATAAACCTCTCTTCCTGAGACCGTTTCAGAGCTAATCCTGAGGGGAAGAAAATTAAGGTGTGTCGCCTCCCACTGCTTGCGTTACGATACGAATGGGGACATCAATCCTTTCTGATGGTAACTGGTATTGTTGAGTTCAGGAGTGAGACAATGAGTGTGAATAATTTCTTGATACATAAATCCTCAGATAGCAAGGAACAATTTGACTGAAATTCACTTTTCAATCCCGACTCAATGCGATCGTCTGTGATGTCTTAAATGATCGCATATTGATTGATATTGACAAATGTATACCAAGATTGCTCGCTAAACTCCGTGATAACCGCCAGACGGGCGACCTCAGATCGCACACTTCCGATGAACTCTGGTCTGTTGCCGAAATGTGAAATCAGAATCGGTCAGGGTAGAAATCGCCTTTGTTTATGAGGCACACTCCGCTAGCCTTTCATCTGTAAGCTGTATGGAGTGGACAGAGGTTGTGACTTCATGTTCAGAAGCTGGCTCAAATGCCTGTCTAGGTTTTAGATAATGACGTGTCCACTGTGACAGAGAAGAAATTCGAAAATTTCATTTATTTTTTTTTAAGAGAAGAAGGTATACCCTACACAAAGGATGGAGATAATCTAGAAGCTATATTAGACTTGTCTTGGTTGTTCATTTGTTGAAAAAAGAAATCTCTTCAAAAATACTTATTTTAAGAAAAAAAATTTCTTTCTTCAGATGTCATTTATTTTTGTAGGGAAAATGACACACGACTAGTAAATGATCCATTATTACTATATATATATATACGTATATATTAATTACGATTGGTAAATGATCCACGATTTATCTTCAGAAAGAAATCGGTGTTAAGAGAACGAAATGTAAAAAGAAATATAAATAAATTTAAAAAAATACCTATATTCTCATATGTGCCCTCAAAAGGTAGAAAATAAACCTAAAACATATCGCTTGTGCAATGAGTCAATAAATTCATATTCACTTCCAAGGAACCAAGGCTCCAGCAATCTTTTTTCAGTAGGTCTTCCTTTGAAATGAATACGAATTCATTAATTAATTCCACCATTACATTTTAGAGTGCATATAGCACTCTAAATTTTTTTCAAATTTCTTTTAAAATTTTTGTCACTAAACACTTACCGTGAAGAATTTTTATTTGAAATATGACTCATAAATATTGATCCCATTTTTCCTCCCCCTTTATTTTTAATCGTGTTTCAGGTAGCACATAATATTGGAGATGTCCCAAATTCTTATTTGAGATATAACTCGTTAAGGGCGACCCCTCTTAATATCCGTCCTCTTTTGAGGGAGTGGAGAATGGAGGTGTGGGTTGCTTTACTTCTGAGCGGCACTTTTTTGCACATAATGGGCTAAATAGCCAGGTCACAAGGACCCCGAAGGCTCAGAGAAGGTTGGGGGAGGAGACCCACTGGAACAACTGTTAGGAGACAGATGACAGCCTCCCGTCAAGGCCATCCAGTGTGTTCTTTAATATGCACAGGGTATGGCTCTCCCGCACACGGGGCCATGGCTTAATGTCCCATCCGAGGAACGACGGCCTTTTCAAGCCCATCGGTGTTTCCTACTGACCGTGGGCAGGGAGTTTTTCGGAGATAAATCTCAACGCTGACACAGCTGGGACTCGAACCTGGGAACTGCTGATTGCGAGCCTGGCGCGCTACCGACTGATCCACCCCTGCCCCTTAGAGGGGTGGGCACAATTCGAAGTAGTCTACGACAGTCCTCATATTAGCGTTTATTTGACAAATAAACAGTAACTGTAAACTCTCACAATCGAAAGATAAAGTAGAAAAACGACTTCCATATTTCCCCTTTTTAGGGGAAGGAAGAAATCAACGGGTATATATTTCTATTGCCCACAACATTCCCCACGTCACAAGCTCTCATTTGATATACAATTCGATACGTTCGGCTCTCGCGTTCCGAAAATATAGCGAAATGATAGTTTTCATATTTTCCCTTTCTAGGGGGAGAAGAAGGAAGAGTGGTGAAATATTTATAACCTGTGACACTCTCCATGTCAGAATCTTTCATTTGACGAATAGCTGGTTACTTTCGGCCCTCGCGTTCTGAAGATATAGCAGGACGATAATTTCATATTTTCCCTTTTTTATAGGGGAAGAAAGTATGGAGAGTCACAGTTTTCAACTCTATGAGGATCCCCGTATCATACGCTTTCATTTGGAACATAAATCATTAAGTTTGTCCGCCGCGTCGAGAGATATGGTAGAACCTCTATTTTGTCAAACCCACAAACTGGAAAACCCGACAAATGAAGAGCGAAAAGCAATAGAAAGATAGGTAAAAATGTGTATTGACTTACGATATATAATAAACATAAATTAAACGACCTTTAAAATTTCTCAGCAACATTCGCTTATTCAATATCAATATTTTCACTTTTTTATAAGTCAGTAGGATCATATTAATATTTCCTATATGCAGTGGTGAAACTAGAGTTTATTTCTTACCGGTACGCATAGCTACGTGTGAAAATCACGCACAAACAGTCACTCCATTGAAGTAATCTTATAGGAGTAATAAAGTATCGTCTATGGTGACGAAAGTACGGTTTCCCAGTACTTTCAATTTCTCCCTATGTTATCCGCGAATGCTTTAGAATTTTTTAATATCAAATAAATATAATACCTGAATACTTGTCGATTCCGTTGTATTCGCGTATTTCAGCTTTTTCGAAAAAACAATAATAAGATTAAGGTTGTTAACAGTGTAATGTTTTTAAACAGATTTTATGTCTTAAAACTACTAGCAAATGTTATAGAAAGAAATTAACTTTTCACTTATATTTTCATCACTAAACTTGCATATTCTAAACCCAGATGCCAAATTTAAACATTTTTTTTAGAATGATACATATCGGATATTCAGGAAAATGATTTCATTTTGAAATGAAGAAATTTTTCAATGTCTTTGTTCAATTAGCTGGGAAGTATTCACTCTTAGTTTAACATCGATATCAAATCTAGAGGAAAAAATTCTTGCTCCGGCTGGGATCCGAAGCAGCGACCTCCTAAGGGTATTGTCATCTGCTATGGCAACTGAGCTAGCTGCCGCCGATCAAGATATTCTCTTATTTATGTTATGAACTTTCCTATCTGCAATACACAACTGTATCTATTGAAGGCAGGCTCTTAATAGGCGACTGGTAGGTCAGCGGTCACAGCAGCTAACAGGCTGTCAAAAGGTCATGCATTCTTATCCCACCGTACTCAAAACACTCTTTCCTCTATACTAGTGCTGTCCAACTTCTGCACCCCCCCCCCCACCAGATAGGGGACCACCTTGGGACTTCGGGCCTAGCAACCTGGTCGAAGAGCTCTGCTGACCGGCGTGGCTGTACCGGTTGGACATAGCCAAGACCAACCGAGGCCGACAACATCGCTGACCGGTCGGAAGACCGGTTGGATGGTGACGGTGTCTTATAGGCCTCAACCTCAGGGCTCTGGGTGAGCAAGTTTAAGGACTCTGCCGAATGGACTTGCACCGCCTAGTAGGCACGAGCCTTATTAAAAGTCTGGGCTTTACTAAGAGTCTCCAACCCGGATGCCGAGCGAACTTGGATTTACATATCCTTGTTCATGGCTAACCGGGGAACAGATTAAAGTTAGGTTTCTTCCGGTGGTTAGCTTTCCTTTTATAGGACTGCTGCCATGTGAGGCCGCGGATGAGGTGCGTCTATATGGAGTATTCCTTGCCCCCGGCTCTAGATAAGCACGGCTTTTCATAACTGGTAGTGTCGTATAGGCGGAATCGGGAATTGCCGTGGTTGCATAAGATCGCAACAAAAGAGAGGTGTCCAACTTCTGTAAAAACGCGGGCCATTTTTTCTTTCGCCGATATTTAACGGGCCAAAATAAAAGAATAGGACAGGATAGATAATTGAAAGGTCAGTTCATGTCACCTAAAAAAATTATTTATTATACGAAAAATAATAAGTAATAATAAACCAATATAAATTTTTTAAATTTTATCAAATATTTAATAATTTTAATGGGAGCATTGTGACCGTAGTTGTTGGGCAATAAAAATAGAATGAGTAAGTTGAAATAATGCAATAATAATTGCAAATAGAATGACTAAGTTGAAGATTGCATATCAAGTAAAGCAATATGAGTTGACAAAAAAATTATAAGTGGATTATAGATATTTATTTAAAATTTCAAGTAAAAACTTGATTTTGTTTGCGGGCCACAAAAAACCTTGTGCGGGTCGCTAGTTGGACAGCGCTGCTCTATACTATACTATCGAAAATTCGAAAAATAGGAAAGAAAATATTAAATCAATACCTGTACAACCAGCTAAATAAGCTTTACTTTTTCTCAACAAAAAACAGCAAGGTTAACACTGTGTAGGTTAAACGAGATTTTAAATGAGGCTCTTATATGTTTTTTATTACTGCATTTCCTTCATTAGCTCTGAAAATTTTTCATCTTTTTTACGTAAAAAAATTTCATTATTTCTGTAATAATAAGTAAAAATGTGAAATATTGAAATATATATGATATCTCCAAATAATAAGAAGGATGCTCGCGCCGGGTCTATGAGATCAATTCGTTACAATTCTGTGTTCTGCTATAGAGTTAAGTAATTAATGAGTTGATCTAAATGAAATTGGACTAAAGTATAGTAAAGGAGTGGCTTGAAAAGTACTGAGAAGGATAGGTCCTAATTAGCGTCGTTTGAAGAAATTCAAGCTACAATATTCGGTGAGTTACTATCGATATGCTTTAGTTTCACTTTAAGGGCACACCCAGGAGAGTAGGTATGTTTTAATATTAATGTTCAGAGTTTTAATTATTAAAGACTGATAAAAAGTGTAGAAGCTGTAATGAAATTAAATTAGTTTCATTTTATCCGCATTCATAAAAACAATTGGAAATTTTATTATCAAAATGATGCAGTTAACTTTGGGTCAAATTAGTGCAGAGCTTCGACCACGAAATTACGCATACAGCTTGCTGCCGTTATAGTTTCACTCAGGGCCCAGTCAGGAGGTAAGGAAAATCGTTTCAGGGGCAAGGGGAAGACGAGATGGAAGACGTAAAAATCCTCGGACGCACTTCATAGGTGACAATGAATTACCGTATTTCTTCGATTCTAAGACGCGGTTTTTTTCTATATAAACGTCTTTAAATACAGGGTGCGTCTTAGAATAGCAGTTTTTTTTTTTGTTGTTTTTTTTCGAATTTTCGCGGGCTTTGCAAACGGCACCACACGTTTTTTTTTTACGCGGAAACCCCGCCTCCAAGTTTCACCGTTATCGCATTCTCCAATTCCATTGGAGAAATAAAGTGGCGTGGGTATTTTCCTGCACTTTCCAAATGTGAAGCCACCGTTATTTCATAATAGTGGAGCTCACTCAGCGACAACTAGGAAGTTGGGGACTGGCTGTTGACTGACAACCTTCCGCTGACACCTTCCGGAAAACCAACAAAATTGGCGGAATGGGTATCAACAGCTTGGAAGTTAATCCCAGAAAGAATAGTGCAGCACTCTGTTAAAAAAATGTTGCATCCCCAACGCTTGCGATGGCTCAGAAGACGATATATTGTGGGATAATGAAGATAAATACGACTCAGAAGAATCAGACTCTGATATTAATTCAGAAGGAAGTGATGAATAACATACCTACTGATAAACAGGTACTACTGTTGTTACTAAATTGAAATCTATTATAATAAATATATTTGTTAGATATATTTTAGCGTTTTATTTTTATTATTTTCTTAGAATCAAAGCTTTTTTTCCGTTGTTTCTTAGAATCAAAGCTTTTTTTCCGTTGTTTCTTAGAATCAAAGCTTTTGTTCTTGAAATTAAGGTGCGTCTTAGAATCGAAGAAATACGGTAGTCCGCTAAATTAATATTCACCATTTTCCTAAGTGTAATCAAAGATTTGTAGGTTTTTACGCCCGAGTTAGATGTGCCTCAGACGTGCTGTGCTAAACGTCGTGTAGAAAGATGAAACAAACCAATGCACCATAGTAAAGGGTTGTTGGGTTGTTTTACCTCTGAGCGGCACTTTTTTGCACACCATGGGCTAAATGGCCAGGTCACATGGACTCCGAAGGCTCAGAGAAGGTTGGGGGAGGGGACCCACTGGAACACTGTTGGGAGACAGATGGTAGCCCCCCGTCAAGGCCATCCAGCGTGTTCTTTAACGTGCACAGGGTATGGCTCTCCCGCACACGGACCACGGCTTAACGTCCCATCCGAAGGACTTAACGTCCCATTCCAAGCCCATCGGTGTCCCCTACTGACCGTGGGCAAGGCGGGGAATTTTGCGGAGATAAATCTCAACGCTGACCCAGCTGGGACTCGAACCTGGGAACTACAGATTACGTGCCTGGCGCGCTACCGACTGAGCCATCCCCGCCCCCCATAGTAAAGGATCACACAATTTATTTACATTCACACATATAAGTACATATGGGAATGTGCTCAATTCTGTGGGTCTTAGCAGCACTCAATATCAGAACGAAACGTTTTTACATATGTTCTAATAGACTTCCTCCACTCAGTTTTCTTTAATCGAATGCTGCTCTGCTACTGCAATCATTCATATGATAAGGTAGAAATCTATACGTTACAGATTTCCCTTTACCAATCTCAAAATTCAGCAAGAGGATATTTAATCCTTGCCTAAACCACCTCTTAGCCGTCCCGTGGCCGAGTGGTTAGCGCGCTTAGCTACTGACTTAAGGGACCTGGATTCGAGCCCCGGATAAGGCATAGATGTACGTGTCGTTTTTCTGCTGAGGTCCTGCCATTCTCTCAGACCTTCTACTGTGGCATATAAACTGACAGGCTCCTGTCAGTTTCTATCAGATAATTATTTTTATCTTCGGATTTACCTAAATCTTCTATTAGATAGTCAACCGCAGCTGCAAAACAATTCTCATCCTTTACCAACATCTCACATTTAATTTTATCATCAACATCTATACTATTATTTACTTTGTTCTCATGTACATTACTAGATTTCATATCTTTACCTCTTATCTTAATCATCTTATCTTTGTTCTCATGTACATTACTAGATTTTATATCATTATCTCTATCATCTTCCTTCTTATCGATACCATACACATGGTTTCATTCTTATTACCTATATAAATATTTTCTTCATTAAAGACCTTAAACCTAACCTCATACTTAACTTATTCTTAACGTTTTCAGTCAACATTTCATTTTTATCATTTACATTATCATCAAAGACTCTGGTGTGAACCGGGAGATTCCTTGAGGGAATATATTATTCTGCAATGGAAACTGAATCTCTTATAACACTCCACCCCCCCACCCTGTAGTTTTTTTCTCTCGATTGCATCATTTTTCCTTTTTATCTTTTTCTGTATTCATGCCTGGCTTCAAGCAACGTGATATGTGCCCCAATTTTTCCACATCTTTTGCATATATCAAAATAGTTATCCCATAACAGGGCCAGAATACAGAAAATAAAAGTTGGTGTAAGTGACACAATGCCACCAAAAGCGATAATAAAAGCAGTGGCAAGAAACTGGATTTCCATTGCAGTATAACATTTCCCCCTCAGTTTTAGAGGTCTTTAAAAATTTTCTTCCAACATGCGTGAAACATGCAGAAGTTTCATAATTTTTTGCCTCCATCACCCTTATTTTCATTCTTAAAGTGGGGGAAGAGAGAGATATATATCAAAATCGTTGTCTCGGAACAGGTACAAAAACATCTACAAAAAATAAAGTTAGGGTAATTGACAAAATCCCGCTAAAAAAATGGCAGACCAAGAGAATGGATTTCCACTGCAGTATAATATTTTCCCATTCGTTTCAGAGATTTAAAAAACAAAATCGGAAAAATGCGTGTTCGATTGCTACTGCGGTTACTGAGAAGAGCGAGTAAACAATAAACTTCAGACTGACCACTGCTGACCAACAGGAAGGTCGTTTATGATGTACGTCAAAAGGCCTAGCTCTTTCTGAAAAAGGGACCCTAAAGGACAGGGTTCAGTTCTGTGTTCAGAAGTATGTACAAGTGTAATAATTTGTTTTTGCTTCTATCACCCTTACTCGCGTTCTGAAAGTGGGGAGATGACCCCCCCCCCCCCCATATCCGGCCGTGTCTCAGAATATATTTAAAACTCGATCGATAAAAGATGTATATCACATGTTAGAAGTGTAGCTTAATCTCTTTCTCCATTGAATTCCATTGAGATTCGAAGAAATCAATCCACTCAGAAGGCAAGAACCTGCCAACCGTCACTCTCTGCAAATACAAAAATATATGGATATCTCCACTTTTAAGCTAAGAACTTGGACAACCAAATTCGGTATACAAGTTCATGTTATAATAACTTAAATAAAGACAAAACCACACCCCATCCGAAAAAAAGGAAAAGTGCTTAAAAGAGTGCCAAGTGTAACGAGATAACTGAAACGTTGGGGAGTATTATATACTTTATACTACGGCATGCCTCCCTCTTAATAATAATAATAATAATAATAATAATAATAATAATAAAAATAATAACGATCATCTTTATTCATATCAGTAAACAAAAGATTAGCAAAGCATGTTACAGGAGAATATCAGCAAGGGCAAAGTATCTGCTTACGTACAGGAGAGAGGAAATGAAAGCGTGTATTTCACTACATGAAAATACATAACTAGAGTTTAAAACAATGTCATCGAACACTTATTATATCGACATGAAATCTCAGTCGAAGCTCCATTGTGTTGGTTCAGTTTTTTATATTTTTTTTTGTGCCTTGAAGAAAATTTCTAGTATTATTTTGATTGCTTTAAATTTGCTCAATAATTTTTCTTGGTAATTGATTAAAGCCTAATCACTGTATATTTTCTCGTATATTTCCCATAATTCTTTGACGCTTTTCATCATCATCATCATCATCATCCTCAAGCAGCCATGTGCTACGGAGGTCCAACCAGACCGTGCAATTTAGTTCTCCAAGCAAGTCTATCCTGTGCTACATCTACTGCATCTGGCCACTGCACACCAATTCTAACAATGTCCTGTTTGACATTGTCTGCCCACCGCATCCTAGGTCTCCCCTTCTTTCTGAGGCCTTTACGCACACTGTTCATAACCCTATTCGCCAATCTATAATTATTCATACGGGCCACGTGGCCAAACCAACGGAGTCTCTCTCTGCACAATATGCTGCTTAAAGGAGGTTGCAAACTCCTTTGCCTAATCTCATCATTAATTAAAAAGTTGAACCACCTAATGCCCAAGATACTGCGTAAGCATCTGGAATCAAAAGCATCTAGTTTCCTGTTATCTTGTTTACAAAGTGTCGAAGTTTCACTACCATAACTAACCCTAGAAAGAACCAAACTATTATACAGCCTAATTTTAGTCTTTAGGTGTATACGCCTATTTCTCCACACTCTCCATAGGTTCTTAAAAGTCCCGGCAGCAATCCCTATTCGTCTGTTAATTTCATGCCGCACATCACCATTATTTGTTACATAGCTCCCAAGATAATTAAACTGTGATACCTGCTCAAGACTGCACAGCCTGCCTGACCAATTTTCATCACTTTAGTTTTCTCTCTGTTTATAACCAAACCTACTCTACTACCAGTCTCATCAACAGCTCGAATGAAAGAGTTCATCTCATCAACATCATTTGCCAAAAGGGCTAAATCATCAGCATAATCTAAATCAGAAATTTTCGTATATCCAGCCCATTTAAGGCCAAAATCTTCCCCTTGAAGTGAATTTCGCATAGCAGAATCAATAACCAAGCTAAAGAGAAAAGGAGACAAAATGCACCCTTGTCGAACGCCAGAAGTAATGCTAAACCAATTGCTACAAGCCTTACCAACTCTCACACACGACTTAGTGTTATTATAGAGAGCTTTCATTATGTTAACTAACTTGTCTGGTATACCATATGATTTCACAATCAGCCACAAATTATGACGATCAACAGAGTCGAAGCCTTTTTGAAATCAACAAAGCTAGCAACCAAAGGTTTCTGAAACTCTAAACATTTCTCAAGAATCTGCCTAAGTGAAAATATCTGATCCACACATCCCCTACCACTTCTGAATCCACATTGCTCATCACGCAATTGACTGTCAACAGATTCTTAATTCTATTAAGCACAATCATGGAAAGAACTTTACCTGGAACAGAGAGTAGGCTGATACCCCTATAGTTATCACAAGAACTGTGATCACCTTTTTTGAAAATAGGGATAACAATAGCTCTGGTAAAATCCTTAGGAACCATGCCTTTATCATAAAAGATATTCAGAATTTCAGTCATCCAAGTGGTAACCGAAACATTCCCAGCTCTAAGCATTTCCGTAGTAATTTCATCTACCCCTGGAGATTTATGAAGTTTAAGTTTAGAAACAGCCAAAATAACTTCAGATTGTGTTATAGGTCCAACATTAAAGCCACCAATGCATCTATCATCATTGCAAACAATGGGAGTAGAACTAACTACATTGTTTAGAACATCACTGAAATGCTCAGCACACCTAGCCATGACAGAATCCTCCCCTTCTATAACCTTACCTTGTTTATCCTTCAATCCAGGTATGCCTGTCCGTTTTCTACCACACAAAACATTAACTATCTGGTACAGCTCTCTGTCGTTGTGCTGTCTAACTGCTTCCTCGGCTTTGTCAGCCAAACCATCAAGCCAAAGATTCTTATCAGCAGCTAACTGATCCTTTACAAGTTTATTAAGGTCTCTGTAATGCTTTCTATTAGGACTAGTAGGTTATTGATTAAGGGCATTCCTGCAGTTCTTTCTTTCCGAAATAAGCTCAAGTGCCTTATCACTCAGATAATTTTGCCTCTTCTGCTCCTTTTTTCCTAAAAGAGTACTGTTAGTGTCCAAAAAAGCCTGTTTAAAATGATCCCATTCTTCCTCAACTTCAGTAGTAAGCAAACCATGACTGTCATAATGACTACGTAACCTATCATGGTAAGCTTAGGGTATAACTGGATCTTTCAGAACTTCAGTATTAAAAGTAAATTTTTTAACCCTAGCACAACACTTTTTAAGTTTAAGTTGCAACACACTTTTAACAAGGTAATGGTCAGATCCAATTTCAGCTCCCCTATATGCCCTGGTATTCCTAACAGAACTAGCCCATTTGCTGTTAATTAATATGTAATAAATCATATTCTTATGCAGCCCATCAGGTGAAACCATGTGTACTTATGTATATCGCAGTGTTTGTAATAAGTGTCCATTTACAGACCTGATGCTTTTAGGAGTTGGGAATTTTTTTTCCATGAGAGATTTTAAGTTAAAATTTAATGTCAAAAATTATTTTTAAGTGATTCTGTATTTGTAAGAGTTCTGAAAACAAAGCATACCAAAATCCTTTAGATTTCTTCACTGTGATATAATGACTTTCTTAGGCAGTAGCGAATTATATTTTTAGGCAATGAAAGATTTAATAATTTCTTTTTTCTTTGAATTTGTAAGGCTAATAGAGCAGGATATTGTCAAACCACAAGTAGCTTCACAGGTAGCTTTTTTAAATCAGTATTCATGTGTGTTGTGTGCTTGCAGAAAATTGCAATTTATAAAGTTTAGATGCACATGACACAATTTCCCTGCCAATTTTTGAATATGTATTTCCATCTGCGAGTTGTATCCATGTGAAGTCCAAGATATTTATGGTTCTCAATATGAGCTATGATGTTATTGAGCGTATAATATCACAAGAATAACATCACAGCTGCAGTAGTCGCGGTCATGTGCTATCATGTTCCTAAGACATAAAGATTCATGGTTTGCTATCGCATAAGATAAAAGATCATAATTTCCTGGTGAATGAAAGCTGATTCTTTTGGTTTTATCTGAGTTTATGCAAATACGCTTAATGTCAGATCAGTTACTAATTTTGTTCAAATCATTTTATGTCTCCTATATTGTGACTTCGCAAAACTCCCCATCCTGTCCACGATCAATGTTGGATATCAATGGACTTGGAAAGGTCGCCGTCCGTCGGATGGGACATTAAACCGTGGTGACGTGTGCGAGATAGCCAGATCCTGTGCACGTTAAGAAACATGCTGGATGGTCTTGATGGGAGGTTACCATCTATCTCCCAACATCTGTCTGGTGAGTCCCCACTCTCAACCTTCTCTGAGCCTTCAGGGTCATTGTGACCCGGCCATTTAGTCCATTCTGTGAAAAAAAGTACCGCTCAATGGTAAAACAACGCATTCAAGGCGATAATCAAGGCGGTGTCATTACCATAAATATAAGGAGAGCCCTTCATGTAAGGTTTGCTAGATCATTAATGTTAATAAGAGCGAACCTTGTGAGACAGCAGATTTTTCGTGCGAACCTTGTGAGACAGCAGATTAATTTGCGATTTTAGAGCATATTCTCTTGAGTGAGATGATCACATGTTGTTTCAATGGAAACCAACTCATGCATAGTATCGAGTTGCGTTGCTTCATAATTATGAAATTTACTCAAGAGTGTATTATGCTGTGATGAGAAAAATTCTACCGTATGTGAAGTGTTTGGTTTCATATCTTAAATGCGAAGTTTCATGTATTAAGGTTTGAAAATTGCTGGCTTCCTGGTTTCCATTAAACCAACATGTGATGATCTCACTCAAGAGAATATGCACTTCCTCTTTTGTTCGGTTATTGACTATGTTATGCGAAATTCACTGCAAGGGAAAGATTTTCGCCTTAAATGGTCTGGAGATATGCAAGTTTCTGATTTAGATTATGCTGATGATTTAGCCCTTTTGGAAAACGATGTTGATGAGATGAACTCTTTCATTAGGGCTGTTGATGAGACTGGTAGTAGAGTAGGTTTGGTTATAAATAGAGATGAAAATTGGTCAGGCAGGCTGTGGTTCAGTTAATCTGAATGGCTGCACTCTTGAGAAGGTGTCTCAGTTTAATTATCTTAGGAGCTATGTAACAGATACTGGCGATGTGCAGCATAAGATTTACAAACGAATAGCGATTGCTGCCGCGACTTTTAGGAATCTGTGGAGAGTGTGGAGAAATAGGCGTGAACACCAAAAGACTAAAATTATACTGTATGATAGTTTGGTTCTTTCTAGGGTCAGTTATGGTAGTGAAACTTGGAGGTTTTGCAAATAGCAGGAAACTTAATGCTTTTGATTCTAGATACTTATGCAATATCTTGGGTTCAACTTTGGTAAGTAATGATGAGGTTAATCAAAGGAGTCGGCAACTTCCTTTAAGCAGCATATTGTGCAGAGACTCCATAGGTTTAGCCATGTTGCCCGTATGGATAATTATAGTTTAGCGAATAGGTTTATGAACAGTGTGCCTAAAGGCCTCAAAAAGAGGAGACCTAGGATGCGGTGGGCAATGTCAAACAGGACCTTGTTAAAATTGGTGTGCAGTGGCCAGATGCAGCAGATATAGCTCATAACAGATAAGCTTGGAGAACTACATTGTATCATCTGTTGGACCTCCGTAGCCCATGGCTGCTTGAGAATGATGATGTCGTACCGAAGAGGAGCCTCCTCCAAGTGTCTTAGACAAGATATGATACAGGATGTCTTCTTGTTGTAGTCCATATTATCTTCCTATGTCTGGGATAGTAATACCAACAGATTCTCCCTGTTTCCCTTATTTTCACTTCCCCCAAAAAATGAAGATGAAAATATAACGGAATCAATTGTAACAAGTCATGTGAAATGAAAGCTTGCGATATGATGAATATCTCTTAATACATATTTTGGACAACTTTACCTAATTCAGTTAGCAAAAGATGAACCGAATGCTGGTAAAATCGGGTAGTTAGTTAAACGTGTTTTTCTTATGTTTATTTACATTTTTTTTATACCGTAGACATTTCAAGAGCATCAGTTCAGAAACATTTGATTGAAAACTGTGATATATATTATAGTCAAAAACATTTCGTAAATGCGATACTTTGAAATATCTGTGTTGCCATAGGTGTCAAGGCTGCATTTTGGCTCAGTTGGTAACACTCCAGGCTCGCAATCTGCAGTTCCAATATGCAGTCCCAAATGTGTCTGCCTTGAGATATATCTCAGCTAACTTCCATTCTGCTCTTTCAAAAAGGGGACAGCGATGGATTAGAAGGGCCACAGGTCTTCGAGTGGGACGCTAAGCAGTGGGTCCAGTATGCAGGAAAGTGATACCCTATACAAGTTGAACAATATAGGCCTATCTGTCTAGTGGTTGGCGTACCGAGTACCGTGTCCAGCAGGCATGTCCTTGTGTTGTGTTTGTATGTTGGATGAGAAACTAAAAAAAACTATTCTAAATCTTCTAGGTTATGTCCTTTCGGGAAAAATTAAAAATCTAGAATTTACTCTCACCCAAAAATTTTTTCAAGTCCATGCATCCTCCCAAAATAATTTTAAATATTTTCTCTCCAATCAAATTAATAAGATTTCAAATTTACCATTCAATAGATACCAACTTAAAATACTTTATCGCCTTAGAACCAACACAATAATGAACGAAACAAAATTTAAAATTAAATTATCAACTTCGCCTGTCCTCAATGTCACACCATTGACTCTATTCATCATCTTCTTTTAAATTGTACTATCTACAAAACTCAAAGAGAAAAATTTTTTCAATCACTAGAAAAACTTGACATCCATTGTTTCGAAACTAATACAATTTTAAATTGCACTCCAACAGATTTACACCTTAAAACTCTTTCCTATTTATTTGAATTTTTACAAACAACCCCTATATGGCATCATAATTAAATTACTTTAGATTTTCAACTTAAATATTAAACGAGAAAGCCTGTAAAAGGAACTCTCAATTTCTAGCAACGTACAACAACCACCTTTCGGCAAAGGTTTCTTCTTTCCTTATTTAAAAAGACTATGCTTGATGGCCTTAACAGGAGGCTTCCATCTGTCCCCTAACATCTAGCCAGTGGATTTCCTTAATAATAATATATTTCATGCAGGGAGTTACAGCAAAGCCAAGGGTAATTTTGAATATTAATTTAAACGTTCAAGTGACTTGATTGCCGCCCTTATTCTCTGAAACCTTGTGTTCTTCCTTGAATTCTTTGACCCACTTTATCAAAAAAAGTGCCGCTAAGGAGTAAAATAATTCAAGAGCAGATGCCTTTCTTTTTTTGATTTAAGAAATATACAACAAAGATATAATCTATTTCTTAATAAAAGTCTGGCTACAGTAGTTTCTTTTCATTTATCTTTAAACGTCTCATAATCTGATTAATATGCATATTTTTGGATATATTTTTAACATTGAGTATCATAAATTAAGTATGCTAAACATTTTATTCAATTTGAAAAAAAAGAATATATACAGAAATTCGTTGTACATGATACATCGTCTATTATCTTCACATTCGTAGAAGAAGCTTTCTTTTTTCCAATGCAGAATTGTGACCTAAACACCAAACATCTTTCGCTTGTTATGCCAATAACTGCCACTTGACTTACTCTATCACCTTGTGAAGAACTGTAAGAATTCACCGTAGAAACTGGATGGTTTTTAACTGATTTTAAATTATTGGTCTACCACCTGGAAGTTGTCGTTTCTGATTCTGCCTCCGATGGGGAATCTGGTGTGCTGGAATGTGATTTATTCTCTGAACTTTTTTTTTTCTTGCGGCAGACAGTGGGTCATCCACTTTTTCCCCGAGTCCAAATTTTTTTTTCTCTCACGTTAAAACCAATGTGTTTTCTTCACTTTCCTCTAGGTCATAGACTTTTAACGAATTCCAAGTTTCTGGTTCTGTCTGCCATAGGAGAACTGCGCGCAAATATACGGCCTACATACTGAACATTTGGCATTTAGCTTAAGAATGAATGTGTCATCAATATCCTTTGAACTGGAAGAGTCGGAAATGCAAAATTCTGTTTCACAGTTTAAACATAATTCACCATCGTCCTGTTAGTCCCTCGTCACCGAAAGATAATCTGTTGAGCATAACTTCTTGTTGCTATTAAGGCAACAAACCTCTGCATCAATTTCATCTGACGATTCAATGCTGGACTTTTTCCTGAAGAAATCGAATAAGAATTTTCTTCTCCAAACTTATTAGGATTACGAATATATAATAGATTATAAGGTACGAAGGTATGCATGTGATACATATTATTCAACAAGGTTATCTCAGCATCTCTCTCATCATAGTCACTATCTGATGTCACTGTAGATTCTTGTTTGGATGTACAGCTCGCAGAAGCAATAGACAGATCTGTCCTTCCTGGAGTAGAACTCACATCTTCAGTAACTCTGCAAGAAGAAAAAAAATATTTAAATCATTTTATGTTTTTAAATGTTTATCTCTTTCAAACAAAAAAACTTATCACTTAAATATTTGACTAAAATATATTGTAATGCATCTCTATCTGAGAAATATATTGTGTATGAATATGTACTTTATTTCCTAAATTTCAAAGTACAAAATCGTTGTCTCCTATTCACCAAGACTCAAGCTAGATAATTGAAACTACTAAAAATTAACACTAGAAGGCTTTTATCTATATGTTCCATTTAAAATCCATATTTACACTATTATTCTCGTCATTTCTCTGTCGGATCATTTGCGGATATATCCAAACCCAGATTCAGAATACATTTCCATCCTGATCGATAACAAGTTGCAATCAAACGGACAAATCACAAGGACTCCCAGTGGTTTAGAGAATATTTCACATATACCAGTTAGGTGACAGATGAAATCCACCCATCAAGGCGTGTTTTTAACGTTCATAGGGTGTGGCTGTCCTGTCCTACACATTGGGCAATGTCTTTATTCCCCCTCACACGAAAAACTGCCTTTGCAAGTCGATTGGTGTACTCTTTCTCACCATGGGCAGGGTGGGAGCAAGCAGTGATAAATCTCAATGCTGTCAGAGTTGGAATTCGAACCTCGGAAATGCAGATTCGAGCCTGCGCCGCTACCGGCTGAGCCACCTCTACCCCATACAGGGTCACACTGATTATAAAGGTAACTGGGATGGAAAGATCAATGCGATGTTTCAGAAGAAAATTATATTTTGTTTCTATACCCTTTTCTTGTGGACACGTCAATGTTAAATTTCAGGCTCTAAATCTTGTCCCGATCTGATCTTGCCCTGCTGTTTTTATCTCAAAGGGTTTAATACTACCTTATAGTTCACTTTCTCTACGAGTGACGAACTTTCAGCCATCCTGGAAACCGTGGGCTCAATAAATAACCTTGGAAATGTTTCTTTTCACGTCCCAAGCCAATCCAAGTTGGCTCTACAAGGGATTCCAAAAGCTTGCAAAACCTTTTTAATGCACAATGTCGTCTAGATCTTCACTGTCAGTGTTGAGATCTATCTCCAGTCATTTGCATCCCATGGGGAATCCTTGCCAAGAAACTCTCTGCCCACTGCAGAGGAAGCTCTAAGATATGTATGTTATTTACTACATCTCCCAGTGAATGTAAAATTTAGTTTGGAGAATTTTCTCTCCCAGGGTCAGAACTCTTTCTTGATTTCATTGAGTCTTGTAAATTCAAGTCGTTGTATCTCAGTCGGTAGTCTCGTGATCTAATGTTTCCAGGTGCAAGTCCCAACTATGCGTGCATTGAGATTTATCCATGACCCAATATGCAGGGGAGTTAAACCCTTTGCACTTAAAGAACTTGCTCTATTGCCTTGATGGGGAAGTACCTTCTGTCTCGTGGTGTCCGGGAATTTTGATCAGCATTTCGTCGAAAGTTTGAGAACTCAGAATTATTGAGGCAATCTCGGCGGCCATCTCCTCGACATGGTCTTCTGGTTTGTCACTGGGTTAGAGTGGGTCTGGAAAGACTAGGCTCAGTTTTAGATTAGGCAGAATAAAACAATTGTTTTCCAGATAATATAGGCACTTTTACCTTCTTTTCGTTTCATCATATTATAAGCTATATTCGTAGCTTTGAAGAAGAGGATTTACGTTGGAAATTTAAAATTGGAGTATTTTCCACTACATTTCTTTTCCAATGCTAATACCCAGACCTAGATCATAGATAAATTAAAGGGGAATAGATAGTGAATTGGCAACAAAACCGTGACACAAGCCTTCCTTGTAACAGACTGCCATTTTGGTGGCAAAAAGCTTGCTATTGCACATAATTCTCATTGTATTAAACTTGTTTAAAAATTATTGATTTCGTTTTCATCGTATGTGCTTAAAATATCCTATGCTGCATTGATTTGGATAAGTCTAAAACAAATATATTTTTCACTCTTTTAATTGCGTTACATTTCAGCCTTGGCAGCTACAGACAGTATTTGTCATAATAGTTGTTTCATGTTGCTGGAAAAAGCAAACTTTTGATTCAGTTAGAGGTCATGTATAGTTAGAGTCTAACATCCATCTTTAAAAACTGGACCATTTTGTAAAAGGGACCTTAGCCCCTTTATCATCTGGTCCATGAGAAAAATTTTTCTGTTGGCGCAGTATGCGTCAAAAAGTAGGGACCAGTACAGTGAAGTGCTAGCGAACCTACATGTTCACAATTAGGCTTTTGGTCGCAGGCCGCCTAATAATGAAGGAGGTGGCTGAAGTTTGGTGCCAAGAAAGTATTGCGTCGTAGTTTTGTGGCAAGGGGGCGGGGAGTGGAGAGATTTGGAGTTAAAATGCTTCTGGGAATGAAAATTGTAGAGTGTGTGATCACTGTGTGGCCCATGTTGGCTGGAGGTTGGTAAGAAATGTGCAAGGTCAAATGCAAAAATTCAAAATCGTCCCCATTTCAAATGGGGGGAGGGGGAAAAATTTTGAGGTTGGGGAGGTAGGTGGGGGTATGGAATAGGTGAAAAATTAGGGGGCTGGGGTAATTTCCCTTGAGCGGGGGGCGAGAGAAAATAATTTTTCTTCTCTAAATCTGCCCTCTTGTGTCATGGAAAATTCAGGGGGCCTAGTAAATTGATGTGCGGGTGGGTAGGGTATCATCATGGAAAAAGTGGTAAAATTCGGTGAACAATTCTGGGGTGGGGAGGGGAAAGTGTAATCTAGTAGGTTAACCTTATGATAGTGTGTGATGCAGTGAAGTTTCGCGCAGGGACAGGAGCCTCAAAAGGCTTAGCAAGAATGAGAGCTACTGATCAATTTAAAATTTAAATTTGGTTTTAAAGAGTGGGGTGAGCTACATTATTGGTAAATTAATCAATAATGAGTATTTTTGGAATGGGGGAGAGGGGTTGGGGGTGTTAAAAAAAGTGTGTGTTAAACATGAGGTATGTACTTATAATTTTACATTCAGTCGTAATTCAGTGTCTATGATTTCAATGAAGAGTGTTCTCTTATGGCTGTGTTAGTGGATGGTGTCAGAAATGTTAAGAGAGGTGTATTTTAGTGATTTAGGGTGTGAATATTTAAATTTACCACCACTAGTTGTAACAATTTTTGAAAAAGGATACTTTGGGAGTTGTAGTCTATTGTACAGAGCATACAGGTTTTTTTTTAAAAAACATCAATACAAATGCACTAGGGAAATAAGGTGGTGCAGTAATGTGTCCAAAATGATTCTTTTTTGTCCTTGTAATGGATCTTTTGAGTAAGAGGTGTGGTGGAGAGTCTGCAGGAAGTTGAAAGGTTAAAGGATTTTGCCAGTACTTTGTATGAAATGGGCCAGGGCCCTGAAATGTGATTTTGCCTTTGTATGGGTGGGGTTTAGGATGGTCTGTAGGGTGAATGTTGTATAGAGGCTGGCCATCTCGGCGATTCACTGCCATTGGTTCATCGAGTCACGTGGTTTATGGGCGCCATGTTTTGTTGTACCATGAGACGAAAGCCTGCGAGTGTATGCACCAAATTAAAACTTCTCAGTTGTTACAGTTTTATATATTTCTATCACTTTTTTTGTCTATAAAAGCTGTCATATTTAATGTAAAAATTATAAATAAAATATAAATACCCCCTCAAGCAGCTGCTTGCCACAGAGGTCTGACAGGAGCCTGTCAATTAGTTAGTGTAAAAATTTTCCCTCAAAGAAATAAATATTTTTTTCCGAGAAACTTCATCAGACGGCAATTGGCTGCAAAAATGAGATGAGCTAACTGAAACCAACAAATAATTTCTATTAAGGTTCATTTGAAAAACGAGCTAATGCTTCCACTTTATCATCTGCCTATGCCAATATTTGTTCGTCCGTCTGTCCGTCTATAAGACAATCAATTTTCTTAGTTTTAGAGCTATTTTTGAGTTGGATAGGTGTCGAACAAATATTGCGATTCACAATTTTCAAATTTTTAAATAGCTTTAATAGCGCCCTCTAGCGGTGGAAAAAGATGGGAAAATGCTAAAATTTCAAACGAATATTGCAAACAAACTACACTGGAAATGCGAAATTTTGGTAGTAGAATGTTATGGTCAGAAGGTCTACAACGGCAACAAGGCTTTACTCTCTTAGCCAAAAGGGGATGCAAAAATGAAACTTTAAGAGATAAACGAAATAATCTTTTTTTTTTTTTGGGGGGGGGGGGGTTACAGGTACTAACAAATATTAATTTTACATTTTCGAATCCCCATCAGTTGGAATTTCCACTGTTAGAAAGTAACTAATGGCAATAAATAAAAACACGAAAGGCATCCTCTAGGGACTGAAAAAAGCTGGTAATACCATATCGTTAAACGAAGATTGCAAACGATCTATTTATGATAGAAACTTAAAATTTTGGTCATAAGGTGTAATGGTCAAGTTGTTTACACAAATAGTAATGATTTGTCTTGTTATAGCAAGGGAGTGTTGGTAAAATGCAGCTTTACGACCTTAAGAGATAAATGAAAAGCACTTTTTGCGCTTTACAGGTACTAATAAAATATTAATAGTTTATTTTACCAATTATGCAGTAGTTCGAATTTCCACTGCCAGAGGGTGCCGAATGTGTGAAATAACTAGAAGAATGCATATCGCCTCTGAGCATTGAGAATCTCGTTTTCAAAGAGAATGAAGTTCTTCCTTTGCTACTTTCTTTCCTTAAAACTTTTAATTATGGGTGTTTGTGTTGTTTTTCTGCTGATGTCCCGCCATCCTCATGGACCTTCTACTATGCCATATAAACTGTCTCCTGGCAGACCTCTGTGGCAAGAAGCTGCTTGAGTGGGTATTTTATTTTTTTTATGTATGATCGGGAAAATGCACATAGTAGTATTTTATTAGTAATTATAAAACATAAAAAGTATGTCTCTTAGTTCTTAAATTTAAAAAGTTGCTTTTCTCTCATTCCTCTGAAAATAGTGGGCAGATCATTGCTATCAGTGGAATTTCTACCATAACAGAACTCTACAAGCCTGAATTTCTACCATACACAGATCACTTGAAACATTCGTTAAATGTTTTGCAGTTTCAATATTTACTGATCTCTCTAATAATATAAATTAAAACTACTTTTCAAAATACGATTTACATTTCATTAGTATCCAATTAAAAAGAGATTTCCAATTATTTCTTAAAACAAAATCGTTCAGTTTATTACCTACCTTGGGCTCAGGGTCAACTCATTCGTTTTAAATTTTGGGGATTTTTCGATTTTTTTTTTCAACCGTTAGAGTGCAAAATTATAGCTTTTGGGAAATTCGCAAAATGCAAATTGCAATATTTCATCAATACCTTTCCAACCCAAAAAGAATTATTAATTTATCTCTAAAAACTTACCTTTTTGTCAACACAAAAAAGTTGCATTCACCTCCCCCCTGGGTTTAAATGGTCAAGGGATTGTTGCCAATGGTAACTTCGAAACGTTCACATTTCAAACTTCAAACATAACTACATCGTTTGGAATATTCGTTTGATATTTCGGAATTTTCAAATTTTTTGACCGTTAGAGGGCACAGTTATAACTTTTAGGAGATTCGAAAAATGAAAATCGTAATATTTCATTAATACCTATCTAACACAAAAAATTTTTTTTTTATCTATATAAACAAAAACGTTTGATGCCCACAGATAGACAGACAAAAAGAAAGCTATTTTTTTTTTAAAAAAAAGCTCTAAAAATTGCTTTTCCTTTTTAGCCGTTTTTAAGGTGTTTCCAATCGTGAGAACTGAAATCTGAATCCTTTTCAGGAATCCATAAGTATCCGTGCAATACAATTTAGCTATCCACGTTAAACAATCCGAGCACAACAAAACATGGTGTCCAATTTTGAGATGGCCAACCTCTACCTATATAAGGCCTCTAGATTCATTAATAACAGATCCTCAAAGCTAACAGTTTACAATGTTAATAAGTTGTTCATCAAATGAAAGCTAGACAGAGAATGCAACTCATAATGGCACACCTGCAGTTTTGATCTCTCAGCCGCCATATGGTTTGGAGCAATGTAAATGATACGTTACATCATGTTTCCTAAGCACTATCATCTGTTGACCACGGACCATGGACAACCAACTCACCAATTTTCTTTTCTCAAAGTATTGTATAAAAACTGTTTTATTCAAGTTACTTCCGTAAAAAAAAGCACTAAATGCGCGATTGCAACTAATGAAAAACAGTTTAATAATCTTTCTGTCATAACTTCCAAAATATTTCCTAAAAAAATTGCATTACTTATCATCATCATCAAGCAGCCATGGGCTACAGAGGTCCAACCAGACCGTGCAATTTAGTCTCCATGCATGTCTGTCCTGAGCTACATCTGCTGAATCCGGCCACTGCACACCAATTCTAACAAGGTCCTGTTTGGCATTGTCTGCCCACCACTTCCTAGGTCTCCCCCTCTTTGTGATGACCATAGGCACACTGTTCATAACTCTATTCGCCAATCTATAGTTATCCATACAGGCAACATGGCCCAACCAACAGAGTCTCTCTCTGCACAATATGCTGCTTAAAGGTGGTTGACAACTCCTTTGCCTAACCTCATCATTAGTTATAAAGTTAAACCACCTAATGCCAAAGATACTGTGTAAGCATCGAGAATCAAAAGCATCTAGTTTCCTGTTATCTTGCTCACAAAGTGTCCAAGTTTCACTACCATAACAACCCTAGAAAGAACAAAACTCTTATACAGTCCAATTTTAGTCTTTAGTTTATACCACTATTTCTCCACACTCTCCAGATTCTTAAAAGTCCCGGAAGCAATTCCTATTCGTCTTCCATTCACTTCCACAAGAGAATATCTCTTTTGACAGGCACTAACGGTCTGCACCACGAGAAGGCAGGGTCGGACATTAGGTGCTATGCCTGGCTGGTTCTATGCATCATCACAGGGGCATAGTTCTAGCAGTGAAGATATTGCAAAACGATAACACGTCAAAAAAAACATTTAATCATAAACACTTATTTCTAAATGTAAAATTTTAATTCTGCACATAACACTAACCAAAATAATGCCACTGAAGGTAATTTCACTGCAGATCAAAACGTCTCATCGGAAATATGTCTAATACATTGGCAGAAATTGAAAAAAGAACATCATTAACAATTCAAGTGCAAACTACGAGATTTAGTAGAAATGACTTGTTGAGAAAGGGCAGTGATCACACATGTGAAATGATTCAATGTTTATTTTACCTCTTAATGAGAATTACATTTTATAGAAGGCACATTTTAATAAGGTGTTGAACCTCCTCGAGCTGCAATACAAGCTTCTAATCTGGTATGCAATCGGTCATACAAATGATGGATATCATGCTGGGGTTATACCATTCCATGTGCTTTCAACTTGGATGCATAATTCTGCGATGGTTGTTGCCTGCCACGGTCCGCAGAAGTCTTTGATCCAGTCCCAGCCATGCTCGATTAGAGAAGTCCAGAGAGCGTGCTGGCCAACGGAGTTGATGCACTGTCTGACGAACATGTCGAGTTGGCAGTGTAGGCAGTCGTTATCCTCCTGGAATATCGCATTTGGGATTACACTCAAATGTGACAGGACAACCGGCTGTAATATGTCGCTGGCATTATTTTGGCTAGTGTATTGCAGAATTAAAATTTTACATTTAGAAATAAGTGTTTATGACTAAATGTTTTATTTGACGTATTCTCGTTTTGCAATATCTCGTATTGCTATTCAATGTACTCTATACAAATACCACACACATAGGAGAGTGATAGCTAATTGCTCCCCACACCATGATGTCTGGTATGTGCCCTGTGTTGCTGGCGGATGCATGATGGAAGCAGCAGCTGACCTTGTCGCCTTCGGACACGTAAACAACCATCAGACACTCCTAGGCAGAATTGGCTTTCATCACTGAAGACCATAGACTGTTATTCTTCCCTCCAATGAACTCATTCTTGACACCACTGCAAACATGCTCGAGTGTGACGAGGAGAGTGGTAACCGTGCCCATAGTCCTTCCAAAAGACTATTACGTATCATTCTTGTAGTCATCCTTGGTATGAAAGAGGATCGAATTTGTGATGTTGCCGTCCACTCTGACACTGCCATCCTCCTGATATGCCAATCCTCTCGTGCGTCCGTAACTCTGTGTTGCCCGAAATCACGTCTGCAAAGGCTCTTCTGACCATCATACCACTGCCGATACCTCTCTCCCAATGCAGCGTGCAATTTAATGAAAAGACCAACCTACTTCCTGAAGATCCACGTAGGACCTTGCTCAAACTCTGCTAACTGAACAAATGTTGCACGCCTGCATCATCCAGGCATGGTAACTTCTTCAAAGGGCACTGAACAACACAAGACTTAATGTACGCGATGCATACATTTGCACGTTGTTATCCTCAGTGGCATAATTATTTCATCCATGACTTTCAATCTTGGATCACGGTTTTTGCTACCCTTATCTATTAACATATATGACGTTCCTACAGGAATTCCTTCTGTGTACTTTTTTCAATTTCCGCCAGTGTGTAGTGTAAACAATTCACCCCGATCCATTGTATTTTTTTATAAAGTGGGAAACACACGAATCATTCAACAATATATCGCCGATCTGAAGTTATAGAGGACCCAGAAATTAAATATTCTCATCAGAGAGAAGCTAAAAAAATCTGAAACTCAAAAAAATTTTAATAATTCCACAAGAGACATCAAGCCTAAAAAACATGAATATCGTAAACTCACTGCCTACTCACATTATTAAAAAAGTCCCAGAACTAAATAATCCCATCAGGGAAAACAAACGTAAAATACAAGAAAATCATAAACAATTTGCCTCCGATTAGCATTATAAAAAGTCCCCAGAACAGACGTTCATATTATAAAACCCATCGTCTCACTTCCCACTTAACATGAACACTGAACGTATTTACACCAGTGGATAAATCTTAACGCCATCTGGTGAGCAAAGCGCCCATATAAACCTTCGGACTAAGGTTCATAGCTTGATTATGGATCCCAATTTTGTTGCACTGGTGGGCTTCTGTGGAGGGAAAATCTTCCGCTCTGTTTGTGGGTTGACAGTCCCAAGTGAATAGATTCACATTATATGTTTTATCAGCTGGTAGATAATAATGAGCAGAGGTAATCGCAGTCACCATAACTCTTGCTTCTACTGGCATCGTCAAATTTTACATTGAAGAGAAGTGTTACAGTACTTTACTGTTTGCTTTAAATAAAAAAATAAAAAAAATAAATTCCCCCTCAAGCAGCTGCTTGCCACAGAGGTCTGACAGGAGCCTGTCAGTTTATATGCCAGAGTAGAAGGTCTGAGAGGATGGCTGGACCTCAGCAGAAAAACGACACATAAATCCATGCCTTATCCGGGGCTCGAACCCAGTATAGTAGTAGTAGATCAGTAGCCAAGCTTTACTTACTTTTATTACTACAAAGTTTTCGACATTTTTATTGATTTTCCTGTTAAATATTAATTTTCCTTCAAGTGCACGACTGCAAACTGCTCTGTCCAAATAATATTTCATATATTCCGGTGGGTCTGTAAATGGTAGCTAGGTAGTCACTGGAAGGAGAGGTATGCACCAATCCTCTGTGATGATGCATAGAACTGGCCAGGTCCAGCACCTAATGTCCGACCTCGCCTTCTCATGGTGAGGGCAGTTAGTACCTTTCAAGAGATATTCTCTTCTGGAAGTGAACGGAATGGGAGGGCTGCCAGATTAAAATTGCCTACTGATCTGGACGGCTATGGCTACTTTTCCTTTTTTTCTACCCTGCTGAGAAATGGCCAACCACACAGAGTATATAAACTTACCGGACCAGAATTGGACTCTGAGCTTGACTATGGATCCTGAATTTGCTGCACCTGATGGGCTTAAATGGAGGGAAAATCTTCCACTCTGATTTCCCTTTATTTGTGGGTTGATAGGCCCAAGTGAATAGATTCACAGGATATATTTTATCAGCTGGTGGATAATCCTGAGCAGAACTCATCGCAGGCACCTGAACTCTTGCTTCTACGGGCATCACTAAATTCTACATTGGAGGGAAGCGTTCCAGTGTAGATGGCTTCAGCGATTAATACTGTGGGAACGAGTCTTTGCCCTATGCCTGCGATTAGGGGGCTGCTTGATATTGTTAGCATTCCCCCTCTCAATAAACATTGTTTCTTTAAACAACCAACTAACAGTCTTCTCTCAATACGTAGTTGGAATGTGAGGACTATGCACAGAGCTTTTTCTCGTGATGTCCTAAGAATTCCACCGTTATAATTTAGATATTCTCGGCCTGATAAATACCAGATAAAGGTCAGATTCTTAAAAATAATCTTAAATATCTTTTCAGGGAGGGGAAACAATAAACATCACGAAGGCGTAAGTCTGCTTCTGAGCAGACACGCTGGTGATGCTCTTCTATGATATGAGTGCATTAATGAAAGGTTTCTTACAGTAAACAAGCATTAAAGACTTGAATATTATATGCTGTTATAATACCAAAGTTGGCCATATAGGAGAGCTGAAACTGGATCTAATCATTTCCTTACGAAAAGTGTCTTAAAAAATTTACCTTTAATTCTGAAAGACCAGTTATAACTAAAGCTTATGATGATAGGTTTACTTTGCTTACTACTGAAGTTGAGGAAGAATGGGACCGTTTTAAACAAGAGGATAAAGGCACTTGAGCTTATTTCGGAAAGAGCTGTAAGAATATGCTTAATCAATACCCTACTGCTCCTAATAGAAAGCATTACATAGAGCGGTCTTGAGGTGTTTCAATTTAATTATCTTGGGAACTACATAACAAATACTGGTAAAGTGCGACATGCTATTTTCAAACGAATAGCGATTGCTGCCGCGACTTTTAGGAATCTACAGTGCGTGTGGAGAAATTGGCGTATACACCAAAAGACTAAAATTAAGACTGTATAATAGTTTGGGTTGTTTTACCTCTGAGCAGCACTTTTTTTGCACACCACCAGGTGCATGTGTTGACCAGGTCACATGGACCACGAAAGCTCAGAGGTTGGGGAAGGGGACCCACTGGAACAGCTGTTGGGAGACAGATGTTATCTCCCGTCAAGGCCACCCAGCATGTTCTTTAACGTGCACAGGGTACGGCTCTCACACACGGGGCACGGCTTAACGTGCCATCCAACGGAAGGCAGCCTTTCCAAGCCCATCGGTGTCCCCTACTTGATTGTGGGTAGGGCGGGGGATTTTGCGGAGATAAATCTCAACGCTGATCCAGCTGGGACTCGAACCATAATGGTTTGGTTTTTTCTAGGGTCAGTTTTGATAGTTTGATACTTATGCAGTATCTTGGGTTCAACTTTAGTAAGTACTGATGAGGTTGGTCAAAGGAGTCTGCAATCTCCTTCAAGCAGCATATTGTGCAGAGAGACTCCGTTGGTTTGGTCATGTTGCCCATATGGATAATTATAGATTAGCGAATAGCCCACTATGCCTATAGGCCTCAGAAAGAGAGGGAGCCCTAGGATGCGATGGGTAGACAATGTCAAATAGGACCTTATTAGAATTGGTGTGGGTTGGGTTGTTTTACCTCTGAGCGGCACTTTTTTGCACACCATGGGCTAAATGGCCAGGTCACATGGATCCCGAAGGCTCAGAGAAGGATGGGGGAGGGGACCCACTGGAACAGCTGTTGGGAGACAGATGGTAGCCTCCCGTTAAGGCCATCCAAGCGTGTTCTTTAACGTGCACAGGGTATGGCTCTCCCACACACGGGGCACACGGCTTAACGTCCCATCCGACGGACGGCGGCCTTTCCAAGCCCATCGGTGTCCCCTACTGACCGTGGGCAGGGCGGGGAATTTTGCGGAGATAAATCTCAACGCTGACCCAGCTGGGACTCGAACCTGGGAACTACAGATTACGAGCTTGGCGCGCTACCGATTGAGCCACACCCGCCCCAATATCAAATAGGACCTTATTAGAATTGGTGTGCAGTGGTCAGATGTAGCTCAGGACAGATATGCTTGGAAAACTAAATTGCACAATCTGGTTGGACTCTGTAGCCAATGGCTGCTTGAGGATGAATATAATTTCAGTCCATGGCAGATTGGTTAGTGTGCTTGGCTACTGATCTGAGGGGCCCAAAGTTCAAGCCCCGGCTAAGGCATGGATGTTTGTGTTGTCTTTCTGCTGAGGATATTTTATGTAAAAATAAATATGAATTTCAAGTTATAATAACTGATCATAAGCTAATTTTTAATTAAGGCCAATTTAGTAATTTTAATGTATACTACAGACTAAATATATGAAAGTCAATTTCGCTAAGAAATTTGTGGTTCACCAGTTCGCCACTAAATTGGGCTCACGGTTAAAATTTTTGTCCCACGTTGCCAGCAGAAAATTGCTGGTCGTGAGCTATTTAGATCTCCTTGTTTAGATCTCCTTTACTATATCTATGAGTAAATATTTTGAGTAAGGAAAATGTGGTTGAATCTTGCCAGAAAGAAGTGGGGCCACTGCACCCTGTTTTCGTTTCCCTACAACCAGCATTTCAGGTGTTTCATAGAAAAATTGGAAGTGGGGTGAGTAGACTTCCCCAACCCACATATCATTTTACAGAAAATCTCATACTATGTAACGATAGTTAGCCTCCAAATATACACCATTTAACACAATGGACAAGAATACTGGGTGTTGTATTGATTTTATGGCCCCAAAAGTTGGGGGGGGGGGCTGATAGCGCTCTAGCCTGGGGGCCCGGCACGACAGGTCAACCAGCTGAGATGAACAGAAGACAAAAAGCGACTTTATAAAATATTGACTTTTGTTTTGTCCAACTAAAATTATTTTATTAGGCACATTACATTATCCTCTCACCATACAGACTTTTTTAGTCTTTGTGATTTTTCGATATTCATACTCTTATTTATGCCGATGAACAACACGTGCCTGTTTTGATACATTTAAAAAGAAAAATCAATTGCTATTTTCCTCACCCATTTTGAATTTCCAAAACTTAGACGATGGTCAACTTACCGCAAAAGCAGCAAAACTTACAAATACATATGAGAAAGAACTGTCAGAAGACTTACTGCTCGAAATCCTTCACCTTAAAAGTATTCACAAGAGTTTTCGATAGTAAAAGAAGCCGATTAGACTTCTAAACGCAATTTACGACAAAAAACTGCAAGGTATATTTGTCAATATCTGCCTCGCCGTTAAACTGTTTTGAACAGTATCATTACTGTTTCTTCAGCTGAAAGATCGTTCAGCAGACTGGCAAATTCATTGAAAACATGGCAAAATCGTCATATATCGGTTTATCGATTTGTGCATATGCCAAAATAGTTGTTCCGCTGTGTCTAGCGCTCATCTAGTTCCCCTATTTATTTATTCAAACAATTTCAAATAAATCGTTTCTGTTTACGAATGTCCATAAAGTAATATCATATCTGCAGGAGAGAATAATACATTGACATAATAGTATTTTACACCTTCAGTCACATCCATTAATCTTAATACAGTTACATCTTATTGCATTTATTATATGAACTATTTCATTTGAAAATTTCAATGTTTACTAAAATTTTTACTTTTTCAATCCGAATATTTCAAAATAAAATTGGGATTTTTATGTTCACATTTAGCACTACATAGTTAATATTAATTTTTTTTTAAATATGTTTAAATTCTCTAAAAGAACTTGCTAGCAGTTCCTTTGATAAGAGACTGAAAATATATGGAATTTTGTAGCTACTTGTGCACTTCTCATAGTTATTTGTAAAATTAGGTCGTTGAAAATAATTTTTTCTTTAAATCTTGTATCATGTTGGACTACGTATAATTATGCTATATTTATTAGGCTCTGGTAATTTCCTAATATTTGCTAAGTTGCATGGAAACTAACTGCATGGAATGATATTCCCCAAATACACCATGTATCGTTATGGCATAATTTAGAACGGCCTCACAGATTGCGTTAAACATAATGCATGTGTTGGTATCCATAATATACCGTAATTTATTAATTTTCAGGCACATAGCTCTGTATGAACGTTCCAACGGAGGGTATTGTCTAGATGTAATGCTAGATTTTATAGAATATAGTCAATTTTGATTCAGCTGCAGTTTTCTAGCTGAGAAATGGGGGGTTTTTTTGTGCAGTTTTTGTGTTTAGTCATTAATTTTAAAACCAGGTGAATGAAAAATCATCCATTTGGTTTCATTTTTAGATAAAGTTTATTATTATAGTTTAACCATCGTTTAATAATTGTTACGACAGATGAACGTGCTCTTCTGATTGCTTGCAGTACTTCCGCACTAAAGGATCAAGTATGACACGTCGAAGAACACGACATCCATATGACCAGGTTTCCAACTTTGATCGAGGGAGAATTGTGGGATTACGAGGTGGATTATCGTACCGAGACATCGGTGCTCGTGTTGGACGGAATGCCGCCAGTGATGAGAATATGGCGTCAGTGGGTAGAGGAACGAACTCGCCAACGTGAGATCTCAACGGCCGTGTCACACAAACGAACGAGAGGACAGACATCCCGTGCGCATGGCTTTGAATGATCGTTCAGCCACATCAAATACTTTAGCTCAACAGTTAGGGTGTTACACATGAACCAGTGTCCTCACATACGGTTCGACGTCTACTGCAGCATCGGGGCATCTTTGCTAGGCGGTCATTGCTTCGGCTACCATTGACTCTACAACATAGGCGTATGCGACTGCAATGGTGCCAAAAACGTCACGAATGGCATCTTTTCAGACGAATCCCGCTTCAGTTGGGTTGTTTTACCTCTGAACGACACTTATTTGCACACAATGGGCTAAATGCTCACGTCACAAGGACCCCAACAGCTCAGAGGTTGGGGGAGGAGACCCACTGGAACTATTGGGAGATAGATGGTAGCTTCCTGTCAAGACCATCCAGCGTGTTCTTTAGCGTGCACAGGGTATGGCTCTCCCGCACACGGGAATCACGGCTTAACGTCCCATCCAACGAACGGTGGCCTTTCCAAGCTCATCGATGTCCCTTATTGACCATGGGCAGTTTTGCGGAGACAAGTCTCAATGCTGACCCAGCTGGGACTTGAACCTGGGAATTGCAGATTACAAGCCTGCCGCCTGAGCCACCTCCACTTCCGTATGCAGCACCTTGGTGGCTGTATCCATATCTGGAGGTACCGCAGCGACAGGCTTAGTGAGACATGCATGATGCTGCTTCATACAGGTCTGGCTCCTAGTGTTTTTGGTATGGGGTGCCAGTGGATTCCACTCACACACACACCTTATAAGTACTCTGAACAGCCAGCGTTACATCACTGAGGTGTTGAGCCTGTTGTACCTTATCTTCAAGGGCTCTCTGGTGCCATTTACCAAGACAATGCAATTGTCCAATTCCTGAATAGCCACCAAATGACACTTCTGCCTTGGCCTGTGCTTTCACCGGATCTGTCCCCAATTGAACATGTCTGGTCCATGATGTCACGACGACTAGCACACCAGCAGCTGCTACAACAGATGAACTTTGGCTACGTATCGAAACTGCATGGAATGATATTCCCCAAATACACATCCAAAGTCTCATCTTCTCAATGCCTGACCATGTAGCAGCGGTTATTGCTTCTCATTGTGGCTACACAAGCTACTGTTTTTTTTGTATTCCACACTTCTAACAGATTATTTGATCCTTGTAACATAAGCTATGCATTCACTAAATATGGCTTTGAGATCTATTTTCTGGTGTTGCACTTTTAATGGCCAGTAGTGTATATCTTTTATGACAAGCGCTATAACGGTTTTTAATGTTTGATTTGTAGTCATATCCAGGGGATTTGTTGATTTAAAATTGACTTTATTCACAATATCGGTCCTATTTGCAGGTGGTATAGAGTTTTTGTTTCAAATTCAACATTATGTTCTCGGATGATTTCTTATATGCAAAATTAACGAGCGATATTCATTACTAAATTTATTTGCAATTTGTAAAAGTGTTAAAGGGCTATGGTAGGTGTTCAGCTTAGATGAAAAATCTGCAAACCTGCAGTCAGGCACGACCTAGAATTTAGTTTGAGGGGAGTGTCCGAGAAAAAGACCCGAGTAGGGTATCCCGTTTACTAAAATATTCCACCGAACAGGTTAGGTTAAAATGATATTCTATATGAAATGAGATTTTTAAATCTATTTTTAATGTCGTACATTAATAATTGCGCTAAAATTATGCAAAGACAACAGTGTTGATTTTCCAAGTAGGTAGACAAGTTTGAGATTTAGTATAACAGGATTTTCGGAGGGATTCTGAATTCCTCTCACCCTCTCCTTCTGGGTACTTCCCTGCCTACGCTATAAAACACGAAAACAGATAAACATTTCTTGTGTATCTCAGACTGTAGTAGACTTCCGAAAGAATTTATATGTGAAATGAACGCTTATTATGTTGCAAAAGCAAAGTTAATAAAATATATCCCCCTCCCAATCACGAAAATTAAGATGAAAAGTTTTGTTTTTAATTGTGGTATGCTAGCGAAATCCTACACAATATTTTTTTTTAATTTAGCACTATTTTTTTTCTGAAATTAAGCTGTCTGTAACTCAATGTAATGGAAATCTAATTTATTTAGATGTCCCTGTATGTATTAAAGGCTGTCAACAGAGATTATACTGAATTACATTCTTGATAAAAAAAAATTACACGAATAAACCCTAATGATAAACAAAAGTTTTTTTTTCTTTGCAAAAGTTTGATAGCTAGGGCTTCAATATTTTTGACAAAACATTTCTACATTCTGTTTAACATTCATACATATATACTGAAGAGTTTATTCTGAATATTTTTACTGCTAAATTTATCATTACCTTTTTCCATCCTTCAGTGTCTTACCATGGGAACTTATTTAACGCCAAATTATTTCATAATGCTTTACCGAAATTTAGTTGGCAGACTTTTCGTTGTTTTATACGAACCCAAATGACACATACAGCAGTTCCTATATGTGTCATTTGGGTTGTATGTAATTTTAATTTGAGTTGTTTTATTTGAGCAGCACTCTTGTTCATTCAACGTGTTATAAAAGGTAAGGTTACAAGAACTCTGAAGCTCTGAGAAGGGAGGCCCACTACATTGGTGTAAAGAGACAGATGGAAACTTCCCATCTAGTGGTTTTAATATGCACAAGAACCAAGGCATAATGTTTGACTTAATACACTATTTTTGTTTGCTTTACACAATGCAGACTGTAGGGTCTTGAAAATGGGAGCAGATCTTTTTTTTTTGGTGTACAAACTGAAACAAACCCCCCTATAATTTTGTGCACCTTAAAATAGTTTACTTAAAAACAATACACTAGAAGAGTTATTCTAAGTTTTTCTGTCTTGATAGAAACTGTCAAAAATAATTATCATGTAGCAAATTTCTGTTGATTACACTGGTTTACAAGGTATTTTTAACATGAACCATTGTAGTTGCCTTTAACTATTTGTCAGGTTCTGATTTCAGATCTGGCTTTAAAAAATGACTAGCACGTGACGTTTTTATGCCATTGGTCATTTTGACTTCTGTTAAGATCCACCTATACCAACACAGGCAACTGGGAGGATACTAGATATTTTACTTTTTGCGGCTGGAAACACGGATTGCCAATTGGGAGAAAACACGTAACAGTAACCTAACCTCAGACGCCATTCTTGTTTTTTCATTGTAGGAGGAACACGTGCTGCAAGCTCAAGAGTGAATTTTGGGCGTTTAAATGCCACAAAGGATGTGTTAATGTGCCAGATAAATTTTGTGTGTGTGGAAATTATATTTTAAAATCCCAGGGTCTTTGACAAAGATTGTGAAGAAAGCCTATAACTAGTATTTTGGATGTCCTGTTGGTGATCAGGACATAACATGGGCTCCACATGTGTGCTGCATTTCGTGCTATGTTGGCCTGAGTGAATGGTTGAAAGGTAAGATAAAAATCCACGCCCTTTGCAGTTCCAGTGGTTTGGCGTGAGCCAACTAGTCACTTGCATGATTGCTCTTTTTGTTAAACTAAAGTGAGGGGCTTTTCAAAAAAGAACAAAAACAAAATACATTATCCTAATGCTCCCCTCCCCCCGACAGGGGACCACCTTGACGTGGTGGTGGGGCTTCGGGCCCAGCAACCGGTCGAATGCTTTCCTGACCGGATTGGGTCCCCGGTTGGACAGAACCAAGACCAACCGAGGTCGAAGATATCGCTGACCGGTTGGACTGTGTCAACCTCACATCAGGTGCTCCATGGAGCAAGTTCAAGGCTGAACGGATTTGGTCCCCTAGTAGGCTCGAGCCCTTTCAAAGTCTGGACCTCACTAAGAGTCTCCACCCCGGGTGCGGAGCGAACTTGGATCTACATATCCTTGTTCATGGCTAACCGGGGAACAGATTAAATTTTAGGTTTCTATCGGTGGTTAGCTTTCTTTTATAGGACTGCTGCCATGTGAGGTTGTGGATGAGATGCATCTATATGGTGTATTCTTGCCCCTGACTCTAGATAGTCGTGGCTTTCTGTTAACTTGGTAGTGTCGGGAGACTGAACCGGGGATTGCCGTGGTTGATGAACATCTGGCAACAAATAGTACAATGAATCTATTAGAAGGCATCTGCACGAAACTGGTAAAGCATACAAATTGAGCAAATAGATCCCACATAAATTGTTCAATGCCAAGAAACAACAACGTGTGTCAGCATGCCTTTACCCTCCCGCCACAATCAAGAGCCATTTATAGATAGTTTGCTGATATGTGAGGAAAGTGGACCAATATAAGAATCCTTCAAGGAAACGACATTGGGTGTCAACCAAGGATCCCGCTCCACAAACTTCAAAACCACCACTGCATCAATGTAAGGTACTCCATCAATGAGGGACAGCTCGTGTAATTGCCCACTTTCAGCTGCTGAAACTTAGCCAAATCATTACTGGTGAGCTCTATTCACAACAGCTTTAACGTGTTCATGAGGGATTGAAAGAGAAGGAAGCAGCACTTATCAGTCGTAAAGGAGTACTCTTCCTTCATAAACGGCAAGATAAAGCCCGTCCACATACTGCCAAAGTGACCATAGAGACAATTCAACGCCTTGAAGATTTTGTGTCATCCACCCTATTCAACGGATATCTCTCCTTCGGATTATCACTTGTTTCTGGTCCTTGACAATAATCTGCGTGGTCAAGAGTTTAAAAACGACAGAGAGGTACAAGTCGCTGTAGAAACTTTCTTCCGTTCCAAAATCAGGGACTTCTGTATAAGGGGTATTTATAAGCTAGGTTCAAGATGAGAAAAGATGATTGAATCAAACGGAAACTACTTCGCTGAATAAAATTGTTTTTATACGAATTGTTCTTATTTTTACGAGTACCATAAACGGCAAAAACTTGATACATCCAAGCATCTCTGCTGGGCACAAAACATTGCTCGATTTTCTGAGCGACGCAATACTTTTTTTCGGTTTAGAAGCTTCCAACATGAAGAGATTATGGGCTATCTCAAATCATGTCCACTCCTTTCCTCTCCTAAAGAGGGAGGAATTTTTAAAAGGGGAAGGGGGATGCTAGAAAATTGGTCTTAATGAGTTTATGGCAAATGAGAATTTGCGACGTGCAGAGTGCCAAGTACTATATATTTTAGAAAATTCAGGACTCGAGCAAAGCCAGAAACTCTTTCTAGTAGTCTTTAATAAGAAGAATAAAAAAGATGGTTAAGCGGCATGCACTTTTTTATACAGTCAACTCTCGTTAACTATAAGTTCAGAAAGAGCGAAAAACCTTCCAGTTATCGAATCTGTTCTAAAAATACACCTAAGGAGGTTAAAAACAAGTTACAGAACTCGCAATAGGTTCCCATCCACTGGAATGATTTTTGTTCCTACATTGAGTAAACCATTTTAGCAACTTTACTGCTCAACATCAGGAAATTCTGCATGCCCCCCCCCTTTTTTTTCCCCTTTATTGCATTCTAGCTTTTTCAATACCATATCATTGTTTTTTAAAATGTTTGACAGAGTACTGCTAGGAATTCTGAATCTTTTTGGCAATACCTTTTATTCTTCTTCCCACTACTTTCAACAGCTGTGATCACTTTTACTTTAACACTTAGTATACAGTACTAATCGGATCATATTTCATTATTTCTTTTTATTTTACAGGTGTTGAGTATTGAGGACGATGACAGGGAATCTGAATGAAGAACAGAAAAAATGGATTCTGAAGCAGCATTGCAAGACAGAAAACGCCGAGAGGGTGCGCAGAGCGTGGCAAGATGTATTTGACATTGCTCCACCAACACGTCTGACAGTTTATCGTATTAGAGATAAATTTGGTGAAACTGTTCGGTAGTTAATGCGCCGAAATCTGGACGTCCTCGGACGTCTGTGACAGAGGAGAATGAGAAGAGAGTCGCCCTAACATTCGTGAACAGCCCGAAAAAGTCCACGCGACGTGCGTCTCAGGAGCTATCCATACGGAAAATGTCCTTGCGACGCTTAATGAGTAAATTTAAATTGAAGCCGTACCGTCCAAGACTCTTACACGGCCTAATGGAGGACGATACACACAATCGGTTGCAATTCTGTGAGATAATGTGTAACCAAATTTCTCACCAACCAGATCTTCTTGATAAGATCATCTGGTCAGATGAAGCCTGTTTCAAGTTGTCAGGCCACGTGAACAGGTATAATTGTGTGTAATGGGCAGATAAAAATCCTCATGTGACTATCACAACCGAACTGACCCAGCCATCCGTCACTGTGTGGACTGTCCAGCGATGGTGTGATGGGGCATGTTTTTTTTTTCAATACAACTGTGGATGGTAACAATTACCTATGATGCCACAACTCACAACCAGGGTTGACTTCCCTGGACTGTTCTTTCAACAAGATGGGGCCCCCCTCCTCATTTTGCTTTGACGGTACGGAACTACCTTGACAGCCCCTTCCCACAGCATTGGATCGGGCGACGTGGCAGCATTGACTGGCCGCCATGTTCACCCGACCTGACACTTATGGACTTCTTTTTTTGAGACTTAATAAAGGAGAAGATTTTTGAGAGGAACCCTCACACAGGGATGAATTGAAGGAGTTCATCTTCCAAGCATTTACGGCATTGATGCTAACCGGAATTTGTGTGTTACTCGGTGTCACAGTTTCGGGGTCAGGTTCCAGGAATGTTGCAACGTTGAAGGAGGTCATTTCGAGCACCTAAGAGACTAAACATGACACGATCTGTACTGTATACCTACTTTTGACCCACCCAGAATAATTAAATCTGTACCAAGAGAAACCTGTTCTAAACTAAAATCAAACTAATGCTTCTATGGGGAATGGGAGGAATACTTTGCTATATATCAGTTGTGTGGGGAAGGGGGAAGAAGGGAATAGCCAAAGGCTATGTCCACACTTGTGCGCTTTCATGTTCAGCTTCACTTTCAACTTTCAATACCGCTTTTCAATGCTAAGTAGTCTAGCGCATACCTTAGATGGATTGCGTTGGACGCATGCCTTCAACTGTCTACACCTGTGCGTCAAAGAGCTTTCAATTTTTCACCAGCGTAGACGTGAAGTTGCAATGGACGTAACTGATGCAACTTCACTATCCCTATGTTAGCGGGTATAAGTGCTGCAATTTTAGTACCGAAAAAAGTGAGAAAAAGACGTGAAAAATACCGGCGATCGATATGGATGAAAGATTATTTCAAAACGCGAAATTTTGAAATAATGAGGAAATTGGAATTAAACGAAAACGTTCTTTTTAAGAACTTTACGCGAATGTCTAGAACAAACTTTTACATGCTTTTGGGAATGGTGGACCCGAAGATAAAAAAAAATACTCGTTTCAGAGAAGCAATACCATCTGTAGTGAAATTAGCGATCACACTCAGATATTTGGCTACAGGGATTCATTCATGTCTTTGATGAATATTTAAACCTATAATCTGATGAATTATTTAATTAATGTTTTATTTATTTAAATTAATTTAATAATTTATATCTCTGATGAATCATTTAACCTATAATCTTCAATAAAGACCAATGTTTGTTCTGACGACATGGTGAACAAAAAACACAAGCTCAATAATTGCAAAAACAGAACGAAATATTCCAGGCAAACTACGAAGCTGCACGGAATGTTGAACAAAAATCCACTGCCGGTGGAAGCACATGCATAACTGCATGCGTCACTGAAAACGGCGCCTTTCAAATGATTTGAGGCATGCCATTGCGCATGCGTCTAGCGCAAGTAAAACGTACAAGTGTAGACATAGCGAATAAGAATCACTGTGCCCATCTGCAAGCAGTGGGGACCATGCATAGCCAGTGAGAACTGCTTTGTCCACATGGCAAAAATAGTTCGAATTAAGTTGAGAGAAAATAAATAAATGTATAAAGATTGCATTGGAAATTTTAAAAGGTTTGAGTTGATCGAGAAATTCGAGATATAAAGGTTCGAGTTAACGCGAGTTGACTGTATATATTTTAGGATGCGTTAGAAAATATTCTTTCCTCAAACCGGACTCGAGCAAGCTTGGACTAGAAGATCTGATGTCTATTAACGACACTTCGGTAACATCTTTCATTTGCAGGTGATAATATAAAGATGCAATAACAATGTTCCTGTATTAACATTAGCTACATGTTTTTATGGATCAATGATATTTAAATGTAACATTGTATCTAGTGTAGTCCATTGCAAAATGCAGCTTAAAGAATATGTCTAGGCAGCAAATTCCTTAATTAATTATTTAAACTTAGTTTTATTAAAATATTTCTTTATCGATTAAAAAGTTTGATACTGATATGACTATATACGATACTAACGTAGAGATCCTTATCGATTGGCATCCATCGTTTAAAGGAATTAGCAGCAGACATCCTCTTCCTATATAATCTCCAGATTCATGTCAAAGTGACTGTAAATATTTCTTCTAGTTATTCAAGACGACTCTAGTTATTCAAGCTGTATCATGATCAAAGGGAATTTCAGATATTTTTTGTGCATCAGTCATATTAAATTAAGCTTATACTCTATGTCTTTAAAGTACGAATGCCAATTGATATAAATCTCTATATTAATATCAATCTGATAATTTCTAGTGTCCAATTTCTGTTACTAGAAGACGCAAGAAATCGAGGGTAGATTAAGAGCAGAGCCGGGAAAACTAGAAAAGATCTTATCATTTTGCACTCAATTACATTCAAGAATTCATTACATGAAGAATGATCACTGTGTACAAATAATCATATTTATTTGTATTGGGTTAATTCATAAATAATTTCCAATAATCTCTTCTTTATTCAAAACGTTATAACAAAAACTTTATGAGATTGCATCGATGAGATATTCACCATGACCTCCAATGACCATTTCCCATCCTAATTCTCAGCTGGGCGATTCCTCGTGGCATACAATTCCGGTGTTTTGTATCGAAAAACTTGACGAAGATACATTCTATATACTTCATTATCATTCTGGAATTGTTGCGCATTGAGTTGGTTTTGTAAACAGCGGAACGGTGAAAATCAGAATGATTAAGACCTGTCGATTAGGACGGATGAGGTAAAACAGTTCATCCAAGATCCAAAATATACCTGACTGATTTGATTCGCTGGTGATCAAACACTGTGGTGAAGGATCACTCATTTTCTGTTGACGAGTTCTAGCAGTTTCTGTTGAGTTACTCGTTTAGTCATTGCAGCTGTTGTGAGTGCACTTTCGAGGGATCCTTGGAATATTTTTAAGCGGCTCGAAGTATATGACACCTCGACAAGCCCACTAAATTCCAATTCAAAGCCAACATAATCCTCTTTGTTGGAAAGCAGGGTTGGGCTGTTTTTGATCATGATTTATCCAATGTTTCGTGTGGCCAACGTTAACGTACTACACTCATGCTTCGTCTTAAGTCATGATATGGTCAAGAAACTGATCATTGACTTATAGAGAGAGAAATGAAGAGCAATGAAGAGCAATGGAGAGACGAGTAGCCTTCTACTTATCCGACAATCCGCCATTCGAGTTCTACTAAAATTCCCTCAAAATTCAATATCGAATATGTGATTTTAAATCTTCCATTTCTCTATTCATATTTCTCTCTAAAATTCGAAAAGATAGTAAATATTATCATGAAAACGTTCTTCCAAGCTGTCTCTGCCAATTGCTTATAATAGAAATTAGTACAACATACCTCAAATAAACAAAAAAGGTAATAACAAACAGAAAATGTTTATAAATTAACCCTAAAATATGAATGCATTAAATAAAATACATCCACTCGGAATGCTATTCTACCAGATTATTGGTCATTTAGCTAAGGTACTTTGCCTCTATATTACATTTACCCCCACATTCAGCTAATAGAACAAATATCAAGGTTTAGCTAAAGGTTCTTAGATGAAATAGCTATGTCATCATTTCATCTGTGATACGGGTACATGAAAGTTTTAACTTGAGACATAGTTTTTTAATAACTTTTCTTTTTGGCAATACTTCTTCCCTTGTTATCTTTATAACTGATGTACTCACATGTCAGGGTAAATCCAATGGCCACTTCATTGTGACTTTCTCCCAGATACGATTGTTGAAATGTGAAACCCAAGCTTAGAAGCCTCTTAAAGCGCTGAATTATTTTTTCTTTTTTTTAACATTAAGCTCAGAAAGGTGATCAAGTTTTTCTATCCGGAAAAACATCAAAATGGCGATTTCTCCATATTGTTACGTTCACTTTGCTAGGGTTTACGATGGACCAGATGTTATTTCGGTAGAAACCCCGAAATAACTTTTGGACCAGATATTATTTCGGTAGGAACCCCGAAATAACTTTTAGACCAGAGAAGGAGCAGTTCTAATTTTTCTTCCCTTGTTCGAGACACGAAATTAGTTCAGTACATCAAATCAGATCGCATTTCAAACCTCACAGGCCACAGCAAAATATATCACATATGGAAAATGAATCAGAGCTTGGATTTAGAGATAATTCACTGTTTACGTTTTATTTCTTTCGGTATTTTTTAGCATTAGATGCGTACTTCACCTCATCCCTTTCCGCTACTGACGCCACTTCATGGGTTACAACTACAAAAGTTTGTATCCTCATATTCACAAAATGATTCATCAGAGTCATTGATTAAAAGTAGTGTCATTTTAACTCACATAAAATGAGCATAACTTTAATCCACTAATCCAATAACATACTTAACCCGACACCCATTTTTTACAAAGGAAACCTCTTCGTGCGCTGAAAAAAAAAACCTTCATAGTGCCACACTTAAAGGAAAACAGTCTGGTTGTTTTACCTCTGAGCTGCACTTTTGTGCACGTAATTGGTTAAGTGGGCAGAGCACAAAGACCCGAAGGCTCAAACAAGGAGACCCACTGAACCAAACGCTAGATGATCTTTAAAGTGTGCAGGGTACCACTCTTCTGCACACAGGAAGTTTTTTTGCATTATCATAGCAACTTTTTTTTGCTATTTTGTTAATAGCTTATTCATAGAAATTGTAGATTTATCCAACCGTAGATCTGAAACATTAAGAAAAAAAAAATTTTCTTTTATTTTCCTCTAGTCATTTTTATCTCAGCCCAATGTAGATAACTTCACGATAATGCTTGAGTTCTTGGCTTCTTACATATTGATTCCACAGAAATAGAATCAAGGTTACATTAATTTTTTAGGAATATCCATAAGAATAAAGTTTAAGTTTTTCTTGCTGTTACAGAATACCACGGACGAAAACTGACTCGATCATTCGGCACCAGACTCATAATCCAACAAATTATACGTTCGAGTCCGAACTGTGCTAGCACTGAAATGTTCTCCATTAGCGTTCTATAGAAAAAGGAATCCTGATGGGCATCGTAAATCAGACGTCCATTGGGTGCGACATCAAATCTTGTGCAGAAGAGTCATACTCTGTTCCCATTAAAGAGCACGCTTGATGACCTTGACCTCAGTCCCCTGGCTTCTGCCCAATGAGTCTCCTTATCCAACTCTGAGCCATTAGAGTCCTTGTGCTCTTGCGATTTAGGCCATTCTGTGAACAAAAGCGCATTTCAGAAGTAACACAATTTAATTCAAAATTCTAACAATTTCGATGCCCCTACTTCGTTTTCCTTGGCCAATTCATTTCTTTTATGTTCGAGAATTTTCGCTCTTTTTTGCCAACAGTACTTTTTTTTACCATTACTTTCTTTTATTTAGCAACTCTGAACCAAAAAATTTTCTTGTTCTTTGGAGAAATCGTCGAATTTTTTAACACAAATTCTAAGGATTTTAAAATTTTGCAATTTTCCTTCACTTTTATTTGAATAATTTAAATCTAACTAATAACTGTGATTTACTCACTCCAATAATTTTCTTACCCGAATCTTCCTCCAATGGGAGAAGCATTCCGCAGGCACTAGTACTTCTTACTCTTCCTCGAAAGATCTGGAAACAGTCACCGCTCTTCGTTACCTTTTTCGTCACCTATCTTCCAACTTTTCTTTCCTGTTTTCGATTACCCTTCTGACTCTGTCGCTTTGTTTACTTGTCAAAATTATTTTCCAACATATCTGCTCGTTTGTGTGCTTGTCAAAATTATTGTTCCAACATATCTTTTCAAGCTGGTGAGCAATTGTGAGGAAGTATGTCCAAATGAAACCTTGTGTGTTGGGAGTATCATAAAAAATTGCACCTGATTTTTTCTTGCCCCCTAAAGAAATGGAAATATATAAATCATTGTTCCATAATAACTGTCCGAACGAGTGCCCGAGCGTAACGTTGGGTAGATTTACCTCTGAGCAGCACTAAATGGTCAAGTCACATGGACCCCGAAGGGCTCAGAAAAGGTTGGGGACCACTGGAACAGCTGGTGGGAGACAGATGGTAGCCTCCCATCAAGGCCATCCAGCGTATTCTTTAACGTTCACATAGATGGCTCTCATGCACACGGCTTAACGTCCCATCCGACGGAGGTCTTTCCAAGCCCATCGGTGTCCCCCTACTGACCGTGGGTAGGGCGGGGAATTTTGCGGAGATAAATCTCAACGCTGACCCAGCTGAGACTCGAACCTGGGAACTACAGATTACGAGCCTGGCGCGCTGCCGACTGAGCCACCTCCGAGCGTTATGGGTTACGTGTAAAATGAAAGTTTGTAATAAGGGGAGAGTCATCAGCCATTAAAAATTTATCCCCCCCGCTTCCCCCCATCCACAAACAGCGGAAAAATGAAAATGACAGCTGCATAATATACTGCTCACAAAAATTAGGGGATATTTTTATCGCTTCATATTCATTTTGAAATATACTCTAATTTTTGTGAGCAGTATATATTCGGAATGCGAGTTGTCACGTGATAACTTGTGACTTTGGAAGTGTTAAGCGTGATCAAGCTATTCTTCCCCTTTCTGCAAAAGGGAAAGGTCATGAGAGTCGATCGCAACCGGTTAGTTAGACAATCAACTCTTGTATAACTTTCGTAAGGAGGGAAAGGAGGCCACGGATAACATAAAATCACGATTAAATCAGAACTAGTCGAAAGGTGGTACCAAATGTATTTAACATAAACTTCTTCAAAATTAAATCCAATATTTAAAACACATTTATCGTTTGATATCAAAAATTCTTTTCCTCCATGACTTAATTAGCGTTAATGGTTTAATTATATTCCAAGCTAAAGTGATATAATGAATGGCATCCAAAACAGTAAACTGCCCCCCCACCTCCCCGGATAATCTAAATTGACTGTATTTCAAATTAAAATATGCGACGTCAGTAAAAAAAAAAGGGGGGGGGGGGGAATTTAAAAGCGGTCTATCGTAAAGACTCATAAATTAAATGAATGATTGGGACTTGTAGAATAACTTAAGCAATGCTACAATTACATTCTCCTAATAAGGGGTATGATATGTAAATACTCCGAATAAGATGTTTTCAGTAACAAATTTCCCTGCAAAGCTATCGTTAAAAGAAAAAATATATATAAAAACAGGAAAATTTAAAAACAACTATCTTTTTATGTGCCCTATAAAACCGAAAATTAAATTAAATCATGCTAATGATGAAATCTTCAATTAGTAATAACATCAAAAGAAGAATTTAAAAAAACCTCATTTTTCTAAGCAACTGAACAAAAATTGCCTCTGCCTTTGACGAAGAAAGAGTGAGTGTCACGTGCAGCATCAAATTATGCGGTGATGAGTTTTGCTATATCAGAGGTGTAGAGAGAGTGATGACAGCGCGAGGTAAAAGTAGATCTGTTGTGTGTTATACTCGGCATCGTATTCAAATTATCGTGTGGAACAATTATTCACAAATTTCCCCCTTTTAGGGAGAAATCCCCCCCGCTTTCCCCCTCCCATCCACAAACAGCGCAAAAATGAAATATTTTTGTTATACTCGGCCTCGTGTTACTTAGGGATCTTAAAAGAAAAAACTTACTTAGGGATCTTGAAGAAAAATTAAGGATAAATTTTTTATAGCCGATGACACTCTAAAAGTCCCCGATGAATTCTGTTGATTTATTTTTTATTCTACATAAATCCATCTATTCTTCCATTGGTTATATTTTCATGCTTTTTATAAGCCTCCCACTTTAAAGTGAAGAAAAGCCCTTACAATGACCATAACACCTGGATGCTTTAATTTTCTTTTTATCACAAAGACTTTCCAAAAGCAAAATCTTGTATGACATCTTTCGTTTAATAGAAATATATTTTGAAATCGAAATATTTCCATTCATAATTGTCAATGTACAATCATCAAATGCAAAAAGAGTATTTCGATGATGAAACAAAGCATCAATTTCTGCAGTAGGTTCCCCCCAAAAGAAATAACATGGTTGATTGCCGGTACTCCACCTCCATAGCTAAAGGCCAGATAAGGTTAAACTTACCCTCTAATCTTAGATCCATGACTAACACTCGTATTCCCACTCTAGAGGTTTACCAATGCTAAGTAGAAATATCGTACACACAAGTAAGCTTTTTTAAACATCAGAAAAGTTGGGGCATCATAGACAAATTACTGCAATTTGAAATCAGCGATAACTTCAGAAGCAGGGGAATTCAGGTGCCTATGAAATCCTGTGATCAGGATCATCCGTCATCTCAGAAAAAACATCTTGTGTAGGCGTCTACTTGGAATACATAGCCTCGCACAATAAATAGATTCCGTTAATCAAAATGAAAGCCGGTATTTTATATATTTAAATAGTGAGCCTAGAGACATTGACCACTCCTAATTAGCGTCAGAAAAGGAATTAAACGAAATGCCATGGAATAGCAGTAGCAGAAACTAGTCCGTCATTCCTCCCCTTCCGTTCCATTTCAAGGAATAAAACATCGCATTTGAAAGATCCTAAAGCCTTGCATCCTGAGAAGGAAAGTTGGGCTAAAGTTCAATATGTAGTCGCTTCTCTACGCCATCATAGAGAAATAATATACACCACTCTTTGTTCCCTTAGCTACCATTTACAGACCAACCGGGGCAGGGATTGCCTCAGTTGATGGGGCGTTAGGCTCTTAATTTGTAGTTTCCAGGCTCAAGTCTCAACTGCAGCTGGGTTAAGAATTTTCTCTGCTACATCCGTCTGCTCTCAATGAGAAAAGGGACACCAATGCGTTTGGAAAAGAAGCCATCCAGCAGATGGCGTTTAAAACCTTGTAGGTGAACCACACGCTGTGCACGTTAAGGAATATTAGGAAAGTCCTTGACGGGAGACTACCATCTGTCTATTAACAGCTGTCCAGTGAATCCCACTTCCCTAACCTTCTGGGAGCCATTAGGGAAATGGTAGAAATGGGGGGATGCGATAGGACGGCGTCTCACTATTTCGGAAGATTAAAAAAAACTAGCTGTTGAAAAGTAAAGCAGAAAAACTCAGATACGCTACCCTCCGCTTTGAGTATTATTGCGGGTAAATCGTATTTTTTTTATTTATATATACAGGGTGTCCCTGAATTCATGGCCCAAACGTGTGGGGATGGTAGTATACACCGAACCTACCAATATTCGTCATAGAATATGCGGCCGCAAACGCAGTGATACGCCGCAATCCGCGCCCATATGTGGTTCAGCACGATGAGGCAGCCGCCCATTTCAGCATGGACGTGCGTCAGCATCTTCATACCACATTTGGGAACCGATGGACTGGGTGCGGTTGGCCCATCCCGTGGCCTCCCAGAACGTCCGATCTTTCTTGTATCGATTTCTTTCTTTGGGGACATTTCAAGAGTGTCATGTACGAGACACCCGTGCAGTCCGCAGAGGATCTGGTAGCCCCTTGTATCGATTTCTTTCTTTGGGGACATTTCAAGAGTGTCATGTACGAGACACCCGTGCAGTCCGCAGAGGATCTGGTAGCTCCTTGTATAGATTTCTTTCTATGGGAGGTACGAGACGCCCGTGCAGTCCACGGAGGATCTGGTAGCCTGACTGTCCGTCACAGTTACCGATGTGCGCGACAAGCCTGGTGTTTACGAGCAGGTACGCCGATCACTACTCCGCCGTTTTGTTGCCTTGGACGTTTGAGCATTTGTTGTAATGATCTCCACTAAATATCACTCTAGAAACCTCTGTGTCTCTCCTTCATTTCCGACTCCTCACTGTGCTTGCGACCGCATATTCTATGACGAATATTGGTGGGTTCGGTGTGTACTACCATCCCCTAATGTTTGGGCCATGAATTCAGGAACACCCTGTATACTTTTTTTGGAGAGAGTTATAGAATCGATGTATTTTACCGTGCCCTTGGTTCAAAAATCCCATTTACGGCACTGCCTTCGGGTCGAACAGACCAACCGAAAGATAAAGAGATAAAATGAGAACTATTATCCTTAGAGAGTAATATCTACAACAAAAATATCGTTCCTTTCTGATTCTCTCTATAGAAAAAAAGAATAGTTGAAAAAGATTCCAAATGAGACGCTTCCTCTATAACTGTCGTGAATTCTATTATTGCAAGGCTTTTGCAAGTGCCTCCTAGTGGTCGAAACAATAAGGCGGTGTTTTCATTTTGCAATATCCATTTAAATGTGCAATATGTTGTTTGGGAAATTTAAAAAATCTGCAAAGCATGATATCAACACTTTCGTAAAAAATCCAGTGACGCCTCCTAATGCAAAAACATAATATTGGCATTATTTATTACTGGTCCATATACGATATAAAGTCAGAGAGATATAAAAGGGGAAAATATTAGAAAAATAATCTTTTAGCAAATTTGTTCATTAGATTTTGTGTTTGATCAAAGTTGGATTTATATCATCATTTATGGCTAATTTTAATTCAAAACTAAGACAAGCATATGTGTAATTTTTTTTTTCAATTATTATAAGGTTAAAGCTTCTTTGTTTATTATGTGGCTAAGCTATGGATGCTAAAACAAATTCAATCATAATGGTAAAATGTGTATTAAAGCAAATTCTATTAGGAGGATGATGACTGAATTTTTTTCTTTCGTGTTCGTTTATTGCCTTTCTTTGATTATTATTTTTAAGCTCAGATGGTTAAATGTCATTATCAACGTGCTATTCTTCCTTTAAAGATGTGAACAGTTTCATCTAACCGACGTTTATTTTGTGTGAGGTTTTGTCAAAGAGGTAAACCAGATATTTTCAATTGTGCGTTTTGTTGCTGTTGTTAATAGCAATGGAAACGAAGTAGACTAGGTCACGAAAAGCCCCACAATCATCCATTATATATCACGCAACATGAATAAACAATCACAGTGCATTTAATAAACATTTCACCTTTCCTGAGTTTCTTATCCCTCGAAAACATTTTTAAGTAATGATTAGTCAGAGATAAAGGAGGAAACACGACAATAATTATTCAAATCAAATTACTGAGAAAGGGAACAATAAACCAAATCTCTGCGCTGTACATCAGCCCATTAGGGTAATTAAAAAGAAATTACTTTAATTCGTAAAGTCATAGCTCCTTTTCGACTGAGTCCGAAGTTTTTGATGAAGGTATCAACACTGAAAAAGATTATTTCTTGGATACAATTTCAGCCATGAGTAAAGTTATTAATTGATTAGGATATTAACCTTGAGTAAAATTATTAATGAATTGAGATGTAAACCTTGAGAAAGTATTCCTTTCTCGCAGCATTTTATGTTTCTAGATACAATCAACTTATTAATTTGAGAGTCGAATTCGATGAGTCAAAGGTAGTCATTGTCACCAATATGTCACTGATTTCTCAGGCAGTTACTGACTCGATTGTGTTTCTTGCCCTCCTGACTCTCTATTTTTTTCCTCGATCCGAGACTGCTCATGCTTATGGAATTTTATATTTGGTTGAAGTTGAAATCTATCCGAATTGTTTTTCCTGTTTTCAGCGACCACGAACTTGCAGTCTTGTCAGATGATCCTGTTATAATGAGATCATCTTCTTTCAAAGTTTTCCCATCCAGAGGATTGTCGTCCGCACGATCGGAAAAACAGCTTTTCCATGGCCCTACAGAAGAAATTAGAAAATCGGAAGTTAAAAGAGACTCTGGTTAACTCATTTTAATGCAAGACAAAAAAATGTAAAAATATTTACGAAAAGGTTTAGTTCTATAACCGTTTTTGTAAACAAACGATAGCGATAAGTATTAATGTAAATTTCATAAGTCACAAAATTGGTGCTTACTTTTAGAAAAGTACCAACTTTGACAACTTACATTTTGCAAATGAACTCAAATTTGAGTTTATTCTGAGAGGTAATTTTTATGCTTATTCTCGAAAGAATTTTTTTTTTTGAACGTTACAATTACACACTGAAAATTACTGTTAGTGACTTTAACGATCCGTAAGAAAGAATCTGTTTTTGGATTCAATTTCAAATATCCGTCCAAATTTCAACAATGTCTTCAAAACACGAGACCAATCATAAGGAATTATTTGAGGCTGGGTTGGATTGTTTTACCTCTGAGCGACACTTTTTTTCCACACAATGCGCAGGTAACAAGGACTTCGAGGGTTCGGGGAAGGGGACTTACTGGACAGCTGTTAGGAGACAGCTGATAGCTCTCGTTAAGGCCATCCAGCGAGTTCTTTAAAGTACACAGGGTATGACTCTCTTGCACACGGGGCCACGGCTTAACGTGCCATCCGAAGGACAGGGGCCTTTCCAAGACCATTTATGTACCTACTGACCGAGTGCTAGGTGAAGGTTTAGCAAAGTTATTCGGTGAGTTTCTGAAATGTCGCCCCAGTTTTAATTTTATTCACTTACCAAAAAATACAGGACATAACATCACTGCCAATTTAAAGTGATCGTGATATCTGACTATCTCTTTTGTAAATTTGCACTTTGCATTGCAGTTATGGTAATTTCACATAGTTTCTAATATTTTGGCGGGGAAATGTACATATAAATTGAGAACGACTTATTGGATATGTGGAAAATTTGGTAATAGCTGAATGGGACGATTAATATCAATTCCATAATATATATTTGAATTCTGAAAAAAAATTCATTTCTTTCGTAAGTACAAATATGCAGGATTGCATTTAAGGAACAGATTATTGAATCTCGTGTATCATGTGGCGGATATTTTTAATCTGGTATATTATCGCGTGATGACCGATGGAAACGAATGATTCTATTTATTATAAGATTCCCAATATGCGCAGAGGCATATAAATAAGGTTCTTATCGATCTTTTTAATGTTAATCAAAATTATTTCAAATTTTTTTTACCCTCTTGATTAAACACTTGAAAAAGGAAATTAATTAATACATTATATTATCCAGCTTCACCGAAGTTAAGGAAAAGTGAAAAAAATTCTGAACACTTTCTAGATGAATTGCAAATTTTCGAAAGAAAAGTATACTATAATAAAGTATCGATACAATAAACGCCAAAACAACGAAATATTCAATGTATCTTTGTGTACAAATATTTCATTTCAACCAATGCTAATTTAGCGAAAATATCAGTTTAACGATTTAGTAATAGATATATGCATCTCTGAGCGATACTTTTTGCTCGCAATGGGCAGGTCATAAGGGCCCCAAGGGCTTAGAGAAGGTTGGAAAGGGTACCCACTGGGCAGTTGTTAGAAAGCAGATGGTATCCTCCCATCAAGGCCATCTAACGTGTTGATCACCGAAAGAGACGATGCTAGTTAGTAGAAGAGATATCATCGAGAATACAATGCTAGTCAGTAGAAGAGAAGTCATCGTGAAGACAATGCTAGTCAGTAGAAGAGAGATCATCGTGAAGAAAATGCTAGTCAGTAGAAAAGAGATCATCGAGAAGACAATGCTAGTCAGTAGAAGAGAATCATCGAGAAGACAATGCTAGTCAGTAGAAGAGAATCATCGAGAAGACAATGCTAGTCAGTAGAAGAGAGATCATCGAGAAGACAATGCTAGTCAGTAGAAGAGGTCATCGAGAAGACAATACTAGTCAGTAGAAGAGATATAATCGTGAAGACAATGCTAGTCAGTAGAAGAGAGATCATCGAGAAGACAATACTAGAAGAGAGATAATCGAGAAGACAATTCTAGACAGTCTAAGGTGTCTATTGATGTCTGTCAGTAAAACATTTTCCTCGATTCTAAAAAATGTGAGCAATATAACGAAATTTGTAAAAGGAAAATCCTTAAGCAATATACATTTTAGGAACTGGCAACGCTACCATGATATAAATGCCGTGAGATATCTAATCAGTCCCAGCGCTAAGAATCACGTGCTATTATAAATCGCCACCATGTATTTTTGCCGATCTCACTGCATGGCATAGACGCTCTCTACATTTGCCGGTAAATAATAATGATGGGCTGTAACGTGGCGTTGCCACATTTTCCTAGCCATAAAAGGGGATTTTCAAACATTCAGATCTATGTGATTGTCATTGTATTGTATTGCAAGTAACGATAGGGCTGCCATGTGTCCTCCAAAAGGAGAACATGCCTTTCTTTTTTTATCTCGTGTGCTCCAGGAATTTTGAAAGAACTTTTTGTGTCAAGGAATTTTGAAAAAACTCATAACGTGTTTTGAGCTGAAATTAAAGCATCCATTTTTTTTGTACTTTCTCAAATTTCTTGAACCCAGAACTTTAATAAACTGTACACCATGAAATATTTTACTCTAAATGCAATTCGTGAATGATAAATAAATTCTGTTAATGCTATAAACATTACTATTTTCCGTAATCTCAAAATATTAGAAATATACATGCCAGATTGAAAAAGTATGCGCTTTATAAAATCGCAAAAGAGTTTGCTTCCGCCCAGGGATAGTTGGAGCTATATAAGTTGACAGCAGTTCCTTTTTTTTTTTGCAACATAAAGGACAACTCCTAGTTTGTTGGGTTGTTTTACCTCTGAGCGGCACTTTTTTGCACACCATGGGCTAAATGGCCAGGTCACAAGGACTCCGAAGGTTGGGGGAGGGGACCCACTGGAACAGCTGTTGGGAAACAGATGGTAGCCTCCCGTCAAGGCAATCTACAGTGTTCTTTGACGTGCACAGGGTACGGCTCTCCCGCACACGGATTAACGCCCCATCCGACGGACTGCGGTCTTTCCAATCCCATCAGTGTCCCCTACTGACCGTGGGCAGGGCGGGAAATATTGCGGAGATAAATCTCAACACTGACCCAGCGGGGACTCGAACTACAGCTTACGAGTCTGGCGCGCTACCGACTGAGCCACCCCGCCCCTCCTAGTTTGTAAAGTCTTCTCTACTAAGACCTCAGTCAGAGTTGATAGAAACACACAAAGTTTGCCTCCTACATCAGAAATTTTTAAAACTAATTTTTCAATTATATGATGAAAGAGATTTCTGTTTTTCATAACTTATAAAAGAGTTACTCTTTTTCTCACAGAATTTCTCAATGAGACATTCCTGCAGGTCCTCCTTTCTGAAATAAGCTCAAGTGCCTTATCACTCAATTAATTCTGCCCCCTCTGCTCCTTTTTCCCTAAAAGAGTATTGTTAGTTTCCAAAAAAGCCTGTTTAAAATGGTCCCATTCTTCCTCAACTTCAGTAGTAAGCAAACCATGACTGTCATAATGACTAAGTAACCTATCATGGTAAGCTTTAGCTATAACTGGGTCTTTCAGAGCTTCAGTATTAAAGGTAAATTTTTTAACTTTAACACAACACTTTCTTAAGCTTAAGTTGCAAGACACTTTTAACAAGGTAATGGTCAGATCCAATTTCAGCTCCCCTATATGACCTGGTATTCCTAACAGAACTAGCCCATTTGCTGTTAATTAATATATAATCAATCATATTCTTTTGCAGCCCGTCAGGTGAAACCCATGTGTACTTATGTATGTCGCGATGTTTGTAATAAGTGTTAGTTAAGGAGACAGTATTTTTTTTCTTTGAGAGGTAACTGGCAGTGAGGACGAGGGCTGTTGTACCGCTCGTCTCAATCCAGAGGGAGACAAAAAGCATTCAAAAATATTTTTTTTTTTTCAAAGAAGCAAACTTGCGAAAAAAATTTCATTTTTCCCGTATAAACTATTTTGCGACTTTTTCCCGTTTCTTACCATCAGTTTTTCTGTGGGAGATAACTGGCAATGAGGGCGCGGCGGTTGACCCGTTAGCCACAATCCAGAGGGAGGCAAAATAGTATATCAAAATACTTTTTTGTCAAATTAGCAAAATTTCGAAAATTTGCTAATTTGCCAATCTAGGATATTTTACAATTTTTTCCCGTTTACTGCCCACAGTCCAAAGAATGGCAAAATTGCCTCAAAGAGCGTTTTGGGTGGGGGGGGGAATAAAATAAATACAATTTCGCTATTGATGTATGTATATCAGGTACAATGCATGCTAGTATCTCAATTAGTGGTGCTTTTATACCCCGTTGCTGACACAGTTTCACAGCTAACCCTTAGGTAACAAAATTAAGGCGTACCACTTTACTTTGTACGATGGGAGACATTAAAAATTTTCTGTGGGAGTAACTGACAGTATGGAAGTAACTTGAAGTTGCGTGCTGTGAGAGTTACTGACAATGAAGGGGGAAAAGGTGTTGTCATGCGAGCCACAATAAAGAAGACTACAAAATGTTTCATTTTTCTGGGGGATTTTGCTATTTCTTCACGTTTACTGCCTTTAGTTCAGAGGACTGCAAATTTATGGCAAATATCTTTTTTGGAGTAATGAAATGAATACGTTTTCGCTATTGTCAAATGTATATCGGGTAAAAATTATGCTGGGTAACTATAATGGTGGAGCTAAAATAATATTCCCAACATGCTATAGTCAATTATTTATAGGGGCTGCTTATATACATTTCATAAACAGAAATGGAGCCTATATATCATTGCCCACAACATAATTGTTCTAGAAGAGATTATATCTCAACTTCTGTGAATTATTAGCGATACACTCAGCTGAGATTAAATCAAGGACATTCCTCCCCATAGGATATGAGAAATGTTGAATGATTGGACTCCAGTTCAGGATTGGCTGAAACCTGGGCATGAAATTAAATTACAGTTGCATCATGTGATTTTTCGTTTAGCAAAATGAAACTGCTTATGTCTTATCTGTAATCTACAAAACTCCAAGGAAAACATAAATCTTGCTATCCTGTCAAATACAACATAAGTTGCTTCCTCCATTGATTTCAGCGAAGGTATTAAAGATTTTGGATCCAGTAAATCAAAAAGGATTGAATATTAATTATAGTTGTTTTTTTGGTAAGAATAGATTTTGATTGCATTATTTGTGCTGTCAATCAGTCCTGATTAACTGAAATATTTAATAAATCTCATTCTCAACAATTACTAAGGGGTACTCACTAAAGAGTATTGGTCTGACAGTACCAGTTACTCGCCCTGGGCGGCAGATTACATAGTAAAGAGGGGCGGGGTGACTCAGTCCGTACCGCGACAGGCTCGTAATCTGCAGTTCCCAAGTTCGAGTTCCAACTGGGTCAACGTTGAGATTTATCTCCTAAAAATTCCCCGCCCTGCCCACGGCCAGTAGGGGACACCCATGGGACTGGAAAGGCCGCCGTCCATCAGAAGTGACGTTAAGTCCTGTCACCGTGTGCGGGAGAGCCATAATCTGTGCACGTTAAAGAACATGCTTGATGGCCTTCACGGGAGGCTACCAGCTGTCTCCCAACAGCTGTTCCAGTGGGTCTCCTCCCCAAACTTCTCTGAGCCCTAGGGGTCCATGCGACCTGGCCATTTAACCCATGGTGTGCAAAAAAGTGCAGCTCAGAGGTAAAACAATCCAACCCAGTTAAGATACTAGTACTTTTTACTCTTACAGTCAGGATTAAGATTGGTTAAATTAATGAAATAAAATTAAGCAAAATTAAAAATTAAGGTTGTGAAAAACTTAGTGTGGTGATCGAAACCAGATAAATGATTATGAATACCTTTCTCTAAATAACTTTCTCTAAAGGTTTTTGGTCATTTTAAGTTATTGTTCCAACAGGATTCAAGAGAAAATATAAGAGAGTAGACATTTAATTCTTGGACTAGAATCTCGAGAAATTAGAAACCTTTCGTACGAGCAAATTCATGATATGTGGCAACGCAGCAACGCTTCAATAGTTTTTAGCAATCAGAGAACAGTACGCAGTCTGTCATTTTTTCTCTTTGGAAAGCTCTTCATTTCTACGTGCTTGTGTACCTTTTTGGAGATTATAGCTGATCTGGAAGCTGAATAACTGAAAAATTCCTTCTCCAACTGAAGACAGGAAATTTAGGCCAGTTGTTGCCCTCTATACACTTTAATTGTAATACAGTTTAAATTCTGTTCCACAAGCCACTGTCAAAAAGAAATCTGAAGAGATGAGCCCAGGCGGGGAAAGAAGATTCATACGCCTGATGACCAGTAAAACTCGTAAATTAAAGTCCTGGTTTTCACTATCGTCGATTTCAAATCAGGCTAGTTCTGTGTTCTTGACATTGAAGTACATGAAATAAGGAAATGTTCAATGGTTTTTGATTGGTGACAAAATAGACAAAGAGAGAGAGGAATCCACCTAATGCAATGGTAAAATATGTTTCTCAGAAGAGTAGTGCGAAGAATATATATTTTAAAACAGAGCATATATTAATTTAATAATAAATACAAATATAATAACAAAGCATATAATAATTGTCAAATCAACATTCCATGTTTTAAATAAAAATGAAAAAAGAAATCTTCATTTGAAAAACACTAAAATTTATTCTGGAATATAGTACAACATACAAATGTTTCCACAGGGGGTTGTTAGCATTCCAGGTTCACAAGTCTGCAGTTCACAAGTTCTAGCCCCTCCTGGGCGAACTTTGACATATATCTTCGAAAGCGTTCGAACCCTTCCCTCAGTCAGTAGTTGACAGCAATGGGATTGGGAAGGCTGCCGTCAAGCCGATGGGACTTTAGGCCGTGGTCTCATGTGTTGGAGAGGTATACTCTGCGCAAATTAAAGAACGCTAGATGGCCTTAACTGGGAGGCTACCATCTGTTTCCTAACAACAGTAAAACGTTCTCTGAGCTCTTCAACTAATTCCTTCCCCAACCTTCTCTGAGTCTTCAGATCCTGGTGACCCACCGTTGAGACCACTGTGTATGCCAGAGAGTGCCGCTGAGAGGAAAACAATCCAACACATGCTAGATATAGAGAAAATAAAAGAATAGGGGGTGGATCGGACCAGAATACATTTCCGGTATAAAATTCTTCCTTTCGTTTTAGTGGTTCTCAAAACTTTTATGGCAAAATACGTGTAAATATTATATATTTAGTATTTTTCTGCTTCCGTTTTTAAAATTCTGAAGATGTGGTCATGAATCCTTGTTACCCCCCCCCCCCCCCCGCTTAGATCAGGTCCAGATTAGACTGATTTCTTCTGATACGGCCACTCTCCTTCAGATGGGACGTTAAGCCATGGATCCGTGTGCCGTAGATCCATACCCTGTTTACGTTAAGGAACACGGTAGAAGGTCTTGACGGTAGGTTATCATCTGTCTCCTAACACCTGTCCAGTGGGTCCCCCCAACCATCTGTCAGCCGTCGGGGTTCTTTCGAACTGGCCATTTAGCCTTTCTGTGCAAAAAAATGCAACTCAGAAGTAAAACAACCCAAAACAACTCATCTGATTTCTTTTACTCGCAAATATATATTGCACAAACAAAACTCGACGATTATCATGTAACCAATATATGCTAATAAAAATTTAGGAATGCGGATAATACTTTGCAGATGCTGGTGCGGAAGCGATTAGAAGTTTCGTTATCAGCTTAAGACTCTATTGATAGAGAAAAGTGGATTCACATGACGGCAGTTAGGAGACAAATAATAGCCTCCCGTCTTGGCCATCGAGCATGTACTTTATCTTGCACAGGAGTGCTTGTGCTGCACACTGAGCCACGGCTTAACTTGTCATTTGAAGGAATGAGACTGTTCTAAACTCACCAGTTTTTTCTTCATTTTCGAAGAGAGCAGAGAGGGAGTGTAGGGAAGATATAAACACAAGCACACTCTCGACTCGAACCTGGAAGAATCAGATTACGATCCTTACAGTGAATCAAGAATACGATAAACGTAAAACATTAATGTAGCACCTTTTAAAAAACTTAATACCTCTATCCTTGCTACTCCAAAAAAATGTTTTAGATATGAAATCATATATCTGCTTGACACTGTCTCCTAATAGATTTAGAGGGACACATTAAGCAAGGGAAATGTGTCGGAATTATAAATTTTTTGAAAGACCATTCCAATCACTTTTTTAGCTCTTCGGCTACTGATATACAAATGAGCTCTTGATACGGATGTATTAACGAGAGTTCTGTATGCGTTTGCTGAGAAACATACGAGAGATGGAAAAGATTCGGGTATATTGGGGTGCGTTAAGTCTCTCCCCCATCCCATTTTTATGTCGTATACTGTCCTTCTGCAGGAAGCAAACTTTTTTGTTTATAAAGATAAATTAAATTTCCTTTTTGTATTGGATAGGTAAATTCAGATATTACGATTTGCAGTTCCGGAATCTTCTTACACCTATAATTGCGCCCTGTACTTGTGTGAAAAAGCTGAAAATTCAAAAATTCAACAAATATTTTAAGCGATGTATTTTAAGCTAAAATTTTGGAATTTTGGTGATGGAATGTTAAGGTAACATAGTTTCCTCACACATCAATGGTTTGACTCCTTAGACCCAGAGTGGTTGGGAAAAGGTAATTTTATTGTTTAAAAGAGAAATTGTTCTTTTTTGGGATAAAAAATGAAATTTTTCTGTTAGATAGATACTGATGAAATATTACGATCTCTCCGAAAACTCTCCGAATCTCCAGAGGCTATAATTGCGCCCTCTGATGGTTGAAAAATCGAAAATCGCAAATTTTGAAACTAATATTACAAATGAAATAATTATGGGGGATATTTTTAATTTTCGTGATGGAATGCGAAGGCCATGAAGTGTTTATTGGCACCAGGTTGACCCTTTACCCTTTGGGGGGTGAGAAAACACAACGTTTCTGTTTAAAGGAATAATTGTATATTTTTGGAGATAAATTGAAAAATGTTTCGGGTATAATAGGTCAACCTCTCCTATAACAGAATTGATAAATATATCTTATTTACAAGAAAATTTATTCGTATTCATTAGCAATTATTATAATATCAATAAATGCAAACAATTCACTTTCTAAATAAAAAATATTTAAAGATGAACATTGCAATAAAGATTGGTACGTAAGTATACTAGTAATAAAATTAGAAAATAATGTATAAGTAAAGTCTGGATTATAAACCTGCCTACACTGACGTCATAATTTGGTCCACTGATATTCTGTTATAAGAAGTGTTGAAAATGTACTGATGAATTATTTCGATTTATAATTTTTGAACATCCCAAAAGATAGATTCGGAAATCTCCAATCAATATCGCAAATCATATATTTGCACTGGAATTTTGTAGTTTCTATTGGTATCAGTGAGATACGACCAGTGTGGGTACGAATTGCAACTGATTAGTTTTAAGAAATAATTAGAAAACATTTTTTTTCAATTGGATTGATACCAAAAAATTGATAATTCGTACTTTTCAAATACTTATGTAGTTTTAATATATATATCGTTAGAAATCACTAAATATGCAAAATGTGAAACTTTTAAAGACATTTGCAAGTAATACTTTTACGATAGAAATTTAAGGTTTCCTTTGGTAGAATTGTTAACAGATATTCCACTGACAGCAGTAATGTATAACCTGCCTCTTTTCTCGGACTGGTGGCAGAAAAGCCCCTTTTCTATTTTAGATAAAAAACGAATGATTTTTATGTTGTATAATTGCTAATAAAATACTACTATTTCATTCCTCTTACCCCTGCTCCAATCATCCCTCAGCCAAAACTGCTACTTTTAAGAAGTGAAAAAATAGCTAAGCGAAATACTTCATACTCTTCAAGGCAAGCGATATATTTTCGTTAGAAATTTTAAAATTAGGTTGTGAATGTCACGAAGTTTTACATCGACAACAATGATTTTCACATTTACTCCCTGAGGGATGGAAAAGCGGAATTTTTATATTTTAAGAGAAAATTGTTTATTTTTAGACATAAATTATAAATTCTTTTTGGATTGAATAGATATTTATAAGCTCTCATTATTCACACTTTTAGAGTCTCCGAAAAACTTTAATGACGCGCTCTTGTGGAGGGAAAATTCAAGCGAAAACTGCAAATAATCTATTTGAGCTAAAAATTTCATATCTTAGTTATGGAATATAATGATAGAGTGGATTGCATTGACAGCAAAAATTTATCCCTTCACCCTAAGCGTGAGTGCGAAAACGCAACTTTTTTGGGGTAAAAATGAATTTTTTTTTTCATCGAATAGAAGATATTAACGAAATATGATGAATCGTAGTTGACTTAATTTTTCATCTTTAGAAGATTCTAAATGCAGAAAATGTAAAACTTGAATGATATTCCAAATGATATATTTACACTTCAAATTCTGGTGCTAGAAATGTCTCGACGAAGAACCGAATAAATGAGACTATTTGTCAGGCCCGGACCTAGAAAAACATCAAGGAGGGAGCGTGGTGATAAACACATTCGAGACAAAAACGTATGGCGTCGGAAGGCAAGAGACTGAATTTCCAATGCAATATAAAATTTCCCCCTCCATTTAGAGTGTTTTTAAAACTTTTTTCAAAAATACATGAAATATAAAAAATTCAAAGTTTATTTTGTGTTGCATTCTGAAAGAGAGACCATCCCCTCCCCATTAGATCCGAGTCTCGTCATAGGTGAATTAATTAATTTACGTCCGGTTAAAAATCCATCCCTTTTTCTTTATTGTTATAACTTTGCACTTAATTTTTGAATTTTCAATCATAATTTATTTTATTTTATATTCACTGGGTGATTTGTCTTTTAACCCTATGGGATAAGGAAATCCAACTGTTTCATTTTGAGGGATAATTGAGATATGGTTTCTCTGTTTTGTAGAGTTAATAACATATTATTATTATTTAAATTTTCCAATGACCTTTTACTCTGAAATTACTACTGCTTCAGGTCGAAAAATCTGGAAAATGAGAAACTTCATTTTCGCTGTAAAACAACATCCCATATTCGCTAAAGGCGATATGTTATTCTTCTACTTTTCAACTACGACTTTAAAATACATAGTATGGCCCTACTTTTCATACATATCTAACAACAAGGACTTGCTAAGTACTTGGGGGGGGGGGGAACAGGAGACTTTCTGATCATCATTTCCAAATCTTAAACTTATCTACTTGCTTTGAAAATCAAAAGAGTGGTCTTTCGGCAATTTTATTTTAGCCCCATATTTTATATCCGACATTAAAATATAGTTAAAAAGAAACAAACTATAAAATCTTATTCCATATAAAATATTATTTTGAACTTTCCTGTTCATTGCAATGTTTTAATAATTGGGAAACCCCACTCAAGTATAATTATCAGACTGCCTCCCCCCAAACTAAATCCTGAGTACGTCCCCATCTAACATCTACATTATGAAGATATTAAGTGATTCTAACAATCCTTCAATTAATTATAGCATAATAACTAAATATTATTATTGCGCAAACACTCGTGCCAAAAGCGAACTATTTATTTTCAGTGTTCATCAAACCTCTTCAATACGCGAATCACAGTTAATATTTTTTTTCATATTTTTATAACATGCTCTCTATAAATTTAGTAGAAATTTAAAATTATAATAAAAAAAATCCATAACTTATTTTTAAAAAAATAATTTTTTATCTAACAAATAAACAGAGCAATTTCTTCCAAATTTAATATTAAAAGAAAGAAATTCCAAATTTTGATTTTGGCAAATCAGCGTGATCGATTATTTAGCTAGTTAGCCTAACATTAGCTATATTACTAAGTCCGGTTGTATCATAAAATTATTACTTCTCTCGTACATTTCATTGTTTGATGAAAATTCTTCAGCATATCTCCCAGAATTAAGCTGACAAGTTAAATTATGAAACCTTGGAATCTCTATGTTAAATTTTATTTCGTTGAAACCTGGAATTTTGCGGAACACAATTTTAACTAATTTAAATAATTTCTTAATAAATTCCTTTCTTTGCATTATTGATTTAAATAATCTGTTTTGTTTATCTGATTTCTCTCTTTCATTCTACACTCTAAAATGAAAAAATATGAATTTATTCTGTTGCTGTAGAAAACTAATTCTCAAGATGTTTTGAAGAAACAGGGCACTTTGCATTGACGTACCTTCACTGAGCAACAAAAGGAAATTTCCTACACAAAATTCTAAAAAGGTATTAATTTCAAACTGAATTATAACAAAAATCAAGAAATTGTTTCAAATTATTTTATTCATATTTATTTACATTTTTATATTATTTACAGCTTCAATCAAGAAATGTCACTTAAACAAAATTAAAAACTGATATATTACAACAAAAGTTTAAAAATATAAGATTTCCTTAAATATGAAACTTTGAAATAAATTTGATTCAAAAGACGTGTCTCTTGTTTCGAATGGAAATTCCAAAAACAAAGATAAATTCATACAATAACAAATGGGTAATTTCTTTCATTTTTTTCATCTACAAAACCTATACAATGGTATTTAAATGTACACTCTTTCATAAATATTTTTGGTTACATATTTATATTCTCTTACATAAAGAAACTGGATATCACATCAAATCATAATAGTATCTCCAATATCTTATTTTATGGAATATACACATTTCCCTTCTGATGTAGAGGTTAAAATTTGGGATTTTCTGCTAGATATTTAATATATACGTTTAACATGAGTCAATCGACTTCAATCATCTTCTTCTATAAACTGCGATTATAAAGTGTAGAATTACATCCAGTCCAGGTCAGTCCAGTACCGGAATACAGTCCAGATTCGATATAAATTGCCAATTTCCAAACATTTCTGGGTTTCACAACTACTCCTTATCTTCAGTCTCTGAATCTGCCTCCGATGGAGAATCTGGTGTGCAGAAATATGACCTACATACTGAACATTTTATGTTTGGCATAGGAACAAATGTGTCATCAACTTCCTTCGAAGTGGGAGAGGCGGGAGTACAAAATTCCGTTTCACAAATCAAACATAATGCGTTGTTTTCATCTTCCTGTGGGTCATGGCCTACAAATGAAACCTCTTCCTCTGAATCTGCCTCCGATGGAGAAGCTGGTGTGCAGAAATATGACTTACATACTAAACATTTTGGGTTTGGCATAGGAACAAATGTGTCATCAACTTCCTTCGAAGTGGGAGAGGCGGGAGTACAAAATTTCGTTTCGCAGATGAAGCATAATTCATTATCTCTAATTCTCGAAAGAAAGTCTAATGAGCAGAACGTTTTGTTAAGAAATGAGCAAGTATTACTGGAATGTTGATCTACGTCAATTTCGAGAGATGATTCACCACTGGAACGTTTTCTCTTTCTTTGGGGAGTTAAAAGGATATTTCCTGCTCCGGATATAGTATGTTCAGGTAGCCGATCAGAAGATGAAGAACTTTGCATGTGATCCCCGTCATGGTCACTATCTGCAGAAACTGTAGCTTCTGGTTCGGCAGCAAAGTCCGACAGTGATCTTTTGGGTGGAGTAAATCCCTGATCGTCAGTAAACCTATATGAAAGGAATACAGAGTGTAAAACTTAATTATTTCTACTTTCATCATTGGAAAACAAAATAAAATTTTCGCTGTCTAAATCGAAAGATTTGTTAAAAAAGATGTAAAAAGCAAAGTACCTTTAAGACATCAATCACTGCTATCACTTATGGGCGGGGCTCGCTCTGCACTCCCAATATTCTAATGTTAAATGTGTCCGCATTGAGATTTATTTCCCCTAACCCCATCCCTGCTCTCGGTAAAGAGGGGTGGTGTGCAACAACACTGAGTGGTGTTGCAATTTTAGTAAATAGATATATGATTAAAAATTTTAAACTGGGCACAACTTAAAGATACTAGAAAAAGAAAGTAAACCTTGGCCAAACTTAAAAAAAATTGCGTAATTCAGTTTCAGCTACAAAACATTATGTTATTTTTAACTATAAGAAAATACTCCTTAGAAAAGATACTAATAGTCGTATGATCTTATTGTTATTGCTAAACATTCATGAAAACGGCAAGATGGAACTGGTTCGCATATTTCGTATTTTCTTCTAAGTTTTCCATTCTTATATATTTAAATGCCAAAACGAGAACACATTATTTTGGATCGCAAAAAATGGTACTGAAATAATCATTCTCCAGTTATTTAGAGTGTCAGAAAGCCTGCTCCAAGTCGTATTATAGTGATATGTTGCTGTCAGAGTTTTGTTGCAAGCAGCTGTCTGAGAAGTAATTTACATATATTTATATTCCTTTTTCGTTTTGTTATTATATTTAAATACTGACACTTAATTAAGCAATATAAGAAATTAGTACGAGGATGAATGATTGAAATCTGAAGAAGAAATATTACGATTCATACTTTCCGAAACTCCCAAAGGTTTCAATTGCAACCTCTAACTGTGGAAATATGCAAAAATTACAAAATTTGAAACTGACATTACAAGCAATGTATTTATGCTATATATCTGAAATTTTAATGGTAGAATATGAAGGTCATTAGGTTTACACTGGCAACACAACGTTCTCTCGTACCTTCAGGAGCGGAGGAGCAAGGGGTTGAGACAAAACGTTATTTTTTTCAAGAGGAGAACGAATAATTTTTTGTTAGATAGTTAGTATTGATTTATATTTATATTTTCCAAACATTAGGTAGTTGTAATTTGTACCATTAAAGAGCACTCACTATAAACAGAAGACACGAAGCGTTTAATAAATATTGTAAGTGTTCTGTCTATCGTAGAATTGTTTTTTTTTCGGTGGTAAATTGCCAAAAGATATTCCACCAACAGCAACAATCTTTTTTCAGAGGGATGTGGCAAAAACAATTTTTAACGTTAAGGGTTAAATTAGAAACAATTTTTATATCGTTAAGAAATAAATTCCAGAAACAATTTCCTTCAAGGCGCACAAAACACAAATTATAATTGTTAGCACAAAAAGCTTTCTGAGTAAAGGCGAAATATACATTTGTTATAATCATTGTTTAAGTAAATTTTCAAAATATTTGAAATGAGTAACAACACTATAGTTTGCTATTAAATGTTTCGAACTAAGAGCTCTGAAAGTATTCAAAGAATATTGTTGAAAATCGAGATTTAGAAATATTATCTACAGTCACATTTATCCAGTGAGTTTCAAAGTCAGAGAGTTCAGAATATGACTTTCCATTCGGATAACAGGGAAATGTTGGGAAACCTCTTCCAATACAGTGTATATATGAATTACATATCGAACTCTTTGGCTAAAGTTCTATTAATATTAGTGCTTTCTACTGGATTATTTATCCTACATTAAAAAAGAAAAAATGACTTATTATGTTAACTACATACCTTCTACTAGACTTCATTTCAAGAGCCACTTTAATACTCTAACGAAGAATAAGGGTCAATGCTTCAGCTTCAGTAAATCACGTCCTCACAAGTCGAATACCGTAATACGGAATGGAATTAGAGGGGCTACGAGGCAAGTTTCAATTCGAAAATTTGTGATTGTATGCGATCACGTGATCAGACTCTCAGGTTGCATCCAATCATGTAGAGCAGCCCAACTATCCAAATTTAGGCAATGGAGATGAATGTCCTTGAACTAATCTGAGCTCATTACGTAGTCAGTAATTCTCAAAAGTTCAGAAATAATCTGTACTAGAACACTTTTAATCTGCTATTGCTGAGACAGTTTCAGAGCTAACCCTGAGGGGAAGAAAATTATGGCATGACATCCATCACACGTTTTGTTACAATGGGAGATATTAGTCATTTCCTGTGGGAGTACTGGTAGTGGCATAACCCTAAGGGGAAGGAAATTACGGCGTGTCGCCTACCACTCCTTTTGGTACAATGGGAGACATTAATCCTTTCCCGTGAGAGTAACAAGCAGTGGGTGGGTTAGTTTTCCTGCTCACCACAATCCAGAGCGCGGCAAAATAGCATTTTTTTTTATTTCAAAGATGGAAAATTTCGAAAATATTTTAATTTTGCCATTCTAGGGGATTTTGCGATTTTCTCCGTTTGCGGGACGTTCTCAGGAGGCGAAAATGACGCAAATAGCATTTTTGGTATAATAAAATAAATAGTTTCGCTATTCACTTATGCATATCGGGTATAATTCATTTTGGTAGCTCGATTACTGGTACTTAAACTATAGCCCCACGATGCAATAGTCAAATCTTTACAGGGACTGTTCATATATATTTAACTAATTGGATTGGAGGCCTATAAAGCATTGGCCGTAGCACAATTGTATTAGAACACATTATCTCTCAATTTCTGAGAATTACTGACCTTGCACTCAGCTAAGATTACTTCAATGGCATTCGTCTCCATCGGTGAAAATAGATGTTAGATAATAGGGCTGCAGTTAATGATTGGCTGAAACCTGGGACTCTGATCAGATGACTGATATAATTAAAAATTCAGTTGACCTTCCTTGTTGCAATTCTTGTTGCACAATGTGAACACTCTTTTAGCAAAATGAAGCTGCTAAGATCTTACATGTGACCTACAATGCCTGAAGAAAAACATAAATCATATTATCTTATCTATCCAATAACAAGTTGCTTCTTCCATTGGTTTCAGGGAATTTATTAAAGATTTTGCAGCCAGTATATTGAAAAGCGCTGAATTTTAATTGCCGTCGAGTGTTGATAAGAATTGATTTTGATTGCATTATTTGTGCTGTGAATTAGTCCTGAGTAACTGAAATATTTAATAAATCTCATTCTACAATGAAACGTGTGTGCATGTATAAACAATTAGCAGGGGGAAGTTTCGGCGCGACAGTAACAGTCACTCGTTCTAGGCACGCCATTGGTAATTCGTAGTGTTACAGTCAGGAGTAAGAGAATGGGTTATGAATAAATTGGTGTTGTATTCACAACCTATTAGGTGGTTATGAATAAATTATTGATAAATATATCCTCAGTTAGCAAGGAACGACTAAGAGAACTCAACACCTAAACCGTTCGCTAATCATTTTTGGCCATTTCACAGGATTTGAGAGAAAATATAAGATGACAAGGTATGTAGGTGGTACTAATTTATTTCGTGGACCTCCGTTTCCAGCAATAGCATCTTTTGTACGAGCAAATTCATGATATGTGGCAACACTACAACGATTCAAGAGGTTTTTAGCAAAGGGATAACAGTACAAAGTCTGTTCTTTTCTCTCTTTGGAAAGGTCTTTGTTGCTTGGTGAAGGAGCCTTTTTGAAGACTATTGCTGATCTGAAAACTAACTGACTGAACAAATCCATTTACAACTGGTGATAGGGAATTTAGGCCAATTACCCTCTAATCCCTTTAATGATAATACAGTTTAAATTCTGGTCGGAAAGAAATCTGAAAATATGGAACAACTGGAGAAAGAAGATTCATCCCCCTGGTGACCCAGTATAAAGCGTAAAATTAGTTCCTGATTTTCACTATGTCGTAGATTTTAATTCAGGGTAGTTCTGTGTTTTTGATATTAAAGTACATGAAATAACCCTTCTGTCCTAGAGTGTTCGGTGGTTCCTATTGCTCCCATGAAAGCTAGGAGTAGCTTCTAGGATCTTCTGTGTCCTAAATGTCGCAAATAAAAAAACTCCCTTTATGTATAAATCAGTCATTATTATTATTCAAGGAGTTCACTAGAATTCTGACTAATCACGATTCCCACACTCTTAAATGGAGCAGGATATTTAAATTTGTCTTGTTTAATTATTTTTATTTTAAGAAATTCTCCATTACCTCAAGAATTTTCTTCTTTACATACTACACTATACAAACTATCACCTCTACATGCTTGGACTCTACATGATATTCAGGGCCAAGTCAATTCAGGACCTTTTAAGGAAAATATTCTACCTCCTGAGGCCATAAATGCTTATACGGAAAATTAAACCGATTACCCTTATCCAAACTTTTTACATCATCAGCATTTTTTTTGTGCCAACTTTAAAACTTTTCGAAGTAAGGAAACTTAAAGAAATAAAAGATTCTACTACCTCTGAAAAAATGATACTTTCATGGATATAAAATGGAACTTGCCTCATATCAAAATGTTGAATTTTAACTGACTGAAAGGAGTACGGTCAATCTCTATTCACTTCTTAGAAGGGAATATGGAAAATTTTATAAGCAACAAGTAATTATGAAGGGCTTTCAAAAAGTACTGGACATGCATCTGCAGAACAAAAACACTTCACTTACCTCAACAAAACTTTTTTTCTCATTCAAAGTATTCTCTTCCAGGATCTATGCTTATTTAAAGATGTCTTTACAATTCTGGGATATTGTTAAAGAATTCTCCGCAAATCTGAATGAATGCATTTTGCAAGATCTTGCACGCTTAATAAATGCTTCCTAGCAAGTTCGATTTTAATTTTTGAAAACAACCAAATATCCCATTTTGCACGATCGGGTGAATATGCAGGTAAGGAGCAGTTTGATGGTTTCCTGCTCCAGATAGACCGTAACTTGCCGGGGTTTTTAGCACTGGCATTGTGATTTAGAAGGAGACTCTTTGACATGCCAATTGTTGGAAGCTGCTTCTTCATCTCCTTAACCATTTTGAGAAAACCAATGTTGGTGTAGTGTTGACCATTTACAGTCAGTTTTTCAAGTAAGGTGTACACGGCTAGCACTCCTTGGTAATTGAAAAAAAAATTGTGAACAACCTCTTCCTTGAGTGAAAATCTATTCGGAGGATTCGGGGACGCGATTAATCATCCGCAACCCAAACATAGTTGTGATCTGCCTGGGAGTTGTATAGTAATAAAGCAACGTCTCGTCACCTGTGACAATGTTTGTTAACCGTTTGGGGCACTAGGCACAAACATTACCAGCAACTACTTGAAGAAGTCGACTCTAAACCTTTTTTACTGTTTTGACAGTTTGTGGGGATTCATTTCGCACAGATCTTTTAGAACTTTAAATGTTGATAAATAATTCTTTCTACACTGGTAATCCATATGTCACCGGCAAAGTTTGAAATCCGGCATTATGCCTAGGCATTGTATATAACGCCTAAAACTAGCCGGCAATGTATGAAACGATTCATATTTCACACATTTCCTAGGCATTCTATAGAATGCCAAAAGGCAAATCGGCAAAGTATAAAATACTCCCGGCAGTGATGATTAATGTCGCAATGCGAGTCACGTGACTCTCGACGCTCGCCTCAAACAGAGAGCCAGAGCACTTAGTCCAATTCGAATTGACCAGTAAACGTTCCCCTGGGTCCCCTATAGGCTCACCCTGATTGCTAGATCCGCCAGTCCCTAGTTTCGGCAAAAAAGAGCGCCGTATTTGGTCACTTTGGACACCAAAAAGACACCCTTCCATTCGGAAAAGAGCCCCCTAGCGTTGTAATAGTGTAAAAGAGGGTTGCCTCAATAGGGATCCCAAAGTTTGAGAACCCTAGCTTCCATAGAAAGAGAGTTAAGGTCAAAAAACAGATTAAAAAAGTCATCAAAAAACTACATATCACTTGCATCTCGGAACTCCACTGAAATAGATTTGATAAGTAGTAAAGTGAAATACGAGTATCCTAACTCGAATTTCAACTTCGAATATTCAACACTTTACTGATTCGTTCTCACTTGGCTTTACCTCATTTGGGGCGATTTTTATAATGCGGACGACAGATTCATTACAGGTTTTGATGTTAATATTTCTGACGGTAGTTCAGCAATGGTATTTTTTCTCTTTTTGTAGAAAAATCGCGTATCTTATATTTTGTACTTCTTACATTTTCACATGCATCTTTTCAATAAAAGCCTTTTTCATACTTTGCCGAAATAGTATTTGTCATTCTATATAATGCCTAGGTATTCTATACAATGCCTAGGGAAAGTATGTAATAGTTCTCATATTTCATACGTTGCCTAAAAACGCCGGGTATTCTATAGAATGCCTAGGCATTCTATAGAATGCCGGATTTTCATACATTGCCGGTAACACATACACTGACATCTAAATTTATAGCCTAAACGGTGATGTGTGGGTTTTCCTTAATGAGTTCGCGAATAGTAGCGATGGTTCTCGTGTTCGTGGTCTCCTTCGGTCTTCCTGCACGAGGGAGGTTTTCGAAGATCTCTCGTCCTTCTCTGAATTTGCACATCCATCTAGTAACAGTACCATAGGAACAGGCTGTGAAATGCAAATTATCTGTTGAAATGCAAATAAAACGCTATTTTGGTAAAAAATAAAGCGATGGAGTTGATAGTGGATGATTTTAACAATTACTTTGCAAGTGTTACAGAAAATTTAATCCTGAAATCCTGAAATATTCAAAAAATATAAATATAGCTGTCAACGAGATTATTGCACCTTCTAATTCACATTCTATTTTTGTACCTGAAGCAAATTATAGATGAGGTAGTGCAGATCATTAGCAATTTAAAAACTAGTAATGCAGTGGGCTATGATATGATGAAAACTTCATATATAAAAAGCAATGTAGATGTTTTTTCTGAGATCCTGCAACGCTTGATTAATTTGTGTTTGAACACTGGCATTGTTCTTAACACACTCAAAACTGCAATTGTGCGTCCTATATTTAAAAAGGGATCACGAAATATTTATAGTAATTATAGACCGATCATAATCTTATCAGTTATTGAAAAAGTTTTAGAAAAATGTGTATTCAAATATGTTAATAATTTTTTAGAAAAATGTAAAATACTTACAAATATGCAGTACGAGTTTAGGAAGAACAGAGGAACTATTGATTTATTAGAGCATTTCTCACAATACATTAATACAGCACTCAATTCTGGAAAAAGGGTTTGTGCTATATTTATGGATTTGAATAAAGCATTTGACACGGTTAACCATTACATATTGTTAAAAAAAGTTATCATTGGTGGGAATTCGAGGTTCAATGAATAAATGATTCAAAAATTACTTGTTTCATAGGATTATCATCACTAGGATTGAAAATTGTGAGCAATGGAAGAAGCAACTTGATATTTGATAGATAGGATAGCAAGATTTATGTTTTTCTTCAGGCATTTTAGGTCACAGGTAGGATCTAAGCAGATATATTTTGCTAAAGGAGTGTGCCCATTATGCAACAAAAACTGCAACAAGGAAGGTCAACTGAACTTTTAATTATATGCCATCACTTTATCAGAGTCCCAGGTTTCAGCCAATCGTTAAGTGCAGCTCTACTATTCAACGTCTGTCTCAGAATGTTTGCAAGGCTAGTAATTCTCATAAATTGAGAGATAATCTGTTCTAGAACAATTACCAATGTTTTATAGGCCTCCAATCCAATTACTGAAATGTATATTAGCAGTCCCTTTAAAGAATTGAATATTACATCCTGGGGCTATAGTTTCAGTACGACTAATCCAACTACGAAAATGAATGGAGAAACTATATTTATTTTATTATACCAAAAATGTTATTTGTGCCATTTCCGCCTCCCTGAGAACTGAGGGCAATAAATGGAGAAAAAAATAAAATCCCCTAGAAGGACAAAAGAAAATATTTTCGAAATTTTTCTTCTTTGAAATAAAAAAAAATGCTATTTTTCGGCGCCCTGGATTGTGGCCAGCATTAAAACTTCCCCACCCACTGCTTTTTACTTCCACATGAAAGGATTAATGTCTCCCACTGTACCAAGAGTGGTAGGCGACACGCTGTAATTTCCTTGCCCTTAGGGTTATGCCACTACCAGTACTCCCACAGGAAATGACTAAAATCTCCCATTGTAAGAGAGGTAAAACAACCCAACCCAACCCATTGTAAAAAAACGTGTGATGGGTGTCATGCCATAATTTTCTTCCCCTCAGGGTTAGCTCTGAAACTGTCTCAGCAATAGCGGAATAAAATTGTTCTAGTACAGATTATTTCTGAACTTTTGAGAATTACCGACCACGTAATCAGTTCAGATTAGTCCAAGGACATTCATCTCCATTGGCCAAATTTGGATAGTTGGGCTGCTCTACATGATTGGATGCAACCTGAGAGTCTGATCACGTGATCGCATACAATCACAAATTTTCGAATTGAAACTTGCCTGCTAGCCCCTCTAATTCCATTCCGTGTTACGGTATTCGACTTGTGAGGACGTGATTTACTGAAGCTGAAGCATTGACCCTTATTCTTCGTTTGAGTATTAAAGTGGCTCTTGAAATGAAGTCTAGTAGAAGGTATGTAGTTAACATAATAAGTCATTTTTTCTTGTTTAATGTAGGATAAATTATCCATTAGAAAGCACTAATATTAATAGAACTTTTGCAAAAGAGCTAGATATGTAATTCATATATACACTGTATTGGAAGAGGTTTCCCAACACTTCTCTGTTATCCGAATGGAAAGTCATATTCTGAACTCTCTGACTTTGAAACTCACAGGATAAATGTCACTGTAGATAAAATTTCTAAATCTCGATTTTCAACAATATTCTTTGAATACTTTCAGAGCTCTTAGTTCGAAACATTTAATAACAAACTATAGTGTTGTTACTCATTCCAAATATTTTGAAAATTTATTTAAACAATGATTAGAACAAATGTATATTTCGCCTTTATTCAGAAAGCTTTTTGTGCTAACAATTATAATTTGTGTTTTGTGCGCCTTGAAGGAAATTGTTATGATGAGTGACGGTTCCTTTAAATGAATTTAAATAATGAATTAGAGTTCTAATTTTTCTCCAGGGACATCTTTCTATAAAAAGCTTTTTTTTTTTCAAACTTACGGATCTTTGAATGTAGCTTTCTATTCGCCTACCAAGGAAGTTTCCGGAAACGTCTTTTTTATTATAATGTGTATCGATTTTCGTTTCATAGAGTATGAGTGTTTAATAATGTCTCGTTGCGTTTTTGCTGTTCTGAGAGGGAGAAAAAGAAAGTATTTACTGCATATTTATCGTGAAGAATAATTTAATATGGGTTACATGGGTATGCCCTTGTCTATATTTTCAGTACGTTGGTAAAGGATGTTTAAAAGCAGTTCTGCTGATTCGCTGATTAAAATCCTGCAATTTGACATTTTTGTAGGTGTTTGCATATTAAGCGAGACTGATCAATATTGCCTGCATTCGAATATCAAGAAAATATTGGTTAGTTATTAATTACATTGAATCATGGCTCAAGGTTTCTCCATTTACATTTTAGTTTCGATGACCAGAGATGAGTACAGGTTAGATTCAACAGCCATGGATGAGCCCGAGCTAAGGCATGAATGTAATAATTATTACACAGATGGCTTTCTGTTCTGGTGCAGTCAAAACTTGAACTTAAATTTTGCTCACTATTGTAAAAAATGAAGAAATAAAAGTCTAAAAATAATTTTATTTGAATATAATTCTAATATTATGATTAAAATTAATATGAGATATTTCTGCTTTAGTAATTCATTAAATAAAATTCTCTACTTTGATGTAGACGTGTCTGTTAAGAACATATTAACGCCCCTCAGATTTTAGGTAAAATAAATTTGAAGAAATTTTACAAGAATGAAACTTTTAGAAAGCGATCAATAAATATTTCAAGTTCATTTGTTAATTAATGCCTGTGGGTTAACTCTACTGCGGTAATATGATCTATAGTTTTCACTATTTCCCTTATTTCTCTATCCGAGTATCACATTTCATGAAAATGGTGTCATTTTACACTTTTAGTCTATTAAAATTAGTTTTGAACTAAAAGAATACATATCGCCTCTAGGGAATGGCGATCCTTGTTTTCAAAGAGTTTAATTTTCAGAATTTTGCATCCTCCAAGAGTAGTATTTTGAACTAATGGATAAATCGGAAAATGACACTGTTAATATTTTATTATAACCTACACTCACAAAATGCACAGGGGAATATTATACCTATGCAAGCCCAGATATATGAGAAAGTGGGCAGCGTGAAATTCTATGACAAAAAGAGTAAATCTCGTTTATGATATAATTTAAAAATTATTTTTAGAAATTGAATGACGTGATTTTAAAACTATCTATTAAATACTTTGTTATGTAGTTTTTGGTGGTGGTAGGGGGGGGGGGTGACTTATTTTTAACTCGCCCGCACCCATCTCACCTCGCTCATGTACTGTTCATATGATTTCGTATTACGCTCTAGCATATTTTGTTTGGCAACATTGGGATATAGGCTTCGCTGAACTACGGATTCTTCGAATTACGTATATTTCCTTCTCGGTAAGTAACTAAAACATATATCATATTTGGGCAATATGGGAATCTCATTTTCAAAGAGAAAGAAATTTTTCGATTACCTGCATTTGCACTAATTTAAAATTTTCTAGGAACTTATGGATGATTAAGAATATGTAAAGTGAAAATTTTTAGAATTTCTTAACGATATAAAAAATTGTTTCTAATTTAATCCTTAACGTTAAAAAGTTGCTTTTGCCACATCCCTCTGAAAAAAAATTGTTGCTGTTGGTGGAATATCTTTTGGCCCTTTACCACCAAAAAAAAAACGGGTTTGCTGTTTACATATGAGTGGAACTTATTTGGATAAAATGGGCTAAACGGACAGGTCACAAAGATTCCAAGGGCTTGAGAAGATTAGGAGAACGAACTGAAGATCTGGTATAAGACATATAAGGCCCTCCAAACGTGCTCTTTAACGTGAAGGGAATATTTGTGTTGTTTAATTATCAAGTGGTTTATAGTGACAGCACACATCTGACCCTTACTAGCAGAGGTATTAAAAAAAACGCTACATTTCTGTTGTAAGAGTTAAATAAAGAAGTGGTTTTGAGTTAGTTGGGTATTAGTGAAATATTTTAATCATATTTTAGAATTGTTTTAACAAATTTTAAAACTAAATGCCCCTTACCTACAATAGTTTGGGAAAAAGACAATTTTTCAATTTTGAACGAAATACTATACATACTTGTATAAATACCTTTTGTATACATATTTTGAATGCAGATACATATCTACAGTATACAGAAAGGTTAGATGGGAACCAGATCAGTTACAAATGTGAGGATCGCCAATCCGAAAGCCATATAAACATGTGAATAAAAAAAATATTATTTTAAAAGCAAGTAGTAGTAGTAGTCTTTATTTCCATTCATATTTTTTATGATATGATATAAAAATCTACAAGACAATTTTGGAAATACACAACACCACACGAGTTCAAAGAATTGCACGTTGGTTAGCAGGTTAAAAAAACGTATTAATATACATTAAAAGCAACATTTTTAATATATTACAAAATGAATACTTTCTATCATGATCATATCAAGTGATTGAAGTTTTAAAGGTACTTTTTACATCCTTTTTTAATAAATATTTTGTTTTTAGACAGCGAAAATTTTATTTTGTTTTCCAATGATGAAAGTAGAAATAATTAAGTGTTATACTCTATATTCCTTTCATATAGGTTTACTGACGATCAGGGATTTACTCCACCCAAAAGATCACTGTCGGACTTTGCAGCCGAAGCAGAAGCTACAGTTTCTGCAGAGAGTGACCATGACGGGGATCACATGCAAAGTTCTTCATCTTCTAATCGGCTACCTGAACATACTATATCCGGAGCAGGAAACATCCTTTTAACTCCCCAAAGAAAGAGAAAACGTTCCAGTGGTGAATCATCTCTCGAAATTGACGCAGATCAACATTCCAGTAATACTTGCTCATTTCTTAACAAAAAGTTCTGCTCATTGGACTTTCTTTCGAGAATTAGAGATAATGGATTATGCTTCATCTGCGAAACGAAATTTTGTACTCCTGATTCTCCTACATCAAAAGAGGTTGATGACACATTCGCACCTATGCCAAACCCAAAATGTTCAGTATGTAGGTCATATTTCTGCACACCAGATTCTCCATCGGAGGCAGATTCAGAGGAAGAGGATTCATTTGTAGGCCATGACCCACAGGAAGATGAAAACAACTTATTATGTTTGATTTGTGAAACGGAATTTTGTACTCCCGCCTCTCCCACTTCGAAGGAAGTTGATGACACATTTGTTCCTATGCCAAACACAAAATGTTCAGTATGTAGGTCATATTTCTGCACACCAGATTCTCCATCGGAGGCAGATTCAGAGGAAGAGGATTCATTTGTAGGCCATGACCCACAGGAAGATGAAAACAACTCATTATGTTTGATTTGTGAAACGGAATTTTGTACTCCCGCCTCTCCCACTTCGAAGGAAGTTGATGACACATTTGTTCCTATGCCAAACACAAAATGTTCAGTATGTAGGTCATATTTTTGCACTCCAGATTCCCCATCGGAGGCAGAATCAGAGACCGACGATAAGGACTAGTTGTGAAACCCAGAAAAATTTGGAAGCTGGCAAATTATATCGAATCTGGACTGTATTCCGGTACTGGGCTGGATGTAATTCTACACTTTATAATCGCAGTTTATAGATGAAGATGATTGAAGTCGATTGACTCATGTTAAACGTATATATTAAATATCTAGCAGAAAATCCCAAATCTTAACTTCTACATCAGAAGGGAAATGTGTTTATTCCCTAAAATAAGATATTGGAGATACTATTATGATTTGATGTAATATCTAGTTTCTTTATGTAAGAGAATGTTTATATATAACCATAAATACTTATGAAAGAGTGTACATTTAAATCCCATTGTATAGGTTTTGTAGATGAAAAAAATTAAAGAAATTACCCATTTGTTATTGTATGAATTTTATCTTTGTTTTTGGAATTTCCATTCAAAGCAAGAAACATGTCTTTTGAATCAAATTTATTTCAAAGTTTCGTATTTAAGGAAATCTTATATTTTTAACCTTTTGTTGTAATATATCAGTTTTTAATTTTGTTTAAGTGACATTTCTTGATTGAAGCTGTGAATAATATAAAAATGTAAATAAATATGAATAAAATAATTTAAAACAATTTCTTGATTTTTGTTATAATTCAGTTTGAAATTAGCACCTTTTTAGAATTTTGTGTAGGAAATTTCCTTTTGTTGCTCAGTGAAAGTAGTTCAGTGCAAAGTGCCCCTGTTTCTTTAAAACATCTTGAGAATTAGTTTTCTACAGCAACTGAATAAATTCATATTGTTTCATTTTATATTGTAGATTAAAAGACAGAAATCTGATAAAGAACACATATCATTTAAATCAATAATGCAAAGAAAGGAATTTATTAAAAAATTATTTAAATCACTGTTGTTCAAATTGTGTTGCGAAAAACCTCAGGTTTCAACGAAATAAAGTTCCACATAGAGATTCCAAGGTTTCATAATTAAACTTGTCAGCTTAATTCTTGGAGATATGCTGAATTTTCATCAAACAATGAAATGTACAAGAGAAATAATAATTTTATGATACAACCGGATTTAATATACTAATGTATGTTAACTAGCTAAATAATGGATCTGGCTCATTTGCCAAAAACAAAATTTAGAATTTTTTTATTTTAATATTAAATTTGAAAGAATTTGCTCTGTTTATTTGTTAGGTGAAAAATTTAATTTTTTAATAATAAGTTATGGATTTTTTAATTATATTTATAAATTTCTACCAATTTTATAGAGAGCATATTACAAAAGTTCCAAGAAAAAAATTCGAACTGTATTTCGCATACAGAAGAGGTTTGATGAGCACTAAACTGAATGGTCCGTTTTTAAACAAGAATATTTACGGAATAAAAATATTGAATTATTATGTTATCATTAATTGAAAAATTGATAGAATCACTTAATATCTTCATAATGTAGATGTTAGATGTGGACGTACCCAAGATTTAGTTTGGGAGGTGGGACTTGAGTGGGGTTCCCCAATTATTAAAACATTTCAATCAACAGGAAAGTTCAAAATAATATTTTATATGGAATAAGATTTTATAGTTTGCTTCTTTTTAACTATATTGTAATGTCGGATATAAAATATGGGGCTAAAATAAAATTGCCGAAAGACCACTCTTTTGATTTTAAAGCAAGTAGATAAGTTCAAGATTTGGAAATGATGATCAGAAAGTCTCCTGTCCCCTCCCCCCCCCCCCCCCCGTACTTAGCAAGTCCTTGTTGTTAGATATGTATGAACAGTAGGGCCATACTATGTATTTTAAAGTCGTAGTTGAAAAGTAGAAGAATGACATATCGCCTTTAGCGAATATGGGATGCTGTTTTACAGCGAAAATGAAGTTTCTCATTTTACAGATTTTTCGACCTGAAGCAGTAGTAATTTCAGAGTAAAAGGTGATTGGAAAATATAAATAATAATAATATGTTATTAACTCTACAAAACAGAGAAACCATATCTCAATTATCCCTCAAAATGAAACTGTTGGATTTCCTTATCCCATAAGATTAAAAGTGAATATAAAATAAAATAAATTATGATTGAAAATTCAAAAATTAAGTGCAAAAGTTTTAACAATAAAGAAAAAAGGATGGATTTTTTAACCGGACGTAAATTAATTAATACACCTATGACGAAACTCGGATCTAATGGGGAAGGAATGGCTTTCCTTTAAGAATGTTGGGCAAAAATATTTCTCAGTTTTTTACATTTCATGTAGTTTTAAAGAAACTTTTAAAAACTCTCTAAACGGAGGGGAAAATGTTATATTTCATAACCCAATTTTTTTCATTCCCCCAACTCCTTTACATTTTTTCGTCTCGCTTATGGTTCTTACCGCCCTCCACCTTAGATGATTTTCTAGGTCCTTGCCGGAATATTACTATCAATTATTCCGTTCTTCATCGACACCTTTCTGGCACCACAATTTGTAGCCTAAATATGCCAGAGTAGAAGGTCTGAGAGGATGGCAGGACCTCAGCAGAAAAACAATACGAACATCCATGCCTTACCCGGGGCTCGAACCCAGGTCCCGTAGATCAGTAGCCAAGCGCGCTAACCACTCGGCCACGGGACGGCTTAAAAAAAAAAATGTGGAACGTTTCACGTGTTACCCTTGCGCAGAGGCCATGCTAATCTTCTCTGTATCGTTCCAATTTTAGTATATGTACTGCCGAAGCAAGTACCGAATACCGTAATACAGAATGGAATTAGAGAAACTAGGAGGCAAGTTTCAATTCGAAAATATGTGATTGCATGCGATCACGTAATCACACTCCCAGATTACAGCCAATCATGAAGTGCAGCCGAACTATCTAATTTTTAGCCAATGGGGATGAATGATCTTGAACTAATCTGAGCTAATTACGTGGTCAGATATTCTCAGAAGTCGAGAGATAATCTGTACTAGAACAATTATAAACCTCTCTTCCTGAGACCGTTTCAGAGCTAATCCTGAGGGGAAGAAAATTAAGGTGTGTCGCCTCCCACTGCTTGCGTTACGATACGAATGGGGACATCAATCCTTTCTGATGGTAACTGGTATTGTTGAGTTCAGGAGTGAGACAATGGGTGTGAATAATTTCTTGATACATAAATCCTCAGATAGCAAGGAACAATTTGACTGAAATTCACTTTTCAATCCCGACTCAATGCGATCGTCTGTGATGTCTTAAATGATCGCATATTGATTGATATTGACAAATGTATACCAAGATTGCTCGCTAAACTCCGTGATAACCGCCAGACGGGCGACCTCAGATCGCACACTTCCGATGAACTCTGGTCTGTTGCCGAAATGTGAAATCAGAATCGGTCAGGGTAGAAATCGCCTTTGTTTATGAGGCACACTCCGCTAGCCTTTCATCTGTAAGCTGTATGGAGTGGACAGAGGTTGTGACTTCATGTTCAGAAGCTGGCTCAAATGCCTGTCTAGGTTTTAGATAATGACGTGTCCACTGTGACAGAGAAGAAATTCGAAAATTTCATTTATTTTTTTTTAAGAGAAGAAGGTATACCCTACACAAAGGATGGAGATAACCTAGAAGCTATATTAGACTTGTCTTGGTTGTTCATTTGTTGAAAAGAGAAATCTCTTCAAAAATACTAATTTTAAGAAAAAAAATTTCTTTCTTCAGATGTCATTTATTTTTATAGGGAAAATGACACACGACTAGTAAATGATCCATTATTACTATATATATATACGTATATATTAATTATGATTGGTAAATGATCCACGATTTATCTTCAGAAAGAAATCGGCGTTAAGAGAACGAAATGTAAAAAGAAATATAAATAAATTTAAAAAAATACCTATATTCTCATATGTGCCCTCAAAAAGTAGAAAACAAACCTAAAACATATCGCTCGTGCAATGAGTCAATGAATTCATATTCACTTCCAAGGAACATAGGGCCCCCAGCAATCTTTTCTCAGTCCTTTGAAATGAATACGAATTCATTAATTAATTCCACCATTACATTTTAGAGTGCATATAGCACTCTAAATTTTTTTCAAATTTCTTTTAAAATTTTTGTCACTAAACACTTACCGTGAAGAATTTTTATTTGAAATATGACTCATAAATATTGATCCCATTTTTCTTCCCCCTTTATTTTTAATCGTGTTTCAGGTAGCCCATAATATTGGAGATGTCCCAAATTCTTATTTGAGATATAACTCGTTAAGGGCGACCCCTCTTAATATCCGTCCTCTTTTGAGGGGGTGGAGAATGGAGGTGTGGGTTGCTTTACTTCTGAGCGGCACTTTTTTGCACACAATGGACTAAATAGCCAGGTCACAAGGACCCCGAAGGCTCAGAGAAGGTTGGGGGAGGAGACCCACTGGAACAACTGTTAGGAGACAGATGACAGCCTCCCGTCAAGGCCATCCAGTGTGTTCTTTAATATGCACAGGGTATGGCTCTCCCGCACACGGGGCCATGGCTTAATGTCCCATCCGAGGAACGACGGCCTTTTCAAGCCCATCGGTGTTTCCTACTGACCGTGGGCAGGGAGTTTTTCGGAGATAAATCTCAACGCTGACACAGCTGGGACTCGAACCTGGGAACTGCTGATTGCGAGCCTGGCGCGCTACCGACTGATCCACCCCTGCCCCTTAGAGGGGTGGGCACAATTCGAAGTAGTCTACGACAGTCCTCATATTAGCGTTTATTTGACAAATAAACAGTAACTGTAAACTCTCACAATCGAAAGATAAAGTAGAAAAACGACTTCCATATTTCCCCTTTTTAGGGGAAGGAAGAAATCAACGGGTATATATTTCTATTGCCCACAACATTCCCCACGTCACAAGCTCTCATTTGATATACAATTTGATACGTTCGGCTCTCGCGTTCCGAAAATATAGCGAAATGATAGTTTTCATATTTTCCCTTTCTAGGCGGAGAAGAAGGAAGAGTGGTGAAATATTTATAACCTGTGACACTCTCCATGTCAGAATCTTTCATTTGACGAATAGCTGGTTACTTTCGGCCCTCGCGTTCTGAAGATATAGCAGGACGATAATTTCATATTTTCCCTTTTTTATAGGGGAAGAAAGTATGGAGAGTCACAGTTTCCAACTCTATGAGGATCCCCGTATCATACGCTTTCATTTGGAACATAAATCATTAAGTTTGTCCGCCGCGTCGAGAGATATGGTAGAACCTCTATGTTGTCAAACCCACAAACTGGAAAACCCGACAAATGAAGAGCGAAAAGCAATAGAAAGATAGGTAAAAATGTGTATTGACTTACGATATATAATAAACATAAATTAAACGACCTTTAAAATTTCTCAACAACATTCGCTTATTCAATATCAATATTTTCACTTTTTTATAAGTCAGTAGGATCATATTAATATTTCCTATATGCAGTGGTGAAACTAGAGTTTATTTCTTACCGGTACGCATAGCTACGTGTGAAAATCACGCACAAACAGTCACTCCATTGAAGTAATCTTATAGGAGTAATAAAGTATCGTCTATGGTGACGAAAGTACGGTTTCCCAGTACTTTCAATTTCTCCCTATGTTATCGGGCGGGGGTGGCTCAGTCGGTAGCGCGCCAGGCTCGTAATCTGTAGTTCCCAGGTTCGAGTCCCAGCTGGGTCAGCGTTGAGATTTATCTCCGCAAAATTCCCCGCCCTGCCCACGGTCAGTAGGGGACACCGATGGGCTTGGAAAGGCCGCCGTCCGTCGAATGGGACGTTAAGCCGTGGTCCCGTGTGCGGGAGAGTCATACCCTGTGCACGATAAAGAACACGCTGGATGGCCTTGACTGGAGGCTACCATCTGTCTCCCAACAGCTGTTCCAGTGGGTCCCCTTCCCCAACCTTCTCTGAGCCTTCGGGGTCCATGTGACCTGGCCATTTAGCCCATGGTGTGCAAAAAAGTGCCGCTCAGAGGTAAAACAACCCAACCCTATGTTATCCGCAAATAGCGAATGCTTAAGAATTTTTTAATATCAAATAAATATAATACCTGAATACTTGTCGATTCCGTTGTATTGGCGTATTTCAGCTTTTTCGAAAAAACAATAATAAGATTAAGTTTGTTAACTAGTGTAATGTTTTTAAACAGATTTTATGTATTAAAACTACAAGCAAATGTTATAGAAAGAAATTAACTTTTCACTTATGTTTCCATCACTAAACTTGCATATTCTAAACCCAGATGCCAAATTTAAACATTTTTTTTTAGAATGATATATATCGGATATTCAGGAAAATGATTTCATTTTGAAATGAAGAAATTTTTCAATGTCTTTGTTCAATTAGCTGGGAAGTATTCACTTTTAGTTTAACATCGATATCAAATCTAGAGGAAAAAATTGTCTTGCTCCGGCTGGGATCCGAACCAGCGACCTCCTGAGAGTATTGTCATCTGCTATGGCCACTGAGCTAGCTGCCGCCGATCAAGATCTTCTCTTATTTATGTTATGAACTTTCCTATCTGCAATACACAACTGTATCTATTGAAGGCAGGCTCTTAATAGGCGACTGGTAGCTCAGCGGTCACAGCAGCTAACAGGCTGTCAAAAGGTCATGCATTCGTATCCCACCTTACTCAAAACACTCTTTCCTCTATACCAGTGCTGTCCAACTTCTGTCCCCCCCCCCCCCCCGATAGGGGACCACCTTGGGGCTTCGGGCCCAGAAACCTGGTCGAAGGCTGTGCCGACCGGCGTGGCTGTACCGGTTGGACATAGCCAAGACCAACCGAAGCCGACGACATCGCTGACCGGTCGGAAGACCGGTTGGATGGTGACGGTGTCTTAGGCCTCAACCTCAGGGCTCTGGGTGAGCAAATTTAAGGGCTCTGCCGAACGGACTTGCACCGCCTAGTAGGCACGAGCCCTATTAAAATTCTGGGCCTTACTAAGAGTCTTCACCCCGGATGCCGAGCGAACTTGTATTTACATATCCTTGTTCATGGCTAACCGGGGAACAGATTAAAGTTAGGTTTCTTCCGGTGGTTAGCTTTCCTTTTATAGGACTGCTGTCATGTGAGGCCGGGGTTGAGGTGCGTCTATATGGAGTATTCCTTGCCCTCGGCTCTAGATAAGCACGGCTTTTCATAACTGGTAGTGTCGTATAGGCGGAATCGGGAATTGCCGTGGTTGCATAAGATCGCAACAAAAGAGAGGTGTCCAACTTCTGTAAAAACGCGGGCCATTTTTTCTTTCTCCGATATTTAACGATAATAGAACCGATAGAATTTAACCGATAATAGAACAGGATAGATAATTGAAAGGTCAGTTCATGTCACCTAAAAAAATTATATTTATACGAAAAATAATAAGTAATAATAAACCAATATAATTTTTTTAAATTTTATCAAATATTTAATAATTTTAATGGGAGCATTGTGACCGTAGTTGTTGGGCAATAAAAATAGAATGAGTAAGTTGAAATAATGCAATAATAATTGCAAATAGAATGAGTAAGTTGAAGACTGCATATCAAGTAAAGCAATATGAGTTGACAAAAAAATTATAAGTGGATTATAGATATTTATTTAAAATTTCAAGTAAAAACTTGATTTTGTTTGCGGGCCACAAAAATCCTTGTGCGGGTCGCTAGTTGGACAGCGCTGCTCTATACTATACTATCGAAAATTCGAAAAATACGAAAGGAAATATTAGATCAATACCTGTACAACCAGCTAAATAAGCTTTACTTTTTCTCAACATAAAACAGCAAAGTTAACAATGTGTCGGTTAAACGAGTGTCTTTAAATGAGGCTCTTATATGTTTTTTATTACTGCATTTCCTTCATTAGCTCTGAAAATTTTTCATCTTTTTTACGTAAAAAAATTTCATTATTTCTGTAATAATAAGTAAAATTGTGAAATATTGAAATGTATATGATATCTCCAAATAATAAGAAGGATGCTCGCGCCGGGTCTATGAGATCCATTTGTTACAATTCTGTGTTCTGCTATAGTGTTAAGTAATTAATGAGTTGATCTAAATGAAATTGGACTAAAGTATAGTAAAGGAGTGGCTTGAAAAGTACTGAGAAGGATAGGTCCTAATTAGCGTCGTTTGAAGAAATTCAAGCTACAATATTCGGTGAGTTACTATCGATATGCTTTAGTTTCACTTTAAGGGCACACCCAGGAGAGTAGGTATGTTTTAATATTAAAGTTCAGAGTTTTAATTATTAAAGACTGATAAAAAGTGTAGAAGCTGTAATGAAATTAAATTAGTTTCATTTTATCCGCATTCATAAAAACAATTGGAATTTTTATTATCAAAATGATGCAGTTAACTTTGGATCAAATTAGTGCAGAGCTTCGACCACGAAATTACGCATACAGCTTGCTGCCGTTATAGTTTGACGCAGGGCGCAGTCAGGAGGTAAGGAAAACGTTTCAGGGGAAAGGGGAAGACGAGATGGAAGACGTAAAAATCTTCGGACGCACTTCATAGGTGACAATGCATTACCGTATTTCTACGATTCTAAGACGCACTTTTTTTTCTATATAAACGTCTTTAAAAACAGGGTGCGTCTTAGAATTGCAGTTTTTTTTTGTTGTTTTTTTTCGAATTGTCCCGCGCTTTGCAAACGGCACTACACGTTTTGTTTTTACGCGGAAACCCCGCCTCCAAGTTTCACCGTTATCGCATTCTCCAATTCCATTGGAGAAATAAAGTGGCGTGGGTATTTTCCTGCACTTTCCAAGTGTGAAGACACCGTTATTTCATTACAGTGGAGCTCACTCAGCGACAACTAGGAAGTTGGTGACTGGCTGTTGACTGACAACCTTCCGCTGACACCTTCCGGAAAAAATGAAAGCGCCGGCATCAAAATTGGCGGAATGAGTATCAACAGTTTGGAAGTTAATCGCAGAAAGAATAGTTCAGCACTCTGTTAAAAAAATGTTGCATCCCCAACGCTTTCGATGGCTCAGAAGACGATATATTGTGGGAAAATGAAGATAAATACGACTCAGAAGAATCAGACTCTGATATTAATTCAGAAGGAAGTGATGAATAACATACCTACTAATAAATAGATACTATTGTTGTTACTAAATTGAAATCTATTATAATAAATATATTTGTTAGATATATTTTAGCGTTTTATTTTTATTTTTTTCTTAGAATCAAAGCTTTTTTTCTGTTGGTGGTACTGAAATTAAGGTGTGTTTTACAATCGATGGCATCTTAGAATCGAAGAAATACGGTAGTCAGCTAAATTAATATTCACCATTTTCCTAAGGGTAACCGAAGGTTTGCAGGTTTTTACGCCCGAGTTAGATGTGCCTCAGACCTGCTGTGCTAAACGTCGTGTAGAAAGATGAAACAAACCAATGCACCATAGTAAAGGATCACACAATTTATTTACATTCACACATATATGTACATATGGGAATGTGCTCAATTCTGTGGGTCTTAGCAGCACTCAATATCAGAACGAAACGTTTTTACATATGTTCTAATAGACTTCCTCCACTCAGTTTTCTTTAATCGAATGCTGCTCTGCTACTGCAATCATTCATATGATAAGGTAGAAATCTATACGTTACAGATTTCCCTTTACCAATCTCAAAATTCAGCAAGAGGATATTTAATCCTTGCCTAAACCACCTCTTAGCCGTCCCGTGGCCGAGTGGTTAGCGCACTTGGCTACTGACTTAAGGGACCTGGATTCGAGCCCGGATAAGGCATGGATGTACGTGTCGTTTTTCTGCTGAGGTCCTGCCATTCTCTCAGACCTTCTACTGTGGCATATAAACTGACAGGCTCCTGTCAGTTTCTATCAGATAATTATTTTTATCTTCGGATTTACCTAAATCTTCTATTAGATAGTCAACCGCAGCTGCAAAACAATTCTCATCCTTTACCAACATCTCACATTTAATTTTATCATCAACATCTATACTATTATTTACTTTGTTCTCATGTACATTACTAGATTTCATATCTTTACCTCTTATCTTAATCATCTTATCTTTGTTCTCATGTACATTACTAGATTTTATATCGTTATCTCTATCATCTTCCTTCTTATCGATACCTTACACATGGTTTCATTCTTATTACCTATATAAATATTTTCTTCATTAAAGACCTTAAACCTAACCTCATACTTAACTTATTCTTAACGTTTTCAGTTAACATTTCATTTTTATCATTTACATTATCATCAAAGACTCTGGTGTCAACCGGGAGATTCCTTGAGGGAATATATTATTCTGCAATGGAAACTGAATCTCTTATAACACTCCACCCCCACCCTGTAGTTTTTTTCGCTCGATTGCATCATTTTTCCTTTTTATCTTTTTCTGTGTCCCTGCCTGGCTTCAAGCAACGTGATACGTGCCCCAATTTTTCCACATCTTTTGCATATATCAAAATAGTTATCCCATAACAGGGCCAGAATACAGAAAATAAAAGTTGGTGTAAGTGACACAATGCCACCAAAAGCGATAATAAAAGCAGTGGCAAGAAACTGGATTTCCATTGCAGTATAACATTTCCCCCTCAGTTTTAGAGGTCTTTAAAAATTTTCTTCCAACATGCGTGAAATATGCAGAAGTTTCATAATTTTTTGCCTCCATCACCCTTATTTTCATTCTTAAAGTGGGGGAAGAGAGAGATATATATCAAAATCGTTGTGTCGGAACAGGTACAAAAACATCTACAAAAAATAAAGTTAGGGTAATTGACAAAATCCCGCTAAAAAAATGGCAGACTAAGAGAATGGATTTCCACTGCAGTATAATATTTTCCCATTCGTTTCAGAGATTTAAAAAACAAAATCGGAAAAATGCGTGTTCGATTGCTACTGCGGTTACTGAGAAGAGCGAGTAAACAATAAACTTCAGACTGACCACTGCTGACCAACAGGAAGGTCGTTTATGATGTTCGTCAAAAAGCCTAGCTCTTTCTGAAAAAGGGACCCTAAAGGACAGGGTTCAGTTCTGTGTTCAGAAGTATGTACAAGTGTAATAATTTGTTTTTGCTTCTATCACCCTTACTCGCGTTCTCAAAGAGGGGAGATGACCCCCCCCCCCATATCCGGCCGTGTCTCAGAATATATTTAAAACTCGATCGATAAAAGATGTAAATCACATGTTAGAAGTGTAGCTTAATCTCTTTCTCCATTGAATTCCATTGCGATTCGAAGAGATCAATCCACTCAGAAGGCAAGAACCTGCCAACCGTCACTCTCTGCAAATACAAAAATATATAGATATCTCCACTTTTAAGCTAAGAACTTGGACAACCAAATTCGGTATACAAGTTCATGTTATAATAACTTAAATAAAGACAAAACCACACCCCATCCGAAAAAAAGGAAAAGTGCTTAAAAGAGTGCCAAGTGTAACGAGATAATAACTGAAACGTTGGGGAGTATTATATACTTTATACTACGGCATGCCTCCCTCTTAATAATAATAATAATAATAATAATAATAATAATAATAATAATAATAATAATAATAACGATCATCTTTATTCATATCAGTAAACAAAAGATTAGCAAAGCATGTTACAGGAGAATATCAGCAAGGGCAAAGCATCTGCTTACGTACAGGGGAGAGGAAATGAAAGCGTGTATTTCACTACATGAAAAAACATACCTAGAGTTTAAAACAATGTCATCGAACACTTATTATATCGACATGAAATCTCAGTCGAAGCTCCATTGTGTTGGTTCAGTTTTTTATATTTTTTTTTGTGCCTTGAAGAAAATTTCTAGTATTATTTTGATTGCTTTAAATTTGCTCAATAATTTTTCTTGGTAATTGATTAAAGCCTAATCACTGTATATTTTCTCGTATATTTCCCATAATTCTTTGATGCTTTTCATCATCATCATCATCATCATCCTCAAGCAGCCATGGGCTACGGAGGTCCAACCAGACCGTGCAATTTAGTTCTCCAAGCAAGTCTATCCTGTGCTACATCTACTGCATCTGGCCACTGCACACCAATTCTAACAAGGTCCTGTTTGACATTGTCTGCCCACCGCATCCTAGGTCTCCCCTTCTTTCTGAGGCCTTTACGCACACTGTTCATAACCCTATTCGCCAATCTATAATTATTCATACGGGCAACGTGGCCAAACCAACGGAGTCTCTCTCTGCACAATATGCTGCTTAAAGGAGGTTGCAAACTCCTTTGCCTAATCTCATCATTAATTAAAAAGTTGAACCACCTAATGCCCAAGATACAGCGTAAGCATCTGGAATCAAAAGCATCTAGTTTCCTGTTATCTTGTTTACAAAGTGTCCAAGTTTCACTACCATAACTAACTCTAGAAAGAACCAAACTATTATACAGCCTAATTTTAGTCTTTAGGTGTATACGCCTATTTCTCCACACTCTCCATAGGTTCTTAAAAGTCCCGGCAGCAATCCCTATTCGTCTGTTAATTTCATGCCGCACATCACCATTATCTGTTACATAGCTCCAAAGATAATTAAACTGTGACACCTGCTCAAGACTGCAACCATTCAGATTAACTGAATCACAGCCTGCCTGACCAATTTTCATCTCTTTAGTTTTCTCTCTGTTTATAACCAAACCTACTCTACTACCAGTCTCATCAACAGCTCGAATGAAAGAGTTCATCTCATCAACATCATTTGCCAAAAGGGCTAAATCATCAGCATAATCTAAATCAGAAATTTTCGTATATCCAGCCCATTTAAGGCCAAAATCTTCCCCTTGAAGTGAATTTCGCATAGCAGAATCAATAACCAAGCTAAAGAGAAAAGGAGACAAAATGCACCCTTGTCGAACGCCAGAAGTAATGCTAAACCAATTGCTACAAGCCTTACCAACTCTCACACACGACTCAGTGTTATTATAGAGAGCTTTCATTATGTTAACTAACTTGTCTGGTATACCATATGATTTCACAATCAGCCACAAATTATGACGATCAACAGAGTCGAAAGCCTTTTTGAAATCAACAAAGCTAGCAACCAAAGGTTTCTGAAACTCTAAACATTTCTCAAGAATCTGCCTAAGTGAAAATATCTGATCCACACATCCCCTACCACTTCTGAATCCACATTACTCATCACGCAATTGACTGTCAACCAGATACTTAATTCTATTAAGCACAATCATGGAAAGAACTTTACCTGGAACAGAGAGTAGGCTAATACCCCTATAGTTATCACAAGAACTGCGATCACCTTTTTTGAAAATAGGGATAACAATAGCTCTGGTAAAATCCTTAGGAACCATGCCTTTATCATAAAAGATATTCAGAATTTCAGTCATCCAAGTGGTAACCGAAACATTCCCAGCTCTAAGCATTTCCGTCGTAATTTCATCTACCCCTGGGGATTTATGAAGTTTAAGTTTAGAAACAGCCAAAATAACTTCAGATTGTGTTATAGGTCCAACATTAAAGCCACCAATGCATCTATCATCATTGCAAACAATGGGAGTAGAACTAACTACATTGTTTAGAACATCACTGAAATGCTCAGCACACCTAGCCATGACAGAATCCTCCCCTTCTATAACCTTACCTTGTTTATCCTTCAATCCTTGTATGCCTGTCCGTTTTCTACCACACAAAACATTAACTATCTGGTACAGCTCTCTGTCGTTGTGCTGTCTAACTGCTTCCTCGGCTTTGTCAGCCAAACCATCAAGCCAAAGATTCTTATCAGCAGCTAACTGATCCTTTACAAGTTTATTAAGGTCTCTGTAATGCTTTCTATTAGGACTAGTAGGGTATTGATTAAGGGCATTCCTGCAGTTCTTTCTTTCCGAAATAAGCTCAAGTGCCTTATCACTCAGATAATTTTGCCTCTTCTGCTCCTTTTTTCCTAAAAGAGTACTGTTAGTGTCCATAAAAGCCTGTTTAAAATGATCCCATTCTTCCTCAACTTCAGTAGTAAGCAAACCATGACTGTCATAATGACTAAGTAACCTATCATGGTAAGCTTTGGGTATAACTGGATCTTTCAGAACTTCAGTATTAAAAGTAAATTTTTTAACCCTAGCACAACACTTTTTAAGTTTAAGTGGCAACACACTTTTAACAAGGTAATGATCAGATCCAATTTCAGCTCCCCTATATGCCCTGGTATTCCTAACAGAACTAGCCCATTTGCTGTTAATTAATATGTAATAAATCATATTCTTATGCAGCCCATCAGGTGAAACCCATGTGTACTTATGTATGTCGCAGTGTTTGTAATAAGTGTCCATTTACAGACCTGATGCTTTTAGGAGTTGGGAATTTTTTTTCCATGAGAGATTTTAAGTTAAAATTAAATGTCAAAAATTATTTTTAAGTGATTCTGTATTTGTAAGAGTTCTGAAAACAAAGCATACCAAAATCATTTAGATTTCTTCACTGTGATATAATGACTTTCTTAGGCAGTAGCGAATTATATTTTTAGGCAATGAAAGATTTAATAATTTCTTTTTTCTTTGAATTTGTAAGGCTAATAGAGCAGGATATTGTCAAACCACAAGTAGCTTCACAGGTAGCTTTTCAAAATCAGTATTCATGTGTGTTGTGTGCTTGCAGAAAATTGCAATTTATAAAGTTTAGATGCACATGACACAATTTCCCTGCCAATTTTTGAATATGTATTTCCATCTGCGAGTTGTATCCATGTAAAGTCCAAGATATTTATGGTTCTCATTATGAGCTATGATGTTATTGAGCGTATAATATCACAACAATAACATCACAGCTGCAGTAGTCGCGGTCATGTGCTATCATGTTCCTAAGACATAAATTCATGGTTTGCTATCGCATAAGATAAAAGATCATAATTTCCTGGTGAATGAAAGCTGATTCTTTTGGTTTTATCTGAGTTTATGCAAATACGATTAATGCCAGATCAGTTAATAATTTTGTTCAAATCATTTTATGTCTCCTATATTGTGACTTCGCAAAACTCCCCATCCTGTCCATGATCAATGTTGGATATCAATGGACTTGGAAAGGTCGCCGTCCACGGATGGGACATTAAACCGTGGTGACGTGTGCGAGATAGCCAGATCCTGTGCACGTTAAGAAACATGCTGGATGGTCTTGATGGGAGGTTACCATCTATCTCCCAACATCTGTCTGGTGAGTCCCCACTCTCAAACTTCTCTGAGCCTTCAGGGTCATTGTGACCCGGCCATTTAGTCCATTCTGTGAAAAAAAGTACCGCTCAATGGTAAAACAACGCATTCAAGGCGATAATCAAGGCGGTGTCATTACCATAAATATAAGGAGAGCCCTTCATGTAAGGTTTGCTAGATCATTAATGTTAATAAGAGCGAACCTTGTGAGACAGCAGATTTTTCGTGCGAACCTTGTGAGACAGCAGATTAATTTGCGATTTTAGAGCATATTCTCTTGAGTGAGATGATCACATGTTGTTTCAATGGAAACCAACTCATGCATAGTATCGAGTTGCGTTGCTTCATAATTATGAAATTTACTCAAGAGTGTATTATGCTGTGATGAGAAAAATTCTACCGTATGTGAAGTGTTTGGTTTCATATCTTAAATGCGAAGTTTCATGTATTAAGGTTTGAAAATTGCTGGCTTCCTGGTTTCCATTAAACCAACATGTGATGATCTCACTCAAGAGAATATGCACTTCCTCTTTTGTTCGGTTATTGACTATGTTATGCGAAATTCACTGCAAGGGAAAGATTTTCGCCTTAAATGGTCTGGAGATATGCAAGTTTCTGATTTAGATTATGCTGATGATTTAGCCCTTTTGGAAAACGATGTTGATGAGATGAACTCTTTCATTAGGGCTGTTGATGAGACTGGTAGTAGAGTAGGTTTGGTTATAAATAGAGATGAAAATTGGTCAGGCAGGCTGTGGTTCAGTTAATCTGAATGGCTGCACTCTTGAGAAGGTGTCTCAGTTTAATTATCTTAGGAGCTATGTAACAGATACTGGCGATGTGCAGCATAAGATTTACAAACGAATAGCGATTGCTGCCGCGACTTTTAGGAATCTGTGGAGAGTGTGGAGAAATAGGCGTGAACACCAAAAGACTAAAATTATACTGTATGATAGTTTGGTTCTTTCTAGGGTCAGTTATGGTAGTGAAACTTGGAGGTTTTGCAAATAACAGGAAACTTAATGCTTTTGATTCTAGATACTTATGCAGTATCTTGGGTTCAACTTTGGTAAGTAATGATGAGGTTAATCAAAGGAGTCGGCAACTTCCTTTAAGCAGCATATTGTGCAGAGACTCCATAGGTTTAGCCATGTTGGCCGTATGGATAATTATAGTTTAGCGAATAGTGTTATGAACAGTGTGCCTAAAGGCCTCAAAAAGAGGAGACCTAGGATGCGGTGGGCAATGTCAAACAGGACCTTGTTAAAATTGGTGTGCAGTGGCCAGATGCAGCAGATATAGCTCATAACAGATAAGCTTGGAGAACTACATTGTATGGTCTGTTGGACCTCCGTAGCCCACGGCTGCTTGAGAATGATGATGTCGTACCGAAGAGGAGCCTCCTCCAAGTGTCTTAGACAATATATGATACAGGATGTCTTCTTGTTGTAGTCCATATTATCTTCCTATGTCTGGGATAGTAATACCAACAGATTCTCCCTGTTTCCCTTATTTTCACTTCCCCCAAAAAATGAAGATGAAAATATAACGGAATCAATTGTAACAAGTCATGTGAAATGAAAGCTGGCGATATGATGAATATCTCTTAATACATATTTTGGACAACTTTACCTAATTCAGTTAGCAAAAGATGAACCTGTGCTGATGAACCGAATGCTGGTAAAATCGGGTAGTTAGTTAAACGTGTTTTTCTTATGTTTATTTACATTTTTTTTATACCGTAGACATTTCAAGAGCATCAGTTCAGAAACATTTGATTGAAAACTGTGATATATATTATAGTCAAAAACATTTCGTAAATGCGATACTTTGAAATATCTGTGTTGCCATAGGTGTCAAGGCTGCATTTTGGCTCAGTTGGTAACACTCCAGGCTCGCAATCTGCAGTTCCAATATGCAGTTCCAAATGTGTCTGCCTTGAGATATATCTCAGCTAACTTCCATTCTGCTCTTTCAAAAAGGGGACAGCGATGGATTAGAAGGGCCACAGGTCTTCGAGTGGGACTCTAAGCAGTGGGTCCAGTATGCAGGAAAGTGATACCCTATACAAGTTGAACAATATAGGCCTATCTGTCTAGTGGTTGGCGTACCTGAGTACCGTGTCCAGCAGGCATGTCCTTGTGTTGTGTTTGTATGTTGGATGAGAAACTAAAAAAACTATGATAAATCTTCTAGGTTATGTCCTTTCGGTAAAAATTAAAAATCTAGAATTTACTCTCACCCAAAAATTTTTTCAAGTCCATGCATCCTCCCAAAATAATTTTAAATATTTTCTCTCCAATCAAATTAATAAGATTTCAAATTTACCATTCAATAGATACCAACTTAAAATACTTTATCGCCTTAGAACCAACACAATAATGAACGAAACAAAATATTAAAATTAAATTATCAACTTCGCCTGTCCTCAATGTCACACCATTGACTCTATTCATCTTCTTCTTTTAAATTCTACTATCTACAAAACTCAAAGAGAAAATTTTTTTCAATCATTAGAAAAACTTGACATCCATTGTTTCGAAACTAATACAATTTTAAATTGCACTCCAACAGATTTACACCTTAAAACTCTTTCTTATTTATTTGAATTTTTACAAACAACCCCTATATGGCATCATAATTAAATTATTTTAGTTTTTCAACTTAAATATTAAATGAGAAAGCCTGTAAAAGGAACTCTCAATTTCTAGTAACGTACAACCACCTTTCGGCAAAGGTTTCTTCTTTCCTTATTTAAAAAAACTATGCTTGATGGCCTTGACAGGAGGCTTCCATCTGTCCCCTAACATCTAGCCAGTGGATTTCCTTAATAATAATATATTTCATGCAGGGAGTTACAGCAAAGCCAAGGGTAATTTTGAATATTAATTTAAACGTTCAAGTGACTTGATTTACACCCTTATTCTCTGAAACCTTGTGTTCTTCCTTGAATTCTTTGACCCACTTTATCAAAAAAAGTGCCGCTAAGGAGTAAAATAATTCAAGAGTAGGTGCCTTTCTTTTTTGATTTAGGAAATATACAACAAAGATATAATCTATTTCTTAATAAAAGTCTGACTACAGTAGTTTCTTTTCATTTATCTTTAAACGTCTCATAATCTGATTAATATGCATATTTTTAGATATATTTTTAACATTGAGTATCATAAATTAAGTATGCTAAACATTTTATTCAATTTGAAAAAAAGTAATATATACAGAAATTCGTTGTACATGATACATCGTCTATTATCTTCACATTCGTAGAAGAAGCTTTCTTTTTTCCAATGCAGAATTGTGACCTAAACACCAAACATCTTTCGCTTGTTATGCCAATAACTGCCACTTGACTTACTCTATCACCTTGTGAAGAACTGTAAGAATTCACCGTAGAAACTGGATGGAACCGTAGAATCATGGAAGTTGTCGTTTCTGATTCTGCCTCCGATGGGGAATCTGGTGTGCTGGAATGTGATTTATTCTCTGAACGTTTTTTTTTTTCTTGCGGCAGATAGTGCGTCATCCACTTTTTCCCCGAGTCCAAATTTTTTTTTCTCTCATGTTAAAACCAATGTGTTTTCTTCACTTTCCTCTAGGTCATAGACTTTTAACGAATTCCAAGTTTCTTGTTCTGTCTGCCATAGGAGAACTGCGCGCAAATATACGGCCTACATACTGAACATTTGGCATTTAGCTTAAGAATGAATGTGTCATCAATATCCTTTGAACTGGAAGAGTCGGAAATGCAAAATTCTGTTTCACAGTTTAAACATAATTCACCATCGTCCTGTTGGTCCCTCGTCACCGAAAGAAAATCTGTTGAGCATAACTTCTTGTTGCTATTAAGGCAACAAACCTCTGCATCAATTTCATCTGACGATTCAATGCTGGACCTTTTTCTTTTTCCTGAAGAAATCGAATAAGAATTTTCTTCTCCAAACTTATTAGGATTACGAATATATAATAGATTATAAGGTACGAAGGTATGCATGTGATACATATTATTCAACAAGGTTATCTCAGCATCTCCCTCATCATAGTCACTATCTGATGTCACTGTAGATTCTTGTTTGGATGTACAGCTCGCAGAAGCAATAGACAGATCTGTCCTTCCTGGAGTAGAACTCACATCTTCAGTAACTCTGCAAGAAGAAAAAAAATATTTAAATCATTTTATGTTTTTAAATGTTTATCTCTTTCAAACAAAAAACTTATCACTTAAATATTTGACTAAAATATATTGTAATGCATCTCTATCTGAGAAATATATTGTGTATGAATATGTACTTTATTTCCTAAATTTCAAAGTACAAAATCGTTGTCTCCTATTCACCAAGACTCAAGCTAGATAATTGAAACTACTAAAAATTAACACTAGAAGGCTTTTATCTATATGTTCCATTTAAAATCCATATTTACACTATTATTCTCGTCATTTCTCTGTCGGATCATTTGCGGATATATCCAAACCCAGATTCAGAATACATTTCCATCCTGATCGATAACAAGTTGCAATCAAACGGCCAAATCACAAGGACTCCCAGTGGTTTAGAGAATATTTCACATATACCAGTTAGGTGACAGATGAAATCCACCCATCAAGGCGTGTTTTTAACGTTCATAGGGCTGTCCTGTCCTACACATTGGGCAATGTCTTTATGCCCCCTCACACGAAAAACTGCCTTTGCAAGTCGATTGGTGTACTCTTTCTCACCATGGGCAGGGTGGGAGTAAGCAGTGATAAATCTCAATGCTGTCAGAGTTGGAATTCGAACCTCGGAAATGCAGATTCGAGCCTGCGCCGCTACCGGCTGAGCCACCTCTACCCCATACAGGGTCACACTGATTATAAAGGTAACTGGGATTGAAAGATCAATGCGATGTTTCAGAAGAAAATTATATTTTGTTTCTATACCCTTTTCTTGTGGACACGTCAATGTTAAATTTCAGGCTCTAAATCTTGTCCCGATCTGATCTTGCCCTGCTGTTTTTATCTCAAAGGGTTTAATACTACCTTAGTTCACTTTCTCTACGAGTGACGAGCTTTCAGCCATCCTGGAAACCGTGAACTCAATAAATAACCTTGGAAATGTTTCTTTTCACGTCCCACGCCAATCCAAGTTGGCTCTACAAGGGATTCCAAAAGCTTGCAAAACCTTTTTAATGCACAATGTCGTCTAGATCTTCACTGTCAGTGTTGAGATCTATCTCCAGTCATTTGCATCCCATGGGGAATCCTTGCCAAGAAACTCTCTGCCCACTGCAGAGGAAGCTCTAAGATATGTATGTTATTTACTATATCTCCCAGTGAATGTAAAATTTAGTTTGGAGAATTTTCTCTCCCAGGGTCAGAACTCTTTCTTGATTTCATTGAGTCTTGTAAATTCAAGTCGTTGTATCTGAGTCGGTAGTCTCGTGATCTAATGTTTCCAGGTGCAAGTCCCAACTATGCGTGCATTGAGATTTATCCATGACCCAATATGCAGGGGAGTTAAACCCTTTGCACTTAAAGAACTTGCTCTATTGCCTTGATGGGGAAGTACCTTCTGTCTCGTGGTGTCCGGGAATTTTGATCAGCATTTCGTCGAAAGTTTGAGAACTCAGAATTATTGAGGCAATCTCGGCGGCCATCTCCTCGACATGGTCTTCTGGTTTGTCACTGGGTTAGAGTGGGTCTGGGAAGACTAGGCTCAGTTTTAGATTAGGCAGAATAAAACAATTGTTTTCCAGATAATATAGGCACTTTTACCTTCTTTTCGTTTCATCATATTATAAGCTATATTCGTAGCTTTGAAGAAGAGGATTTACGTTGGAAATTTAAAATTGGAGTATTTTCCACTACATTTCTTTTCCAATACTAATACCCAGACCTAGATCATAGATAAATTAAAGGGGAATAGATAGTGAATTGGCAACAAAACCGTGACACAAGCCTCCCTTGTAACAGACTGCCATTTTGGTGGCAAAAAGCTTGCTATTGCACATAATTCTCATTGTATTAAACTTGTTTAAAAATTATTGATTTCGTTTTCATCGTATGTGCTTAAAATATCCTATGCTGCATTGATTTGGATAAGTCTAAAACAAATATATTTTTCACTCTTTTAATTGCGTTACATTTCAGCCTTGGCAGCTACAGACAGTATTTGTCATAATAGTTGTTTCATGTTGCTGGAAAAAGCAAACTTTTGATTCAGTTAGAGGTCATGTATAGTTAGAGTCTAACATCCATCTTTAAAAACTGGACCATTTTGTAAAAGGGACCTTAGCCCCTTTATCATCTGGTCCATGAGAAAAAATTTTCTGTTGGCGCAGTATGCGTCAAAAAGTAGGAACCAGTACAGTGAAGTGCTAGCGATCCTACATATTCACAATTAGGCTTTTGGTCGCAGGCCGCCTAATAATGAAGGAGGTGGCTGAAATTTGGTGCCAAGAAAGTATTGCGTCGTAGTTTTGTGGCAAGGGGGCGGGGAGTGGAGAGATTTGGAGTTAAAATGCTTCTGGGAATGAAAATTGTAGAGTGTGTGATCACTGTGTGGCCCATGTTGGCCGGAGGTTGGTAAGAAATGTGCAAGGTCAAAGGTAAAAATTCAAAATCGTCCCCATTTCAAATGAGGGGAGGGTGAAAAATTTTGAAGTTGGGGAGGTAGGTGGGGGTATGGAATAGGTGAAAAATTAGGGGCTGGGGTAATTTCCCTTGAGCGGGGGGCGAGAGAAAATAATTTTTCTTCTCTAAATCTGCCCTCTTGTGTCATGGAAAATTCAGGGGGCCTAATAAATTGATGTGCGGGTGGGTAGGGTATCATCATGGAAAAAGTGGTAAAATTCGGTGAACAATTCTGGGGTGGGGAGGGGAAAGTGTAATCTAGTAGGTTAACCTTATGATAGTGTGTGATGCAGTGAAGTTTCGCGCAGGGACAGGAGCCTCAAAAGACAGCAAGAATGAGAGCTACTGATCAATTTAAAATTTAAATTTGGTTTTAAAGAGTGAGGTGAGCTACATTATTGGTAAATTAATCAATAATGGGTATTTTTGGAATGGGGGAGAGGGGTTGGGGGTGTTAAAAAAAGTGTGTGTTAAACATGAGGTATGTACTTATAATTTTACATTCAGTTGTAATTCAGTGTCTATGATTTCAATGAAGAGTGTTCTCTTATGGCTGTGTTAGTGGATGGTGTCAGAAATGTTAAGAGAGGTGTATTTTAGTGATTTAGGGTGTGAATATTTAAATTTACCACCACTAGTTGTAACCATTTTTGAAAAAGGATACTTTGGGAGTTGTAGTCTATTGTACAGAGCATACAGGTTTTTTTTAAAAAAACATTAATACAAATGCACTAGGGAAATAAGGTGGTGCAGTAATGTGTCCAAAATGCTTCTTTTTTGTCCTTGTAATGGATCTTTTGAGTAAGAGGTGTGGTGGAGAGTCTGCAGGAAGTTGAAAGGTTAAAGGATTTTGCCAGTACTTTGTATGAAATGGGCCAGGGCCCTGAAATGTGATTTTGCCTTTGTATGGGTGGGGGTTTAGGATGGTCTGTAGGGTGAATGTTGTATAGAGGCTGGCCATCTCGGAGATTCACTGCCATTGGTTCATCGAGTCACGTGGTTTATGGGCGCCATGTTTTGTTGTACCATGAGACGAAAGCCTGCGAGTGTATGCACCAAATTAAAACTTCTCAGTTGTTACAGTTTTATATATTTCTATCACTTTTTTTGTCTATAAAAGCTGTCATATTTAATGTAAAAATTATAAATAAAAAATAAATACCCCCTCAAGCAGCTGCTTGCCACAGAGGTCTGACAGGAGCCTGTCAATTAGTTAGTGTAAAAATTTTTCCCTCAAAGAAATAAATATTTTTTTCCGAGAAACTTCATCAGACGGCAATTGGCTGCAAAAATGAGATGAGCTAACTGAAACCAACAAATAATTTCTATTAAGGTTCATTTGAAAAACGAGCCAATGCTTCCACTTTATCATCTGCCTATGCCAATATTTGTTCGTCCGTCTGTCCGTCTATAAGACAATCAATTTTCTTAGTTTTAGAGCTATTTTTGAGTTGGATAGGTGTCGAACAAATATTGCGATTCACAATTTTCAAATTTTTAAATAGCTTTAATAGCGCCCTCTAGCGGTGGAAAAAGATGGGAAAATGCTAAAATTTCAAACGAATATTGCAAACAAACTACACTGGAAATGCGAAATTTTGGTAGTAGAATGTTATGGTCAGAAGGTCTACAACGGCAACAAGGCTTTACTCTCTTAGCCAAAAGGGGATGCAAAAATGAAACTTTAAGAGATAAACGAAATAATCTTTTTTTTTTGGGGGGGGGGGGGTTTACAGGTACTAACAAATATTAATTTTACATTTTCGAATCCCCATCAGTTGGAATTTCCACTGTTAGAAAGTAACTAATGGCAATAAATAAAAACACGAAAGGCATCCTCTAGGGACTGAAAAAAGCTGGTAATACCATATCGTTAAACGAAGATTGCAAACGATCTATTTATGATAGAAACTTAAAATTTTGGTCATAAGGTGTAATGGTCAAGTTGTTTACACAAATAGTAATGATTTGTCTTGTTATAGCAAGGGAGTGTTGGTAAAATGCAGCTTTACGACCTTAAGAGATAGAAAGCGCTTTACAGGTATTAATAAAATATTAATAGTTTATTTTACCAATTATGCAGTAGTTCGAATTTCCACTGCCAGAGGGTGCCGAATGTGTGAAATAACTAGAAGAATGCATATCGCCTCTGAGCATTGAGAATCTCGTTTTCAAAGAGAATGAAGTTCTTCCTTTGCTACTTTCTTTCCTTAAAACTTTTAATTATGAATGTTTGTGTTGTTTTTCTGCTGATGTCCCGCCATCCTCATGGACCTTCTACTATGCCATATAAACTGTCTCCTGGCAGACCTCTGTGGCAAGAAGCTGCTTGAGTGGGTATTTTATTTTTTTTATGTATGATTGGGAAAATGCACATAGTAGTATTTTATTAGTAATTATAAAACATAAAAAGTATGTCTCTTAGTTCTTAAATTTAAAAAGTTGCTTTTCTCTCATTCCTCTGAAAATAGTGGGCAGATCATTGCTATCAGTGGAATTTCTACCATAACAGAACTCTACAAGCCTGAATTTCTACCATACACAGATCACTTGAAACATTCGTTAAAGGTTTTGCAGTTTCAATATTTACTGATCTCTCTAATAATATAAATTAAAACTACCTTTCAAAATACGATTTACATTTCATTAGTAACCAATTAGAAAGAGATTTCCAATTATTTCTTGAAACAAAATCGTTCAGTTTCTTACCTACCTTGGGCTCAGGGTCAACTCATTCGTTTTAAATTTTGGGGATTTTTCGATTTTTTTTTCAACCGTTAGAGTGCAAAATTATAGCTTTTGGGAAATTCGCAAAATGAAAATTGCAATATTTCATCAATACCTTTCCAACCCAAAAAGAATTATTAATTTATCTCTAAAAACTTACTTTTTTGTCAACACAAAAAAGTTGCATTCACCTCCCCCCTGGGTTTAAATGGTCAAGGGATTGTTGCCAATGGTAACTTCGTAACGTTCACATTTCAAACTTCAAACATAACTACATCGTTTGGAATATTCGTTTGATATTTTGGAATTTTCAAATTTTTTCACCGTTAGAGGGCACAGTTATAACTTTTAGGAGATTCGAAAAATGAAAATCGTAATATTTCATTAATACCTATCTAACACAAAAAAATTTTTTATTTATCTATATAAACAAAAACGTTTGATGCCCACAGATAGACAGACAAAAAGAAAGCTATTTTTTTTAAAAAAAAAAGCTCTAAAAATTGCTTTTCCTTTTTAGCCGTTTTCAAGGTGTTTCCAATCGTGAGAACTGAAATCTGAATCCTTTTCAGGAATCCATAAGTATCCGTGCAATACAATTTAGCTATGCACGTTAAACAATCCGAGCACAACAAAACATGGTGTCCAATTTTGAGATGGCCAACCTCTACCTATATAAGGCCTCTAGATTCATTAATAACAGATCCTCAAAGCTAACAGTTTACAATGTTAATAAGTTGTTCATCAAATGAAAGCTAGACAGAGAATGCAACTCATAATGGCACACCTGCAGTTTTAATCTCTCAGCCGCCATATGGTTTGGAGCAATGTAAATGATACGTTACATCATGTTTCCTAAGCACTATCATCTGTTGACCACGGACCATGGACAACCAACTCACCAATTTTCTTTTCTCAAAGTATTGTATAAAAACTGTTTTATTCAAGTTACTTCCGTAAAAAAAAGCAATAAATGCGCGATTTCAACTAATGAAAAACAGTTTAATAATCTTTCTGTCATAACTTCCAAAATATTTCCTAAAAAAATTGCATTACTCATTATCATCATCAAGCAGCCATGGGCTACAGAGGTCCAACCAGACCGTGCAATTTAGTCTCCATGCATGTCTGTCCTGAGCTACATCTGCTGAATCCAGCCACTGTACACCAATTCTAACAAGGTCCTGTTTGGCATTGTCTGCCCACCACTTCCTAGGTCTCCCCCTCTTTCTGATGCCCATAGGCACACTGTTCATAAGTCTATTCGCCAATCTATAATTATCCATACAGGCAACATGGCCCAACCAACAGAGTCTCTCTCTGCACAATATGCTGCTTAAAGGAGGTTGACAACTCCTTTGCCTAACCTCATCATTAGTTATAAAGTTAAACCATCTAATGCCAAAGATACTGTGTAAGCATCGAGAATCAAAAGCATCTAGTTTCCTGTTATCTTGCTCACAAAGTGTCCAAGTTTCACTACCATAACTAACCCTAGAAAGAACAAAACTCTTATACAGTCCAATTTTAGTCTTTAGTTTATACCACTATTTCTCCACACTCTCCAGATTCTTAAAAGTCCCGGAAGCAATTCCTATTCGTCTTCCATTCACTTCCACAAGAGAATATCTCTTTTGACAGGCACTAACGGTCTGCACCACGAGAAGGCAGGGTCGGACATTAGGTGCTATGCCTGGCTGGTTCTATGCATCATCACAGGGGCATAGCTCTAGCAGTGAAGATATTGCAAAACGATAACACGTCAAATAAAACATTTAATCATAAACACTTATTTCTAAATGTAAAATTTTAATTCTGCACATAACACTAACCAAAATAATGCCACTGAAGGTAATTTCACTGCAGATCAAAACAGTCTCATTGGAAATATGTCTAATACATTGGCAGAAATTGAAAAAAGAACATCATTAACAATTCAAGTGCAAACTACGAGATTTAGTAGAAATGACTTGTTGAGAAAGGGCAGTGATCACACATGTGAAATGATTCAATGTTTATTTTACCTCTTAATGAGAATTACATTTTATAGAAGGCACATTTTAATAAGGTGTTGAACCTCCTCGAGCTGCAATACAAGCTTCTAATCTGGCATGCAATCGGTCGTACAAATGATGGATATCATGCTGGGGTTATACCATTCCATGTGCTTTCAACTTGGATGCATAATTCTGCGATGGTTGTTGCCTGCCACGGTCCGCAGAAGTCTTTGATCCAGTCCCAGCCATGCTCGATTAGAGAAGTCCAGAGAGCGTGCTGGCCAGCGGAGTTGATGCACTGTCTGACGAACATGTCGAGTTGGCAGTGTAGGCAGTCGTTATCCTCCTGGAATATCGCATTTGGGATTACACTCAAATGTGACAGGACAACCGGCTGTAATATGTCGCTTGCATTATTTTGGCTAGTGTATTGCAGAATTAAAATTTTACATTTAGAAATAAGTGTTTATGACTAAATGTTTTATTTGACGTATTCTCGTTTTGCAATATCTCGTATTGCTATTCAGTGTATTCTATACAAATACCAGACACGTAGGAGAGTGATAGCTAATTGCTCCCCACACCATGATGTCTGGTATGTGCCCTGTGTTGCTGGCGGATGCATGATGGAAGCAGCAGCTGACCTTGTCGCCTTCGGACACGTAAACAACCATCAGACACTCCTAGGCAGAATTGGCTTTCATCACTCAAGACCATAGACTGTTATTCTTCCCTCTAATGAACTCATTCTTGACACCACTGCAAACATGCTCGAGTGTGACGAGGAGAGTGGTAACCGTGCCCATAGTCCTTCCAAAAGATTATTACGTATCATTCTTGTAGGCATCCTTGGTATGAGAGAGGATCGAATTTGTGATGTAGCCGTCCACTCTGACACTGCCATCCTCCTGATATGCCAATCCTCTCGTGCGTCCGTAACTCTGTGTTGCCCGAAACCACGTCTGCAAAGGCTCTTCTGACCATCATACCACTGCCGATACCTCTCTCCCAATGCAGCGTGCAATTTAATGAAAAGACCAACCTACTTCCTGAAGATCCACGTACGACCTTGCTCAAACTCTGCTAACTGAACAAATGTTGCACGCCTGCATCATCCAGGCATGGTAACTTCTTCAAAGGGCACTGAACAACACAAGACTTAATGTACGCGATGCATACATTTGCACGTTGTTATCCTCAGTGGCATAATTATTTCATCCAATGACTTTCAATCTTGGATCACGGTTTTTGTTACCCTTAACTATTAACATATATGACGTTCCTACAGGAATTCCTTCTGTGTACTTTTTTCAATTTCCGCCAGTTTGTAGTGTAAACAATTCACCCCGATCCATTGTATTTTTTTATAAAGTGGGAAACACACGAATCATTCAACAATATATCGCCGATCTGAAGTTATAGAGGACCCAGAAATTAAATATTCTCATCAGAGAGAAGCTAAAAAAATCTGAAACTCAAAAAAATTTTAATAATTCCACAAGAGACATCAAGCCTAAAAAACATGAATATCGTAAACTCACTGCCTACTCACATTATTAAAAAAGTCCCAGAACTAAATAATCCCATCAGGGACAACAAACGTAAAATACAAGAAAATCGTAAACAATTTGCCTCCGATTAGCATTATAAAAAGTCCCCAGAACAGACGTTCATATTATAAAACCCATCGTCTCACTTCCCACTTAACATGAACAATGAACGTATTTACACCAGTGGATAAATCTTAACGCCATCTGGTGAGCAAAGCGCCCATATAAACCTTCGGACTAAGGTTCATAGCTTGACTATGGATCCCGATTTTGTTGCACTGGTGAGCTTCTGTGGAGGGAAAATCTTCCGCTCTGTTTGTGGGTTGACAGTCCCAAGTGAATAGATTCACATTATATGTTTTATCAGCTGGTAGGTAATAATGAGCAGAGGTAATCGGTCACCATAACTCTTGCTTCTACTGGCATCGTCAAATTTTACATTGAAGAGAAATGTTACAGTACTTTACTGTTTGCTTTAAATAAAAAAATAAAAAAATAAATTCCCCCTCAAGCAGCTGCTTGCCACAGAGGTCTGACAGGAGCCTGTCAGTTTATATGCCAGAGTAGAAGGTCTGAGAGGATGGCAGGACCTCAGCAGAAAAACGACACATAAATCCATGCCTTATCCGGGGCTCGAACCCAGGTCCCGTAGATCAGTAGCCAAGCTTTACTTACTTTCATTACTACAAAGTTTTCGACATTTTTATTGATTTTCCTGTTAAATATTAATTTTCCTTCAAGTGCACGACTGCAAACTGCTCTGTCCAAATAATATTTCATATATTCCGGTGGGTCTGTAAATGGTAGCTAGGTAGTCACTGGAAGGAGAGGTATGCACCAATCCCCTGTGATGATGCATAGAACTGGCCAGGTCCAGCACCTAATGTCCGACCTCGCCTTCTCATGGTGAGGGCAGTTAGTACCTTTCAAGAGATATTCCCTTCTGGAAGTGAACGGAATGGGAGGGCTGCCAGATTAAAATTGCCTACTGATCTGGACGGTTATGGCTACTTTCCTTTTTATCTAACCTGCTGAGAAATGGCCAACCACACAGAGTATATAAACTTACCGGACCAGAATTGGACTCTGAGCTTGACTATGGATCCTGAATTTGCTGCACCTGATGGGCTTAAATGGAGGGAAAATCTTCCACTCTGATTTCCCTTTATTTGTGGGTTGATAGGCCCAAGTGAATAGATTCACAGGATATATTTTATCAGCTGGTGGATAATCCTGAGCAGAACTCATAGCAGGCACCTGAACTCTTGCTTCTACGGGCATCATTAAATTCTACATTGGAGGGAAGCGTTCCAGTGTAGATGGCTTCAGCGATTAATACTGTGGGAACGAGTCTTTGCCCTATGCCTGCGATTAGGGGGCTGCTTGATATTGTTAGCATTCCCCCTCTCAATAAACATTGTTTCTTTAAACAACCCACTAACAGTCTTCTCTCAATACGTAGTTGGAATGTGAGGACTATGCACAGAGCTTTTTCTCGTGATGTCCTAAGAATTCCACCGTTATAATTTAGATATTCTCGGCCTGATAAATACCAGATAAAGGTCAGATTCTTAAAAATAATCTTAAATATCTTTTCAGGGAGGGGAAACAATAAACATCACGAAGGCGTAAGTCTGCTTCTGAGCAGACACGCTAGTGATGCTCTTCTATGATATGAGTGCATTAATGAAAGGTTTCTTACAGTAAACAAGCATTAAAGACTTGAATGTTATATGCTGTTATAATACCAAAGTTGGATATATAGGAGAGCTGAAACTGGATCTAATCATTTCCTTATGAAAAGTGTCTTAAAAAATTTACCTTTAATTCTGAAAGACCAGTTATAACTAAAGCTTATGATGATAGGTTTACTTTGCTTACTACTGAAGTTGAGGAAGAATGGGACTGTTTTAAACAAGAGGATAAAGGCACTTGAGCTTATTTCGGAAAGAGCTGTAAGAATATGCTTAATCAATACCCTACTGCTCCTAATAGAAAGCATTACATAGAGCGGTCTTGAGGTGTTTCAATTTAATTATCTTGGGAACTACATAACAAATACTGGTAAAGTGCGACATGCTATTTTCAAACGAATAGCGATTGCTGCCGCGACTTTTAGGAATCTACAGTGGGTGTGGAGAAATTGGCGTATACACCAAAAGACTAAAATTAAGACTGTATAATAGTTTGGGTTGTTTTACCTCTGAGCAGCACTTTTTTTGCACACCACCAGGTGCATGTGTTGACCAGGTCACATGGACCACGAAAGCTCAGAGGTTGGGGAAGGGGACCCACTGGAACAGCTGTTGGGAGACAGATGTTATCTCCCGTCAAGGCCACCCAGCATGTTCTTTAACGTGCACAGGGTACGGCTCTCACACACGGGGCACGGCTTAACGTGCCATCCAACGGAAGGCAGCCTTTCCAAGCCCATCGGTGTCCCCTACTTGATTGTGGGTAGGGCGGGGGATTTTGCGGAGATAAATCTCAACGCTGATCCAGCTGGGACTCGAACCACAAAGGTTTGGTTTTTTCTAGGGTCAGTTTTGATAGTTTGATACTTATGCAGTATCTTGGGTTCAACTTTAGTAATTACTGATGAGGTTGGTCAAAGGAGTCTGCAATCTCCTTCAAGCAGCATATTGTGCAGAGAGACTCCGTTGGTTTGGTCATGTTGCCCATATGGATAATTATAGATTAGCGAATAGCCCACTATGCCTATAGGCCTCAGAAAGAGAGGGAGCCCTAGGATGCGATGGGTAGACAATGTCAAATAGGACCTTATTAGAATTGGTGTGGGTTGGGTTGTTTTACCTCTGAGCGGCACTTTTTTGCACACCATGGGCTAAATGGCCAGGTCACATGGATCCCGAAGGCTCAGAGAAGGATGGGGGAGGGGACCCACTGGAACAGCTGTTGGGAGACAGATGGTAGCCTCCCGTTAAGGCCATCCAAGCGTGTTCTTTAACGTGCACAGGGTATGGCTCTCCCACATACGGGGCCACGGCTTAACGTCCCATCCGACGGACGGCGGCCTTTCCAAGCCCATCGGTGTCCCCTACTGACCGTGGGCAGGGCGGGGAATTTTGCGGAGATAAATCTCAACGCTGACCCAGCTGGGACTCGAACCTGGGAACTACAGATTACGAGCTTGGCGCGCTACCGACTACGCCACACCCGCCCCAATGTCAAATAGGACCTTATTAGAATTGGTGTGCAGTGGTCAGATGTAGCTCAGGACAGATATGCTTGGAAAACTAAATTGCACAATCTGGTTGGACTCTGTAGCCAATGGCTGCTTGAGGATGAATATAATTTCAGTCCATGGCAGATTGGTTAGTGTGCTTGGCTACTGATCTGAGGGGCCCAGAGTTCAAGCCCCGGCTAAGGCATGGATGTTTGTGTTGTCTTTCTGCTGAGGATATTTTATGTAAAAATAAATATGAATTTCAAGTTATAATAACTCATCATAAGCTAATTTTTAATTAAGGCCAATTTAGTAATTTTAATGTATACTACAGACTAAATATATGAAAGTCAATTTCGCTAAGAAATTTGTGGTTCACCAGTTCGCCACTAAATTGGGCTCACGATTAAAATTTTTGTCCCACGTTGCCAGCAGAAAATTGCTGGTCGTGAGCTATTTAGATCTCCTTTACTATATCTATGAGTAAATATTTTGAGTAAGGAAAATGTGGTTGAATCTTACCAGAAAGAAGTGGGGCCACTGCACCCTGTTTTCCTTTCCCTACATCCAGCATTTCAGGTGTTTCATAGAAAAATTGGAAGTGGGGTGAGTAGACTTCCCCAACCCACATATCATTCTACAGAAAATCTCATACTATGTAACGATAGTTAGCTTCCAAATATACACCATTTAACACAACGGACAAGAATACTGGGTGTTGTATTGATTTTATGGCCCCAAAAGTGGGGGGGGGCTGATAGCGCTCTAGCCTGGGGGCCCGGCACGACAGGTCAACCAGCTGAGATGAACAGAAGACAAAAAGCGACTTTATAAAATATTGACTTTTGTTTTGTCCAACTAAAATTATTTTATTAGGCACATTACATTATCCTCTCACCATACAGACTTTTTTAGTCTTTGTGATTTTTCGATATTCATACTCTTATTTATGCCGATGAACAACACGTGCCTGTTTTGATACATTTAAAAAGAAAAATCAATTGCTATTTTCCTCACCCATTTTGAATTTCCAAAACTTAGACGATGGTCAACTTACCGCAAAAGCAGCAAAACTTGTAAATACATATGAGAAAGAACTGTCAGAAGACTTACTGCTCGAAATCCTTCACCTTAAAAGCATTCACAACAGTTTTCGATAGTAAAAGAAGCCGATTAGACTTCTAAACGCAATTTACGACAAAAAAACTGCAAGGTATATTTGTCAATATCTGCCTCGCCGTTAAACTGTTTTGAACAGTATCATTACTGTTTCTTCAGCTGAAAGATCGTTCAGCAGACTGGCAAATTCATTGAAAACATGGCAAAATCGTCATATATCGGTTTATCGATTTGTGCACATGCCAAAATAGTTGTTCCGCTGTGTCTAGCGCTCATCTAGTTCCCCTATTTATTTATTCAAACAATTTCAAATAAATCGTTTCTGTTTACGAATGTCCATAAAGTAATATCATATCTGCAGGAGAGAATAATACATTGACATAATAGTATTTTACACCTTCAGTCACATCCATTAATCTTAATACAGTTACATCTTATTGCATTTATTATATGAACTATTTCATTTGAAAATTTCAATGTTTACTAAAATTTTTACTTTTTCAATCCGAATATTTCAAAATAAAATTGGGATTTTTATGTTCACATTTAGCACTACATAGTTAATATTAATTTTTTTTAAATATGTTTAAATTCTCTAAAAGAACTTGCTAGCAGTTCCTTTGATAAGAGATTGAAAATGTATGGAATTTTGTAGCTACTTGTGCACTTCTCATAGTTATTTGTAAAATTAGGTCGTTGAAAATAATTTTTTCTTTAAATCTTGTATCATGTTGGACTACGTGTAATTATTCTATAATTATTAGGCTCTGGTAATTTCCTAATATTTGCTAAGTTGCATGGAAACTAACTACATGGAATGATATTCCCCAAATACACCATGTATCGTTATGGCATAATTTAGAACGGCCTCACAGATTGCGTTAAACATAATGCATGTGTTGGTATCCATAATATACCTTAATTAATTAATTTTCAGGCACATAGCTCTGTATGAACGTTCCAACGGAGGGTATTGTCTAGATGTAATGCTAGATTTTATAGAATATAGTCAATTTTGATTCAGCTGCAGTTTTCTAGCTGAGAAATGGGGGTTTTTTTTGTGCAGTTTTTGTGTTTAGTCATTAATTTTAAAACCAGGTGAATGAAAAATCATCCATTTGGTTTCATTTTTAGATAAAGTTTATTATTATAGTTTAACCATCGTTTAATAATTGTTACGACAGATGAACGTGCTCTTCTGATTGCTTGCAGTACTTCCGCACTAAAGGATCAAGTATGACACGTCGAAGAACACGACATCCATATGACCAGGTTTCCAACTTTGATCGAGGGAGAATTGTGGGATTACGAGGTGGATTATCGTACCGAGACACCGGTGCTCGTGTTGGACGGAATGCCGCCAGTGATGAGAATATGGCGTCAGTGGGTAGAGGAACGAACTCGCCAACGTGAGATCTCAACAGCCGTGTCACACAAACGAACGAGAGGACAAACATCCCGTGCGCATGGCTTTGAATGATCGTTCAGCCACATCAAATACTTTAGCTCAACAGTTAGGGTGTTACACATGAACCAGTGTCCTCACATACGGTTCGACGTCTACTGCAGCATCGGGGCATCTTTGCTAGGCGGTCATTGCTTCGGCTACCATTGACTCTACAACATAGGCGTATGCGACTGCAATGGTGCCAAAAACGTCACGAATGGCATCTTTTCAGACGAATCCCGCTTCAGTTGGGTTGTTTTACCTCTGAACGACACTTATTTGCACACAATGGGCTAAATGCTCAGGTCACAAGGACCCCAACGGCTCAGAGGTTGGGGGAGGAGACCCACTGGAACTATTGGGAGATAGATGGTAGCTTCCTGTCAAGACCATCCAGCGTGTTCTTTAGCGTGCACAGGGTATGGCTCTCCCGCACACGGGAATCACGGCTTAACGTCCCATCCAACGAACGGTGGCCTTTCCAAGCCCATCGATGTCCCCTATTGACCATGGGCAGTTTTGCGGAGACAAGTCTCAATGCTGACCCAGCTGGGACTTGAACCTGGGAATTGCAGATTACAAGCCTGCCGCCTGAGCCACCTCCACTTCCGTATGCAGCACCTTGATGGCTGTATCCATATCTGGAGGTACCGCAGCGACAGGCTTAGTGAGACATGCATGATGCTGCTTCATACAGGTCTGGCTCCTAGTGTTTTTGGTATGGGGTGCCAGTGGATTCCACTCACACACACACCTTATAAGTACTCTGAACAGCCAGCGTTACATCACTGAGGTGTTGAGCCTGTTGTACCTTATCTTCAAGGGCTCTCTGGTGCCATTTACCAAGACAATGCAATTGTCACATTCCTGAATAGCCACCAAATGACACTTTTGCCTTGGCCTGTGCGTTCACCGGATCTGTCCCCAATTGAACATGTCTGGTCCATGATCTCACGACGACTAGCACACCAGCAGCTGCTACAACAGATGAACTTTGGCTACGTATCGAAACTGCATGGAATGATATTCCCCAAATACACATCCAAAGTCTCATCTTCTCAATGCCTGACCATGTAGCAGCGGTTATTGCTTCTCATTGTGGCTACACAAGATACTGATTTTATTGTATTCCACACTTCTAACAGATTATTTGATCCTTGTAACATAAGCTATGCATTCACTAAATATGGCTTTCAGATCAATTTTCTGGTGTTGCACTTTTAATGGCCAGCAGTGTATATCTTTTATGACAAGCGCTATAACTGTTTTTAATGTTTGATTTGTAGTCATATCCAGGGAATTTGTTGATTTAAAATTGACTATATTCACAATATCAGTCCTATTTCCAGGTGGTATAGAGTTTTTGTTTCAAATTCAACATTATGTTCTCGGATGATTTCTTATATGCAAAATTAACGAGCGATATTCATTACTAAATTTATTTGCAATTTGTAAAGGTGTTAAAGGGCTATGGTAGGTGTTCAGCTTAGATGAAAAATCTGCAAACCTTCAGTCAGGCACGACCTAGAATTTAGTTTGAGGGGAGTGTCCGAGAAAAAGACCCGAGTAGGGTATCCCGTTTACTAAAATATTCCACCGAACAGGTTAGGTTAAAATAATATTCTATATGAAATGAGATTTTTAAATCTATTTTTAATGTCGTACATTAATAATTGCGCTAAAATTATGCAAAGACAACAGTGTTGATTTTCCAAGTAGGTAGACAAGTTTGAGATTTAGTATAACAGGATTTTCGGAGGGATTCTGAATTCCTCTCACCCTCTCCTTCTGGGTACTTCCCTGCCTACGCTATAAAACACGAAAACAGAAAAACATTTCTTGTATATCTCAGACTGTAGTAGACTTCCGAAAGAATTTATATGTGAAATGAAAGCTTATTATGTTGCAAAAGCAAAGTTAATAAAATATATCCCCCTCCCAATCACGAAAATTAAGATGAAAAGTTTTGTTTTTAATTGTGGTATGCTAGCGAAATCCTACACAATATTTTTTTTTAATTTAGCACTATTTTTTTTCTGAAATTAAGCTGTCTGTAACTCAATATAACGGAAATCTAATTTATTTAGATGTCCCTGTATGTATTAAAGGCTGTCAACAGAGATTATACTGAATTAAATTCGTGATAAAAAAAATTACACGAATAAACCCTAATGGTAAACAAAAGTTTTTTTTTCCTTTGCAAAAGTTTGATAGCTAGGACTTCAATGTTTTTGACAAAACATTTCTACATTCTGTTTAACACTCATACATATATACTGAAGAGAATGTTTATTCTGCATATTTTTACCGCTAAATTTATCATTAATACCTTTTTCCATCCTTCAGTGTCTTACCATGTGAACTTATTTAACGCCAAATTATTTCATAATGCTTTACCGAAATTTAGTTGGCAGACTTTACGTTGTTTTATACGAACCCAAATGACACATACAGCAGTTCCTATATGTGTCATTTGGGTTGTATGTAATTTTAATTTGAGTTGTTTTATTTGAGCAGCACTCTTGTTCATTCAACGAGTTATAAAAGGTAAGGTTACAAGAACTCTGAAAAGGGAGGCCCACTACATTGGTGTAAAGAGACAGATGGAAACTTCCCATCTAGTGGTTTTAATATGCACAAGAACCAAGGCATAATGTTTGACTTAATACACTATTTTTGTTTGCTTTACACAATGCAGACTGTAGGGTCTTGAAAATGGGAGCAGATCTTTTTTTTTGGTGTACAAACTGAAACCCCGCTATAATTTTGTGCACCTTAAAATAGTTTACTTAAAAACAATATACTAGCCGAGTTATTCTAAGTTTTTCTGTGTTGATAGAGAGTGTCAACAATAATTATCATGTAGCAAATTTCTATTGATTACACTGGTTTACAAGGTATTTTTAACATGAACCATTGTAGTTGCCTTTAACTATTTGTCAGGTTCTGATTTCAGATCTGGCTTTAAAAAATGACTAGCACGTGACGTTTTTATGCCATTGGTCATTTTGACTTCTGTTAAGATCCACTATATACCAACACAGGCAACTGGCAGGATACTAGATATTTTACTTTTTGCGGCTGGAAACACGGATTGCCAATTGGGAGAAAACACGTAACAGTAACCTAACCTCAGACGCCATTCTTGTTTTTTCATTGTAGGAGGAACACGTGCTGCAAGCTGAAGAGTGAATTTTGGGCGTTTAAATGCCACAAAGGATGTGTTAATGTGCCAGATAAATTTTGTGTGTGTGGAAATTATATTTTAAAATCCCAGGGTCTTTGACAAAGATTGTGAAGAAAGCCTATAACTAGTATTTTGGATGTCCTGTTGGTGATCAGGACATAACATGGGCTCCACATGTGTGCTGCATTTCGTGCTATGTTGGCCTGAGTGAATGGTTGAAAGGTAAGATAAAAATCCACGCCCTTTGCAGTTCCAGTGATTTGGCTTGAGCCAACTAGTCACTTGCATGATTGCTCTTTTTGTTAAACTAAAGTGAGATGCTTTTCAAAAAAGAACAAAAACAAAATACATTATCCAAATGTCCCCCCCCCCCCGACAGGGGACCACCTTGACGTGGTGGTGGGGCTTCGGGCCCAGCAACCGGTCGAATGCTTTCCTGACCGGATTGGGTCCCCGGTTGGACAGAACCAAGACCAACCGAGGTCGAAGATATCGCTGACCGGTTGGACTGTGTCAACCTCACATCAGGTGCTCCATGGAGCAAGTTCAAGGCTGAACGGATTTGGTCCCCTAGTAGGCTCGAGCACTTTCAAAGTCTGGACCTCACTAAGAGTCTCCACCCCGGGTGCGGAGCGAACTTGGATCTACATATCCTTGTTCATGGCTAAACGGGGAACAGATTAAATTTTAGGTTTCTATCGGTGGTTAGCTTTCTTTTATAGGACTGCTGCCATGTGAGGTTGTGGATGAGATGCATCTATATGGTGTATTCTTGCCCCTGACTCTAGATAGTCGTGGCTTTCTGTTAACTTGGTAGTGTCGGGAGACTGAACCGGGGATTGCCGTGGTTGCTGAACATCTGACAACAAATAGTACAATGAATCTATTAGAAGGCATCTGCACGAAACTGGTAAAGCATACAAATTGAGCAAATAGATCCCACATAAATTGTTCAATGCCAAGAAACAACAACGTGTGTCAGCATGCCTTTACCCTCCCGCCACAATCAAGAGCCATTTATCGATAGTTTGCTCATATGTGAGGAAAGTGGACCAATATAAGAATCCTTCAAGGAAACGACATTGGGTGTCAACCAAGGATCCCGCTCCACAAACTTCAAAACCACCACTGCATCAATGTAAGGTACTCCTTTGTATACGAGGGACAGCTCGTGTAATTGTCCACTTTCAGCTGCTGAAACTTAGCCAAATCATTACTGGTGAGCTCTATTCACAACAGCTTTAACGTGTTCATGAGGGATTGAAAGAGAAGGAAGCAGCACTTATCAGTCGTAAAGGAGTACTCTTCCTTCATAAACGGCAAGATAAAGCCCGTCCACATACTGCCAAAGTGACCATAGAGACAATTCAACGCCTTGAAGATTTTGTGTCATCCACCCTATTCAACGGATATCTCTCCTTCGGATTATCTCTTGTTTCTGGTCCTTGACAATAATCTGCGTGGTCAAGAGTTTAAGAACGACAGAGAGGTACAAGTCGCTGTAGAAACTTTCTTCTGTTCCAAAATCAGGGACTTCTGTATAAGGGGTATTTATAAGCTAGGTTCAAGATGAGAAAAGATGATTGAATCAAACGGAAACTACTTCGCTGAATAAAATTGTTTTTATACGAATTGTTCTTATTTTTACGAGTACCATAAACGGCAAAAACTTTTGTGGTTACTTGATACATCCAAGCATCTCTGCTGGGCACAAAACATTGCTCGATTTTCTGAGCGACGCAATACTTTTTTTCGGTTTAGAAGCTTCCAACATGAAGAGATTATGGGCTATCTCAAATCATGTCCACTCCTTTCCTCCCCTAAAGAGGGAGGAATTTTTAAAAGGGGAAGGGGGATGCTAGAAAATTGGTCTTAATGAGTTTATGGCAAATGAGAATTTGCGACGTGCAGAGTGCCAAGTACTATATATTTTAGAAAATTCAGGACTCGAGCAACGCCAGAAAAATTTTCTAGTAGTCTTTAATAAGAAGAATAAAAAAGATGGTTAAGCGGCATGCACTTTTTTATACAGTCAACTCTCGTTAACTATAAGTTCAGAAAGAGCGAAAAACCTTCCAGTTATCGAATCTGTTCTAAAAATACACCTAAGGAGGTTAAAAACAAGTTACAGAACTCGCAATAGGTTCCCATCCACTGGAATGATTTTTGTTCCTTCATTGAGTAAACCATTTTAGCAACTTTACTGCTCAACATCAGGAAATTCTGCATGCCCCCCCCTTTTTTCCCCTTTATTGCATTCTAGCTTTTTCAATACCATATCATTGTTTTTTAAAATGTTTGACAGAGTACTGCTAGGAATTCTGAATCTTTTTGGCAATACCTTTATTCTTCTTCCCACTACTTTCAACAGCTGTGATCACTTTTACTTTAACACTTAGTATACAGTACTAATCGGATCATATTTCATTATTTCTTTTTATTTTACAGGTGTTGAGTATTGAGGACGATGACAGGGAATCTGAATGAAAAACAGAAAAAATGGATTCTGAAGCAGCATTGGAAGACAGAAAATGCCGAGAGGGTGCGCAGAGCGTGGCAAGAGGTATTTGACATTGCTCCACCAACACGTCTGACAGTTTATCGTATTAGAGATAAATTTGGTGAAACTGTTCAGTAGTTAATGCGCCGAAATCTGGACGTCCTCGGACGTCTGTGACAGAGCAGAATGAGAAGAGAGTCGCCCTAACATTCGTGAACAGCCCGAAAAGTCCACGCGACGTGCGTCTCAGGAGCTATCCATACGGAAAATGTCCTTGCGACGCTTAATGAGTAAATTGAAATTGAAGCCGTACCGTCCAAGACTCTTACACGGCCTAATGGAGGACGATACACACAATCGGTTGCAATTCTGTGAGATAATGTGTAACCAAATTTCTCACCAACCAGATCTTCTTGATAAGATCATCTGGTCAGATGAAGCCTGTTTCAAGTTGTCAGGCCACGTGAACAGGTATAATTGTGTGTAATGGGCAGATAAAAATCCTCATGTGACTATCACAACCGAACTGACCCAGCCAGCCATCATTGTGTGGACTGTTCAGCGATGGTGTGATGGGGCATGTTTTTTTTTCAATACAACTGTGGATGGTAACAATTACCTATGATGCCACAACTCACAACCAGGGTTGACTTCCCTGGACTGTTCTTTCAACAAGATTCCGTACCGTCAAAGCAAAATGAAAGAACAAGTTCTTTCATTTTGCTTTGACGGTACGGAACTACCTTGACAGCCCCTTCCCACAGCATTGGATCGGGCGACGTGGCAGCATTGACTGGCCGCCATGTTCACCCGACCTGACACTTATGGACTTCTTTTTTTGAGACTTAATAAAGGAGAAGGTTTTTGAGAGGAACCCTCACACAGGGATGAATTGAAGGAGTTCATCTTCCAAGCATTTACGGACATTGATGCTAACCGGAATTTGTGTGTTACTCGGTGTCACAGTGTCGGGGTCAGGTTCTAGGAATGTTGCAACGTTGAAGGAGGTCATTTCGAGCACCTAAGAGACTAAACATGACACGATCTGTACCGTATACCTACTTTTGACCCACCCAGAATAATTAAATCTGTACCAAGAGAAACCTGTTCTAAACTAAAATCAAACTAATGCTTCTATGGGGAATGGGAGGAATACTTTGCTATATATCAGTTGTGTGGGGAAGGGGGAAGAAGGGAATAGCCAAAGGCTATGTCCACACTTGTGCGCTTTCATGTTCAGCTTCACTTTCAACTTTCAATTCCGCTTTTCAATGCTAAGTAGTCTAGCGCATACCTTAGATGGATTGCGTTGGACGCATGCCTTCAACTGTCTACACCTGTGCGTCAAAGAGCTTTCAATTTTTCACCAGCGTAGACGTGAAGTTGCAATGGACGTAACTGATGCAACTTCACTATCCCTATGTTAGCGGGTATAAGTGCTGCAATTTTAGTACCGAAAAAAGTGAGAAAAAGACGTGAAAAATACCGGCGATCGATATGGATGAAAGATTATTTCAAAACGCGAAATTTTGAAATAATGAGGAAATTGGAATTAAATGAAAGCGTTCTTTTTAAGAACTTTACGCGAATGTCTAGAACAAACTTCTACATGCTTTTGGGAATGGTGGAGCCGAAGATTAAAAAAAATACTCGTTTCAGAGAAGCAATACCATCTGTAGTGAAATTAGCGATCACACTCAGATATTTGGCTACAGGGATTCATTCATGTCTTTGACGAATATTTAAACCTATAATCTGATGAATTATTTAATTAATGTTTTATTTATTTAAATTAATTTAATAATTTATATCTCTGATGAATCATTTAACCTGTAATCTTCAATAAAGGCCAATGTTTGTTCTGACGACATGGTGAACAAAAAACACAAGCTCAATAATTACAAAAACAGAACGAAATATTCCAGGCAAACTACGAAGCTGCACGGAATGTTGAACAAAAATCCACTGCCGGTGGAAGTACATGCGTAACTGCATGCGTCACTGAAAACGGAGCCTTTCAAATGATTTGAGGCATGCCTTTGCGCATGCGTCTAGCGCACGTAAAACGTACAAGTGTAGACATAGCGAATAAGAATCACTGTGCCCATCTGCAAGCAGTGGGGACCATGCATAGCCAGTGAGAACTGCTTTGTCCACATGGCAAAAATAGTTCGAATTAAGTTGAGAGAAAATAAATAAATGTATAAAGATTGCATTGGAAATTTTAAAAGGTTTGAGTTGATCGAGAAATTCGAGATATAAAGGTTCGAGTTAACGCGAGTTGACTGTATATATTTTAGGATGCGTTAGAAAATATTCTTTCCTCAAACCGGACTCGAGCAAGCTTGGACTAGAAGATCTGATGTCTATTAACGACACTTCGGTAACATCTTTCATTTGCAGGTGATAATATAAGGATGCAATAACAATGTTCCTGTATTAACATTAGCTACATGTTTTTATGGATCAATGATATTTAAATGTAACATTGTATCTAGTGTAGTCCATTGCAAAATGCAGCTTAAAGAATATGTCTAGGCAGCAAATTCCTTAATTAATTATTTAAACTTAGTTTTATTAAAATATTTCTTTATCGATTAAAAAGTTTGATACTGATATGACTATATACGATACTAACGTAGAGATCCTTATCGATTGGCATCCATCGTTTAAAGGAATTAGCAGCAGACATCCTCTTCCTATATAATCTCCAGATTCATGTCAAAGTGACTGTAAATATTTCTCCTAGTTATTCAAGACGACTCTAGTTATTCAAGCTGTATCATGATCAAAGGGAATTTCAGATATTTTTTGCGCATCAGTCATATTAAATTAAGCTTATACTCTATGTCTTTAAAGTACGAATGCCAATTGATATAAATCTCTATATTAATATCAATCTGATAATTTCTAGTGTCCAATTTCTGTTACTAGAAGACGCAAGAAATCGAGGGTAGATTAAGAGCAGAGCCGGGAAAACTAGAAAAGATCTTATCATTTTACACTCAATTACATTCAAGAATTCATTACATGAAGAATGATCACTGTGTATAAATAATTATATTTATTTGTATTGGGTTAATTCATAAATAATTTCCAATGTTCTCTTCTTTATTCAAAACGTTATAACAAAAACATTATGAGATTTCATCGATGAGATATTCACCGTCACCTCCAATGACCATTTCCCATCTTTATTATCAGCTGGGCGATTCCTCCTGGCATACAATTCCGGTGGTTTGTATCGAAAAACTTGGCGAAGATACATTCTATATACTTCATTATCATTCTGGAATTGTTGCGCATTGAGTTGGTTTTGTAAACAGCGGAACGGTGAAAATCAGAATGAACAAGATCTGTCAAATAGGAAGGATGAGGTAAAACAGTTCATCTAAGATCCAAAATATTCCTGACTGATTTGATTCGCTGGTGATCTAACACTGTGGTGAAGGATCACTCATTTTCTGTTGACGAGTTCTAGCAGTTTCTGTTGAGTTACTCGTTTAGTCATTGCAGCTGTTGTGAGTGCACTTTCGAGGGATCCTTGGAATATTTTTAAGCGGCTCGAAGTATATGACACCTCGACAAGCCCACTAAATTCCAATTCAAAGCCAACATAATCCTCTTTGTTGGAAAGCAGGGTTGGGCTGTTTTTGATCATGATTTATCCAATGTTTCGTGTGGCCAACGTTAACGTACTATACTCATGCTTCGTCTTAAGTCATGATATGGTCAAGAAACTGATCATTGACTTATAGAGAGAGCAATGAAGAGCAATGAAGAGCAATGGAGAAACGAGTAGCCTTCTACTTATCCGACAATCCGCCATTTGAGTTCTACTAAAATTCCCTCAAAATTCAATATCGAATATGTGATTTTAAATCTTCCATTTCTGTATTCATATTTCTCTCTAAAATTCGAATAGATAGTAAATATTATCATGAAAATGTTCTTCCAAGCTGTCTCTGCCAATTGCTTATAATAGAAATTAGTACAACATACCTCAAATAAAGAAAAAAGGTAATAACAAACAGAAAATGTTTATAAATTAACCCTAAAATATGAATGCATTAAATAAAATACATCCACTCGGAATGCTATTCTACCAGATTATTGGTCATTTAGCTAAGGTACTTTGCCTCTATATTACATTTGCCCCCACATTCAGCTAATAGAACAAATATCAAGGTTTAGCTAAAGGTACTTCGATGAAATAGCTATGTCATAATTTCTTCTGTGATACGAGTACATGAAAGTTTTAACTTGAGACATAATTTTTTAATAACTTTTCTTTTTGGCAATACTTCTTCCCTTGTTATCTTTATAACTGATGTACTCATATGTCAGGGTAAATCCAATGGCACTTCATTGTGAGTTTCTCCCAGGTACGATTCTTGAAATGTGAATCCCAAGCTTAGAAGCCTCTTAAAGCGCTGAATTGTTTTTTCTTTCCTTTAACATTAAGCTCAGAAAGGTGATCAAGTTTTTCTATCCGGAAAAACATCAAAATGGCGATTTCTCCATATTGTTACGTTCACTTTGCTAGAGTTCACGATGGACCAGATGTTATTTCGGTAGGAACCCCGAAATAACTTTTGGACCAGATGTTATTTCGGTAGGAACCCCGAAATAACTTTTAGACCAGAGAAGGAGCAGTTCTAATTTTTCTTCCCTTGTTGGAGACACGAAATTAGTTCAGTACATCAAATCAGATCGCATTTCAAACCTCACAGGCCACAGCAAAATATATCACATATGGAAAATGAATCAGAGCTTGGATTTAGAGATAATTCACTGTTTACTTTTTATTTCTTTCGGTCTTTTTTAGCATTAGATGCGTACTTCACCTCATCCCTTTCCGCTACTGACGCCACTTCATGGGTTACAACTATAAAAGCTTGTATCCTCATATTCACAAAATGATTCATCAGAGTCATTGATTAAAAGTAGTGTCATTTTAACTCACATAAAATGAGCATAACTTTAATCCACTAATCCAATAACATACTTAACCCGACACCCATTTTTTACAAAGGAAACCTCTTCATGCGCTGAAAAAAAAAAAAACCTTCATAGTGCCACACTTAAAGGAAAACAGTCTGGTTGTTTTACCTCTGAGCTGCACTTTTGTGCACGCAATTGGTTAAGTGGGCAGAGCACAAGGACCCGAAGGCTCAGACAAGGAGACCCACTGAACCAAACGCTAGATGATCTTTAAAGTGTGCAGGGTACCACTCTTCTGCACACAGGAAGTTTTTTTGCATTATCATAGCAACTTTTTTTTGCTATTTTGTTAATAGCTTATTCATAGAAATTGTAGATTTATCCAACTGTAGATTTGAAACATTAAGAAAAAAAAATTTTTCTTTTATTTTCCTCTAGTCATTTTTATCTCAGCCCAATGTAGATAACTTCACGATAATGCTTGAGTGCTTGGCTTCTTACATATTGATTCCACAGCAGTAGAATCAAGGTTACATTAATTTTTTAGGAATATCCATAAGAATGAAGTTTAAGTTTTCTTGCTGTTACAGAATACCACGGACGAAAACTGACTCGATCATTCGGCACCAGACTCATAATCCAACAAATCATAGGTTCGAGTCTGAACTGTGCTAGCACTGAAATGTTCTCCATTAGCGTTCTATGGAAAAAGGAATCCTGATGGTCATCGTAAATCAGACGTCCATTGGGTGCGACATCAAATCTTGTGCAGAAGAGTCATACTCTGTTCCCATTAAAGAGCACGCTTGATGACCTTGACCTCAGTCTCCTGGCTTCTGCCCAATGAATCTCCTTATCCAACTCTGAGCCATTAGAGTCCTTGTGCTATTGCGATTTAGGCCATTCTACGAACAAAAGCGCATTTCAGAAATAACACAATTTAATTCAAAATTCTAACAATTTCGATGCCCCTACTTCGTTTTCCTTGGCCAATTCATTTCTTTTATGTTCGAGAATTTTCGCTCTTTTTTGCCAACAGTACTTTTTTTTACCATTACTTTGTTTCATTTAGCAACTCTGAACCAAAAAATTTTCTTGTTCTTTGGAGAAATCGTCGAATTTTTTAACACAAATTCTAAGGATTTTAAAATTTTGCAATTTTCCTTCACTTTTATTTGAATAATTTAAATCTAACTAATAACTGTGATTTACTCATTCCAATAATTTTCTTACCCGAATCTTCCTCCAATGGGAGAAGCATTCCGCAGGCACTAGTACTTCTTACTCTTCCTCGAAAGATCTGGAAACAGTCACCGCTCTTCGTTACCTTTTTCGTCACCTATCTTCCAACTTTTCTTTCCTGTTTTCGATTACCCTTCTGACTCTGTCGCTTTGTTTACTTGTCAAAATTATTTTCCAACATATCTGCTCGTTTGTGTGCTTGTCAAAATTATTGTTCCAACATATCTTCTCAAGCTGGTGAACAATTGTGAGGAAGTATGTCCAAATGAAACCTTGTGTGTTGGGAGTATCATAAAAAATTACACCCGATTTTTTCTTGCCCCCTAAAGAAATGGAAATATATAAATCATTGTTCCATAATAACTGTCCGAACGAGTGCCCGAGCGTAACGTTGGGTAGATTTACCTCTGAGCAGCACTAAATGGTCAAGTCACATGGACCCCGAAGGGCTCAGAAAAGGTTGGGGACCACTGGAACAGCTGGTGGGAGACAGATGGTAGCCTCCCATCAAGGCCATCCAGCGTATTCTTTAACGTTCACATAGATGGCTCTCATGCACACGGCTTAACGTCCCATTCGACGGAGGTCTTTCCAAGCCCATCGGTGTCCCCCTACTGACCGTGGGTAGGGCGGGGAATTTTGCGGAGATAAATCTCAACGCTGACCCAGCTGAGACTCGAACCTGGGAACTACAGATTACGAGCCTGGCGCGCTGCCGACTGAGCCACCTCCGAGCGTTATGGGTTACGTGTAAAATGAAAGTTTGTAATAAGGGGAGAGTCATCAGCCATTAAAAATTTATCCCCCCCGCTTCCCCCCATCCACAAACAGCGGAAAAATGAAAATGACAGCTGCATAATATACTGCTCACAAAAATTAGGGGATATTTTTATCGCTTCATATTCATTTTGAAATATACTCTAATTTTTGTGAGCAGTATATATTCGGAATGCGAGTTGTCAAGTGATAACTTGTGACTTTGGAAGTGTTAAGCGTGATCAAGCTATTCTTCCCCTTTCTGCAAAAGGGAAAGGTCATGAGAGTCGATCGCAACCGGTTAGTTAGACAATCAACTCTTGTATAACTTTCGTAAGGAGGGAAAGGAGGCCACGGATAACATAAAATCACGATTAAATCAGAACTAGTCGAAAGGTGGTACCAAATGTATTTAACATAAACTTCTTCAAAATTAAATCCAATATTTAAAACACATTTATCGTTTGATATCAAAAATTGTTTTCCTCCATGACTTAATTAGCGTTAATGGTTTAATTATATTCCAAGCTAAAGTGATATAATGAATGGCATCCAAAACAGTAAACTGCCCCCCCACCTCCCCGGATAATCTAAATTGACTGTATTTCAAATTAAAATATGCGACGTCAGTAAAAAAAAAAGGGGGGGGGGGGGAATTTAAAAGCGGTCTATCGTAAAGACTCATAAATTAAATGAACGATTGGGACTTGTAGAATAACTTAGGGAATGCTACAATTACATTCTCCTAATAAGGGGTATGATATGTAAATACTCCGAATAAGATGTTTTCAGTAACAAATTTCCCTGCAAAGCTATCGTTAAAAGAAAAAATATATATAAAAACAGGAAAATTTAAAAACAACTATCTTTTTATGTGCCCTATAAAACCGAAAATTAAATTAAATCATGCTAATGATGAAATCTTCAATTAGTAATAACATCAAAGAAGAATTTAAAAAAACCTCATTTTTCTAAGCAACTGAACAAAAAATGCCTCTGCCTTTGACGAAGAAAAAAGTGAGTGTCACGTGCAGCATCAAATTATGCGCTGATGAGTTTTGCTATATCAGAGGTGTAGAGAGAGTGATGACAGCGCGAGGTAAAAGTAGATCTGTTGTGTGTTATACTCGGCATCGTATTCAAATTATCGTGTGGAACAATTATTCACAAATTTCCCCCTTTTAGGGAGAAATCCCCCCCGCTTTCCCCCTCCCATCCACAAACAGCGCAAAAATGAAATATTTTTGTTATACTCGGCCTCGTGTTACTTAGGGATCTTAAAAGAAAAAACTTACTTAGGGATCTTGAAGAAAAATTAAGGATAAATTTTTTATAGCCGATGACACTCTAAAAGTCCCCGATGAATTCTGTTGATTTATTTTTTATTCTACATAAATCCATCTATTCTTCCATTGGTCTATTTTCATGCTTTTTATAAGCCTCCCACTTTAAAGTGAAGAAAAGTCCTTACAATGACCATAACACCTGGATGCTTTAATTTTCTTTTTATCACAAAGACTTTCCAAAAGCAAAATCTTGTATGACATCTTTCGTTTAATAGAAATATATTTTGAAATCGAAATATTTCCATTCATAATTGTCAATGTACAATCATCAAATGCAAAAAGAGTATTTCGATGATGAAACAAAGCATCAATTTCTGCAGTAGGCTCCCCCAAAAGAAATAACATGGTTGATTGCCGGTACTCCACCTCCATAGCTAAGGGCCAGATAAGGTTAAACTTACCCTCTAATCGTAGATCCATGACTAACACTCGTTTTCCCACTCTAGAGGTTTAAGATCACCAATGCTAAGTAGAAATATCGTACACACAAGTAAGCTTTTTTAAACATCAGAAAAGTTGAGGCGTCATAGACAAATTACTGCAATTTGAAATCAGCGATAACTTTAGAAGCAGGGGAATTCAGGTGCCTATGAAATCCTGTGATCAGGATCATCTGTCATCTCAGAAAAAACATCTTGTGTAGGCGTCTACTTGGAATACATAGCCTCGCACAATAAATAGATTCCGTTAATCAAAATGAGAGCCGGTATTTTATATATTTAAATAGTGAGTCTAGAAACATTGACCACTCCTAATTAGCGTGAGAAAAGGAATTAAACGAAATGCCATGGAATAGCAGTAGCAGAAACTAGTCCGTCATTCCTCCCCTTCCGTTCCATTTCAAGGAATGAAACATCGCATTTGAAAGATCCTAAAGCCTTGCATCCTGAGAAGGCAAAGTTGGGCTAAAGTTCAATATGTAGTCGCTTCTCTACGCCATCATTGAGAAATAATATACACCACTCTTTGTTCCCTTAGCTACCATTTACAGACCAACCGGGGCAGGGATTGCCTCAGTTGATGGGGCGTTAGGCTCTTAATTTGTAGTTTCCAGGCTCAAGTCTCAACTGCAGCTGGGATAAGAATTTTCTCTGCTACATCCGTCTGCTCTCAATGAGAAAAGGGCCACCAATGCGTTTGGAAAAGAAGCCATCCAGCAGATGGCGTTTAAAGCCGTGTAGGTGAACCACACGCTGTGCACGTTAAGGAATATTAGGAAAGTCCTTGACGGGAGACTACCATCTGTCTATTAACAGCTGTCCAGTGAATCCCACTTCCCTAACCTTCTGGGAGCCATTAGGGAAATGGTAGAAATGGGGGGATGCGATAGGACGGCGTCTCACTATTTCCGAAGATTAAAAAAAATTACCTGTTGAAAAAGTAAAGCAGAAAAACTCAGATAAGCTACCCTCCGCTTTGAGTATTATTGCGGGTATTCCCTGAATTCATGACCCAAACGTGTGGGGATGGTAGTACACACCGAACTCACCAATATTCGTCATAGAATATGCAGCCGCAAACGCAGTGACCGCAATCCGCGCCCATATGTGGTTCCAGCATGATGGGGCAGCCGCCCATTTCAGCATGGACATGCGTCAGCATCTTCGTACCACATTTGGGAACCGATGGACTGGTTGCGGTGGTCCCATTCCGTGGCCACCCAGAACGTCCGATCTTTCTTGTATCGATTTCTTTGTTTGGGGACATTTCAAGAGGCCATGTACGAGACACCCGTGCAGTCCACGGAGGATCTGGTAGCCCCTTGTATCGATTTCTTTCTGTGGGAGGTACGAGACGCCAGTGCAGTCCATGGAGGATCTGGTAGCCTGACTGTCCGTCACAGCCACCGATATGCGCGACAAGCCTGGTGTTTACGAGCAGGTACGCCGATCACTACTCCGCCGTTTTGTTGCCTTGGACGTTTGAGCATTTGTTGTAATGATCTCCACTAAATATCACTCTAGAAACCTCTGTGTCTCTCCTTCATTTCCTACTCCTCACTGTGCTTGCGACCGCATATTCTATGTCGAATATTGGTGGGTTCGGTGTGTACTACCATCCCCTAATGTTTGGGCCATGAATTCAGGAACACCCTGTATACTTTTTTTGGAGAGAGTTATAGAATCGATGTATTTTACCGTGCCCTTGGTTCAAAAATCCCATTTCCGGCACTGCCTTCGGGTCGAACAGACCAACCGAAAGATAAAGAGATAAAATGAGAACTATTATCCTTACAGAGTAATATCTACAACAAAAATATCGTTCCTTTCTGATTCTCTCTATAGAAAAAAAGAATAGTTGAAAAAGATTCCAAATGAGACGCTTCCTCTATAACTGTCGTGAATTCTATTATTGCAAGGCTTTTGCAAGTGCCTCCTAGTGGTCGAAATAATAAGACGGTGTTTTCATTTTGCAATATCCATTTAAATGTGCAATATGTTGTTTAGGAAATTTAAAAAATCTGCAAAGCATGATATCAACACCTTCGTAAAAAATCCAGTGACGCCTCCTAATTGCAAAAACATAATATTGGCATTATTTATTACTGGTCCATATACGATATAAAGTCAGAGAGATATAAAAGGGGAAAATATTAGAAAAATAATCTTTTAGCAAATTTGTTCATTAGATTTTGTGTTTGATCAAAGTTGGATTTATGTCATTATTTATGGCTAATTTTAATTCAAAACTAAGACAAGCATACGTGTAATTTTTTTTTCAATTATTATAAGGTTAAAGCTTCTTTGTTTATTATGTGACTAAGCTATGGATGCTAAAACAAATTCAATCATAATGGTAAAATGTGTATTAAAGCAAATTCTATTAGGAGGATGATGACTGAATTTTTTTCTTTCATGTTCGTTTATTGCCTTTCTTTGATTATTATTTTTAAGCGCAGATGGTTAAATGTCGTTATCAACGTGCTATTCTTCCTTTAAAGATGTGAACAGTTTCATCTAACAGACGTTTATTTTGTGTGAGGTTTTGTCAAAGAGGTAAACAAGATATTCTCAATTGTGCATTTGTTCCTGTTGTTAATAGCAATGGAAACGAAGTAGACTAGGTCACGAAAAGCCCCACAATCATCCATTATATATCACGCAACATGAATAAACAATCACAGTGCATTTAATAAACATTTCACCTTTCCTGAGTTTCTTATCCCTCGAAAACATTTTTAAGTAATGATTAGTCAGAGATAAAGGAGGAAACACGACAATAATTATTCAAATCAAATTACTGAGAAAGGGAACAATAAACCAAATCTCTGCGCTGTACATCAGCCCATTAGGGTAATTAAAAAGAAATTACTTTAATTCGTAAAGTCAGAGCTCCTATTCGACTGAGTCAGAAGTTTTTGATGAAGGTATCAACACTGAAGAAGATTATTTCTTGGATACAATTTCAGCCATGAGTAAATTTATTAATTGATTAGGATATTAACCTTGAGTAAAATTATTAATGAATTGAGATGTAAACCTTAAGAAAGTATTCCTTTCTCGCAGCATTTATGTTTCTAGATACAATCAACTTTTTAATTTGAGAGTCGAATTCGATGAGTCAAAGGTAATCATTGTCACCAATATGTCAGTGATTTCTCAGGCAGTTACAGACTCGATTGTGTTTCTTGCCCTCCTGACTCTCTATTTTTTTCCTCGATCCGAGACTGCTCATGCTTATGGAATTTTATATTTGGTTGAAGTTGAAACCTATCCGAATTGTTTTTCCTGATTTCAGCGACCACGAACTTGCAGTCTTGTCAGATGACCCTGTTATAATGAGATCATCTTCTTTCAAAGTTTTCCCATCCAGAGGTTTGTCGTCCGCACGATCGGAAAAACAGCTTTTCCATGGCCCTACAGAAGAAATTAGAAAATCGGAAGTTAAAAGAGACTCTGGTTAACTCATTTTAATGCAAGACAAAAAAATGTAAAAATATTTACGAAAAGGTTTAGTTCTATAACCGTTTTTTTAAACAAACGATAGCGATAAGTATTAATGTAAATTTCATAAGTCACAAAATTGGTGCTTCCTTTTAGAAAAGTACCAACTTTGACAACTTACATTTTGCAAATGAACTCAAATTTGAGTTTATTCTGAGAGGTAATTTTTATGCTTATTCTCGAAAGAATTTTTTTTTTTGAACGTTACAATTACACACTGAAAATTACTGTTAGTGACTTTAACGATCCGTAAGAAAGAATCTGTTTTTGGATTCAATTTCAAATATCCGTCCAAATTTCAACAATGTCTTCAAAACACGAGACCAATCATAAGGAATTATTTGAGGCTGGGTTGGATTGTTTTACCTCTAAGCGACACTTTTTTTGCACACAATGGGCAGGTAACAAGGACTTTGAGGTTTCGGGGAAGGGGACTTACTGGACAGCTGTTAGGAGACAGCTGATAGCTCTCGTTAAGGCCATCCAGCGAGTTCTTTAAAGTACACAGGGTATGACTCTCTTGCACACGGTGCCACGGCTTAACGTCCCATCCGACGGACAGCGGCCTTTCCAAGACCATTTATGTACCTACTGACCGAATGCTAGGTGAAGGTTTAGCAAAGTTATTCGGTGAGTTTCTGAAATGTCGCCCCAGTTTTAATTTTATTCACTTACCAAAAAATACAGGACATAACATCACTGCCAATTTAAAGTGATCGTGATATCTGACTATCTCTTTTGTAAATTTGCACTTTGCATTGCAGTTATGGTAATTTCACATAGTTTCTAATATTTTGGCCGGGAAATGTACTTATAAATTGAGAACGACTTATTGGATATGTGGAAAATTTGGTAATAGCTGAATGGGACGATTAATATCAATTCCATAATATATATTTGAATTCTGAAAAAAAATTCATTTCTTTCGTAAGTACAAATATGCAGGATTGCATTTAAGGAACAGATTATTGAATCTCGTGTATCATGTGGCGGATATTTTTAATCTGGTATATTATCGCGTGATGACCGATGGAAACGAATGATTCTATTTATTATAAGATTCCCAATATGCGCAGAGGCATATAAATAAGGTTCTTATCGATCTTTTTAATGTTAATCAAAATTATTTCAATTTTTTTTTACCCTCTTGATTAAACACTTGAAAAAGGAAATTAATTAATACATTATATTATCCAGCTTCACCGAAGTTAAGGAAAAGTGAAAAAAATTCTGAACACTTTCTAGATGAATTGCAAATTTTCGAAAGAAAAGTATACTATAATAAAGTATCGATACAATAAACGCCAAAACAACGAAATATTCAATGTATCTTTGTGTACAAATATTTCATTTCAACCAATGCTAATTTAGCGAAAATATCAGTTTAACGATTTAGTAATAGATATATGCATCTCTGAGCGATACTTTTTGCTCACAATGGGCAGGTCATAAGGGCCCCAAGGGCTTAGAGAAGGTTGGAAAGGGTACCCACTGGGCAGCTGTTAGAAAGCAGATGGTATCCTCCCATAAAGGCCTCTAACGTGTTGATCACCGAAAGAGACGATGCTAGTTAGTAGAAGAGATATCATCGAGAATACAATGCTAGTCAGTAGAAGAGAAGTCATCGTGAAGACAATGCTAGTCAGTAGAAGAGAGGTCATCGAGAAGACAATGCTAGTCAGTAGAAGAGAATCATCGAGAAGAAAATGCTAGTCAGTAGAAGAGAATCATCGAGAAGACAATGCTAGTCAGTAGAAGAGAGATCATCGAGAAGACAATGCTAGTCAGTAGAAGAGGTCATCGAGAAGACAATACTAGTCAGTAGAAGAGATATAATCGTGAAGACAATGCTAGTCAGTAGAAGAGAGATCATCGAGAAGACAATACTAGAAGAGAGATAATCGAGAAGACAATTCTAGACAGTCTAAGGTGTCTATTGATGTCTGTCAGTAAAACATTTTCCTCGATTCTAAAAAATGTGAGCAATATAACGAAATTTGTAAAAAGAAAATCCTTAAGCAATATACATTTTAGGAACTGGCAACGCTACCATGATATAAATGCCGTGAGATATCTAATCAGTCCCAGCGCTAAGAATCACGTGCTATTATAAATCGCCACCATGTATTTTTGCCGATCTCACTGCATGGCATAGACGCTCTCTACATTTGCCGGTAAATAATAATGATGGGCTGTAACGTGGCGTTGCCACATTTTCCTAGCCATAAAAGGGGATTTTCAAACATTCAGATCTATGTGATTGTCATTGTATTGTATTGCAAGTAACGATAGGGCTGCCATGTGTCCTCCAAAAGGAGAACATGCCTTTCTTTTTTTATCTCGTGTGCTCCAGGAATTTTGAAAGAACTTTTTGTGTCAAGGAATTTTGAAAAAACTCATAACGTGTTTTGAGCTGAAATTAAAGCATCCATTTTTTTTGTACTTTCTCAAATTTCTTGAACCCAGAACTTTAATAAACTGTACACAATGAAATATTTTACTCTAAATGCAATTCGTGAATGATAAATAAATTCTGTTAATGTTGTAAAAATTACTATTTTCCGTAATCTCAAAATATTAGAAATATACATGCCAGATTGAAAAAGTATGCGCTTTATAAAATCGCAAAAGATTTTGCTTCCGCCCAGGGATAGATGGAGCTATATAAGTTGACAGCAGTTTCTTTTTTTTTTTGCAACATAAAGGACAACTCCTAGTTTGTTGGGTTGTTTTACCTCTGAGCGGCACTTTTTTGCCCACCATGGGCTAAATGGCCAGGTCACAAGGACTCCGAAGGTTGGGGGAGGGGACCCACTGGAACAGCTGTTGGGAAACAGATGGTAGCCTCCCGTCAAGGCAATCTACAGTGTTCTTTGACGTGCACAGGGTACGGCTCTCCCGCACACGGATTAACGCTCCCATCCGACGGACTGCGGTCTTTCCAATCCCATCAGTGTCCCCTACTGACCGTGGGCAGGGCGGGAAATTTTGCGGAGATAAATCTCAACACTGACCCAGCGGGGACTCGAACCTGGAACTACAGCTTACGAGTCTGGCGCGCTACCGACTGAGCCACCCCGCCCCTCCTAGTTTGTAAAGTCTTCTCTACTGAGACCTCAGTCAGAGTTGATAGAAACACACAAAGTTTGCCTCCTACATCAGAAATTTTTAAAACTAATTTTTCAATTATATGATGAAAGAGATTTCTGTTTTTCATAGCTTATAAAAGAGTTAATCTTTTTCTCACAGAATTTCTCAATGAGACATTCCTGCAGGTCCTCCTTTCTGAAATAAGCTCAAGTGCCTTATCACTCAAATAATTCTGTCTCTTCTGCTCCTTTTTTCCTAAAAGAGTACTGTTAGTTTCCAAAAAAGCCTGTTTAAAATGATCCCATTCTTCCTCAATTTCAGTAGTAAGCATACCATGACTGTCATAATGACTAAGTAACTTATCATGATAAGCTTTGGCTATAACTGGGTCTTTCAGAGCTTCAGTATTAAAGGTAAATTTTTCAACTTTAGCACAACACTTTTTAAGTATAAGTTGCAAGACACTTTTAACAAGGTAATGGTCAGATCCAATTTCAGCTCCCCTACATGACCTGGTATTCCTAACAGAACTAGCCCATTTGCTGTTAATTAATATGTAATAAATCATATTCTTATGCAGCCCATCAGGTGAAACCCATGTGTACTTAGGTATGTCGCGATGTTTGTAATAAGTGTTAGTTAAGGAGACAGTAATTTTTTTCTTTGAGAGGTAACTGGCAGTGAGGACGAGGGCGGTTGTACCGCTCGTCTCAATCCAGAGGGAGACAAAAAGCATTCAAAAATATTTTTTTTTTTCAAAGAAGCAAACTTGCGAAAAAAAATTCATTTTTCCCGTATAAACTATTTTGCGACTTTTTCCCGTTTCTTACCATCAGTTTTTCTGTGGGAGATAACTGGCAATGAGGGCGCGGCGGTTGACCCGTTAGCCACAATCCAGATGGAGGCAAAATAGTATATCAAAATATTTTTTGTCAAATTAGCAAAATTTCGAAAATTTTCTCAATTTGCCAATCTAGGATATTTTACAAGTTTTATATTTTTTCCCGTTTACTGCCCACAGTCCAAAGAATGGCAAAATTGCCTCAAAGAGCGTTTTGGGGGGTGGGGGGGGGGGAATAAAATAAATACAATTTCGCTATTGATGTATGTATATCAGGTACAATGCATGCTAGTATCTCAATTAGTGGTGCTTTTATACCCCGTTGCTGACACAGTTTCACAGCTAACCCTTAGGGTAACAAAATTAAGGCGTACCACTTTACTTTGTACGATGGGAGACATTAAAAATTTTCTGTGGGAGTAACTGACAGTGTGGAAGTAACTTGAAGTTGCGTGCTATGAGAGTTACTGACAATGAAGGGGGAGAAGGTGTTGTCATGCGAGCCACAATAAAGAAGACTACAAAATGTTTCATTTTTCTGGGGGATTTTGCTATTTCTTCACGTTTACTGCCCTTAGTTCAGAGGGATGCAAATTTTTGGCAAATACCTTTTTTGGAGTAATGAAATGAATACGTTTTCGCCATTGTAAAATGTATATCGGGTAAAAATTATGCTGGGTAACTATAATGGTGGAGCTAAAATAATATTCCCAACATGCTATAGTCAATTATTTATAGGGGCTGCTTATATACATTTCATAAACGGAAATGGAGCCTATATATCATTGCCCACAACATAATTGTTCTAGAAGAGATTATATCTCAACTTCTGTGGATTATTAGCGATACACTCAGCTGAGATTAAATCAAGGACATTCCTCCCCATAGGATATGAGAAATGATGAATGATTGGACTCCAGTTCAGGATTGGCTGAAACCTGGGCATGAAATTAAATTACAGTTGCATCATGTGATTTTTCGTTTAGCAAAATGAAGCTGCTTATGTCTTATCTGTAATCTACAAAACTCCAAGGAAAACATAAATCTTGCTATCCTGTCAAATACAACATAAGTTGCTTCCTCCATTGATTTCAGCGAAGGTATTAAAGATTTTGGATCCAGTAAATCAAAAAGGACTGAATATTAATTATAGTTGTTTTTTTGGTAAGAATAGATTTTGATTGCATTATTTGTGCTGTCAATCAGTCCTGATTAACTGAAATATTTAATAAATCTCATTCTCAACAATTACTAAGGGGTACTCACTAAAGAGTATTGACAGTACCAGTTACTCGCCCTGGGCGGCAGATTACATAGTAAAGAGGGGCGGGGTGACTCAGTCCGTACCGCGACAGGCTCGTAATCTGCAGTTCCCAAGTTCGAGTTCCAACTGGGTCAACGTTGAGGTTTATCTCCTAAAAATTCCCCGCCCTGCCCACGGCCAGTAGGGGACACCCATGGGACTGGAAAGGCCGCCGTCCGTCAGAAGTGACGTTAAGTCCTGTCACCGTGTGCGGGAGAGCCATAATCTGTGCACGTTAAAGAACATGCTTGATGGCCATCACGGGAGGCTACCATCTGTCTCCCAACAGCTGTTCCAGTGGGTCTCCTCCCCAAACTTCTCTGAGCCCTTGGGGTCCATGCGACCTGGCCATTTAACCCATGGTGTGCAAAAAAAGTGCCGCTCAGAGGTAAAACAATCCAACCCAGTTAAGATACTAGTACTTTTTACTCTTACAGTCAGGATTAAGATTGGTTAAATTAATGAAATAAAATTAAGCAAAATTAAAAATTAAGGTTGTGAAAAACTTAGTGTGGTGATCGAAACCAGATAAATGATTATGAATACCTTTCTCTAAATACCTTTCTCTAAAGGTTTTTGGTCATTTTAAGTTATTGTTCCAACAGGATTCAAGAGAAAATATAAGAGAGTAGACATTTAATTCTTGGACTAGAGTCTCGAGAAATTAGAAGCCTTTCGTACGAGCAAATTCATGATATGTGGCAACACAGCAACGCTTCAATAGTTTTTAGCAATCAGAGAACAGTACGCAGTCTGTCCTTTTTTCTCTTTGGAAAGCTCTTCATTTCTACGTGCTTGTGTACCTTTTTGGAGATTATAACTGATCTGGAAGCTGAATAACTGAAAAATTCCTTCTCCAACTGAAGACAGGAAATTTAGGCCAGTTGTTGCCCTCTATACACTTTAATTGTAATACAGTTTAAATTCTGTTCTACAAGCCACTGTCAAAAAGAAATCTGAAGAGATGAGCCCAGGCGGGGAAAGAAGATTCATACGCCTGATGACCAGTAAAACTCGTAAATTAAAGTCCTGGTTTTCACTATCGTCGATTTCAAATCAGGGTAGTTCTGTGTTCTTGACATTGAAGTACATGAAATAAGGAAATGTTCGATGGTTTTTGATTGGTGACAAAATAGACAAAGAGAGAGAGGAATCCACCTAATGCAATGGTAAAATATGTTTCTCAGAAGAGTAGTGCGAAGAATATATATTTTAAAACAGAGCATATATTAATTTAATAATAAATACAAATATAATACAAAGCATATAATAATTGTCAAATCAACATTCCATGTTTTAAATAAAAATGAAAAAAGAAATCTTCATTTAAAAAACACTAAAATTTATTCTGGAATATAGTACAACATACAAATGTTTCCACAGGGGGTTGTTAGCATTCCAGGTTCACAAGTCTGCAGTTCACAAGTTCTAGCCCCTCCTGGGCGAACTTTGACATATAACTTCGAAAGCGTTCGAACCCTTCCCTCAGTCAGTAGTTGACAGCAATGGGATTGGGAAGGCTGCCGTCAAGCCGATGGGACTTTAGGCCGTGGTCTCATGTGTTGGAGAGGTATACTCTGCGCAAATTAAAGAACGCTAGATGGCCTTAACTGGGAGGCTACCATCTGTTTCCTAACAACAGTAAAACGTTCTCTGAGGTCTTCAACTAATTCCTTCCCCAACCTTCTCTGAGTCTTCAGATCCTGGTGACCCACCGTTGAGGCCACTGTGTATGCCAGAGAGTGCCGCTGAGAGCAAAACAATCCAACACATGCTAGATATAGAGAAAATAAAAGAATAGGGGGTGGATCGGACCAGAATACATTCCCGGTATAAAATTCTTCCTTTCGTTTTAGTGGTTCGCAAAACTTTTATGGCAAAATACGTGTAAATATTATATATTTAGTATTTTTCTGCTTCCGTTATTAAAATTCTGAAGATGTGGTCATGATTCCTTGTTACCCCTCCCCCTTAGATCAGGTCCAGATTAGACTGATTTCTTCTGATACGGCCACTCTCCTTCAGATGGGACGTTAAGCCATGGATCCGTGTGCCGTAGATCCATACCCTGTTTACGTTAAGGAACACGGTAGAAGGTCTTGACGGTAGGTTATCATCTGTCTCCTAACACCTGTCCAGTGGGTCCCCCCAACCATCTGTCAGCCGTCGGGGTTCTTTCGAACTGGCCATTTAGCCTTTCTGTGCAAAAAAATGCAACTCAGAAGTAAAACAACCCAAAACAACTCATCTGATTTCTTTTACTCGCAAATATATATTGCACAAACAAAACTCGACGATTATCATGTAACCAATATATGCTAATAAAAATTTAGGAATGCGGATAATACTTTGCAGATGCTGGTGCGGAAGCGATTAGAAGTTTCGTTATCAGCTTAACACTCTATTGATAGAGAAAAGTGGATTCACATGACGGCAGTTAGGAGACAGATAATAGCCTCCCGTCTTGGCCATCCAGCATGTACTTTATCTTACACAGGAGTGCTTGTGCTGCACACTGAGCCACGGCTTAACGTGTCATTTGAAGGAATGAGACTGTTCTAAACTCACCAGTTTTTTCTTCATTTTCGAAGAGAACAGAGAGGGAGTGTAGGGAAGATATAAACACAAGCACACTCTCGACTCGAACCTGGAAGAATCAGATTACGATCCTTACAGTGAATCAAGAATACGATAAACGTAAAACATTAATGCAGAACATTTTAAAAAACTTAATTCCTCTATCCTTGCTACTCCAAAAAAATGTTTTAGATATGAAATCATATATCTGCTTGACACTGTCTCCTAATAGATTTAGAGGGACACATTAAGCAAGGGAAATGTGTCGGAATTATAAATTTTTTGAAAGACCATTCCAATCACATTTTTAGCTCTTCGGCTACTGATATACAAATGAGCTCTTGATACGGATGTATTAACGAGAGTTCTGTATGCGTTTGCTGAGAAACATACGAGAGATGGAAAAGATTCGGGTATATTGGGGTGCGTTAAGTCTCTCCCCCATCCCATTTTTATGTCGTATACTGTCCTTCTGCAGGAAGCAAACTTTTTTGTTTATAAAGATAAATTAAATTTCCTTTTTGTATTGGATAGGTAAATTCAGATATTACGATTTGCAGTTCCGGAATCTTCTTACACCTATAATTGCGCCCTGTACTTGTGTGAAAAAGCTGAAAATTCAAAAATACAACAAATATTTTAAGCGATGTATTTTAAGCTAAAAATTTGGAATTTTGGTGGTGGAATGTGAAGGTAACATAGTTTCCTCAGACATCAATGGTTTGACCCCTTAGACCCAGAGTGGTTGGGAAAAGGTAATTTTATTGTTTTAAAGAGAAATTGTTCTTTTTTGGGATAAAAATGAAATTTTTCTGTTAGATAGATACTGATGAAATATTACGATCTCTCCGAAAACTCTCCGAATCTCCAGAGGCTATAATTGCGCCCTCTGATGGTTGAAAAATCGAAAATCGCAAATTTTGAAACTAATATTACAAATGATATAATTATGGGGGATATTTTTAATTTTCGTAATGGAATGCGAAGGCCATGAAGTGTTTATTGGCACCAGGTTGACCCTTTACCCTTTGGGGGGTGAGAAAACACAACGTTTCTGTTTAAAGGAATAATTGTATATTTTTGGAGATAAATTGAAAAATGTTTTGGGTATAATAGGTCAACCTCTCCTATAACAGAATTGATAAATATATCTTATTTACAAGAAAATTTATTCGTATTCATTAGCAATTATTATAATATCAATAAATGCAAACAATTCACTTTCTAAATAAAAAATATTTAAAGATGAACATTGCAATAAAGATTGGTACGTAAGTATATTAGTAATAAAATTAGAAAATAATGTATAAGTAAAGTCTGGATTATAAACCTGCCTACACTGACGTCATAATTTGGTCCACTGATATTCTGTTATAAGAAGTGTTGAAAATGTACTGATGAATTATTTCGATTTATAATTTTTGAACATCCCAAAAGATAGATTCGGAAATCTCCAATCAATATCGCAAATCATATATTTGCACTGGAATTTTGTAGTTTCTATTGGTATCAGTGAGATACGACCAGTGTGGGTACGAATCGCAACTGATTAGTTTTAAGAAATAATTAGAAAACATTTTTTTTCAATTGGATTGATACCAAAAAATTGATAATTCGTACTTTTCAAATACTTATGTAGTTTTAATATATATATCGTTAGAAATCACTAAATATGCAAAATGTGAAACTTTTAAAGACATTTGCAAGTAATACTTTTACGATAGAAATTTAAGGTTTCCTTTGGTAGAATTGTTAACAGATATTCCACTGACAGCAGTAATGTATAACCTGCCTCTTTTCTCGGACTGGTGGCAGAAAAGCCCCTTTTCTATTTTAGATAAAAAGCAAATGATTTTTATGTTGTACAATTGCTAATAAAATACTACTATTTCATTCCTCTTACCCCTGCTCCAATCATCCCTCAGCCAAAACTGCTACTTTTAAGAAGTGAAAAAATAGCTAAGCGAAATACTTCATACTCTTCAAGGCAAGCGATATATTTTCGTTAGAAATTTGAAAATTAGGTTGTGAAGGTCACGAAATTTTACATCGACAACAATGATTTTCACATTTACTCCCTGAGGGATGGAAAAGCGGAATTTTTATATTTTAAGAGAAAATTGTTTATTTTTAGACATAAATTATAAATTCTTTTTGGATTGGATAGATATTTATAAGCTCTCATTATTCACACTTTTAGAGTCTCCGAAAAACTTTAATGACGCGCTCTTGTGGAGGGAAAATTCAAGCGAAAACTGCAAATAATCTATTTCAGCTAAAAATTTCATATCTTAGTTATGGAATATAATGATAGAGTGGATTGCATTGACAGCAAAAATTTATCCCTTCACCCTAAGCGAGAGTGCGAAAACGCAACTTTTTTGGGGTAAAAATGAATTTTTTTTTTCGTCGAATAGAAGATATTAACGAAATATGATGAATCGTAGTTGACTTAAGTTTTCATCGTTAGAAGATTCTAAATGTAGAAAACGTAAAACTTGAATGATATTCCAAATGATATATTTACACTTCAAATTCTGGTGCTAGAAATGTCTCGATGAAGAACCGAATAACTGAGACTATTTGTCAGGCCCGGACCTAGAAAAACATCGAGGAGGGAGCGTGGTGATAAACACATTCGAGACAAAAACGTATGGCGTCGGAAGGCAAGAGACTGAATTTCCAATGCAATATAAAATTTCCCCCTCCATTTAGAGTGTTTTTAAAACTTTTTTCAAACATACATGAAATATAAAAAATTCAAAGTTTATTTTGTGTTGCATTCTGAAAGAGAGACCATCCCCTCCCCATTAGATCCGAGTCTCGTCATAGGTGAATTAATTAATTTACGTCCGGTTAAAAATCCATCCCTTTTTCTTTATTGTTATAACTTTGCACTTAATTTTTGAATTTTCAATCATAATTTATTTTATTTTATATTCACTGGGTGATTTGTCTTTTAACCCTATGGGATAAGGAAATCCAACTGTTTCATTTTGAGGGATAATTGAGATATGGTTTCTCTGTTTTGTAGAGTTAATAACATATTATTATTATTTAAATTTTCCAATGACCTTTTACTCTGAAATTACTACTGCTTCAGGTCGAAAAATCTGGAAAATGAGAAACTTCATTTTCGCTGTAAAACAACATCCCATATTCGCTAAAGGCGATATGTTATTCTTCTACTTTTCAACTACGACTTTAAAATACATAGTATGGCCCTACTTTTCATACATATCTAACAACAAGGACTTGCTAAGTACTTGGGGGGGGGGGGGGAACAGGAGACTTTCTGATCATCATTTCCAAATCTTAAACTTATCTACTTGCTTTGAAAATCAAAAGAGTGGTCTTTCGGCAATTTTATTTTAGCCCCATATTTTATATCCGACATTAAAATATAGTTAAAAAGAAACAAACTATAAAATATTATTTTGAACTTTCCTGTTCATTGCAATGTTTTAATAATTGGGAAACCCCACTCAAGTATAATTATCAGACTGCCTCCCCCCAAACTAAATCCTGAGTACGTCCCCATCTAACATCTACATTATGAAGATATTAAGTGATTCTAACAATCCTTCAATTAATGATAGCATAATAACTAAATATTATTATTGCGCAAACACTCGTGCCAAAAGCGAACTATTTGTTTTCAGTGTTCATCAAACCTCTTCAATACGCGAATCACAGTTAATATTTTTTTTTCTCATTTTTATAACATGCTCTCTATAAATTTAGTAGAAATTTAAAATTATAATAAAAAAATCCATAACTTATTTTTAAAAAAATAATTTTTTATCTAACAAATAAACAGAGCAATTTCTTCCAAATTTAATATTAAAAGAAAGAAATTCCAAATTTTGATTTTGGCAAATCAGCGTGATCGATTATTTAGCTAGTTAGCCTAACATTAGCTATATTACTAAGTCCGGTTGTATCATAAAATTATTACTTCTCTCGTACATTTCATTGTTTGATGAAAATTCTTCAGCATATCTCCCAGAATTAAGCTGACAAGTTAAATTATGAAACCTTGGAATCTCTATGTTGAATTTCATTTCGTTGAAACCTGGAATTTTGCGGAACACAATTTTAACTAATTTAAATAATATCTTAATAAATTCCTTTCTTTGCATTATTGATTTAAATAATCTGTTTTGTTTATCTGATTTCTCTCTTTTATTCTACACTCTAAAATGAAAAAATATGAATTTATTCTGTTGCTGTAGAAAACTAATTCTCAAGATGTTTTGAAGAAACAGGGCACTTTGCATTGACGTACCTTCACTGAGCAACAAAAGGAAATTTCCTACACAAAATTCTAAAAAGGTGCTAATTTCAAACTGAATTATAACAAAAATCAAGAAATTGTTTCAAATTATTTTATTCATATTTATTTACATTTTTATATTATTTACAGCTTCAATCAAGAAATGTCACTTAAACAAAATTAAAAACTGATATATTACAACAAAAGTTTAAAAATATAAGATTTCCTTAAATATGAAACTTTGAAATAAATTTGATTCAAAAGACGTGTCTCTTGTTTCGAATGGAAATTCCAAAAACAAAGATAAATTCATACAATAACAAATGGGTAATTTCTTTCATTTTTTTCATCTACAAAACCTATACAATGGGATTTAAATGTACACTCTTTCATAAGTATTTTTGGTTACATATTTATATTCTCTTACATAAAGAAACTGGATATCACATCAAATCATAATAGTATCTCCAATATCTTATTTTATGGAATATACACATTTCCCTTCTGATGTAGAGGTTAAAATTTGGGATTTTCTGCTAGATATTTAATATATACGTTTAACATGAGTCAATCGACTTCAATCATCTTCATCTATAAATTGCGATTATAAAGTGTAGAATTACATCCAGTCCAGTACCGGAATACAGTCCAGATTCCATATAATTTGCCAGTTTCCAAACATTTCTGGGTTTCACAACTACTCCTTATCTTCGGTCTCTGATTCTGCCTCCGATGGAGAATCTGGTGTACAGAAATATGACCTACATACTGAACATTTTGTGTTTGGCATAGGAACAAATGTGTCATCAACTTCCTTCGAAGTGGGAGAGGCGGGAGTACAAAATTCCGTTTCACAAATGAAACATAATGAGTTGTTTTCATCTTCCTGTGGGTCATGGCCTACAAATGAAACCTCTTCCTCTGAATCTGCCTCCGATGGAGAAGCTGGTGTGCAGAAATATGACTTACATACTAAACATTTTGGGTTTGGCATAGGAACAAATGTGTCATCAACTTCCTTCGAAGTGGGAGAGGCGGGAGTACAAAATTTCGTTTCGCAGATGAAGCATAATCCATTATCTCTAATTCTCGAAAGAAAGTCTAATGAGCAGAACGTTTTGTTAAGAAATGAGCAAGTATTACTGGAATGTTGATCTACGTCAATTTCGAGAGATGATTCACCACTGGAACGTTTTCTCTTTCTTTGGGGAGTTAAAAGGATATTTCCTGCTCCGGATATAATAGTATGTTCAGGTAGCCGATTAGAAGATGAAGAACTTTGCATGTGATCCCCGTCATGGTCACTCTCTGCAGAAACTGTAGCTTCTGCTTCGGCTGCAAAGTCCGTCAGTGATCTTTTGGGTGGAGTAAATCCCTGATCGTTAGTAAACCTATATGAAAGGAATACAGAGTGTAAAACTTAATTATTTCTACTTTCATCATTTGAAAACAAAATAAAATTTTCGCTGTCTAAAGCGAAATATTTGTTAAAAAAGGATGTAAAAAGCAAAGTACCTTTAAGACATCAATCACTGCTATCACTTATGGGCGGGGCTCGAGCTGCACTCCCAATATTCTAATGTTAAATGTGTCCGCATTGAGATTTATTTCCCCTAACCACATCCCTGCTCTCGGTAAAGAGGGGTGGTGTGCAACAACACTGAGTGGTGTTGCAATTTTAGTAAATAGATATATGATTAAAAATTTTAAACTGGGCACAACTTAAAGATACTAGAAAAAAAAAGTATACCTTGGCCAAACTTAAAAAAAATTGCGTAATTCAGTTTCAGCTACAAAACATTATGTTATTTTTAACTATAAGAAAACACTCCTTAGAAAAGATACTAATAGTCGTATGATCTTATTGTTATTGCTAAACATTCATAAAAACGGCAAGATGGAACTGGTTCGCATATTTCGTATTTTCTTCTAAGTTTTCCAATATTATATATTTAAATGCCAAAACGAGAACACATTATTTTGGATCGCAAAAAATGGTACTGAAATAATCATTCTCCAGTTATTTAGAGTGTCACAAAGCCTGCTCCAAGTCGTATTATAGTGATATGTTGCTGTCAGAGTTTTGTTGCAAGCAGCTGTCTGAGAAGTAATTTACATATATTTATATTTCTTTTTCGTTTTGTTATTATATTTAAATACTGACACTTAATTAAGCAATATAAGAAATCAGTACGAAGATGAATGATTGAAATCTGAAGAAGAAATATTACGATTCATACTTTCCGAAACTCCCAAAGGTTTCAATTTCAACCTCTAACTGTGGAAATATGCAAAAATTACAAAATTTGAAACTGACATTACAAGCAATGTATTTATGCTATATATCTGAAATTTTGATGGTAGAATATGAAGGTCATTAGGTTTACACTGGCAACACAACGTTCTCTCGTACCTTCAGGAGCGGAGGAGCAAGGGGTTGAGACAAAACGTTACTTTTTTCAAGAGGAAAACGGATAATTTTTTGTTAGATAGTTAGTATTGATTTATATTTCTATTTTCCAAACATTAGGTAGTTGTAATTTGTACCATTAAAGAGCACTCACTATAAACAGAAGACACGAAGCGTTTAATAAATATTGTAAGTGTTCTGTCTATCCTAGAATTGTTTTGTTTTTTTCGGTGGTAAAGGGCCAAAAGATATTCCACCAACAGCAACAATCTTTTTTCAGAGGGATGTGGCAAAAACAATTTTTAACGTTAAAGGTTAAATTACAAACAATTTTTATATCGTTAAGAAATAAATTCCAGAAACAATTTCCTTCAAGGCGCACAAAACACAAATTATAATTGTTAGCACAAAAAGCTTTCTGACTAAAGGCGAAATATACATTTGTTATAATCATTGTTTAAGTAAATTTTCAAAATATTTGAAATGAGTAACAACACTATAGTTTGCTATTAAATATTTCGAACTAAGAGCTCTGAAAGTATTCAAAAAATATTGTTGAAAATCGAGATTTAGAAATATTATCTACAGTGACATTTATCCAGTGAGTTTCAAAGTCAGAGAGTTCAGAATATGACTTTCCATTCGGATAACAGGGAAATGTTGGGAAACCTCTTCCAATACAGTGTATATATGAATTACATATCGAACTCTTTGGCTAAAGTTCTATTAATATTAGTGCTTTCTACTGGATTATTTATCCTACATTAAAAAAGAAAAAATGACTTATTATGTTAACTACATACCTTCTACTAGACTTCATTTCAAGAGCCACTTTAATACTCAAACGAAGAATAAGGGTCAATGCTTAAGCTTCAGTAAATCACGTCCTCACAAGTCGAATACCGTAATACGGAATGGAATTAGAGGGGCTAGGAGGCAAGTTTCAATTCGAAAATTTGTGATTGTATGCGATCACGTGATCAGACCTCAGGTTGCATCCAATCATGTAGAGCAGCCCAACTATCCAAATTTGGCCAATGGAGATGAATGTCCTTCGACTAATCTGAACTGATTACGTGGTCGGTAATTCTCAAAACTTCAGAAATAATCTGTACTAGAACAATTTTAATCTGCTATTGCTGAGACAGTTTCAGAGCTAACCCTGAGGGAAAGAAAATTATGGCATGACACCCATCACACGTTTTGTTACAATGGGAGATATTAGTCATTTCCTGTGGGAGTACTGGTAGTGGCATAACCCTAAGGGGAAGGAAATTACGGCGTGTCGCCTACCACTCCTTTTGGTACAATGGGAGACATTAATCCTTTCCCGTGAGAGTAACAAGCAGTGGGTGGGTTAGTTTTCCTGCTCACCACAATCCAGAGCGCGGCAAAATAGCATTTTTTTTTATTTCAAAGATGGAAAATTTCGAAAATATATTAATTTTGCCATTCTAGGGGATTTTGCGATTTTCTCCGTTTGCGGGAAGTTCTCAGGAGGCGAAAATGACGCAAATAGCATTTTTGGTATAATAAAATAAATAGTTTCGCTATTCACTTATGCATATCGGGTATAATTCATTTTGGTAGCTCGATTACTGGTACTTAAACTACAGCCCCACGATGCAATAGTTTAATCTTTACAGGGACTGCTCATATATATTTAACTAATTGGATTGGAGGCCTATAAAACATTGGCCGTAGCACAATTGTATTAGAACACATTATCTCTCAATTTCTGAGAATTACTGACCTTGCACTCAGCTAAGATTACTTCAATGGAATTCCTCTCCATCGGCTAAAATAGATGTTAGATAATAGGGCTGCACTTAATGATTGGCTGAAACCTGGGACTCTGATCAGATGACTGATATAATTAAAAATTCAGTTGACCTTCCTCGTTGCAATTTTTGTTGCGCAATGTGAACACTCTTTTAGCAAAATGAAGCTGCTAAGATCTTACATGTGACCTACAATGCCTGAAGAAAAACATAAATCATATTATCTTATCTATCCAATAACAAGTTGCTTCTTCCATTGGTTTCAGGGAATTTATTAAAGATTTTGCAGCCAGTATATTGAAAAGCGCTGAATTTTAATTGCCGTCGAGTGTTGTTAAGAACTGATTTTGATTGCATTATTTGTGCTGTGAATTAGTCCTGAGTAACTGAAATATTTAATAAATCTCATTCTACAATGAAACGTGTGTGCATGTATAAACAACAATTAGCAGGGGGAAGTTTCGGCGCGACAGTAACAGTCACTCGTCCTAGACACGCCATTGGTAATTCGTAGTGTTACAGTCAGGAGTAAGAGAATGGGTTATGAATAAATTGGTGTTGTATTCACAACCAATTAGGTGGTTATGAATAAATTATTGATAAATATATCCTCAGTTAGCAAGGAACGACTAAGAGAACTCAACACCTAAACCGTTCGCTAATCATTTTTGGCCATTTCACAGGATTTGAGAGAAAATATAAGATGAAAAGGTATGTAGGTGGTACTAATTTATTTCGTGGATCTCCGTTTCCAGCAATAGCATCTTTTGTACGAGCAAATTCATGATATGTGGCAACATAACAACGATTCAAGAGGTTTTTAGCAAAGTGATAACAGTACAAAGTCTGTTCTTTTCTCTCTTTGGAAAGGTCTTCGTTGCTTGGTGAAGAAGCCTTTTTGAAGACTATTGCTGATCTGAAAACCAACTGACTGAACAAATCCATTTACAACTGGTGATAGGGAATTTAGGCCAATTACCCTCTAATCCCTTTAATGATAATATAGTTTAAATTCTGGTCGGAAAGAAATCTGAAAATATGGAACAACTGGAGAAAGAAGATTCATCCCCCTGGTGAGTCAGTATAAAGCGTAAAATTAGTTCCTGATTTTCACTATGTCGTAGATTTTAATTCAGGGTAGTTCTGTGTTTTTGATATTGAAGTACATGAAATAACCCTTCTGTCCTAGAGTGTTCGGTGGTTCCTATTGCTCCCATGAAAGCTAGGAGTAGCTTCTAGGATCTTCTGTGTCCTAAATGTCGCAAATAAAAAAACTCCCTTTATGTATAAATCAGTCATTATTATTATTCAAGGAGTTCACTAGAATTCTGACTAATCACGATTCCCACACTCTTAAATGGAGCAGGATATTTAAATTTGTCTTGTTTAATTATTTTTATTTTAAGAAATTCTCCATTACCTCAAGAATTTTCTTCTTTACATACTACACTATACAAACTATCACCTCTACATGATATTCAGGGCCAAGTCAATTCAGGACCTTTTAAGGAAAATATTCTACCTCCTGAGGCCATAAATGCTTATACGGAAAATTAAACCGATTACCCTTATCCAAACTTTTTACATCATCAGCATTTTTTTTTGTGCCAACTTTAAAACTTTCCGAAGTAAGGAAACTTAAAGAAATAAATGATTCTACTACCTCTGAAAAAATGATACTTTCATGGATATAAAATGGAACTTGCCTCATATCAAAATGTTGAATTTTAACTGACTGAAAGGAGTACGGTCAATCTCTATTCACTTCTTAGAAGGGAATATGGAAAAATTTATAAGCAACAAGTAATTACGAAGGGCTTTCAAAAAGTACTGGACATGCATCTGCAGAACAAAAACACTTCACTTACCTCAACAAAACTTTTTTTCTCATTCAAAGTATTCTCTTCCAGGATCTATGCTTATTTAAAGATGTCTTTACAATTCTGGGATATTGTTAAAGAATTCTCCGCAAATCTGAATGAATGCATTTTGCAAGATCTTGCACGCTTAATAAATGCTTCCTAGCAAGTTCGATTTTAATTTTTGAAAACAACCAAATATCCCATTTTGCACGATCGGGTGAATATGCAGGTAAGGAGCAGTTTGATGGTTTCCTGCTCCAGATAGACCATAACTTGCCGGGGTTTTTAGCACTGGCATTGTGATTTAGAAGGAGACTCTTTGACATGCCAATTGTTGGAAGCTGCTTCTTCATCTCCTTAACCATTTTGAGAAAACCAATGTTGGTGTAGTGTTGACCATTTACAGTCAGTTTTTCAAGTAAGGTGTACACGGCTAGCACTCCTTGGTAATTGAAAAAAAAATTGTGAACAACCTCTTCCTTGAGTGAAAATCTATTCGGAGGATTCGGGGACGCGATTAATCATCCGCAACCCAAACATAGTTGTGATCTGCCTGGGAGTTGTATAGTAATAAAGCAACGTCTCGTCACCTGTGACAATGTTTGTTAACCGTTTGGGGCACTAGGCACAAACATTACCAGCAACTACTTGAAGAAGTCGACTCTAAACCTTTTTTACTGTTTTGACAGTTTGTGGGGATTCATTTCGCACAGATCTTTTAGAACTTTAATGTTGATAAATAATTCTTTCTACACTGGTAATCCATATGTCACCGGCAAAGTTTGAAATCCGGCATTCTATAGAATGCCTAGGCATTGTATATAACGCCTAAAACTAGCCGACAATGTATGAAACGATTCATATTTCACACATTTCCTAGGCATTCTATAGAATGCCAAAAGGCAAATCGGCAAAGTATAAAATACTCCCGGCAGTGATGATTAATGTCGCAATGCGAGTCACGTGACTCTCGACGCTCGCCTCAAACAGAGAGCCAGAGCACTTAGTCCAATTCGAATTGACCAGTAAATGTTCCCCTGGGTCCCCTATAGGCTCACCCTGATTGCTAGATCCGCCAGTCCCTAGTTTCGGCAAAAAAGAGCGCCGTATTTGGTCACTTTGGACACCAAAAAGACACCCTTCCATTCGGAAAAGAGCCCCCTAGCGTTGTAAGAGTGTAAAAGAGGGTTGCCTCAATAGGGATCCCAAAGTTTGAGAACCCTAGCTTCCATAGAAAGAGAGTTAAGGTCAAAAAACAGATTAAAAAAGTCATCAAAAAACTACATATCACTTGCATCTCGGAACTCCACTGAAATAGATTTGATAAGTAGTAAAGTGAAATACGAGTATCCTAACTCGAATTTCAAACTTCGAATATTCAACACTTTACTGATTCGTTCTCACTTGGCTTTACCTCATTTGGGGCGATTTTTATAATGCGGACGACAGATTCATTACAGGTTATGATGTTAATATTTCTGACGGTAGTTCAGCAATGGTATTTTTTCTCTTTTTGTAGAAAAATCGCGTATCTTATATTTTGTACTTCTTACATTTTCACATGCATCTTTTCAATAAAAGCCTTTTTCATACTTTGCCGAAATAGTATTTGTCATTCTATATAATGCCTAGGTATTCTATACAAGGTCTGTAAATGGTAGCTAGGTAGTCACTGGAAGGAGAGCTATGCACCAATCCCCTGTGATGATGCATAGAACCGGCCAGGCCTAGCACCTAATGTCCAACCCCGCCTTCTCGTGGTGCGGACCGTTAGTAACTTTCAAAAGAGATACTCTCTTGTGGAAGTGAACGGAAGGGGAGGGCTGCCAGATTAGTGTGGCCTACTGATCTGGACAACTATGGCTACTTTTCTTTTTTTTCTACCCTGCTGAGGAGTGGTCAACCACACAGGGTCCTGGTGCTGACCATATAAACCTACTGGACTGGACAGATAAATGGCTCTGAGCTTGATTATGGATCCTGATTTTGCTGCACTGGTGGGCTTCTGTGGAGGGAAAATCTTCCGCTGTGTTTTCTTTTTGTTTGTGGGTTGACAGCCCCAAGTGAATAGATTCACAGGATATGTTTATCAGCTGGTGGATAATCCTGAGCAGAAGTCATCGCAGGCACCTGAACTCTTTGCTTCTATTGGCATCGTCAAATTCTACATTGGAGGAAGTCTTCCAGTGTAGATGGAGGAAGTCTTCCAGTGTAGATGGCTTCAGCCTTTAGTAGTGGGGGAACGGGTCTTTGCCCCATGTCTGCGATTAGGGGGCTGTTTGATATTGTCGGCATTCCCTCTCTCAATAAACATAGTTTCTTTAAACATCCCACTAACCATTTTCTCTCCATAGGTAGTTGGAATGTGAGGACTCTGCACAGAGCTTTTTCTCTTGATGTCCTCACACAAGAATTCCACCGTTATAATTTAGATATTCTCGGCTTGCAAGAGACCAGATGGACAGATAAAGGTCAGATTCTTAAAAATAATCTTAAATTTCTCTTTTCAGGGAGGGACGACAATAAGCATCACCAAGGCGTGGGTCTGCTTCTCAGCAGACACCCTAGCGATGCTCTTCTAGGATATGAGTGCATTAATGAAAGATTTCTTACAGCAAAATTTCAGACAAGCGTTAAAGACTTGAATGTTATCTGCTGTTATGCCCCCACTGAGGATGCCGATGAGGATGAGAAGGATAGGTTTTATGAACAACTTCAGGATATTTTGAATTCTGTCAAGAAAGGAGATATTACCCTTGTTCTTGGTGACTTCAATGCCAAAGTTGGTACTGACTCTGCCCTTTGGGGAGGAGTAATAGGCCCGTTTGGTATTGGTAGCTGCAATGGCAATGGGCAACGTCTCCTACAGGTAAGTAAACTCAATGGATTCAGAATAACTAACACTTATCACAAACACCGCGACATACATAAGTACACATGGGTTTCACCTGATGGGCTGCATAAGAATATGATTGATTACATATTAATTAACAGCAAATGGGCTAGTTCTGTTAGGAATACCAGGGCATATAGGCGAGCTGAAATTGGATCTGACCATTACCTTGTTAAAAGTGTGTTGCAACTTAAACTTAAAAAGTGTTGTGCTAGGGTTAAAAAATTCACTTTTAATACTGAAGCTCTGAAAGATCCAGTTATAGCCAAAGCTTACCATGATAGGTTACTTAGTCATTATGACAGTCATGGTTTGCTTACTACTGAAGTTGAGGAAGAATGGGATCATTTTAAACAGGCTTTTTTGGACACTAACAGTACTCTTTTAGGACAAAAGGAGCAGAAGAGGCAAAATTATCTGAGTGATAAGGCACTTGAGCTTATTTCGGAAAGAAAGAGCTGCAGGAATGCCCTTAATCAATACCCTACTAGTCCTAATAGAAAGCATTACAGAGACCTTAATAAACTTGTAAAGGATCAGTTAGCTGCTGATAAGAATCTTTGGCTTAATGGTTTGGCTGACAAAGCTGAGGAAGCAGTTAGACAGCACAACAGCAGAGAGCTGTACCAGATAGTTAATGTTTTGTGTGGTACAAAACGGACAGGCATACAAGGATTGAAGGATAAACAAGGTAAGGTTATAGAAGGGGAGGATTCTGTCATGGCTAGGTGGGCTGAGCATTTCAGTGATGTTCTAAACAATGTAGTTAGTTCTACTCCCATTGTTTGCAATGATGATAGATGCATTGGTGGCTTTAATGTTGGCCCTATAACACAATCTGAAGCTATTTTGGCTGTTTCTAAACTTAAACTTCATAAATCCCCAGGGGTAGATGAAATTACTACCGAAATGCTTAGAGCTGGGAATGTTTCGGTTACCACTTGGATGACTGAAATTCTGAATCTCTTTTATGATAAAGGCATGGTTCCTAAGGATTTTACCAGAGCTATTGTTATCCCTATTTTCAAAAAAGGTGATCGCAGTTCTTGTGATAACTATAGGGGTATCAGCCTACTCTCTGTTCCAGGTAAAGTTCTTTCCATGATTGTGCTTAATAGAATTAAGTATCTGGTTGACAGTCAATTGCGTGATGAGTAATGTGGATTCAGAAGTGGTAGGGGATGTGTGGATCAGATATTTTCACTTAGGCAGATTCTTGAGAAATGTTTAGAGTTTCAGAAACCTTTGGTTGCTAGCTTTGTTGATTTCAAAAAGGCTTTCGACTCTGTTGATCGTCATAATCTGTGGTTGATTGTGAGATCATATGGTATACTAGACAAGTTAGTTAACATTATGAAAGCTCTCTATAATAACACTGAGTCGTGTGTGAGAGTTGGTAAGGCTTGTAGCAATTGGTTTAGCATTACTTCTGGTGTTCGACAAGGGTGCATTTTGTCTCCTTTTCTTTTTAGCTTGGTTACTGATTATGTTATGCGAAATTCACTTCAAGGGAAAGATTTTGGCCTTAAATGGGCTGGAGATACGAAAATTTCTGATTTAGATTATGCTGATGATTTAGCCCTTTTGGCAAATGATGTTGATGAGATGAACTCTTTCATTCAAGCTGTTGATGAGACTGGTAGTAGAGTAGGTTTGGTTATAAACAGAGAGAAAACTAAAGTGATGAAAATTGGTCAGGCAGGCTGTGATTCAGTTAATCTGAATGGTTGCAGTCTTGAGCAGGTGTCACAGTTTAATTATCTTGGGAGCTACGTAACAGATAATGGTGATGTGCGACATGAGATTAACAGACGAATAGGGATTGCTGCTGGGACTTTTAAGAACCTATGGAGAGTGTGGAGAAATAGGCGTATACACCTAAAGACTAAAATTAGACTGTATAATAGTTTGGTTCTTTCTAGGGTTAGTTATGGTAGTGAAACTTGGACGCTGTGTAAACGAGATAACAGGAAACTTGATGCTTTTGATTCCAGATGCTTACGCAGTATCTTGGGCATTAGGTGGTTCAACTTTGTAACTAATGATGAGATTAGGCAAAGGAGTTTGCAACCTCCTTTAAGCAGCATATTGTGCAGAGAGAGACTCCGTTGGTTTGGCCATGTTGCCCGTATGAATAATTATAGATTGGCGAATAGGGTTATGAACAGTGTGCCTAAAGGCCTCAGAAAGAAGGGGAGACTAGGATGCGGTGGGCAGACAATGTCAAACAGGACCTTGTTAGAATTGGTGTGCAGTGGCCAGATGCAGTAGATGCAGCTCAGGATAGACTTGCTTGGAGAACTAAATTGCATGGTTTGGTTGGACCTCCGTAGCCCATGGCTGCTTGAGGATGATGATGATGATGATGATTCTATACAATGCCTAGGGAAAGTATGTAATAGTTCTCATATTTCATACATTGCCTAAAAACGCCGGGTATTCTATAGAATGCCGGATTTTCATACATTGCCGGTAACACATACACTGACATCTAAATTTATAACCTAAACGGTGATGTGTGGGTTTTCCTTAATGAATTCGCGAATAGTAGCGATGGTTCTCGTGTTCGTGGTCTCCTTCGGTCTTCCTGCACGAGGGAGGTTTTCGAAGATCTCTCGTCCTTCTCTGAATTTGCACATCCATCTAGTAACAGTACCATAGGAACAGGCTGTGAAATGCAAATTATCTGTTGAAATGCAAATAAAACGCTATTTTGGTAAAAAATAAAGCGATGGAGTTGATTGTGGATGATTTTAACAATTACTTTGCAAGTGTTACAGAAAATTTAATCCTGAAATCCTGAAATATTCAAAAAATATAAATATAGCTGTCAACGAGATTATTGCACCTTCTAATTCACATTCTATTTTTGTACCTGAAGCAAATTATAGATGAGGTAGTGCAGATCATTAGCAATTTAAAAACTAGTAATGCAGTGGGCTATGATATGATGAAAACTTCATATATAAAAAGCAATGTAGATGTTTTTTCTGAGATCCTGCAACGCTTGATTAATTTGTGTTTGAACACTGGCATTGTTCCTAACACACTCAAAACTGCAATTGTGCGTCCTATATTTAAAAAGGGATCACGAAATATTTATAGTAATTATAGACCGATCATAATTTTATCAGTTATTGAAAAAGTTTTAGAAAAATGTGTATTCAAATATGTTAATAATTTTTTAGAAAAATGTAAAATACTTACAAATAGACAGTACGAGTTTAGGAAGAACAGAGGAACTATTGATTTATTAGAGCATTTCTCACAATACATTAATATAGCACTCAATTCTGGAAAAAAGGTTTGTGCTATATTTATGGATTTGAATAAAGCATTTGACACGGTTAACCATTACATATTGTTAAAAAAAGTTATCATTGGTGGGAATTCGAGGTTCAATGAATAAATGATTCAAAAATTACTTGTTTAATAGGATTATCATCACTAGGATTGAAAATTGTGAGCAATGGAAGAAGCAACTTGATATTTGATAGATAGGATAGCAAGATTTATGTTTTTCTTCAGGCATTTTAGGTCACAGGTAGGATCTAAGCAGATATATTTTGCTAAAGGAGTGTGCCCATTATGCAACAAAAACTGCAACAAGGAAGGTCAACTGAACCTTTAATTATATGCCATCACTTTATCAGAGTCCCAGGTTTCAGCCAATCGTTAAGTGCAGCTCTACTATTCAACGTCTGTCTCAGAATGTTTGCAAGGCTAGTAATTCTCATAAATTGAGAGATAATCTGTTCTAGAACAATTACCAATGTTTTATAGGCCTCCAATCCAGTTACTGAAATGTATATTAGCAGTCCCTTTAAAGAATTGAATATTACATCCTGGGACTATAGTTTCAGTACGATTAATCCAACTACGAAAATGAATGGAGAAACTATATTTATTTTATTATACCAAAAATGTTATTTGTGCCATTTCCGCCTCCCTGAGAACTGAGGGCAACAAATGGAGAAAATAATAAAATCTCCTAGAAGGACAAAAGAAAATATTTTCGAAATTTTTCTTCTTTGAAATAAAAAAAAATGCTATTTTTCGGCTCCCTGGATTGTGGCCAGCATTAAAACTTCCCCACCCACTGCTTTTTACTTCCACAGGAAAGGATTAATGTCTCCCACTGTACCAAGAGTGGTAGGCGACACGCCGTAATTTCCTTGCCCTTAGGGTTATGCCATTACCAGTACTCCCACAGGAAATGACTAATATCTCCCATTGTAAGAGAGGTAAAACAACCCAACCCAACCCATTGTAAAAAAACGTGTGATGGGTGTCATGCCATAATTTTCTTCCCCTCAGGGTTAGCTCTGAAACTGTCTCAGCAATAGCGGAATAAAATTGTTCTAGTACAGATTATTTCTGAACTTTTATGAATTACTGACCACGTAATCAGCTCAGATTAGTTCAAGGACATTCATCTCCATTGGCCAAATTTGGATAGTTGGGCTGCACTACATGATTGGATGCAACCTGAGAGTCTGATCACGTGATTGCATGCAATCACAAATTTTCGAATTGAAACTTGCCTCCTAGCCCCTCTAATTCCATTCCGTATTACGGTATTCGACTTGTGAGGACGTGATTTACTGAAGCTGAAGCATTGACCCTTATTCTTCGTTTGAGTATTAAAGTGGCTCTTGAAATGAAGTCTAGTAGAAGGTATGTAGTTAACATAATAAGTCATTTTTTCTCGTTTAATGTAGGATAAATTATCCATTAGAAAGTACTAATATTAATAGAACTTTAGCCAAAGAGCTAGATATGTAATTCATATATACACTGTATTGGAAGAGGTTTCCCAACACTTCCCTGTTATCCGAATGGAAAGTCATATTCTGAACTCTCTTACTTTGAAACTCACTGGATAAATGTCACTGTAGATAATATTTCTAAATCTCGATTTTCAACAATATTCTTTGAATACTTTCAGAGCTCTTAGTTCGAAACATTTAATAGCAAACTATAGTGTTGTTACTCATTCCAAATATTTTGAAAATTGATTTAAACAATGATTACAACAAATATATATAGCGCGCTTGGCTACTGATCTAAGGGACCTGGGTTCGAGCCCCGGATAAGGCATGGATGTATGTGTCGTTTTTCTGCTGTGGTCCTGCCGTCCTCTCAGACCTTCTACTATGGCATATATACTGACAGGCTCCTGTCAGACCTCTGTGGCAAGCAGCTGCTTGAGTGGGTATTTATTTATTTATTTATTTATATTTCGCCTTTTTTCAGAAAGCTTTTTGTGCTAACAATTATAATTTGTGTTTTGTGCGCCTTGAAGGAAATTGTTATGATGAGTGACGGTTCCTTTAAATGAATTTAAATAATTAATTAGAGTTCTAATTATTCTCCAGGGAATCTTTCTATAAAAAGCTTTTTTTTTTTCAAACTTACGGATCTTTGAATGTAGCTTTCTATTCGCCTACCAAGGAAGTTTCCGGAAACGTCTTTTTTATTATAATGTGTATCGATTTTCGTTTCATAGAGTATGAGTGTTTAATAATGTCTCGTTGCGTTTTTGCTGTTCTGAGAGGGAGAAAAAGAAAGTATTTACTGCATATTTATCGTGAAGAATAATTTAATATGGGTTACATGGGTATGCCCTTGTCTATATTTTCAGTACGTTGGTAAAGGATGTTTAAAAGCAGTTCTGCTGATTCGCTGATTAAAATCCTGCAATTTGACATTTTTGTAGGTGTTTGCATATTAAGCGAGACTGATCAATATTGCCTGCATTCGAATATCAAGAAAATATTGGTTAGTTATTAATTACATTGAATCATGGCTCAAGGTTTCTCCATTTACATTTTAGTTTCGATGACCAGAGATGAGTAGAGGTTAGATTCAACAGCCATGGATGAGCCCGAGCTAAGGCATGAATGTAATAATTATTACACAGATGGCTTTCTGTTCTGGTGCAGTCAAAACTTGAACTTCAATTTTGCTCACTATTGTAAAAAATGAAGAAATAAAAGTCTAAAAATAATTTTATTTGAATATAATTCTAATATTATGATTAAAATTAATATGAGATATTTCTGCTTTAGTAATTCATTAAATAAAATTCTCTATTTTGATGTAGACGTGTCTGTTAAGAACATATTAACGCCCCTCAGATTTTAGGTAAAATAAATTTGAAGAAATTTTACAAGAATGAAACTTTTAGAAAGCGATCAATAAATATTTCAAGTTCATTTGTTAATTAATGCCTGTGGGTTAACTCTACTGCGGTAATATGATCTATAGTTTTCACTATTTCCCTTATTTCTCTATCCGAGTATCACATTTCATGAAAATGGTGTCATTTTACACTTTTAGTCTATTAAAATTAGTTTTGAACTAGAAGAATACATATCGCCTTTAGGGAATGGCGATCCTTGTTTTCAAAGAGTTTAATTTTCAGAATTTTGCATCCTCCAAGAGTAGTATTTTGAACTAATGGATAAATCGGAAAATGACACTGTTAATATTTTATTATAACCTACACTCACAAAATGCACAGGGGAATATTATACCTATGCAAGCCCAGATATGTGAGAAAGTGGGCAGCGTGAAATTCTATGACAAAAGGAGTAAATCTCGTTTATGATATAATTTAAAAATTATTTTTAGAAATTGAATGACGTGATTTTAAAACTATCTATTAAATACTTTGTTATGTAGTTTTTGGTGGTGGTAGGGGGAGTGACTTATTTTTAACTCGCCCGCACCCATCTCACCTCGCTCATGTACTGTTCATATGATTTCGTATTACGCTCTAGCATATTTTGTTTGGCAACATTGGGATATAGGCTTCGCTGAAATACGGATTCTTCGAATTCCGTATATTTCCTTCTCGGTAAGTAACTAAAACATATATCATATTTGGGCAATATGGGAATCTCATTTTCAAAGAGAAAGAAATTTTTCGATTACCTGCATTTGCACTAATTTAAAATTTTCTAGGAACTTATGGATGATTAAGAAAATGTAAAGTGAAAAATTTTAGAATTTCTTAACGATATAAAAATTGTTTCTAATTTAATCCTTAACGTTAAAAAGTTGCTTTTGCCACATCCCTCTGAAAAAAAATTGTTGCTGTTGGTGGAATATCTTTTGGCCCTTTACCACCAAAAAAAAACGGGTTTGCTGTTTACATCTGAGTGGAACTTATTTGGATAAAATGGGCTAAACGGACAGGTCACAAAGATTCCAAGGGCTTGAGAAGATTAGGAGAACGGACTGAAGATCTGGTATAAGACATATAAGGCCCTCCAAACGTGCTCTTTAACGTGAAGGGAATATTTGTGTTGTTTAATTATCAAGTGGTTTATAGTGACAGCACACATCTGACCCTTTACTAGCAGAGGTATTAAAAAAACGCTACATTTCTGTTGTAAGAGTTAAATAAAGAAGTGGTTTTGAGTTAGTTGGGTATTAGTGAAATATTTTAATCATATTTTCCAATTGTTTTAACAAATTTTAAAACTAAATGCCCCTTACCTACAATAGTTTGGGGAAAAATACAATTTTTCAATTTTGAACGAAATACTATACATACTTGTATAAATACCTTTTGTATACATATTTTGAATGCACATACATATCTACAGTATACAGAAAGGTTAGATGGGAACCAGATCAGTTACAAATGTGAGGATCGCTAATCCGAAAGCCATATAAACATGTGAATAAAAAAAATATATACTTTAAAAGCAAGTAGTAGTAGTCTTTATTTCCATTCATATTATTTATGATATGATATAAAAATCTACAAGACAATTTTGGAAATACACAACACCACACGAGTTCAAAGAATTGCACGTTGGTTAGCAGGTTAAAAAAACGTATTAATATACATTAAAAGCAACATTTTTAATATATTACAAAATGAATACTTTCTATCATGATCATATCAAGTGATTGAAGTTTTAAAGGTACTTTTTACATCCTTTTTTAATAAAAATTTCGTTTTTAGACAGCGAAAATTTTATTTTGTTTTCCAATGATGAAAGTAGAAATAATTAAGTGTTATACTCTATATTCCTTTCATATAGGTTTACTGACGATCAGGGATTTACTCCACCCAAAAGATCACTGTCGGACTTTGCAGCCGAAGCAGAAGCTACAGTTTCTGCAGAGAGTGACCATGACGGGGATCACATGCAAAGTTCTTCATCTTCTAATCGGCTACCTGAACATACTATATCCGAAGCAGGAAACATCCTTTTAACTCCCCAAAGAAAGAGAAAACGTTCCAGTGGTGAATCATCTCTCGAAATTGACGCAGATCAACATTCCAGTAATACTTGCTCATTTCTTAACAAAAAGTTCTGCTCATTGGACTTTCTTTCGAGAATTAGAGATAATGGATTATGCTTCATCTGCGAAACGAAATTTTGTACTCCTGATTCTCCTACATCAAAAGAGGTTGATGACACATTCGCACCTATGCCAAACCCAAAATGTTCAGTATGTAGGTCATATTTCTGCACACCAGATTCTCCATCGGAGGCAAATTCAGAGGAAGAGGATTCATTTGTAGTCCATGACCCACAGGAAGATGAAAACAACTCATTAAGTTTGATTTGTGAAACGGAATTTTGTACTCCCGCCTCTCCCACTTCGAAGGAAGTTGATGACGCTTTTGTTCCTATGCCAAACCCAAAATGTTCAGTATGTAGGTCATATTTCTGCACACCAGATTCTCCATCGGAGGCAGATTCAGAGGAAGAGGATTCATTTGTAGTCCATGACCCACAGGAAGATGAAAACAACTCATTATGTTTGATTTGTGAAACGGAATTTTGTACTCCCGCCTCTCCCACTTCGAAGGAAGTTGATGACACATTTGTTCCTATGCGAAACACAAAATGTTCAGTATGTAGGTCATATTTTTGCACTCCAGATTCCCCATCGGAGGCAGAATCAGAGACCGACGATAAGGACTAGTTGTGAAACCCAGAAAAGTTTGGACACTGGCAAATTGTATCGAATCTGGACATTATTCCGGTACTGGACTGGATGTAATTCTACACTTTATAATCGCAGTTTATAGATGAAGATGATTGAAGTCGATTGACTCATGTTAAACGTATATATTAAATATCTAGCATAAAATCCCAAATTTTAACTTCTACAACAGAAGGGAAATGTGTTTATTCCATAAAATAAGATATTGGAAATACTATTATGATTTGATGTGATATTCAGTTTCTTTATGTAAGAGTATATATATATGTAACCATAAATACTTATGAAAGAGTGTACATTTAAATCCCATTGTATAGGTTTTGTAGATGAAAAAAATGAAAGAAATTACCCATTTGTTATTATGAATTATACTTTGTTTTTGGAATTTCCATTCAAAACAAGAAACACGTCTTTTGAATCAAATTTATTTCAAAGTTTCATATATAAGGAAATCTGATATTTTTAACCTTTTGTTGTAATATATTAGTTTTTAATTTTGTTTAAGTGACATTTCTTGATTGAAGCTGTAAATAATATAAAAATGTAAATAAATATGAATAAAATAATTTAAAACAATTTCTTGATTTTTGTTATAATTCAGTTTGAAATTAGCACCTTTTTAGAATTTTGTGTAGGAAATTTCCTTTTGTTGCTCAGTGAAAGTAGTTCAGTGCAAAGTGCCCTGTTTCTTTAAAACATCTTGAGAATTAGTTTTCTACAGCAACTGAATAAATTCATATTGTTTCATTTTATATTGTAGATTAAAAGACAGAAATCTGATAAAGAACACATATCATTTAAATCAATAATGCAAAGAAAGGAATTTATTAAAAAATTATTTAAATCACTGTTGTTCATATTGTGTTGCGAAAAACCTCAGGTTTCAACGAAATAAAGTTCCACATAGAGATTCCAAGGTTTCATAATTAAACTTGTCAGCTTAATTCTTGGAGATATGCTGAATTTTCATCAAACAATGAAATGTACAAGAGAAATAATAATTTTATGATACAACCGGATTTAATATACTAATGTTATGTTAACTAGCTAAATAATGGATCAGGCTCATTTGCCAAAAACAAAATTTAGAATTTTTTTATTTTAATATTAAATTTGAAAGAATTTGCTCTGTTTATTTGTTAGGTGAAAAATTTAATTTTTTAATAATAAGTTATGGATTTTTTAATTATATTTATAAATTTCTACCAATTTTATAGAGAGCATATTATAAAAGTTCCGAGAAAAAAATTCGAACTGTATTTCGCATACAGAAGAGGTTTGATGAGCACTAAACTGAATGGTCCGTTTTTAAACAAGAATATTTACGGAATAAAAATATTGAATTATTATGTTATCATTAATTGAAAAATTGATAGAATCACTTAATATCTTCATAATGTAGATGTTAGATGTGGACGTACCCAAGATTTAGTTTGGGAGGTGGGACTTGAGTGGGGTTCCCCAATTATTAAAACATTTCAATGAACAGGAAAGTTCAAAATAATATTTTATATGGAATAAGATTTTATAGTTTTCTTCTTTTTAACTATATTGTAATGTCGGATATAAAATATGGGGCTAAAATAAAATTTCCGAAAGACCACTCTTTTGATTTTCAAAGCAAGTAAATAAGTTTAAGATTTGGAAATGATGATCAGAATGTCTCCTGCCCCCCCCCCCCGTACTTAGCAAGTCCTTGTTGTTAGATATGTATGAACAGTAGGGCCATACTATGTATTTTAAAGTCGTAGTTGAAAAGTAGAAGAATAACATATCGCCTTTAGCGAATATGGGATGCTGTTTTACAGCGAAAATGAAGTTTCTCATTTTCCAGATTTTTCGACCTGAAGCAGTAGTAATTTCAGAGTAAAAGGTGATTGGAAAATATAAATAATAATAATATGTTATTAACTCTGCAAAACAGAGAAACCATATCTCAATTATCCCTCAAAATGAAACTGTTGGATTTCCTTATCCCATAAGATTAAAAGTGAATATAAAATAAAATAAATTATGATTGAAAATTCAAAAATTAAGTGCAAAAGTTTTAACAATAAAGAAAAAGGGATGGATTTTTAACCCGACGTAAATTAATTAATACACCTATGACGAAACTCGGATCTAATGGGGAAGGAATGGCTTCCCTTTAAGAATGTTGGGCAAAAATATTTCTCAATTTTTTTACATTTCATGTAGTTTTAAAGAAACTTTTAAAAACTCTCTAAACGGAGGGGAAAATGTTATATTTCATAACCCAATTTTTTCATTCCCCCAACTCCTTTACATTTTTTTGTCTCGCTTATGGTTCTTACCGCCCTCCGCCTTAAATGATTTTCTAGGTCCTTGCCTGAATACTACTATCAATTATTCCGTTCTTCATCGACACCTTTCTGGCACCACAATTTGTAGCCTAAATATGCCAGAGTAGAAGGTCTGAGAGGATGGCAGGACCTCAGCAGAAAAACAATACGAACATCCATGCCTTACCCGGGGCTCGAACCCAGGTCCCGCAGATCAGTAGCCAAGCGCGCTAACCACTCGGCCACGGGACGGCTTAAAAAAAAAAATGTGGAACGTTTCACGTGTTACCCTTGCGCAGAGGCCATGCTAATCTTCTCTGTATCGTTCCAATTTTAGTATATGTACTGCTGAAGCAAGTACCGAATACCGTAATACAGAATGAACTAGGAGGGCTAGGAGAAACTAGGAGGCAAGTTTCAATTCGAAAATATGTGATTGCATGCGATCACGTAATCACACTCCCAGATTACAGCCAATCATGAAGTGCAGCCGAACTATCTAATTTTTAGCCAATGGGGATGAATGACCTTGAACTAATCTGAGCTAATTACGTGGTCAAAATATTCTCAGAAGTCGAGAGATAATCTGTACTAGAACAATTATAAACCTCTCTTCCTGAGACCGTTTCAGAACTAATCCTGAGGGGAAGAAAATTAAGGTGTGTCGCCTCCCACTGCTTGGGTTACGATACGAATGGGGACATCAATCCTTTCTGATGGTAACTGGTATTGTTGAGTTCAGGAGTGAGACAATGGGTGTGAATAATTTCTTGATACATAAATCCTCAGATAGCAAGGAACAATTTGACTGAAATTCACTTTTCAATCCCGACTCAATGCGATCGTCTGTGATGTCTTAAATGATCGCATATTGATTGATATTGACAAATGTATACCAAGATTGCTCGCTAAACTCCGTGATAACCTCCAGACGGGCGACCTCAGATCGCACACTTCCGATGAACTCTGGTCTGTTGCCGAAATGTAAAATCAGAATCGGTCAGGGTAGAAATCGCCTTTGTTTATGAGGCACACTCCGCTAGCCTTTCATCTGTAAGCTGTATGGAGTGGACAGAGGTTGTGACTTCATGTTCAGAAGCTGGCTCAAATGCCTGTCTAGGTTTTAGATAATGACGTGTCCACTGTGACAGAGAAGAAATTCGAAAATTTCATTTATTTTTTTTAAGAGAAGAAGGTATACCCTACACAAAGGATGGAGATAACCTAGAAGCTATATTAGACTTGTCTTGGTTGTTCATTTGTTGAAAAAAGAAATCTCTTCAAAAATACTTATTTTAAGAAAAAAAATTTCTTTCTTCAGATGTCATTTATTTTTGTAGGGAAAATGACACACGACTAGTAAATGATCCATTATCACTATATATATATACGTATATATTAATTACGATTGGTAAATGATCCACGATTTATCTTCAGAAAGAAATCGGCGTTAAGAGAACGAAATGTAAAAAGAAATATAAATAAATTTAAAAAAATACCTATATTCTCATATGTGCCCTCAAAAAGTAGAAAATAAACCTAAAACATATCGCTTGTGCAATGAGTCAATAAATTCATATTCACTTCCAAGGAACCAAGGCTCCAGCAATCTTTTTTCAGTAGGTCTTCCTTTGAAATGAATACGAATTCATTAATTAATTCCAACATTACATTTTAGAGTGCATATAGCACTCTAAATTTTTTTCAAATTTCTTTTAAAATTTTTGTCACTAAACACTTACCGTGAAGAATTTTTATTTGAAATATGACTCATAAATATTGATCCCATTTTTCCTCCCCCTTTATTTTTAATCGTGTTTCAGGTAGCCCATAATATTGGAGATGTCCCAAATTCTTATTTGAGATATAACTCGTTAAGGGCGACCCCTCTTAATATCCGTCCTCTTTTGAGGGGGTGGAGAATGGAGGTGTGGGTTGCTTTACTTCTGAGCGGCACTTTTTTGCACACAATGGGCTAAATAGCCAGGTCACAAGGACCCCGAAGGCTCAGAGAAGGTTGGGGGAGGAGACTCACTGGAACAACTGTTAGGAGACAGATGACAGCCTCCCGTCAAGGCCATCCAGTGTGTTCTTTAATATGCACAGGGTATGGCTCTCCCGCACAAGGGGCCATGGCTTAATGTCCCATCCGAGGAACGACGGCCTTTTCAAGCCCATCGGTGTTTCCTACTGACCGTGGGCAGGGAGTTTTTCGGAGATAAATCTCAACGCTGACACAGCTGGGACTCGAACCTGGGAACTGCTGATTGCGAGCCTGGCGCGCTACCGACTGATCCACCCCTGCCCCTTAGAGGGGTGGGCACAATTCGAAGTAGTCTACGACAGTCCTCATATTAGCGTTTATTTGACAAATAAACAGTAACTGTAAACTCTCACAGTCGAAAAATAAAGTAGAAAAACGACTTCCATATTTCCCCTTTTTAGGGGAAGGAAGAAATCAACGGGTATATATTTCTATTGCCCACAACATTCCCCACGTCACAAGCTCTCATTTGATATACAATTTGATACGTTCGGCTCTCGCGTTCCGAAAATATAGCGAAATGATAGTTTTCATATTTTCCCTTTCTAGGGGGAGAAGAAGGAAGAGTGGTGAAATATTTATAACCTGTGACACTCTCCATGTCAGAATCTTTCATTTGACGAATAGCTGGTTACTTTCGGCCCTCTCGTTCTGAAGATATAGCAGGACGATAATTTCATATTTTCCCTTTTTTATAGGGGAAGAAAGTATGGAGAGTCACAGTTTTCAACTCTATGAGGATCCCCGTATCATACGCTTTCATTTGGAATATAAATCATTAAGTTTGTCCGCCGCGTCGAGAGATATGGTAGAACCTCTATTTTGTCAAATCCACAAACTGAAAAATCCGACAAATGAAGAGCGAAAAGCAATAGAAAGATAGGTAAAAATGTGTATTGACTTACGATATATAATAAACATAAATTAAACGACCTTTAAAATTTCTCAACAACATTCGCTTATTCAATATCAATATTTTCACTTTTTTATAAGTCAGTAGGATCATATTAATATTTCCTATATGCAGTGGTGAAACTAGAGTTTATTTCTTACCGGTACGCATAGCTACGTGTGAAAATCACGCACAAACAGTCACTCCATTGAAGTAATCTTATAGGAGTAATAAAGTATCGTCTATGGTGACGAAAGTACGGTTTCCCAGTACTTTCAATTTCTCCCTATGTTATGCGCAAATAGCGAATGCTTAAGAATTTTTTAATATCAAATAAATATAATACCTGAATACTTGTCGATTCCGTTGTATTCGCGTATTTCAGCTTTTTCGAAAAAACAATAATAAGATTAAGTTTGTTAACTAGTGTAATGTTTTTAAACAGATTTTATGTCTTAAAACTACAAGCAAATGTTATAGAAAGAAATTAACTTTTCACTTATGTTTCCATCACTAAACTTGCATATTCTAAACCCAGATGCCAAATTTAAACATTTTTTTTTAGAATGATATATATCGGATATTCAGGAAAATGATTTCATTTTGAAATGAAGAAATTTTTCAATGTCTTTGTTCAATTAGCTGGGAAGTATTCACTTTTAGTTTAACATCGATATCAAATCTAGAGGAAAAAATTGTCTTGCTCCGGCTGGGATCCGAACCAGCGACCTCCTGAGAGTATTGTCATCTGCTATGGCCACTGAGCTAGCTGCCGCCGATCACGATCTTCTCTTATTTATGTTATGAACTTTCCTATCTGCAATACACAACTGTATCTATTGAAGGCAGGCTCTTAATAGGCGACTGGTAGCTCAGCGGTCACAGCAGCTAACAGGCTGTCAAAAGGTCATGCATTCGTATCCCACCTTACTCAAAACACTCTTTCCTCTATACCAGTGCTGTCCAACTTCTGTCCCCCCCCCCCCCCGGTAGGGGACCACCTTGGAGCTTCGGGCCCAGATACCTGGTCGAAGGCTATGCCGACCGGCGTGGCTGTACCGGTTGGACATAGCCAAGACCAACCGAGGCCGACGACATCGCTGACCGGTTGGAAGACCGGTTGGATGGTGACGGTGTCTTAGGCCTCAACCTCAGGGCTCTGGGTGAGCAAGGGCTCTGCCGAACGGACTTGCATCGCCTAGTAGGCACGAGCCCTATTAAAAGTCTGGGCCTTACTAAGAGTCTTCACCTTGGATGCCGAGCGAACTTGTATTTACATATCCTTGTTCATGGCTAACCGGGGAACAGATTAAAGTTAGGTTTCTTCCGGTGGTTAGCTTTCCTTTTATAGGACTGCTGTCATGTGAGGCCGGGGTTGAGGTGCGTCTATATGGAGTATTCCTTGCCCCCGGCTCTAGATAAGCACGGCTTTTCATAACTGGTAGTGTCGTATAGGCGAAATCGGGAATTGCCGTGGTTGCATAAGATCGCAACACAAGAGAGGTGTCCAACTTCTGTAAAAACGCGGGCCATTTTTTCTTTCGCCGATATTTAACGTGCCAAAATAAAAGAATAGGACAGGATAGATAATTGAAAGGTCAGTTCATGTCACCTAAAATAATTATTATATTTATACGAAAAATAATAATAAACCAATGAGGAGTGGTCAACCACACAGGGTCCTGATGCTGACCATATAAACCTACTGGACTTGACAGATATATGGCTCTGAGCTTGATTATGGATCCTGATTTTGCTGCACTGGTGGGCTTCTATGGAGGGAAAATCTTCCGCTGTGTTTTCTGTTTGTTTGTGGGTTGACAGCCCCAAGTGAATAGATTCACAGGATATGTTTATCAGCTGGTGGATAATCCTGAGCAGAAGTCATCGCAGGCACCTGAACTCTTTGCTTCTATTGGCATCCAAATTCTACATTGGAGGAAGTCTTCCAGTGTAGATGGCTTCAGCCTTTAGTAGTGGGGGAACGGGTCTTTGCCACATGTCTGCGATTAGGGGGCTGTTTGATATTGTCAGCATTCCCTCTATCAATAAACATAGTTTCTTTAAACATCCCACTAACCATTTTCTCCCCTTAGGTAGTTGGAATGTGAGGACTCTGCACAGAGCTTTTTCTCTTGATCACACAAGAATTCCACCATTATAATTTAGATATTCTCGGCTTGCAAGAGACCAGATGGACAGATAAAGGTCAGATTCTTAAAAATAATCTTAAATTTCTCTTTTCAGGGAGGGACGACAATAAGCATCACCAAGGCGTGGGTCTGCTTCTCAGCAGACCTACGCCTTGTGTGGTCTGCTGAGACCACACAAGGCGTTGTAGTGATGCTCTTCTAGGTTATGAGTGCATTAATGAAAGGTTTCTTACAGCAAAATTTCAGACAAGCGTTAAAGACTTGAATGTTATCTGCTGTTATGCCCCCATTGAGGATGCCGATGAGGATGAGAAGGATAGGTTTTATGAACAACTTCAGGATATTTTGAATTCTGTCAAGAAAGGAGATATTACCCTTGTTCTTGGTGACTTCAATGCCAAAGTTGGTACTGACTCTGACCTTTGGGGAGGAGTAATAGGCCCTTTTGGTATTAGTAGCTGCAATGGCAATGGGCAACGTCTCCTACAGGTAAGTAAACTCAATGGATTCAGAATAACTAACACTTATTACAAACACCGCGACATACATAAGTACACATGGGTTTCACCTGATGGGCTGCATAAGAATATGATTGATTACATATTAATTAACAGCAAATGGGCTAGTTCTGTTAGGAATACCAGGGCATATAGGGGAGCTGAAATTGGATCTGACCATTACCTTGTTAAATGTGTGTTGCAATTTAAACTTCAAAAGTGTTGTGCTAGGGATAAAAAATTTACTTTTAATACTGAAGCTCTGAAAGATAGAGTTATAGCCAAAGCTTACCATGATAGGTTTACTTAGTCATTATGACAGTCATGGTTTGCTTACTACTGAAGTTGAGGAAGAATGGGATCATCTTAAACAGGCTTTTTTGGACACTAACAGTACTCTTTTAGGAAAAAAGGAGCAGAAGAGGCAGAATTTTCTGAGTGATAAGGCGCTTGAATTTATTTCGGAAAGAAAGAACTGCAGGAATGTCTTTAATCAATACCCTACTAGTCCTAATAGAAAGCATTACAGAGAACTTAATAAACGTGTAAAAGATCAGTTAGCTGCTGATAAGAATCTTTGGCTTGATGGTTTGGCTGACAAAGCCGAGGAAGCAGTTAGACAGCACAACAGCAGAGAGCTGTACCAGATAGTTAATGTTTTGTGTGGTAGAAAACGGACAGGCATACATGGATTGAAGGATAAGCAAGGTAAGGTTATAGAAGGTGAGGATTCTGTCATGGCTAGGTGGGCTGAGCATTTTAGTGATGTACTAAACAATGTAGTTAGTTCTACTCCCATTGTTTGCAATGATGATAGATGCATTGGTGGCTTTAATGTTGGCCCTATAACACAATCTGAAGTTATTTTGGCTGTTTCTAAATTTAAACTACATAAATCCCCAGGGGTAGATGAAATTACTACCGAAATGCTTAGAGCTGGGAATGTTTCGGTTACCACTTGGATGACTGAAATTCTGAATATCTTTTATGATAAAGGCATGGTTCCTCAGGATTTTACCAGAGCTATTGTTATCCCTATTTTCAAAAAAGGTGATCGCAGTTCTTGTGATAACTATAGGGGTATCAGCCTACTCTCTGTTCCAGGTAAAGTTCTTTCCATGATTGTGCTTAATAGAATTAAGAATCTGGTTGACAGTCAATTGCGTGATGAGCAATGTGGATTCAGAAGTGGTAGGGGATGTGTGGATCAGATATTTTCACTTAGGCAGATTCTTGAGAAATGTTTAGAGTTTCAGAAACCTTTGGTTGCTAGCTTTGTTGATTTCAAAAAGGCTTTCGACTCTGTTGATCGTCATAATTTGTGGCTGATTGTGAAATCATATGGTATACCAGACAAGTTAGTTAACATAATGAAAACTCTCTATAATAACACTGAGTCGTGTGTGAGAGTTGGTAAGGCTTGTAGCAATTGGTTTAGCATTACTTCTGGTGTTCGACAAGGGTGCATTTTGTCTCCTTTTCTCTTTAGCTTGGTTATTGATTATGTTATGCGAAATTCACTTCAAGGGAAAGATTTTGGCCTTAAATGGGCTGGAGATACGAAAATTTCTGATTTAGATTATGCTGATGATTTAGCCCTTTTGGCAAATGATGTTGATGAGATGAACTCTTTCATTCGAGCTGTTGATGAGACTGGTAGTAGAGTAGGTTTGGTTATAAACAGAGAGAAAACTAAAGTGATGAAAATTGGTCAGGCAGGCTGTGATTCAGTTAATCTGAATGGTTGCAGTCTTGAGCAGGTGTCACAGTTTAATTATCTTGGGAGCTATGTAACAGATAATGGTGATGTGCGGCATGAGATTAACAGACGAATAGGGATTGCTGCCGGGACTTTTAAGAATCTATGGAGAGTGTGGAGAAATAGGCGTATACACCTAAAGACTAAAATTAGACTGTATAATAGTTTGGTTCTTTCTAGGGTTAGTTATGGTAGTGAAACTTGGACACTTTGTAAACAAGATAACAGGAAACTAGATGCTTTTGATTCCAGATGCTTACGCAGTATCTTGGGCATTAGGTGGTTCAACTTTGTAACTAATGATGAGGTTAGGCAAAGGAGTTTGCAACCTCCTTTAAGCTGCATATTGTGCAGAGAGAGACTCTGTTGGTTTGGCCATGTTGCCCGTATGAATAATTATAGATTGGCGAATAGGGTTATGAACAGTGTGCCTAAAGGCCTCAGAAAGAAGGGGCGACCTAGGATGCGGTGGGCAGACAATGTCAAACAGGACCTTGTTAGAATTGGTGTGCAGTGGCTAGATGCAGTAGATGTAGCTCAGGATAGACTTGCTTGGAGAACTAAATTGCACGGTCTGGTTGGACCTCCGTAGCCCATGGCTGCTTGAGGATGATGATGATAAATTTTTTAAATTTTATCAAATATTTAATAATTTTAATGGGAGCATTGTGACCGTAGTTGTTGGGCAATAAAAATAGAATGAGTAAGTTGAAATAATGCAATAATAATTGCAAATAGAATGAGTAAGTTGAAGACTGCATATCAAGTAAAGCAATATGAGTTGACAAAAAAATTATAAGTGGATTATAGATATTTATTTAAAATTTCAAGTAAAAACTTGATTTTGTTTGCGGGCCACAAAAATCCTTGTGCGGGTCGCTAATTGGACAGCGCTGCTCTATACTATACTATCGAAAATTCGAAAAATACGAAAGGAAATATTAGATCAATACCTGTACAACCAGCTAAATAATCTTTACTTTTTCTCAACAAAAAACAGCAAAGTTAACAGTGTGTCGGTTAAACGAGTGTCTTTAAATGAGGCTCTTATATGTTTTTTATTACTGCATTTCCTTTATTAGCTCTGAAAATTTTTCATCTTTTTTACGTAAAAAAATTTCATTATTTCTGTAATAATAAGTAAAAATGTGAAATATTGAAATATATATGATATCTCCAAATAATAAGAAGGATGCTCGCGCCGGGTCTATGAGATCCATTCGTTACAATTCTGTGTTCTGCTATAGTGTTAAGTAATTAATGAGTTGATCTAAATGAAATTGGACTAAAGTATAGTAAAGGAGTGACTTGAAAAGTACTGAGAAGGATAGGTCCTAATTAGCGTCGTTTGAAGAAATTCAAGCTACAGTATTCGGTGAGTTACTATCGAAATGCTTTAGTTTCACTTTAAGGGTACACCCAGGAAAGTTGGTATGTTTTAATATTAAAGTTCAGAGTTTTAATTATTAAAGACTGATAAAAAGTGTAGAAGCTGTAATGAAATTAAATTAGTTTCATTTTATCCGCATTCATAAAAACAATTGGAATTTTTATTATCAAAATGATACAGTTAACTTTGGATCAAATTAGTGCAGAGCTTCGACCACGAAATTACGCATACAGCTTGCTGCCGTTATAGTTTGACGCAAGGCCCACTCAGGAGTAAGGAAAACGTTTCAGGGGCAAGGGGAAGACGAGATGGAAGACGTAAAAAACTTCGGACGCACGTCATAGGTGACAATGCATTACCGTATTTCTTCGATTCTAAGACGCACTTTTTTTTTTCTATATAAACGTCTTTAAAAACGGGGTGCGTCTTAGAATTGCAGTTTTTTTTTTGTTGTTGTTGTTTTTCGAATTTTCCCGCGCTTTGCAAACTGCACCACACGTTTTGTTTTTACGGAAACCCCGCCTCCAAGTTTCACCGTTATCGCATTCTCCAATTCCATTAGAGAAATAAAGTGGCGTGGGTATTTTCCTGCACTTTCCAAGTGTGAAGACACCGTTATTTCATTACAGTGGAGCTCACTCAGCGACAACTAGGAAGTTGGTGACTGGCTGTTGACTGACAACCTTCCGCTGACACCTTCCGGAAAAAATGAAAGCGCCGGCATCAAAATTGGCGGAATGGGTATCAACAGTTTGGAAGTTAATCGCAGAAAGAATAGTGCAGCACTCTGTTAAAAAAATGTTGCATCCCCAACGCTTTCGATGGCTCAGAAGACGATATATTGTGGGATAATGAAGATAAATACGACTCAGAAGAATCAGACTCTGATATTAATTCAGAAGGAAGTGATGAATAACATACCTACTAATAAATAAGTACTATTGTTGTTACTAAATTGAAATCTATTATAATAAATATATTTGTTAGATATATTTTAGCGTTTTATTTTTATTTTTTTCTGAGAATCAAAGCTTTTTTTCTGTTGGTGGTACTGAAATTAAGGTGCGTTTTACAATCGATGGCGTCTTAGAATCGAAGAAATACGGTAGTCAGCTAAATTAATATTCACTATTTTCCTAAGGGTAACCGAAGGTTTGCAGGTTTTTACGCCCGAGTTAGATGTGCCTCAGACGTGCTGTGCTAAACGTCGTGTAGAAAGATGAAACAAACCAATGCACCATAGTAAAGGATCACACAATTTATTTACATTCACACATATATGTACATATGGGAATGTGCTCAATTCTGTGGGTCTTAGCAGCACTCAATATCAGAACGAAACGTTTTTACATATGTTCTAATAGACTTCCTCCACTCAGTTTTCTTTAATCGAATGCTGCTCTGCTACTGCAATCATTCATATGATAAGGTAGAAATCTGTACGTTACAGATTTCCCTTTACCAATCTCAAAATTCAGCAAGAGGATATTTAATCCTTGCCTAAACCACCTCTTAGCCGTTCCCGTGGCCGAGTGGTTAGCACGCTTGGCTACTGACTTAAGGGACCTGGATTCGAGCCCCGGATAAGGCATGGATGTACGTGTCGTTTTTCTGCTGAGGTCCTGCCATTCTCTCAGACCTTCTACTGTGGCATATAAACTGACAGGCTCCTGTCAGTTTCTATCAGATAATTATTTTTATCTTCGGATTTACCTAAATCTTCTATTAGATAGTCAACCGCAGCTGTAAAACAATTCTCATCCTTTACCAACATCTCACATTTAATTTTATCATCACCATCTATACTATTATTTACTTTGTTCTCATGTACATTACTAGATTTCATATCTTTACCTCTTATCTTAATCATCTTATCTTTGTTCTCATGTACAATACTAGATTTTATATCATCTCTATCATCTTCCTTCTTATTGGTTACACATGGTTTCGTTCTTATTACCTATATAAATATTTTCTTCATTAAAGACCTTAAACCTAACCTCATACATAACTTATTCTTAACGTTTTCAGTCAACATTTCATTTTTATCATTTACATTATCATCAAAGACTCTGGTGTCAACCGGGAGATTCCTTGAGGGAATATATTATTCTGCAATGGAAACTGAATCTCTAATAACACTCCACCCCCCACCCTGTAGTTTTTTTCGCTCGATTGCATCATTTTTCCTTTTTATCTTTTTCTGTATTCATGCCTGGCTTCAAGCAACGTGATATGTGCCCCAATTTTTCCACATCTTTTGCTTATATCAAAATAGTTATCCCATAACAGGGCCAGAATACAGAAAATAAAAGTTGGTGTAAGTGACACAATGGCACCAAATAAAATAATAATAAAAGCAGTGGCAAGAAACTGGATTTCCATTGCAGTATAACATTTCCCCCTCAGTTTTAGAGGTCTTTAAAAATTTTCTTCCAACATGCGTGAAATATGCAGAAGTTTCATAATTTTTTGCCTCCATCACCTTTATTTTCATTCTTAAAGTGGGGGAAGAGATATATATATATCAAAATCGTTGTCTCGGAACAGGTACAAAAACATCTACAAAAAATAAAGTTAGGGTAATTGACAAAATCCCGCTAAAAAAAATGGCAGACCAAGAGAATGGATTTCCACTGCAGTATAATATTTTCCCATACGTTTCAGAGATTTAAAAAACAAAATCGGAAAAATGCGTGTTCGGTTGCTACTGCGGTTACTGAGAAGAGCGAGTAAACAATAAACTTCAGACTGACCACTGCTGACCAACAGGAAGGTCGTTTATGAAGTACGTCAAACGGCCTAGTTCTTTCTGAAAAAGGGATCCTAAAAGGACAGGGTTCAGTTCTGTGTTCAGAAGTATGTACAAGTGTAATAATTTGTTTTTGCTTCTATCACCCTTACTCGCGTTCTCAAAGTGGGGAGATGACCCCCCCCCCCCATATCCGGCCGTGTCTCAGAATATATTTAAAACTCGATCGATGAAAGATGTAAGCCACATATTAGAAGTGTAGCTTAATATCTTTCTCAATTGAATTCCATTGAGATTCGAAAAGATCAACCCACTCAGAAGGCAAGAACCTGCCAACCGTCACTCTCTGCAAATACAAAAATATATGGATATACAGCTGCAGTAGTCGCGGTCATGTGCTATCATGTTCCTAAGACATAAATTCATGGTTTGCTATCGCATAAGATAAAAGATCATAATTTCCTGGTGAATGAAAGCTGATTCTTTTGGTTTTATCTGAGTTTATGCAAATACGATTAATGCCAGATCAGTTAATAATTTTGTTCAAATCATTTTATGTCTCCTATATTGTGACTTCGCAAAACTCCCCATCCTGTCCACGATCAGTGTTGGATATCAATGGAATTGGAAAGGTCGCCGTCCGTCAGATGGGACATTAAACCGTGGTGACGTGTGCGAGAGAGCCAGATCCTGTGCAAGTTAAGAAACATGCTGGATGGTCTTGATGGGAGGTTACCATCTATCTTCCAAAATCTGTCTGGTAGCCCCCACTCTCAAGCTTCTCTGAGCCTTCAGGGTCATTGTGGCCCGGCCATTTAGTCCATTCTGGGCAAAAAAGTACCGCTCAATGGTTGGGTTGGGTTGTTTTACCCCTGAGCGGCACTTTTTTGCACACCATGGGCTAAATGGCCAGATCACATGGACCCCGAAGGCTCAGAGAAGGTTGGGGGAGGGGACCCACTGGAACAGCTGTTGGGAGACAGATGGTAGCCTCCCGTCAAGGCCATCCAGCGTGTTCCTTAACGTGCACAGGGTATGGCTCTCCCACACACGGGGCCCCGGTTTAACGTCCTATACGACGGACGGCGGCCTTTCCAAGCCCATCGGTGTCCCCTACTGACCGTGGGCAGGGCGGGGAATTTTGCGGAGATAAATCTCAACGCTGACCCAGCTGGGACTCGAACCTGGGAACTACAGATTACGAGCCTGGCGCACTACCGACTGAGCCACCCCCGCTCAATGGTAAAACAACGTAACCCAACCTATATTGTGATTCACGATAATCAAGGCGGTGTCATTACCATAAATATAAGGAGAGCCCTTCAATATAAGGTTTGCTAGATCATTAATGTTAATAAGAGCGAACCTTGTGAGACAGCAGATTTTTCGAGATCATTAATTTGAGATTTTAGAGCATATTCTCTTGAGTGAGATGATCACATGTTGGTTCAATGGAAACCAACTTATGCATAGTATAGAGTTGCGTCGCTTCATAATTATGAAATTTACTCAAGAGTGTATTATGCTGTGATGAGAAAAATTCTACCGAATGTGAAGTGTTTGGTTTCATATCTTAAATGCGAAATTTCATGTATTAAGGTTTGAAAATTGCTGGCTTCCTGGTTTCCATTAAACCAACATGTGATGATCTCACTCAAGAGAATATGCACTTCCTCTTTTGTTTGGTTATTGACTAAGTTATGCGACATTCACTGCAAGGGAAAGATTTTCGCCTTAAATGGTCTGGAGATATGCAAGTTTCTGATTTAGATTATGCTGATGATTTAGCCCTTTTGGAAAACGATGTTGATGAGATGAACTCTTTCATTAGGGCTGTTGATGAGACTGGTAGTAGAGTAGGTTTGGTTATAAACAGAGATGAAAATTGCTCAGGCAGGATGTGGTTCAGTTAATCTGAATGGCTGCACTCTTGAGAAGGTGTCTCAGTTTAATTATCTTAGGAGCTATGTAACAGATACTGGCGGTGTGCAGCATAAGATTAACAAACGAATAGCGATTGCTGCCGCGACTTTTAGGAATCTATGCAGTGTGGAGAAATAGCCGTAAACACCAAAAGACTAAAATTATACTGTATAATAGTTTGGTTCTTTCTAGGGTCAGTTATGGTAGTGAAACTTGAGGCTTTCCAAATAACAGGAAACTTAATGCTTTTGATTTTAGATACTTATGCAGTATCTTGGGTTCAACTTTGGTAAGTAATGATGAGGTTAATCAAAGGAGTCGGCAACTTCCTTTAAGCAGCATATTTTGCAGAGACTCCATAGGTTTAGCCATGTTGCCCGTATGGATAATTATAGTTTAGCGAATAGGGTTATGAACAGTGTGCCTAAAGGCCTCAAAAAGAGGAGACCTAGGATGCGGTGGGCAATGTCAAACAGGACCTTGTTAGAATTGGTGTGCAGTGGCCAGATGCAGCAGATATAGCTCAGAACAGATAAGCTTGGAGAACTAAATTGTATGGTCTGTTGGACCTCCGTAGCCCATGGCTGCTTGAGAATGATGTCGTACCGAAGAGGAGCCTCCTCCAAGTGTCTTAGACAAGATATGATACAGAATGTCTTCTTGTTGTAGTCCATATTATCTTCCTATGTCAGGGATAGTAATAACAGATTGTTCCTGTTTCCGTTATTTTCATTTCCCCCAAAAAATGGAGATGAAAATATAACGGAATCAATTGTAACAAGTTATGTGAAATGAAAGCTTGCGATATGATGAATATCTCTTAATACATATTTTGGACAACTTTACGTAATTCAGTTAGCAAAAGATGAACCTGTGCTGATGAACCGAATGCTGGTAAAATCTGGTAGTCAGTTAAACGTGTTTTTCTTATGTTTATTTACATTTTTTTTATACCGTAGACATTTCAAGAGCATCAGTTCAGAAACATTTGATTGGAAACTGCGATATATATTATAGTCAAAAAAATTTCGTAAATGCGATACTTTGAAATATCTGTGTTGCCATAGATGTCAAGGCTGCGTTTTGGCCTCAGTTGGTAACACTCCAGGCTCGCAATCTGCAGTTCCAATATCCGGGACCCAAATGTGCCTGCCTTGAGATATATCTCAGCTAACTTCCATTCTTCTCTTTCAAAAAGGGGACAGCGATGGGATTAGAAGGGCCACAGGTCTTCGAGTGGGACTCTAAGCAGTGGGTCCAGTATGCAGGAAAGTGATACCCTATACAAGTTGAACAATATAGGCCTATCTGTCTAGTGGTTGGCGTACCTGAGTACCGTGTCCAGCAGGTATGTCCTTGTGTTGTGTTTGTATGTTGGATGAGAAACTAAAAAAACTATGATAAATCTTCTAGGTTATGTCCTTTCGGTAAAAATTAAAAATCTAGAATTTACTCTCACCCAAAAATTTTTTCAAGTCCATGCATCCTCCCAAAATAATTTTAAATATTTTCTCTCCAATCAAATTAATAAGATTTCAAATTTACCATTCAATAGATACCAACTTAAAATACTTTATCGCCTTAGAACCAACACAATAATGAACGAAACAAAATATTAAAATTAAATTATCAACTTCGCCTGTCCTCAATGTCACACCATTGACTCTATTCATCTTCTTCTTTTAAATTCTACTATCTACAAAACTCAAAGAGAAAATTTTTTTCAATCATTAGAAAAACTTGACATCCATTGTTTCGAAACTAATACAATTTTAAATTGCACTCCAACAGATTTACACCTTAAAACTCTTTCCTATTTATTTGAATTTTTACAAACCCCTATATGGCATCATAATTAAATTACTTGATTTTCAACTTAAATATTAAACGAGAAAGCCTGTAAAAGGAACTCTCAATTTCTAGTAACGTACAACAACCACCTTTCGGCAAAGGTTTCTTCTTCCCTTATTTAAAAAAAACTATGCTTGATGGCCTTGACAGGAGGCTTCCATCTGTCCCCTAACATCTAGCCAGTGGATTTCCTTAATAATAATATATTTCATGCAGGGGGTTACAGTAAAGCCAAGGGTAATTTTGAATATTAATTTAAACGTTCAAGTGACTTGATTTACACCCTTATTCTCTGAAACCTTGTGTTCTGACCTTTGACCCACTTTATCAAAAAAAGTGCCGCTAAGGAGTAAAATAATTCAAGAGTAGGTGCCTTTCTTATTTTGATATAGGAAATATACAACAAAGATATAATCTATTTCTTAATAAAAGTCTGACTACAGTAGTTTCTTTTCATTTATCTTTAAACGTCTCATAATCTGATTAATATGCATATTTTTGGATATATTTTTAACATTGAGTATCATAAATTAAGTATGCTAAACATTTTATTCAATTTGAAAAAAGTAATATATACAGAAATTCGTTCGTTGTACATGATACATCGTCTATTATCTTCACATTCGTAGTACAAGCTTTCTTTTTTCCAATGCAGAATTGTGACCTAAACACTAAACATCTTTCGCTTGTTATGCCAATAACTGCCAGTTGACCTACTCTATCACCTTCTGAAGAACTGTAAGAATTCACCGTAGAAACTGGATGGTTTTTAACTGATTTTAAATTATTGGTCTACCACCCGGAAGTTGTCGTTTCTGATTCTGCCTCCGATGGGGAATCTGGTGTGCTGGAATGTGATTTATTCTCTGAACGTTTTGTTTCTTGCGGCAGACAGTGGGTCATCCACTTTTCCCCGAGTCCAAATCTTCTTCTTTTTCTCTCATGATAAAACAAATTTGTTTTCTTCACTTTCCTCTAGGTAATACACTTTTAACGGATTCCAAGTTTCTTGTTCTGTCTCCCATAGGAGAACTGTGCGCAAATATACGGCCTACATTCTGAACATTTGGCATGTAGCTTAAGAATGAATGTGTCATCAATATGATTTGAACTGGAAGAGTCGGAAACGCAAAATTTTGTTTCACAGTCCCTCGTTACCGAAAGAAAATTTGTTGAGCATAATTTTTTGTTGCTATTAAGGCAACGATCCTCTGCATCAACTTCATCTGATGATTCAGTGTTGGACCTTTTTCCTGAAGAAATCGAATAAGAATTTTCTTCTCCAAACTTATTAGGATTACGAATATATAATAGATTATAAGGTAGAAAGGTATGCATGTGATACATATTATTCAACAATGTTATCTCAGCATCTCTCTCATCATAGTCACTATCTGATGTCACTGTAGATTCTTGTTTGGATGTACAGCTCGCAGAAGCGATAGCCAGATCTGTCCTTCCTGGAGTAGAACTCATATCTTCAGTAACTCTGCAAGAAGAAAAAAACATTTAAAACATTTTATGTTTTTTAATGTTTATCTCTTTCAAACAAAAAAAACTTATCACTTAAATATTTGACTAAAATATATTGTAATGCATCTCTATCTGAGAAATATATTGTGTATGAATATGTACTCTATTTCCTAAATTTCAAAATCGTTGTCTCCTATTCACCAAGACTCAAGCTAGATAATTGAAACTAGTAAAAATTAACACTAGAAGGCTTTTATCTATATATTCCATTTAAAATCCATATTTACACTATTATTCTCGTCATTTCTCTGTCGGATCATTTGCAGGTATATCCAAACCCAGATTTCCATTATCTGAGCGTTTAATAAATCTGGGTTTGGAAATATCATTTGCAGATATATCCAAACCCAGATTTCCATCCTGATCGATAACAAGTTGCAATCAAACGGCCAAATCACAAGGACTCCCAATGGTTTAGAGAATATTTCACATACCTGTTAGGTGACAGATGAAATCCACCCATCAAGGCGTGTTTTTTAACGTACATAGTGTGTGGCTGTCCTGTCTTACACATTGGGCAATGTCTTTATGCCCCCTCACTAAGGGGCATAAAGACATTGCCCAATGTGTAATTGCCAACTTGCAACTGCTTGCTTTAATTGCTTTAATTTAATTGCTTTAATTGCCCAACTTGCAACTGCCTTTGCAAGTCGATTGGTGTACTCTTTCTCACCATGGGCAGGGTGGGAGCAAGCAGTGATAAATCTCAATGCTGTCAGAGTTGGAATTCGAACCTGGGAAATGCAGATTCAAGCCTGCGCCGCTACCGGCTGAGCCACCTCTACCCCATACAGGGTCACACTGATTATAAAGGTAACTGAAATGGAAAGATCAATGCGAAGTTTCAGAAGAAAATGATATTTTGTTTCTACACCCTTTTCTTGTGGACACGTCACTGTTAAATTTCAGGCTCTAAATCTTGTCCTGATCTTGCCCTGCTGTTTTTATCTCAAAGGGTTTAATACTACCTTAGTTCACTTTCTCTACGAGTGACGAGCTTTCAGCCATCCTGGAAACCGTGAACTCAATAAATAACCTTGGAAATGTTTCTTTTCACGTCCCAAGCCAATCCAAGTTGCCTCTACAAGGGATTCCAAAAGCTTGCAAAACCTTTTTAATGCACAATGTCCTCTAGATCTTCACTGCCAGTGTTGAGATCTATCTCCAGTGATTTGCATCCCATGGGTAATCCTTGCCAACAAACTCTCTGCCCACTGCAGAGGAAGCTCCAAGATATGTATGTTATTTACTATATCTCCCAGTGAATGTAAAATTTAGTTTAGCAGCTCTTGGAAAATTTTCTCTCCCAGAGTCAAAACTCTTTCTTGATTTCATTGAGTCCTGTAAATTCAAGTCGTTGTATCTCGGTAGCACGACAGTCTCATAATTTGTTTCCAGGTGCAAGTCCCAACTATGCGTGCATTGAAATTTATCCATGGCCCAATATGCAGGGGAGTTAAACCCTTTGCACTTAAAGAACATGCTCTATTGCCTTGATGGGGAAGTACCTTCTGTCTCATGATGTCTGGGAATTTTGATCAGCATTTCGTCGCAAGTTTGAGAACTCAAGAATTATTGAGGCAATCTCGGCAGCTATCTCCTCGACATGGTCTTCTGGTTTGTCACTGGGTTAGAGTGGGTCTGGAAAGACTAGGCTCAGTTTTAGATTAGGCAGAATAAAACAATTGTTTTCGAGATAATATAGGCACTTTTACCTTCGTTTCATCATATTATAAGCTATATTCGTAGCTTTGAAGAAGAGGATTTACGTTGGAAATTTAAAATTGGAGTATTCTCCACTACCGTTTCTTTTCCAATACTAATATCCAGACCTAGATCAGATAAATTAAAGGGGAATAGATAGTGAATTGGCCACAAAACCGTGACCCAAGCCTCCCTTGTAACAGACTGCCATTTTGGTGGCAAAAAGCTTGCTATTGCACATAATTCCCATAGTATTAAACTTGTTTAAAAATTATTGATTTCGTTTTCATCGTATGTGCTTAAAATATCCTATGCTGCATTGATTTGGATAAGTCTAAAGCAAATATATTTTTCACTCTTTTAATTGCGTTACATTTCAACTTTGGCAGCTACAGACAGTATTTGTCATAATAGTTGTTTCATGTTGCTGGGAAAAGCAAACTTTTGATTCATTTAGAGGTCATGTATAGAGTCTAACATCCATCTTTAAAAACTGGACCATTTTGTAAAAGGGACCTTGGCCCCTTTATCATCTGGTCCATGAGAAAAAATTTTCTGTTGGAGAATGCGTCAAAAAGTAGGGACAAGTACAGTGAAGTGCTAGCGAACCTACATGTTGGCGATTAGGCTTTTGGCCGCCTAATAATGAAGGTGGTGGCTGAAGTTTGGTGCCAAGAAAGTATTGCGTCGTAGTTTTGTGGCAAGGGGGCGGTGAGTGGAGAGATTTGAAGTTAAAAGGCTTCTGGGAGTGAAAATTGTAGAGTGTGTGATCACTGTGCGGCCCATGTTGGCCGGAGGTTGGTAAGAAATGTGCAAGGTCAAATGTAAAAATTCAAAATCGTCCCCATTTCAAGTGGATGGAGGGGGCAAAATTTTGAGGTTGGGGAGGTAGGTGGGGGTATGGAATAGGTGAAAAATTAGGGGGCCGGGGAAATTTCCCTCGAGGGGGGGTGAGAGAAAATAATTTTTCTTCTCTAAATCTGCCCTCGTGTGTCATGGATAATTCAGGGGGCCTAGTAAATTGGTGTGCGGGTGGGTAGGTATCTTTATGGAATAAGTGGTAAAATTCGGTGAACAATTCTGGGGTGGGGAGGGGAAAGTGTAATCTGGTAGGTTAACCTTATGATAGTGTGTGATGCAGTGAAGTCTCGCGCAGGGACTAGAGCCTCAAAAGGCTTAGCAAGAATGAGAGCTACTGATAAATTTAAAATTGGTTTTCAAGGGTGAGGTGAGCTAAGTTATTGGTAAATTAATCAATAATGGGTATTTTTGGAATCGGGGAGAGGGGTTGGGGGGTGTTAAAAAAAGTGTGTTAATGGCCGAGTGGTTAGCGCGCTTGGCTACTGATCTACGGGACCTGGGTTTGCCCCGGATAAGGCGTGGATGTTCGTGTCGTTTTCCTTGAGGTCCTGCCATCCTCTCAGACCTTCTACTCTGGCATATAAACTGATAGGCTCCTGTCAGACCTCTGTGGCAAGCAGCTACTTGAGGGGGTATTTATTTTTATTATTTTTATGTACTTATAATTGTACATTCAGTTGTAATTCAGTGTCTGATTTCAATGAAGAGTGTTCTCTTATGGCTGTGTTTGTGGATGGTGTCAGAAATGTTGAGAGGTGTATTTTACTGATTTAGGGTGTGAATATTTAAATTTACCACCACTAGTTGTTACCATTTTTGAAAAAGAATACTTTGGGAGTTGTAGTCTATTGTACAGAGTATACAGGGTTTTTTTTTTTTGAAAACATCAATACAAATGCACTAGGGAAATAAGGTGGTGCAGTAATGTGTCCAAAATGCTTCTTTTTTGTCCTTGCAATGGATCTTTTGAGTAAGAGGTGTGGTGAAGAGTCTGCAGGAAGTTGAAAGGTTAAAGGATTTTGCCAGTACTTTGTATGAAATGGGCCAGGGCCCTGAAATGTGATTTTGCCTTTGTATGGGTGGGGTTTAGGATGGTCTGTAGGGTGAATGTTGTATAGAGGCTGGCCATCTCGGCGATTCACTGCCATTGGTTCATCGAGTCACGTGGTTTATGGGCGCCATGTTTTGTTGTACCGTGAGACGAAAGCTTGCGAGTGTATGCACCAAATTAAAACTTCTCAGTTGTTAGTTTTATATATTTCTATCACTTTTTTTGTCTATAAAAGCTGTCATATTTAATGTAAAAATTATAAATAAAAAATAAATACCCCCTCACTCAAGCAGCTGCTTGCCACAGAGGTCTGACAGCAGCCTGTCAGTTAATGTAAAAAATTTCCCTCAAAAAAAATAAATATTTTTTTTCCCCGAGAAACTTCATCAGACGGCAATTGGCTGCAAAAATGAGATGAGCTAACTGAAACCAACAAATAATTTCTATTAAGGTTCATTTGAAAAACGAGCTAATGCTTCCACTTTATCATCTGCCTATGCCAATATTTGTTCGTCCGTCTATAAGACAATCAGTTTTCTTAGTTTTAGAGCTATTTTTGCGTTGGATAGGTGTCGAACAAATATTGCGATTCACAATTTTGAAATTTTTCAATAGCTTTAATAGCGCCCTCTAGCGGTGGAAAAAGATGGGGAAAATGCTAAAATTTCAAACGAATATTGCAAACAAACTACACTGGAAATGCGAAATTTTGGTAGTAGAATGTTATGGTCAGAAGGTCTACAACGGCAACAAGGCTTTACTCTCTTAGCCAAAAGGGGATGCAAAAATGAAACTTTAAGAGATAAACGAAATAATCTTTTTTGGGGGGGAGGGGGGGGGGGTTTACAGGTACTAACAAAATATTAATTTTACATTTTCGAATCCCCATCAGTTGGAATTTCCACTGTTAGAAAGTAATAATGGCAATAAATAAAAGCACGAAAGGCATCCTCTAGGGACTGAAAAAAGCTGGTAATACCATATCGTTAAACGAAGATTGCAAACGATCTATTTATGATAGAAACTTAAAATTTTGGTCATAAAGTGTAATGGTCAAGTTGCTTACACAAATAGTAATGATTTGTCTTGTTATAGCAAGGGAGTGTTGGTAAAATGCAGCTTTACGACCTTAAGAGATAAATGAAAAGCACTTTTTGCGCTTTACAGGTACCAATAAAATATTAATAGTTTATTTTACCAATTATGCAGTATTTCGAATTTCCACTGCCAAAGGGTGCCGAATGTGTGAAATAACTAGAAGAATGCATATCGCCTCTGAGCATTGAGAATCTCGTTTTCAAAGAGAATGAAGTTCTTCCTTTGCTACTTTCTTTCCTTAAAAGTTTTAATTATGGATGTTTGTGTTGGTTTTCTGCTGATGTCCCGCCATCCTCATGGACCTTCCACTATGCCATAAAAACTGTTTCCTGGCAGACCTCTGTGGCAAGCAGCTGCTTGAGTGGGCATTTTTTTTATGTATGATGGGGAAAATGCACATAGTAGTATTTTATTAGTAATTATAAAACATAAAAAGTATGTTTTTAGTTCTTAAATTTAAAAAGTTGCTTTTCTCTCGTTCCTCTGAAAATAGTGGGCAGATTATTGCTATCAGTGGAATTTCTACCATAACAGAACTCTACAAGCCTGAATTTCTACCATACACAGATCACTTGAAACATTCGTTAAAGGTTTTGCAGTTTCAATATTTAGTGATCTCTCTAATAATATAAATTAAAACTACCTTTCAAAATACGATTTACATTTCATTAGTAACCAACTAAAAAAAAGAGATTTCCAATTATTTCTTAAAACAAAATCGTTAAGTTTCTTACCTACCTTGGGCTCAGGGTCAACTCATTGTTGTCAATGGAATTTTTAAGATTGTCACATTCCACGACCAAAATTTCTAGCCTAACTACATCGTTTGTAATATTCGTTTTAAATTTTGGGGATTTTTCGATTTTTTTCAACCGTTAGAGGGCAGAATTATAGCTTTTGGGAAATTCGCAAAATGCAAAATTTCATCAATACCTTTCCAACCCAAAAAGAATTATTAATTTATCTCTAAAAACATACTTTTTTGTCAACACAAAAAAAAGTTGCATTCACCTCCCCCCTGGGTTTAAATGGTCAAGGGATTGTTGCCAATGGTAACTTCGTAACGTGCACATTTCAAACTTCAAACATAACTATATCGTTTGGAATATTCGTTTGATATTTTGGAATTTTCAAATTTTTCCACCGTTAGAGGGCATAGTTATAACTTTTAGGAGATTCGAAAAATGAAAATCGTAATATTTCATCAATACCTATCTAACACAAAAAATTTTTATTTATTTATATAAACAAAAAAGTTTGATGCCCATAGAAAGTTATTTTTTTTTTAAAAAAAAAGCTCTAAAAATTACTTTTCCTTTTTAGCCGTTAAGGTGTTTCCAATCGTGAGAAATCAAATCTGAATCCTTTTCAGGAATCCATAAGTATCCGTGCAATACAATTTAGCTATCCACGTTAAACAATCCGAGCACAACAAAACATGGTGTCCAATTTTGAGATGGCCAACCTCTACCTATATAAGGCCTCTAGATTCATTAATATCAGATCGTCAAAGCTAACAGTTTACAATGTTAATAAGTTGTTCATCAAATGAAAGCTAGACAGAGAATGCAACTCATAATGGCACACCGGCAGTTTTGATCTCTCAGCCGCCATATGGTTTGGAGCAATGTAAATGATACATCATGTTTCCTAAGCACTATCAGTTGTTGACCACGGACCATGGACAACCAACTCACCAATTTTCTTTTCTCAAAGTATTGTATAAAAACTGTTTTATTCAAGTTACTTCCGTAAAAAAAAGCACTAAATGCGCGATTTCAACTAATGAAAAACAGTTTAATAATCTTTCTGTCATAACTTTCAAAATATTTCCTAAAAAAATTGAATACTCATCATCCTCAAGCAGCCATGGGCTACAGAGGTCCAACCAGACCGTGCAATTTAGTCCCCATGCATGTCTTTCCTGAGCTACATCTGCTGAATCCGGCCACTGCACACCAATTCTAACAAGGTCCTGTTTGGCATTGTCTGCCCACCACTTCCTAGGTCTCCCCCTCTTTGTGATGACCATAGGCACACTGTTCATAACTCTATTCGCCAATCTATAATTATCCATACAGGCAAAGTGGCCCAACCAACGAGTCTCTCTCTCACAATATGCTGCTTAAACGAGGTTGACAACTCCCTTGCCTAACCTCATCATTAGTTATAAAGTTAAACCACCTAATGCCAAAGATACTGTGTAAGCATCGAGAATCAAAAGCATCTAGTTTCCTGTTATCTTGCTCACAAAGTGTCCAAGTTTAACTACCATAACTAACCCTAGAAAGAACCAAACTATTATACAGTCTAATTTTAGTCTTTAGTTTATACCCCTATTTCTCCACTCTCTCCAAATTCTTAAAAGTCCTGGCAGCAATTCCTATTCCTTTTCCGTTCACTTCCACAAGAGAATATCTCTTTTGAAAGGTACTAACGGTCTGCACCACGAGAAGGCGGGGTCGCACATTAGGTGCTATGCCTGGCTGGTTCTATGCATCATCACAGGGCATTGATGCATAGCTCTAACAGTGAAGATATTGCAAAACGAGAACGTCAAAAAAAACATTTAATCATAAACACTTATTTCTAAATGTAAAATTTTAATTCTGCACGTAACACTAGCCAAAATAATGCCACTGAAGGTAATTTCACTGCAGATCAAAATAGTCTCATCGGAAATATGTCTAATACATTGGCAGAAATTGAAAAAAGGTTGTTGGGTTGTTTTACCTCTGAGCGGCACTTTTTTGCACATTATGGGCTAAATGGCCAGGTCACATGGACCCCGAAGGCTCAGAGGTTGGGGGAGGGGACCCACTGGAACAGCTGTTGGGAGACAGATGGTAGCCTCCGGTCAAGGCCATCCAGCGTGTTCTTTAACGTGCACAGGGTATGGCTCTCCCGCACACGGGGCCACGGCTTTACATCCCATCCGACGGACGGCAGCCTTTCCAAGCCCATCGGTGTCCCCTACTGACCGTGGGCAGAGCGGGGAATTTTCCGGAGATAAATCTCAACGCTGACCCAGCTGGGACTCGAACCTGGGAACTACAGATTACGAGCCTGACGCACTATCGACTGAGCCCATTGAAAAAAAGAGTTGGGTTGTTTTACCTCCGAGTGGCACTTTTTTTTGCACACAATGGGCTAAATGGCCAAGTCACACGGACCCCGAAGGCTCAGAGAAGGTTGGGGAAGGGAACCCACTGGACAGCTATTGGGAGACAGATGGTAGCCTGCCGTCAAGGCCATCCGTGTTTTTTAACGTGCATAAGGTATGGCTCTCCCACACACGGGGCCACGGCTTAACGTCCCATCCGACGGACGGCGGTCTTTCCAAGCCCATCGGTGTTCCCTACTGACCGTGGGCAGGACGAGAAATTTTGTGGAGATAAATCTCAATGCTGACCCAGCTGGGACTCCAACCTGGAAAGTACAGATTACGAGCCTGGCACGCTACCAACTGAGCCACCCCCGCCCCCATGGAAAAAAGAACATCATTAACAAATCAAGTGTAAACTACGAGATTTAGTAGAAATGACTTGTTGAAAAAGGGTAGTGATCACACATGTGAAATGATTCAATGTTTATTTTACCTCTTAATGAGATTTACATTTTACAGAAGGCACATTTTAATAAGGTGTTGAACCTCCTCGAGCTGCAATACAAGCTTCTAATCTGGCATGCAATCGGTCGTACAAATGATGGATATCATGCTGGGGTTATACCATTCCATGTGCTTTCAACTTGGATGCATAATTCTGCGATTGTTGTTGCCTGCCACGGTCCGCAGAAGTCTTTGATCCAGTCCCAGCCATGCTCGATTAGAGAAGTCCAGAGAGCGTGCTGGCCAAGGGAGTTGCACTGTCTGACGAGCATGTCGAGTTGCCTGGGCAGTGTAGGCAGACGTTATCCTCCTGGAATATCGCATTTGGGATTACACTCAAATGTGACAGGACAACTGGCTGTAATATCTCTGGCATTATTTTGGCTAGTGTATTGCAGAATTAAAATTTTACATTTAGAAATAACTGTTTATGATTAAATGTTTTATTTGACGTGTTCTCGTTTTGCAATATCTCGTATTGCTATTCAGTGTATTCTATACAAATACCAGACACGTAGGAGAGTGATAGCTAATTGCTCCCCACACCATGATGTCTGGTATGTGCCCTGTGTTGCTAGCGGATGCATGATGGAAGCAGCAGCTGACCTTGTCGCATTCGGACACGTAAACAACCATCAGACACTCCTAGGCAGAATTGGCTTTCATCACTCAAGACCATAGACTGCTATTCTTCCCTCCAATGAACTCGTTCTTGATACCACTGCAAACATGCTCGAGTGTGACGAGGAGTGGTAACCGTGCCCGTAGTCCTTCCAAGAGACTATTGCGTATCATTCTCGTAGGCACCCTTGGTATGACAGAGGATCGAATTGGTGATGTAGCCGTCCACTCTGTCACTGCCATTCTCTAGTGCATCTGTAACTGTGTTGCCCGAAACCACGTCTGCAAAGGCTCTTCTGACCATCATACCACTGCCGATACCTCTCTCCCAATGCAGCGTGCAATTTAATGAAAAGACCAACCTACTTCCTGAAGATCCACGTACGACCTTGCTCAAACTCCGCTAACTGAACAAATGTTGAACGCCAGCATCATCCAGGCATGGTAACTTCTTCAAAGGGCACTGAACAACACAAGACAATGTACGCGATGCATACATTTGCACGTTGTTATCCTCAGTGGCATAATTATTTCATCCAATGACTTTCAATCTTGGATCACGGTTTTTGCTACCCTTAACTATTAACATAAATGACGTTCCTAAAGGAATTCCTTCTCAGTGTTCTTTTTTCAATTTCCGCCAGTGTATATTGTAAACAATTCACCCGATCCATTGTATTTTTTTATAAAGTGGGAAACACACGAATCATTAAACAATATATCGCCGATCTGAAGTTATAGAGAACCCAGAAATTGAATATTCCCATCAGAAAGAGGCTAAAAAAATCTGAAAAATCAAAAAATTTTAATAATTCCACTAGAGACAGCAAGCCTAAAAAACATGAATATCGTAAAGCAATTCACCGCCCACTCGCATTATTAATAGTCCCAGAACTAAAATAATCCCATCAGGGACAACAAACGTAAAATACAAGAAAATCGTAAACAATTTGCCTCCGATTAGCATTATAAAAAGTCCCCAGAACAGACGTTCATATTATAAAACCCATCGTCTCACTTCCCACTTAACATGAACAATGAACGTATTTACACGTGGATAAATCCATCTGGTGAGCTAAGCGACCATATAAACCTTCAGACTAAGGTCGAGATTTTGGATCCCGATTTGCTGCACTGGTGGCTCATGCTTCTGTGGAGGGAAAATCTTCCACTCTGTTTGTGGGTTGACAGTCCAAAGTGAATAGATTCACATTATATGTTTTATCAGCTGGTAGATAATCCTGAGCAGAGGTAATCGGTCACCATAACTCTTGCTTCTACTGTCATCGTTAAATTTTACATTGAAGAGAAGTGTTACAGTACATTACTGTTTGCTTTATTTACTTTTATTACTACAAAGTTTTCACATTTTTATTGATTTTCCTGTTAAATATTAATTTTCCTTCAAGTGCACGACTGCAAACTGCTCTGTCCAAATAATATTTCATATATTCCGGTGGGTCTGTAAATGGTAGCTAGGTAGTCACTGGAAGGAGAGGTATGCACCAATCCCCTGTGATGATGCATAGAACTGGCCAGGTCCAGCACCTAATGTCCGACCTCGCCTTCTCATGGTGAGGGCAGTTAGTACCTTTCAAAAGAGATACTCTCTTCTGGAAGTGAACGGAATGGGAGGGCTGCCAGATTCAAATGGCCTACTGATCTGGACGGCTACTTTTCCTTTTTATCTAACCTGCTGAGAAATGGCCAACCACACAGAGTATATAAACTTACCGGCCAGAATTGGACTCTGAGCTTGATTATGGATCCTGAATTTGCTGCACCTGATGGGCTTAAATGAAGGGAGAATCTTCCACTCTGATTTCTCTTTATTTTTGGGTTGATAGGACCAAGTGAATAGATTCACAGGATATATTTTATCAGCTGGTGGATAATCCTGAGCAGAACTCATCGCAGGCACCTGAACTCTTGCTTCTACGGGCATATTCTACATTGGAGGGAAGCGTTCAAGTGTAGATGGCTTCAGCGTTTAATATTGTGGGAACGAGTCTTTGCCCTGTGACTGCGATTAGGGGGCTGCTTGATATTGTTAGCATTCCTCCTCTCAATAAACATAGTTTCTTTAAACAACCCACTAACAGTCTTCTCTCAATACGTAGTTGGAATGTGAGAACTCTGCACAGAGTGCTGATGTCCTAAGAATTCTACCGCTATAATTAAGATATTCTGGGCCTGCAAGAGACCAGATAAAGGTCAGATTCTTAAAAATAATCTTAAATCTGTTTTCAGGGAGGGAAAAGAATCACGAAGGCATAAGTCTGCTTCTAAGCAGACACACTAGTGATGCTCTTCCAGGATGAGTGCATTAATGCAAGGTTTCTTATAACAAAATTTCAGACAAGCATTAAAGACCTGAATGTTATATGCTGTTATAATACCAAAGTTTGCGATATAGGAGAGCTGAAACTGGATCTAACCATTTCCTTATTAAAAGTGTCTTAAAAAATTTACCTTTAATTCTGAAAGACCAGTTATAACTAAAGCTTATCATGATAGGTTTGCTTTGCTTACTACTGAAGTTGAGGAAGAATGGGACCGTATTAAACAAGAGGATAAGGCACTTGAGCTTATTTCGGAAAGAATGAGCTGTAAGAATATGCTTAATCAATACCCTACTGGTCCTAATAGAAAGCATTACATAGAGCGATCTTGAGGTGTTTCAATTTAATTATCTTGAAAACTACATAACAAATACTGAAGTGCGACATGCTATTTTCAAACGAATAGCGATTGCTGCTGCGAAAATTAGACTGTATAATAGTTTGGGTTGTTTTACCACTGAGCAGCATTTTTTTTGCACACCATAGGCTAAATCACCAGGTTACATGGACCACGAAAGCTCAGAGGTCGGGGAAGGGAACACTGGAACAGCTGTTGGGAGACAGATGGTAGCCTCCCGTCAAGACCACCCAGCATGTTCTTTAACGTGCACAGGGTATGGCTGTCTCACACATGGGGCACAGCTTAACGTGCCATCTAACTGACGGCAGCCTTTCCAAGCCCATCGGTGTCCCCTACTTCATTGTGGGCAGGTAGGGGAATTTTGCAGAGATAAATCTCAACGCTGATCCAGCTGGAACCCGAACCATAATGGTTTGGTTTTTTCTAGGGTCAGTTATGATAGTTGGATGCTTTCGATTCTAGATACTTATGCAGTATCTTGGGTTCAACTTTAGTAAGTAATGATGAGGTTGGTCAAAGGAGTCTGCAATCTCCTTTAAGCAGTATTGTGCAGAGAAACTCCGTTGGTTTGGCCATGTTGCTCATATGCATAATTATAGATCAGCGAATAGCCCAGTGTGCCTATAGGCCTCAGAAAGAGGGGGAGCCCTAGGATGCGATGGGTAGACAATGTCAAATAGGACCTTATTAGAATTGGTGTGCAGTGGTCAGATGTAGCTCAGGACAGATATGCTTGGAAAACTAAATTGCACAATCTGGTTGGACTCTGTAGCCAATGGCTGCTTGAGGATGATGAATTTCAGTCCATGGCAGATTGGTTAGTGTGCTTGGCTACTGATCTGAGAGGCTTAGAGTTCAAGCCCCGGCTAAGGCATGGATGTTTGTGTTGTCTTTCTGCTGAGGGTATTTTATAACTTGAAATTCATATTTATTTTTACATAACTCATCACAATCCAATATTTTTTAAGGCCAATTTAGTAATTTTAATTTATACAACTGACTAAATATATTAAAGTCAATTTCACTACAAAATTTGTGGTTCACCAGTTCGCCACTAAATTGGGCTCACACGTTAATTGTCCCACGTTGCCAGCAGAGAATTGCTGGTCGTGAGTTATTTAGATCTCCTTTACTATATCTATGACCTAGATCTATATAGGTAAATATTTTGAGTAAGGAAAATGTGGTTGAATCTTGCCAGAGCGAAGTGGGCCACTGCACTCTGTTTTCGTTTCCCTACATCCAGCATTTCAGGTGTTAGTTTCATAGAAAAATTGGAAGTGGGGTGAGTCGACTCCCCCACACCACATATCATTCTACAGAAAATCTCATACTATGTAACGATAGTTAGCCTCCAAATATACACCATTTAACACAACGGACAAGAATACTGGGTGTTGTATTGATTTTATGGCCCCCACAAGGGGGGGGGGGCTGATAGCGCTCTAGCCTGGGGGCCCTGCACGACAGGTCAGCCAGCTCAGATGAACAGAAGAAAAAAAAGCGACTTTATAAAATATTGACTTTTGTCCCACTAAAATTATTTTATTAGGCACATTACATTATCCTCTCATCATAGACTTTTTTCGTCTTCGTGATTTTTCGCCATTCATACTCTTATTTATGCCGATGGAGAACACGTGCCTGTTTTGATACATTTAAAAAGAAAATCAATTGCTATTTTCCTCACCCATTTTGAATTTCCAAAACTTAGACGATGGTCAACTTACCACAAAACTTGTAAATACATGAGAAAGAACTGTCAGAAGACTTACTGCTCGAATTCCTTCACCTGAAAAGAATTCACAAGTTTTCGATAGTGAAAGAAGCCCGATTAGAATTCTGAACGCAATTTACGACAAAAAAACTGCAAGGTATATTTGCCAATATCTGCCTCGCCATTAAACTGTTTTGAATAGCACCATTACTGTTTCTTCAGCTGAAAGATCGTTCAGCAGACTGGCAAATTCATTGAAAACATGGCAAAATCGTCATATCGGTTTATCGATTTGTGCGTTTGCCAAAATAGTTGTTCCACTGTGTCTAGCGCTCATCTACTTCCCCTATTTATTTATTCAAACAATTTCAAATAAATCATTTCTGTTTACGAATATCCATAAAGTAACATCATATCTGCAGGAGAGAATAATACATTGACATAATAGTATTTTACACCTTCGTTGTCTTCATCCAGTAATCTTAATACAGTTACATCTTATTGCATTTGTTATAAGAACTATTTCATTTGAAAATTTCAACGTTTACTAAAATTTTTACTTTTTCAATCCGAATATTTCAAAATAACATTGGGATTTTTATGGTCACATTTAGTACTACATAATTTGTTAGTACATGTTAATATTAATTTTTTTTAAAAATATGTTTAAATTCTCTAAAAGAACTTGCTAGCAGTTCCTTTGATAAGAGATTGAAAATGTATGGAATTTTGTAGCTATTTGTGCACTTCTCTTAGTTATTTGTAAAATTAGGTCGTTGAAAATAATTTTTTCATTAAATCTTGTATCATGTTGGACTACGTATAATTATGCTATATTAGGCTCTGGTAATTTCCTAATATTTGCTAAGTTGGTTGTACCATGTATCGTTATGGCATAATTTAGAAGGCCTCACAGATTACTTTAAACATAATGCATGTATTGGTATCCATAATATACCGTAATTTAATTTTCAGGCACATAGCTCTGTATGAAGGTTCCAACGGAGGGTATTGTCAAGATGTGCTAGATTTTATAGAATATAGTCAATTTTGATTCAGCTGCAGTTTTCTAGCTGAGAAATGTTTTTTTCTGCAGTTTTTGTGTTTAGTCATTAATTTTAAAACCAGGTGAATGAAAATTCATCCATTTGGGTTCATTTTTAGACAAAGTTTATTATTGTAGTTTAACCATCGTTTAATATTGTTACGACAGATGAACGTGCTCTTCTGATTGCTTGCAATACTTCCGCACTAAAGGATCAAGTATATCACGTCGAAGAACACGACATCCATATGACCAGGTTTCCAACTTTGATCGAAGGAGAATTGTGGGATTACGAGGGGGATTATCGCACAGAGAGGCATAGGTGCTCGTGTTGGACGGAATGCCGCCATTGATGAGAATATGGCGTCAGTGGGTAGAGGAACGAACTCGCCAACGTGAGATCTCAACGGCCGTGTCACACAAACGAACGAGAGGACAGACATCCCGTGAGCATGGCTTTGAATGATCGTTCAGCCACATCAAATACCTTAGCTCAACAGTTAGGGTGTTACACATGAACCAGTATCCTCACATATGGTTCGACGTGTACTGCAGCATCGGGGCATCTTTGCTAGGCGGTCATTGCTTCAGCTAACATTGACTCTACAACATAGGCGTATGTGACTGCAATGATGCCAAGAACGTCGCGCATTGCATCTTTTCAGACGAATCCCGCTTCAGTTGGGTTTTACCTCTAAACGGCACTTTTTTTGCACACAATGGGCTAAATGCTCAGGTCACAAGGACCCCAATGACTCAGAGGTTAGGGGAGAAGATCCACTGGAACTATTGGGAGATAGATGATAGCTTCCTGTCAAGACCATCCAGCGTGTTCTTTAGCGTGCACAAGGTATGGCTCTCCCGCACATGGGAATCACGGCTTAACGTCCCATCCAACGGACAGCGGCCTTTCAAACCCATCCGTGTCCCCTATTGACCGTGGGCAGTTTTGCGGAGACAAGTCTCAATGCTGACCCAGCTGGGACTTGCAGATTACAGGCCTGTCACATGCCACCCCCACTTCCGTATGCAGCACCTAGATGGCCGTATCCATATCTGGAGGTATCACAGAGACAGGCATAGTGAGACATGCATCATGCTGCTTCATACAGGTCTGGCTCCTAGTGTTTTTGGTATGGGGTGCCAGTGGATTCCACTCACACACACACCTTATAAGTACTCTGAACAGCCAGCGTTACATCACTGAGGTGTTGAGCCTGTTGTACCTTATCTTCAAGGGCTCTCTGGTGCCATTTACCAAGACAATGCAATTGTCACATTCTTGAATAGCCACCAAATGACACTTCTGCCTTGGCCTGTGCGTTCACCGGATCTGTCCCCAATTGAACATGTCTGGTCCATGATCTCACGACGACTAGCACACCAGCAGCTGCTACAACAGATGAACTTTGGCTATGTATCGAAACTGCATGGACTGATATTCCCCAAACACACATCCAAAGTCTCATCTTCTCAATGCCTGACCATGTAGCAGCGGTTATTGCTTCTCATTGTGGCTACACAAGCTACTGTTTTTTTTGTATTCCACACTTCTAACAGATCATTTGATTATTGTAACATATGCTATCATCCTCCTCCTCAAGCAGCCATGAGCTACGGAGGTCCAACCAGACCGCGCAGTTTAATTCTCCAAGCACATCTGTCCTGAGCTACATCTGCTGCATCTGGCCACTGCACACCAATTGTAACCAGGTCCTGTTTCACATTGTCTGCCCACCGCATCCTAGGTCTCCCCCTCCTTCTAAGGCCTCTAGGCACACTGTTCACAACCTTATTCGCCAATCTATAATTATCAATACGGGCAACATGGCCAAATCAGCGGAGTCTCTCTCTGTGACACCTGCTCAAGACTGCAACCATTCAGATGAACTGAATCACAACCTGTCTGACCAATTTTCATCACTTTAGTTTTCTCTCTGTTTATAACCAAACCTACTCCACTACCAGTCTCATCAACAGCTCGAATGAAAGAGTTCATCTCATCAACATCATTTGACAAAAGGGCTAAATCATCAGCATAATCTATATCAGAAATTTTTGTATCTCCAGCCCATTTAAGGCCAAAATCTTTCCCTTGAAGTGAATTTCGCATAACAATCAATAGTCAGACTAAAGAGAAAAGGAGACAAAATGCAACCTTGTCGAACACCAGAAGTAATGCTAAACCAATTGCTAAAGAATTACCAACTCTCACACGACTCGGTGTTGTTATAGAGCGCTTTCATTATGTTAACTAACTTGTCTGGTATACCATATGATCTCACAATCAACCACAAATTATGACGATCAACAGAGTCGAAAGCCTTTTTGAAATCAACAAAGCTAGCAACCCAAGGTTTCTGAAACTCTATACATTTCTCAAGAATCTGCTTAAGTGAAAATATCTGATCTACACATCCCCTACCACTTCTGAATCCACATTGCTCATCACGCAATTGCCTGTCAACCAGATTCTTAATTCTATTAAGCACAGTCATGTGAAGAACTTTACCTGGAACAGAGAGTAGGCTGATACCCCTATAGTTATCACAAGAACTGCGATCACCTTTTTTTGAAAATAGGGATAATAATAGCTCTGCAACCATTCAGATTAACTGAATCACAGCCACAGCATCCTAGGCAAAGTATAATAATAGTTTGGTTCTTTCTAGGGTTAGTTATAGTAATGAAACTTGGACGCTTTGTAAACAACATAACAGTAAACTAACAGAGGATTTCTGTAGTAATTTCATCTACCCCTGGGGATTTATAAAGTTTAAGTTTAGAAATAGCCAAAATAACTTCAGATTGTGTTATAGGGCCAACATTAAAGCCGCCAATGCATCTATCATCATTACAAACAATGGGAGTAGAACTAACCATTGCTTAGAACATCACTGAAATGCTCAGCCCAACTAGCCATGACAGAATCCTCCCCTTCTATAACCTTACCTTGTTTATCCTGCAATCCTTGTATGCCTATCCATTTTCTACCACATAAAAGATCACTATCTGGTACAGCTCTCTGCTGTTGTGCTGCCTAACTGCTTCCTCAGCTTTGTCAGCCAAGCCATCAAGCCAAAGATTCTTATAGTAACTAACTGATCCTTTACACGTTTATTAAGCTCTCTGTAATCCTATTAGGACTAGTAGGGTACTGATTAAGGACATTCCTGCAGTTCCTTCTTTCTGAAATAAGCTCAAGTGCCTTATCACTAAAATAATTCTGCTCCTTTTTTCCTAAAAGAGTACTATTAGTTTCCAAAAAAGCCCGTTTAAAACGCCCCTATTCCTCAACTTTCATTACTAAGCAAACCATGACTGTCATAATGACTAAGTAACCTATCATTGTCTGAAATTTTGCTGTAAGAAACCTTTCATTAATGCACTCATATCCTAGAAGAGCATCACTAGAATGTCTGCTGAGCAGCAGACCCACGCCTTGGTGATGCTTTCCATCCTCCCTCCGTGTAAAGAGAAATTTAAAGTTATTTTTAAGTATCTCAGCTATGCATTCATTTAATATGGCTTCGAGATCTCGTCTTTTCTGGTGTTGCACTTTTAATGGCCAGCAGTGTATATCTTTTATGACAAGCGCTATAACGGTTTTTAATGTTTGATTTGTAGTCATATCCAGGGGATTTGTTGATTTAAAATTGACTTTATTCACAATATCGGTCCTATTTGCAGGTGGTATCGAGTTTTTGTTTCAAATTCAACATTATGTTCTCGGATGATTTCTTATATGCAAAATTAACGAGCAATATTCATTGCTAAATTTATTTGCAATTTGTAAAGGTGTTAAAGGGCTATGGCAGGTGTTCAGCTTAGATGAAAAATCTGCAAACCTGCAGTCAGGCACGACCTAGAATTTAGTTGGAAGGGAGTGTCTGAAAAAAAGACCAGAGTAGGGTATCCCGTTTCCTAAAATATTCCACCGAACAGGTTAGGTTAAAATGATATTCTATATGAAATGAGATTTTTAAATCTATTTTTAATGTCGTACATTAATAATTGCGCTAAAATTATGCAAAGACAACAGTGTTGATTTTCCAAGTAGGTAGACAAGTTTGAGATTTAGTATAACAGGATTTTCGGAGGGATTTTGAATTCCTCTCACCCTCTCCTTCTGGGTACTTCCCTGCCTACGCTATAAAACACGAAAACAGATAAACATTTCTTGTGTATCTCAGACTGTAGTAAATTTCCGAAAGAATTTATATGTGAAATGAACGCTTATTATGTTGCAAAAGCAAAGTTAATAAAATATATCCCCCTCCCGATCACGAAAATTAAGATGAAAAGTTTTGTTTTTAATTGTGGTATGCTAGCGAAATCTTTACAAAATATTTTTCTTTTAATTTAGCACTATTTTTTTCTGAAATTAAGCTGTCTGCAACTCAATGTAATGGAAATCTAATTTATTTAGATGTCCCTGTATGTATTAAAGGCTGTCAACAGAGATTATACTGAATTACATTCTTAATAAAAAAAAATTACACGAATAAACCCTAATGGTAAACAAAAGTTTTTTTTTCTTTGCAAAAGTTTGATAGCTAGGACTTCAATGTTTTTGACAAAACATTTCTACATTCTGTTTAACACTCATACATATATACTGAAGAGAATGTTTATTCTGCATATTTTTACCGCTAAATTTATCATTAATACCTTTTTCCATCCTTCAGTGTCTTACCATGGGAGCAACGCCAAATTATTTCATAATGCTTTACCGAAATTTAGTTGGCAGACTTTTCGTTGTTTTATACGAACCAAATGACACATACAGCAGTTCCTATATGTGTCATTTGGGTTGTATGCAATTTTAATTTGAGTTGTTTTATTTGAGCAGCACTCTTGTTCATTCAACGACTTATAAAAGGTAAGGTTACAAGAACTCTGAAAAGGGAGGCCCACTACATTGGTGTAAAGAGAAAGATGGAAGCTTCCCATCTAGTGGTTTTAATATGCACAAGAACCAAGGCAAAATGTTTGACTTAATACACTATTTTTGTTTGCTTTACACAATGCAGACTGTAGGGTCTTGAAAATGGGAGCAGATCTTTTTTTTTGGTGTACAAACTGAAACCCCGCTATAATTTTGTGCACCTTAAAATAGTTTACTTAAAAACAATATACTAGCCGAGTTATTCTAAGTTTTTCTGTGTTGATAGAGAGTGTCAACAATAATTATCATGTAGCAAATTTCTATTGATTACACTGGTTTACAAGGTATTTTTAACATGAACTATTGTAGTTGCCTTTAACTATTTGTCAGGTTCTGATTTCAGATCTGGCTTTAGAAAATGACTAGCACGTGACGTTTTTATGCCATTGGTCATTTTGACTTCTGTTAAGATCCACCTATACCAACACAGGCAACTGGCAGGATACTAGATATTTTACTTTTTGCGGCTGGAAACACGGATTGCCAATTGGGAGAAAACACGTAACAGTAACCTAACCTCAGACGCCATTCTTGTTTTTTCATTGTAGGAGGAACACGTGCTGCAAGCTGAAGAGTGAATTTTGGGCGTTTAAATGCCACAAAGGATGTGTTAATGTGCCAGATAAGTTGTGTGTGTATGGAAATTATATTTTAAAATCCCAGGGTCTTTGACAAAGATTGTGAAGAAAGCCTATAACTTGTATTTTGGATGTCCGGTTGGTGATCAGGACATAACATGGGCTCCACATGTGTGCTGCATTTCGTGCTATGTTGGCCTGAGTGAATGGTTGAAAGATAAAAATCCACGCCCTTTGCGGTTCCAGTGGTTTGGCGTGAGCCAACTAGTCACTTGCATGTTTGCTCTTTTTGTTTAACTAAAGTGTGGGGCTTTTCAAAAAAGGGCAAAAGCAAAATACATTATCCAAATGTACCCCCCCCCCCCCCCAGGGGACCACCTTGACGTGGTGGAGGGGGCTTCGGGCCCAGCAACCGGTCGAAGGCTTTCCTGACCGGATTGGGTCCCCAGTTGGACAGAACCAAGACCAACCGAGGTCGAAGACATCGCTGAGCGGTTGGTCGTTCCGGTTGGACTATGTCGACCTCACATCAGGTGCTCCGTGGAGCAAGTTCAAGGGCACGGCTGAACGGATTTGGTCCCCTAGTAGGCTCGAGCCCTTTCAAAGTCTGGGCCTCACTAAGAGTCTCCACCCCGGGTGCCGAGCGAACTTGTATTTACATATCCTTGTTCATGGCTAACCGGGGAACAGATTAAATTTCAGGTTTCTTCCGGTGGTTAGCTTTCCTTTTATAGGACTGCTGCCATGTGAGGTCGGGGATGAGATCATCTATATGGTGTATACTTGCCCCGACTCTAGATAGTCACGGCTTTCCGTTAACTTGGTAGTGTCGTGAGACGGAACCGGGGATTGCCGAACATCTAGCAACAAATAGTACATCATCCAAATGTGCCTTCAGCCACAAGATCCGCAACACCTCCAACCAAATGGGAGTTGGATTCACATTTCAAGGGAAGACTTTGAGGAACATACAGATCCTGATCCTACATACAATCCTAAAAAGTTAGACAAACGTCATCTGATTCGGCAAAATGAACTAAATGATCTTGTTCGAGACCTAGGACTTTCCAAACAAGCTGAGGTTCTTCACTTCAAGTGTGGAATCTTCTGGCCAAGGGTTGGGTTATTTTACCTCTGAGTGGCACTTTTTTGCACACCATGGGCTAAATGGACGTTCCCAAGCCAAGGATACCAGTTCCTCTGTTCAGAAATAGAAATTTGGCTTTATCCGCTTATTATGAGACGATTGGATTGTTTTACCTCTGAGCGGCACTTTTTTGCACACCATAAGCTAAATGGCCAGGTCACATGGACCCCGAAGGCTCAGAGGTTGGGGGAGGGGACCCACTGGAACAGCTGTTGGGAGACAGATGGTAGCCTCCCGTCAAGGCCATCCAGCGTGTTCTTTAACGTGCACAGGGTATGGCTCTCCCACACACGGGGCCACGGCTTAACGTCCCATCCGACGGACGGCGGCCTTTCGAAGCCCATCGGTGTCCCCTACTGACCGTGGGCAGGGCAGGGAATTATATTATGAGACGCAAATGGTGGGTGCTTCTGCAGATATTTCGGGGGTGATGGAAAAATTGGAACTCAAGAAATGGCGTCTATTTAATTATTAGTCAAAATTCAGCTTAAAAGCTGTCCTTTTGCATAAAATAAAAAAAATATCCCCTCAAGCAGCTGCTTGCCACAGAGGTGTGACAGGAGCCTGTCAGTTTATATGCCATAGTAGGTCTGTGAGGATGGCAGGCCCTCAGCAGAAAAACGACAAACGTCCATGCCTTACCCGGGGCTCGAACCCAGGTCCCTGGGAAACCAAAAACCTTCCACTCCAGTGATAGATGCTGTGGGGATGAAGGAAACTTATGAAAGCATGGGAAAAATACTGCTATATTACCAGTTAAGTGGACAATATATGGTGACCTAAAAGTTCTCTCTTGCTCGGGGTTCAAGGAGTATTCACAAAATTTTGTTTTTTTCTGTTTGTGGGACAGTGGGGCCAGAAACACTACAAAACACTGGTCCAAACAGATATTTTTATTCCTGGAAAGAGTAATGTGAGGTATAAGCCTCTAGTTGATCCCTCTGATGTTCTGCTCCCACCACTACACATCAAACTGGGGATTATGAAAAACTTTGTAAAGGTTGGGTTGTTTTACCTCTGAGCGGCACTTCTTTGCACACCATGGGCTAAATGGCCAGGTCACATGGACCCCGAAGGTTGGGGGAGGGGACCCACTGGAACAGCTGTTGGGATACAGATGGTAGCCTCCCGTCAAGGCCATCCAGCGTGTTCTTTAACGTGCACAGGGTATGGCTCTCCCACGCATGGGACCACGGCTTAACATCCCATCCGACGGACGGCGGCCTTCCCAAGCCCATCGGTGTCCCCTACTGACCGTGGGCAGGGCGGGGAGTTTTGCGGAGATAAATCTCAACGCTGACCCCGCTGGGACTCGAACCTGGGAACTAGAGATTACGAGCCTGGCACTTTGTAAAGGCTATAGACAAACTGGTAAAGGGTTTTTGCATTTAAATGAAAATTTTCCAAAACTAAGTGATAGCAAACCCAAAGGGATCTTTGTTGGTCCAGAGATAAGAAGCAACTGAATGATGCTGTCTTCAAAGAAAAACTGAACATGAAGGAACTCGCTGCAAGGAAATCCTTCACGTCTGTGGCCGAGTTTTCTGGGGAATCGCAAAGAGAAAAACTGCCATCAGCTCATTCAAGATCTCAAAAACTGAAAATCTTCTGCCGAATGTCTTTGAAGAACCATTTCTTGGTTTTTTTTATTTCACATATCGACTTCTTTTCCAAGAACTTAGGAGTTGTCAGTGATGAGCAAAGGGTAAGATTTCGCCAGGATATCCGAACCATGGAGATACCGAGGCAGGTGGGAGCCAGCAATGATGGGCGATTATTACTGGTTCTTGAAGAAGGAAGATAACTCGGCACATAAAGGAAAAAAAATTAACTTCTTGTAAATATAAAAGATCCTTATCCATGTTTTCTTATTTTGCATTGCAATATTATTTATTACTTTATATTCAGTGGTCTATAACTATGATGTTTCTAATTTTTTTCACTGTAATCATGTAATTAATGAGTTTTAAGTTGAAATTTATAAAATAGTCGCATTTATTTTCATTTCCCAGATATGCGTGTTCATTGAAATACATCAATTCGTAATTAAAAAAAAAACTACGTGCTGCAATTTTTTCACAGCCATATTTGAATTCAGCACCCCAAAAATAGTTAAAAATATCCAGTAGTATAAATCCAATATTATAAAAAAGTTTCAATTTGTTCTCTAGTGTTATAGTATATAAAATCTTACAGTAACATGAAGAAAATATGAAAAAGCAATTTATATATTTGCAAATTTTCAAAAGTAACATAACTGTGAATGATTTAGTAGAGAACTGTATTTTGTCCTCAGAATTTTACATTGCTCTGAAATAATGCTCTGAATGCATATTGCATATGTACTATAATAGGACTACAATAGGTTTTTACTACTAACTAGTACTATAATAAATATTTTGATATAATATGAAAAAAACTAAGTATCATTGGTATTTGAAAGGCGTAACTCACTCTTAATATTGATATCAAATTTAGTGGAAAAATATTGTCTTCTGCCAGGTGGGATAAGAACCCTTAACCTCCTGATATTATCAGGTCAACTTTGTAACCCACCCAGCTCAAGAAATTTTTTTTCTAAATTTCATATTGACAAAATGATTTCATGTCATTTAAGTAATGAAACATCGAGAAATTTATTCAGTTAGTATTATTTTCTCTCCTTTTCATACATTAATGACATACCAATGATCACTATAAAAAAAAGGATTTAGAGCATCAGTTAAAGTGAAATTAACTATTTTGTTTCACAGTGCTCTAAATCTGAATGCCTGACTTGCCGTTTTCCTCATTTAGTTCTTAAATGTATATCACTTAAGTAGCATATATTTTTAAGTTGGGTAGTTTTATCTCTGAGCAGCAATTTTGTGCACTTAGGAAACCTATGAAAAGTGCACATCAAAGTCACCCACCAGTATGTTCTTTAACCTTTAAAGTGTCAGAAGACCCTAAAAAAAATTAATTCTTTGGTATCTTATAAATTTGCGGAAAAAAGACGAGCTGGCATTAGTTCAACTGAGAGAATACTCTGGCATGTTTCTGGAGATGCGGGTTCAAATCTCGTATGTCGGCGAAATTTTTTCCGCAAAATATTTATTGATTTATCAACGCCAGCCGTTCCGTGGCCGAGTGGTTAGCACGCTTGGCTACTGATCTCAGGGACCTAGTTTCGAGTTCCGGGTAAGGCATGGATGTATATGTCGTTTTTCTGCTGAGGTCCTGCCATCGTCACAGACCTACTGTCATATAAACTGACAGCTCCTGTCAGACCTCTGTGGCAAGCAGCTGATTGAGGGGGTATTTATTTTTACTTAAAAGAGCAGCAGGTAACGCTGTAATTATCATCTATGTTTATACCAAAGAATTGCTGCATGTATACTGCTCACAAAAATTAGGGTATATTTAAAAATGAATATGAAGCGAAGAAATATCCCCTAATTTTTGTGAGCAGTGTATTTATATTTTTCCAAACAGAAATTTTCTTTTATTTTTTTCTTAAACAGGTGATTAAAAATTTATTCAGAGCATTATGTACAATAGCACAATCAATTTCTGTCAGTTATTTACCTCAGATAACATTCTTCAGCTCTTCATAATTTTTCATGTTAAGAAATAATCAATCTAGTCTTTTAATGGTTAAGATGTACAAATTATGGCGCTTTTGCACAAAAGGCAGAGTGAAATGCTGCATTTTGTGGCCATGCCCTCACGCCCAGAAGTGTCCCTTTCCTCAATGCAATCCCAGTACGGTCTCAAATCTGGAAACATCAGAGAATAAGCATGAGATACGTCAACAATGATAAAACATGCCCCATATTATTTGGGGTTCTTACAAACTGGATACTTTAAAACAATACTCTTCCAGGATTTACAATATTTTGAAAGCTGTTCTAAATTGTTGAATAAGATTAAATTCAGTTTTTCAGTTTCTGTGCATCAATTCTGCAAGTTTAAAGTCACTGAAGAATTAAATTATGTATTATATCCTATTCACTGAGCAATGGTTTTACATTCTTCCCTATTCTCATTAGGGAGAGCTCAAGATTTAAAGCTTTCAAAAGAACCTTATCACGTACCGTACGCATAAAACATGGTTACTGATAGTCTTTAAGAGTTTGAATACATTTAAAAAACGCTTTGTAAACAAGATAACAGGAAACTAGATGCTTTTGATTCCAGATGCTTACGCAGTATCTTGGGCATTAGGTGGTTCAACTTTGTAACTAATGATGAGGTTATGCAATGGAGTCTGCAACCTCCTTTAAGCAGCATATTGTGCAGAGAGACTGTTGGTTTGGCCATGTTGCCCTTATGGATAATTATAGATTGGCGAATAGGGTTATGAACAGTGTGCTAAAGGCCTCAGAAAGAGGGGGAGACCTAGGATGTGGTGGGCAGACAATGTCAAACAGGACCTTATTAGAATTGGTGTGAAGTGGCCAGATGCAGTAAGTGTAGCTCAGGACAGACTTGCTTGGAGAACTAAATTGCACGGTCTGGGTGGCTCAATCAGTAACACACCAGGCTCGCAATCTGCAGTTTCCAGGTTCGAGTCCCACCTGGGCTAGTGTTCACATTTATATCCGCAAAAACCCCTCTTCACCTTGGTCAGTACGGGACATGATGGATTTGGGAAAAGTTGCCATCTGTGATATGGGGTGTTAAGCCGTGGATGCCTGTATAGGAGAGCCATACCCTATGCACAGTATTGAAAGCCATTGATAGGAGGCTTTCATGTATCCTAACAGTTGTCTGGTGGGTCATCTTCCTCCAACCTTCTATGAGCCATCATGGTCCTTGTAACCTGGGCATTTAGCCCATTGCGTGCATAAAAGTGCTGCTAAGAAGTAAACATTCAATTTTTTTTTAGCTAAATACAGATAGTGTACTTTGTAAATACTATATTATTTAAAACCATTGCTTAAAATGCAAAATTTTGAAAAACAAAACAAATAATCTTGGAAACACAAAAGCCTAAGGGTGTGATGTTAAGCTGTAGTGCCATATCAAGTTGGGTCATACCCTGCATTGTTCATGTTAAAGAACGTGGTAGATGGCTGTGATAGACTTTCATCTGCCTGTGAAAGAGGTATCCAGTGAATATCCTTCCCTTACACAACTCTTAGCTCCTAATGGACTGGCCATTTAGCTGATTATGTGCATACAAATGCTGTTCACTAGTAAAAGAAAAAAACTTTTCAAGTGAGGCATATTATATATTAATGTTCCAAATAATGGCATTCAATTTTAAGTTATCCTGTAAAAAGCTACATTCATTCCTATTTACCATGTTAGTCAATAACATCAGAGTCACGTCTATTTTTTTTAACATACTCTTGTAGAAAAGTGAATTTTAAAAGCTTTAAACGATAAATAACAATAAGTTATGGATGTATGTGTCGTTTTTCTGCTGAGTTCCTGCCATCCTCTCAGACCTACTGTGGCATATAAACTGACAGGCTCCTGTCAGACCTCTGTGGCAAGCAGCTGCTTTAGGGGTATTTTTTTTTCCTGTTGACTTTTTAACGTCTATAAATTAATAAATATATTTGTGGAAACATTTTGCTAACATAAGGCAAAATTTTTTCTACAAAAATATTTATTGAATTTTAAAGCTTCAGAGTTTTAGCTCCCTATGAGATGGAAAAAGTATGGAACTAATGCTGTTCTTAACACATATACAAAACACTCCACCAGCTTAGTTAATTGATCAATGCTTTTAAACATGGCCAAATCAAAAGCACAATTAAAAAACTGCATTAATTTAGCTCTATTTATTTAGTGACACAACTTAGAACATCTTTCAAATTATATTAAATTCTGCAAGAGATTTTTAATTAAAAAGTTTGTCCCACCAAATGTAGAGCATGCAGTTATTGCCATCAAAGTAATCCAGACTTATTATACTCTTGTTGTTTAAGAGCACAAGTTTTAAATGTTTCAAGATTAAGATTTCAGACCTTGCTGTACCTGCACTGAAAAAAGGGACCTGGTATGTCACTAATTAGTAAAAACAGTACTGTGATACTTTAACAATAATAGCACATAGTATGAAACAACTCACCAACCTAAATTACTTTTTTCATAACATGCATATTTACCATCAAGTTTCATTAATATACTATTTTTATCATCAACAGGTATTACTTAATAATTACTATTGACTGTCTATATCTACAAAACAAATACTTCTCAATAAAATAATCCTGCAGGAACAGTTTAAATTCAGATGCTCTCTGAATATTCTGCTAGAAAAGTGAATCTCACACCCCACAGAGCTTCTTTTTTTCTATTTCTATCTTTAATAAATAAATGGCTCTTTGCATTTATGTTACTACCCTTGAATTTTCACCTTCTGCTTCTAGTATTTCTAATATTTTTTGTTCCAAATAGCCTTAACATTTTAACTTGTTTTCATAAAAGTGTTTAGAATATGTGAATTAATAAATAACTGATGACATGCTTTCTAATTTGTGAATTATGCTCAGGCTCAAGAACTGTCAAATGCTTCTGGGCTTTGGGGCCAAATTAATCTCTAAACCAATCAAATTTAAAGCACTGTAAAACAATATTGTTAATTTGACTACAAATGAAACTCTAAAAACTGATTTAGAGCGATTCCTGGTATGTAATTATTGAGTGAAAAGAGAAATTTGTTATAGTTTTTGGTTACCTCTTAGTGGCACCTTTTTGCACACAGTGGGTGAAATGGTCAGGTCACAAGGACTTGATGGGAGACAGATGGTAGCCTCATATCAAGGCCATCCAGTGTTTTTAACGTGCACAGGGTACGGTTCTCCCACTCACAGGGCCATAGCTTTATGTGCCATCCGATAGATGGCAGTCCTTTCAAGCGCATTGGTGTCCCCTACTGACTGAGGACAGGGTGGGAGGTTTTGCAGAGTAAAGCTCAACCCTGCCCCTGCTTGGACTCGAACCTGAAAACTTCAGATCACGGGCCTGGTGTGCTACCAACTGACCCACCAGAGAAAACAATACTAATGATACTTTAATAACATGAGATACACCCAGATTAGATGTCACCTGTTTCATGTTTTCACTTCCAGCATGTTCTTTATAGTGCACTGTGAATGGCTCTCCTGAACATGGAGCAACAGCTTTAAGTGTTGTCTGACTGTGATTTTTCCTAATAAAGGGGTGTCCCCATTCTCACCTGAGGGCAAGGTTAGGGACGGGTTACCAGAGATAAATCTTAATGTTGACACAGTTGGAACTAACAACAGATTTCGAGCCTGGGGAGCTACAGATTCAAAGATGAAGTTTATAAACAAAAACATAAAACCTAATTAATCAAAGCAGTGAACAAAGGTGAGAGGTATTGACTATGTTAAAACAGAGTGTAATCTAAATGGGTTTTACTTTTTGACACATGAAAAGGGTGTCTCATCCACTTTTGGTGGGGCAGTGCCCTGGGAAAATGAAAGAACATACTGGATGGCCTTGATGGGGAAGCTTCCATCTGTTCGCTAATAGCTATCCATTTTTGATAGGGCAGTGCTTGGGGTACTATCCCACCAAAAAATAATCACAGTAATAAGTATTCGTTATTTTATCTAAAAAAGCGTAATATCATTCAACAGTAGAATTTCACAGGAGACATCATTCAAACCTACACTTCCTGAATAGTTAGAACATCTGACAAGTGTTCAGGAGATGTGGGTTTGAGTCCCACTCACAGCGAAACTCAATTGTTTCAGTAACTATTCATGACTCCCATAACATCATTTTTATATTCTTTTTGTAATCATTATTTGCCGAGTGATGAGACAATCGCAGTTTTCACTTTCTGAATCAGTGTTACATCATCTGCTTAGTTTATACAAACATGAATTCATCCATTACGGGCACCGCTAGAATCCTATCTGTTATGGCGATTACACAAATGCAAATGCACTGAAATACAGTAGTAAAATACTAGGAGAGATAGGGCTGAAATGCAGTGGCCCATTGCACTAGATTGGCTGATTCCCATTGTCCAAATGGAAAGGCACCATCTTTCAGATGGTACGTTAAGCCGTGGCCCCATGTGCGGGAGAGCCATACCCTGTGCACGTTAAAGAACACGCTGGATGGCCTTGATGGGAGGCTACCATCTGTTTTCCAACAGCTGTTCCAGTGGGCCCCCTCCCCCAACCTTCTGTGAGCCTTCGGGGTCCATGTGACCTGGCCATTTAGCCCATGGTGTGCAAAAAAGTGCTGCTTAGCGATAAAACAACTCAACTCATTGTCTACAGTGGTCCATTACACTTTATTGGTTGATTCAACCAATGCAACAAATGCTCAAAGACCTTGTTACTTTCAAAAATATTCATTTGACTATAGTAGTAGGTCTGCCAACTTTATTTTGCCAAGGAAACACATTTTCAAGTATGAACAATTTAGGAAAAACATTTAGATATAAAAATAAAACACTTATAAAACATTTGGTTTAGAATGAAATACTAAAAATATATTGTAATAAAGCTTTTCATCAGGATTCTAGAGTGGTGGTTTAATCAGTAGAGCACTCCAGTATGTATTTCAAAATTCAGTATTTGCTGCTTATTTCCAAAAGGAAATTTTGTTGTGCTTATGAGTGTAGAATACTCTTCAGATGAAATTGGTAAAAATTAATGAAAAAATATGGCAACAAAAGAATTGTCCTCTTTTAGAATACGAGGAATATTGATGCATTAAAAGTTTTGGAAATTTTAAATATTCCTAAACCCATCTTATTATGGTAACAAAAAACAACAAAAGTTTATTTTAAATCTGATTGTTCTTATTATACCAGCCAATAATTTTTCCAATCACCAGGCACGGAACCACAGGAACCACATCGTAGCATGAAACAACCAACTAAATAATAATGATGTAAAGTGTGTATTTTAAAAAATATCCCATGGTGTTTCAAGAACAATTATAAAATAAAAGTATGTAACATTCTTTACCGTTTCAGGTAATCTATTCAAATAACTCTGATATCATAAAAAACTTGACATTTCTTACTTTTGCTCCGTGGTGTAGTTGAGTTTGCGTGCAAATAGTTATCTTAAATAATAAAAATAAAATAATAAATAAATACCCACTCAAGCAGCTGCTTGCCACAGAGGTCTGACAGGTGCCTGTCAGTTTATATGCCATAGTAGAAGGTCTAAGAGGATGACAGGACCTCAGCAGAAAGACAACACAGACATCCATGCCTTACCCGTGGCTTGATCCCAGGTCCCTTAGATCAGTAGCCAAGAGCGCTAACCACTCGACCATGGGACGGCAGTTATCTTAGAGCATGTTATTTTCTTAAACCAGTTTGAAATGTTACTTTAAAAAATATCCTATCACTGTATTGCACTTCCCACTCATATGACAATGTAATTTTCTATACTGCACAATACTTTATTTTGGAGAATTATATCATACTATATAACAAAAATAAACTGAAATTCATAATTAAATTTTTTTAGTGTGAGGACCAAATTTTAATAACCAAAATGAAAAAGGGGGGGGGGGCAAATGCATATATAACCTTTTTAAAAAATGTTCCAATAATCCACTAATAGAGAAAAAGCACTTGAATACATTCCAATCGTTTGTATGAAACCCAGAGCTGCCGAACTTGCAAGGCAAAAATTATGATTTAGAAAAATCAGAGGAAATTGGAGGAAGGCAGACCTGCACCTTACAGCCTAGGCATTAAGTCTTGACAAAATGCTTGACTTCCAGACTCCTAGCAACAGATGGAGAATTTTTTTTTACTTTTCTGGAAATTATCCCAAGTTTCTTAAAACTACCTCCATAAAAAAAACTCACTAAATATGCAATTTAAACTAATTAAAAATGCATTTCAATATCACATTAAAAAAAATATTAAACTTCTTAGAAACTCCTACAACTAAATAACAATCTATTACTAGCATAAAATTTTATTTCTGCAAATTAAAGAAACCCACAGCAGTAATAATAGTATCTAAGGCATATTATCCTAACTGTGCATATTGTTTTACGACAAAAGCTGGTCAGTATCATCCAAGGTTACTTGTTTCAACAGCCTATTATCATTAGCAAACGAAAGTTCATTCCATAAGTCAAAATAAAAATCTGGCAAAAAAAAAAAAATCAATAATCTCATTGGAGACAACTATTCTAACAAATGCATACCACTAAACAAACAATTGCCCTTCCACCATTTAAGAAAACCACAGAATAAAATTATCAGAGAAAATCATTATGCTAATCATAATGCTAACTAATGAACAACCATTCAACCTTTTTTCTCCACCCCTCAGAACAAAAAAAACCTTAAGGCTAGAAAACAAAATTGAGAACAATTCATCACTGATCAATCTACAGTATAAGAAAGCCCACCAGAGACAAAGTTTTAAAAATATAAATTATCGCAAACTAGCCACCAATCCTCAGTATAATAAGCCCAGGAACTAAATAATCCCATCAGAAAAAAAAACCTAAAAAATACAAATTATTCCAAACAGTTCACTGCTGATCTGCAGTATAAAAAAGCCTGAAACTAAATAATTCCATCAGAGAAAAAAAGCCTAAAAAACACAAATCATTGTAAACAATCTACAGTCAATCCACAGTATAAAAAAGCCCTCAATACTAAATAGTGACACAGACAAAAACCTTCACATTAAAAAAAAACAACAGGATAATCACATCGGAGACAACAGTTTTAAAGGGAGCATATGGCTAAAGAAGAAACATCCCATTTCCCGTTTAGCACAATAACAGGAAATATGCATTAACTAAATATCATAAATCATGAGCAACTTTCAGTACTTACTGAAGCAAAATTTATACCTTTATGCTACATATTAGGGAACTAAATCAAAACTGCATAAAAAAAAATACAATTATATTAATAGCCCCAGAGGCAGCCTTAAGTCAACTGGGCCTTGAGCTAGGGTTATAACAACTTTGAAGGGAAGAGATTTTCATTCTAAAAAGGTAATTGTTGTCCTATTTTGTGAGAACTGCAGATTTTAAGAGTTAGCAACATTGTGTGCACTGTCAATATTTTAGCAGCTATTTTTAATGGCTGTTTTTAAACATCTGGCCCCACATTTGCCTGCCATCACTGAATAGCCACCCCTTTTCTGATTCTAAGTAATCCAATTAGCATTCAGTTCACAAGGGCCGGGAGAATTGCATATAGTTTCAATAAACACTCGTTTAGAAACAATTATATAGCTTCCAACTCTGTAAAAGAATTTAGGTGTGGACTTTGTCATCTGTTCTGTTGCAAAATGGTTAGCTGGAGTCATAGATTTCCACTGATTAACCCTACAAATCAGATTTCCAATGACCAATTCGGACTAAACAAAAAAATCGTAGTAGTTGGCAGCTCTGCAAATATAAGTTAATTTCTACAGAATTTCATTCCCTGGTAAGTTAGCTTACATCCACCATTTTCCTCAATCAAACTATCATATGAATTAGGTTTCATGAGGAAATATTGAATTTGAACTTTCTAATGAGTTGGTAATACAAGCTATAGAAGTATTATAGTAGTCCATGATTACGAGTTGAGGGCCAGTTTTGTAAACATTGATGAAAATTAACACAAAAACTATTTGATCGTCTTGCACCAGTTTTTTGTCTCAAAACATGCAATATTTTCAATTATTATTTCATTTCCAACACATCATTTTTCTAGAGTTTCACAAGTAATGCTAATTGTTTTTCTGTTGTGTGGCCAGAATGAAAGTGCTTTCTCTTATTTAAAAAATTAAGTGTTTAAGGGAACGGAAGGGGAGGGCTGCCAGTTCAGTATGGCCTACTGCTCTGGTCATCTATGGCCACTTTTTTCTTTTTTTTCAACCCTGCTGAGGAGTGGTCAACTTCACAGGGTCCTGGTGCTGACCATTTTACCTACTAGACTGGACTTGTTTATGGATTTGAGCTTGATTATTGATCCTGGACTTGCTGCACTGGCGGGCCTCTGTTGAGGGAGAGTGTCGCTGTTTTCTGTTTGCTTCTGGGTTGCCAGCTCTAAGTGAACAGAGGCATGGGATACCTTATATCAGCTGGTGGATAATCCTAATCAGAGGCCATCGCAGGTACCTGAACCTTACTTAGCTAGTTGGGCATCGTCAAGCCTAAACTGGACTAATGTGTCTCAGGCAGGCCATGTGGCTCTTGAAAAATTCCACTTGAAAAGGTGGTGCCTGAAGTCCTACCAGCATCGGTGACTTCAGCCTTTAGCAGAGGAGGAACAGGTCTTTGCCCCATGCCTGCGATCAGGGGGCTGTTTGATATTTTTGGCCCTACCAATTTCAATAAACCTAATTTCTTTAAAAATCCTACTAATCATTTTCTCTCTGCAGGAACGTGAGGACATTACATAGAGATCTCTTGATGTCCTCATGCAGGAATTCCAGCGCTATAACCTAGATATTCTAGGCTTGCAAGCGACCAGATGGATAGGTAAAGGTGAGATACTTAAAAATAACTTTAAATTTCTCTTTACAGGGAGGGAGGATGGAAAGCATCACCAAGGCGTGGGTCTGCTACTCAGCAGACATGCTAGTGATGCTCTTCTAGGATATGAGTGCATTAATGAAAGGTTTCTTACAGCAAAATTTCAGACAAGCATTAAAGACTTGAATGTTATCTGCTGTTATGCCCCCACTGAGGATGCCGATGAGGATGAGAAGGATAGGTTTTACGGACAACTTCAGGATATTTTGAATTCTGTCAAGGAGATATTACCTTTGTTCTAGGTGACTTCAATGCCAAAGTTGGTACTGACTCTGACCTTTGGGGAGGAGTAATAGGCCCTTTTGGTATTGGCAGCTGTAATGGCAATGGGCAACGTCTCCTACAGGTAAGTAAACTCAATGGTTTCAGAATAACTAACATATATTACAAATACCGCAACATACATAAATACACATGGGTTTCACCTGATGGGCTGCATAGGAATATGATTGATTATATATTAATTAACAGCAAATGGGCTAGTTCTGTTAGAAATACCAGGGCATACAGGGGAGCTGAAATTGGATCTGACCATTACCTTGTTAAAAGTGTCTTGCAACTTAAAAAGTGTTGTGCTAGGGTTAAAAAATTTACCTTTAATACTGAAGCTCTGAAAGACCCAGTTATAGCTAAAGCTTACCATGATAGGTTACTTAGTCATTATGACAGTCAAGGTTTGCTTAATACTGAAGTTGAGGAAGAATGGGGCCATTTTAAACAAGGTTTTTTGGAAACTAACAGTACTCTTTTAGGAAAACAGGAGCAGAGGAGGCAGAATTATTTAAGTGATAAGGCACTTGAGCTTATTTCAGAAAGAAGGAACTGCAGGAATGTCCTTAATCAGTACCCTACTAGTCCTAATAGAAAGGATTACAGAGAGCTTAATAAACGTGTAAAGCATCAGTTAGCTACTGATAAGAATCTTTGGCTTGATGGTTTGGCTGACAAAGCCGAGGAAGCAGACAGCACAACAGCAGAGAGCTGTACCAGATAGTTAATGTTTTGTGTAGTAGAAAACAGACAGGTATACAAGGATTGAAGGATAAAAAAGTAAGGTTATAGAAGGGGAGGATTCTGTCATGACTAGGTGGGCTGAGCATTTCAGTGATGTTCTAAACAATGTGGTTAATTCTACTCCCATTGTTTGTAATGATGATAGATGCATTGGCAGCTTTAATGTTGGCCCTATAACACAATCTGAAGTTATTTTGGCTATCTCTAAACTTAAACTTCATAAATCCCCAGGGGTAGATGAAATTACTACAGAAATGCTTAGAGCTGCGAATGTTTCGGTTACCACTTGGATGACTGAAATTTTGAATAACTTTTATGATAAAGGCATGGTTCCTAAAGATTTTACCAGAGCTATTATTATCCGTATTTTCAAAAAAGGTGATCGCAGTTCTTGTGATAACTATAGGGGTATCAGCCTACTCTCTGTTCCAGGTAAAGTTCTTTCCATGACTGTGCTTAATAGAATTAAGAATCTGATTGACAGGCAATTGCGTGATGAGCAATGTGGATTCAGAAGTGGTAGGGGATGTGTAGATCAGATATTTTCACTTAGGCAGATTCTTGAGAAATGTTTAGAGTTTCAGAAACCTTTGGTTGCTAGCTTTGTTGATTTCAAATAGGCTTTCGACTCTGTTGATCGTCATAATTTGTAGTTGATTGTGAAATCATATGGTATACCTGACAAGTTAGTTAACATAATGAAAGCTCTCTATAATAACACTGAGTCGTGTGCGAGAGTTGGTAATTCTTGTAGCAATTGGTTTAGCATTACTTCTGGTGTTCGACAAGGTTGCATTTTGTCTCCTTTTCTCTTTAGTTTGGCTATTGATTGTTATGCGAAATTCACTTCAAGGGAAAGATTTTGGCCTTAAATGGACTGGAGATACGAAAATTCCTGATTTAGATTAAGCTGATAATTTAGCCCTTTTGGCAAATGATGTTGATGAGATGAACTCTTTCATTCGAGCTGTTGATGAGACTGCTAGTAGAGTAGGTTTGGTTATAAACAGAGAGAAAACTAAAGTGATGAAAATTGGTCAGGCAGGTTGTGATTCAGTTCATCTGAATGGTTGCAGTCTTGAGCAGGTGTCACAGTTTAATTACCTTGGGAGCTATGTAACTGATACTGGTGATGTGCGGCATGAGATTAACAGATGAATAGGTATTGCTGCCGGGACTTTTAAGAATCTATGGAGATTGTGGAGAAATAGGCGTATACACCTAAAGACTAAAATTAGACTATATAATAGTTTGGTTCTTTCTAGGGTTAGTTATGATAGTGAAACTTGGACGCTACGTAAACAAGATAACAGGAAACTAGATGCTTTTGATTCTAGATGCTTACGCAGTATCTTGGGTATTAGATGGTTTAACTTTGTAACTAATGATGAGGTTAGGCAAAGGAGTCTGCAACCTCCTTTAAGCAGCATATTGTGCAGAGAGAGACTCTGCTGATTTGGCCATGTTGCCCGTATGGATAATTATAGATTGGCGAATAAGGTTGTGAACAGTGTGCCTAGAGGCCTCAGAAGGAGGGGGAGACCTAGGATGCAGTGGGCAGAAATGTCAAACAGGAACTTGTTAGAATTGGTGTGCAGTGGCTGGATGCTGCAGATGTAGCTCAGGACAGATATGCTTTGGAGACTGCATGGTCTGGTTGGACCTCCGTAGCCCATGGCTGCTTGAGGATGATGATGAGTGTTTAAAAATAAAAACAGTGATAAATTCATAATTTATTGGCAAACAGTTATTTTGCTGATATATGGTCATACAGAGTATCAAGAAATATATTATACAAAGGTGAGTCAATGTACAAAATAATTTACTTCCTTAGAGACAAATGTACTCATTACTTCATATCTGAACATATAGTATTCTAAGTTTCCCTATAAAGTTGGCAATAATGTCAGATTTGGCAGATCGATTTCAATTGCACTGTAGTAGAACAGAGAAGTGTCATTTGATTTTAACTGTCAGAAGTTAAACCAAATGAAATTTCCCTAGAATATGTGCACACTATGAGCCAGTTATAAAAAAAAATGAAGTGATATGAACTGTTCAAAAATGGTCACAGAAATATAGTGGAAGAACAAAACACCTAGTACGTAAGAGGAGAACCTGTGCATATTAGTTGAAATTTGGGATGAATTTGTCATGGATCAGCTCACTCCATAGTGCATGACAAGTTACTGTACCCCAAGGTGTATACCAGATGGATTCCAAAGCAAAGATCGGTTTTGAATAGGTTGATTTTATGGGTGGGATCTTTAATTGAGAAATTGGTTATTCTTTCTCTATTAAAATTTATATATATATATTCAGGGTACATTCCTGGAGGAGTCTTTGCTCGACTCAGAAATAGGAATATTGATGCCACCCCTAGCTTGTTGATAGCAGTCTTTGGTCCAGTACTCGATAATGTGCCTTACTGTTTCCAGCAGCCTTTACCCCTCTCCACCCTTGTAGCAATGCAAGGGAAGAGAGGAAGAAAGGCCTAAACCAGGGGATTACTTATATTTCAATGCTGTTATCAGCAGAAAGCAAAAAACAAAGACAGTTGGCCAGGTGTGCTGGCTATATCTTCTACTGCTGGCATACTTAATTCTTTGTTATCTTCTGTAAAGTTGGGTTGTTTTACCTCTGAGCGGCACTTTTTTGCACACCATGGGCTAAATGGCCGGGTCACATGGACCCCGAAGGCTCAGAGAAGGTTGGGGGAGGGGACCCACTGGAACAGCTGTTGGGAGACAGATGGTAGCCTCCCGTCAAGGCCATTCAGCGTGTTCTTTAACGTGCACAGGTTATGGCTCTCCCGCACACGGGGCCACGGCTTAACGTCCCATCTGATGGACGGCGGCCTTTCCAAGCCCATCGGTGTCCCCTACTGACCATGGGCAGGGCGGGGAATTTTGCGGAGGTAAATCTCAACGCTGACCCAGCTGGGACTCGAACCTGGGAACTACAGATAACGAGCCTGGCGCACTACTGACTGAGCCACCGCTTCCCCTTTCTGTAAAACAAAGTCCGAGTAAATAAAATGCAAGTTTCGAAGAAGCATTTTCACTTTTTATAATTTTTATTATCTTTATTTTAGGGACTCACATTTAATATAGAGATTATTTCTAAAATGTATTAATCCCAGGTCTTCATGAAAGGACCTTTGGTTCAACAAAGTGGAATTTTAATTTTTTTAAGCAAGTGAGGACAGCAGTTCAGTTTTCTATTTTTTTTCTGCATTAAGTAGTTGTCTAATGGAGATTCCAACACCAAATGACTGACTCCACTATATATTGCCGACTGTTTTATCAATAGGGTTGATGGGATTTTTTGCATCGAGGTTTGAAGATTCATTTCATACCACATAAATATAAATAATTTGGACCTCGCAAACTGAGAACTTTGTATATTGACTCACCCTCATAATAATAGAAGTTTCTTATGTTCACCTGTATTAGTAGTTAGAATTTAAATTTATCACGTATACATTAATATCTTTTCTTATCACTGCAGTACACTTTGAAACAATTTATTAATACAACAGCTCAATAAATTACATAACTTTGGTATATATATTTAAATTTAAACCATCTGTTCCAATTAGCTTTCTTTTGTAAGGATCTCCACTTTTTGTACTGTAACCAACATAATGATTAAGTGTTACAATAATTTTGTAATGTGTGTTTATTATTTTTGGGAACATATGTATTTAGCCGATTTCTTCCATTGAAAACTGAAAACAAAATCACTAAACGTAGAAATAAGTGTAGCATCTTACCAATATATAATACACCTCCTACACTCAAAAATATGTAATTTTTTGGATCAGCAGAGAAAAACATTCTAAAAAATATATATATTTTTTTTAAATCACTTCAAAATTAATTTCCAAATAAGAAAAACTTCCATTTATCAATTGCATTAGATAGTACAACTTTCACAATCACTACATTTTATAATTCTACTATTGATTTTACTCGAACTGGGCCATTATTTGTCTGAAACAAAAATACAATATGAAGTTAGCTCATTTTCCCAATGCAAGAAATTGTTTCAGTAAGTCATAGAATTATTTTTACTGCCCTTAATTCACATCACGCTCAGTTTTCACATTCAGGTGCTGGAATATTTTTGCTCATAGTTACCAATTCTGTATAAAGCCTAAAATGGATTGGTTTCTCTATTCATTTAAGGAAATCCCTCATTTACTTTTTGCAATGGGTCAAGAAGTAGGATAATCTTTTTCGTTACATTTTTCCAAGCAAAAGTATTGCCAACATTTCATCTCCTAATGTCCTAATTAAAATAATGTACAGTGAAATCCAGCAAATAATTCTCTGGTTCTGTGGAAGCCAAGCATAAACAATTAATTGTTTTCTGGTATTTAGTATAACAGAAGGCTTCCATCTTCCAGGAATTTCCATCACATCCAATTGTGGTCAAAACAATTAATATTCATGTTTCTTCTTATCAGAACTGTTGCCAAAAAATCAATCTTTGATGCGCTTACAGCAACAACTCTGACCTGGTTTTTCATTTGTTTATAATCGTATAAAAATCAATAGAAGAAACGATATGTTCTATTTTACAAAATTCAGATTGCAAATAAATTATATATATTATTGTTGTTCCACAGTCTCAATCATTTGACAGATATGGCTGGTTAACAAATATTTAAATCAATCGTATTTGCCTTATGATTAGAACTTTGAATTAAAATAATAAAACAATATTTGTATTGACCCAGGGCAAGAGTCATTCGTTTTCATTCATAAAAAATTGGATTAAAAATTGAACAAGACAATAGCAGAAGCAACAAAAATTAATTGCTTATATTACTATAAAAAAAAGCTTATATTTTCAGTACAAAGTTCACAAAAGCTATGGATTGTTGTTGCCATCCGATGTTCTTTAATGTGAACAAGGTATGACTCACTCTTACATAAGGGGTCCCAACATAGCACAAATGCTCCATAGCTCTGTTAAAATAACTGTGGCACTGATAAAATATTTCATCTTCCTGAATGTAGTCTCAGAATGGAACAGTTTCATTATGTATAGACTCATCAGTAAATTTTCAGAGATACTTGGCGATTTTTTCCGACTATCAATAACATTTCCTTTACTATTCTAAAACCAGCGGTCCTGGGAAGTAATTTTTCTGTGTGAAAGCAATATGTACCTACAGTGAACTTTGGCTTATTAGCTTAACTTGATTGTTCGACTCCTGTACTTACAATTAAATGTAAAACCACATGTTAATTGAATGGGGGAGCTAACTTTGAAATTTCTAAAATAAGGTTCTAATGGAAAAATATGATGAAAATAAAATAAATGTATAACTATCCCGTGGCCGAGTGGTTAGCACACTTGGCCACTGATCTAAGGGACCTGGGTTCAAGCTGAGGTCTCTCCATCCTCTCAGACCTACTATGGCATATAAACTGACTGGCTCCTGTCAGACCGCTGTGGCAAGCAGCTGCTTGAGGGGGTATTATTTTTTTTTAAATAAATGTTCCATCCAAATCTATCTCAAAATCAATTTTTAAACAAAATGTGTTCGGTGAATCGTTTTCTCAAAAATCTAGATTTCACTTGAGACAAATTTATCTAATCTTATTTTCACATGAAAAATTAATCTATATGTTATAGCGAATTACCTTAATTCTGAACACTTTTGTATATAAACAGATTGAGTTCCTATTTCTAATCAACACAAATATTCCTCTGAAAAAACGTTTAATTTTTCAGTGACATTTTCCTTCACAACTCTTTTGCCTCAAATATATATCTGAAATTTGTAAACTAAACAAAAATATATAAAATTTTCATATATTTGAAATTATAATAAACCAATCAGTATTATTCTCAGATTAACTAAAGATAGATGTTTCAGGGTAAAACATTTTGAGAAGTGTTTCAAAACGTTATAGAAAAATAATATTCAGGTGCTTTTGGCATAACACTGAATAGTTTGGAATTATTTTCTAGCGAGAAGATTATCAGACAAGAAAAAATTTTTATTTCCCAGTGAGATTATCAGACAAGAAAAAGTTTTTTTTTAAATTATACTAATACATGCAGATGATTGCTTTCCTTTGTCAAGAGAATCAGTAAAATAATACCAATAGCAGAAAATAACTATTTACACATTAATATTTGAACTGGATGCAGAGATATTGATATTTTATATTGCAAACATCTAGTAAAAATGTTAATGCTTCTAAAAATTACTTTAAATTTTCGCATCTGAAAATGAAAAATCACGAAGATGGGAATATGAATAGAGATAGCTTGAAATATTTCTCAACACCAAGTGAACAGGGAATATAAAGCATTAACTATGTTACTGACTATTTGTAACTACTTGAGCAATGATCAATATGTTTTCACATTAATGAAAAGGCACAACGATATCTAGTTTGAAATTGAAGTTCTGTTTGAAAGAAAAAAACTCTTCCAATATATACCACATAATGGAGGTAAAAATACACTTGATGAAATATAATCAAAATGGCGAAATAAGAAAGCAAATGCCTTGAATAGTGCATTTTTTTTTTACTTCATGATACACATAATCTAATGCTTAGCCAACGGTTTCAATAATTACATTGATTTCTATCAATTTTGAAGTATTTAAAAAAATCAGTTTTAGTCAATGTACAATTAACGTATTACATTAAGAACCATACCTTTGGCTAGACTTCATCTCTAGCATAGTAATAATACACGAGAAGAAATGGGACAAAGCGCAGCTCCAGGAAATTACCTCAGAACAATTCGAATACTATGTACGAAAAGAAAGAGGAATTAAGAGACAAGCCTGAATTCCAAGATTCCTAATAAGAAACTATCAAATGATCAGAATCTCACAAGTTGCAGACTAATTCGTGATGTGCGCCCAACTCTGTTGAGAGAGTTAACTTATCCAACAAAACCTTTAGTTACGGCGACAGACCTCTCTCTCCTTTCTCTGCTGTTTCAGGGACATTGAGTATCTGGAATCTTGCACTGCAGAAAATGGCGGCTCTCTCACTACGCATATGTGTGGCGAAGATAAGGGAATCGCTGTGTCTGGCTCCTGATTCCGCGCATGCGCCAAATGATATTATTCCTTTACCGTAGATAGGAGGTGAACCATATAATAATACCAGCTGAGGAGTGGTCAACCACACAGGGTGCTGGTGCTGACCATATATATCAACCTGAATGTATTTATGGCTGTGAACTTGATTATGGATCGTGAATTTGCGGCACTGGTGGGCTTCTGTGGAAGGAAAATCTTCTGCTGTGTTTTCTGTTTGTTTGTGGGTTCAGAGCCCCAAGTGAATAGATTCGTAGGATTTGTTTATCAGCTGGTGGATAATCCTGAGCAGAGGTCATCGCAGGCACTTGAACTCTTTGCTTCTACTGGCATCGTCAAATTCTACATTGGAGGAAGTCTTCCAGTGTAGATGGCTTCACCCTTTAGTGGTGGGGGAACGGGTCTTTGCCCAATGCCCCTGTTTGATATTGTTGGCATTCCCTCTCTCAATAAACATAGTTTCTTTAAACATCTCACTAACCATTTTCTCTTCGAATGCAGTTGAAATGTGAGGACTCTGCACAGAGCTTATTCTCTTGATGTCCTCACACAAGAATTCCAGTGTTATAATTTAGATATTCTTGGCATGCAAGAGACCAGATGGACAGATAAAGATAACATTCTTAAAACAATCCTAAATTACTCTTTTCAGGGAGGGAAGATAATAAGAATCTCCAAGGTGTAATCTGCTTCTCAGCAGACACCCTAGTGATGCTCTTTTAGGATATGAGTGCATTCATGAAAGGTTTCTTATATCAAAATTTCAGACAAGCATTAGACTTGAATTGCAAATTGAATGAATGTTATCTGCTGTTATGCCCCCACTGAGTATGCCGATGAGGATGAGAGGATAGGTTTACGGACAACTTCAGAATATTTTGAATTCTGTCAAGAAAGGAGATATTACTTTGTTCTAGGTGACTTCAATGCCAAAGATGGTACTGACTCTGACCTTTGGGGAGAAGTAATAGCCCCTTTTGGTATTGGTAGCTGCAATGGCAATGGGCAAAGTCTGCTACTGGTACGGGCGGGGGTGGCTCAGTCGGTAGCGTGCCAGGCTCGTAATCTGTAGTTCCCAGGTTCGAGTCCCAGCTGGGTCAGCATTGAGATTTATCTCCGCAAAATTCCCCGCAATGCCCATGGTCAGTAGGGGACACTGATGGGCTTGGAAAGGCCGCCGTCTGTCGGATGGGACGTTAAGCCGTGGCGCCGTGTGCGGGAGAGCCATACCCTGTGCACGTTAAAGAACACACTGGATGGCCTTGACAGGAGGCTACCATCTGTCTCTCAACAGCTTGTTCCAGTGGGTCCCCTCCCCAACCTTCTCTGAGCCTTCGGTGTCCATGTGACCTGGCCATTTAGCCCGTGGTGTGCAAAAAAGTGTTGCTCAGAGGTAAAACAACCCAACAACTCCTACTGGTAAGTAAACTCAATGGTTTCAGAATAACTAACACTTATTACAAACACCCTGATATACATAAGTACACATGGGTTTCACATGATGGGCTGCATAAGAATATGATTGATTATATATTAATTAACAGCAAATGGGCTAGTTCTGTTAGGAATACCAGGTCATGGTAGAGGGGCTGAAATTCGATCTTACCATTACCTTGTTAAAAGTGTCTTGCAACTTAAACTTAAAAAGTGTTGTGCCCGGGTTAAAAAATTTACGTTTAATACTGAAGCTCTGAAAAACCCAGTTATAGCTAAAGCTTACCATGATAGGTTACTTAGTCATTAGACAGTCATGGTTTGCTTACTACGGAAGTTGAGGAAGAATGGGACCATTTTAAATAGGCTTTTTTGGAAACTAACAGTACTCTTTTAGGAAAAAAGGAACATAGGAAGCAGAATTATTTGAGTGATAAGGCACTTGAGCTTATTTTAGAAAGAAGGAACTGCAGGAATATCCTTAAACAATACCCTACTAGTCCTAATAAGAAAACATTACAGAGAGCTTAATAAATGTGTAAAGGATCAGTTAGCTGCTGATGAGAATCTTTGGTTTGATTACTTGACTGACAAAGTCGAGGAAGCAGTTAGATCAGGGGTCGGCAACCTATGACCCGTGAGTCACCAGGTGACCAATTTGATAATTTCAAGTGACCAACTTGAGTTCCGGAAATAAAGTATAATATATAAAAATAAATTATAAAACATAAACATGAAACAAACACTTTGAGAAAGTATAAATAATAAGATTAACATTTTGGTTTGATTACAAAGTTGCAGAAATGAACATAGGCGGAATACAGCGACATTGTCCGAACGAATCTCATCATTACTCGACGAGCGTGTCGTTCGTTTATCCTCGTTAAACATCACCTCTTGCCAACTCAGCACTTCAATTCTTTGAAGTTACTGCTATTGCAGTTCATGATGATACTTTGGAACTTTGAACGTCTTTGCAGTATATAAACCGCCTAATTCTGAACTTGTCTTGAATGATTTTAAAGTCATTTTTGACACTAACACTCCTACAATTTTGGCAGGAGATTTAAATTCCAAAAATATTGCTTGGAATTCCAGAACTTGCAATAAAAATGATAGTCTACTCTTAGATTATGCCACGGCAAATAGCATCGTTGTTGACGCTCCTAGCGAGCCTACGTTTTACCCGTTTAATTCCATGCATAGACCGGATGTTTTAGACCTGGTTATGTTTTGGAATTTTTTACCCACCTATGAACTTAGTGTTCATAATGATCTGAATTCCGATCATCTTCCGGTTTCCATTGCCCTTTATCTGTCCGTTACTATTGCTCCAGACACTTTTAGTGTTGTCAATTGGGAACTTTACAAAACAGTTGTCAACGAAAAAGTTTCAGGATCATGCAAATCTCTTTCTCTCAGAAAGATAAATTATTCCATACTAACATTTACTGATTTGTTGACTGATTCCAGAAATGAAGCCAGCACTCTACGAAAACCTCATAGAGACTTTTATATTTTTCCAAAGGATCTATCGGAACTTATTAAATTTTAAAACAGAGCCAGACATAATTCGCAAAGATCCAGAGATGCTCACGATAAAAATGTTTATTACTACCTCAAGATTGAGGTTCGACAAAAGATCAAGGATCACCGTAGATTTATATGGAACAAAAAACTCAGATCACTCTCTACAAGTGACAATTCTATTTGGAAGATGGTTAAATCTTTCAAGAACCCTCGTTCTAATTTCCCCCCATTCATGGGGAGTTAGGTTTATGTTACAGCGAGGATGATAAATCCGAAGCATTTGCTGACGCCCTTGAATTACAGTTTCAAGAGAATTTTGATCTTTTTGATCATGACACCTGTGAAGAGGTAGAAGAAACTCTTTTTCGTTTTGGACAGGAAGAAAGATCAGAACTACCCTTTACATCTGCTCTTGAGCTGTCTCAAGCCATCAAGAAATTAAAACCTAACAAGGCTTCAGGCTCCGATAATATTTCCAACAGAATGCTGAAACACCTTCCGAAGAAAGCCATTATGCATCTATGCGGGATTTTTAATTTCCTTCTCCGTCACCATGTTTTTCCAGAAGCCTGGAAAAACGCTTATGTCAGGCAGATACACAAACCAGGAAAGGACCCTGTATTTCCTGACAGCTATCGTCCAATCAGTCTGCTTTCCTGCCTAGGAAACCTCTTTGAACATATTAGCCTCAATAGATTGGAAGAGTTCCTCTTAATCCATCCTGTCTTACCTGAAACCCAATTTGGTTTCAGGCGTAAAAGATCGACAGAACATCAGGTCCTCAGAGTTGTGGAAACTCTTTCTGAGGCACTGAACAAGAAGGGAACAGTTGCCACCGTCTTTCTAGACGTGTTCAAGGCTTTTGACCACGTCTGGATGGACTGCCTCATTTACAAACTCTCCAAGATTGGAATGCCTACATGACACACCTGTATCATTCAATCGTATCTCTTAAATCGAACATTCCAGGTTCATATTAAATCTTCCATTTCTTCCAAGAGAGAAGTGGCCGCTGGAGTTCCTCAAGACTCTCTCCTAGGCCCTACTCCCTTCTCATTATATCTCTTTGATATTCCTTCATTTGAGCGAATCGTTATCGCACAATATGCTGATGACATTGCTCTCATCTCCCCTTCCTTGGGAGTTGATTTTGCAATCAGATAAAGATCAACACTGAGAAGAGTAACGCCATCCTCTTCAGTGGTAAGAAGATTAAAAATCCTCTAACTTTACACTTTTTAGATGAACAATTCAAGTGACAGGAGACTGTCAAATATTTGGGAGTCACTCTGCATCAGAAGCTTAAGTGGGATCCTCATATACACGGGATCATCACAAAAGTTAACTCTGTCAGATGTCAATTGGGGTCTCTTCTAGGAAGAAACTCAGTATTATCCATTGATAATAAATTACTAATTTATCACATGGTCATTCGACCTATGATATCCTATGCTTTCCCAATTTGGGCGAACACAACTCCCACGAACAAGATTACAGGTCTTGCAGAATAAAATCCTGCGATGTGTGGTCAATGCCCCCTGGTTTGTAACCAATAGACAATTGCATAAAGATCTGGGCATTGATTATATTTACACATATCTTAAGTTTGTCTCGCGAGGTTTCTACGAGTCAGTGCAGAGAAACCTGCACGAGATTATATCCTGCCTTCTGGACTACGATCACGAAGTCCTTAACAGATACAAGAGGCCTAAGATGATGGCTTTCGCTAAAGAAAGTTATCCATTTTAGGTCTCTTGTGCATCATTACTACTCTTTGTTTTATGTTCTTTTGCTCTTTTGGGCCCACCATTGTGTGGTTTACTTTTGTTTGTTTTTTCAAATTGATGCCAATTAGGCATATTTCCGGATGAAGAAGGTTATGGGTACTATTGTATCTGGTACTTCATTTTATGATGTAACGATCTGCGATATAGAGAGAAAAATCATCAGACCGGTGATTCTCTATTCTTCACCCATAATGGGCGAATTCGCCATATATTGGCGAATCCACCAATATTCGTAAGATTCAGGTCTTACAGAACAAGATTTTGAGAACTGCGATCGATGCCCCCTGGTTTGTCACTAACAGACAACTCCATAAAGACCTGGCCATCGACCATATATATATATATACATATAAAATGCTCTTCAAAAAGATTTTTTGAGGCTGTAAGCAATAATCCCTATGAGATTGACGACTTTCTTGACTGCCACCCTATTCTGCCTTAGATCCAGTTTGGTTTCAGATGGAATCGACCTACTGAACACCAGGTCCTTTGGGTGGTGGAGAAAGTTGCCGAATCCCTTAACAAAAAGGAGTCCTTTGCAGCTGTCTTGCTGGACGTGTCCAAAGCCTTTGACCGCGTCTGGTTGGACAGCCTTTCGCACAAGCTTATACAATCCGAAGTGCCATCTGGACTCATCTGTTTGATCCAATCATCTCTCCAATAGTATATTTCAAGTGCAAATTAAATCTGCCCTGTCTACAAGAAGAGTCATCTCTGCAGGAGTGCCTCAGGGCTCCCTTTTGGGTCCTACACTTTTCTCTTTATACTTATACGATTTACCTTCCTTTGATCGTATTCATCTTGCACCTTACGCAGATGACCTTGCCTTACTATCTCCCTCCCTCGGTCCTGCTATCGCTGTGAAGAGGCTGTGGCATAGCTTGACTGAGCTGGGCACATGGTACGAAAAATGGAAGATAAAGATTAACTCTGACAAGAGTTCTGCCATCATTTTTACTGGAAAGTGTATTACGAATCCTACTTGCCTTCATTTACAAGATATTCCCATTGACTGGAGTGATTCAGTCAAATATCTTGGGGTTGTTAAACATAAGAGGTTAAAGTGGGACAACACATAAATAATATAATCTCCAAAGTCAATTCATTGAGGGGCCAGCTAGGCCCACTCCTTAGGAGAAATTAAATTTTAATGATTGATCATAAGCTTTTACTCTATGATATGATCATCAGACCGGTGATTCTCTATGCTTCACCCATATGGGCGAATACTACACTCACCAATATTCGTAAGATTCAGGTCTTACAGAACAAGATTTTGAGAACTGCGGTCGTTGCCCCCTGGTTTGTCACTAACAGACAACTCCATAAAGACCTGGCCATCGACCATATATATATACACATATAAAACGCACCTCAAAAAGATTTTTTTGAGGCTGTAAGCAATAATCCCAATGAGATTATTTCTTCTCTGATTCTTTACGATCATACTGTTTTAAACAAGTACAAGAGGCCTAAAACGGTAGCGTTCTCTGAGGAGACCTACCCGTTTTAGGTTTCTTATACAATTTTACTGCTTCTTTTAGCTTTTCTTATGTTTACCCTTAGGCGCCCACCTAAGGATGTTTACCTATATATTTTGTTCTTACTCATGCCAAGTAGGCATATCTTTATGATGCAAATGGTTAGGGATAAAATTATTACCCGGTACATCGAATATGATTATACGATCTACGATAAAGAGATATATATTTCTAAAATAGTTCATTTATTACTACAGTGTCCAGGTTTGATGTATCAATGTGGCTTTGTCCATGCTAAAAATTATTAAACTTGTGCATATTCACACATTTTTTAAAATATTTTAAAAGCTCTAAAACGGAGTATTAAAAGTTATGCTGGGAAGAAAATCCACTTTCTTCCCAGCATTGCCTTTCCCCCTCCCTTTAACTTTTCTCTTCCCCCCACTTTATTATTTTTCTAAATCCATCCTATACTTGGATATCTAATATCCTATGTACACTGTAATACAAAAATTAATCATAAATTTCTGTGTTAGGGGGCTAGGGTGGCCCAGTCAGTAGCGTGCCACGCTCGTAATCTGCAGTTCCCAGGTTCGAGTCCCACCTGGGCCAGCAAGGCTGATATTGAATTCCGCAAAACTCCCCACCTTGCCCTTGTTCATTATAGGAAGCGTTGATCAGTGTCCCCTAAGAGAAAGCCAGAAGACCAAATTTATGACGTCAGCTTAAGTAGTCCTACCATATAGACACTTCTTATATTTTTCATTCTAATATTATTAATGGTGGATTCTGTGCTAATCTCTATACTGATGTTTGCGTATAAATATATTTTATTTAGGAGAAAATTCATTTATATTACTTAGTATTATGATATTTGATAATAAATACGAATAATTTCTTTCTAAATAAAATATATTTATAAAAAAATATTAGTATAAAGTTTAGCACGACAGTCCACCAGTAATAATATTCGAATTAAAAATATAAGAATTGCTGTATATTACACCTTATTATGTTACCTCTAAAATTTGATACATTGGCCTTCTTTTATAGGTGCTGCACCGATGGATTTGGGAAGGCCACCGTCAGTCAGATGGGTTGTTAAAGTCATAATAAAGCCAGAAATATATGCCATTAAACCATTTTTTTTATTCGTCATATAATAAGCTATTACAAGCTTTATTACAATAAAATTCAAACCTTAATGTTATTTAGAGCTAAAAATACTGGAAAGAATTCATAAAAATTGATAATTCTCGAATTTCATCATTATAAACGCTAAGAGCAATGTATTAATCCTTTCACGACTAAGGGAAACATTTTTCCCATTTTAAAATTGGTTATTGTCGTATTTAATTATAACCTTATCTGCATTTTTTATACAGAATGTCAAAATAGAACATATGCCAAACGCAATTACTTAAACGGGAACGTTTAGAAAACAAAAACAGAACTGTCAGGACGCATAATATATGTACTATGTGCAATGTCCATCTTTGCCTCACTACCAAAAGAAATTGCTTCGCAGAATATCATAATCAGCACATCATTTTGTATAGTAATTTTATTTCATAATTTTGTATTATTTTAGTTAATATTTTGTTCTAATAAACCAATAAATAAAAGACATTGCATAATAAGCCTAACTATAATTTGTGTTACCTTTATAGTCCATTGGGAAAAATATTTCCCATAAAATTCCAAAAACACTACACATTGTTATGTATTTTTCTTATGATTTTTATTTACGTTACGTCTAAACAAACTAAAATAAACAGTTACATACTAATATTTACTCTTAGAAACCTTATGGTCCTGAAAGGGTTAAGGAGAGAAAATATCTCAAAAAAGGAAGTTTTTTTGGTGGATTTTGAAAATTGAAATTATACTTTTGAAATACCATAATTATCCTTAAAACAATCGAAATTCTATGAACGAGATATACAAACCTCAAATCAATTCGAAGGTAATATATGACGTACATTCTTCAAATCAATCCGAAGTTTATAATGTGAGGTGACGTAGACTCCTCAAATCAGACCAAATATTACGTGTGAGGTGACGCACAATCCTAAAATCAGGCCAAATGTTTCGTGTGAGGTGACGCACAACCGTAAAATCAAGCCAAATGTTACGTGTGAGGTGACGCACAATCGTAAAATCACGCCAAATGTTACGTGTGAGGTAGTGCACAATCCCAAAATCAGGCCAAATGTTGCGTGTGAGGTGACGCACAATCCCGAAATCACGCCAAATGTTACGTGTCAGGTGACGCACAATCCCGAAATCACGCCAAATGTTACGTGTGAGGTGGCGCACAATCCCAAAATCAGGCCAAATGTTACATGTGAGGTGACGCACAATCCCGAAATCACGCCAAATATTACGTGTGAGGTGATGCACAATCCTAAAATCAGGCCAAATGTTATGTGTGAGGTGACACACAACCATAAAATCACGCCAAATGTTACGTGTGAGGTGACGCACAATCCCAAAATCCCGCCAAATGTTGCGTGTGAGGGGACGCACAATCCCGAAATCACGCCAAATGTTGCATGCCAGGTGACGCACAATCCCGAAATTACGCCAGAGGCTACGTGTGAGGTGACCCACAATCCCGAAATCACGCCAGAGGCTACGTGTGAGGCGACGCACAATCCCAAAATCAAACCAGAGGCTACATGTGAGGTGACGCACAATCCCGAAATCAAACCAGAGGTTACGTGTGAGGCGACGCACAATCCCAAAACCACACCAGAGGCTTCGTGTGAGGCGACGCACAATCCCGAAATCACGCCAGAGGCTACGTGTGAGGCGACGCACAATCCCGAAATCACGCCAGAGGCTACGTGTGAGGCGACGCACAATCCCAAAATCAAACCAGAGGCTACGTGTGAGGTGACGCACAATCCCGAAATCACGCCAGAGGCTACGTGTGAGGTGACGCACAATCCCGAAATCATGCCAGAGGCTACGTGTGAGGTGACGCACAATCCCGAAATCAAACCAGAGGCTACATGTGAGGCAACGCACAATCCCAAAATCAAACCAGAGGCTACGTGTGAGGCGACGCACAATCCCGAAATCAAACCAGAGGTTACGTGTGAGGCGACGCACAATCCCAAAATCACGCCAGAGGCTACGTGTGAGGCGACGCACAATCCCGAAATCACGCCAGAGGCTACGTGTGAGGCGACGCACAATCCCGAAATCACGCCAGAGGCTACGTGTGAGGCGACGCACAATCCCGAAATCAAACCAGAGGCTACATGTGAGGCGACGCACAATCCTGAAATCAAACCAGAGGCTACGTCTGAGGCGACGCACAATCCCGAAATCAAACCAGAGGCTACGTGCGAGGCGACGCACAATCCCGAAATCAAACCAGAGGCTACGTGTGAGGCGACGCACAATCCCGAAATCAAACCAGAGGCTACGTGTGAGGCGACGCACAATCCCGAAATCAAACCAGAGGTGACGCACAATCCCGAAATCAAACCAGAGGCTATGTGTGAGGCGACGCACAATCCCGAAATCTAACCAGAGGCTACGGGTGAGGCGACCCACAATCCCGAAATCAAACCAGAGGCTACGTGTGAGGCGATGCACAATCCCGAAATCAAACCAGAGGCTACGTGTGAGGCGACACACAATCCCAAAATCAAACCAGAGGCTACGTGTGAGGCGACGCACAATCCCAAAATCAAAACCAGAGGTTATGTGTGAGGCGAAGCACAATCCCAAAATCAAACCAAATGTTACATGTGAGATGACGCACAATCCCAAAATCAAACCAAATGTTACATGTGACATGACGCACAATCCCAAAATCAAACCAAATGTTACATGTAAAGTGACGTACAATCCTCAAATGAAACAAAGGTTATATGTGATATGACGTACAATCTTCAAATCAATCCAAAGATTACATGTAAAGTGACTTACAATCCTCAAATGAAACAAAGGTTATATGTGATATGACGTACAATCTTCAAATCAATCCAAAGGTTATATGTTAGGTAACGTACAATTTTCAAATCAACCCAAAGGTTATATGAGAGATAATGTACAATCGTCCGATATAAAATCCTGAAATTAAAAGTTCGTTTTTTTTCGCTTAGGCATATGTTTTATCTAAAACGATGATGTTTCCAGAGCTTTTATTTTCTCCTCTCTGTCTTGTGTTTCAGTTGTTGTAAGAACCTTCCTTTTTGAAAATAGAAAAGATCAAAACCATCGGCAGCACTTATATGGCAGCAGCTGGATTACAACCGGGAAGGAATTCCAGCAGGACATCATATGACTTAAGTGGAAATCTTACTTTGCCATCCTACGTATATATACGCTATCTCTGACTTCCTGTAAAGACCTTCTGCTGGCCAGAGTGGAAACGAAATTATCAATTGGTTATAAGTCGAAATTAATTTTACTAGATTATCAGAAGATTAGTTTTCATTGAATGGCAACTTGACTGCACCGTCACAGTAAACAGTGCGTATCTTACGTTCTGACGATCCTATTCAAGCGAAGAGCTTTAAATATTTATATGAAAGACCTAAGCTTTAAGCGTTATAGTTTTCCCAATGTATTTATGATTAGTATGCAAATCATATAACAAACGTGTATTTTGTATGCAGTTTATCACTTGTCTATGCAGTTTTTAGAGCTCTGTGAACTAATGCACAGACTCTATTGGCTGGCTACAAAAGCAGCCTGTGTTTTTGTTACATCATCCATAAATGCTTATTTTGATGTGGCTTTGTTTGATGAGTCACTTTTCCACAAGGAGCGAGCGATGCGATACAACAAGGGGAGTCCAGGGGAGTTCTGGAGCTCCCTGGATGGGGTTAGTGCCTTCGGTCTCAAGGATACAGCCTCTGGTTATTCAGGGTGGTTTAAAATTAACGCCTTTTTTTATTTACCCCTTGTTACTTCGTTAAACGGTAATCCATGTTCATTTCATCATCATCATCATCCTCAAGCAGCCATGGGCTACGGAAGTCCAACCAGACCGTGCAATTTAGTTCTCCAAGCAAGTCTATCCTGAGCTACATCTACTGCATCTGGCCACTGCACACCAATTCTAACAAGGTCCTGTTTGACATTGTCTGCCCACCGCATCCTAGGTCTCCCCCTCTTTCTGAGGCCTTTAGGCACAATGTTCATAACCCTATTCGCCAATCTATAATTATTCATACGGGCAACATGGCCAAACCAACGGAGTCTCTCTCTACACAATATGCTGCTTAAAGGAGGTTGCAAACTCCTTTGCCTAACTTCATCATTAGTTACAAAGTAGAACTACCTAATGCCCAAGATACTGCGTAAGCATCTGGAATCAAAAGCATCTAGTTTCCTGTTATCTTGTTTACAAAGTGTCCAAGTTTCACTATCATAACTAACCCTAGAAAGAACCAAACTATTATACAGTCTAATTTTAGTCTTTAGGTGTATACGCCTATTTCTCCACACTCTCCATAGATTCTTAAAAGTCCCAGCAGCAATCCCTATTCGTCTGTTAATCTCATGCCGCACATCACCATTATCTGTTACATAGCTCTCAAGATAATTAAACTGTGACACCTGCTCAAGACTGCAACCATTCAAAGTAACTGAATCACAGCTTGCCTGACCAATTTTCATCACTTTAGTTTTCTCTCTGTTTATAACCAAACCTACTCTACAACCAGTCTCATCAACAGCTCGAATGAAAGAGTTCATCTCATCAACATCATTTGCCAAAAGGGCTAAATTATCAGCTTAATCTAAATCAGGAATTTTCGTATCTCCAGTCCATTTAAGGCCAAAATCTTTCCCTTGAAGTGAATTTTGCATAACATAATCAATAACCAAACTAAAGAGAAAAGGAGACAAAATGCAACCTTGTCGAACACCAGAAGTAATGCTAAACCAATTGCTACAAGCCTTACCAACTCTCACACACGACTCAGTGTTATTATAGAGAGCTTTCATTATGTTAACTAACTTGTCAGGTATACCATATGATTTCACAATCAACTACAAATTATGACGATCAACAGAGTCGAAAGCCTATTTGAAATCAACAAAGCTAGCAAACAAAGGTTTCTGAAACTCTAAACATTTCTCAAAAATCTGCCTAAGTGAAAATATCTGATCCACACATCCCCTACCACTTCTGAATCCACATTGCTCATCACGCAATTGACTGTCAACCAGATTCTTAAATCTATTAAGTACAATCATGGAAAAAACTTTACCTGGAACAGAGAGTAGGCTGATACCGCTATAGTTATCACAAGAACTGCGATCACCTTTTTTGAAAATAGGGATAACAATAGCTCTGGTAAAATCCTTAGGAACCATGCCTTTATCATAAAAGATATTCAGAATTTCAGTCATCCAAGTGGTAACCGAAACATTCCCAGCTCTAAGCATTTCGGTGGTAATTTCATCTACCCCTGGGGATTTATGTAGTTTAAGTTTGGAAACAGCCAAAATAACTTCAGATTGTGTTATAGGGCCAACATTAAAGCCACCAATGCATAAATCATCATTGCAAACAATGGGAGTAGAACTAACTACATTGTTTAGAACATCACTGAAATGCTCAGCCCACCTAGCCATGACAGAATCCTCCCCTTCTATAACCTTACCTTGTTTATCCTTCAATCCTTGTATACCTATCTGTTTTCTACCACAAAAAACATTAACTATCTGGTACAGCTTTCTGCTGTTGTGCTGTCTGCTTCCTCGGCTTTGTCAGCCAAACCATCAAGCCGAAGATTTTTATCAGCAGCTAACTGATCTTTTACACGTTTATTAAGTTCTCTGTAATGCTTTCCATTAGGACTGGTAGGGTATTGATTAAGAACATTCCTGCAGTTCTTTCTTTCCGAAATAAGCTCAAGTTCCTTATCACTCAGATAATTCTGTCTCTTCTGCTCCTTTTTTTTAAAAAAGAGTACTGTTAGTGTCCAAAAAAGCCTGTTTAAAATGATCCCATTCTTCCTCAACTTCAGTAGTAAGCAAACCATGACTGTCATAATGACTATGTAACCTATCATGGTAAGCTTTGGCTATAACTGGATCTTTCAGAGCTTCAGTATTAAAACTAAACTTTTTAATCCTAGCACAACACTTTTTAAGTTTAAGTTGCAACACACTTTTAACAAGGTAATGGTCAGATCCAATTTCAGCTCCCCTATATGCCCTGGTATTCCTAACAGAACTAACCCATTTGCTGTTAATTAATATGTAATCAATCATATTCTTATGCAGCCCATAAGGTGAAACCCATGTGTACTTATGTATGTCGCGGTGTTTGTAATAAGTGTTAGTTATTCTGAATCCATTGAGTTTACTTACCTGTAGGAGACGTTGCCCATTGCCATTGCAGCTACCAATACCAAAAGGGCCTATTACTCCTGCCCAAAGGTCAGAGTCAGTACCAACTTTGGCATTGAAGTCACCAAGAACAAGGGTAATATCTCCTTTCTTGACAGAATTCAAAATATCCTGAAGTTGTTCATAAAACCTGTCCTTCTCATCCTCATTGGCATCCTCAGTGGGGGCATAACAGCAGATAACATTCAAGTCTTTAACGCTTGTCTTAAATTTTGCTGTAAGAAACCTTTCATTAATGCACTCATATTCTACAAGTGCATCACTAACGTGTCTGCTGAGAAGCAGACCCACGCCTTGGTGATACTTATTGTCGTCCCTCCCTGAAAAGAGAAATTTAAGATTATTTTTAAGAATCTGACCTTTATCTGTCCATCTGGTTTCTTGTAAGCCGAGAATATCTAAATTATAATGGTGGAATTCTTGTGTGAGGACATCAAGAGAAAAAGCTCTGTGCAGAGTCCTCACATTCCAACTACCTATGGAGAGAAAATGGTTAGTGTGATGTTAAAGAAACAATGTTTATTGAGAGAGGGAATGCCGACAATATCAAACAGCCCCCTAATCGCAGACATGGGGCAAAGACCCGTTCCCTCACTACTAAAGGCTGAAGCCATCTACACTGGAAGACTTCCTCCAATGTAGAATTTGACGATGCCAATAGAAGCAAAGAGTTCAGGTGCCTGCGATGACTTCTGCTCAGGATTATCCACCAGCTGATAAACATATCCTGTGAATCTATTCACTTGGGGCTGGGGGGGAAATCTATCACTTGGGATCCATAATCAAGCTCAGAGCCATATATCTGTCCAGTCCAGTGGGTTTATATGGTCAGCACCAGGACCCTGTGTGGTTGACCACTCCTCAGCAGGGTAGAAAAAAAAAGAAAAGTAGCCATAGTTGTCCAGATCAGTAGGCCACACTAATCTGGCAGCCCTCCCCTTCACTTCCACAAGAGAGTATCTCTTTTGAAAGGTACTAACGGTCTGCACCACGAGAAGGCGGGGTCGGACATTAGGTGCTAGGCCTGGCCGGTTCTATGGATCATCACAGGGGATTGGTGCATAGCTCTCCTTCCAGTGACTACCTAGCTACCATTTACAGACCTGTTCATTTACAAAATCTAAAATAAAATAGAATTTTAAATTAGAAATAAAAAATTAGGAAGTTATTAGAAACTAAAATTTATAAGAAAATTACATAATTTAAAAAAATTATATATACGCAGATATAAAAATAATAACATGAAAAATGGCGTTACTTTTGGATCATCTTGTATATAACTCACAATCTCGCTTTTATCCCTTACAACGAAAAAATTAGAATAACAAATCATCTCTGGGGAATGTGGATAGCTCTTTTTTAAAAGGAAAGGATTTTTTTTTTTACTTCTGCCACTTGTAACAGTGAAAATTCGAAATAATGAATGATTCGGAAAATGCAAATAGTAATATTTTATTTGCAGCCATTGTCGTGTCCCTCTAATTTATAATATAATATATATAACGGATAAGATGTAAAGCCATGCTACCATGTACCAGAGAGCCATATTCTGGGTTGTTGGATTGTTTACCTCTGAGAAGTGCTTTTTTGCACACAATGGGCAAAAGGCCAGATCACAAGGACCCCGAAGGCTCAGAGAAGGTTAGGGGGAAGGGAATTGTCATGTCCCTCTAATTTATTTTGTTATTGTATATGTCTATGTATAGTGTATTTTCTGAAGTGTCCGAAATGGGGCTGTGGCTCATGAGATGTCATTAGGTTAGGCTGTTTCCCACATTCTCGAGAACATCAGCAAAAGCGCTTTTATGACTCTGACGTCACTAGCCGGAGGTTCTCGTGCGGGTGACGAAGAGGAGTGAGAAAACAATAAACGTCAGACTGAGCGTGGCTGACAAACAGGAAAGTCATTGGAAGCGCGTCAAAATAGCACGACTCTTTCTCAAAAAGAACCTTAAAGGACCAGGTTTAGGTTTTGTGTAAACCTGGTGGTTTAGGCAACGATAAAATATCCTCTCGCCGAGTCTTGAGGTCGGTAAAGAGATTTCTGTAAAGCACAGATTTCCACCTCGTCTCATGAGTGCTTGCAGTAGCAAAGCAGCATTCGGATTAAAGAAAGTTGAGTGGAGGAAGTCTACCAGAACATCTGTAGAGCCATTTCATTCTTAACTTGAGCGCAGTGAAGTCCCACGGAATCGAGCACATTTCTATATGTCAATATATGTATGAATGTAATTAAACTGTGTCGTTCATCACTACTCTTGTGCATTAGTTTGTTTCATATTTCTACACGATGTTTAGCACAGCACGTCACACCACACTACACACGTCACACTAAACACGGGCATAAAAACCGGCGAACCTATGATTTCACTTAGGATAACGGTGAATTTTAATAAGTGGAGTAATTAATCGTCCCTTACGAAGTGAGTCGGAAGAGTTTTACATCTTTGCATCTCCCACCCCCCACAACCACCACCACGATCACTGCAGCATACGACAGCCATACAACACAGAAAGAATTTCTCACTTAAAACGAAAAGATTGCATCTTCCCAATTTCCTGTAGTTAAGGGGTGATATCAGTGACAGATAATCTCTGCACCATTACAGTCTACCACCAAAATTCAAACTTCGAGCATGATAGATCGTTTGTAATATTTGTTTCAAGTTTCGCATTTCTTTTTTAAGTGCCCTCTAACGATGCAAATGAAAACATTCTGAAAGATCTGTGAAATGTGAATAATAATATTTCGTTAATACAGTCGCTCAAAAACGTATCCGAACACTAGGGTTGATTAAATAAATAAAATAAATACCCCCTCAAGCAGCTGCTTGCCACAGTTTATATACATGGATGTATACGACACATACATCCATGCCTTACCCGGGGCTCGAACCCAGTCCCTTAGATCAGTAGCCAAGTGCGCTAACCACTCGGCTAAGGGACATTGTTTCTAAAATTGTCAACTGCACGTGGTGTTCACCCTCCCAAGTACTGAACGCGCCCAAAGCTGCTTAACTTCGGGGATCAGACGAGAACCGGTGCTTTCTGCTTACAGAATAAAAAAATATCTGGCAACGACTTTTTTAGAAATTAGTGATCTGGCAACCTTGTTGCCAGATCACTAATTTCTAAAAAAGTCGTTGCCAGATATTTTTTTAATTCTGTAATCAACCCTAGTGTTCGGATATTTTTTGAGCGACTGTACCTATCCGACTCAAAAAAAAATTTTCATTTATCTCTTAAAACAAAAATAAAATTGCATTTTCTCGTCACCTTGTGTGCAAGGGGGGGCAAAATCGTCATTGTCAATTTAAATCTCTCCTTCTTTACATTCCATCACCAAAATTTCAAATTTTTAGCACAAACAGATCGTTGGCAATATTCGTTAAAAATTTATCAGTGTTCTAATTTTTACCGTTGGAGGCCGTTGCTAAAATTTTTGGGGAATCAGAAAGTGAGAATTGTATTATTTCGAGAGCAAAAAATATTTTTTGGTTTATCCCTAAATACAAAAGAAGTTAAGTGGATTCAGTCAGACAGTCGACAAAGTGAAAGCAAAAGTTTGTTTTTTAAACGAAACGAAAAACAAAAAAATTGGGGTTGCGCAAATAAAAAGAAAATTTCTGCGTACATAGGCTGGCAACCTCAAGAAACAAATATCCCAAAATACATTGTTTTATTTGTGATTAATAAATAGTTAGGTTTTATATCCTCCACTTTGGAGGAGGAGGCAAATCACTTACTCTTCTACTTTAGAGGTGGATGCAAATCAGTTACTACTCAACTTTGGAGGAGGTAAATCACAGACTCTTTCTTTGGAGAAGGAGGCAAATCTCTGACTTCTCAACTTTGGAGGAGGAGGTATAAATCACTTAATCTTCAACTTTGGAGAATGAGTCAAATCTCTGACTTCTCAACTTTGGAGGAGGAGGTATAAATCACTTAATCTTCAACTTTGGAGAAGGAGGCAAATCTCTGACTTCTCAACTTTGGAGGAGGAGGTATAAATCACTTAATCTTCAACTTTGGAGGAGTCAAATCTCTGACTGAAGAATTATCTGAAATCCTGTGTCACGTGACACGAAGGTTGCCAGATCACTAATTTCTAAAAAAAAAATCGTTGCCAGATATTTTTTCTGAATTCTGTAATCAACCATAGTGTTTGGATACTTTTTTGAGCGACTGTAGTGGGTATGGCTCTCCTGCATACGGGGCCACGGCTTAAAGAGTTAGGAGACAGCTGAAAAACTGTCTCCTAGCCGTCCCATGGCCGAGTGGTTAGCGCGCTTGACTACTGATCTAAGGGACCTGGGTTCGAGCCCCGGGTAAGGCATGGCTGTTTGTGTCGTTTTTCTGCTGAGGTCCTGCCATCCTCTCAGACCTTCTACTGTGGCATATAAACTGACAGGCTCCTGTCAGACCTCTGTGGCAAGCAGCTGCTTGAGGGGGTATTTATTTTATTTATTTTAACCGATGCACATTGGGTCCCCTCTCCCAACCTTCTCTGAGCCCTCGTGGTCCTTGTGGCCAATCTCTTAGACATTGTGTGCTAACAAAATGGCGCTCTGAGGAAAAATAGCCCAAATCTTAGTAACTAGTGAGATCAAATAAATAAGAGTTTGATAAGCCTGACCAGTGTTTAATGTGATTCCAAGTATATTAACTTTACTTCTAAATTAACACGATATTGTTTATAAATTTTAATAAGTTTTATTACATATATTTTTATAGTAATTTAGATTATTGGCTTTCAAATATAATTGCATTACTTCGTATAAATCATTTAGTTTATTTCATAAATTAAAAAATCGGAAACTTTCAGAGCGTGCGAACCGAGGATGATCCCGTACAAAACGTTCTCTTTCTCATGAAATTTGCTCTGGCGATGGTGGAAACTCTGCATGAGCTGAACAGGAACTGTTTGGCAAGATTTCCGACTCAGGATTGGTAAGTGGAATTTTCTATCTGTGATTGAGAACTCTGAAAAAGTAAGAAAGTTCTTTTTTTCATGATTCAACATCAAGGCAGGTCTAAGACTAGGTTTTGAAAAATTAGGTTGGATTGGGTTGTTTTATCTCTGAGCGGCACTTTTTTGCACACCATGGGCTAAATGGCCAGGTCACAAGGACCCCGAAGGCTCAGAGAAGGTTGGGGGAGGGACCCACTGGAACTGCTGTTGAGAGACAGATGGTAGCATCCCGTCAAGGCCATCCAGCGTGTTCTTTAACGTACACAGGATATGGTTCTCCCGCACACGGGGCCACGGCTTAACGTTCCATCCGACGGACGGCGGCCTTTCCAAGCCCATCGGTGTCCCCTACTGACCATGGGCAGGGCGGGGAATTTTGCGGAGATAAATCTCAACACTGACACAGCTGGGACTCAAACCTGTGAACTACAGATTACAAGCCTGCCTCGCTACCGCTAATAAAAAAAAAATTAGAACATTCCCTACTGTTTTTTTTTTTCCAAAATTGTCATTTAAAGATTCAAAGAACGCTTTATGTTATAAATAAAGAAAAAAAATAAATCCCCCTTCAAGCAGCTGCTTGCCACAGAGGTCTGACAGGAGCCTGTCAGTTTATATGCCATAGTAGAAGGTCTAAGAGGATGGCAGGACCTCAGCAGAAAAACGACACACACATCCATGCCTTACCCGGGACTCGAACCCAGGTCCCTTAGATCAGTAGCCAAGCGTGCTAACCCCGGGACTCGAACCCAGGTCCCTTAGATCAGTAGCCAAGAGTGATAACCACTCGGCCACGAGACGGCTGCTTTATGTTATGCAAAGCATAAAATCATATTGAAGGGTTTTTGAACTTTTGTGTGTTGTGTTAACACTAACTGAGGCAGTGGTCAGCAGTGACTTCGGTGTCAGTAGGGCATGTCATTGTATCAGAAGGCAAGTAAAATCTAAGAGTAGCCCCTAGGATTTTGCTCCGTCCTATATCTCTAAATGGAAATAAAATAGAGAACATTTTAATTGTGCTGACTGAATGACAATCTACGTATAGGCAAATTTACGCCTGATAAAGATTATAATTTCTTACGTGTAGAGAAGAAACCCTTGTAAACATAGTTAGCCATCTTCATTACTCATTTTTTAAGCAAAATTAGTTCTTGAATTCTATGCCAACAGGTATTCTAAATCTTTATTATGACACGGACACCAATGGACTTAGAAAGGCTGTGTCCATTGGATGGTATTTTAAGCCATGGCCCCGTATGCAGGAGAGCCATACCCACTACAGTCGCTCAAAAAAGTATCCGAACACTATGATTGATTACGGAATTCAGAAAAAATATCTGGCAACGATTTTTTTAGAAATTAATGATCTGGCAACCTTCGTGTCACGTGACTAATTTCTAAAAAAATCGTTGCCAAATATTTTTTCTGAATTTCGTATTCAACCATAGTGTTCGGATATTTTTTTGAGCGACTGTACACGTTAATAAAAATTGCCTTTCCATACACCTGTCTAACAGCTGTCCAGTGGGTCGCCTTTCCGCAACCTTCTCTGATCCCTCGGGGCTCTTGATGGCCATTTAGTCCATTGTGTGCAAAACAAAGTGACGCTCTGAGGTCAAATAACCTCCCAATCATAATTTCAGCACTTTCAAAACAATGTTTCACATTTCTTTAAACAAAATTAATGTATTTAAACGGTTAAAAGAGGTAATCTATTTTTAAACTTTTCAGCTCTAACTGAGGCAGTGGTCAGCAGTGACTTCCGTCTTAGTAAGGCATTTTAAAAGTTAAGAGTAGATTCTAGGATTCTTCTCTGTCCTATGTGTTGCAAATGAAATGGGAAAAGTGAAGTTAAATTTAAATGATCAATTGTTCAATCCAGAGTAAATACACAGATTACCTGTAGATAAAGAATTCAATAAATACTTATGCGGAAAAATTATTGCTGTCGGTGCGGTATCTGAACCCACGACCTCTAGATCAATGTTTCCCAAAGTGGGCGATACCGCCCCAAGGGGGGAGCTGGAACGATTCAGGGGGTCAGTAGTAGCCTCGGGTGCAATTGGCGGGCGATGGAAGCATAAAGAAAGAAAGGAAGATAAGAAAATTTTGAAAAACCGTTCGTGCATGTTTCATCTGTTGTGTAACATAGAGTTAAAGTGGTAGTGATTACTTTATTTTCCAAATAAACAAATAAAATTATCCTTCGTTATCTCAATTTTCTGTGTGTAATGCGAATATTATTATGGTTGATTTCAATAAATAATTTTATAATTTCAAACTTCAAGGTGTCTTATTTCCAACATCTTTCTGTATTATGTTGTAGAACGTAGGTAGAAATATAGATACATAAAAGAACGCAAATTTGTCACTGCATCTTTCTGTTTGTTCGCTTAAAGAAGGTAGATTTCCAGAGGGGCGCCGAGTAATTTTTTTTCCTGAAATGTGGGCGGTAGGACAAATAAGTTTGGGAACCTCTGCTCTAACTACATGCCAGAGTACTCCACTGTTAAACCAACCATCAGAATGACAATTTGTTTCCACAATGTGATCTTTAAATCTTTTATTGAATATGGTGGATATTGCGCCATCTATAATCAGGAAAAACAACTAATTTTCCCAATTGTTGCTAATGATTCAGATGTTAATGAAAGTCATTCAAGCTTAAGTATTAATAACGAAAAGAAAAAAAGCATAGTAAATGCACAGATTACCTATAGATTTCAATAAATACTTATGTGGAAAAAATTTATTATGTCTTTATTCAGCAAAAGATAATAAAAGTTACATTGTGGAAACAAATTATCGGCTGATGGTTGGTTTAGCAGTAGAACGCTCTGGCATATATCCAGAGAGTCGTAGCTTCTAATCCCGCACTGTTGGCAATAAGTTGTTCCATAGGAGTATGTTTTGCTCAGTTGTTCATTCCAAGAGCTTCATCGTTGTTTTTAGTACAATCCAGAGACTGAAAAAACGAAACATAAATACAGTAGATCTTACAATCTTCGGTACCTATGGGCTTGTGTAGAGTGGGGTGGGGGGTGGGGCGGTCTAAGGAGGGACATTTTGCCCTTCCCCTCCCTGAAGTCGAAAAATTAATTTTCATTAGATAATATCAGGTGTACGAAATAATAGCGATTTTTTTTTCTCTCGACACAATGCAATCTCAATATTTTTGCTTTTCTGTTTTTCTGCTGAAGTCTAGCCTCCCTCGCAGATCTTTTGTGTGGTGTATTAAACTGACAGCCTCCTGTCAACCTCTGTGATAAGCAGCTGGTCGAGGGGGGATTTATATTTTGTCTATTTACTAATACAAAAAACTATTTTTAAATACACTTTTAATAAAACGTTTCTCCATTCTTGGTTTGTTTTCGTACATTCTTAGTTATAATATCTCATGATTGCTGTATTTGGCAATTGCGTTCGTTGATGCGAGGTGCGATCTAAACATTAATTCACTTTTCGCTCCCCTTGCGCATGGAAAAATGTCTGCCAACGTCTAAGCCTCGAGTTTTATCTTTTTTCATTCCCTCTCCAACCAGGTAGAGGTTGATGTTTAGTTTAGCGGTAGAACGCTCTGGTACAGTCGCTCAAATAAATATCCGAACACTACGGTTGATTACAGAATTCAGAAAAAATATCTGGCAACGATTTTTTTAGAAATTAGTAATCTGGCAACCTTCGTGTCACGTGACACGAATGTCTGAATTCTGGAATCAACCATAGTGTTCGGAAAAAACATCTGGCAACGATTTTTATTTTAGAAATTAGTGATCTGGCATCCTTCGTGTCACGTGATACGAAGGTTGCCAGATTACTAATTTCTAAAAAAATCATTGCCAGATATTTTTTCTGAATTCTGTAATCAACCATAGTGTTCGGATACCTTTTTGAGCGACTGTACATATCTAGAGTCGTAGGTTCTATACCGCACTGTTGACAATAAGATTTTGCCACATAAGTATTTATTCATCAATTGTTCATTCAAACTCCTAGGTCAGCCAAACTTTTAGTTGACCTGGAAAGGTGGCGCAAAGGTGCTCAAAACGATAAGGCCAATCAGTGATAAGGCCATCTAGATTGGTAATCATTCTAATTTTGCTGAGATAAAATTAGTTTCGCCGAGAGTGGTACTCGGAACCACCTCTCCCAAATACGAGCTCAAGGCACGTAACCTTTTTTTTAAGCAAAATTATTTCTTGAATTCTATGCTAACACGCAATCTAAAACTAAAATCTAAAACGCGCAAACTAAATCCAAGTCTTGACTATGACATGGACACCGATAGACTTCAAAAGGCTGACTCCCGTCCGATCGGACGTTAAGCCTGGGCTCTGTGTGTGCCAGAGATCCATCTCCAGATCACATTAAAGAATTCACTTGATGGGAGGCTACCATCTGTCTCCTAACACCTCTCCAGTTGGCTCCCTCCCCCCAACTTTCTCTGAGCCTTTGGGATCCTTGTGGAATGGTCATTTAACCCGAGGACTGGAACCGGGGTGGATGGCCTTGACGGGATTCTACCATCTGTCTCCCAACAGCTGTTCCAGTGGGTCCCCACCTCCAACCTTCTCTGAGCCTTCGGGGTCCTTGGGACCTGGCCATTTAGCCCATGGTGTGCAAAAAAGTGCCGCTCAGAGGCAAAACAACCCAACTGGAACCTGGGAACTTCAGATTATGGCCCTGGAGGCTACCGACTGAGTCTCCCCCCCCTTATTAATTACTGCGTGTAAAAAAGTTCGGCTCAGAGGTCTCTTCTCTACTATATCTATTTTCGTAATCCTATTTTTATTATTATGAATTTCATATTTGTTGTTCTCCAATTAGGCATAGCAGTGGGTCCAGTGATAGATGGTTGGTTGGGGCCACCAAGCCTCAGTACGACATATGGGGAGACACAGTCAACTTGGCAAGCAGAATGGATAGCACGGGCATCACGGGAGCCGTACAGGTAAGTGGTATTTTTTTTTATATTATACGTACATGAAATATGTCGGCACTGCTTGATTTCTAGACTCTCACTTGAAATCCTATTTGATCTTGAACGCGATAGCGGATCTGAAATTTCTTCCCGTTCTGTTACACACACGTTCTAGTGTGTTTAACAGTGATGACTGCCGCCATTTAGTGATACTATTTGGAACTAATGTGCCGTGTATGCCACGGCCCCATATATTTGTTAGTTAGGCGGGAGAACAGACTAGGAACGTTACTGACTAGTCTTCAAATATCCCTGAGTAAACACTTCCTCCATCTTTTTTGGGGCGGGGGTGGCTCAGTCGGTAGCGCGCCAGGCTCGTAATCTGACGTTCCCAGGTTCGAGTCCCAGCCAACGTTGAGATTTATCTAAAAAAAAACTCCCCACCCTGCCCACGGTCAGTAGGGAACATCGGACGATGGACTTGGAAAGGCCGCCGTTCGTCAAGTGGGAGATTAAGCCGTGGTTCCGGATGCGGGAGAGCCATACCCTGTGCACGTTAAAGAACATGCTGGATGACCTTGACGTGAGACTACCATCTGTCTCCCAACAGCTGTTCCATTAGGTCCCCTCCCCCAACCTTATCTGAAACTTCGGGGTCCTTGTGGCCTGGCCATTTGGCCCATTGTGTGCAAAAAAATGTGCCGCTCAGAAGTAAAACAACCTAACCCTCCATCTTCTAGAACGGTTTTGGAGATCTAATTACACTGTGAAATTTAAACAGTGAAAAAATAAATTTCAAACAGTCGCATCTTGAGGAACAGCCGATACATTTGGCTACTTCAGGGGAATTCTAACAAGTCCTTGTTTGGAACCGAAAGATTGGTTCAGTTGGTCACATGACAGGTTTGCAATCTGATGTATAGATATTAGAGTTGTTCAATGTGTCAGCATGAGATTTTTTCACCCAACCACCACTCAAGTCATTGATGAGGAAGAGGACACTGATGGACTTGGAAAGAGTGCTGTCCATTTGAAATGTGACCATAAACTGTGGCTTCATGTCTAGGAGAGAGAGATGTCTTGCATTGGTTAAAACACACAGGCCGTCCTCGATGGTAGGCTTCCTTCTGTCTCCTAACTACTTTTAATATCTTTCTCTTATCCATATCTGAGCCCTTGAGGGGTTCCTGTGACCTGGGGCGGAGGTGGCTCAGTCAGTAGTACACCCGGCTCGTCTTTAAGGGAGATGATGGTCTAGAAAAGGATGTCGGAAAGCCATGGCCTCATCTGCAAGAGAGCCATGCCCTGGGCACATTAAAGAACATGCCAGATACCATCTGTCTCCCAATAGCTGTCCAGTTTTCTGTCCCTTTCTCCGAACCTTCTCTGTACCCTCTGGATCCTTGTGATCTGGCAATTTAATCCATTGTGTGCAGAAAAGTGCCGCACAGAGGTAAAACAACTCAACTGATTTTTTTGTACTATATCTATTTGTCAAATGTATTGAAATTTATTCATATTCCTTGCTGTTATTAACACATGCGTATTAAATCTACAAGAGTTCTAAAAGTTCCTTAAAAATCACAACCTTTCTTTTCTTTAATGCATTTATATTTAGTTGTATTAACCCTTACATGATGTACAGTCGCTCAAAAAAGTATCCGAACACTATGCCAGATATTTTTTCTGAATTCTGTCATCAACCAATGATTTTTTTAGAAATTAGTAATCTGGCAACCTTCGTATCAAGTGACACGAAGGATGCCAGATCACTAATTTCTAAAATAAAAATCGTTGCCAGATATTTTTTCCGAACACTATGGTTGATTCCAGAATTCAGACCTTCGTGTCACGTGACATGAAGGTTGCCAGATCACTAATTTCTAAAAAAATCGTTGCCAGATATTTTTCCCGAGTTCTGTAATCAACCATGGTGTTCGGATTTTTTTTGAGCGACTGTACATCTTTCAAGTACATCGCCACCTACTATTTATTACTTCTGATGCCATCTTTGCAGGTAACAGAAGCAGTGGCAGCCCTTCTAGAGGAAAACAGCAAATACGAGTTGCAATGTCGATGCGATGTCTTCATCAAAGGCAAAGGATGGATGACCACATACATTCTGTACCCACCAGAAATCACCAGGTTATAAGAATGGCCTTCAACAGTTACCAGCCTTTAGTCTTAGATGCCTGCGAGCGCTTCAAACATTAAAGATTATAGCAAGGGTTCAAACTGGCTTTAAGTGCTCTTTCCTCTTAGAATCCCTGCTCTTCATGTGCTCCGAAGGATTTAACTCTCATATGTTGACATTCACGTGGTCGAAAAGAGACCATGTGAGCTTTGACACTTTCATATGTTGACATTCACATGGTTGGCTGTGTGAGCCACGTGAGCTTTGACACTTTCGAAACGTGGACGATTGAATCAGCTTCGAGTCACTCATCGTCATCATTTATTATACATCTTTTCAAGGCCAAGTAGTCACGTTATGTAAATGCAGGCGTGTGTTATGAAAATCCTCAATAGATATAGTGAATTTTCAAGTTTACTTGTCTCAACTACTTGAGTGTAAATAACATGGAATTAACGTTTTAGGAATGCAAATATTTTTCATGAGATTGGTAAAATCCAGACTACATTCAACTACGGACATCTCCGATGATTCTGAGTCATCGATCAAGCTACGTCGCTTTTAGAATTTTTTAAAGTATTTAGAAACTGGAGAATTGTTGACACGGATTTTTAGCTTCAACTTCAGAATGATCGTCGACTTTTTCCCCAATCGCATCTTTTTTTCACCAAGATGATCTCTCTCTGTGCTTCGGAGTTCGGCTCCATACATTTTCTAGTCTTAGAGTGATCATAATACATTTTCTAGTCTTAGAATGATCTTTGATTGTTCGTTCATTGCACGGTTTTCGACGTTAGAAGAATTCCTCATTCTCTTTGGCAAAGCTTGTAATACCTAGCTAATGCCATCTCGAACTGCTCTTGGGTGCAATCATTTAAGTCATAAACTTTACATTGCCTGAAGCACAGCGTGATGACTCGTGCTAATCCTCCAGATGAACACGTGATCATACAGTCTTCACTGAATTATGACCACTCCGTGTTATGCCAACGGGAAGCTAATTCCGATGCTCCATAACTTTTAAAATAACCTTTTATGGTAAAATACGACTGATCCGTGCCTGATCTACAGTCGCTCAAAAAAATAGCCGAACACTACGGTTGATTACAGAATTCAGAAAATATTTCTGGCAACGATTTTTTTAGAAATTAGTGATCTGGTATTCTTCGTGTCACGAAGGTTGCCATATCACTAATTTCTAAAAAACATCGTTGCCAGATGTTTTTTCTGAACTCTGTAATCAACCGTAGTGTTCGGATTTTTTTTTTGAGCGACTGTACCACCACTTTTCAGTCTTTGTGGAAGCAATTCGTTCTGAATTCGTCGAAGTGTTTACAGATTACTACTCTCATCTGATTTTTCAAGTTTTCTTGATGCTTCTTGAAGAGTGTGTTTTCCCCAATAACAGAATGCTTACTTTTGTACTTAATATATGTAATATTTGTAGCATTCTGGAATAGCTTAATGTCTTGACTTTTGTACATGTTACAGTTAGGGTATATGCACATTTTATTATGTACAGTTTAAGGTTAACAAACCCGAGAACGACTCGATCTGAATCAAATTTAGTGGATCAATCTCGCCATTTTTGGTGCGAGCTGTTCTGTAGGCCAGGGGTGCAAAAACCTTTCAACAATTTTATCCCGCCCGCGTAAAAATTGGATAATATTTTTTTATTTAAATCTGGTTCTAGCAAAGTGAATGGTGTTTTAATAACACGAAAGACGAAAATTTCAATGACATCATGCAATAGCTACAACATCACGGAAGCGGAATGTTCAGTTGCTCTTTCTAAGCTCCAGTCCTCATCCTTCACATACTGCTTCAAACAAGCCAACTCCAGTTTTAACGTTAAAATAAACTTTATAACAATATTTAATTTTTTTCTTATTATTTGGTATTTATACACAGAACAAGTAAAATATAATAAACAATTTTTTGGGGTTCTTTTTAGTGCACACCCCCTTCCAACTAATGGCCCACAGCAAATATATTTCTATTCTGCCCGATGCCAAAAAAGTTTCTGCATCCCTGATGTAGACGAAGATATTCATATTTTCGTGTAATTTTATTTTTCACTCTTTCTGAATCGACGGCAAACGATAATAATCTATTCAGTCTTCCTTGACTAAATGAGCCGAAACTAATTTTAATATATTCGAAAATATCACTTGTTGCCTCTGTAAATTATTTAAAAATCATTATTATCACTGTAAACGTTGTTTAGATGACAATATTGATATTTTTAATGTGCTGAGCTTTGCAAAGCATTTTAATATATATTTGAATCGTGATTAAAATTTTGCTTGCTTTAGATAAGAGAAAAATGACACTACGATTAGTAACTGCCATTATTAACAAACTCGAGAACGCCATCATTACTATATTAATAGCTAACTTTTAATATAGTAATGATTCATTTTCTCTAACTATATATGCCTATAATCAGAATAATAAAATACTCAGAAAAATATACTAAAGAATATAAGGACTATCAAGAAAATCCATAGCGGAAAAGTTATTGATGGGATCATCGGGGTCCTGTGGAACATTGATGTCCGTAGTAGAAGTAGAAGGTTGTGCAAAATGTAATTGTGCAGGTCGAAGTAAAGGAATAGTCATATTCACTGTCGCACTCTGTTCCGGAATACTCAAACTTGACGACGTTTTCAGAGAAGCATCCTTATCCATGGCAATTTGTGCAGAAGATATGTCTTGAGGATTGAGTGGTTTAGAAATAGGTGCAATCTCAATTTTGCTTTGGGTAGTTGAGTCAGTCTGTCTTGTTAATTCCGGCATGAAAGAGAACATGACTGATAAACGCTTCTCGAATTCAGACAGAGCCTTTTCTATTAACGATGTGATAAGATGTGAATTGTACATTTCTTGAGTTGTAGTAACATCCGGTAGAGGCATTAGATTTTTCCGGGTTGTAGATGCATATGTCTGTCTTGAGGGTAATATGGCCGCTCGAGCTGCAATATATGTAGTACGTCTGGTACATTTATTGTTGAGAATAGTGGTTTCGAGTTGGCGCTTCGGACATTGAAGGGAGGTGGCTTCATGCGTATCGCCACCTAGACAACAATGTATTGCAGAAGATGTACAAGAGGTAGCATAATGTTTCTCATCACATCGAGGTTTGCTTCGACAGGTTCTCTTTCCGTGTCCAAATCTGGAACAGTTATCACACTGTCGTGGTCTATCTATGAAAAGGGTGGGATGTTGTATTTCCCAACGTAGAATTATTTCATGGGGCATTTGTAGATCAACAATTGTTATTAACACAGTTGGTAAGGGAGACATTGTGTTGCCATCACGTTTGAAAAATCGACGAATCGAATAAATATGACGACCTTGAATTGATACTTCCGTAAATAAGCCGTCGATAGAGATTTCGGTATCAATGTTGCGAAGGAGAAATTTAGTTGTTAATGATTCTGTCAGGATTTCATGCTCAACTGGAGTATTTAATATCTGTGTGATATTTAGTAACTCAAGGGTGCATTCAATGGAAGTTGTTGCGATTATCAAATCGTTCGTCTTATTGCGTTTGACGATTAAAATATCTTCTGGGTTTGAAAGTTGAGCTGTCAGCTGCTGCTTCAAGGCATTAGGTTTAGAATAACTTTCATGTGCATCCATTTGATTTAGCATATGATAACAGATCAGAGTTATTCATAAACGTTTTGGAATATAGTGGCTGAAACTGTTGCTGCATAGCAGATTTGTCACTATGTAAACGTTTTGACCCCCCAGAGGGATCATCCATTTTGGAAAGACAAAATTAAAGTACACGCAGAAAATGCTGCGCGAAGTGCAGAAATTCCACACCAAAGCCTGTCGAAAAGTCTTTAGACACAGAAGAAAAAAAAAAAAATAATAAAAAAAAAAAAAAAATCACACAGACCTGAAAGGCTCCGAAAAATACCCACACCTAGGGAGAAGAAAAGAAAGGACGCCTCACATAGTACACTCACTACCGAAGAGTAGAAAAAAATAATATCAGCACCAGCGTAGGTTATCAACGACACCAGAACTTCAAGAAGCTATTCTCTGCTCCAAGCACCAACCTCCATTCAACCGAAGAACAGCTTCGAATCTCCCGCTTTTTAAATGCTTGATGCATTTGCATATACCGCAGCCAACGCCATTCATTTGCATACTATACCACAATCCTATGTCGCATTTTACACAACTGTGCATGAATTTCGTGCATTTTCATCGTAGGAGTTTTAGATAATAACGCGTTTTCTTCATTTGGTCCTTAATTTATGGAAACCTGTGTGTATTGGGATGGACTTGGTTGAATATATTATTACAGAATGACAGTGGTGTTGTATTAGTAGTCACTGGGTTGGGTTGTTTACCTCTGAGCGGCATTCTTTTTTGCACACACTGGGCTAAAGGGCCAGATCACAAGGATCCTGAATGCTCAGAGAAAGTTGGGGGAGGGGACTCACCAGACAGCTGTTAGGAGGCAGATGGTAGTCTCCCGTAAAGACCAGCGTGTTCTTTAAGGTGCACAGGTATGGCTCTCCCGTACACGAAACCATTGCTTAATGTTCCATCCAAAGGACGGCGGCCTTTTCAATCCTATCGGGGTCCCCTACTGGCCATGGGCAGGGTGGTCATATGGGGAGACTATGTACTTCTTGTCAGTCAACTGATGATGGGTCAGAACTTAATAATCATCAGCTACACAATTCCTAGGTGACACTAACGCATGTTCCTGCCAATTTCGGTATTTCACTAGATGTGACCACACTTCGTAGTGAACCACTTGGACCAAGGGTTTTCAAACTTTTCCCCGTCGCACCCCCCCTCCCACTTTAGCACCGATGAAATTTTTCGCGGCCCCCTTTTGCTACTGATGAAATTCCCCACCCCCTTACTACTGACGGAATATATCACCCCCCACCTTACCGGAGTTGCCCTCCATTGCATCACATTATTGATTAAAGTCTGTTAGTAACAGGGAATTCGTCTCATTAATTCCTTTACCATTGACGAAATTAACTTGAATTGAGGTTAGAAATTCTCACAACAGAATGCCCAGAGAACAGTATAGAGTACTGGTAAACTAAAGAGCATGGAGCTACCGATTGAAGAACCAAGGAAGAGAGAAGTATATTAGAGTTAGCTCGGAACACTGTAGGACGAAGAGAGTAGAGGAAGGCTGGAGGTTAGTATTTTCGTGTCGTTATAATACAGGTGATGCTACTATCGCTCTTTCTCATCTGAGAACAGTAACAATGCAGGAGATAAAGAGGAAAGGAGTGTTGTAATTTACCGAAGCGACTGTTTATAACCTAGTGGAATTTATCCCTCATTTTTACAATCAGCGAAGCAGATTTTTGTGCGTACACATTCAACCGAATTCAGCTGTATCCGTTCAGTCATATCCAGATGGCCTTGACAGGCATTAACTTGCAATCCCGTGTAGGGTTGCGTTGTTTTACCTTTGAGCGGCATTTTTTGTACATATTGGGCTAAATGACCAGGTCACAAGGACCCCGAAGGCTCAGAGAAGGTTGGGGAGAGAACTCACTAGAACAGCTGTTGGGAGACAGATGGTAGCCTCCCGTCAAGGATATTCCTGCAAAAGGAGCCACGGATTAACGTCCCATCCGAACGACGGCGGCCTTTCCAAGCCCATTGGTAATGGCCGCCCATTGGTATTGGTCTCCTACTGACCAAAGGCAGGGCGAGGAATTTTGCGGAGATAAATCTCAAAGTTGACCCAGCTGGGACTCGAACCTGGGAACTACAGATTTCGAGCCTGGTGCGCTACTGACTGAGCCACCCCCGCCCCTCCCGTGTAGGGTCGTGACCCACAGTTCGAGAAACGCTGACTTTGGCATCTCAGTTGACTTTCATTTTCAACCATTTATATGTAATATTTTTTATATTATATAATTTTTTGAAATTAAAAGTGCTATTCCACTTTTTCAACTGTTACTTTTATGCAGTATTTATGCGCACCGATCTTTTGATTCTCATGTGGCAGATCCAAAGGATTTTTAGGTTGTTTTTTAATTTATGGAAACCATCGTATATTCTTCAAGAAGGGGAATATAATACTACGAGATGTAGATTCGGGATGGTAATACCCTCTGAGCGGCACTTTTTTTTGCAGATAATGGACTAAACGGCCAGGTCACAAGAACCCCAAGGACTTGGGGAAGGTTGGATAGGTAACCTTCTAGGCATTTGGCAGGAGACAGGTAGAAGCCTCCCTTCAACTGAGATGTGGAATATACGAATCAGAGCCGGATCTAGGAAGGCGGGAAGGGGCCATGTCCCACACTCACTTTGAGAATGATGGTAAAGGAAATAAAGGCAAAAATTGTTAAACTTATTTAATTTTTCATTACTTTTTGAAGAATTCTTTTCTAAAATGGAAGAACTTTATACTAAAATGGAAATCCTTTGTTTCTTCCCCCCGCCTCTACCTTTTTCCGTCGGGCGGGGGTGGCTCAGTCGGTAGCGTGCCAGGCTCGTAATCTGTAGTTCCCAGGTTCGAGTCCCAGCTGGGTCAGCGTTGAGATTTATCTCCGCAAAATTCCCCGCCCTGCCCACGGTCAGTAGGGGACACCGATGGGCTTGGAAAGGCCGCCGTCCGTCGGATGGGACGTTAAGCCGTGGCCCCGTGTGCGGGAGAGCCATACCCTGTGCACGTTAAAGAACACGCTGGATGGCCTTGACGGGAGGCTACCATCTGTCTCCCAACAGCTGTTCCAGTGGGTCCCCTCCCCCAACCTTCCCTGAGCCTTCGGGGTCCATGTGACCTGGCCATTTAGCCCATGGTGTGCAAAAAAGTGCCGCTCAGAGGTAAAACAACCCAACCCTTTTTCCGTCTCGATAGTGTTTCTTCTATCTCCTCCGTCTAGATTGCGTTTTTGCCTCCCTTAATTTTCACTATCGATTGTGCTTCTTGCCCTCCTCTTAATTTTCTCTGTCTCGACTGTGTATCTTTCCCCCTTTATTTTGTCCAGCTCAATTTTGTTTTTTACCCACACACTCTTTATTTTTTCTTTATTTTGTTCCTGCTCCCTTTTATTTTTTCCTGCTCGAACTTGTTTCTAGCCTTCTCCCCCGCCCCCCCTTCCATATACACACATACAGTTTTTTCCTGCGTTCGGTCTTGCTAGGAATCATGGCTTGCAATAATGCCTTGCATGATTCGTAGCCATTGAATGAAAGACAATGCAGTTAGCCTTTTGCTCAATTTCCTGAGAATTCCATTTCTTCCTTCTCAACTGATCGCATCTGGAGCTAATTAAAAGATGCATTGCACAGAGAGAGAGAAAACAAATCCTATTTTCGCACTTTCTGTGATAAAGAAGGATTGAAGCTCGCGTTTGCTTTCTAAGCCTTCTTAAAAAAAAATAAGATGTCTTGTGACTCTTGTGGAGGGGGCCTGTTGAGAGACTGAGGACTGGTAATGGGACGGGCTAGTCCAGTTGGCTCATTGACTTGTCCCCTGAGAAGCAAGGGGTCGCAGTCCCGGTTGAGGGGCCGTATTTGGGGAGTACTGCGGACTGAGCTGCATACTCTATTCGTGAACTCGTCCTGTGGGCTCGTCGATGCGGTCTCAGTGATATCGTGGGTCGGAGGGCGGGGGGCTCCGGCCCGCTCACAATGGAGAGGACGAAGTTGGAGACTCGCGATTGGGGGCACACACCCCGGTTGATGGACTTATCGATGGAAAAGACAAACTAAGAGTCCCCAGTAACTCTTTTGGCTGCCAAGATTAGGTTACTTAGGATCTAAAGGTGCCTCTGTGAAACTGAATGACGGCTCGTCGGTGTTTCTGGCGTACCTTGCGGCCTCGATGGAGGGGCTGGCTGGGGTCTGCCGACTAGAACTGAAGTCCCGAGTCGAGTGGACTAATCGGCCGGCCCCTGTGAAGTCCTAGGTCGTCTTGGTGCCCCGATGGAGAGGCTTTTCTGAGGGCCCACCGACTGGAAGGATCCCCAGTCGAATGGGCTCCTTAATCGCCCCAGCGAAGTCTGGGGTGTCATGGAGTTGGGATGGAGTGGCCTTGTGGGGGCCTTAGACTTTCATATTCTTTCACTTAGATTTTCATACAAGAGGGCCTGTTTCAGTGCAAACTCAATGTGTACGAAGTGCTGCTCATAGGTAAGAGCCGAAACTGCTGTCCTTTTGGTCGAATTTATTCTGGTTCCGGTCGTATCTAAGTTGATCTGGTAAATCACAAACCAGATAAACAGAATGTCAATTCTTATCATCTGAGGTTACTGGATTTGGGTTGTTTTAGTTTAAAGGAGACATTTTTGGTACGATGTTGTTTCACAAAGATATATCTCGACACTGACATATTTCAGTCTCTAATCCGGGATTTGCAAATTACGAGCATGCCCCAGTACTACTGTGTTCCCCGAACTTCAGATTCCAACTACACCACACTCTGTATTCCTCAAATACACAAGAACTTTTTTGTTGTGAGGTGATTGGATGAGGCACCTCTACGAACTTGCAGATATACAACCCTACCAATTTCCAGTATTGAGAAGAAACATTTTGGGCAGGTAACAAGGATCCCGAAAGCTCAGAGACGTTTTGGGGGAGGGGACTCACTGGAACAGCTGTTTAGAGACAAATGGTAGCCTCCCGTCGAGGTCATCCAGAATTCTTTTACGTGCTCAGGGTATGGCTCTTCCGCACACGGGACTACGACGTAACGACCCATACAACGTACGGCAGCCTTTCCAAGCCCATCGATGTCCGCTACTGACCATGAGCAGAGCGGGGAGTTTTGCGGAGATAATATTTCAATGCTGACCCAGCTGCGACTCGAACCTGGGAACTGCAGATTACGAGCCTGGCGCGCTACTGACGAAGTCACCCCTGCCCGCAAAGGCCAAGGGAAGAACTCAGAGTAAACTATTGCACAATTCCTCAAAATTGGGTTTTTGACTATTCCTCAGTGACCCTTCCACCCTCGAAAAAAATAAAAGTAAAAATGTGTTTCCTAGAATCATCATTGATGAATTTAAATTTACTCTTTCTGTTAATGAGCTGTCTGGGCCCAGTCCTATTCTTTCATCTGTGGCGAATTAATTACAATAGGAATTAACGACGAAATATTTATGAAATACTTTTGTCCTATTTGTTCTTTAAGAGGTTAAAATAAATTAATGAAGATTTCGAAAGATTATGTCATTTATAGAGATGAAAATAATTTAAAGAAAAACAGTTACTATCCAATTTGTAAACGTTTTAAAAATGTAAACGTTTCAAAGATGATAGGTTGCATTGCCGCCTTTCTTGCCGCCTTCTTTGCCGCCCTTTTAATTATGCATAATCGCCGGATTATTCACTTTTACCGTAACATATAAGTAGTATCGTCACACCCCACCGATCCCCCACTAGTGCTTTCCCCTATGACGTCACCGACCACGGCCCTTATGACGTCACCGACCACGCCCTATGACGTCACCGACCACGCCCCTCCCCTATGACGCAACATGCCGTAATCATTACGTAACATGCCACGCCCCTTTATTAATAATTCCTCCCCCTTTATTAAACCCCCTTTCCCCTCAGTGGCGCCACCTGTTGACAGTGAGAAGTACTATTTTCCCAAAAAAACCCTATTTTTATTCTAATTCTTCGATTTTTGATTTCCCCCTTTATAAAAAAAATTCCTCCCCCTTATGAAAAAACCCCTGGCGTCATCTGGTGCCTGTGAGGAACACTAATTCTCCAAAAACCCTTATTTTAATTCTTTGATTTCCCCCTCCTATTAAAAATTACTCCCCCCTATTAAAAATTTCTTCCCCCTTATGAAAAAACCCTGATGCCTTCTGTTGACAATGAAGAGTACTATTTTCGGAAAAACCTCCTTATTTTAACTCTAATTCCCGATTTTTCTTTATTTTGTCCCAATGGTTGACCTATATTTTAAGCCCTCCCCCTTATGAAAAACCCTCTGGTTGACCATTTTAAGGCCCCACTCCTTCACTCGGCTGATGCAAGTCTCAGAATAATTGCATGGAACGATTGACTGGTCTTAGAATAATTGTACAGAAAAGGATGATACAAAATTCCTTAGTAATTAAACACTCATCAAAATTCCCTTACCTCTATTAAAAATCATCCTACAGTTGAAACTCATTTTACTCTTACTGTTTCCATAGAAAATACCATAGGGTGAAATTAATAATGGTTTAAATTATTCGTAGGGGTGACATGTTAAATCTGCTTTTAGAACACACGTCTGCAGTGGAAAAATTTTCAAACTCCGTTAATCAACTCCCTAGTAATTAAACACTCGTCAAAATATTCCTCACCTTTATTAAAATCACTCCACGGTCGAAAAAAAATTCAGTTTTTCTGTAGATGTGTTTCACCGGAAAAAAAAAAAAAATCGTCCCTCGCTCTGTGGATTCCGTCCGACTGTCTTGGGTTCCCGGACTATACCGTGTACTTGCTGTGGCTTAGATGCGGGTCAGATTTTTCAGATATTATAGCATTCTTTATAACTAGCTTTTTCTATGTATTTCTTACATCAAAACCAGCACTACCACTGAACTCTTTTGAATGCGGATCTCAAATTGTAAATCAAACTCGCAAAGCTGTATTTATCCCACCAAGACGGCTAAACGATTTTCTTATAATTAAAATTCCCTAGTAATTAAACACGTCAAAATATTCCTCACCTTTATTAAAATCACTCCACGGTCGAAATAAAAATCAGTTTTTCTGTAGATGTGTTTCACCGGAAAAAAAAAAAATCGTCCCTCGCTCTGTGGATTCCAGGACGCACGGGAATACGCCTTGTACTTGCTGTGGCTTAGATGCGGGTCAGCCATTTCAGATATTAACCTAGCTTTTTCTTACATCAAAGCCAACACTAGCACTGAACTCTTTTGAATGCAGATCTCAAATTGTAAATCAACTCACAGAGTTGTATTTATTCCTTAGTAATTAAAATCCTTTGCTATTCATTTAGCCAGGACGACTAAACGATTCCTTTATAATTAAAATTCCCTGCTATTAAACTCCCTAGTAATTAAACACTCATCAAAATTCCCTTACCTTTATTAAAAAACCATCGTACGGTTGAAATAGTCTGTAGATGCGTTTTATCGAAAAAAAAAAACTTCTTCTCGGCAACGAGAGTCGAACGCACTACCCACAGCTTCATTCTGTCAACTCCTAACAAGAACCAACCTGCAATGGAAAAGGCATTCCTGAAGTCGTACGTGGAGTCATGCCCACACGTGTCCGTTTACCGGTCAGGTAGCAACGAAACATCTCGTGACACAATCGCCCTGGGAGGTTGAGTGTCCAGCGCTCAGCAGTGTGATGACTCATACGATGTTGTTCTCTGAGGGTAGGTGACGTCACAACAAGGGGAAAGTAACGTGGAGTGACCAGCGAGTGACACGTATCAGAAGACTGAGCACTAGGGATGTTTAATCTTCAGTATAATTTTACACAGTGTGTTAGGATTAACAACTCTTATAGCATAGTTATTGCGGGTAGGCTCCCTCTCCACTTTTAAAATTTAGATCTTACATCGACAGTCTTTTCATATACGTATTTTTATAACCATTTTAAAACCAACACTTATTTCTTTTATCCCTAGCGATTACTGGTTGTTGCATTTTTTACTAGAAGAAACCCTACCCCTGCAGTAGCAGCCCCCGCAGAAAATAAAAAATGCTATCGGGCGAAAAATTAATAAAAATCTGATTTTATTTGTCGTGATGAAAAATATTGATGGGGTAATAGGTTCGACTTAAAAGACTTCGTGTTCGGATCCTCACCACGGACAACCTCTCGCTGACGGACGGTTAAACCCTACGAAATTATTCCAAACGGGGAATCACAAGGTTTTTATTGACGAATGAATCTTGGACCTGTACTGCTTCCGTACATCGTGAAAACCCACTCACAGCCTTGAACCGTGTTCCCAATTTCCTTTACTAAGTCACTTCAAAAAACATTGTGATTGCAAAAGTATGACTAACTGTTTTATTACGCCGCGTTTTAAAAATACTTATTACTGCTGTATCCGCGGTACGGGAGAGTAACACTGTTCGAAGAAAAATCAGGTAAAACAGTTTTTAAAAAAAAAATCGTTTCCTCCGTCGTTTGCCTATGTCTCATCACGCGGGTGAAAAAATATTTTTTTGTACGAGGTAGAATGTTAAAAGTACGTCGCGTGAAAAAACTTTAGTCCCATCACGAATGCACATTAATGGATAAGGGAGGTCGTAGTTTAATACTTCAGCTATAAAAAATAATACAATGTCTCACGCACCCCTCTCAACTTGTCTACGCTAATCCGCTGAAATTTTATTTGCAACGGGTCCCTAGCGATTACTGGTTGCTGCATTTTTTACTAGAAGAAACCCTACCCCTGCAGTAACAGCCCCCGCAGAAAATAAAAAATGCTATCGGGCGAAAAATTAATAAAATCTGATTTTATTCGTCGTGATGAAAAATATTGATGGGGTAATAGGTTCGACTTAAAAGACTTCGTGTTCGGATCCTCACCACGGACAACCTCTCGCTGACGGACGGTTAAACCCTACGAAATTATTCCAAACGGGGAATCACAAGGTTTTTATTGACGAATGAATCTTGGACCTGTACTGCTTCCGTACATCGTGAAAACCCACTCACAGCCTTGATCCGTGTTCCCAATTTCCTTTACTAAGTCACTTCAAAAAACATTGTGATTGCAAAAGTATGACTAACAGTTTTATTACGCCACGTTTTAAAAATACTTATTACTGCTGTATCCGCGGTACGGGAGAGTAACACTGTTCGAAGAAAAATCAGGTAAAACAGTTTTAAAAAAAAATCGTTTCCTCCGTCGTTTGCGTATGTCTCATCACGCTGGTGAAACCGGGTGAAAAAATATTTTTTTTGTACGAGGTAGAATGTTAAAAGTACGTCGCGTGCAAAAACTTTAGTTCCATCACGAATGCACATTAATGGAGTAGAGAGGTCGTAGTTTAATACTTCAACTATAAAAAAATAATACAATGTCTCACACACACCTCTCAACTTGTCTACACTAATCCGCTGAAATTTCATTTGCAACGGAGGCTGATACTTCGAATCCGCTATATGTTCCGGAAGCTGCAGTGGAATGCATGGCCCCTGCTGAATGCTACGCTATCAGAAGTCCATGTGGCTGTCACGTTCTCCAAGCGCTCAGAATATTACTATACTTATAACTGATCTAAAGTCCGTTTTAATCAATACTTATTTCTTTCAACTCTGCGACTATTGGGCTGGCACATTTTCACTAGAAGGACCGCCTCACAGTGGCAATCCCGCAGAAAAAATTAATAAAAGGAAAAAGTCTGATTTTATTCCTCCTGATGAAAAATATTGAAGGTAATAGGGTCGACCTAAAAGGCCCGTGTTCGGATCCTTGCCCCGAATGGTTTTTAACAAAAGTCCTACGAAATTAAAAACTATCCCGTTACACGACGGCGTTGTTTAAAAATACTTATTACAGCTGTATCCTCAGCAAACTCTTTCCTAGGAAGTAACGCTACTCGATGCAGTCCCAGTTACATGCTTTTACCGGGTAAAGACTGTGCGCCAGAATGTTAAAAGTAGAATTCATACGTTTCCGTAAAAAAAAAAAAAAAAAAAAAACTTTAGTTCCTGCTTAAAGGAGTATGGTTCGATTCAGGAAGAATAGGATTTGACCTCGTGCATTAGAAAAGGGAACAAATCCGTCCCCGGTGTCCTTTGTTAGGTTGTAGTATTAGTATCCTTATACAAGCTCACTTCAAATTTTCATATGATATTCTGGGGTTGAGTTTCAACCTTTTTATTTTTTCCAACCGCGATAATGCGCAGTTTTCTGCGGAACGCGAGCGACTTCGACGCCAAGGACGACCCGCACTAAACGGTACGACCGTGCACTAGAAAACCGTGAACGGACTTGTGTGAAACGTAATGTACAGAGCTTGACAACAGTAATGTAGACTGGGATCCTCGCTCACTATACTATCATAACCATCGAGAAATTATCAAATATGAATAGACCTCTGTAAAGTTCCTACCCCACAATCTTCTGAGTTCATTCCCCGGTCGATGCTGTCAGGATCACAAGGGATGTTTTACACATTCAACGACTTTTTCTGACATTCGCTAATCAAAGTGTCTATCTACACATCAGACTTGTCATTACATCGACAAACTACGTGTCCATAGGCTGAGTAAGCATTTAGAATGAAAAATTGAGTCTGCTTCACGACACATATTCGTAAAACGCTCATTAATTATTTTGTGAGAGAAAGCATGCATAAAGTTCAAACACTAATACATCTCCCCTTTCTAAAAAATCTGAAAAACTCACAGGAAAACAACAATATTTCCGTGAAAAATTAGGTCCCTGAATCGAGCCCTAGTTCGGCGTTCACTGACTTCAACCACCGATGAAACTTAACGTAAGCTCTCTCGCGGTTAGTTCAAGGTGCTTTCACACGCTCTTTTCAGAGTTCCTGGCCAACCTACTACGTTTCAATAAGCGCATAAGTGTGTGTGTGATGGTGGCTAGCTACAAACACAAGTTTCGCTACAATATAACACTGAGATGTCTGTTTAGTTATTTTTCTCTATTTCTATACTAGTGGTACAGTGCGAAAGTGGTTAGCACACGTTTTTTATATGTATCCTGTTTGGAAATAACACTGTCTATGGACCATTACTCCTGTACATACCATAAGCATAATACCTCGCGATTCTAAGAGTCCCCCGAACCTTTATCTAATATTATGATATTATATTATGGTATATTAGGTATTAATCTTATTTTTGTAGTTCAACGGAGTGCTTTGAGCTTGCTCGACCGCTGTCATGGGTTGGACCGCTAGCGGCCCACATATTTAATCCAGAATTAGTACATGCAAACGTTTTCTTTTGTAATCGTATCAGGTGTAGAGCAGAACAGGATGCTTCAATCATCAGGACAAACAATATTGCAGAAGTGAGAAAGAGAAGCTACAGGAAAGCACACTACCTGCAATCATCACCTCAAAACAACTAAGACAGAGGGCGCCACGTGCAGGGTTGAAAAGCAGTTCATAACAATGGTTTAACCATTCATTTTTTTTTAAGTATTAGGATATTCATGTTACAATTTCTTACAACAGCGTTCATAGCTAGTGAAGACACAAGTCAGCAACATTCACACCTCTGTGTAAGCACACGAATATTACATTTCAACAACGTACACTTTTCGTGTGAGTATGTGAATATTACATTTTAGCTGTATGTGCACTAGACGTTCAGTTGCGAAGAATATTTAAAAACATCAGTGCAAACTCACTGAAGCGTGTCTCTTTCTTGTGTCTCTCCATATCTATATACTATTCTTATGAGCACAAAAGATAGAACTTTCGAAGTAAGATGAAGCATGTATCGGTTTAAAAAAAAGATTTTGAGCTTTTCACCAACGCCATCTAGGGACAACAATGTTGACTGTCTGATTCAAGCAATCTATGAATATGTAGGAGAATGTTTCTCTGATCTTATGCAAAGTATATTCTTGTGTGGTGTATGGTATTATTCAACGGATGTCTTTCTAAGTGTATGCACATATCCGTGCGATGGATTAAGTTTTTTCTCACATACTTGTTTCGCCTCTGTAATTGTATGCTTTCACGTTTCTGAGTGTGTGCGTATGTTTCTGTGTGCGGGCGAGTGTGTGTGTGTGTGTATGTTTCTGTGTGCGGGCGACTGTGTGCGTGAGTATGTTTTCATGTTTGTTTCGCTGAATCTGATATGTGTATACGTCTTCATGTCTCTCTCGGTGTGTCTGTATGTGTATATGTTACCGTATGCAAGAATAAACATATTGTCTTACGGACACTTGCTCGCTACAGAAGAAGCTAACAATTTACAAACCTCGTCAGATCGGTATTATAGCTCTATTAGGAAATCTCATCGAAAAGTCACTAAACAGATAAGTTTACTAAAGATGCACGCTTGTATACAATTTTTCAGATTCTTTTACCTTTCTCGATTCTGTTAAGTAGAACAATGAAATAGCATTGCAGGAAAAAATCTTTTATTCATACACTAAGAAATTACAAGGACGACCCATCAGATATAGAACAGAAATTAGTAACACTATTACATTTATTTAGTATATGTTCAGAGGCGCGCACCAGTTCGTCATACACTTTGTTTAGTAATATAGGAAAGTGTAGCATGTAGGAATCTTCAACTCCTGCCTCTTCCACAAAAAGTTTAGCGATATCGCTTAAATGAATGTTTCTCACTGCTTCGGCGAAACGGGATATGGCCACACACGAATGGTGAAGCTGACTTGAATGATCTACTTCACCCCCAATACAGTTCGTACGTAGAATCCGAAAAATTTCTTTTCTGACCAGTGTATTTAATGTTTTTCTGAAACTTAGCTTTGCTCTCTGATCGTGCAGTTCAGCATTAGACAGTCTTCGAGTAAGAGATGTAGATAATTCGACATCTCTTACTCGAAGACTGTCTAATGCTGAACTGCACGATCAGAGAGCAAAGCTAAGTTTCAGAAAAACATTAAATACACTGGTCAGAAAAGAAATTTTTCGGATTCTACGTACGAACTGTATTGGGGGTGAAGTAGATCATTCAAGTCAGCTTCACCATTCGTGTGTGGCCATATCCCGTTTCGCCGAAGCAGTGAGAAACATTCATTTAAGCGATATCGCTAAACTTTTTGTGGAAGAGGCAGGAGTTGAAGATTCCTACATGCTACACTTTCCTATATTACTAAACAAAGTGTATGACGAACTGGTGCGCGCCTCTGAACATATACTAAATAAATGTAATAGTGTTACTAATTTCTGTTCTATATCTGATGGGTCGTCCTTGTAATTTCTTAGTGTATGAATAAAAGATTTTTTCCTGCAATGCTATTTCATTGTTCTACTTAACAGAATCGAGAAAGGTAAAAGAATCTGAAAAATTGTATACAAGCGTGCATCTTTAGTAAACTTATCTGTTTAGTGACTTTTCGATGAGATTTCCTAATAGAGCTATAATACCGATCTGACGAGGTTTGTAAATTGTTAGCTTCTTCTGTAGCGAGCAAGTGTCCGTAAGACAATATGTTTATTCTTGCATACGGTAACATATACACATACAGACACACCGAGAGAGACATGAAGACGTATACACATATCAGATTCAGCGAAACAAACATGAAAACATACTCACGCACACAGTCGCCCGCACACAGAAACATACACACACACACACACTCGCCCGCACACAGAAACATACGCACACACTCAGAAACGTGAAAGCATACAATTACAGAGGCGAAACAAGTATGTGAGAAAAAACTTAATCCATCGCACGGATATGTGCATACACTTAGAAAGACATCCGTTGAATAATACCATACACCACACAAGAATATACTTTGCATAAGATCAGAGAAACATTCTCCTACATATTCATAGATTGCTTGAATCAGACAGTCAACATTGTTGTCCCTAGATGGCGTTGGTGAAAAGCTCAAAATCTTTTTTTTAAACCGATACATGCTTCATCTTACTTCGAAAGTTCTATCTTTTGTGCTCATAAGAATAGTATATAGATATGGAGAGACACAAGAAAGAGACACGCTTCAGTGAGTTTGCACTGATGTTTTTAAATATTCTTCGCAACTGAACGTCTAGTGCACATACAGCTAAAATGTAATATTCACATACTCACACGAAAAGTGTACGTTGTTGAAATGTAATATTCGTGTGCTTACACAGAGGTGTGAATGTTGCTGACTTGTGTCTTCACTAGCTATGAACGCTGTTGTAAGAAATTGTAACATGAATATCCTAATACTTAAAAAAAAATGAATGGTTAAACCATTGTTATGAACTGCTTTTCAACCCTGCACGTGGCGCCCTCTGTCTTAGTTGTTTTGAGGTGATGATTGCAGGTAGTGTGCTTTCCTGTAGCTTCTCTTTCTCACTTCTGCAATATTGTTTGTCCTGATGATTGAAGCATCCTGTTCTGCTCTACACCTGATACGATTACAAAAGAAAATGTTTGCATGTACTAATTCTGGATTAAATATGTGGGCCGCTAGCGGTCCAACCCATGACAGCGGTCGAGCAAGCTCAAAGCACTCCGTTGAACTACAAAAATAAGATTAATACCTAATATACCATAATATAATATCATAATATTAGATAAAGGTTCGGGGGACTCTTAGAATCGCGAGGTATTATGCTTATGGTATGTACAGGAGTAATGGTCCATAGACAGTGTTATTTCCAAACAGGATACATATAAAAAACGTGTGCTAACCACTTTCGCACTGTACCACTAGTATAGAAATAGAGAAAAATAACTAAACAGACATCTCAGTGTTATATTGTAGCGAAACTTGTGTTTGTAGCTAGCCACCATCACACACACACTTATGCGCTTATTGAAACGTAGTAGGTTGGCCAGGAACTCTGAAAAGAGCGTGTGAAAGCACCTTGAACTAACCGCGAGAGAGCTTACGTTAAGTTTCATCGGTGGTTGAAGTCAGTGAACGCCGAACTAGGGCTCGATTCAGGGACCTAATTTTTCACGGAAATATTGTTGTTTTCCTGTGAGTTTTTCAGATTTTTTAGAAAGGGGAGATGTATTAGTGTTTGAACTTTATGCATGCTTTCTCTCACAAAATAATTAATGAGCGTTTTACGAATATGTGTCGTGAAGCAGACTCAATTTTTCATTCTAAATGCTTACTCAGCCTATGGACACGTAGTTTGTCGATGTAATGACAAGTCTGATGTGTAGATAGACACTTTGATTAGCGAATGTCAGAAAAAGTCGTTGAATGTGTAAAACATCCCTTGTGATCCTGACAGCATCGACCGGGGAATGAACTCAGAAGATTGTGGGGTAGGAACTTTACAGAGGTCTATTCATATTTGATAATTTCTCGATGGTTATGATAGTATAGTGAGCGAGGATCCCAGTCTACATTACTGTTGTCAAGCTCTGTACATTACGTTTCACACAAGTCCGTTCACGGTTTTCTAGTGCACGGTCGTACCGTTTAGTGCGGGTCGTCCTTGGCGTCGAAGTCGCTCGCGTTCCGCAGAAAACTGCGCATTATCGCGGTTGGAAAAAATAAAAAGGTTGAAACTCAACCCCAGAATATCATATGAAAATTTGAAGTGAGCTTGTATAAGGATACTAATACTACAACCTAACAAAGGACACCGGGGACGGATTTGTTCCCTTTTCTAATGCACGAGGTCAAATCCTATTCTTCCTGAATCGAACCATACTCCTTTAAGCAGGAACTAAAGTTTTTTTTTTTTTTTTTTTTTTACGGAAACGTATGAATTCTACTTTTAACATTCTGGCGCACAGTCTTTACCCGGTAAAAAGCATGTAACTGGGACTGCATCGAGTAGCGTTACTTCCTAGGAAAGAGTTTGCTGAGGATACAGCTGTAATAAGTATTTTTAAACAACGCCGTCGTGTAACGGGATAGTTTTTAATTTCGTAGGACTTTTGTTAAAAACCATTCGGGGCAAGGATCCGAACACGGGCCTTTTAGGTCGACCCTATTACCTTCAATATTTTTCATCAGGAGGAATAAAATCAGACTTTTTCCTTTTATTAATTTTTTCTGCGGGATTGCCACTGTGAGGCGGTCCTTCTAGTGAAAATGTGCCAGCCCAATAGTCGCAGAGTTGAAAGAAATAAGTATTGATTAAAACGGACTTTAGATCAGTTATAAGTATAGTAATATTCTGAGCGCTTGGAGAACGTGACAGCCACATGGACTTCTGATAGCGTAGCATTCAGCAGGGGCCATGCATTCCACTGCAGCTTCCGGAACATATAGCGGATTCGAAGTATCAGCCTCCGTTGCAAATGAAATTTCAGCGGATTAGTGTAGACAAGTTGAGAGGTGTGTGTGAGACATTGTATTATTTTTTTATAGTTGAAGTATTAAACTACGACCTCTCTACTCCATTAATGTGCATTCGTGATGGAACTAAAGTTTTTGCACGCGACGTACTTTTAACATTCTACCTCGTACAAAAAAAATATTTTTTCACCCGGTTTTACCAGCGTGATGAGACATACGCAAATGACGGAGGAAACGATTTTTTTTTAAAACTGTTTTACCTGATTTTTCTTCGAACAGTGTTACTCTCCCGTACCGCGGATACAGCAGTAATAAGTATTTTTAAAACGTGGCGTAATAAAACTGTTAGTCATACTTTTGCAATCACAATGTTTTTTGAAGTGACTTAGTAAAGGAAATTGGGAACACGGATCAAGGCTGTGAGTGGGTTTTCACGATGTACGGAAGCAGTACAGGTCCAAGATTCATTCGTCAATAAAAACCTTGTGATTCCCCGTTTGGAATAATTTCGTAGGGTTTAACCGTCCGTCAGCGAGAGGTTGTCCGTGGTGAGGATCCGAACACGAAGTCTTTTAAGTCGAACCTCTTACCCCATCAATATTTTTCATCACGACGAATAAAATCAGATTTTATTAATTTTTCGCCCGATAGCATTTTTTATTTTCTGCGGGGGCTGTTACTGCAGGGGTAGGGTTTCTTCTAGTAAAAAATGCAGCAACCAGTAATCGCTAGGGACCCGTTGCAAATAAAATTTCAGCGGATTAGCGTAGACAAGTTGAGAGGGGTGCGTGAGACATTGTATTATTTTTTTATAGCTGAAGTATTAAACTACGACCTCCCTAATCCATTAATGTGCATTTGTGATGGGACTAAAGTTTTTTCACGCGACGTACTTTTAACATTCTACCTCGTACAAAAAAATATTTTTTCACCCGCGTGATGAGACATAGGCAAACGACGGAGGAAACGATTTTTTTTTTAAAAACTGTTTTATCTGATTTTTCTTCGAACAGTGTTACTCTCCCGTACCGCGGATTACAACAGTAATAAGTATTTTTAAAACGCGGCGTAATAAAACAGTTAGTCATACTTTTGCAATCACAATGTTTTTTGAAGTGACTTAGTAAAGGAAATTGGGAACACGGTTCAAGGCTGTGAGTGGGTTTTCACGATGTACGGAAGCAGTACAGGTCCAAGATTCATTCGTCAATAAAAACCTTGTGATTCCCCGTTTGGAATAATTTCGTAGGGTTTAACCGTCCGTCAGCGAGAGGTTGTCCGTGGTGAGGATCCGAACACGAAGTCTTTTAAGTCGAACCTATTACCCCATCAATATTTTTCATCACGACAAATAAAATCAGATTTTTATTAATTTTTCGCCCGATAGCATTTTTTATTTTCTGCGGGGGCTGCTACTGCAGGGGTAGGGTTTCTTCTAGTAAAAAATGCAACAACCAGTAATCGCTAGGGATAAAAGAAATAAGTGTTGGTTTTAAAATGGTTATAAAAATACGTATATGAAAAGACTGTCGATGTAAGATCTAAATTTTAAAAGTGGAGAGGGAGCCTACCCGCAATAACTATGCTATAAGAGTTGTTAATCCTAACACACTGTGTAAAATTATACTGAAGGTTAAACATCCCTAGTGCTCAGTCTTCTGATACGTGTCACTCGCTGGTCACTCCACGTTACTTTCCCCTTGTTGTGACGTCACCTACCCTCAGAGAACAACATCGTATGAGTCATCACACTGCTGAGCGCTGGACACTCAACCTCCCAGGGCGATTGTGTCACGAGATGTTTCGTTGCTACCTGACCGGTAAACGGACACGTGTGGGCATGACTCCACGTACGACTTCAGGAATGCCTTTTCCATTGCAGGTTGGTTCTTGTTAGGAGTTGACAGAATGAAGCTGTGGGTAGTGCGTTCGACACTCGTTGCCGAGAAGAAGGTTTTTTTTTTCGATAAAACGCATCTACAGACTATTTCAACCGTACGGTGGTTTTTTAATAAAGGTAAGGGAATTTTGATGAGTGTTTAATTACTAGGGAGTTTAATAGCAGGGAATTTTAATTATAAAGGAATCGTTTAGTCGTCCTGGCTAAATGAATAGCAAAGGATTTTAATTACTAAGGAATAAATACAACTCTGTGAGTTGATTTACAATTTGAGATCTGCATTCAAAAGAGTTCAGTGCTAGTGTTGGCTTTGATGTAAGAAAAAGCTAGGTTAATATCTGAAATGGCTGACCCGCATCTAAGCCACAGCAAGTACAAGGCGTATTCCCGTGCGTCCTGGAATCCACAGAGCGAGGGACGATTTTTTTTTTTTCCGGTGAAACACATCTACAGAAAAACTGATTTTTATTTCGACCGTGGAGTGATTTTAATAAAGGTGAGGAATATTTTGACGTGTTTAATTACTAGGGAATTTTAATTATAAGAAAATCGTTTAGCCGTCTTGGTGGGATAAATACAGCTTTGCGAGTTTGATTTACAATTTGAGATCCGCATTCAAAAGAGTTCAGTGGTAGTGCTGGTTTTGATGTAAGAAATACATAGAAAAAGCTAGTTATAAAGAATGCTATAATATCTGAAAAATCTGACCCGCATCTAAGCCACAGCAAGTACACGGTATAGTCCGGGAACCCAAGACAGTCGGACGGAATCCACAGAGCGAGGGACGATTTTTTTTTTTTCCGGTGAAACACATCTACAGAAAAACTGAATTTTTTTTCGACCGTGGAGTGATTTTAATAAAGGTGAGGAATATTTTGACGAGTGTTTAATTACTAAGGAGTTGATTAACGGAGTTTGAAAATTTTTCCACTGCAGACGTGTGTTCTAAAAGCAGATTTAACATGTCACCCCTACGAATAATTTAAACCATTATTAATTTCACCCTATGGTATTTTCTATGGAAACAGTAAGAGTAAAATGAGTTTCAACTGTAGGATGATTTTTAATAGAGGTAAGGGAATTTTGATGAGTGTTTAATTACTAAGGAATTTTGTATCATCCTTTTCTGTACAATTATTCTAAGACCAGTCAATCGTTCCATGCAATTATTCTGAGACTTGCATCAGCCGAGTGAAGGAGTGGGGCCTTAAAATGGTCAACCAGAGGGTTTTTCATAAGGGGGAGGGCTTAAAATATAGGTCAACCATTGGGACAAAATAAAGAAAAATCGGGAATTAGAGTTAAAATAAGGAGGTTTTTCCGAAAATAGTACTCTTCATTGTCAACAGAAGGCATCAGGGTTTTTTCATAAGGGGGAAGAAATTTTTAATAGGGGGGAGTAATTTTTAATAGGAGGGGGAAATCAAAGAATTAAAATAAGGGTTTTTGGAGAATTAGTGTTCCTCTCAGGCACCAGATGACGCCAGGGGTTTTTTCATAAGGGGGAGGAATTTTTTTTATAAAGGGGGAAATCAAAAATCGAAGAATTAGAATAAAAATAGGGGTTTTTTGGGAAAATAGTACTTCTCACTGTCAACAGGTGGCGCCACTGAGGGGAAAGGGGGGTTTAATAAAGGGGGAGGAATTATTAATAAAGGGGCGTGGCATGTTACGTAATGATTACGGCATGTTGCGTCATAGGGGTGTGTGTGGTTGGTGACGTCATAGGGCATGGTCGGTGACGTCATAAGGGGCGTGGTCGGTGACGTCATAGGGGGAAAGCACTAGTGGGGGTTCGGTGGGGTGTGACGATACTACTCATATATAATATATGATATCAAAAGATTTTCGATACGGACCTTTTAATGTCTAAATCAATTAGTGACCCACAGAGAAAAATGTTTCCCTATCTATAGCATAGGATCAGTGGTTCTCAAACTTTTATGCTTAACGTTAGGAGGGTAACCATCTGAAACGTGTAGAGAAGGAGCTATCGAATCGTCGATATTATACCAACTGGTAGGAATGTGAATCTCGGATAGCGCTACCTCCCATTCACCATTCAGCACGATTGGCTGGGCCAGTCTCGTAATATAATCGCTCTGAGTGTTAGAAGGGTAAACGTTAATGCTGGCGGAGGAAGGGAGAGTTAAGTAGAAAGCCATTTTCTAGGTATCCAGCTGGGAGTAGGATAATCTCTCCAGTTCACTAAGACGCCTTTTTTGATGTCCCGTCGAAGATTTTTTCCACTGCGTAGAGTTCAGGAAGATTTATTTTCTGCAGTTCTCGGCTAGAGAAAGTTCCTCGTATCATGTTACCATCACTATCTACCACTTCGTAAACGGGAGGTGTTCTAGGTACGATTCTTTTCACTCCAAATATCTCTCGAGTCCACTGTTGCGACGCACCTTTCTTGAATGGTAGCTTCAAACTGCTGAGCCTCACGTGATCTCCCTCTTTAAAACGGACAGGGTCTGCCTGCTTTGGCGCTCCGTATAATCTCTCCCAGACGACACTCTCATTAAAGAGATCCACGTCCTTGGGAGCAAGGTCATGAGCTCGATATTTGGAAGCATTATAACCCTTCACTATGGAATCCAGAACGTGCAAGAATCTAAAATATTTATGTTTAGTGAAATTGCCGTGAACCCCCCTTTTGTATTAGGGCGGTCCGACATTAATGTTTGATTCCTTCCTAATATTTTGGCCGTGCTTCAATTTCGCTGATTACCGAAAGGGCACTCTTTCTATAGTAACCCAGAAACTTTACTTACAATAATGAAAAATGGAGAGGAGTCATGTTTTACCAGTTACACGCAATTTATTAACAAACAGTATTATTTAACATTCTCTTTCACAACTTACGCCCTTCGTCGGGGTACAGCTTCTTTTACACACGCGTTTAGGCTATGTCAGCCTTTACAATGGGGAGCCAAGAAATTTCTCTGGCAAAGTCCATCTGTTAAGTCCGAGCTACTAGCTCCAAAGTCATGTTCCGTAGTCAGTTTTCTGGAACACGGTGGTGGTGGCAGGCAGACAACAGTATTTGAGGGGAAAACACAGATTTACGAATGATGGTGACCCATACCTGTTTCAAGTAGCCACTACAGAAGCCTTGGATGGGGAGTCTGGCACCGTCGACTGGGAGTTCATCTGCCTAATCTCGGCCAGACAAAGGCGGTTTGCGCTCTTTCCTCGCAAGCGCTAGCATTGTTCGTCGGGCGAAGGGAAAGAGACTTCTCGACGGAACTGCGAGACGAGAGGAGACAACTCACCAAGACGAGAGACACAAGACAAAAGACACACTTTCCTCTCACTCTTCAACCTTGCCGCATTTTCCCGTCGCGACCTCTAGTGGTGGTCAGCGAAGAAGGCTGATGCGGGCACTGGCTATTGGTTGTGGATGCTTGAGCCAAAAATCGCTCCGTCTTCTCGGGGCCTTTGATGTCGAGTGCGATTCCAGTCCAGAGGTTTCTACACCCGGGGGCGAAGTCGCCACCGGTGTCAACTGGCGTCAGGGACAAATTCGTGGAAGCTTGGTGACCAAAATAAGTCTTTGTTCTCACATTAGAAAAGCATATCCTAGGACCTTTTTGGCCCAAGTCGTGTCCGCAGGATCAATTTCTGTGGGCACGACACACCTATCACCCTTTAGGGAGAGGGGGAATAGGCGGGGCAGGGAAAAGGTCTCTGACTGACTGCAGATAAGGGTGTATCCATCGGATATGGGAGAAGGCGATCTCCTGGGTCACACATCAATAGTGCTGGAATTTTTCCTTTTTCCTCAATGAGTCCAGGTGTCACGAGGTGTAGTATGAGGTGCACTAAAACTCCAAAGGGTCACAGTTCGGGTCCGCCTGGACCACTCTAGTGGGCGTCGGTCTGCAGGAGGCTCCACGGCACATGAAACGGAAAAAGAAAAGGGAAAAAGGGTCACAAATCTGGTTTTCCACATGTACTTAATTCACAAGCACACAGTCTGTCTCTGTACCTACCGTCACGTGACTCACTGATACATAGAAACTTCAAAATCTCTGGGGCCATTTGGACCCAGCACAGGTTACATTCACAATTGGTACATACATTGCATTTATTCATTCTTACTTCCTATGTTTTACATGGTAATAATTTCAAAGTTAAGTTTTTTTTTTCAATTAATTCAGTCCTGGCTATTTGCCAAATACTCCGAACAACATATTCCGCAATTAATTTCTTTCTACAAGTTCCACTAATTCATAAGACACTAGTTTGAACTAATTCTTTTCTCACAATTAATCCAATTTATACTCTTTGTCAATAACTCGGACAGGTAATCCTTCATTTTAACCCATCTAGATAAACTGAAAATTCACAAGATAACCTTGTGTCACAATGCTTTAAATAATCTTCTGCCGTTAATTCATCTCTCTTTGATAATTCTAAAAATTACTTCTCAATGGATTCACTCCACTATGGCAACATCATTTTACTAAGTCGTTCTACAATAATACTCTAACATTCACTTCTCGGTCAACTCGTCCAATAATGACAGAATCATTTTACTAGGTCATTCCATAATGACAGTCAAAACACTTCTCAAAAACTCACTCTATAATAACAAAATTATTTTACCAAGTTACTCTTACAATGGTCGCCTATAAACTCACTTCTCGATAAATTCATTTAATAATGACAGAATCACTTTACTAGGTCATTCCATAATGACAATCAAAACACTTTTCGAAAACTCATTCTATAATAACAAAATCATTTTACTAAGTCACTCTTACAATGATCATCTAAAATTACTTCTCGATAAATTCTTTAATAATGACAGAATCACTTTACTAGGTCATTCCATAATGACAATCAAAACACTTCTCGAAAACTCATTCTACAATAACAAAATTATTTTACCAAGTTACTCTTACAATGGTCGCCTATAAACTCACTTCTCGATAAATTCATTCAATAACGACAGAATCATTTTACCAGGTCATTCCATAATGACAATCAAGACACTTCTCGAAAACTCATTCTATAATAACAAAATCCTTTTACTAAGTCACTCTTTCAATGATCATCTAAAATTACTTCTCAAATCTCAAATCACTACTACTCAAGTTGAGGGCTTTGCATTAGGTCTACAATATTTCCAATAGCAGCTTTGTTTCTTCCAGCCAATTGATTGATGGTAGCGCGCGTGTGTGTGTGTGTGTGTGTGGGGGGGGGTGTTGTGAAATGCCGTTGTGTCCATGTCGTTGCTCTTGCAGCTCATACCCCGGGACCGGGGATATAGGACGAGCGCCACGACATGATGTCATCTCTCCGGCGTGCTTCCTTCTCCGACTCATGGGGGGGGGGGGGGGGTTGCGTGCAGAACTGCAGCCTCTTCAGAGTCTCCCCAAATTGTCACCATTCCCGCGGGCGACCGGCTCGGCCACCGCACATGGAGAAATTCTCGCGATTTCTCGCGTGAGCTTTCTATTGCTCAGACTCCACTGCTCCGCTGCGCTTGATAGCCGGAGGGGGGGGGGTGAGTGTGCTAGTGTGTGCATACGTGTAAAGTCGGAGATCGTTGGGTACTGACGGACCAGGGGAGGGGGATTTCTTTGCTGCCCTGGGGCAATGCCTCGCGAAGGCGTCCCTTCGCAACGACATTAGCCCATGAGGTGAGGTTCTTTTCTTCGGGTTCGTCATATATCCCAGCATTCCGTGGTTTCAAGCGTCGTCTGCTTCAGGGCGGCCGCTGAGGCAATGGAGGAGGGGGTGCTGATCCACCGGATTTTCTGACGTCATAGCAAGCCACGGTTTGTGAGGGTGTGTCAGCAGCAGTGGCTGGAGATGGCGCAACTCTTCTGTCTTGTGCACGTGGTCGAAGGTCGTACCGGTGTGGCTGACTGGTGGCTGCAGCGTGTGGTGGTGGCTGCAGCGTGTGGTGGCAGCTGTGAGCTTGCTGTGGCAGGGCGCGCCCGCGCAGCTGGCGCCGGACGGCCTGCGACATGATCCCGTGTGACTCGGGGTTCGATTCCCAGTCATCGTCTTCAGATTCTGGCTCAATGATGGGTCATGATAGGGGCGTCGGGGGTTTAGGTGTGGGGTCTTCTGGGACGGAGGGCTCACCTATCAGATACAGGCAGTGTTTCAGCAGTTTGGTGAGGCGATCGACATGCACTGTCTCCACTTTGTGAGGGTTGGTGACTAAGGCGATTTTATAGTTTACTTCGGTGAGGCGTTGCAGCACTCGCCATGGCCCAGTGGACATTTTCGATAACTTCCTGGTATTCCGGCGAGGGACCCGTGGGCTATACAAAAACACTAGGTCGCCTGGCCGAATACCTTTATCCACGGCCACTTTCCTTCTCTGCTCCTCCTGACTCGTAGCTGCTGCTTCAAGATTCGCCTTCACCAGCTCATATGCTTCATTCAACTTGTTGGCTAACTGTTTGCCATAGCTCTCAGTGTTGGCGTAGGTTGGGGGCTCCTTCGTCTGCCACAACTGGTAAGGCAGGGCCACGTCTCGGCCATACAGTAAAAAATAGGGGGTCTCATGGGTGGAACTGTGGGTGGCACTCCGATAAGCCATCAAAACAAATGGCAGATGCTCGTCCCACACATCATTTTTGTCGGCCACCAGATGAGATAAAATGGATGCTATGGACTGGTTGAATTTCTCCACGAGGCCGTTGGAGCTCGGGTGATAGAAACTAGTGTTTTGTTTAGTAATGCCTAATCGGTTAAATACCTCGGTCATCACATGGCCGGTAAAGTTGCGCCCATTATCACTGATGACAGTAGCGGGAATTCCATGTTTAGGAATAAAATCTTCTACAAACGCTCTAGCAATCGACTCTGCTGATTGATCGGCCAGCGCGTAGACCTCTGGTAAAACAGTCCAAAATGACTAAGAGTACTTGTTTCCTCGCTGAGTGAGGGGGAGAGGGCCTAAAATATCCATGCCTATACGCTGAAAGGGGCGGCTTGTGAGTGGGGCTCGAACCAGGTTTCCCTTCTTTTTCTCTTGGTAGCCTCTCCGTTGCAGACAAGATGTGAAGGTCTGGACGTAATTGCGAATATCGGCATACATGCCAGGCCAGTAATACTCAGACCTTAAGCTTTGCAAGGTTTTGTACTCTACCAGGTGACCTGAGCAGGGGTTGTTGTGGCATAATTCTAATATCTGTCCTCGAAGACTGACGGGGATCGCTAGTTGCTCTGTTGCTTCCAGGCGGGGGCTATGGCTAGCCAGGGGGGCCAGATGGTATAGGATACCTTCTTTCAAGTAAAATGGTTCGGCGGCACTGGCGGGTGAATCGTGGGTCCTACTCTCTAAAATTTCGATGGTGTTCCTAAAGGTGGGGTCCTCCAGCTGTAGGTCTCTCAGATGGGCTAAATCGCCAAAGGGGCTTCGGGAAGGGGGATTTCTCTCGACTGCCTGTATGTGACGGGACAGAGTATCGGCGGGGACATTGTGTTCCCCAGGCCGATAAATGATGTCAAAATCGTAGTCCTGCAGCGTCAGATTCCACTTGGCCAGTCTACTGGTCCTTGAGCTTCAGCAAATATGTGAGGGGGGCATGGTCGGATACAACCGTAAATCGTCGCCCATACAGGTATTGCTTGAAATGGGTAATGGCGAAATGGATTGCAAGGGCCTCCTTCTCAATCGTTGAGTAGCGTGTTTCCGGGGGCTTCAGTTTCCGACTGGCGTAGGCTACCGGATGACGGAACCCGTCGTCCGTCTCCTGCTCGAGTACGCTGGCTACCGCAATATCCGACGCATCGGTCGACAGGAAAAATTTCCGTCCAAAGTCGGGGTAGAGGAGAAGGGGCTCAGTCATTAATTTCCTCTTCAGTACTTCGAACGCTTCCTCCGCTTCTGGAGACCATCTAAAAGGGGTGTCCTTCTTCACTAAATGGACCAAGGGGGCTGTAAGATCGGCGTAGCGATCGATAAAATGCTGGTAGTAGCCAGTTAGGCCTAGGAAGGCTCGAACATTCTGGACACTACAGGGGCGAGGAAATTCTTCAATGGCCTGGACATTCCGCGGGTCCGGCTGGACCCCTTCTGCGGAAATCAAATGTCCCAAGTAAGTGAGGGATTCCTTCATGAATTGGCACTTCGCTGGTTTTAGCTTTAAATTGTAGGCCCTTAGGCGGCCAAATACCTTTCGTAAGCGTTCGACGTGTTGCTCGAAAGTCTGGGAGGCCACCATTATGTTGTCGAGGTATACGAGAACTTGCTCTTGTCGCATTCCCATCAGCACATGGTCCAGTAAATGCTGGAAAGTAGCGGGACTGTTCTTCAGTCCAAATGGTAAGTAATTAAACTCAAATAACCCTTTCCTGCTGATGAACGCAGTTTTCTCCACGTCACGTGGGTGAACTGGAACCTGCCAATAACCGGGTACCATAGCTAGCGAGCTGAAATATTTGGCATGAGCCAGTTGATCAATGATTTCGTTGATGAGGGGGAGAGGCTACGAATCTGGGACTGTTTTCGCATTTAGTGCCCTGTAGTCGACGCAGAATCTGTATGTGGAGTCTTTTTTCTTCACTAAAACGATGGATGTCGCAAAAAGAGAGGAGCTTTCTCTTATTATCCCTTGCTTTAATAGCTCATCTACTTGTCGGTCCAATTTGCTCTGCAGCGCGAACGGCACCCTGTATGCCCGCTGCCTCATGGGGCGGTCGTCTGTGAGGTGGATTTCGTGGTACACGGCGTCTGTGCCGGTCAATTCGCTGACATCTCTCGCAAAAACATCTCTATTTCTCATCAATAATTTCCCCAGTTTACTCTTCTCTCGGGGCCCAAGATGGTCCAACGGGAAATCCTCCAGGGACAGGGGCAGTTTGCTTCTATTCCGGGGGACGCTAGGGGGTTCTATTTGTTCGGCGTCGAGGGCTTCCAACGTGGTGATGCGCATGCTTTTATTCAGCCAGATGGGGGCCGAGGAGGTATTGGCGACCCGAATGTTGAGTCGGCCGCTACTGTCCACGCAGTTCACCGAGCGAGCCACGCACAGGGAATCGGTTTTTAGCCGCTCATGTGGCTGAGCCAAGATCATGCAGCCTCGGAGCTGGGGGGCAGAACAATCGACAAGGGCTATGCGCCCGGCTCGGGGAGGGACGCAGAGCTTCTGCACGATGCGCCCAATGTACGTGGGTGTAGGGGAGGTGGGTGAAGGTTGTTCCCAGGCAGGAGAGACGGGCAATGTGAGGGGGGTGCTCCTATGTTTCGATTCCTTGTCCTCTTTTCTTCGCAGTGTGCCCGAATGACAATCTACAACGAATCAGTGCTTTTTGAGGATATCGTGTCCCATTATCATGTCGTACCGTGGGGTGTCTATGTCTAGGGCTACTATGGGGTGCTCAAAACTAATCTCATCGAATGTGAGGGTCACCATGTATCTGCCTATCACTGGAAGGGGGTGGCCATCTACCGTTTTCAAATTATGTTGGAGGGGGACCATTTTGTGCAGGATTCGGCTTCTCAAGCGCTGAAAACACCGGCTATTCATGACGGACACAGTGGCACCGGTATCGACGAGGGCCGACACCTCTGTGTCCTCCATGCGGCCAGACACAATGGGTGAATTTTCATCACTGCATAGTATGGCACACGGGGCAATACGGATGGCTGACGCTTCGAGGGGACTCTGGGAAGTGCATCCGGGGCTTCCCTCCCGTTCTAGTTTAAAGGAGCCGTATGGTGGTTGGCTCGCCGTAACTCTTCTCTACACTGATCTTGAGCTTGCTGAGGGGGGGTGAAAGGGAATCCATTATCTCTCTTCCAGCGGGTCCTCCGTGGAGTTGCTCGGTCTCGATTTTGCTGCCGGTTTCGCCCCGTTTGGTATCGCTGGTCACGTGGGCGTAGGGTCGGAGGCGACGCACACTGACGGGTGTAATGGCCCACTCCACCGCAGGCAAAGCACGTGACACCCCGGACGCCGTTGCTGGGGCTGACTGGTATGGATTCTCTCCTGCTGTCCCTCAATATGGTGGAGGCGCTCCCCCAAACGTACTAGATCTGCCTGGATCTGGCACAGTGGAAAGGCTGCCAACAGATCCTGCAGCTGGGGCAGAGGGTTCGAATCTGTGTTTCTAGCAGGGGCTTCCTCGTCAAGTGTTCATATGGCTGGCGTTCGTCTGGAGGCACGCTAGTTGCTCTCCTCCAGTGTAGCTTTCGCTAAAGCCTCCTCAAAAGTGCGGGGATTATGGGACAGTACGAACCGCTTGAGCAGCGGGACCAGGCCTGCCAAGAACTAGGCAAGGTGCATCCGATCGCCGATTCCCTAATCCTCGCTGTCCGTGTTTATTCCTGCTGTTCCCAAAAACTGATAGGCCCGGGTCCGAAATGCGGGCAGCATACTCCCGGACACTCTAGTTCGCCGCTTGCTGACAGCTTGTGAATTCGTTCAGGCAGGTGGCTAATGGCGCCTCACTGTCGAACCTTTCCAACACTGCTCTTTTGAAAATGCCAAAATCCTCTTCGTTCCTCAATTCCGGGATTGGTTAACAAATTCCGCGGCGGCTCCTCGCAACTTTGAGCGGGAATGATTGCCATCTCGCTCGGCTGCCATCGTGCGATCCTCCCTACTCCCTCTACTTGCTCGAAAAACGCTGCTGCAGTGCGGCTACTATCTCCTTCATATGGGTTTACTAAATTCACGAACCCCGCCAGGAGAGGTCCCGTCGTTGGGGACAGCTCCTGGGTGGGTTGTGCACTCGCATCCTGACTCTCCATTACTCCGGGGTCTTCCTCACTATGCAAATAGTGTACTGAGTGTTGTGCTGTATGTTGGGTTTTTTGTACCTCCTAAGTGCAATGGAGGCGCACACAGAAATGCAACTTAACGGTAAGACAAAAAATCACTCCTATCTAGAATATAATAATGTAGCAGTCCCTAGTCGAATCTCTAGTACTCCCTTCATACATTCTACTCCTGGGCCTAGCTATAATCTTATACTTATCTTAGAACTAAAACATTTAATCCAATATTACTTCACTATATTCCAAAATAAAACTTGTTTCAACAGATGATCCTGAAATTCCTAACTCAAACATGATATACAATCCTCACTAAATATACTATCTTACTTTCTAATATACACTTCATAACATTCCACATATCACAATAGTTCACTCTTATTTTTAACATTCTTAACCTTCTTAACATTCTGCCACTGCCACATTTTAACACAATAATTATGTAATCTAGATATATGCTTTTCGATTTCTAGCCGCAATAACCCTCAGGTTCGAATATCCTGGTCACAGGAACCAATTTGCCGTGAACCTCCCTTTTGTATTAGGGCGGTGCGACATTAATGTTTGACTCCTTCCTAATATTTTGGCCGTGCTTCAATTTTGCTGATTACCGAAAGGGCACTCTTTCCATAGTAACCCAGAAACTTTACTTACAATAATGAAAAATGGAGAGGAGTCATGTTTTACCAGTTACACGCAATTTATTAACAAAGAGTATTATTTAACATTCTCTTTCACAACTTACGCCCTTCGTCGGGGTACAGCTTCTTTTTCACCGTGTTTAGGCTATGTCAGCCTTTACAATGGGGAGCCAAGAAATTTCTCTGGCAAAGTCCATCTGTTAAGTCCAAGTTATTAGCTCCAAAGTCATGTTCCGTAGTCAGTTTTCTGGAACACGGTGGCAGTGGCAGGCAGACAACAGTATTTGAGGGGAAAACACAGATTTACGAATGATGGTGACCCATACCTGTTTCAAGTAGCCGCTGCAGAAGCCTTGGATGGGGAGTCCGGCACCGTCGACTGGGAGTTCATCTGCCTAATCTCGGCCAGACAAAGGCAGTTCGCGCTCTTTCCTCGCAGGCGCTAGCATTGTTCGTCGGGCGGAGGGAGAGAGACTGCTCGACCGGACTGCGAGACGAGAGGAGACAATTCACCAAGACAAAAGACACAAGACAAAAGACACACTTTCCTCTCACTGTTCAACCTTGCCGCATTTTCCCGCTGCGACCTCTAGCTGTGGTCAGCGTGGAAGGCTGATGCGGGCAGTGGCTATTGGTCGTGGACGCTTGAGGAAAAAATCGCTCCGCCTTCTCGGGGCCTTTGATATCGAGCGCAATTCCAGTCCAGAAGTTTCTACACCCGGGGGCGGAGTCACCACCGGTGTCAACCGGCGTCAGGGACAAATTCGTGGAAGCTTGGTGACCAAAACAAGTCTTTGTTCTCACATTAGAAAAGCATATCCTAGGACCTTTTGGCCCAAGTCGTGTCCGCAGGATCAATTTCTGTGGGCACGATAAAATAACGCCATAATTTTTCTCTCAGGGTTCGATTCAGTCTTTCTACCAGAGCAGCTTTCTTATCACTATAAGACACGAAGAAGTGAAGGATTTTTTCTTTTAGGAATATTTGAAAAACACGGTTTGTGAATTCTGTCCCCTGATCGATGTTTAGAGTCATGGGTTCACGACCCTGTGCTAGAATCTGTTCAAATGCTTCTTTCACAGCAGTTCCTGCTTTCTTTTTCACAGGAACCGCCCACGCATAGTGAGATAAAATATCGATGACGACTAATATGTATCCATAACCTTTATTAAATCGTGCAATATTTTTCACGAATATTAAATCCACCTGCCATTGTTCATCCAGACCTGCCACGTACGTTTGGTTCCTTCTGAATTTGGTCGTTGCCGGTCTGTGGAGAATGTACGTCTCTTGACCTGCTAACCATTCTCTGACTGACTTTGGATCCTGTCCATTACTCTGGGATAATCGAGTCACCCCTCCATAGCTGCCAGGGTTCTTGGGATCGTAATAAGGTTTTTCTAACGCGTCGTTCATCGACCAGCATTAGCTTTACTTCTTTAATCCAGACCTCGATAGGAAGGGAGTCAGGCACATCTATAGATGTACGGTCTGCAGCCTCTTCACACAACTCTCTCGATGTGTAAAGGACCGGATGGTCATACTACATCGCTTTTGTTCCCACCTCCACCAGACAGAATCGGTAAATCGGAGCCCACAACATTTTTCTCGACCCACTCGTCCAGGTTGGGTTGGGTTGTTTTTCCTCTGAGCGGCACTTTTTTGCACACCATGGGCTAAATGGCCAGGTCACATGGACCCCGAAGGCTCAGAGAAGGTTGGGGGAGGGGACCCACTGGAACAGCTGTTGGGAGACAGATGGTAGCCTCCCGTCAAGGCCATCCAGCGTGTTCTTTAATGTGCACAGGGTATGGCTCTCCCGCACACGTTGCCATGGCTTAACGTCCCATCCGACGGACGGCGGCCTTTTTAGGCCCATCGGTGTCCCCTACTGACCGTGGGCAGGGCGGGGAATTTTGAGGAGATAAATCTCAACGCTGACCCAGCTGGGACTCGAACCTGGGAACTACAGATTACGAGCCTGGCGCGCTACCGACTGAGTTACCCCCGCCCCTCCACTCGTCCAGAGTAACGAGTTTCTTCCATTGAGAAAAAGATAAGTTAATTCCTTTCACCGTCGGTTGTTTACGCAAAAATAATCTGATATCCACTGTTTTATTACACACGCTCCACCAAACGTTTCCTCCCAAATCCCTAGAATCTCCGCAACGTGTGGCTAAATAATCTGGAGATAACGTGACCACACAAATCACAGCTGTTGCTGATGCTGTCTTCACACGATTCATAACGTAAATGAGTACACAACACAATAATTGTTAGGTAATATCGGACTTTTATTTACAAAACCAATTGTCGCTAGTATACAGGTTGTCTTTCGCTCTCTTTAACACATCACCAAAGGACAGAGGGAAAAGAAAAGCGTCATCTACATAACAGAGGAGGCCTCGAGACCACGCCGTGTCAACAAATGCATTAGCAATATCGTCAATGTCCAATGAGCGCACTGCATCGTTCAAATAAGTATTCAAACAATGTTCTTTATCCGCGGGCTCTATAAGCCTAGTCCCGGGTATCAAGGCTTGAATTAGATCGTGCACTACAATGTCCGTCAATAGCTGCATCAAATGTCCTTGATCCTCTGCCGGGGGAGTCAAAAGAAACACTAGTAGAAGGTCTCTCTGTTCAGCGATGGTCAAAATAGTCGCCAAAATAGTCAGGTTCGTCGAACAAGTCCCATAAAGGAAAAGCCTCTAATTGTCCGTGCGGTTGACCAATTAACGAGGGGATTATATTACTTATATTTCAATGCTGTTATCAGCAGAAAGCAAAAAACAAAGACAGTTGGCCAGGTGTGCTGGCTATTTCTTCTACTGCTGACATACTTAATTCTTTGTTATTTTCTGTAAAGTTGGGTTGGGTTGTTTTACCTCTGAGCGGAACTTTTTTGCACACCATGGGCTAAATGGTCAGGTCACATGGACCCTGAAGGCTCAGAAGGTTGGGGGAGGGGACCAACTGGAAGAGCTGTTGGGAGACAGATGGTAGCCTCCCGTCAAGGACATCCAGCGTGTTCTTTAACGTGCACAGGGTATGGCTCTCCCGCACACGGGGCCACGGCTTAACGTCCCATCCGATGGACGGTGGCCTTTCCAAGCCCATCGGTGTCCCCTACTGACCGTGGGCAGGGCGGGGAATTTTTGCAGAGATAAATCTCAACGCTGACCCAGCTGGGACTCGAACCTGGGAACTACAGATTACGAGCTTGACGCGCTACCGCCTGAGGGCCCCCCCCCCGTCTAGTAGATATAAATGGTGAGCACCAGGACCTGTGAAGTTGACCACTCCTCAGCAGGGTTGGGAAAAAAAAGAAAAAAGTGGCCATAGGTGGGCAGATCAGTAGACCATACTGAACTGGCGCCCTCCCCTTCCGTTCCCTTCCAAAAGAGAATATCTCTTTTGAAAGGTACTAACGTCCTGTACCATGAGAAGGTGGGGTCGGACATTAGGTGCTAGGCCTGGCCGGTTCTATGCATCATCCATCACAGGGGATTGGTGCATAAGCTCTCCTTCCAGTGACTACCTAGCTACCATTTACAGGCCTACTAATATATAAACATATTAATTGACATTTATTACTTAATACATTTAATAAACTTCAGATTGTGTTATAGAAACACATCGTTATATATTTAATATACTTTATACCGTGTTATAGACACACATCGTCTTCAGACTGTGTTATATCACATCAATATAACATAATATCCTGCTTCAGTTATTTATTAAATAAAACAGAAAATCTTCAGCATCAAAGAATTGATTTAGAAATTAATTTGACATATTTTACATATTTATCCTAAAATCTGTCCTCATGGAGTCTGTATTGCAATAAATAAACTTAGACAAACTAAATCCTTTATACATCTAGCTACACTTCAGACACATCTAACTGAGAATTTATCGAAAATAAAACGAACATACATCACACCACTATTGATCTCACGAGATATAAACATTTTTTCGTGATAATCATAACTACCTGTTTAAATATAAAAATAATATTTAAAAGAATTAACGATCCGATTTAATTACAGACCCAAAAATGTTGAACATTAAAAACCTCCGGATACAATTTCTACGCATGTAGAAATTGAATTAATTTTACCAAATAAAAAGATCGAACTTTCAAAGATTATTTTTTCACTTGGACACTTGTGTATCAGAGTTTCTTAAAATCATTTTAAAATGTGTTTAATATCGAATGAAAATTCATCATTTAAATTGGAACTGTGAAACGAATGAGACATGCTTTGAGCACTATTATAATTATATATTCAGATAAACTGTACAAAACGATTAAAGCTTATTATCAGATACAAGATACAATATAAGAGTAAAAGATTTAGCAATCTACTGAAACTAACATGAATTAATCCCAGTTGATGAGTTATACATGCAGGATGTTTCAAAACTCTCTACAAATTTCAATGAGAGATAGGGAACACCAAAATAAACCTTTTTCTTCACTGAATTGATGTCCGCTGACCTGACCCTAAGGTGCTAGAGGGCGCTCTTTGGCGGCACTGCAATTTGCTAGAGGGGCGAAATGGGACGGAAAACGGACTTGTGTTTGCCGTCAGCATCCGTAAATCATGCACATTATGTGTTACATGGAATGTTTCACGTCTGCTGAGATGGCTGACATGCATCTGGCGTATGGGGGCTGCCAATGGAAACAGAAGAACTGCTGCGAGGTTGTACCAACAGTGCTTCCCAAACAGACATGTGCCAAACACCAAACATTTGTGCGTTTGCACCGGAAATGTTTTCACTGCAAGAAACTGGAACATTCCATCCAAACATGCAAGACGCTGGTCAGGAGAGAACCATGCACACTCCTGACATAAGAAGAAGATATACTACGACGGATTGATGATAATCCAGGCATTAGCACATGAACTGTTGCATGTAGCGTCGGTCTGAACCACCCCCTTGTGTGGAGAGTGTGGCACGAGCAGCAGTTACATCCGTTTTATCGTCAGAGATTCCAGGCATTGCAGCCTCAGGATTACCCTCTTTGTGTAGAATTTGAACGCTGGTTTTTGCAGCAGACTGCGGTGCAGCCTGATTTCCCGGCTCACGTGCTCTTATCAGATGAGGATACGTTCACATGTGAGGGTGTGTTTAGTGTGCACAATTCTCACGTTTGGGTACACCAAAATCCGCATGCCACAAAGGCGCATGATCATCAACAACGGTTTGCCATCAATGTTTGGGGGGGGGGGGGGGGTATCATCCATGAAATTTTGATTGGGCCATACCTGCTGCCTCCCTTGAAGAAACATTTCCAGGACTGCTGGAAGATGTTCCTGTGGATATTCGCAGATGAATGTGGTTTCAAAACGACGGGGGTGCCAGAACACTTCAGCAATTATGTGCGGGATTATCTGAACGCCACTTTTTGGGGGCGATGGATAGGCCAGGGTGGATCCGTCGCCACCAAGGTCTCACAATTTAACATGTATTGTTTTCTTCCTCTGGGGACTCACGAAAAACCTCGTGTACAGTCCCTCAAAAAATATCCGAACACTATGGTTGATTACAGAATTCAGAAAAACTAGCTGGCAACGATTTTTTAGAAACCATCGTGTCACGTGACACGAAGGTTGCCAGATCACTAATTTCTAAAAAAAATCGTTGCCAGATATTTTTTTCTGAATTCTGTAATTAACCATAGTATTCGGATATTTTTTGAGCAAATGTACGACACTCTCATTGACTAAGGTGAAAACCTCATCGCAAGAATCGCTGTCGCCGATGCAACTGTTCGCGAAATTCCGGAAATCTTTCAACATGTACGACAAATCAATGATTCCACGTTGTCATGCATGCAATGCTGTTGCGGTCGCAACTTTGAGCACCTTCTTTAAATAAACATGCTTTTCACACTTGCTTCTATTCATTTATGTAGAAGCTCCACCAATACAGGTAACCCCCCGTTCATCGCGAAGGATACGTTCTGGACATGGTCGCGATAAGCGAAATTTCGCAATCAACGGGGGATTTAAAAAAAAATCATTTTAAAAGTCGAAAAAACACTTTATTAATAACATAAATATTATTAATAACAAAAAAAGACATACATAACATAATTCATAATTCATTCATTTTGTTCCGCGTTGCAAAAAGGAATCTTGATTCCCTTGTTTGGCCTCTCTACGTTTATTATGCAAAATTTGCCGATAACTGTCAAATAATCCGTTACAACCACTCTTTACAGCATTCATTCGCTCGTAATCTTCGTCGTTTTCTTCTAACAACTCCATGCATTGATTGCGAAGAGAAAGGACCTTTTCAATGATTTTCACACCTAACTTTCGCACGTGAACAGGTTCCGAGACGTCATTTTCTTGGGACATAGTATGGCAGTCCATTTCCTGCAGCTGTTCATTAGTTAAGGTTTCGCCGTGCGATTTCAACAAAGTCTGAATATCATCTACATCAGACGTCGGCAACCTTTTTTGGCTGCGGGTCAAAATCAACCAAAATGTGACTATTAAGAAGACAGTTCGGGTCAATGGGTATTTTCATTTTAAAACAGTCCGTTAGTGAATAATAAGATAAATTTTATTGAGAAAACTATTACTATATGCGTTTAAACTCAAAACATAAAAAAAAGATTATAATTCTAATTATTATAAAAACAAATATAATTGTCAAGTTTTAGTTCATTAATAATTTATGAACTTTATTTATAAGCGTTCTCTTCGTTATCAATGGCTCCCCTGATGCTAAATTTGTGACGTCAATTTAGTCAAGTCTGGTTCATACTTAGTCACCTTAAGACGAATACAAGCGTCTGAATTTTCGGTACTTAATCTGCTTAAAATAAATTTATTGTGTGAAAATATTTGTTCACATTTATAAGTAGAACCGAACGCGGGCAAAATGTCAAAGCCAATTTTTTTCAAAAATGAAAACTTCGTAGGAAGTGATGCCCAACCCGATGATATCATGAAAAGATGATTATCATCCGTGTTTTCTAAATCTTTCCGCAATGTCTTGAATTTGTCCGTTCACAACGTTGAACTTATAAAATCAATCATTTCTAAACTTAAATTGTCAATTTTAAGATATTCAAAATACTGCAAATCTAAAACATTTTCCTCTATTTCGTCGAGCTTTATTATAAATGGAAACATTTTGCCGTGCTTCTTAAAACTTTGAAATCTACTTTCAAATTGAGTTTTAATCTTCAAAATACAACTTTCGAACATATTTAGATTGCTTTCATTGATATTTTCTTTCTCATGTTGGCTTTTTAGTAAGGGAAAGAAAAGAAATATTTTAGTTTTATGTCAGTTTCAAATAATATTAATCTCGAACAAAAACTCTTCCATTCCTCGTACATTTTCAAAATTGTGTGGTTATTTCCTTGGAGTCGTACGTTGAAATCATTATAATGGTTCATTATGTCTGTTAAGAACAAAAGTCTTAAAAATCATTGTTTATCATTGAGCTGGAGATCATTTTCATCGATTTCGTAAAGAAATATTTGTATATCATCAAAGCACTCTACAAATCTATTAAGAACTTTGCCTCGACTTTAACCATCGTACTTCAGCATGTAACAGTAAACCTCCATATTTCGATTCAATTTCCTCCAAAACAGCTTTGAAGCGCCTGTGTGTTAATGCAGATCGTGCTACTATTATGTTTACGATCTGAACAACCTTTTCCATTACATCCTTAAGTTGTTGCGTAGATGCCTTTGCAAATAAATTTTCTTCATGTATGATACAATGGAACGATAAAATTGGGCGGCCAAGTTCATTTTCCATTAGTTTCACAAATCCAACATTTTTTTCCCTCTCATAGCTGGAGCACCATCAGTTTGGAAAACAATTTACTTGTTAAATCCAATATTTTCCCATTTTTGATATTTGTAAACTCTTGTACTTGACGGAAAATATCAATGCCTTTGGTCGTGTCATTCATTGAAGCAAGAACGCATAGTTCTTCATTGACGTTCGAACTATTTATTGATGCAAATCTAATAATAATTGCCAGCCTAGCCATACTATTTACATCGGTACTTTCATCGAGTGCAATGCTAATTACGTCACTAGATAACAAATCATTTTTGACCTGTGCGTCAATATTTTTTGCCACATCTTCAGTGCGACGCTGAACTGTTCTGGCCGACAATGGCATTTCTTTAATTCTCTCAATTATTTGTTTTTTAATTGCGAAGTCATTGAATAAGTGTTCGGAACAATTTATGAATGCGTTTTTCAAAAATTCCCCGTCTGTAAACGGTTTTCCGTTGGTACCAATACTAAGAGCTGCAACAAAGCTGGCAGATGTAGCGTAATAGTGGCTGGTAACAAATCTCTTCAAAAATTTATTTTGTTTACCGTAATTTAATACACGTTTAGCAAGGTATTCATATTTTTCATCATTTGGCATTTCACTCACATCTTTATGTTTCGAAGAAAAGGTCCTGGCGGTAATTATATCTGTACATAAAGTACATATCAATTTGTCACCATTTTCTATACATCCATACTTTTCAGTCCACACATCTTGAAATAATCTCTTTTTTGCTTTTTGTTTGTCCATGGTAATAAAAATAATTATTATTTCGCTTAGGTACGAGTGGTTAGCGCGCTTGGCTACTGATCTAAGGGACCTGGGTTCGAGACCCGGATAAGGCATGGTTGTATGTGTTGTTTTTCTGCTGAGGTCCTGCCATCCCCTCAGATCTTCTACTTTGGCATATAAACTGACAGGCTCCTGTCAGACCTCTGTGGCAAGCAGCTGCTTGAGGGGGTATTTATTTTTTATTATTTATAACTGTTCCCGCGCTTCTGAACTATTGTTTGTTCACGTTAAAGACGAAGTAAACGTAGACAAAAGTAGATGTATGATCAGCTGGTGGGCAGGGCTCCTATTGGTCGGCTGCAGGTGGCACGCAGTCAGAGACCCCAGCCGACCAATAGGAGCCATGATCACGTGCTGATCACACATCTACTCTTGTTTACATCTACTTCGTCTTTAACGTGATTAAACGAACGACACGCTCGTCGAGTAATGATGACATTCGTTCGGACAATGTCGCTGTATTCCGCCTATGTTCATTTCTTCAACTTTGTAATCAAACCAAAATGTTAATCTTATTATTTATACTTTCTCAAAGTGTTTGTTTCATGTTTATGTTTTATAATTAATTTTTATATGTTATACTTTATTTGCGGAACTCAAGTGAGTCACTTGAAATTATCAAATGGGTCACTTAGTGACCCGCGGGTCATAGGTTGCCGACGCCTGATCTACATCAACACCTTCGATGCCTCCGGAAGTGGCTATAAGACTAATCTCTTCGATGATATTTTAAATATCATTTTCATAATTGATGTGATCTTTATTCATATATTCATTCATTCATTTCTCTGAGCAACCTTTTCCAAACACGACTGGGTGACTTCATTCCACGCTTCGTCGATGTTTCTGATAGCTTTCATAATATTAAATTGTTTCCACCAAACCCGCATAGCATCTCTACCATCTCCATCAGTTTCTTCAATGAGTTGGCGCATTGTTTTTCTTAAATAATAGGCTTTGAATTCTGGTATTGCGCCTTGATCCATAGGCTGTAAGATAGAATTGGTATTCGGAGATAAGAATACCACTTCAACGGGAAAATCAGTGCACAGAGTCTGAAGTTCCACAGGATGTCCCGGCGCATTGTCCAACACCAAAAGAGCTCGAGGTTCAACTCCAATATCCTCGCAATATTTTTTTATTGCTAGGCAGAAACAAGTTTTAAACCAGTCCATAAATAAATTTTGTGTCATCCATGCCTCGGAGTTACTTCGCCAAAAAGCTGGTAAATTGTTTTTAGAATAACCTTTCATGGCACGAGGAGTTTCTGATTGATAAATCAACAATGGTTTCAATTTTAATTCTCCGGATGCATTTCCGCCGAGAAGAGTTAAACGATCCTTGGCTGCTTTAAATCCAGAAGCAGTCTTCTCCTCTATGGAAATAAACGTACGTGTAGTCCCCTCTCATCTACATTAAAAATTAAATTTGGTGGATAATTTCCCCTTTCCACAATTTCATGGAACTCCACTGGATATTTTTCAGCTGATTCTACGTCTGCACTAGCCGATTCGCCAATCATTTTAAGGCTATGCAAGTTTGATCGTTTTCTAAACCGATAAAACCAACCTTTGCTTGCTTTAAAACCTTCTCCTCCATGTTAAGATTTCAAATGATCCCAAAGACTAAGTGATTTATTCGTTATGATTTGGGTACTCACAGGTATGTGGTGTTGATTTAGGTCCTCTATTCAATTGCTTAATAAATTTTCCATTTCTGTCATCAAAAAACTTGTGGTTCGTGAAACTTTCGTCGCTCTAATTGGAGTAACACTTTCCCCAGCCTTTTTAATTTTGTCTTTTTGTTGCACAATTGATCGCACTGTAGACTCGGGGAATTTGAAATCTCTTCCTACAACTGTAAATTTACCACCACTTTCTATCCTTTCTATACTTTTTAGTTTCCTTTCTAAAGTCACTACATTGCGAATTTTCTTAACCGATTTTTCACATTGTCTTTTTGACATTTTAAAAATTACGAAGGGATAAAAAAAATATATAATCAATTTAATTAGCGTGCGTTTGACACTACAGCTAAGATTCCACTGAAGGATAGACCCAAATGAGGCATTGGCTCAACCGTACCAGGCACCGGCGCACGGCGTTCTTTTGTCTTGCCCACGCTCGTCACTTTACGTTATGTACAGTCGCTCAAAAAAGTATCCGAACACTATCGTTGATTACAGAATTCATAAAAAATATCTGGCAACAATTTTTTTATAAATTAGTGATCTGGCAACCTTCGTGTCACGTGATTACAGAATTCAGGAAAAATATCTGGAGCGTGTACAGCAACTGTACACGCTCCAGTAACCGTTCACAGCAAACTGGAGCGTGTGCAGTTACTGCACACGCTCCAGTTTGCTGTGAACGGTAACTGCACACGCTCAATATTTCCGTGAGTGAGCCCACACGATCTAGTATCAAAATAATATTACCACTACAGTCGCTCAAAAAAGTATCCGAACACTATGGTTGATTACAGAATTCAGAAAAAATATCTGGCAACGATTCTTTTTAGATATTAGTGATCTGGCAACCTTCGTGTCACGTGATTACAGAATTCAGGAAAAATATCTGGAGCGTGTACAGTAACTGCACACGCTCAATATTTCCGTGAGTGAGCCCACACGATCCAGGTCTTTGTGAGCTCACACGATCCAATGTGCTGTGAACATTAACCGCAACCGCTCCAGTTTCCTGTGAACGGTAACTGCACACGCTTCATATTCATTTGCATTATATATTCATAAGCATTATTTTTTTTAGAAATTAATGATCTGGCAACCTTCGTGTCACGTGACACAAAGGTTGCCAGATCACTAATTTCTAAAAAAAAATCGTTGCCAGATATTTTTTCTGAATTCTGTAATCAACCATAGTGTTCGGATACTTTTTTGAGCGACTGTACATGTGTATGATGTGATTGAGCGAGAAAGAAAGTTAGCACTCATGTGCAACCATTCATTTTGACTTTCCCTCGCATGTTTCAAAGCCACACAAGTGCCGAGACAAAAAAAAAAGATCGCGATATAACGAATCCTCACTCGCCGGGGTCGCGATGAACGGGGGTTATCTGTAATGTTTCAAGATAGAAATATTTATATCAAGCTGTAAATGAATGGGTGCAGTTACAAACAAGGAATCATATATACGTTCTTTAAAGCAAAAACATTGTTTTTGGTACACATGACTCTATTAATAAAATAAATACCCCCTCAAGCAGCTGCTTGCCACAGAGGTCTGACAGGAGCCTGTCAGTTTATATGCCATAGTAGAAGGTCTGTGAGGATGGCAGGACCTCAGCAGAAAAACAACACACACAACCATGCCTTACCCGGGGCTCGAACCCAAGTCCCTTAGATCAGTAGCCAAGCGTGCTAACCACTCGGCCGTGGTACGGCGGTTGACTTTATTAAACATAATTTACTTTTAGTTCAATATTTTTTAACAGAGATGCAACTGTCTCCGCCTCTGACGCCCTTGAGCACGGTTATGACAACAGGGCGGCGAACTTTTTTCTATCTGATCATTATTTAGAAATATATCTGCGTTCAAAACTATTGGATAAACCGTAACGAATCATCTTTCCTTTCAGATTCCTCATGCAGCCGACCTCAACATTCCCATCTCGCAACGAACGATCCTGCCGATGTGTATAGCCGGCTGCACCACTACGGGGCGCCTTCTTTTCGGCAGGGTGGCCGATTGTCCTTGCATTCACAGGCCACTGCTCTTCCGGGCGGCCATTGCTGGTAAGTGTCTCGCAAACTCACTGATATCTGCATTCTTCAATCTAGCTTTAAGCAAGAAGTCTCGTGTACAATTCGAGTCAAATATCTGTGATATTTTGTAATTTATATTCGGAAAAATCACGTGAAACGTTTTATATTGGCGTCCATTTTAAGTCTAAAAAAAGCAAACGAGAAGATTTCAAAGACTTAGCCTCGAACACATAAAACAATACAAGTATATGATTTCGAGATTACTCAGAAAGAGGAAGGCAAGCTATCATAGACAATCTGTGTCTCTTATTAGAGTCACTCTTCCAAAATGGGGTTGGGTGGCTCAGTCGGTAGCGTGCCAGACTCGTAATCTGCAGTTCTCAGGTTCGAGTCCCAGCCTAGGTCAGCGTTAAGATTTATCTCTGTAAAATTCCCCAGCCCTGCCAACGGTCAGTGGGGGCGGGGGTGGCTCAGTCGGTAGCGCGTCAGGCTCGTAATCTGTAGTTCCCAGGTTTGAGTCCCAGCTGGGTCAGCGTTGAGATTTATCTACGCAAAATTCCCCGCCCTGCCCACGGTCAGTAGGGGACACCGATGGGCTTGGAAACGCCGCCGTCCGTCGGATGGGACGTTAAGCCGTAACCCCGTGTACGGGAGAGCCATACCCTGTGCACGTTAAAGAACACGCTGGATGGCTTTGACGGGAGGCTGCCATCTGTCTCCAAACAGCTGTTCCAGTGGGTCCCCTCCCCCAACCTTCTCTGAGCCTTCGGGGTCCATGTGACCTGGCCATTTAGCCCATGGTGTGCAAAAAGTGCCGTTAAGAGGTAAAACAACCCAACCCAACGGTCAGTAGATGACACCGATGGGCTTGGAATGGCCACCGTCCATCGGATGGGATGTTAAGCCGCGGCCCCGTGTGCGGGAGAGCCATACCCTGTGCACGTTAAACCTGGATGGCCTTGACGGGAGGCTACACGGACGGGAGGCTACATCTGTCTCCCAACAGCTGTTACAGTGGGTCCCCTCCCCCAACCTTCTCTGAGCCTTCGGAGTCCAGGTGATTTGGCCATTTAGCCCATGGTTTGCAAAAAAGTGCCGCTCAGAGGTAAAACAACCAACCAACCAACTAACCCTCTTCCAAATAAAAATTAAAAACTTAGATCTAATACCCGCAACCTTGAAATGTGGAGGGAATAGTATAGTAGCAACGATCTAGAATACATAGACTGTTCATACAGCGGCCATTTCGAGACAATATGAAAGGCTCGGCAGCATCCCAGCATCAGTTTTCCATTTTCTGAAATGTTTGAAACCAGCTACCTCAAGGGAAATGAGCCATGAAGCAAAAGAAGTGGTAGTTGGGAGGATCTAGTTCTGGACTATAAGCTGGGAGCTCAAATGCCAGGAAAGGCTTCCGTCCGTCGGATGGGACGTTAAGCCGTGGCGCTGTGTGCGGGAGAGATTTTCCTTGTGCACGTTAGAGAGCACTCTGGATGATCTTGACGGTAGGCTACCATATGTCTCCCAACAGCTGTTGCAGTGTGCCCCTCCTCCAACCTTCTCTGAGCCTTCGGGGTCCATGTGACCTGGTCATTTAGCCCATGGTGTGCAAAAAAGTGCCACTCAGAGGTAAAACAACCCAACCCAACAACTGGAATGCTTGTGAAGAAAATCAGGTAATAGACACCACGATTTTTTTTTCAAAAACGATTGAGAAAAAAAAAACAAGTCATTTATCATTCCCCTTTATTTAGAATCTACCGCTGAAAAAATTCCTAAATTTTAATTTTTATTAATGGGGAATCACATTAAACTATGCGAGGGATTATATGTTATTGAACTGACGTAAACGAATCAAAATAACTATTTTCATTTTAATGTTTTTTTTTTCATTTTATACCGAATTTCTGAAAATTTTTCAAATTATTCAGTTTTTAATTTTTAATTCCTTGATCAAACATTCAAAAGATCCCCCAATGTCGTATGCTTATGGACTCATTGATCATATTCAAGCATTCTGGTTTGAAATGCACAGAGCAAATTTTACGAATTATCGGAGAATAATTTTTTGGGGCCTAATTTTTTGTTATTGTACTTATCCATTTTCCGCATAACTCTTCATCTCGTAACAGGAATCTAAAAAAAAAACTAAATCGATGAGCACAAATTATGTTTTAAAATAGCAAACTATTGATTTTCGCATGTGTTGCTCTGGAAGCAAACTTTAATTGCTTTTTACATACTCATAACACGTAATTCCATTTTTCTTTTCCACATCTGATGGAAGATTAAATTGCAACCCCACAATTAAACCTTTCAGAATTTAAAGTGTTTTAAAAACGAAACAGAATGAGACATTGAAGTGAAAGCAACACGAAGTTGCAGCTCATCGCGCGATTGTCAAAGAGTTGGCCTAAAGTTGATGCCAAGTTGGGTTGTTTTACCTCTGAGAGGCACTTTTTTGCACACCATGGGCTAAATGGCCAGGTCACATGGACCCCGAATGCCCAGAGAGGGTTGGGGGTTGTTGTTGTTGTTGTTGTTTTACCTCTGAGCGGCACTTTTTTGCACACCATGGGCTAAATGGCCAGGTCACATGGACCCCGAAGGCTCAGAGAAGATTGGGGGAGGGGACCCACTGGAACAGCTGTTGGGAGACAGATGGTAGCCTCCCGTCAAGGCCATCCAGTGTGTTCTTTAACGTGCACAGGGTATGGCTCTCCCGCACACGGGGCCACGGCTTAACGTCCCATCCGACGGACGGCGGTCATTTCCAAGCCTATCGGTGTCCCCTGCTGACCGTGGGCAGGGCGGGTAGTTTTGCGGAGATAAATCTCAACGCTGACCCAGCTGGGACTATCTGCTGTTATGCCCCCACTGAGGATGCTGATGAGGATGAGAAGGATAGGTTTTACGGACAACTTCAGGACATTTTGAATTCTGTCAAGAAAGGAGATATTACCCTTGTTCTTGGTGACTTCAATGCCAAAGTTGGTACCGACTCTGACCTTTGGGGAGGAGTATTAGGTCCTTTTGGTATTGGTAGCTGCAATGGCAATGGGCAACGTCTCCTACAGGTAAGTAAACTGAATGGTTTCAGAATAACTAACACATATTACAAACACCGCGACATACATAAATACACATGGGTTTCACCTGATGCGCTGCATAGGAATATGATTGATTATATATTAATTAACAGCAAATGGGCTAGTTCTGTTAGAAATACCTGGGCATACAGGGGAGCTGAAATTGGATCTGACCATTACCTTGTTAAAAGTGTCTTGCAACTTAAACTTAAAAAGTGTTGTGCTAGAGTTAAAAAATTTACCTTTAATACTGAAGCTCTGAATGACCCAGTTATAGCTAAAGCTTACCATGATAGGTTACTTAGTCATTATGACGGTCATGGTTTGCTTAATACTGAAGTTGAGGAAGAATGGGGCCATTTTAAACAGGCTTTTTTGGAAACTAACAGTACTCTTTTAGGAAAAAAGGAGCAGAGGAGGCAGAATTATTTAAGTGACAAGGCAATTGAGCTTATTTCAGATAGAAGGATTTGCATGAATGTCCTTAATCAGCACCCTACTAGTCCTAATAGAAAAGATTACAGAGAGCTTAATAAACGTGTAAAGGATCAGTTAGCTACTGATAAAAATCTTTGGCTTGATAGCTTGGCTGAGAAAGCTGAGGAAGCAGTTAGGCAGCACAACAGCAGAGAGCTGTACCAGATAGTTAATCTTTTATGTGGTAGAAAACGGACAGGCATACAGGGATTGAAGGATAAACAAGGTAAGGTTATAGAAGGTGAGGATTCTCTCATGGCTAGGTGGGCTGAGCATTTCAGTGATGTTCTAAACAATGTGTTAGTTCTACTCCCATTGTTTGTAATGATGATAGATGCATTGGCAGCTTTAATGTTGGCCCTATAACACAATCTGAAGTTAGTTTGGCTATCTCTAAACTGAAACTTCATAAATCCCCAGGGGTAGATGAAATTACTACAGAAATGCTCAGAGCTGGGAATGTTTTGGTTAAAACTTGGATGACTGAAATTTTGAATAACTTTTATGATAAAGGCATGGTTCCTAAAGATTTTACCAGAGCTATTATTATCCCTATTTTCAAAAAAGGTGATCGCAGTTCTTGTGATAACTATAGGGGTATCAGCCTACTCTCTGTTCCAGGTAAAGTTCTTTCTATGATTGTGCTTAATAGAATTAAGAATCTGGTTGACAGGCAATTGCGTGATGAGCAATGTGGATTCAGAAATTTTAGGGGATGTGTAGATCAGATATTTTCACTTAGGCAGATTCTTGAGAAATGTTTAGAGTTTCAGAAACCTTTGGTTGCTAGCTTTGTTGATTTCAAAAAGGCTTCCGAATCTGTTGATCGTCATAATTTGTGGTTGATTGTGAGATTATATGGTATACCAGACAAGTTAGTTAACATAATGAAAGCTCTCTATAATAACACTGAGTCGTGTGTGAGAGTTGGTAAGTCTTGTAGCAATTGGTTTAGAATTGCTTCTGGTGTTCGACAAGTGTGCATTTTGTCTCCTTTTCTCTTTAGTTTGGTTGTTGATTATGTTATGCGAAATTCTCTTCGAGGGAAAGATTTTGGCCTTAAATGGGCTGGAGATACGAAAATTTCTGATTTAGCCCTTTTGGCAAATGATGTTGATGAGATGAACTCTTTCATTCGAGCTGTTGATGAGACTGGTAGTAGAGTAGGTTTGGTTATAAACAGAGAGAAAACTAAAGTGATGAAAATTGGTCAGGCAGGTTGTGATTCAGTTAATCTGAATGGTTGCAGTCTTGAGCAGGTGTCACAGTTTAATTATCTTGGGAGCTATGTAACTGATACTGGTGATGTGCGGTAAGAGATTAACAGACGAATAGGTATTGCTGCCGGGACTTTTAAGAATCTATGGAGATTGTGGAGAAATAGGCGTATACACCTAAAGACTAAAATTAGACTGTATAATAGTTTGGTTCTTTCTAGGGTTAGTTATGGTAGTGAAACTTGGACGCTGTGTAAACAAGATAACAGGAAACTAGATGCTTTTGATTCTAGATGCTTACGCAGTATCTTGGGTATTAGGTGATTTAACTTTGTAACTAATGATGAGGTTAGGCTAAGGAGTCTGCAACCTCCTTTAAGCAGCATATTGTGCAGAGAGAGACTCCGCTGGTTTGGCCATGTTGCCCGTATGGATAATTATAGATTGGCGAATAGGGTTATGAACAGTGTGCCTAGAGGCTTCAGAAGGGGGGGGGGAGACCTAGGATGCGGTGGGCAGACAATGTCAAACAGGACCTTGTTAGAATTTGTGTGCAGTGGCCGGATGCAGCAGATGTAGTTCAGGACAGATATGCTTGGAGAATTAAACTGCGTGGTCCGTAGCCCATGGCTGCTTGATGATGATGATGATGATGATGATGATACGTAATCAGATTCACTAGACCCGAGGGTGGTCTAACAGTTAACAAATCGGGTTCAAACTCTAAAAACAAATTCGTTTCGCATATCTGGAAATCTCCCCTTTGCATATTGGGTAAATAGTTCCAGTGATTGATCGTAAAAATCGGACTCTTCGACAGTAAGAGTAGTTTTGTATGTGTAAGCTAAGGCAGTGCTTCTGAGAGTGTGAGCCGCAAGCCTCGAAGGAACCCTGGAGCTTAAGTCATGGAGCCGTGAGATCAGAGAACCCACTGAAATGTTACCAACATCAGTTTCAACTTCACCAAGGTCATCTACATTGCCGACTGGAAGTAAGAAAAAAAATGTCACACCAAAAAGAAATTATATGGCATAGAAAAACTCTAAAATATAATCCTCATTATTTAAATCAGAGATTCTCAAAATAGGGATTGCGACACCCAAGGCAGTCGCGAGGGATTTGATAGGGGAGTCAGAAAGCTTTGTAAAACTGTATTTTAAACCAGTGGTTCTCAACCTTTTATTTTCACGTACCCCATGGAAATGTGTATGGAACTGGCGTACCCGTGTATAGATAGATAACACTATAGTTATAGTATAACAATGCTTGTTTTTACTTCGTTACTAGATCTAGCGACTTTTGAGCTCTCACGGCTTTCCCCACGTTAAGAACCCTATTTTAAACAATTAAATATTGTCACATGAATGAAATAAGCATCCACTTGGTGGCTGGCTCTTGTCTCTCTTGGACCTTCCAAATCTTACGGAACAATTCGAGAGTATTCAAACTTCTCGTCCTTTCTTTAGTTTACCAGAAGTGTCTGATGGGGGCGGGGGTGGCTCAGTCGGTAGCGCGCCAGGCTCGTAATTTGTAGTTCCCAGGTTCGAGTCACAGCTGGGTCAGTGTTGAGATTTATCTCCGCAAAACTCCCCACCCTGCCCACGGTCAGTAGGGGACACCGATGGCGGTCAGTAGGGGACGCCGATGGGTGCCCCCTACTGACAGCCATCCTCACAGACCTTCTACTATGACGTATTAACTTGACACCTACCTGAGGGAGTATTTGATCGCTTCGAAAAGGCCGCCGTCCGTCGGATGGACGTTAAGCCGTGGCACCTTTTGCCATCTGTCTCCCAACAGAGGTTCCATTGGGTCCCCTCCTCCAACCTTCTCTGAGCCTTCAGGGTCCTTGTGACCTAGACATTTAGCCCATGGTGTGCAAAAAAGTGCCGCTCAGAGGTAAAACAACACCAACCCAACTGTCTGATGTTGTAACCCTATTTTGGAGCATTTTGTTGTGAGATTATTCTTTTCTCAATTCAAGTTATTTTCGTTAATGGTAAAGGAATGTGAAGGACAAATGACGTCAATTGCAAAGGTGTGGGGGCGTAACCTTAAAAGATAACTAATAAACGGCAGTGACAAAAAAAGTGCTTGCAATCTTTCATTTTCACACAAAAACAGTCTTAAATATGTTTTTTTACATTTGAATTTGCAAAATATGCGAATATGTGATGCGTTCAATAATTTAGCCCTCTGATTTCCGAAGCAGTTGTAGCTAGTTTCTCATCAGCCCAATTTTTACGTCATCTTCGCCTCATTTCGTTCCATTATGCAGACTGCAGCCGAATGCGGCCAACCGACAAAAGAAGAAACAGACGCATGGATTGTATAGTTCGCGTTCAATCATACATCACACAAGAGTGAAATATACATTCGCTTATCTCGTTCTCTCGGATTCGAACTCTAGATCACCTGATGACATTTCGTTCCTCTAACCATTGGAGCTTAGGTTGTTTTACCTCTGAGCGGCACTTTTTTGCACACCATGGGCTAAATGGCCAGGTCACATGGACCCCGAAGGCCCAGAGAAAGTTGGGGGAGGGGACCCACTGGAACAGCTGTTGAGAGATAGATGGTAGCCTGCTGTCAAGGCCATCCAGCGTGTTCTTTAACGTGGCTCTCCCGCACACGGGGCCGCGGCTTAACGTCATTTCCAACAGACGGCGGTCTTTCCAAGCCCATTGGTGTCCCCTACTGACCGTCGGCAGGGCGGGGAATTTTGCGGAGATAAATCTCAACGCTGACCCAGCTGGGACTCGAACCTGGGAACTACAGATTACAAGCCTGGCGCTCTACCGACTGAGCCACCCCGCCCCTAACCATTGGAACTAAGACGATGGTAGGTGACTAAATAGCAGATCGCGTTAAGTGTGCGGGGAGGGGGGTTAATTATTGGAGGAGTTTTTTCGTATTTGAATAACATTAGTTAATATTGCCCTCATGCATAAATGACGACCATAGTAAAGCTTCACTTATACGAAAGGGTTGGGTTGTTACCTCTGAGCGGCACTTTTTTGCACACCATGGGCTAAATGGCCAGGTCACATGGACCCCGAAGGCTCAGAGAAGGTTGGGGGAGGGGACCCACTGGAACAGCTGTTGGGAGACAGAGGGTAGCCTCCCGTCAAGGCCATCCAGCGTGTTCTTTAACGTGCACAGGGTATGGCTCTCCCGCACCCGGGGCCACGGCTTAACGTCCCATCCGACGGACGGCGGCCTTTCCAAGCCCATCGGTGTCCCCTACTGACCGTGGGCAGGGCGGGGAATTTTGCGGAGATAAATCTCAACGCTGATCCAGCTGGGACTCGAACCTGGGAACTACAGATTACGAGCCTGGCGCGCTACCGACTGAGCCACCCCCCCCCCCTATACGAAAGGTGAAGCACACAAGTTTCCTCTGGCGAAGTTATTCATTAAATGTTATTCATCTCTGCAAACGGCAATTACTTAAAGGTGCATCTCCTGTGGCAATGGTAATCCCGCCGCCTCCAATTATTTTTGCTTTTTTTCTGTTCGATCGAAATCCTCCCCCTCCTACTCCCCTTATTTATTTATTTTTTAGATTCAGGTTTGGTCCTACACCTAGAGAAACACAATGGGTAACAACAACATTTTTAACCCAAGGCAAGGATGCTAATAAACATGCAAGGTTTTAACTATAGGTTACATAAGCCGAGTGGCTACTGATCTAATGGACCTGGGTTCGAGCCCCATGTAAGGTATGGATGTTTGTGTTGTTTTCTGCTGAGGTCGCGCCATCCTCACAGATCATCTACTATGGCGTATTAACTTGACAGCTGCGTGAGGGAGTATTTGATGCGTGGTTTAAATGTAGAGAGCTCTGGCATATATCTGGAGAGTTGCGGGTTCGATTCCTGCCGCGTCAGCGATAATGTTTTTCAGATATATGTAATAGAGAAGTGTTTTGAGGAAATCAGTTGACAGACAAGAAATTTGTTGCGTATTTTTTTATGGTGCCATATATTTTGCAATTTGTAATCGATTATTTGACGAGATCTTTTTAACTTATGGGCACACAATTAAAGTACTAATTATAACAACAGAATCGTTGTACCCCCCCCCCCCAATGATTCATTCATAAATATGCATTGAATTGCGAGGGCCATTGTCTCCAAGTCTCTACACTAGCCATAGACACGAATTTCTTTCCATTGCTCAGTGACGTGCCAACAAAACTCGCCTCGCGTGCCACCTTTGTCAAGAGTGCTAAAAGGACCCCATCCCTATTCTAAATGAACAATTTGGTTTCAAAAGAGTTTGGTACGATGGCCGCTTCACTGAAATACAAGAACAGTCCCAAGTGGGGGGAAGGGGGGGAGGGTAGGCAATCGTTCCTCCAAATGATAAGAGACAGAGTCAAAGAGAATCTTGCACAGTACCATTTAGTTGCGTTTTTTTTAATAGTAACTCAGTTATCCACAAAATGTGGTTCCTGGGACCTCCCCTGACTGAAAAGAGAGAAATAAACGCATTAAATTGTGATAATAGCATATGTAAAATTCGTCTGACTGTTTAGCGAATAAGGTGCCACAGAGCTCGATTAGAAGGAATTGTAAATCACTGACTATTGAAACGTCTACTGCTCAGTTCTCGAAATGCGCCTTTCTGATTAATAGCAACTACGCATGGGCACTGCAGGCCAATTCTGTGTGATATTGCCCACCCACTTCATTCTTATCTTCCCTTATTCCTCATTCCCTTTAAATGTACTTCTGTAGTGTTCATGATGCCATCAGTGTGACGAATTGAGAAAAATCCATAAATTATGCTACTGCGCCCATCACTTGTGACTGATAGAATATTGAGTGATTAGCTTTGATCCTATTTTAATAAATTACATTTGGATTGTTTTTCTTTTGGTGGACTGAGAGCTAATTGTTATACAAACAATCATTGCAAGAGATTAGTGTTAGAATTAAGTGCCAGAGCTCCATCTGCCATCCATCGCCAACATGGATTCCTAAGGAGACTCGACAGACGATGGATGTTGCCCACTTCTCGCGACGAGGACGCTGGAGTTGGTCTTTTGAGAAGCGCCCCCCACCCCCCAACCCTTACTCCAATCTCAGGACATCCGAAGAGACCGAGATTCATCACGCAAACTATCGCGCGCGTTTGTTATGTCATCACTCTTTTTAATTCGCGATTGCAGATGAGGAAAACAAGAAACGTTTCCTTCTTCCGAGGGGTCGTCCTTAAATGAAGTAACAACTCGAGGGGTAAGGAGGTTACATGGGAGAGATGGTGTTATGTAACACTAAAATGATTTTTAGATTTATAGATTTAGTTTCCCTTTTTTGTTAGCAATTTCAATATGATATTACTCTTAATTAACTGTTACTCTAAAACTCATTTTCTAAGCTGATTATTGTACAAAAATGGAAGGACACTTATGAAAGGTTTTAGCTGAGAGTTGCACAGAACAGCTGAAGCCATATCCTATGGCATATATGGCATAGGGGCCCTTTCAACCACCCAAGTAGAATGCATTTCACTCTCTTTGTAGAACAAGAGGGGCCCCGAATACTACACGAGCTTAGGGCCTGACTGCACCTTAATTTGGTGGTAAGCATTGCATAATACGGGGAGCGGTGTTGTGAGAAAAGGCTCAGTGGGAGAAGGGAGATATTGGAATTAATTTAAAACAACGTTACTTTATTTATGGACGATTCTCAAATATGGTTTTTATGTCATTTTGTTTCCCAACCATCGTGAACACAAAAAATACAAATAATTGAAATACACTGAAAACAGTATTCAATTAATAACTACTGAATTTCTCCGCAATTCAAATAAATACTCTTATTTTGCTGATCATTGACGCATTAACGATTGATTCAAATGATTGATTGTTTGATTCAGGAACAATACTTAAATTTATTGTTGATAAATAAAAATAAAACCGTTATTCACTCTTTCTGTATAACACGATTTTATGGTATGCAATCATTTAGTTCAATATTTACGCAAAATGAATAAATTGGAAGTAAAAGTATTAATGTGACCATGAACAAAACAATTAACTTATAGTGGTGAAAATTATGAGCAGAATGCAATAATTTAATGAATTATTTTAAAAATTGAGGAACAAATGGTACATTGCAAAGCTGTTTTAACTAACACTTAGATATAACTAATGACCATAACAAAAGAATTGTAATAATTAATGTTTACAAGAGTACAGAATATTAACGATAAATATACTGATTGAAAAAGAAAGAATGCGTTTCTTCACTTAATACGAATATAAAAGAATTGATTATAATTTTTTGAACATTAGGAACTGACTGATTTGCTAATAAATTAAAATCAGACTTGAAGAGTGATGTGCGACATATTTATACTGAGCATGTTAAACTGAACAAATTTATTTAAACCCTTCTTTGAAGTATTTACTTTTTCGGACTCTGATATCTCAGTCTGTGAGGATACTAAAATATTCTCTTTTAAAAAAAATAATAGTACATTTCGAATATCGACTTATATCAAGTATTAAGAAACGCTATACAGTAATAACTTTTGCCTTAAAATTTTAAGACGTGAATTATATCACACGAATGTTTCAATTTCCAAATTGTTGGAACATAGATCTGTATTTGTATTTGATTCTTTTGCGTTCATAATCCCACAGAACTTTCCTGCCGATGCAAAAGCCCTATTATGACCAATAAATTAAATTTAATGCATAGGAATAGGTTCGTTAATCTTTCTTATTTGTTAAGTTCACAAAAAATAGCAATCTAAATACCCATATCTTTTAGTATTCATAAAATTAGCTTTCAGCCGTCATTAATTTGTAATTAGAAATGCTTCCTGAAAAATGAGTAAACGTAACAGTTAGATTTGATATGAACAATAGGAATAGGATCAAATACATTAAGGCACGTGTAAGGGAATGAAGCTTAAAATATTCAAGTTAATATTGTACAGTTATATCTAAAATGTAATCTTACAAAATTAACATCAAACCCAAATCATAGAAACTTGTAATCATAATAAAATGTAAATACTATGAGTAACTACAAACGAATAAATACGAAAATTTGCAAATGTATAAACATGAAAAACTACAAATGCATAAATATGAAAAACTATAAATGTATAAACATGAAAAACTATAAATGTGTAAACATGAAAAACTGTAAATGCACAAATATGAAAAACTATAAATGTGTAAACATGAAAAACTATAAATGCGTAAACATGAAAAACTATAAATGTGTAAACATGTAAAAGTATAAATGTGTAAACATGTAAAAGTATAAATGTGTAAAGATGAAAAACTATAAATGTATAAACATGAAAACTATAAATGTGCAAACATGAAAAACTATAAATGCGTAAAGATGAAAAATATATAATAATATGTGTAATAATAATGTGTAAACATGAAAAACTATAAATGCACAAATATGAAAAACTATAAATGTGTAAACGTGAAAAACTATAAATGTGTAAACCTGAAAAACTATAAATGTGTAAACCTGAAAAACTATAAATGATATATAAGTTGAGCTGCAAATCCATAAACGTTTAATGTTTAATTATTTTTATTCCTCTGGATTCATTTTATTTCAAATTCAAATGTTTTAAAAATTAATTTTTTTACTTTTAAAGTTATTTAAAGATTATAATGATCTTCCAAAACAGAAGTTTACTTAACGAACCAGAGAGTACTGTATCGACACTTTGATCTAATAAATTGTAGACTTCATTTAAGAAGTTTTTCTGTGCGAAACAAAACCATCCACCGTTATCCTCAGTCCTCTACACTTGTACAGTCGGTCAAAAAAGTATCCAAACACTATGGTTGATTACAGAATTCATAAAAAATATCTGGCAACGATTTTTTCAGAAAATAGTGATCTGGCAACCTTCGTGTCACGTGACACGAAGGTTGCCAGATCACTAATTTCTAAAACAAATCTTTGCCAGATATTTTTATGAATTCTGTAATCAACCATAGTGTTCGGATACTTTTTTGAGCGACTGTACCTTTATGTTTCACTACTGTTAACAAAAGGATTAGTTAGACAAGTAATATGTTTACGTTTTTTTAAAGTATAAAAATAGCCTTAAAATTATAACAAATCAACAATGTTAGTTAAGATTGCAAAAAGAATTATTGACAATAGTTAATAAGAAAATTAGCAAAGAGAATAATCTTGTGAAATTAAAATATTCACTAATATGAACAAAGATCATTACCCTTAAACTGGCAGTTAACTTTCCTACACATAATATATTACAAAACAATAAGCATTTAATATTTAACATACCTTAAATCACAATTATACGAATGAAAATCATTTCATTGTTTTTAATTCTCACTTTCGTATTTAGTTATGCAGCGTAGCATATTAGTTATGCATTTATCATCGGAATGAAAACTTTTAGATATACAGATCTATGTATCTATGTTCAAACACAACAGATGCTACTTCAATTGTAAATTAAATTCAATCGATACCCACCTTGACCCTCAGTCCGCAGCACTTGACCTAAAAAACACTTACCTTTTCGATCCATTGCTGCCAACAAATAACTTTATTTACACAGCAAATATTTAACTTTTTGAGACGCGAAATGTTAGGACACTTTATTTACATTATTTTCGTGAAAATATAGTTTAAAATTACATTACATGGTTTCTAAGGTGTGAAACATTAAGATTTATAAATGGGATGGGAAAACGTTTTAACGAAATGCCAGGTAAAATTATGATTACACGTGTAAAATTAAATTATGCTTAAAATTTGGTATTTAAAGTCAATAATTTACGATATTTTTTGCTCGAAATCCGCTTCAGTTATGCGTAATTGTCATTTAAAACTAGAGATTATGAGAATTTTAATCATGAATGTAAAGCTTCTAAGGTTACCGTTTAAGGGACAACAAACAAAATATTTTTCTATAAGATTTTCGGAAAATAAAATGAATTTGTTCTAGAAAGAGCAATTAAAATAAGAAATAGTAAGAAGATACAGAGAAATATAAAACCATCATTTGATGTTTACAACCATTGCTGAATCAATCAGGGATTTCCCTATTCCCAAATGCCTGATTGAGACAACACTGACTTTAGCCAACTCATGGTTGGCACTATGCTATCAGATGCAAACTCTTAATAATCGAAATAATTAGACTGAAATATAACTGATTGGTTTTAGACTAAATATAACTGACCGCTTTAGTTACGCTAAAAAACCTCACGGGAAAGTAGAGGGAACCGCGACTGGAGCAGGAACGGAGAGGTTTTTCGTTGATCCCTTGCATCTCTCCATGGCCAGGAGAGCTCGGATAGCTTGGGGGGCGCGGCCACCTGGCCAGTAAGCACTGTCCTAAATTTAACACTCAACTGATGAATAACACTAATCCATCGACAAAAATGGACAGGAACAATTAATCAATTGTTCCTGTCCATCCCATAAAACAAGTTATAGGAAACATTGTTTCTTCAAAAAGATCTTTTGCCAACACTAAAAGTTACGATAAACGTCATTCGTGCTTTGTAATGCATTGTTACGTTGATCATTATGATTCCATTAAATTCAAAATTAGATTGTTCGTTAAAAAAATGAGAAAATAATTTAAATTTTACGAAAAAGAAGTCAATATCCAATTTTATAAATTTGCAAAACATATCTATGCATTATTATATGCAATGCTATCTTTTGCAGGCATATTATAATAATGTTCATTTCAACTAGCAATTGAATACAGAACCTAAGAAAACAGATTTGTATACAAATATTTCATGCATAAATGAAATTAAAATGAGTTCAAATATAATCCCCCCCCTCCCCTATTGAATTCAATAGTATTAAAAGAATAAATTATCAAACTCCCGAATATTGTTAGAAAATAGAAGAATCTTTAATTTTGAGTTAATACTATAATTAATAATTGCTTTGAAGTGATGCTCAGATTTGTTATTTTATTTTACACTGTACCCTATTCTAACATGTTTTAATAAGAGATTGAAATATATTGCCAGAAGTTGGGTTGGGTTGTTTTACCTCTGAACGGCACTTTTTTGCACACCATGGGCTAAATGGCCAGGTCACATGGACCCCGAAGCTCAGAGAAAGTTGCGGGAGGGGACCCACTGGAACAGCTGTTGGGAGACATATGGTAGCCTCCCTTCAAGGCCATCCAGCGTGTTCTTTAACGTGCACAGGGCATGGCTCTCCCACACACGGGGCCACGGCTTAACGTCCCATCCGAGGGACGGCGGCCTTTCCAAGCCCATCGGTGTCCCCTACTGACCGAGGGCAGGGCGGGGAATTTTGCGGAGATAAATTTCAACGCTGACCCAGCTGGGAATCGAACCTGGAAACTACAGATTACGAGTCTGGCGCGCTACCGACTGAGCCACCCCCGCCCCTATTGCCAGAAGATTTCTCTCTCCGTTTGCCCAAGATGGCAAGCTTTACTTCCGGAACAATATTTATTTGAATGATTCGCCACGTTTAAATTGCAAATTTCCGAATGAATTTGCATCTAAAAAGTATGAATAAATAAACGCCTTCAAACAGAAAAATATGCTGCAGTAGCCTCTCGATTATCCTGGATGACTGAGTGGGAGGGGGGATCCCCGATTATTCAAATTCCCGTTTCATTCGCCATACATATAAAGCGTACAGAAAAACTTCGGAAGTTTTTGAAAATATCTTAGCCTGGATTTGCTTTATTCGTTTAAAATAGGATAGCCAGATTGTTTCCCATCACTGTGCTAAAAACATTCTGCTGCGTGAAACCTTTTATTTTAGCATTGTAATTTAGTTTCCGCTTTCTAGTATTCTCCACTATTTCCGGGATACATTTTTTAGCAGCCCGATTACTGCGCATCTCTGTTAATCCGACCCCAGATAATCGATCGATAACTGCATAATTAAAAAAATTCTTAAAGTGTCTCATGCGTTTGGCTGTTTTACTTCTGAACAGCACATTTTTGCACACAATGGGCTAAATGACCGGATCACATTGCAAAACACAATGGGCATTGCAAACACATGCAAAACACAATGGGCTAAATGACCAGGATCCTGAGGGTTCATAGAAGGTTGGGGGAAGGGGACCCATTGGAACAGCTGTTGGGAGACAGATGGTAGCCTCCAGTCAAGGCCATCCAGCGTGTTCTTTAACGTGCACAGGGAATGGCTCTCCTGCACACCGGGCCACGGCTTCCCATCCGACGACGGCCTTTCCAAGCTCGTCGATGTCCCCTACTGACCGTGGGAAGGGCGGGGGAATAAAGTATTACGTGATACAAATAAGAGAAATTTACAGAAACTACCCTTTAATTTTAATAGTAATATTTTTGTTGGTGAGATTAGGGCTGATAAAACAGAGTAATATCTGGCAGCGGAAAAAAATTGTACGAGCTGGGATAACACATTTAAGGTTTCAACAGAATGGAGATGCCCGATCGCAGGTTTTCGAGCTCGTATGAATTGTAGAATTTTTAGGGGGGAGGGTAGCAAATAGATTGAGCTGGAGCGTTGCTCAAGTATTTGGCTTCAAAAATACTCGCGAAATTAACGATATTTTTTTCTTTCATTTGAGCAGTCTTTTAAAAACTAGAAGGATAACATATCAACTCTGTTGAATATTATAAAATAAATACCCCCTCAAGCAGCTGCTTGTCTCAGAGGTCTGACAAGTGCCAGTCAGTTTAATATGCCAGAGTACTTCTACTCTGGCATATTAAACTGTCATCATAAGTTCCCTTGCTAAACATTTTGAGGCCCTAGGCGCACATTAGTTCGAGGCCTCCTTACTAAACGTTTTGAGGCCCTAGGCGCATATTAAATTCGAGGTCCCCTTGCTAAACATTTTGAGGCCCTAGGCGCACATTAGTTCGAGGTCTCCTTACTAAACTTTTTGAGGCCCTAGGCGCACATTAAATTCGAGGTCCCCTTGCTAAACATTTTGAGGCCCTAGGCGCACATTAGTTCGAGGCCTCGTGACTAAACATTTTGAGGCCCTAGGCGCACATTAGTTCGAGGCCCCCTTGCTAAACGTTTTGAGACCCCAGACGCACATTAGTTCGAGGCCCCCTTGCTAAACATTCTGAGGCCCCAGACGCACAATAGTTCGAGGCTTCCTTACTAAACATTTTGAGGCTCTAGGCGCACATTAGTTCGAGGCCCCCTTACTAAACTTTTTGAGGTCCTAGGCGCACATTAGTTCGAGGCCTCCTTACTAAACTTTTTGAGGCCCTAGGCCACATTAAATTAGAGGTCTCCTTGCTAAACGTTTTGAGGCCCTAGGTGCACATTAGTTCGAGGCCTCCTTACTAAACTTTTTAAGGCCCTAGGCACACATTAAATTCGAGGTTCCCTTGCAAAACATTTTGAGACCTTAGGCGCACATTAGTTCGAGACCTCCTTACTAAACGTTTTGAGGCCCTAGGCACACATTAAATTCGAGGTTCCCTTGCAAAACATTTTGAGACCTTAGGCGCACATTAGTTCGAGACCTCCTTACTAAACCTTTTGAGGCCCTAGGCACATATTAGTTCGAGGCCTCCTTACTAAGGGGGGCGGGGGTGGCTCAGTCGGTAGCGCGCCAGGCTCGTAATCTGTAGTTCCCAGGTTCGAGTCCCAGCTGGGTCAGCGTTGAGATTTATCTCCGCAAAATTCCCCGCCCTGCCCACGGTCAGTAGGGGACACCGATGGGCTTGGAAAGGCCGCCGTCCGTCGGATGGGACGTTAAGCCGTGGCCCCGTGTGCGGGAGAGCCATACCCTGTGCACGTTAAAGAACACGCTGGATGGCCTTGACGGGAGGCTACCATCTGTCTCCCAACAGCTGTTCCAGTGGGTCCCCTCCCCCAACCTTCTCTGAGCCTTCGGGGTCCATGTGACCTGGCCATTTAGCCCATGGTGTGCAAAAAAGTGCCGCTCAGAGGTAAAACAACCCAACCCAACCTCCTTACTAAACTTTTTGAGGCTCTAGGCACACGTTAGATTCGAGGCCCCTTACTTAGGTTTTTTGCAATATTTGGTGTTTGGTTCAAGAAAGATATTTAAAGAATTTTATTTAAAGAATTGTAGAAAAATAATCACAAAAATATAACTCAATCCCAGTAAACAAAAGTATAGACATTACTAACTTATACATATTGCTTAAATTGCTAAAGATTGCTTGCAAAGGATCGCTATGAGCAATGCCCGAAGATTGCAACAAAAATGAGCTAGGAACGTTTAAAAGAGAGCAAATGTGCATTTGCTGTAGACGTTTATGTTAAACGATCGAAATTTCCCGAAATGACAGAAGTGTACAAATTGAAGATACAACAACAACAACTATGGAACAGAAATTCAGACAATGAGTGATATGAATGGCAGTTCGTCCAACATGACAGTTAATGATCAATTTATTTTTTTTAGACAAATAATCAATCAATTATGTTTTTTAGACAAATAATAAATAACAAAATTTGAAATTGGTTTAAAATTTCTTTTTGATGTTTTGTGGTGTGGCAGTATTATAGAAGCTCTCTATTTGTCGCTTTTACTTGTCATGATGAGTGTTCGTGGAAATAAGTTTGTGTGCATGTGAGCATGCGTTTCAGCCCAACAAAAATGTATAGACGATATCTCTGGTTTCACTTTTTTTTTCAATAAAGATGAGAAATGTCTCTGTTTTCCCTCCATAGTGATAGGTTGGGCAACTTTGTTGTGCCATTTAAGAAGATCCACCTGTCTGCCCGTCTATAGAAAATCAATATTTTTACTTTTACAGCTAAATGAAAAATTCTTTTTGTGTTGGATAGTTGTCGAACAAATATTGCGATTAGCAATTTTGAAATTTTTCAATAGCTTTAATAGCGCCCTCTAGCGGTGGGAAAAGATGGAAAATGATAAAATTTCAAGCGAATATTACAAACAAACTATTTACACTGGAAATCTGAAATTTGGGTTATAGAGTGTTATGGTCAGAAGGTTTACAATGGCAACAAGGTTTTGCCGTCTTAACCAAAAGGGGGGGGGGCAAAAATGAAACTTATTTTTAATAGATAAACAAAACAATATATATATCTATATTTGTTTTACAGGCACTAACAAAATATTAATGATTTAAACAATATTTGATAATCTCAGCGTTACCTGTAGACGTTTAAACGTATGTAAATCAATAAATGTTTTTTTGTGAAAATAGTCGACGTTAGTTCAACAGGTTAGAATACTCTGACATGTTTCTGGAGCGATACGGGTTCGAATCCCGTATGTCGGCGAATTTTTTTTCCACAAAAATATTAATATTTTCATTTTTCGAATCCCCATCAGTGGAATTTCCAGTGTTAGAGAGTGCTAAAGGAGGTATATAAAAATTTGAAAGGCGACCTCTAGCGGCGGAAAAAAGCTGGAATATACCAAATCTTTAAACGAATATTGCAAACGATCTATTTTTGCTAGAAACTTAAATTTTTCGTCATAGAGAGTAAAGGTCAAGTGGTTTACCCTAATAGTAATGATTTGTCCTGTTGGTAGAATGCAACTTTTCTGCTTTAAGAGATCAAGGAAAAACCTTTTTTTGCACATTACAGCTACTAATAAAATATTAATAGTTTATTTTCTCAATTATACAGTAGTTCGAATTTCCACTATCAGTGGGTACTGAAAATGTAAAACAACTAGAAGAACACATATCGTCTCTGGCGCATATGAGAATCTCATTTTCAAAGAGAATGAAGTTCTTCCTTTGCCTACTTTTTCACTCCTTAAAAGTTTTAATTATGGATGTTCGTGTTGTTTATCTGCTGAAGTCCCGCAATCCTCATGGACCTTCTACTATGGCGTATAAATTGACAGCCTCCTGTCAGACTTCTGTACAAGCAGCTGCTTGAGGGGTTATTTATTTCTTAATGTATGATGGGGGAAATGCACATAGTATTTTATTAGTAACTATAAAACATAAAAAGTATTTGTCTTTTAGTTCTTAAATTTAAAAAGTTGGTTTTCTCTCGCTCCTCTGAAAATAGTGGGCATTGCTGTCAGCTACACGCCGAAATTTCTACCATACGCAGATCACTTAAAACATTCGTTAAAAGTTTTGAAGTTTCAATATATAGTAATCTCTAATGATATAAATTAAAACTACCTTTGAAAATGCGAATTATATTTCGTTAGTAACCAACTAAAAAGAGATTTCCAATTATCTCTTAAAACAAAACCGTTTCGTTCCTTACCTACATTGGGGTAAGGGCCAACTCATTGTTGTCAATGGAATTTTCAAGATTGTCAGATTCCACCTCCAAAATTTTAAATTTCTTGCATAACTACATCGTTTGCAATATTCCATTTAAATTTTATGATTTTTTTCGAATTTTTCCCACCGTTAGAGAGCGCAATAATAGCTTTTGCGAAATTCGCAAAATGCAAATTGTAATATTTCATCAATACCTGTCCAACCCAAAAGCTATTAATTTATAGCCCGGTTAAACCCCCAATTAAACAATTTTTTCTCTAACTTGTTAAGCCAAAAGTCACTAACCCTTGATGTAATCTTTTATTAAGGTTTGGTTTACCTCTGAGCGGCACTGTTTTGCGCACCATGGGGCTAAATGGCCAGGTCACAAGGACCCCGAAGGCCCAGAGAAGGTTGGGAAAAGGTACCCACTGGAACATCTGTTGGGAGACAGATGGTAGCCTCCCGTCATGGTCATCTATCGTGTTCTTTAACGTGCACAGGGTATGGCTCTACCCACACACGGGGCCACGGCTTAACTTCCCATCCGACGGACGACGGCATATCCAAGCTCATCGGTGTCCCCTACTGACTGTGGACAAGGTGGGGAACTTTGTGGAGATAAATCTCAACGCTGATCCAGCTAGGACTCGAACCTGGGAACTACAGATTACGAGCCATCCCCCCCCCCCCTCTTTTACTCCGGAAAACTGTAACTAGTTTCTTTTCAATATTCTTGAAACATCGCATTATCTGATTCATGCGTAATTTTGGATGAATTTTAAACATGGATATATCGTAAATTAAGTATGGTAAAATATTTTATTCAATCATTAAAATAAATACATATCGTAATATACGATAAATCTTCCGACATCTACAACAACTGACTAGACTCTAAGTATTTCTGTTCTCTATTCAACATAGTATTATATGTATAATATATTCTAGTCTCTAGAGAAATTGAATTCACACCACAAGTAATATTTCCAATATTCGTAGTAAAAGCTCTATTTCTTTTCCAATGCAGAATTATGACCTAAACTCCAAACATCTTTCGCTTGCTATGATAATGCCATGTTACTTCACCATCACCTAGTGGCGAACTATGAGAATTCAGTGTAAAAAAGTTGGTTTGTAGTTGATAGTTTTCAACCTACTTGAAATTATTGGTCTACCATCAGGAAGTAATTCTTCTGTTTTTATTTCTGCCTCCGATCTGGTGTACTGGAATATGACTTATTCTATAAACGTTTGAGTCTCTTGTGGGAGACAGTGGGTCATCCACTTCTCTCCGACTGAGTCCAAATCTTTTTTTTTTCTCTCATGTTAAAACCAATGTGTTTTCTTCACTTTCCTCTAGGTAATACACTTTTAACGGATTCCAAGTTTCTGGTTCTGTCTCCCATAGGAGAACTGCGCGCAAATATACGGCCTACATTCTGAACATTTGGCATGTAGCTTAAGAATGAATGTGTCATCAATATCCTTTGAACTGGAAGAGTCGGAAATGCAAAATTCTGTTTCACAGTTTAAACATAATTCACCATCGTCCTGTTGGTCCCTCGTCACCGAAAGATAATCTGTTGAGCATAACTTCTTGTTGCTATTAAGGCAACAAAATTCTGCATCATTTTCATCTGATGATTCAGCATCGGACCTTTTTCTTTTTCCGGAAGGAATCGAATAAGAATTTTCTTCTCCAAACATATAACGATTACCAATATATAATAAATTTTAAGGTAGAAAGGTATGCATGTGATACATATTATTCAACAAGGTCATCTCAGCATCTGTTTCATCATAGTCACTCTCTGATGTCACTGTAGATTCTTGTTTGGATGTACAGCTCGCAGAAGCGATAGCCAGATCTGTTCTTTCTGGAGTAGAACTCACATCTTCAGTAACTCTGCATGAAGAAGAAAAAAATTTAATCATTCTATGTTTCACAATGACCCATTTTTCAAACAAAAAAACTTAGCACTTAAATATTTGATTAAAATATATTTTATCATCTTTATCTATAAATTATATTGTACACATATATACATACATACACTGAAATGTCACTAAAATGAATTCCATAATAACGGAATGTTCAGTACATACGTTGAAATGTCAGTAAAACGAACTTCAGAATAACGGAATATTCAGTACAACGAAAATGTTTTACCGACCCTGTCCAATTTGTTATGTATCTCTGTGTAAAAATATTTCATTTTAACGACCCCAATATATAACGAAAATATCAGTTTGCGAAATAAAAATTTATCCCTGTTCCAAAAAACATGAGAAAGTATAACGAACCTTTTAAAAAGAAAATCCTTAAACGATATGTACAATGCCCATTTTAGCATCTGGAAACGCTGCAAAATATTTAACTAATCACAGTGCTATTGTAAATTGCCCAGAAAAAATTTTTGCTTTAAAAATGCTTTAAAGTGACGTTGCCAAATTATCCTAGCATAAAACAGGAAATTCAAACTTGGAGATCTACGTGATTCCGATTGTATTGCATTTTTTAAGTAACGGTAGCTTCAACGAAATCTCTTTCAAAGTAGTTGAAATTCAAGAGTTTTATTTCATCATTCGATAAATTTAGGTATTGTTATATTTGTTCGTTACCATTATTGTTTTAGTGAAGCTTGTTACTTAGTTTCGTTACTTGCAGCCAATATGGAGCGAAGTCTTGGCTGTTTCGTAATGACAAAATGAGAACCCTGTCCGTATATCTGCATGCAAAAAGCTGTCAACGGATAAAAGAAATGTGGATAGCGGATGAAAAATTTTGTTATCCTTGAAAAGCAGATAAAGTCTGAAATTTGGTAAAATTTGCGGTAACATGAGCAAAAGTCACTGCGTTATTGAAGATTGACATGAGTGAAAAAAACTACTTTGCATAATGAGAAAACAAACCTGATTTCAAAATTCAATGATGGTATTTACTTTAAAAGAAAAGGAAAAAATGATTATTCTGATAAAGCCAAAATTTTGAAAAAAAAGGAAAAAAGATATTTCTTCTAGCAAATCACAATATAAATTCAAAACATTACTGGGGTTTTACGTAGAAAATTGGAACTAATAGGTGAAAATTTCAGTTGTGGAGATCACGAAGTTTGCATCTTCATATGTAGAGGGCTGACAATGGGAAATGAAAAGGAGTGGCTTCCAATAATCGCCGATAACTGCACTGAAAACAGAAAAATCAACTCAGAATAATTTGCAAAACCATATGTAAATTTTGGTCTCATAAGGCATATTTTTGCGAACTAAACATTTTATTTTTTACTTAATAATCATTAATAAACCATATGACTGGGGAAGGGGTGCTCAGTCGGTAGCTCGCAGGCTCATAATCTGTAGTTCCCAGGTTCGACTCCCAGCTGGGTCAGCGATGAGATTTATTTCTGCAAAATTCTCCCCCCCTGCCCACGTCACTATGGGACACCGATGGGCTTGGAAATGATGCCGTCAATCGGATGGGATGTTAAGCCGTGGTCCCGTGTGCTAGAGATCCATATTCTGTGCACGTTAAAGAACACGCTGGATGGCCTTGACGGGAGGCTAACATCTGACTCCCAAAACTGTTCCAATGGGTCCCCTCCCCCAATCTTCTCTGAGACTCTGGGGTCCTTGAGACCTGGCCATTTAGCCCATGGTGTGCAAAAAGTGCCGCTAAAAGGTAAAATAACCCAACCCATTAGACTGGTTTCTTTTACTCATAAACATACATCAGACCTCAAGTATTTGCAAACTTTCTGCTGTTATTACAAATAAGTACACAATATACACGGATGCTGATAAAATTTTGAGCGACGCTAGTTCGGATAAGACTCTTGCTGTCTGCGCAGGGCTATAGACAAAATGACATGGAAAGAAATTCCGGACATGTTGAAGAGACTCTAATACACTGTAAATTTCTCTCATAATGATTATTTTGTAGTGGGCTATTATTGTAGCACTTTTTTTTACTGCATTTCAGTATAATTCCCAATGACTCAGAAAGGATTTGAGATCTACTGGACAGCAGTTAGGAGACAGATGGAATCCTCCCATCGAGGTGTGTTCTTTAACGTACATAGGATATACCCTCTCAATGCTGACAGAGTTGAGATTCGATCGTAAGAAATATAAGATTGAGCCAACTCCGCCCCATACAGGATCACACTGGCCATAAAGAGTAACGAGAATTTACCAGTTGTTATCACACTCGATCAAAAGAAAATGATATTTTCCCTTTAACGTTTTTTTTTTCTATGTATGTTTCAAAAAATTGCCTCCCATTCCTTTTCGCTCGCCATTTTTAGGTCTCTTGGTGTATATTCCACATTAACTTTCGAACGAGAACGACAAACTTAATGATTTATGTGTCAAATGAAATCTTGAAACAAGATGAGTGTCATATGCTATCAAAATTAATCCCCACCTACTTGTTTACTCCTGAAAAAGGGAAAATATGAAAGCCATTGTTTGTCTCTATCTACCAAATGTGAGGGACGAAAGAAACGGGTTATGCATCAAATGAATATGTTATAAATATTCCCCATGCTTCCTTCCTCTCCCCCCCCCCCCCCTATAAAATAAGGGAGAAAAATGTGAAGGATCGTTCTACTACATCATCCGAACCCGATTGCAAAACGTAAGAAGTCGTATGTCAAATGAAAACTTGTGACGTGGGGAGTGACTGCTGTGGGCAATTAAAATATAATCCCTCTTAAAAATGGGGAAATGTGAACATTTTTCTTTTACCATATCTTCCCAAAGAGAGGGTCTACAGTTTCGAGTTACATGTCTAATGAAAGTTCGTAGAGGACCGTTGTAAACTACTTCGAATCATGCACCCCATGCTCCCTTCAAACACGCCTCAAAAAAAGGACGTAAAACGCGGTCGATCTTTATGAGTTATATATATCAAATGAAAGCTTCTGAATATAGATGTTTAGTGACAAAAAGAAATGCATATAAATTAATTCTTTTTTTTTAATAAAAATTCCATTTTCCTATATGTTGAAAATAAACCTAAAAGGCATCGATGGTGTAATCAGTCACTGAATTCGTGTTTACTTCAAAGGAACACAGGAATATTTACTTCAAAGGGCGCTGATTTATCTGCTCAATAAGAATTGTCGACGACCATCTTCCTGTGAAGTGACTGACTGCACCACCGATATGTTTTAGTTTTTATTCTCCCCTTTTTAAGGCGCATAGAGGAAGAGATTTTTTTTTCTATTTATTTATTGCCTATTATTTTATTCGCTTTTCTCTCGTCATTTGTCGTCTCGTCAATGTCGTTCCATGGAGACTTTTTCAAGTGGCCCGCAAATAATAATTTTTTTTTTATCCGTCATATACTTTAAGTACTTTGTGGAATATAATTTTTTGATTTCACAATTTACATTTACACTGTTTTTGATATGGTATTCGTTGATAGCCAAAATTGAATTGCGTCGACCCACGTGCGTATTTTATATCACTTTGCGTAATTTTTTGTGATAAATATACTACAGAAAATAAAAAATGCAACACTTACAACAAGTTATGCAAATGTGACGAAATTTAGAGAGGCGATATTATACAGTACTGTGCGAATTATTTGGGACAAGCGAAAGAACGCTATGTCCCTTCCGCTGCAGAGTCTAAACTGCTGCAAGTCTAAACTTGCGCGTGTCCCTGCAATGGGCACATGCAAGTTTAGACTTCCAGCAGAGCGATATCTGCAAGTCTAGAATTGTCTGTCGTGTTACTCTGTTATTATTTACACTTCCACTTTAGTCGGAATTGATATTTCGTAGGCTGGGGACGTGATTATGTAAGTAGTTTACATTTTTCATTGGAAACTTTTTTATTAAATACATCATGGACATCACGCCTCGTAAACGAGCTAAAATAATCGCTTTAGGCGAAAACACTTCACTTAATGCTAGACAGATAGCAGAAGCAGTTGGCATTGGGAAATCCAGCGTTTCACGGATCATGAAGCTGCATAAGAACACAGGGTCCGTGGACACGTCCCGTAAAGGACATTGTGGAAGAAAAAGAAAACCATCCCTAGAGATAATAGTCTAATTCGAATAATTAGTATCATAGACCCGAAGAAGAGCAGTTGATACATCAAAAGGGAGATTTCGTCTCATGGGGTTAATATAGATGCTTCCACCGTACGTCGTCGCCTTCTGGAGTGTGTATCACCGGGCTCGATGCCCCTCGAAAAAGCAGCTTTTGACACCCGCTATGAAGCAAAAAAGGCTATCCTGGGTAAAGAAACATCGAGACTGGACTGTGGAGAATTGGGAAAAAGGGATATTTTTCAATGAAACCCACTTTGAGGTGCATGGCTACAGGCCAAATTTCGTCCGCCGCTCGCCTGGAGAACCTCTTCGATCCGGCCACATCCAGCAATCCCCCAAACACCCACCCAAGTTCATGTTTTGGGGATGTTTCACAGCTTCCGGGCCACAGACGCTTCACCCCATTGAAGGAATGATGGACAGCAAAAAGTACATAGGCGTTCTGGAGGCGAAAATGGTCTCAACACTCCAGAAGCTGTTCCCTAACGGCGATGGGGTATTTCAACAGGATCTGGCTACATGCCACAATTCTAAGCTTGCTAAGAGCTTCTTTACCCAGCAACATTTGAAAGTATTGGGGTGGCTAGGAAATTAACCGATCTAAACCCCATTGAAAATTGGTGGGCTATTATTAAAGTGCGCATATTTAAAATGGATTTCACGACGAAAACCAAAATGATAGAAGTGTCATGAAAGTGTGGTACCACGACCCTGAAGTGAAGGAGATGTGTGGAAAACTAGTGGCATCAATGGTTGAGAGGGTGAAAGAAGTAATTAAAGCTAAGGGGGGTCACATTCACTATTTACTATGTACACTATTAAACAAATAAACATTTTAGTTGTGTTACTGCATTTTCCTATTTTCCCAACTAATTTGCACAGTACTGTATATAAATGCATGAAAATTATTAGGTTTGCAGGACGATCGAAATGATTGGACAGGCGCAGAGCAGTCAAACACAGATAAAGGTAACCAAAGCTCCGTTCCCTCTCAATAAACATAGTTTTTTTAAACATTCCACTACCCATTTTCTCTTAATAGATAGTTGGAATGTGCGGACTCTGCAGACACCTAACTCTCTTGATGTTCTCACATAAGAATTCCACCGTTATAATTTAGATATTCTCGGCGTGCAAGACACCAGATGGACAGATAAAGGTCAGATTCTTAAAAATAATCTTAAATTTCTCATTTCAGGGAGGAACGATATAAACATCACCAAGGCGTGGGTCTGCTTCTCAGCAGGCACGCTAGTGATGCTCTTCTAGGATATGAGTGCATTAATGAAAAGTTTCTTACAGGAAAATTGCAGACAAGCGTTAAAGACTTGAATGTTATCTGCTGTTATGCCCCCACTGAGGATGCCGATGAGATTGAGGATAGGTTTTATGGACAACTTCAGGATATTTTGAATTCTGTCAAGAAAGGAGATATTACCCTTGTTCTTGGTGACTTCAATAACAAAGTTGGTACTGACTCTGACGTTTGGGGAGGAGTAATAGGCCCTTTTGGTATTGATAGCTGCAATGGCAATGGGCAACGTCTCCTACACGTGAGTAAACTCAATGGTTTCAGTATAACTAACATTTATTACAAACACCGCGACATACATAAGTACACATGGGTTTCACCAGATGGGTTGTATAAGAATATGATTGATTATATATTAATTAACAGCAAATGGACTAGTTCTGTTAAGAAAACCAGCTGAAATTGGATCTAACCATTATCTTGTTAAAAGCGTCTTAAAAAATTTACCTTTAATTCTGAAAGACCTAGTTATAGCTAAAGCTTATGATGATAGGTTACTTAGTCATTATGACAGTCATGGTTGGCTTTGCTTACTAATGAAATTGAGGAAGAATGGGACCGTTTTAAACAGGCTTTTTTTGGAAACTAAGAGTACTCTTTTAGGAATAAAGGAGCAGAGGAGACAGAATTATTTGAGTGATAAGGCACTTGAGCTTATTTCGGAAAGAAAGAGCTGTAAGAATGTGCTTCATCAATACCGTACTAGTCCAAATAGAAAGCATTACAGAGAGCTTAATATATGTGTAAAGGATCAGTTAATTGCTGATAATAATCTTTGGCTTACTGGCTTGGATGACAAGACCGAGGAAGCAGTTAGACAGCACAACAGCAGTTAGCTGTCCGAGATAGTTAATGTTTTGTGTGATAGAAAACGGACAGTTATACAGGGATTGAAGGATAAACAATGTAAGGTTATAAAAGGTGAGGATTCTGTCATGGCTAGGTGGGATGAGCATTTCAGTGATGTTCTAAACAATGTGATTAGTTCTACTCTCATTGTTTGTAATTGTTCCCAGGGGTAGATGAAATTACTATGGAAATGCTTAGATCTGGGAATGTTCCGGTTACCACATGGATGACTGAAATTTTGGAGATCTTTTACGATAAAGGCATTGTTCCTAAGGATTTTACCAGAACTATTATTATCCCTATTTAAAAAAAAAAATGATCGCAGCTCTTGTGATCGCTATAGGGGTATAAACCTACACTCTATTCCAGGTAAAGTTCTATGTTTGATTGTGCTTAATGGAATTAAGAATCTGGTTGACAGGCAATTGCGTGATGAGCAATGTGGATTCAGAAGTGGTAGGGGATGTGTAGATCAGATATTTTCACTCAGGCAGAATTCTTGAGAAATGTTTAGTTTCAGAAACCGTTGGTTACTACCTTTGCTGATTTCAAAAGGCTTTTGACTCTGTTGATCATCACAATTTGTTGATGATTTTGAGAACTTATGGCATACCAGGCAAGTTAGTTAACGTAATGAAAGATCTTTATAATAAGAGTTGGTAGGATTTATAGCAATTGGTTTTGCATTGCTTCTGTGTTCGAAAACGATGCATTTTGTCTGCTTTTCCGTTTAGTTTAGTTATTGATTTTTCTATGCGAAATTCATTGCAAGGGAAAGATTTTGGCCTTAAATGGTCTGGAGATCGGTAAATGTCTGATTTAGCCCTTTTGTCAAATGATGTTGACGACATGAACTCTTCCATTCGAACTATTGATAAGACTGGTAGCAGAGTTGGGTTGGGTTGTTTTACCTCTGAGCGGCACTTTTTTGCACACCATGGGCTAAATGGCCAAGTCACATGGACCCCGAAGGCTCAGAGAAGGTTGGGGGAGGGGACCCACTGGAACAGCTGTTGGGAGACAGATGGTAACCTCCCGTCAAGACCATCCAGCGTGTTCTTTAACGTGCACAGGGTATGGCTCTCCCGCACACGGGCCACGACTTAAAGTCCCATCCGACGGACGGCGGCCTTTCCAAGCCCATCGGTGTCCCCTACTGACCATGGGCAGGGCGGGGAATTTTGCGGAGATAAATCTCAACGCTGACCCAGCTGGGACTCGAACCTGGGAACTACAGATTACGAGCCTGGCGCGCTACCGACTGAGCCACCCCACGCCCCTGGTAGCAGAGTATGTGTGATTATAAACAGAGAGAAAACTACATGAAAATTCGTCAGGCAGGCTATGATTCAGTTAATCTCAATGTAGCAGTCTTGAGCAGGTGTCACAGTTTAATCATCTTGGGAGCTATGTGACAGATACTAGTAATGTGCGGCATGAGATTAACAGAAAAATAGAGATTACTGTCGGGTCTTATTTCAAATTTATTAAACATATTTTTTGTGTTCAATATCGGAAGACAAAAAATAAAAATACTCCACTGATTGACATGTGGTCCTCAGGGAACTGATTCATTTTATCTGTTATGGACATTGCATTTTTTAAGTGGTCGCTGCTTCTGAATGTTTTTTTTTTTTTTTCAAAACTAGAAGAATCAAATATCACCTCTAGCTAGGAGGAGAGTAAAATTCCTAGAAATAATAATAGAGGCAAAAATTTATTAAACTTCTGATTTATATTTAAGGAATATTTTCGAGCCGGTTCGAGGCCCGGGTAAGGCATGGATGTATGTGTCGTTTTTCTGCTGAGGTCCTGCCATCCTCTCAGATCTTTTACTTTGGCATGTAAACTGACAGGCCCCTGTCAGACCTCTGTGGCAAGCAGCTGCTTGAGGGGGTATTTATTTTATTTTTTTTTAATGTATATCCAGTCTCTTGCTCTAATCCCTTTTTTTTCTTTCCCCACTCCATCAACCCATTCCCCCTTGCCATATATTTTTCTAGAACCGAGCTTGTCTCTGGTTAATACGAGATACTTGTTTTCAAAGAGAATAAAGTTTAATTCCGCCTTTTGTACCCTTTCTGACATAAGAAATTGGAATTAATATCATAATATTTAAAAATACTAATATTTCATTCCTAAAAATGTAAGTTGTAATATTTCCTTAGTACCTAAGAAACACAGATAGAATTTCTCATTTATCTCTTTACAAAAACAAAAGCGTCGCATTCCCCCCCCCCCCCCCTAAGGGAACACATCATTACTCTCAGTGCAAACCTATTTATCATTACACTCGAACATCAAAATTTCGTATTTATATTACAATTAGGACATTTGAAATATTTGTTTAAAATTTTAGCATTTTCCAGCTAATAACATTGTCTAACAGTTGAAATTCGAACTGTTGGATGTTTGGGAAAATACCGATAGCAATATTTTATTAGTATGTATAAAACATAAAAACAGTATTTCGTTTATTTCTTAGAATAAAATATTAACGTTTTTTCAATTCCCTTAGGGTACGGTGAATTCAGTGACTAATTGCACAGATAGTGTGGGATAGGTTATTTTACCGGTAAGCGCACTTTTTTACACACTTTGGCCTGAATGGCCAGGTGATTGGGACCCCGACGTCTCAGAGGTCGGGACCTGTTGGAAGACAGATGGTATTCTCCCGTCGTCATCCAGCGTGTTCTTTAATGTGTATAGCAGGATATGGCTCTCCTGCACATGGCACCTCGGTTTTACCTCCCATCCGACGGCCTTTCCAAGCCGATGGGCTTGGAAAGGCCGCTGTCCGTCGGTTTTTGTTATACAAAACTTACCTTTTCTGCTGCTTGAAGCGTCGTTACTTCAATCGAAGCTATTGCCAGCGTGTTCTTCAACGTGCATGGCTTAACATACCATCCGACGGACGGCAGCCTTTCCAAAGCCATCGGATTAACGTACCATTATTCCAAAGCCATCGGCTAAACGTGCACGGCTTAACATACCATCCGACGGACGGCAGCCTTTCCAAGCCCATCGGTGTCCCCTACTGAGCATGGGCAAGGCGGGAAATTTTACGGAGATAAATCTCAATGCTGACCCAACTGGGACTCGAACCTGGGAACTGCAGATTATGAGCCTGGCGCGCTACTGACTGAGCCACCCCTGCCCCTATAAGTGTAAGGCTATTTACCGATATGCCAAAAGCAATATGTCATTTATCATTTCTTTATTATATCGAAAAATTTAATTATTTTTCATTTATTCCAGAATTAATTATTGAATAATCAAACTTTGCATATTTTTATTCACAAAAAATCACTACCACTTTAGTTGTCTACAACAAAAAAAAATCCTTAAGCATTCATACTCTGCCTCGTACTAAATGTTCTCCAGCATTTTTGATATCAAATCCACGATAAGAAAAAAGAATAAAAAATAATTAATGGGAAAAAGATTTCTTCCCATTGTGGTCTTTTATTAAAATGATGGATCAAAACAATTTTCCTCAATTTCCTAATTAAAATGGGTTGCAATACTTGAAAATATGATTCCATAATTTTCATGTGTCGTTAAAGAGTATGTATCATTCTAAATTGCTCAAGTAATATTATTACATCCTTTTCAATCTGCATAAACAATTTTTTGTACAATAAAAATTTGATAAAATTTAGATACATCAGTAATATTTTTTAGAATGCAATAGTCGTCTTATAAGAAGAATATGATTTCTGAGCATATTTTATGATTGTTTGCTGTAAAGAAATTTTGCAAACATTTCCTGAGATCTGTACTGCAATGTTAATCCTTAACTTTGAGATTCAGTAATGCTCTATTTAGCTGCTGTATTTATCTATCACATTACGCATATATTACAAGAGAAGAGTGTAATTAATTTAAAATGGATTACGATTTTATATCCTAGTAAAATTGTAGTTTTATTCATAACTGCCGGGACTTTTAAGAATCTATGGTGAGTGCGGAGAAATAGGCGTATACACCTAAAGAGTAAAATTAGACTGTATAATAGTTTGGTTCTTTCTACGGAGATGCTTTTGATTCTGGATGCTTACGCAGTATCTTGGGCATTAGGTGGTTCAACTTTGTAACTAATGATGAGGTTAGGCAAAGGAGTATGCAACCTCCTTTAAGCAGCATATTGTGCAGAGAGAGACTCCGCTGGTTTGGCCATGTTGCTCGTATGGATAATTATAGATTGGCGAATAGGGTTATGAACAGTGTGCCTAGAGGCCTCAGAAGGAGGGGGAGACCTAGGATGCGGTGGGCAGACAATGTCAAGCAGGACCTTGTTAGAATTGGTGTGCAGTGGCCAGATGCAGCAGATGTTGCTCAGGACAGATATGCTTGGAGAATTAAACTGCGCAGTCTGGTTGGACCTCCGTAGCCCATGGCTGCTTGAGGATGATGATGATGATGAGTAACAAGGCGTATGATACACATGATGAGCTATAAAATTTAAAAATGAATTTAGCAATTAAATGGAATTGCTGAACTAAAAATCAGCAACCATTACCATATATTGATTATCATTCTCAGTATAAATGGAGAATCCTTTTCTACAACGTTTAAATTTTAATTGTGCATATGAACTAAAATATTTGAAAGGTTTTATTAAAAGTTGAATTGTTTTAGTAATGTATATTATGCATGCATGAGATCCTTCTGTTTAATCTGAATGGGAAATCCCACACAACCTAAAACGTTTTGTGTCACTGGACACAAAACATGTCAGTAATTGACATCTTTGCCTTGTCATAATTACACTGCTTATCCCTCATATAAATTTAAGTTTTTAATGATATATAATTATTAACGGAGGTCCAACCAGCTGCGGAAGTCCAACCAGACCGTGCAGTTTAATTCTCCAAGCATAATAACACTTATCAAATTAAGCTACGAAAAACCCAACTATTCATAATATTTCAATCACATTTTAGAGCATATACTTTGTCACTCTAGGTATTAATGAAATGCCAGCTTGAACGAAATCATTTTACATTCAAAATGCAATGACATATCAGTTCAAATGCTACGACTGTAAAGTCTAATTACTTTACTACTGATATTTCAGTGGTATGTCAATTATAATCTAAATCAATTTAGCACTAAAATATCAGCGAATGCCAAATTTAAGTCAATTTACCATTTCATAAGCGAAATATGAACTATTCAACCGAATCATTTTTGCCAATTAAAGTTCAGCAAAATATTAGCAAATCATTTTATCACTAAGATATCAACGAAATATGAACTGCAAAACCAAATCATTTTATCACTTAAACATCAGCGAAATGTGAACTATAAATCATTTAATCACTGAAATATCGGCGAATAACAGTTGACATATAATTTTAGCACTAAAATATTACTGAAATATCAGCTATAAACCAAATCATTTCACCACTAAAATATCAGCGAATGTCAACTATAAACCAAATAATTTTATCATTCAGATGAAATTCTGATCGAAATGATTTTCACAAAAAAAAAAACTTCCGCACAAAAGTGTATTTTACTTAGTCGGAGCGATAGTTGCTGTTGCAACCAATCACACATCCGAGTCGAGTCGTGTGGTTAGGCCTAACAAAGAACTATTACAAAGTCGCTCACATGACTGCTAGGACTCTTTTCCGAACGTCACAGTCACGTGACATCTGGCCTTCTCTGTAAAGAGGGCTTTGGCTGTGGTCAGCCCATACCTTGCCGGCAGTTCATGGTTTTTCGATCCTCGGATCACTTTTGGAAGGAACTAACCACAGCTGACCACGAGCACCACACAAACCTTGACGTCTCGGAAATGCTCTGACCCAGTCTTCTGGCCATTACAATTTGGGCCTTTCCCGTCTGAAGAACAACAGTGAATAATAGAGCTCAGTATCAGGTGTTATTTACACCGTTTCATAACCCTCACACGTGCCGTCGTTTACCTGCAGTTGCTTCGAATTGCATAAAGACGCACTGATCATAATGTTTTGATTACAGATCACTGAAGTCACGGAAACGGAAGAGCTATTATCGTGTTTTACAAATAATATGTTTAGAACAGAACTTTTAAGATTTAAGAATTAAACGATGAATACTTTTATGTTCTATAATGAATACTATTTGCATTTTCCCAACATCACCTACTTCAAATTCAAACTTTTAAGGAATGAAACAGTAACTAGAGAAAAACATCTTTCTCATTGAAAACGAGATTCTCATATGTGCCAGAGGCGATAATGCATCCTTCTAGTTTAAAGAGATAATTTCGCTTTTGTCCGTTTATACACTCTCAAGCAGCTGCTTGCCACAGAGGTCTGACAGGAGCCTATCAGTTTATATGCCATAGTAGAAGGTCTGTGAGGATTGCAGGACTTCCGCAGAAAAACAACAATCATACGTGCCTCATCCGGGGCTCGAATCCAGGGTTGGGTTGTTTTACCTCTGAGCGTCACTTTTTTGCACACCATGGGCTAAATGGCCAGGTCACATGGACCCCGAAGGCTCAGAGAAGGTTGGGGGAGGGGACCCACTGGAACAGCTGTTGGGAGACAGATGGTAGTCTCCCGTCAAGGCATCCAGCGTGTTCTTTAACGTGCACAGAGTATGTCTCTCCCGCACACGGAGCCACGGTTTAACGTCCCATCCGACGGACGGCGGCCTTTCCAAGCCCATCGGTGTCCCCTACTGACCGTGGGCAAGGCGGGGAATTTTGCGGAGATAAATCTCAACGCTGACCCAGCTGGGACACGAACCTGGGAACTATAGATTACGAGCCTGCCGCGCTAGCGACTGAGTCACCACCGCCCCCATCCATGCCTTACCCTGGGCTCGAATCCAGGTCCCTTCGGTCAGTAGCAAGCGTGCTAAAGATAAATAAAAAATAATTTTCTGTATTGGATAGGTACTGATGAAATATTATGTTTGCCCTTTCCGAATCTCGCAAAAGTGTAACTGCGGGGTCTAACGGTGAGAAAATTTAAAAATTCAAAATTTTCAAATGGATATTTCGAACGATGTATTTGTTAGATATTTGAAATTCTGATGTTGAAAAATGAAGAATACGAAGTTACCATTAGCAAAAATAAGTTGATCCTGCAAACGGGGGGGGGGAAGGAAATTTTTTTGTTTTAGCAGATATTTTTATGTATTTAAAGAAAAATTAAAAACCCTTTTTTTTGGGGTGGACGGATATTGATGAAATGTTACGATTTGCACTTTTCGAATCTCTCAAAAGCAATAACTGCGCCCTCTTACGGCGGAAGAAATGTTGAAAAAAATTAAAATTTTAAACGAATATTTCAAACGATTTAGTTATGCTAGAAATTTGATATTTTGGTGGTGGAATGTGATGGTCTTGAAGTTTCCATTGATGACAATGAGTTCACCCTTACGCCCAGGGTAGGTAAGAATCGGAACTATTTTGTCATGAAAGATAATTGGAAATCTATTTTCAGTTGGTACTAATAAAATGTTGTAATTCGCATTTTTTAATTTCTATCGTTGGAGATTACTAAATATATAAAGGCAAAACTGTTAACGAATGTTTCCAGTGATCTTTGTAAAAAGACAAAGACTTTTTATATTTTATAATTACTCAATACTACTATGTGCATTTTCCCCGTTAGCTCGAAATATAACTTCTAAGGAATGAAAAGGTAGGCAAAGGCAGAACTTCATTCTCTCTGAAAACGAGATTCTCATATGCCCAGAGGCAATATGCGTTTCTCTAGTTTTTTGCACATTAATTACCTTCTAACAGTTAAAAGGTCTGTAAATGGTAGCTAGGTAGTCACTGGAAGGAGAGCTATGCACCAATCCCCTGTGATGATGCATAGAACCGGCCAGGCCTAGCACCTAATGTCCAACCCCGCCTTCTCGTGGTGCGGACCGTTAGTAACTTTCAAAAGAGATACTCTCTTGTGGAAGTGAACGGAAGGGGAGGGCTGCCAGATTAGTGTGGCCTACTGATCTGGACAACTATGGCTACTTTTCTTTTTTTTTCTACCCTGCTGAGGAGTGGTCAACCACACAGGGTCCTGGTGCTGACCATATAAACCTACTGGACAGATTTATGGCTCTGAGCTTGATTATGGATCCTGATTTTGCTGCACTGGTGGGCTTCTGTGGAGGGAAAATCTTCCGCTGTGTTTTCTTTTTGTTTGTGGGTTGACAGCCCCAAGTGAATAGATCCACAGGATATGTTTATCAGCTGGTGGATAATCCTGAGCAGAAGTCATCGCAGGCACCTGAACTCTTTGCTTCTATTGGCATCGTCAAATTCTACATTGGAGGAAGTCTTCCAGTGTAGATGGCTTCAGCCTTTAGTAGTGGGGGAACGGGTCTTTGCCCCATGTCTGTGATTAGGGGGCTGTTTGATATTGTCGGCATTCCCTCTCTCAATAAACATAGTTTCTTTAAACATCCCACTAACCATTTTCTCTCCATAGGTAGTTGGAATGTGAGGACTCTGCACAGAGCTTTTTCTCTTGATGTCCTCACACAAGAATTCCACCGTTATAATTTAGATATTCTCGGCTTGCAAGAGACCAGATGGACAGATAAAGGTCAGATTCTTAAAAATAATCTTAAATTTCTCTTTTCAGGGAGGGACGACAAAAAGCATCACCAAGGCGTGGGTCTGCTTCTCAGCAGACACGCTAGTGATGCTCTTCTAGGATATGAGTGCATTAATGAAAGGTTTCTTACAGCAAAATTTCAGACAAGCGTTAAAGACTTGAATGTTATCTGCTGTTATGCCCCCACTGAGGATGCCGATGAGGATGAGAAGGATAGGTTTTATGGACAACTTCAGGATATTTTGAATTCTGTCAAGAAAGGAGATATTACCCTTGTTCTTGGTGACTTCAATGCCAAAGTTGGTACTGACTCTGACCTTTGGGGAGGAGTAATAGGCCCTTTTGGTATTGGTAGCTGCAATAGCAATGGGCAACGTCTCCTACAGGTAAGTAAACTCAATGGATTCAGAATAACTAACACTTATTACAAACACCGTGACATACATAAGTACACATGGGTTTCACCTGATGGGCTGCATAAGAATATGATTGATTACATATTAATTAACAGCAAATGGACTAGTTCTGTTAGGAATACCAGGGCATATAGGGGAGCTGAAATTGGATCTGACCATTACCTTGTTAAAAGTGTGTTACAACTTAAACTTAAAAAGTGTTGTGCTAGGGTTAAAAAATTTACTTTTAATACTGAAGCTCTGAAAGATCCAGTTATAGCCAAAGCTTACCATGATAGGTTACTTAGTCATTATGACAGTCATGGTTTGCTTACTACTGAAGTTGAGGAAGAATGGGATCATTTTAAACAGGCCTTTTTGGACACTAACAGTACTCTTTTAGGAAAAAAGGAGCAGAAGAGGCAAAATTATCTGAGTGATAAGGCACTTGAGCTTATTTCGGAAAGAAAGAACTGCAGGAATGCCCTTAATCAATAACCTACTAGTCCTAATAGAAAGCATTACAGAGACCTTAATAAACTTGTAAAGGATCAGTTAGCTGCTGATAAGAATCTTTGGCTTGATGGTTTGGCTGACAAAGCCGAGGAAGCAGTTAGACAGCACAACAGCAGAGAGCTGTACCAGATAGTAATGTTTTGTGTGGTAGAAAACGGACTGGCATACAAGGATTGAAGGATAAATAAGGTAAGGTTATAGAAGGGGAAGATTCTGTCATGGCTAGGTGGGCTGAGCATTTCAGTGATGTTCTAAATAATGTAGTTAGTTCTACTCCCATTGTTTGCAATGATGATAGGTGCATTGGTGGCTTTAATGTTGGCCCTATAACACAATCTGAAGTTATTTTGGCTGTTTCTAAACTTAAACTTCATAAATCCCCAGGGGTAGATGAAATTACTACGGAAATGCTTAGAGCTGGGAATGTTTCGGTTACCACTTAGATGACTGAAATTCTGAATCTCTTTTATGATAAAGGCATGGTTCCTAAGGATTTTACCAGAGCTATTGTTATCCTTATTTTCAAAAAAGGTGATCGCAGTTCTTGTGATAACTATAGGGGTATCAGCCTACTCTCTGTTCCAGGTAAAGTTCTTTCCATGATTGTGCTTAATAGAATTAAGAATCTGGTTGACAGGCAATTGCGTGATGAGCAATGTGGATTCAGAAGTGGTAGGGGATGTGTAGATCAGATATTTTCACTTAGGCAGATTCTTGAGAAATGTTTAGTTTCAGAAACCTTTGGTTGCTAGCTTTGTTGATTTCAAAAAGGCTTTCGACTCTGTTGATCGTCATAATTTGTGGTTGATTGTGAGATCATATGGTATACCAGACAAGTTAGTTAACATTATGAAAGCTCTCTATAATAACACTGAGTCGTGTGTGAGAGTTGGTAAGGCTTGTAGCAATTGGTTTAGCATTACTTCTGGTGTTCGACAAGGGTGCATTTTGTCTCCTTTTCTCTTTAGCTTGGTTATTGATTATGTTCTGCGAAATTCACTTCAAGGGAAAGATTTTGGCCTTAAATGGGCTGGAGATACGAAAATTTCTGATTTAGATTATGCTGATGATTTAGCCCTTTTGGCAAATGATGTTGATGAGATGAACTCTTTCATTCGAGCTGTTGATGAAACTGGTAGTAGAGTAGGTTTGGTTATAAACAGAGAGAAAACTAAAGTGATGAAAATTGGTCAGGCAGGCTGTGATTCAGTTAATCTGAATGGTTGCAGTCTTGAGCAGGTGTCACACTGGGAGTTTTAAGAATCTATGGAGAGTGTGGAGAAATAGGCGTATACACCTAAAGACTAAAATTAGACTGTATAATAGTTTGGTTCTTTCTAGGGTTAGTTATGGTAGTGAAACTTGGACACTTTGTAAACAAGATAACAGGAAACTAGATGCTTTTGATTCCAGATGCTTACGCAGTATCTTGGGCATTAGGTGGTTCAACTTTGTAACTAATGATGAGATTAGGAAAAGGAGTTTGCAACCTCCTTTAAGCAGCATATTGTGCAGAGAGAGACTCCGTTGGTTGGCCATGTTGCCCGTATGAATAATTATAGATTGGCGAATAGGGTTATGAACAGTGTGCCTAAAGGCCTCAGAAAGAAGGGGAGACCTAGGATGCGGTGGGCAGACAATGTCAAACAGGACCTTGTTAGAATTGGTGTGCAGTGGCCAGATGCAGTAGATGTAGCTCAGGATAGACTTGCTTGGAGAACTAAATTGCACGGTCTGGTTGGACCTCCGTAGCCCATGGCTGCTTGAGGATGATGATGATGATGATGATGAACAGTTAAAATTCGAACTACTGAATGATTGGGAAAATAAACTATTAATATTTTACTAATTCCTGTATAACACAAAAAATGATTTCTATTTATCTCTTAAAGCAGAAAAGGAAAATTATTACTATTAGTGTAAACCACTTGACCATTACACTCTATCACCAACACTTTAGTTTTCTAGCATAAATAAATCGTTTGCAATATTCGTTTAAACATTTGGTATTTTCCAACCTTTTCCGCCGTTAGAGGACGCCTTTCAGAGTTTTTTTTCCCCGTCACCTCTTTCTAACAGTGGAAATTCGAAAAATGTAAATATTAACATTTTGTTAGTACCTGTAAAACAAAAAAAAATTCGTTTCTCTCTTAAAATAAAGTTACATTCTCCCACCCCCTTAGGGTAAGATGGGAAAGACTGGTTGCCATTATTAATTCTTCTCACCATAACCGGTGCCTACATAATGGGAATGCCTGCCAATTTCCGCGAATCTCCGTGTTAGCAAGCGCGCATAGGAAGCTTCAGAACTTCCCACATGAGGGCAGAACCGTTCCGCGGTAAACTAAACTACGCTAACGGTAAGTTTATAGCGATTTGGTCGAAGCCATATGGTAAAGTAGGGGTTCTCAACGTGGGGTACGCCGTGAGAGCTCATAAGTCGCTAGATCTAGTAACAAAGTAAAACAACCATTGCTATAACTCTAGTTTTATCTATCTATACAAGAGGTATGCCAGTTACCTACAGATTTCCAGGGGGTACGTGAAGCATAAAAGGTTGAGAACCACTGTGGTAAAGAATCAGATAGTTAATCAAATACAATAAATAGAATGTCTCAGACATACAAGAATAAAAAATGTGATTAAAAATAATCGTGTTAGAATTGAAAATTATTATCCATTATAAACCGAAATATTCAAGTGTACCCAATAATATTATTTAATGGTAATTCTTCAAAGAAAATGGTTTAATTTTTTTTCCAAAGCAATTCTTTATCTAATTTAATAATTTTAACTACTATTGCAATAGAGCTTATTGTTAAGGGAAATGCATAAGCACTAGATTTAAGCAAGATTATTTTGATATTAATACACGATTATTTTAATTAAGCATGTAATTGAGAATTTGCTAAAAATATTAAAGTTTGAAAGTAATAGTTTTTAAATGCAATAGGCGTAAAGTCTATTGCAGTACAGAATTGACTCTTTATATGTTAGTCTTTTTATTTCAATTACTTCTCTCGACCTACAGGGCCCCTCCTGTTTTTTTTTTTTTTTTTTTTGGCTTGTTTTAAAGCAATGTTGTTTTTTATCACGTCAATTGACGATTTTATATAAAAAAAAATAAAATAAATACCCCCTCAAGCAGCTGCTTGCCACAGAGGTCTGACAGGAGCCTGTCAGTTTATATGCCACAGTAGAAGGTCTGAGAGGATGGCAGGACCTCAGCAGAAAAACACACATACATCCATGCCTTATATAAAGTATATGAATTTTCTTTATTTTTCAGTTTAGAAGGACAAATGGGCTCCATTTAGAATATAGCTGCCTCCTATTTAAAACTTTGTGCCAGGGCACTCATTTAAAACTTGGCTCCATTTGTGCAGTTCAAATCGCTGGCAAACTGTTATAAACTGCAGCATTCCATTAGTCAACAACAAAACTGCTTTAAGAAAAGATGAAGGGGAGGACAAGTGTCCGGGTTCGAAGGAAGGGAGTGATATTTTTACTATTATACCTAGCACTATTTTTTTTAAAGAAACACATTATTTGAATTAGTGAAAATTTTTAAATTCTATATAACAATATTATGCTGAAAAAAAGCTATAACATTATCTTTCCATGTTTTTTCAACGGGAATCTAACTACGAAGCTCTATAACAGGGAGGGCCAAACTTTTAGATTCTGCGACAGAAAATCTTTCACAATCGACCATAATACATACATAATAATGATTTAACACTGCTTGACCAGCTAAGCATAAAATTAAAATTTAGCATCAAACATATTAACGTGACATTGTTACATTAATTAAAATCTTTTCCACCTAAAACTGTTTGGCCATCTCTGTTCTATAACATCTAAAATATTCATTTAATTGATAAATGTGATGAAGATGAAGATTGTAGACCCATCAGGGCCAGATTCTTTTCGAGCAGCTCGTGCGTGCAGAAAGGTACTTGTCTCTACCATGTCATTTGATGCATTTAAGAAAAACTGACTGAAGTTAAAAATAATCAAATTTATTTAAATCTCGATTTAACATCAATATTCGTTAACTTGTTTTATAAAAATCATTCATAATTATCTAACGTCGAACTAACCGTTATGCAACTTTTTAAATTTATATTTTATTAAATGATTTGAAAAAATACTTATTCTTTGAGTTTTAATATCTGAAATAAATTTGTATGACCCTTTACTGTTGAGAAATATTCCAGCTTCCATAATTCCTTAAATACTAGAAGAATGATGTTGAAAATCGAGATTTAGATAGATATGATTATGATGTTTTATTTATTTTCAGTAACATTTTTTCATTAAATGAATATTTTAGAAGTTACAAAGTTTCGAAGTTAGATTCCCTTCACATAACACGGAAAATCTCTTAATATTTTTTTAGGGGCTGTGTAACTCAGTTCCGTATATTGTAAAGATTTCTGCGATTCCAAACTATTATTTATTCAAAAGTGATATAAGAAATTTTTTCTAATTACTCATGTCAACGTCACGTTGCCTGGAGCCACCTGTCTTGCAAATCTATTTTGGAAGAGATTGGATAGAAACTGAATTTTGTTTCATAAGTTTCCTTTCTGCCAAACATCACACAATACTGTATCATCGTTCGGACTTCTAGTTAAAGGCAGCAGCAAGTAGACAGAACAGTAAATAAATTACATGAACAAATCCGTATCAGAATACAATTTTGAAGCAAGCGGTAAACAGCGTAATACTCCAACGAAGCAAGGAGCAATAAAACAGAGGACGAAAATGTAACTAACGCGGCTGTAGCTTCGCGTCTTAAAATCGGCAGGGATTCCCATTACGTAGGCACCGCCATAACACTACCTGGAAAATTTCAGATTTCCAGTGTGAATAGATCGTTTGAAATTTTACCATTTGCCATCTTTTTCCACCGCAATGATGAACACATAAGTTATTTGATCGTATTTCACCTGTTTTTGTTCCAAAACATGTAATATTTTCGATTATTATTTAATTTTCAATACATGATAACATTTTTCTAGAGTATCACAAGTAATGCAAATTGTTTTTCTGCGCCCAGATTGAAAGTGTTTTTTCAATCACTTTCATTCTGGTAAAAATGGTTTTCATTTCGATCAGTTAAAAAAGTGTTTAAAAATGAATACAGTGATATATTCATACTTTATTGGCAAACACATTACAGTCATTTTGCTGGTAAATGGTCATGCAAGGCACCAAGAAACTGAAAAACTTCCTGATCCTTTCAAACTGAAAACAAGCTTAAAGTAGAAACATAAATTTTTATATATTATACAAAGGCGAATCAATGTGCAAAAATAATTTACATTCCTTAAAGACTAATGTACTCATTACTTCATATCTGAACATATAGTACTCGAAGTTTCCTTTTAAGGTTGACAACAGACTCACTGACAGATTTGGCAGACTGATCTCAGATTGCACTGTAATAGAACAGAGAAGTGTCATTCGATTTTGACTATTTGTGCACACTATGAGCCAGTTGTTTATCATAGAAAATGGAGTTAAGTGATATGAACCATTTAAAAATGGTCACACAAATATAGTGGAAGAACAAAACATCTGGAACATAGGAGAACCTGCGCATTATATTAGTTGAAATTTGGGATGATTTTGTCATGGATCAGCTGACTCCATAATGCATGACAAGCTACTGTACCCCAAGGTGTATGCCAGATGAATTCCAAAGCAGAGATAGGTTTTGAATAGGCTTATATTCTGGTGGGATCATTAATTGAAAAGTTGTTTTTTTTTTCTATAAAAAAATATACCGTATACATGCATTCAGGGTATTCCTGGAGCAGCCTTTGCTCGACTCAGAAATAGAAATGTTGATGCCACCCCTAGCTTGTTGATAGCAGCCTTTCCCCCTCTCCACCCTTGTAGAAATGTAGCAGCCCAAGGGATTACTTATATTTCTATGCTATTATCAGCAGAAAGCGGCAAACAAAGACAGTTGACCAGGTGTGCTGGCTCTTTCTTCTACTGCTGGCATATTTAATTCTTTGTTATTTTCTGTAAGGCAAAGTCACAAGTCAATAAAATGCAAGTTTCGAAGAAGCATTGTTTTCTATTTTTAATTTTTATTATCTTTATGAATTTTAGGGACTCACATTTAATATATTTAGATTATTTCTAAAATGCATTAATCACAGTTCTCCATGAAAGGACCTTTGGTTCAACACAAGGGAATTTTGATTTTTTTTTATATAATTTAAAGTTTTTTATGCAAGATGAGGACGGCAGTTCAGTTCTCTACTATATTTTTTTCTGCATTAAATAGTTTTCTAATGGAGATTCCAAGATGGAGCTCCAATGACTGATAATGCTGAAACCACTAATCGAGATATTGATGAGTGTTTTATAAATAGGGTTGATAGGATTTTTCGCATCGAGGTTTGTGGGTTTGTTTCATACCATATAAATTTTTTGAACCTCGCAAACTGAGAACTTTATGTGTATTAATTGACTCACCTTCATAATAATAGAAGTTTCTTATGTTTACCTGTATTATTAGTTAAAATTTAAATTTATCACGTATACATTACTAACTTACTTTTCTTATCACTGCAATATACTTTGAAACAATTTAATACAACAGCTCCATAAATTAGTAACTTTGGTATACGTATCCAAATTTGAACCATTTGTTCCAATTAACTTTCTTTTGTAAGGATTTCCACTTTTTTGTACTGTAACCAACATAACGATTAAGTGTTACAATAATTCTGAGTGTAAATTTATTACTTTTGGGAACATTAGATATATTTAGCTGATTTCTCCCATTGAAAATTGAATAAAAAATCACTAAGGTAGAAATAAATGTAGCATTTCAGCAATATATATGTTACCGGCAATATATGAAAAGCCGGTATTCTATAGAATACCCGGCGTTTTTAGGCAATGTATGAAATATGAGAATTATTGCATACTTTCCCTAGGCATTGTATAGAATACCTAGGCATTATATAGAATGACAAATACTATTTCGGCAAAGTATGAAAAAGGCTTTTATTGAAAAGATGCATGTGAAAATGTAAGAAATACAAAATATAAGATACGGGATTTTTCTACAAAAAGAGAAAAATATTAACATCATAACCTGTAATGAATCTGTCGTCCGCATTGTGAAAAACGCCCCAAATGAGGCAAAGCCAAGTGAGAACGAATCAGTAAAGTGTTGAATATTCGAAGTTTGCAATACGAGTTAGGATACTCGTATTTCACTTTACTACTTGTCAAATCTATTTCAGTGGAGTTCCGAGATGCTTGTGATATGTCGTTTTCTGATTACTTTTTTTAATCTGTTTTTGACCCTAACTCTCTTTCTATGGAAGCTAGGGTTCTCAAACTTTGGGATCCCTATTGAGGCAACCCTCTTTTACACTCTTACAACGCTAGGGGACGCTTTTCCGAATGGAAGGGTGTCTTTTTGGTGTCCAAAGTGACCAACTACGGCGCTCTTTTTTACCGAAACTAGGGACTGGCGGATATGGCAATAAGGGTGAGCCTATAGGGGACCCAGGGGAACATTTACTGGTCAATTCGAATTGGACTGAGTGCTCTGGCTCTCTGTTTGAGACGAGCGTCGAGAGTCACGTGACTCGCATTGCGACATTAAACATCACTGCCGGGATTATTTTATACTTTGCCGATTTGCCTTTTGGCATTCTATAGAATGCCTAGGAAATGTGTGAAATATGAATCGTTTCATACATTGCCGGCTAGTTTTAGGCATTATATACAATGTCTAGGCATTCTATAGAATGCCGGATTTCAAACTTTGCCGGTGACATATATATATATATAACACACCTCCCACACTCAAAAATTACATAATTTATGGATGGCAAACAAAGAAGAAATTCTAAAATATATTTTTTTTAAATCACTGCCAAATTAATTTCCAAATCATAAAAACTTTCATTTAACAATTGCATTAGATAGTACAACGTTCACAATCACTACATTTTATAATTCTACCCTTGATTTTACTGGAACTGGGCCAGTATTTGTCTGAAAGAAAAATGAAACTTGTAGTTAGCTCATTTTCCCAATGCAAGAAATTGTTTCAGTAAGTCGCAGAATTATTTTTTTCTGCTCTTAATTGACATCACGTTAAGGTGCTGGAATATTTTTGTTAATAGTTACCAGTTCTGTGTAAAACTGAAATGGATTGGTTTCTAGTTTCCTTTAAGGAATCCCTAATATTTCCTTTTTGCGGTGGGTCGAGAAGGATATATTTTTAGTTACATTTTTCCAAGCAAAAAAGTATTGCCAACATTTCATCTCCTGATGTCGTAATTTAAATAATATACAGTGAAATCCAGATTTAGTGAATAATTCCCTGGTCCCGTGGAAGCGAAACATAATGTGGTAAGAGAAAGTTTCCATTTTCCAGAAATTTCCATCACGTGCGATTGTAGTCAAAACAACAATTAATATTAACTTTATTCTTATCGGAAATTGTTGCCGAACAATCAATCTTTGATGCTCTTAATTGCAACAGGTGTGACCTGTTTTACATTCATTTATAATCGTATAAACAGTCAACAAAAGAAACGGTATGTTCTATTTTAGAAGATCTATATTGTAAATAAATTATATATATTATTCTGTCGTTCCACAGTCTCAATCATTTGACAGATATGGCTGGTTAACAAATATTTAAATCAATCGTATTTGCCTTATGATTAGAATTTTGAATTAAAATAATAAAACACAACAATATGGAATATTTGTTTTGACCCAGGGAAAGAATCGTCGCTTTCACTAAAAAAAATGGATTAAAAATTGAACAAGACAAATAGCAGAATCAACGAAAATTAATAAAGCTTATATTGTCAGCAGAAAGTTTACAAAAGCTGTGAATTTTGTTGGGTAGTTTAATACGTCAGCAAAATTTTTTTATTGTTTGTTTTGAGTACCTTTTTTTGAACTCCCGTTAAAGCCATCCAACGTGTTCTTTAACGTGAACAAGGTATGGCTCACTCCTACTCAAGGGGTCCCAACATAACGTCTCATTCAACGGACAAAATTTACGGAATTAGTCATTTTGGTTTCTAAAATTTTGATTAAATTTTTCAGACGTTGGTTTAGCTTCTGCCAAGCCCAGTGAACGACAAAGAGAATTAAGGAAAGCGAATGACAAAATTAGAGGTAAATCATTGCGAAATTCAGAAATTCCCACTACTACTTAATTTTAATATTTTGAAATTGGACTTTTTAAGATCATCGGAAATGACGAGCACATGAGAAATTAAACCAATTTTTTTTATATGATTGCATTAAATTTCAAATGTTGCCGCGATCAATGATAGTCAAGAAGAGCAGTAGAGGCAGAACTGCAGTATAGGGTCCTCAGCCGCCATCTTGTTTCATTTCGCAGCAGTGGAAAAAAAAGTCTAAAAATCAAAAAATTAAAAATGGTAAAAGTAATCCGCTCTGCATCTACTTTGAGATACATATTCAGGATATATATATATAATTTAAAGTATATATATATATATAAAAGAAATATACCACTGTACAGAGAAGCATATCATGTTTCTGCACTTAAGAAAATTACTGAGAATATTCTCATCAAAACATGAGTTTATTACAACGCTTAACGCTACAAAATGAACCCTCGTTTTGCACTTAAAAAATTCCCGAAAATTAAACAATTTCATCAAAATTAGATTTTATTAACAACTCTTATCGCTAAAGAATAAACCTTCGTTCTGCACTTAAAAAAGCCACCAAAATTAATATTCTCATCAAAACTAGATTTCATTACCAGCTCTTAAAATAACTTCTTGTTATCTTATTGAAAAAAAGCCCCAAAAATAAATAATCTCATCAAAAGATTTCATTAACAACGCTTATCGCTAAACAATGAAACCTCGTTTTGCACTTAAAAAGAAAGCCCCTAAATACCAAAAGTAAATTTCCGTAATAGCACTCATCGCTAAAGAAAAGCCCCGAAAACAAATGATCTCATTAGAGAGAACTATTCTAAACACCATATATCAGTCATAAACATTGGAAAATGCGAATGGATATCATATTGCAACTAATCGTTACAGGTTTTCCTGGGGAAAAGTAAAACATGGCGGCTGAGGACCCTATACTGCAGCTTAGCCACAGTATATTCAAGGTTTCTATTTAAATGACTATTACTTCAAAAGAAAAGTAAGTTGATGTGTGATACGTAAAAGAAAATGGTTGGGACTTGGTACAAGATTAAAAAAAAGGGGAAAACGTTACCTAGTCTAGCTGAGAGAAAGGGACTTATAATGGAAAGAAAGTCTCAGAATGAAACAGTTTCATTATGTACAGACTCAAGTCACCAAATTTTCAAAGATACTCACAGTGATTTTTTCCGACTATCAATAACATTTCCGCTACTATTCTAAAACCACCGGGCCTGCGAGGTATTTTTTTTCAGTACGAATGCAATACGTACGCACAATAGTGAACTTTAACTTACTAGCTTAACTTGATTGTTTCATTTTTACTGGCTTAACTCGATTGTTTAATTGCAAGTACCCGTGTACTTGCAATTAAATGTAAAACCACGTGTCAATTCAATGGGGGAGCTAACTTCGAAATTTCTAAAATAGGGTTGTAATGGAAATATATGATGAAAGTAAAATAAATGTTCCACGCAAATCTATCTCGAAATCGACTTTTCAACAAAATGTGTTCGGTGAAAACGTATTAACAAAAATCTAGATTTCACTTGAGACATTAAAATTTATCTTTAATCTTATTTCCCATAAAAGAGTTAATCCATAAGTTAGAGGGAATTACTTAATTCTGAACACTTGTGTATATGTACAGTTTCTTGAGTCCCTATTCTAATCAACACAAAATATTCCTCTGAAAAAACGTTTAATTTTTTTGGTGACAATTTCTTCATAAACTCTTTTGCCCAAAATATCTATCTGTACTTTGTAAACTAAACAAAAATATATAAAATTTTCATATATTTGAAATTAGAATAAATCAATCAGTATTATTCTCAGATTAACTAAAGATAGATATGATTCAAATATCAGAGTAAAATATTTTGAGAAGGGTTTCAAAACTTTATAAAAAAAATAATATTCATGTGTTTTTGGTATGATAATACTGAATAGTTTGGAATTATTTTCGAGTGAGGAGATTATCAGCCAAGAAGGCAAAAAAATTATTCTTTCCAGTGAATTATACTAAGAATACATTCATTTCCTTTCTCAAGAGAATCAGTAAAATAATACCAATAGCAGAAATCGACGTTTTACACATTGATATTTAAATAATGATACATAGATATTGATACTTTATATGGTACATCTAATAACTTTATATTGTAATCTAGTATACTTTATATTGTACATCTAGTAAAAATATTAATGCTTTTAAAAATTACTTTAAATTATCGTATCTAAAACTGAAAATCACAAAGATGGGAATATGAATAGAGATAGCTTGAAATATTTCTCTACACCAAATGAACAGGGAATGTAGAACATTAATTATGCTACTGACTAGTTGTTAACTACTTGAACAATGATCAGATCAACAGCTTTTGACATTAATGAAAAGGCACAACCGATATATCGTTTCAAAATTTTCCGAAACCACTTCCAAATTAATTTTAATTAAAGACAAAGGAATATACACCACATAATAAAGGTAAAAATAACTTGATGAAATATAATCAGAATGGCGAAATAAGAAAGCAAATTCCTTGAATAATGCATTTCTTACTTGAAGATACGTATATCTAATGCTTACCCAAAGGTTTCAATAATTACATTAATTTCTATCAATTTTGAAGTATTTTAAAATATCAGTTTCAGTCAATGAACAATAAACGTATTATAATAAGAACCATACCTTTGGCTAGACTTCATCTCTAGCATAGTAATAATACACGAAAAGAAATGGGACAAAGCGCAGCTCCAGGAATTTACCTCAGAACAATTCGAATACTACGTACGAAAGGAAACAAAGGAATAAAAAGACAAGCCTGAATTCCAAGATTCCTAATAACAAACTATCAAATGATCAGACTCTCCCAAGTTGCAGAAGTGCACCCAACTCCAATTGTTGAGCGAGTTACCTTATCCAACAGAACTTACTGTAGTACGGTGGCGACAGAACTCTCTCCTTCCTCTGCTGTTTCTGGGACAGTTCTGGAATCTTGCGCTACAAGAAATGGCGGACTCGCGGGCACACAAGCACTCTCCTGTGATTGGTGTGTGTGACTGCTCAGCCGATCTCAGCGATACTAGTGGCAGTAGGGGAAAACTACATGAGAAAGTACACGCACTTCTGTTCAATTCTGTTACAACGTCTATTTCCTTTACTTTTTATTTTTTGTCCAGCTTACTTTGTTTGCTGTTCCACTTGCAACAGACCAAAGCATGTATTTGTGCTATTTTACGTTTTCTGATTTATTTATTTAATGATTATAATGAAACACTTTGCATTGGGTTGTTTTACCTCTGAGCAGCACTTTTTTGCAGACAATGGGCTAGATGGCCATGTCACAAGGTCCTCGAGGGCTCAGAGAAGGAAGGGGGTGAGATCCACTTAACAGCTGTTGGGAGACATATGGTAACTTCCCTTCAAGGCCATCCAGCGTATTCTTTAACGTGCAGAGTGTATGGTTCTCCCACACACGGTGCCACGGCTTAACCTCCATTCCGACGGACATCGGCCTTTCAAGTATTGCGGAAATAAATCTAAACGCTCATCCAGGCGGGACTTGAACCTGGGAACTGTAGATTACGAACCGGGCGCTACCGACTGAGCAAACATTTTGGGTACTTTTATTTGGCCGATATCGATTTTTATCCACGCTTTAAATTTTATTGCCGTGTGATTTATTATTGGTACTTAAAACCCGTTTTTAACACGTTATGTAGAAATTATATTTCCTTTTAGAGAAACATTTCATACGGAATAGCATTCTTCAATCAAGACGAAATTTTATTTTACACCATTTTTATAAGGCTTTGCATTTAATCGAAATTTTTACCTGCTACTGCCATCACTTTAAAATACCAAAAAAAAAAACGTGAAAGCGATGTTAAATTAATTTTAGAATAAATCGCTGAAATTTGTATGAATGTTTTTATTCAGCAATTCAGTAACATTAATTTTATTCTTAGTAATCATGTAGGAAATATTAAGATGTATCACATTCTCAATTGTCTCATTAAAGAGCTAGTTTATATATATATATTAACATTAAAAGCAGACTTTTCGAATCGCAAAATCAATTTGAATTAGCAGAGCAGCACGGATCTTTGGAACATCCGAGTTGCAACTGTGCAGTGACAAATTAAGATATCTGAAGGTTCCAGGCGTAGAAATTTGTAGAGGCCCTCGATGCAAAAAGATTCGAGAGGCTCCCAATTATCAGAAACTGTGATTGAAGAGGGGGGAGATTATTCAATCTACAAAATATTTGTAACTTATAGATGAAAAAAATGCGTGCAACTTGTGAAATAAATTGAATTACAAATATGCATAAATAGAAAAAATATAATATGTATTATATAAACATGCACATGTTGAAGTATAAACGAAAATTAAATATCTGTTCATGAATCAGTAAGATGAAATAAATTGGTTTTGCGGTGAATGGGATTCGAACGTACGCCTCCCAGTAACTTATTTTACTGGGAGACGTGGGTTCGAATCCCACTCACGGGCAAAAGCAGTTTTTTCAGCTTAGTATTTCATGACTCCCATATCCACAGGATATCATCTCTGATACTTCACTACTGAAATTTCTTTTTAGTGTGTATTTAACAAAAGTCATATTGTATTTTGCATTAACAGTGGAAGCTCATGACTAAAATCTTGGGGGAAGGGCACTCTGCCTATTACAGGCAGAGCCTAGATGTAGGGTAAAAATTTTGGCAGATGACTGGTATTCAATTGAACGAATAGAACTGAAAAGAAGTTTAATTATTATTTTTTTTTTCAGCTATTCTCGAAACGCATTATTTCACAAAAAAATTCGAAGAAAAGCGAGTCGGAGAGAAGTAATTGTCGTTCTTTCTTCAAGTTTCTTGTACCCTTCCTCTAACAATTACCTACATATATGTATTTTTCCTCTTCGTTCTAGTCGTATTTCAAAAAGCTCTTCGTGAAAAATATGTTTAATATGTTTAATATATTGACAGATATGTAGGTCGTGTGCTATTTCCTTACTCCGTTCCGATTACACATTATATTTCTTTATTTTAAACTAAATTACTCGTAGTAAATTATTATTTGAACAGTTGTCTTTTCTTTGTTATATTTCATTTGCAATATTAATTTATTATATATTTATTTTACAACGAATCGTAAAAAAGTAATACGATAATAAAATGAATTATTAAAAAAATGACTTGAAAAAAAAACTATTATGAGAGGGGGCTGCTATCGAACCGGAGACCTTGGATCGCGGATGTCTTCGTCGTGGAGTAAATTCCTGATATGCAGTAATCTGTATGAAAGCAATATATAACACAGTGTGATTGAAAAAGAACTGAAGATTTTGAAAAATTTATTATTCAGTAACTAGGCGACTCATACCATGCTACTTCTTCTTGTGGGGATACGTGAAGAACCTCGGGGTTGTACCACTTCTTCCTCGCAGCCTTAAGCTAATGAAGGAACGCATTGTGGCTGGCATTTCAACTGGTATCACGCCGGAAAAACGCCGATCCAAAAATGCCGACTGCATTTTTCGCCGACAAAAACTCCATCGCTACATAACACCGAAAACAAAGTGCCGACACAACAATGCGTCGAGAACAAAAACGACGTTGGAATAATACGCCGAGAACAAAAACGCCATCGCAACATTTCGGCGGGAAAAAAATGCCGTCGCAACATTAAAAATAAAAAAAAATAAATACCCCTTCAAGCAGCTGCTTGCCATAGTGGTCTGACAGAGCCTGTCAGTTTATATGCCATAGTAGAAGGTCTGAGAGGATGGCAGGACCTCAGCAGAAAAACGACACAAACAGCCATGCCTTACCGGGGGCTCGAACCCAGGTCCCTTGGATCAGCCGAGAACAAAAATGCAATTGGAAGATTTCGGCGAGATCAAAAATGTCGTCGCAACGTTACGCCATTATATGTTACGCCGAAAATTACGCCACAACATCAATGCCGTTGGAACATTACGCCGATAACAAAAATGCCTTCGCAAAGTTACGCCGACCCTACAAAATGCGTCGACAATAATAAGTGTTGCAAGAAAAGCATTAACGAATTTACTATTATTAGAATTTATTATTCCTATTAAATTAAATTAAAATATTCACTCTGTTGTCCGTCTGTCCGTCTGTATACATTCAGCAGTTTTGAATTTTGAGAAAAAGTTCCGAAAAAGTTTAAAATGCGGCCTCTAATGGTGGAAAAAGTTGAAAATTGGAAAAATTTCAAACGAATGTTATAAAACAATCTATTTATGCTAGAAATTTGAATTTTTGATTTTTTGAAATTTTGGATGATGCGTAATTGAAAGCATTTTTTTTTCATTTGATGCATACTCAAATATTATGATTCACATTTTTTAATTTTTCAGAAGATTTCCCGTTTACCTACTTTTTCACTCTTTAAAAGTTAAAATTCGAACTAATGGATGATTGGGAAAATAAAGATAGTACTATTCTACTAGTATTTATATACAGTACTGTGCAAATTAGTTGGGACAATAGGAAAATGCAGTAACAAAGACACAACTAAAATATTTATTTGCTTAATAGTGTAGTTAAGAGTGAATGTGACCCCCCTTAGCTTTAATTACTTCTTCCACCCTCTCAACGATTGATGCCACTAGCTTTCCACACATCTCCTTCACTTCAGGGTCCCAGTAACACACTTTCATGACACTTTCTATCATTTTGGTTTTCGTCGTGCAATCCATCTTAGATATGCGCGCTTTAATAATGGCCCACAAGTTTTTAATAGGGTTTAGATCAGGTGAATTTCCTGGCCACTCCAATACCTTGAAATATTGCTGGGTAAAGAAGCTCTTAGCAAGCTTAGAATTGTGGCTTGGAGCCAGATCCTGTTGAAATACCCCATCGCTATTAGGAAACAGCTTCTGCAGTGTTGGGACCATTTTCGCCTCCCGAACGCCTATGTATGTCCTCTTTGCTGTCCATCATTCCTTCAATGTGGTGAAGCGACTGTTAGATTACTTTAGAATTATAGCAGAAGGTTACGATCAAGTTCAGACTTGCAGCAGTTTAGACTACAACGGAAGAGACTTAGCATTCCTTCACTTGTCCCAACTAATTCGCACAGTACTGTAACATAAAAAGTATTTGCCTATTTATTTTTCTTTAAAAATTGAAACATTGCTTTTCTCACACCCTTCTGAGAAAAGGGAGCAGATTTTTTGCAGTCAATGGAATATCTTTTGACATTGAAATTTCAAATTTCTGTCGTAAGCAGATCGCTTGCAACATTCGTTAAGAACTTCGCTTTTTCCACATTTTGTGACTTATAACGAAAATAAATTCAAACTACCAAAGCTTTTGAAAATTCCCAATAATCAAATTTCATAGTAACAATCCAACTAAAAAAAAAACTCCTAAAACAAAAAGAGTTGCAATTTCCCTCCCCCCTTTAGATAACAGCCCAACTCATTGTTGCCAATTGCAAACCTCATGACCTTCACATTCCATCATAAAAATTTAAAATTTCTAGTAAATACATCGTTTACAATATTCGCTCAAAATTTTGTAATTTCCGAATTTTTCCACCGTTAGAGGGTGGAATTTAAACTTTTGGTGATTCGGAAGGTGCAAATCATAATATTTCAAAATAACCATCCGACCCAAAAAGAATTTTTATCTCTTAAAATATTTTACTACATGCACAAAAGTGCGAAAACCAATACAAAGATCGATAGCAAGCTATTCGAAGCAAATTATTGGACGACGTTTTTGCTCTCAGTGCTATGTAAGGCGGCGTTTTTGTACATGATGTTTTGTACTGGCGACGTTTTAGTTCACAGCGTTTTGCGTAGATGGCATTTTGTTATAAGGTGTTTTTGCCAGTGGCGAGTTTGCATTCGGCGTTTTCTCATGGAACAATTTCAATCATCGACGGTCATAAGTTACAAAAGGTCTGGGTTGAATTAGACTAGAGGATTGGTCTGTGTCGTGTGACACGAGAGGCGCATATTGGTGTTTGTAAGATTATAAAAATAACTTTGATTCTTCATTTACAAATTGGTTTTGACTACAAGTCCATGTATAACTTAGTTACTGACTAATAAATCTTTGAAAGCGTTCAATTCTCTTTGAATCACCGTCTTCTTAAATCTTTCTTTTATCAGTGAGAACTAAAAAACAAACAAAATTTTAGTTCTCAGAAGCGAAATATTTCAATAAAGTAGGGATTAATAACAAAGTAGCCTTAGAATTTCAAACATTGTTTTCTGCTCCCGGTGGGTTCGCTACAGCTCCCAGGCTCTGATACCGACAGTGCCCGCTTTCGTATTTATCTCTCTTAAACCACTCAACCCTCTGTCACAAAGGGGACACCGGTGGGCTTGAAAGACTGCCGCCTGTCGGAATGAGACATTAAGCCGTAATCCCTTGTGCAGAGAGACATATCCTATGCATTTAAAAAACACGCTGGATGCCCTTGAAGGGAGGCTGCCAACTGCCTCCTAAAAACCGTCCCTTACCGAATTTTCTCTGACCACTTGGGGTTCTTGCGACCTGGCCATTTACTCCATTGCATTCAAAACTGTGCTCCTTAGACGTAAAACAACCCAAATTACAACTGCTTCACTCGACACACGAAAAGAAAACAAGTGAGATGGAAATGAAGTGAATTGATTCAAATTTACAAATTCTATAATTCCACGAAATTCCCTTTTGTTCTCACCTGCAGGAACGTATGAAGAGTTTCTTCGCAGATAGCAATCGTATTCCTAACCTTTATTTCTTTGTTGAATTGTGGTAATGTGAGTGTCAAATCGTAACTTTGATATAATTTCACTGATGGATATGGAGGTAGGTTAGGTTGGTGAATCATAAGACCATTTCAAAGGAACTGTCAGGACGTGCAATCACCTTTCTTGCTTTGAAAATGAAATTACTTTAGAAAATCTCTAAAGAAGACGGGAAATGGTTTACTGCAATACATATCGAGTTCCCCTCTTGCATTTTTCCGGCACTATTGCCCCCCCCCCGTTCAGTTGTTGTTTTTTTTCATAGCTCTGGCGGGACCTGAGGAGTTATATTGAGTGTTTTTAAGAAATAGCAAAAATTACATTTTATATATAAGTTTTTAAAATTCTTCTTATTTTGAGATTAAAATTGCCATTAAAATTAAAATTTCCTTATTATTATTTAACTGATTACAGCAAAATTGGGTTGCACATATGTGAAAGTGTTATGTATTTCACAATGTAGCCTCTAGTTGACTGTTTAAATTTTTCTCACCAGGATATATATCATCCTCCGGTTAAAATATAATTCTATGTCACACATTCAATGAAAACAAAAAGCAATACCTGTAACACTAGAAATAAATGCACATTTTGCTTTTATAGAGTAACAAAATTTGAAAACATTACACTTCAGCAGTGCAGCGATTAAATAAATGGTCAAAAAGAATCTAATGATTCTAAAACTGTCCTTATACAATTTCAACAACGATCCAAAATCTACTAAACAACTATTAATTCAAATGGACAAATTAAAATAAACCCTCAAACAGCATCTTGCCACAGAGGTCTGACAGCAGACATTCAGTTTATAGCCATAGTAGAAGGTCTAAGAGAATCAGGACCACAGCAGAAAAAACGACAAAATCAGCCATAACTTTCCCGCGGCTCGAACCCTAGTCTTTACTGCCCGTAAAACACCCAAATTAACGCTGAAAGCAGTTTTATATTTCTGATGGATTCCTGGATAAGTCGTGGGTCTTTTCTTTTGCTTTCGTTTTTCTCCTGAGGTTTCATTTTTGCCACAGTTCTTCTCCGTGACACCGTTACCCAAAATGTGGTTCGCGGTCCATTTCCAGTCCTTGGAAAAAATTCCGTCTTCAGAAAATATATAAATAATCGCATGATACTATTATTATTTTGTGTAGCACTCCTAAAGGCGATAAGATACGAATGCTTCGGTCAGCATATTTCGTAATCTCTTCCACCTTTCTTAACTATTCAAAAGCCATAAAATGCACACTTTAATAAATCACTTTATTGTTATAAGATTAATTGAAAAGGAAAAATTTGATTTTTTACTTGCCAAAAAAGGTACTGAAAAACATTACCGATATATACAAAGTTTGGTAAAGCCTTCTTTAAGTCTTATTATATTGACAGGCATGTGAACGTCTTAACGAATATGGGAAACGTTGTATTTATGTTACGTCTTTGAAATATAAGTTGTGGAATGAAGATCACGAGATTTGTGTTCACAATAACATGTTGCCACCTTTACCCATAGGAGTGGGATTTCTTTTAAGCAGGGAGACCACACGTCCCCTTTTGGATTTTCTCTTTAGTTTATCAAAACTCTCCAGGAAAAGTCGAGCTTGGAGGGCTCCTAATTCCGTATCAAAAGTAAGAGTGGATTACAATTGATAGGACAGAAGAGCAATGATTATTCTGCAACTTTGCGGTTTTTCAATTTTGAAAATACTTCTGCAATGAAGTTCGGAGAAAAGCAGCAAAGTTCTTTTGGTTTATTATTCAGAAATTTATGAGAATTATAAGCTGCAGTTTGTTTTTCTTCAGAGCGTTGAGATATGAGAAATTTTTTTCTCCTTATTTTTGAGTTTGAAATTCCTGCAATCTCCATCAAAAAGTTCTTATTTTTGTCTTGGTGTTGAAGTCCTGGGAAAAGTTTTTATAGTTTGACCAAACCAGTGTTTTTTGTACGTACCAAAAATATATATTTCTTTTAATTTGACTTTTACTCTAGTGTGTTTAGAGATGAACGAATTTTCCCTTTGAAATCAAAACTGTACCCATGCGTCTTTAAGACAAATTACCGACGACTGTGATATCTACTGCTGACTGAATATGACTTCTGCATGAAAAAAACAAATTACAGAAATTTTTTAAGAACATTCCTTGAATATCTGAGTTCACAGAGTTCGCCGTGGACGGATTCCTTAGCGTCTGGCCCAGCGGGCAGAGGTTAAAGTCTGTCTTCCTGTTGCTGTTGCTGAGGAATGCATTGCAAACGGTGAACAAGCTAACAAAGGCACTTGAAGCTAGACCAACAATAACAGGCTTGCGCAATTGCTCGACAAAGGTACCTTTTGCTCGGGCCTCCTATAATATATAATCTCACTAGAAGGCGCACAAACACTTAACAAACCGTTCTCTTCAGTTGTTTTCGTGTTAAAGCAGTAACGAAAAACTTTAAATTTCATGAATTTAAAAAACACTAGGAAGAAAAATATGCTACATTTATGTTTGTAACTTATATGCTGTTAATATTTTAAATCAGAAAGTGTTTTTATGAAGAAAATTCGTATAGAGTTGATTTAAAAAATCGTAATAAGTTTGGTGATTTCGCTTCTGTATACCGTACTGACAAACTAAAATACAATTTTTTTTCATTTTTTACAAATGATGCATGATTAGATATTCGAAATTTTCGTGGTGGAATGTGAACGTCCTGAAGTTTTCATAAACAACAATTGATTCACCTCTTAGACGCAGGTGAGTGGGAAATTGCAATTAAATTGCTCTCAGCAAAATTTCTTTATACCCCCTCAAGCAGCTGCTTGCCACAGAGGTCTGACAAGAGCCTGTCAGTTTTATAGATAAAAAAAAATTTTGCATTAGACAGGTATTTATGAAATATTATGATTCTAACTTTCCTAGTCTCTCCAGAATTTCAAAATTTTTTTATCCAATGCATTTTCAGCAGTCTTTCTGAACTTTTTTTTCAAATTGATGTAGATCATAGTTGCTTTAAAAATTGATTGTTTGTAAAAGGTATCGAAAATCTCTAGAGAACGAAGGCAATCAAAGGCACAAGGATATATACCACGTGACCCATAATCCAGCTTTCTCTCTCACCCCGCTCCACGTAGCTTCAGGGCATGGGTTTCTGAAGGTAATCAAATTTGCAGTCAATTGTGTAAATGGTAGCTAAGTAGTCACTGGAAGGAGAGTTATGCACCAATCCCCTGTGATGATGCATAGAACCGGCCAGGCCTAGCACCTAATGTCCGACCCCGCCTTCTCGTGGTGCAGACCGTTAGTACCTTTCAAAAGAGATACACTCTTGTGAAAGTGAACGGAAGGGGAGGGCTGCCAGATTAGTGTGGCCTACTGATCTGGACAACTATGGCTACTTTTCTTTTTTTTTTACCCTGCTGAGGAGTGGTCAACCACACAGGGTCCTGGTGCTGACCATATAAACCCACTGGACTGGACAGATATGTGGTTCTGAGCTTGATTATGGATCCTGATTTTGCTGCACTGGTAGGCTTCTGTGGAGGAAAATCTTCCGCTGTGTTTTCTGTTTGTTTGTGGGTTGACAGCCCCAAGTGAATAGATTCACAGGATATGTTTATCAGCTGGTGGATAATCCTGAGCAGAGGTCATCGCAGGCAACTGAACTCTTTGCTTCTATTGGCATCGTCAAACTCTACATTGGAGGAAGTCTTCCAGTGTAGATGGCTTCAGCCTTTAGTGGTGGGGGAACGGGTCTTTGCCCCATGTCTGCGATTAGGGGGCTGTTTGATATTGTCGGCATTCCCTCTCTTAATAAACATAGTTTCTTTAAACATCCTACTAACCATTTTCTCTCCATAGGTAGTTGGAATGTGAGGACTCTGCACAGAGCTTTTTCTCTTGATGTCCTCACACAAGAATTCCACCATTATAATTTAGATATTCTCAGCTTGAAAGAGACCAGATGGACAGATATAGGTCAGATTCTTAAAAATAATATAAATTTCTCTTGACAGGGAGGGAAGACAATAAATATCACCAAGGCGGGGGGTCTGCTTCTCAGTAGACACGCCAGTGATTCTCTTCTAGGATATGAGTGCATTAATGAAAGGTTTCTTACAGCAAAATTTCACACACGTGTTAAAGACTTGAATGTTATCTGCTGTTATGCCCCCAACTGAGGATGCCGATGAGGATGAGAAGGATAGGTTTTATGAATAACTTCAGGATATTTTGAATTCTGTCAAGAAAGGAGATATTACCCTTGTTCTTCGTGACTTCAATGCCAAAGTTGGTACTGACTCTGACTTTTGGGGAGGAGTAATAGGCCCTTTTGGTATTGGTAGATGCAATGGCAATGGGCAACATCTCCTAAAGGTAAGTAAACTCAATGGATTCAGAATAACTAACACTTATTATAAACACCGCGACATACATAAGTATACATGGGTTTCACCTGATGGGCTGCATAGGAATATGATTGATTATATATTAATTAACAGCAAATGGGCTAGTTCTGTTAGAAATACCAGGGCATATAGGGGAGCTGAAATTGGATCTGACCATTACCTTGTTAAAAGTGTCTTGCAACTGAAATTTAAAAAGTGTTGTGCTAGGGTTAAAAACTTTGCTTTTAATACTGAAGCTCTGAAAGACCCAGTTATACCCAAAGCTTACCATGATAGGTTACTAAGTCATTATGACAGTCATGGTATGCTTACTACTGAAGTTGAGGAAGAATGGGATCATTTTAAACAGGCTTTTTTGGACACTAACAGTACTCTTTTAGGAAAAAAGGAGTAGAAGAGACAGAATTATCTGAGTGATAAGGCACTTGAGCTTATTTCCGAAAGAAAGAACTGCAGGAATATCCTTAATCAATACCCTACTAGTACTAATAGAAAGCATTACAGAGAACTTAATAAACGTGTAAAAGATCAGTTAGCTGCTGATAAGAATCTTTGGCTTGCTGATTTGGCTGACAAAGCCGAGGAAGCAGTTAGACAGCACAACAGCAGAGAGCTGTACCAGATAGTTAATGTTTTGTGTGGTAGAAAACGAACAGGTATACAAGGAATGAAGGATAAACAAGGTAAGGTTATAAAAGGGGAGGATTCTGTCATGGCTATGTGGGCTGGGCATTTCAGTGATGTTCTAAACAATGTAGTTAGTTCTACTCCCATTGTTTGCAATGATGATAGATGCATTGGTGGCTTTAATATTGGCCCTATAACACAATCTGAAGTTATTTTGGCTATTTCTAAACTTAAACTACATAAATCCCCAGTGATAGATGAAATTACTACCGAAATGCTTAGAGCTGGGAATGTTTCGGTTACCACTTGGATGACTAAAATTCTGAATAACTTTTATGATAAAGGCATGGTTCCTAAGGATTTTATCAGAGCTATTGTTATCCCTATTTTCAAAAAAGGTGATCGCAGTTCTTGTGATAACTATAGGGGAATTAGCCTACTCTCTATTCCAGGTAAAGTTCTTTCCATGATTGTGCTTAATAGAATTAAGAATCTGGTTGACAGTCAATTGCGTGATGGGCAATGTGGATTCAGAAGTGGTAGGGGATGTGTGGATCAGATATTTTCACTTAGGCAGATTCTTGAGAAATGTTTAGAGTTTCAGAAACCTTTGGTTGCTAGCTTTGTTGATTTCAAAAAGGCTTTCGACTCTGTTGATCGTCATAATTTGTGGTTGATTGTGAAATCATATGGTATACCAGACAAGTTAGTTAACATAATGAAAGCTCTCTATAATAACACTGAGTCGTGTGTGAGACTTGGTAAGGCTTGTAGCAATTGGTTTAGCATTACTTCTGGTGTTCGACAAGGGTGCATTTTGTCTCCTTTTCTCTTTAGTTTGATTATTGATTATGTTATGCGAAATTCACTTCAAGGGAAAGATTTTGGCCTTAAATGGGCTGGAGATACGAAAATTTCTGATTTAGATTATGCTGATGATTTAGCCCTTTTGGCAAATGATGTTGATGAGATGAACTCTTTCATTCGAGCTGTTGATGAGACTGGTAGTGGAGTAGGTTTGGTTATAAACAGAGAGAAAACTAAAGTGATGAAAATTGGTCAGGCAGGCTGTGATTCAGTTAATCTGAATGGTTGCAGTCTTGAGCAGGTGTCACAGTTTAATTACCTTGGGAGCTACGTAACTGATACTGGTGATGTGCGGCATGAGATTGACAGACGAATAGGGATTGCTGCCGGGACTTTTAAGAATCTATGGAGAGTGTGGAGAAATAGGCGTATACACCTAAAGACTAAAATTAGACTGTATAATAGTTTGGTTCTTTCTAGGGTTAGTTATGGTAGTGAAACGTGGACACTTCGTAAACAAGATAACAGGAAACTAGATGCTTTTGATTCCAGATGCTTACGCAGTGTCTTGGGCATTAGGTGGTTCAACTTTGTAACTAATGATGAGGTTAGGCAAAGGAGTTTGCAACCTCCTTTAAGCAGTATATTGTGCAGAGAGAGACTCCGTTGGTTTGTCCATGTTGCCCGTATGAATAATTATAGATTGGCGAATAGGGTTATGAACAGTGTGCCTAAAGGCCTCAGAAAGAAGGGGAGACCTAGGATGCGGTGGGCAGACAATGTCAAACAGGACCTTGTTAGAATTGGTGTGCAGTGGCCAGATGCAGTAGATGTAGCTCAGGATAGACTTGCTTGGAGAACTAAATTGCACCGTCTGGTTGGACCTCCGTAGCCCATGGCTGCTTGATGATGATGATGATGATGACGATGACGACGACGATGATGATGATGATGTGTAACGTGTGAGAGGGGGGGGAGTCACCAGCCATTTGAAATCCTACACATTCTTTGGACACGTCATACGTAGCTCTTGTGACCTTTGATCTTCTAATCCTGTCCATTTGTTTTTATATCATATACGTTCTGGACTGATACATCGGAAAACAGCATATCACCATCTTTAAGAATAGAGAAAAATCGAAAAATTGTGCATTAAAAATTTTAAGGTTTGAAAAGACCACAGTTTTGAACCCGAACTCAGAAATCACTCAATGAAAACCTATGCAGACAACATGGTTTGTCATAGAGGTCCTGTATAGATAGAGGCTGGCCATCTCGGTGATTCACTGCTATTGGATGATTGAGTCTCGTGGTTTATGGGCGCCATGTTTTGTCGTACCGTGAGACGAAACTCTATGAGTTAGTGCATGTACCAAGTTAAAACTTCTCAGTTGATATAGTTTTATATATTTCTACCACTTCTTTTACTATAAAAGCTATCATATTTTATGAATGCCTCACTGCTCTGCATTTGTGTGCAAAAATTTCACTCAAAGAAATAAATTGATGAATATTTTTTCCAAGAAACTCCATGAGAAGATGGCAATCGGCTGCAAAAGTGAAATGAGCTAACTGACAACTAACAAATAATTTCTTTTATGGTTCATTCCAAAAACGAGCTAATGTTTTCACTTTGTCATCTGTCTATGCCAATATTTGTTCGTCTGTCTGTCCGTCTCTCTGTTAACTGTTGTCTGTCCACCAGACTTTCCACCTGTCTGCCCGTCTATAGACAATCAATATATTTACTTTTACAGCTAAATGAAAAATTCTTTTTGTGTTGGATAGTTGTCGAACAAATATTGCGATTAGCGATTTTGAAAATTTTCAATAGCTTTAATAGCGCCCTCTAGCGGTAGGAAATATGGAAAATAATAAAATTTCAAGCGAATATTACAAACAAACTATTTACACTGGAAATCTGAAATTTTGGTTCTAGAGTGTTATGGTCAGAAGGTTTACAATGGCAACAACGTTTTGCCGTCTTAGCCAAGGGGGGGGGGGGCAAAAATGAAACTTCTTTTTAATAGATAAACAAAACAACATATATATATATCTATGTTTTACAGGCACTAACAAAATATTAATGATTTAAACAATATTTGATAATCTCAGCGTTACATGTAGACGTTTAAACGTCTGTAAATCAATAAACTTTTTTGTGAAAGTAATCGGCGTTAGTTCAACAGGTTAGAATACTCTGACATGTTTCTGGAGCGATGCGGGTTCGAATCCCGTATGTCGGCGAATTTTTTTTCCATAAAAATATTAATATTTACATTTTTCGAATCCCCATCAGTGGAATTTCCAGTGTTAGAGAGTACTTAAAGAGGTATATAAAAATTTGAAAGGCGACCTCTAGCGGCGGAAAAAAGCTGAAAAATACCAAATCTTTGAACGAATATTGCAAACGATCTATTTTTGCTAGAAACTTAAATTTTTGTTCATAGAGAGTATTGGTCAAGTGGTTTACCCTAATAGTAATGATTTGTCCTGTTGGTAAAATGCAATCTTTCTGCTTTAAGAGATAAATGAAAAACTTTTTTTGCACATTACAGGTACTAATAAAATATTAATAGTTTATTTTCCCAATTATACAGTAGTTCGAATTTCCACTATCAGTGGGTACTGAAAATGTAAAACAACTAGAAGAACCCATATCGTCTCTGGCGCATACGAGAATCTCATTTTCAAAGAGAATGAAGTTCTTCCTTTGCCTACTTTTTCACTCCTTAAAAGTTTTAATTATGGATGTTCGTGTTGTTTATCTGCTGAAGTCCCGCAATCCTCATGGACCTTCTACTATGGCGTATAAATTGACAGCCTCCTGTACAAGCAGCTGCTTGAGGGGTTATTTATTTTTTAATGTATGATGAGGGAAATGCACATAGTATTTTATTAGTAACTATAAAACATAAAAAGTATTTGTCTTTTAGTTCTTAAATTTAAAAAGTTGGTTTTCTCTCGCTCCTCTGAAAATAGTGGGCATATCATTGCTGTCAGCTACACGCCGAAATTTCTACCATACGCAGATCACTTGAAACATTCGTTAAAAGTTTTGAAGTTTCAATATATAGTATTCTCTAATGATATAAATTAAAACTACCTTTGAAAATGCGAATTATATTTCATTAGTAACCAACTAAAAAAGAGATTTCCAATTATCTCTTAAAACAAAACCGTTTCGTTCCTTACCTACCTTGGGTTTATGGCCAACTCATTGTTGTCAATGGAATTTTCAAGATTGTCACATTCCACCACCAAAATTTTAAATTTCTTGCATAAATACATCGTTTGCAATATTCATTTTAAATTTTATGATTTTACGAATTTTTCCCACCGTTAGAGAGCGCAATTATAGCTTTTGGGAAATTCACAAAATGCAAATAGTAATATTTCATCATACCTGTCCAACCCAAAAGCTATTAATTTATTGCCCGGTTAAACCCCCCAACTAAACAATTTTTATCTAACTTGTTAAGCCAAAAGTCAATAACCCTTGATGTAATCTTTTACTAAGGTTTGGTTTACCTCTGAGCGGCACTGTTTTGCGCACCATGGGCTAAATGGCCAGGTCACAAGGACCCCGAAGGCCCAGAGAAGGTTGGGGAAAGTTACCCACTGGAACATCTGTTGGAAGACAGATGGTAGCCTCCCGTCATTGTCATCTAGCGTGTTCTTTAACGTGCACAGGGTATGGCTCTACCGCACACAGGGCCACGGCTTAACGTCCCATCCGACGGACGATGGCATTTCCAAGCTCATCGGTGTCCCCTACTGACCATGGGCAGGGAATTTTTCGGAGATAAATCTCAACGCTGACCCACCTAGGACTCGAACCTGGGAACTACAGATTACGAGCCTGACACTCTACCGACTGAGCTATCCCCGCCCCCCTTTTACTCCGGAAAACTGTAACTAGTTTCTTTTCAATTTTCTTGAAACATCGCATAATCCGATTCATGCGTAATATTTTTGGATGAATTTTAAACATGGATATATCGTAAATTAAGTATGATAAAATATTTTATTCAATCATTGAAATATATACATATCGTAATATACGATAAATCTTCCGACATCTACAACAACTGACTAGACTCTAAGCATTTCTATCCTCTATTCAACATAGTACTATATCTATAATATATTCTAGTCTCTAGAGAAATTGAATTCACACCACAAGTAATATTTACAATATTCGTAGTAAAAGCTCTATTTCTTTTCCAATGCAGAATTATGACCTAAACTCCAAACATCTATCGCTTGCTATGACAATGCCATGTGACTTCACCATCACCTAGTGGTGAACTGTAAGAATTCAGTGTAAAAAAGTTGGTTGATAGTTTTCAACCTACTTGAAATTATTGGTCCACCATCAGGAAGTAATTCTTCTGTTTTTATTTCTGGTGTACTGGAATATGACTTATTCTATAAACGTTTGAGTCTCTTGTGGGAGACAGTGGGTCATCCACTTTTCCCCAACTGAGTCCAAATCTTTTTTTTTTCTCTCATGTTAAAACCAATGTGTTTTCTTCACTTTCCTCTAGGTAATACACTTTTAACGGATTCCAAGTTTCTGGTTCTCTCTCATCTTCATCACATCTTTCGCTTGCTATGACAATGCCATGTGACTTCACCATCACCTAATGGCGAACTGTGAGAATTCAGTGTAAAAAAGTTGGTTTGTAGTTGATAGTTTTCAACCTACTTGAAATTATTGGTCTACCATTAGAAAGTAATTCTTCTGTTTTTATTTCTGCCTCCGATCTGGTGTATTGGAATATGACTTATTCTATAAACTTATTATCTCTTGTGGGAGACAGTATGTCATCCACTGCTCTCCGCCTGAGTCATTTTTTTCATGTGAAAACCAAGACGTTTTCTTCACTTTCCTCTAGGTAATACACTTTTAACGGATTCCAAGTTTCTTGTTCTCTCTCCCATAGGAGAACTGCGCGCAAATATACGGCCTACATACTGAACATTTGGCATGGAGCTTAAGAATGAATGTGTCATCAATATCCTTTGAACTGGAAGAGTCGGAAATGCAAAATTCTGTTTCACAGTTTAAACATAATTCACCATCGTCCTGTTGGTCCCTCGTCACCGAAAGAGAATCTGTTGAGCAAAGCTTCTTGTTGCTATTAAGGCAACAAACCTCTGCATCATTTTCATCTGATGATTCAGCATCGGACCATTTTCTTTTTCCGGAAGGAATCGAATAAGAATTTTCTTCTCCAAACATATTACGATTACGAATATATAATAGATTATAAGGTAGAAAGGTATGCATGTGATACATATTATTCAACAAGGTCATCTCAGCATCTCTCTCATCATAGTCACTATCTGATGTCACTGTAGATTCTAGTTTGGATGTACAGCTCGCAGAAGCGATAGCCAGATCTGTTCTTTCTGGAGTAGAACTCACATCTTCAGTAACTCTGCATGAAGAAGAAAAAAATATAATCATTCTGTTACAATATAATCATTCTGTTACAATGACCCATTTTTAAAACAAAAAAACTTAGCACTTGAACATTTGATTAAAATATATTTATTATCTTTAACTATAAATTATATTGTACACATATATACATACACAGAAATGTCATTAAAATGAATTCCGTAATAACGGAATGTTCAGTACATACGTTGAAATGTCAGTAAAACGAACTTCAGAATAACGGAATATTCAGTACAACGAAAATTTTTTACCGACCCTGTTCCATTTGTTATGTATCTCTGTGTAAAAATATTTCATTTTAACGACCCCAATATATAACGAAAATATCAGTTTGCGAAATAAAAATTTATCCCTGTTCCAAAAAACATGAGAAAGTATAACGAACCTTTTAAAAAGAAAATCCTTAAACGATATGTACAATGCCCATTTTAGCATCTGGAAACGCTGCAAAATATCTAACTAATCACAGTGCTATTGTATATTGCCCAGAAAGTACTTTTGCCGATTTCACTATGTAGCATAGATGCTCTCTACACGTGCCGGCATAATGCTTTAAAGTGGCGTTGCCAAATTATCCTAGCATAAAACAGGAAATTCAAACTTGGAGATCTACGTGATTCCGATTGTATTGCATTTTTTAAGTAACGGTAGCGTCAACGAAATCTCTTTCAAAGTAGTTGAAATTCAAGCGTTTTATTTCATCATTCGATAAATTTAGGTATTGTTATATTTGTTCGTTACCATTATCGTTTTAGTGAAGCTTGTTAATTAGTTTCGTTACTTGCAGCCAATATGGAGCGAAGTCTTCGCTGTTTCGTAATGACAAAATTAGAACCCTGTCCGTATATCTGCATGCAAAAAGCTGTCGACGGATAAAAGAAATGTGGATAGCGGATAAAAAATGTTGTTATCCTTGAAAAGCAGATAAAATCTGAAATTTGGTCACATTTGCGGTAACATGAGCAAAAGTCACTGCATTATTGAAGACTGACATGAGTGAAAAAAACTACTTAGCATAATGAGAAAACAACCCTGATTTCAAAATTCAATGATGGTATTTACTTTAAAGGAAAAGAAAAAAAAAATATTGTGATAAAGCCAAAATTTTGACAAAAAGGAAAAAAGGTGTTTCTTCTAGGAAATCAGAATATAAATTCAAAACATTATTGGGGTTTTACGTAGAAAATTGGAACTAATAGGTGAAAATGTCAGTTGTGGAGATCACGAAGTTTGCATCTTGATATGTAGAGGGCTGACAATGGGCAATGAAAAGGAGTGGCTTCCAATAATCGCCGATAACTGCACTGAAAACAGAAAAATCAACTCAGAATAATTTGCAAATGCATATGTAAATTTTGGTCTAATAAGGCATATTTTTGCGAACTAAACATTTTATTTTTTTTAGTTACTAAATCGTTAATAAACCATATGACTGGGAGGGGGGCTCAGTCGGTAGCTCGCAGGCTCGTAATCTGTTGTAGTTCCCAGGTTCGACTCCCAGCTGGATCAGCGATGAGATTTATTTCCGCAAAATACCCCCCCCCCCCCCACTGCCCACGTCGCTATGGGACACCGATGGGCTTGGAAATGATGCCGTCAATCGGATGGGATGTTAAGCCGTGGTCCCGTGTGCTAGAGATCCATATTCTGTGCACGTTAAAGAACACGCTGGATGGCCTTGACGGGAGGCTAACATCTGTCTCCCAAAACTGTTCCAGTGGGTCCCCTCCCCTAATCTTCTCTGAGACTTTGGGGTCCTTGAGACCTGGCCATTTAGCCCATGGTGTGCAAAAAGTGCCGGTAAAAGATAAAATAACCCAATAGACTAGTCTCTTTTACTCATAAACATGCATCAGACCTCAAGTATTTGCACACTTTCTGCTGTTATTACAAATAAGTAGACAATATACACGGATGCTGATAAAATTTTGAGCGACGCTAGTTCGGATAAGACTCTTGCTGTCTGCGCAGGGCTATAGACAAAATGACATGGAAAGAATTTCCTGACATGTTGCAGAGACTCTAATACACTGTAAATTTCTCTCATAATGATTATTTTGTAGTGTGCTATTATTGTAGCACATTTTTTTACTGCATTTCAGTATAATTCCCAATGACTCAGAAAGGATTTGAGATCTACTGGACAGCAGTTAGGAGACAGATGGAATCCTCCCATCGAGGTGTGTTCTTTAACGTACATAGGATATGCCCTCTCAATGCTGACAGAGTTGAGACTCGATCGTAAAAAATATAAGATTGAGCCAACTCCGCCCCATACAGGATCACACTGGCCATAAAGAGTAACGAGAATTTACTAGTTGTTATCACACTCGAGCAAAAGAAAATGATATTTTCCCTTTAACGTTTTTTTTTCTATGTATGTTTCAAAAAATTGTCTCCCATTCCTTTTCGCTCGCCATTTTTAGGTCTCTTGGTGTATATTCCACATTAACTTTCGAACGAGAACGACAAACCTAATGATTTATGTGTCAAATGAAATCTTGAAACGAGATGAGTGTCATATGCTATCAAAATTAATCCCCACCTACTTGCTTACTCCTGAAAAAGGGAAAATATGAAAGCCATTGTTTGTCTCTATCTACCAAATGTGAGGGACGAAAGAAACGGGTTATGCATCAAATGAATATGTTATAAAAATTCCCCATGCTTCCTTTCTCTCCCCCCCCCCCTTATAAAATAAGGGAGAAAAATGTGAAGGATCGTTCAACTACATCATTCGAACGCGATTGCAAAACGTAAGAAGTCGTATGAAGTCGTATGTCAAATGAAAACTTGTGACGTGGGGAGTGACTGCTGTGGGCAATTAAAATATAATCCCTCTTAAAAATGGGGAAATGTGAACATTTTTCTTTTACCATATCTTCCCAAAGCGAGAGTCTATAGTTTCCAGTTACATGTCTAATGAAAGTTCATAGAGGACCGTTGTAAACTACTTCGAATCATGCACCCCATGCCCCCTTCAAACGCGACTCAAAAAAAGGAAGTAAAAAGCGGTCGATTTTTATGAGTTATATATATCAAGTAAAAGCTTCTGAATATAGATGTTTAGTGACAAAAAGAAATGCATATAAATTAGTTCTTTTTTTTTTAATAAAAATTCCATTTTCCTATATGTTGAAAATAAACCTAAAAGGCATCGATGGTGTAATCAGTCACTGAATTCGCGTTTACTTCAAAGGAACACAGGAATATTTACTTCAAAGGGCGATGTTTATCAGCTCAGTAAGAATTGTCGACGACCATCTTCCTGTGAAGTGACTGACTGCACCACCGATATGTTTTAGTTTTTATTCTCCCCTTTTTAAGGCGCATAGAGGAAGAGATTTTTTTTTCTATTTATTTATTGCCTATTATTTTATTCGCTTTTCTCTCGTCATTTGTCGTCTCGTCAATGTCGTTCCATGGAGACTTTTTCAAGTGGCCCGCAAATAATAATTTTTTTTATCCGTCATATTCTTTAAGTACTTTGTGGAATATAAATTTTTAATTTCACAATTTACAATTACACTGTTTTTGATATGGTATTCGTTAATAGCCGAAATTGAATTGCGTCGACACACGTGCGTATTATATATCACTTTGCGTAATTTTTTGTGATAAATATACTACAGAAAATAAAAAATGCAACACTTACAACAAGTTATGCAAATGTGACGAAATTTAGAGAGGCGATATTATACAGTACTGTGCGAATTAGTTGGGACAAGCGAAGGAACGCTATGTTCCTTCCAGTGCAGAGTCTAAACTGCTGCAAGTCTAGACTTGCGCGTGTCCCTGCAATGGGCACACGCAAGTTTAGACTTGCAGCAGAGCGATATCTGCAAGTCTAGAATTGTCTGTCGTATTACTCTGCTATTATTTACACTTCCACTTTAGTCGGAATTGATATTTCGTAGGCTGAGGACGTGATTATGTAAGTATTTCACATTTTTCATTGGAAACTTTTTTTATTAAATACATCATGGTCATCACGCCTCGTAAACGAGCTAAAATAATCGCTTTAGGCGAAAACACTTCACTTTCTGCTAGGCAGATAGCAAAAGCAGTTGGCGTCGGGAAACTCAGCGTCCCGTAAAGGACATTGTGGAAGAAAAAGAAAAACCATCCCTAGAGATGATAGTCTAATTCGAAGAATTAGTGTCATAGACCCGAAGAGGAGCAGTGGATACATCAAAAGGGAGATTTCGTCTCATGGGGTTAATATAGATGCTTCCACCGTACGTCGTCGCCTTCTTGAGTGTGGCACCGCGCTCGACGCCCCTCCAAAAAGCAGCTTTTGACACCCGCTATGAAGCAAAAAAGGCTATCCTGGGTAAAGAAACATCGAGAATGGACTGTGGAGAATTGGGAAAAAGGGATATTTTTCAATGAAACCCACTTTGAGGTGCATGGCTACAGGTCAAATTTCATCCGTCGCTCACCTGGAGAACCTCTTCGATCCAGCCATATCCAGCAATCCCCCTAACACCCACCCAAGGTCATGTTTTGGGGATGTTTCACAGCTTCCGGGCCACAGACGCTTCACCCCATTGAAGGAATGATGGACAGCAAAAAGTACATAGCCGTTCTTTAGGCGAAAATGGTCCCAACACTCCAGAAATTGTTTCCTCATGGCGATGGGGTATTTCAACAGGATCTGGCTACATGCCACAATTCTAAGCTTGCTAAGAGCTTCTTTACCCAGTAACATTTGAAAGTATTGGAGTGGCTGGGAAATTCACCCGATCTAAACCCCATTGAAAATTGGTGGGCTATTATTAAAGTGCGCATATTTAAAAAGGATTTCACGACGAAAACCAAAATGATAGAAGTGTCATGAAAGTGTGGTACCACGACCCTGAAGTGAAGGAGATGTGTGGAAAACTAGTGGCATCAATGGTTGAGAGGGTGAAAGAAGTAATTAAAGCTAAGGGGGGTCACATTCACTATTTACTATGTACACTATTAAACAAAAAAAATTTTAGTTGTGTTACTGCATTTTCCTATTTTCCCAACTAATTTGCACAGTACTGTATATAAATGCATGAAAATTATTAGGTTTGCAGGACGATCGAAATGATTGGACAGGCGCGGAGCAGTCAAACACAGATAAAGGTAACCAAAGCTCCGTTCCCTCTCAATAAACATAGTTTCTTTAAACATCCCACTACCCATTTTCTCTTAATAGGTAGTTGGAATGTGAGGACTCTGCAGACAGCTAACTCTCTGGATGTTCTCACACAAGAATTCCACCGTTATAATTTAGATATTCTCGGCCTGCAAGAGACCAGATGGACAGATAAAGGTCAGATTCTTAAAAATAATCTTAAATTTCTCATTTCAGGGAGGAACGATATAAACATCACCAAGGCGTGGGTCTGCTTCTCAGCAGGCACGCTAGTGATGCTCTTCTAGGATATGAGTGCATAAATGAAAGGTTTCTTACAGCAAAATTGCAGACAAGCGTTAAAGACTTGAATGTTATCTGTTGTTATGCCCCCACTGAGGATGCCGATGAGATTGAGGATAGGTTTTACGGACAACTTCAGGATATTTTGAATTCTGTCAAGAAAGGAGATGTTACTCTTGTTCTAGGTGACTTCAATGCCAAAGTTGGTACTGTCTCTGACCTTTGGGGAGGAGTGGTAGGCCCTTTTGGCATTGGTAGCTGCAATGGCAATAAACAGCGTCTCCTACAGGTGAGTAAACTCAATGATTTCAGTATAACTAACATTTATTACAAACACCGCGACATACATAAGTACACATGGGGTTTCACCAGATGGATTGTATAAGAATATGATTGATTATACATTAATTAACAGCAAATGGACTAGTTCTGTTAGGAATACCAGCTGAAATTGGATCTAACCATTACGTTGTTAAAAGCGTCTTAAAAAATTTACCTTTAATTCTGAAGGACCTAGATACAGCTAAAGCTTATGATGATAGTTTACTTAGTCATTATGACAGTCATGGTTGGCTTTGCTTACTAATGAAATTGAGGAAGAATGGGACCGTTTTAAACAGGCTTTTTTGGAAACTAAGAGTACTCTTTTAGGAATAAAGGAGCAGAGGAGACAGAATTATTTGAGTGATAAGGCACTTGAGCTTATTTCGGAAAGAAAAACCTGTAAGAATGTGCGTCATCAATACCGTACTAGTCCAAATAGAAAGCATTACAGAGAGCTTAATATATGTGTAAAGGATCAGTTAATTGCTGATAATAATCTTTAGCTTACTGACTTGGATGACAAGACGGAGGAAGCAGTTAGACAGCACAACAGGAGATAGCTGTCCGAGATAGTTAATGTTTTGTGTGATAGAAAACGGACAGTTTACAGGGATTGAAGGATAAACAAGGTAATGTTATAGAAGGTGAGGATTCTGTCATGGCTAGGTGGGCTGAGCATTTCAGTGATGTTCTAAACAATGTGATTAGTTCTACTCTCATTGTTTGTAATTGTTCCCAGGGGTAGATGAAATTACTACGGAAATGCTTAGATCTGGGAATGTTCCGGTTACCACATGGATGACTGAAATTTTGGAGATCTTTTACGATAAAGGCATTGTTCCTAAGGATTTTACCAGAACTATTATTATCCCTATTTTTTAAAAAACAATGATCGCAGCTCTTGTGATCGCTATAGGGGTATAAACCTACACTCTATTCCAGGTAAAGTTCTTTGTATGATTGTGCTTAATGGAATTAAGAATCTGGTTGACAGGCAATTGCGTGATGAGCAATGTGGCTTCAGAAGTGGTAGGGGATGTGTAGATCAGATATTTTCACTCAGGCAGAATTCTTGAGAAATGTTTAGTTTCAGAAACCGTTGGTTACTACCTTTGCTGTTTTCAAAAGGCTTTTGACTCTGTTGATCATCACAATTTGTCGATGATTTTGAGATCGTATGGCATACCAGGCAAGTTAGTTAACGCAATGAAAGATCTTTATAATAAGAGTTGGTAGGATTTATAGCAATTGGTTTTGCATTGCTTCTGTGTTCGAAAAGGGTGCATTTTGTCTGCTTTTCTGTTTACTTTAGTTATTGATTTTTCTATGCGAAATTTATTGCAAGGGAAAGATTTTGGCCTTAAATGGTCTGGAGATCGGCAAATGTCTGATTTAGCCCTTTTGTCAAATGATGTTGACGACATGAACTCTTCCATTCGGACTATTGATAAGACTGGTAGCAGAGTTGGGTTGGGTTGTTTTACCTCTGAGTGGCACTTTTTTGCACACCATGGGTTAAATGTCCAGGTCACATGGACCCGAAGGCAGAGAGAAAACTACATGAAAATTCATCAGGCAGGCTATGATTCAGTTAATCTCAATGTAGCAGTCTTAAACAGGTGTCACAGTTTAATCATCTTGGGAGCTATGTGACAGATACTAGTAATGTGCCGCATGAGATTAACAGAATAGAGATTACTGCCGGGTCTTATTTCAAATTTATTAAACATATTTTTTTGTGTTCAATATCGGAAGACAAGAAATAAAAATACTCCACTGATTGACATGTGGTCCTCAGGGAACTGATTCATTTTATCTGTTATGGACATTGCATTTTTTAAGTGGTCGCTGCTTCTGAATTTTTTTTTTTTTTTCAAAACTAGAAGAATCAAATATCACCTCTAGCTAGGAGGAGAGTAAGATTCCTAGAAATAATAATAGAGGCAAAAATTTATTAAACTTCTGATTTATATTTAAGGAATATTTTCGAGCCGGTTCGAGCCCCGGGTAAGGCATGGATGTATGTCGTTTTTCTGCTGAGGTCCTGCCATCCTCTCAGATCTTTTACTTTGGCATATAAACTGACAGGCTCCTGTCAGACCTCTGTGGCAAGCAGCTGCTTGAGGGGGTATTTATTTTATTTTTTTAATGTATATCCTGTCTCTTTCTCTAATCCCTTTTTTTTTCTTTCCCCGCTCCATCAACCCACTCCCCCTTGCCATATATTTTTCTAGAACCGAACTTGTCTCTGGTTAATACGAGATACTCGTTTTCAAAGAGAATAAAGTTTATTTCCGCCTTTTGTACCCTTTCTGACATAAGAAATTGGAATTAATATCAGAATATTTACAAATACTAATATTTCATTCCTAAAAATGTATGTTGTAATATTTCTTTAGTATCTAAAAAACACAGATAGAATTTCTCATTTATCTCTTTAAAAAAACAAAAGCGTCGCATCCCCCCCACCTAAGGGAACACATCATTACTCTCAGTGCAAAACTATTGATCATTGCACTCGAACATCAAAATTTCGTATTTATATTACAATTAGGACATTTGAAATATTTGTTTAAAATTTTAGCATTTTCCAGCTAATAACATTGTCTAACAGTTGAAATTCGAACTGTTGGATGTTTGGGAAAATACCGATAGCAATATTTTATTAGTATGTATAAAACATAAAAACAGTATTTCGTTTATTTCTTAGAATAAAATATTAACGTTTTTTCAATTCCCTTAGGGTACGGTGAATTCAGTGACTAATTGCACAGATAGTGTGGGATAGGTTATTTTACCGGTAAGCGCACTTTTTTACACACTTTGGCCTGAATGGCCAGGTGATTGGGACCCCGACGTCTCAGAGGTCGGGACCTGTTGGAAGACAGATGGTATTCTCCCGTCGTCATCCAGCGTGTTCTTTAATGTGTATAGCAGGATATGGCTCTCCTGCACATGGCACCTCGGTTTTACCTCCCATCCGACGGCCTTTCCAAGCCGATGGGCTTGGAAAGGCCGCTGTCCGTCGGTTTTTGTTATTCAAAACTTACCTTTTCTGCTGCTTGAAGCGTCGTTACTTCAATCGAAGCTATGGCCAGCATGTTCTTCAACGTGCACAGGGTATACGTACCATCCGACGGACGGCAGCCTTTCCAAAGCCATCGGATTAACGTACCATTATTCCAAAGCCATCGGCTAAACGTGCACGGCTTAAGATACCATCCGACGGACGGCAGCCTTTCCAAGGCCATCGGTGTCCCCTACTGAGCATGGGCAAGGCGGGAAATTTTACGGACTGAGCCACCCCTGCCCCTATAAGTGTAAGGCTATTTACCGATATGCCAAAAGCAATATGTCATTTATCATTTCTTTATGATATCGAATAATTTAATTATTTTTCATTTATTCCAGAATAATTAATTATTGAATAATCAAACTTTGCATATTTTTATTCACAAAAAATCACTACCACTTTAGTTGTCTACAACAAAAAAAAATCCTTAAGCATTCATACTCTGCCTCGTACTAAACGTTCTCCAGCATTTTTGATATCAAATCCAGGATAAGAAAAAAAGAATAAAAAATAATTAATGGGAAAAACATTTCTTCCTATTGTGGTCTTTTATTAAAATGATGTATCAAAACAGTTTTCCTCAATTTCCTAATTAGCACGTGTTCAACACGTGTTCTAATTACTAATTGTTCTAACTACAACGTTTATTAAAATGATGTAGCAAAAGTTTTCCTCAATTTCCTAATTAGCACGTGTTCAACGACACATGAAAATTATGAAATCAAAATATGATTTCATAATTTTCATGTGTCGTTAAAGAGTATGTATCATTCTAAATTGCTCAAGTAATATTTTTACATCCTTTTCAATCTGCATAAACAGTTTTTTGTACAATAAAAATTTGATAAAATTTTGGTACATCAGTAATATTTTTTAGAATGCAATAGTCGTCTTATAAGAATATGATTTCTGAGCATATTTTATGATTGTTTGCTGTAAAGAAATTTTGCAAGCATTTCCTAAGATCTGTACTGCCATGTTAATCCTTAACTTTGAGATTCAGTAATGCTCTATTTAGCTGCTGTATTTACCTATCACATTACGCATATATTACAAGAGAAGAGTGTAATTAATTTAAAATGGATTACGATTTTATATCCTAGTAAAATTGTATTTTTATTCATAACTGCCGGGACTTTTAAGAATCTATGGATAGTGTGGAGAAATAGGCGTATACACCTAAAGACTAAAATTAGACTGTATAATAGTTTGGTTCTTTCTACGGAGATGTTTTTGATTCTAAATGCTTACGCAGTATCTTGGGCATCAGACGGTTCAACTTTGTAACTAATGATGAGGTAGGCAAAGGAGACTGCAACCTCCTTTAAGCAGCATATTGTGCAGAGAGAGACTCTGCTGGTTTGGCCATGTTGCTCGTATGGATAATTATAGATAGGCGAATAGGGTTATGAACAGTATGCGATGAGCTATAAAATTTAAAAATGAATTTAGCAATTAAATGGAATTGCTGGACTAAAAATCAGCAACCATTACCATATATTGATTATCATTCTCAGTATAAATGGAGAATCCTTTTCTACAACGTTTAAATTTTAATTGTGCATATGAACTAAAATATTTGAAAGGTTTTATTAAAAGTTGAATTGTTTTAGTAATGTATATTATGCATGCATGAGATCCTTCTGTTTAATCTGAATGGGAAATCCCACACAACCTAAAACGTTTTGTGTCACTGGACACAAAACATGTCAGTAATTGACATCTTTGCCTTGTCATAATTACACTGCTTATCCCTCATATAAATTTAAGTTTTTAATGATATATAATTATTAACGGAGGTCCAACCAGCTGCGGAAGTCCAACCAGACCGTGCAGTTTAATTCTCCAAGCATAATAACACTTATCAAATTAAGCTACGAAAAACCCAACTATTCATAATATTTCAACCACATTTAATAGCATATACTTTGTCACTCTAGGTATTAATGAAATGCCAACTTGAACGAAATCATTTTACATTCAAAATGCAATGACATATCAGTTCAAATGCTATGACTGTAAAGTCTAATTACTTTACTACTGATATTTCAGTGGTATGTCAATTATAATCTAAATCAATTTAGCACTAAAATATCAGCGAATGCCAAATTTAAGTCAATTTACCATTTCATAAGCGAAATATGAACTATTCAACCGAATCATTTTTGCCAATTAAAGTTCAGCGAAATGTTAGCAATAAACTAAATCATTTTATCACTTAAACATCAGCGAAATGTGAACTATAAACCAAATCATTTTACCACTGAAATATCGGCGAATTACAGTTGATATATAATTTTAGCACTAAAATATTAGTGAAATATCAACTATAAACCAAATCATTTTACCACTAAAATATCAGCGAATGTCAACTATAATCCAAATAATTTTATCATTCAGATGAAATTCTGATCGAAATGAATTTCAGAAATAAAATGAACTTTGCACAAAAGTGAATTTTACATAGCCGGAGCGATAGTTGCTGTTGCAACCAAGCACACATCCGACTCGAGTTGTGTGGTTAGGCCTAACAAAGAACTATCACAAAGTGGATCACGTGACTGCTGGGCCTCTTTTCGAACGTCACAGTCACGTGACATCTGGCCTTCTCTGTAAAGAGGACTTTGGCTGTGGTCGGCCCATACCTTGCCGGCAGTTCATGGTTTTTCGATCCTCGGATCACTTTTTGTAGGTACTAACCACAGCTGACCACACAAGCCTTGACGTCTCGGAAATGCTCTGAACCAGTCTTCTGGCCATTAAAATTTGGGACCAACAGTGAATACAGTGAAGACCAACAGTGAATAACAGAGCTCAGTATCAGGTGTTATTTACACCGTTTCATAACCCTCACACGTGCCGTCGTTTATCTGCAGTTGCTTCGAATTGCATAAAGACGCACTGATCATAATGTTTCGATTACAGATCACTGAAGTGACGGAAACGGAAGAGCTGTTATCGTGTTTTACAAATAATATGTTTAGAACAGAACTTTTCAGATTTAAGAATTAAACGATGAATACTTTTATGTTCTATGATGAATACTATTTGCATTTTCCCAACATCACCTACTTCAAATTCAAACTTTTAAGGAATGAAACAGTAAGTAGAGAAAAACATCTTTCTCATTGAAAACGAGATTCTCATATGTGCCAGAGGCGATAATGCATCCTTCTAGTTTAAAGAGATAATTTCGCTTTGTCCGTTTATACCCTCTCAAGCAGCTGCTTGCCACAGAGGTCTGACAGGAGCCTATCAGTTTATATGCCATAGTAGAAGATCTGTGAGGATTGCAGGACTTCAGCAGAAAAGCAACACAATCATCCATGCCTCATCCGGGGCTCGAATCCAGGTCCCTTCGATCAGTAGCAAGCATGCTAAAGATAAATAAAAAATTGTTTTCTGTATTGGATAGGTACTGATGAAATATTATGTTTGCCCTTTCCGAATCTCGCAAAAAGTATAACTGCGCCCTCTAACGGTGAGAAAATTTAAAAATCAAAATTTTCAAATGGATATTTCGAACAATGTATTTGTTGTTAGCTATTTGAAATTTTGATGTTGAAAAATGAAGACTACGAAGTTACCATTAGCAAAAATAAGTTGATCCTGTAAACGGGGGGGGGGGAGAGGAAATTTTTTTGTTTTAACAGATATTTGTATGTATTTAAAGAAAAATTTTCAAAGAAAAGAAAAATTCTCTCTCAAAAGCAATAACTGCGCCCTTTTACGGCGGAAGAAAAGTTGAAAAAAATTAAAATTTTAAAACGAATATTTCAAACGATTTAGTTATGCTAGAAATTTGATATTTTGGTGGTGGAATGTGATGGTCTTGAAGTTTCCATTGATGGCAATGAGTTCACCCTTACGCCCACGGTAGGTAAGAATCGGAACTATTTTGTCATAAAAGATAATTGGAAATCTATTTTCAGTTGGTACTAATAAAATGTTATAATTCGCATTTTTTAATTTCTATCGTTGGAGATTACTAAATATGTAAAGGCAAAACTGTTAACGAATGTTTCCAGTGATCTTTGTAAAAAGACAAATACTTTTTATATTTTATAATTACTCAATACTACTATATGCATTTTCCCCGTTAGCTTGAAATATAACTTCTAAGCAATGAAAAGGAAGGCAAAGGCAGAACTTCATTCTCTCTGAAAACGAGATTCTCATATGCCCAGAGGCAATATGCGTTTCTCTAGTTATTTTGCACATTAATTACCTTCTAACAGTTAAAATTCGAACTACTGAATGATTGGGAAAATAAACTATTTTTTACTAATTCCTGTATACACAAAAAATTATTTTTATTTATCTTTTAAAGCAGAAAAGGAAAATTATTACTATTAATGTAAACCACTTGACCATTACACTCTAGTACCAACACTTTAGTTTTCTAGCATAAATAAATCGTTGCAAAATATTCGTTTAAAGATTTGGTATTTTCCAGCTTTTTCCGCCGTTAGAGGACGCCTTTCAGAGTTTTTTTTCCCGTCACCACTTCCTAACAGTGGAAATTCGAAAAATGTAAATATTAACATTTTGTGAGTACCTGTAAAAAAAAAAGATTCGTTTCTCTCTTAAAATAAAGTTACATTCTCCTACCCCCTTAGGGTAAGATGGGAAAGACTGGTTGCCATTATTAATTCTTCTCACCATAACCGGTGCCTACATAATGGGAATGCCTGCCAATTTCCGCGAATCTCCGTGTTAGCAAGCGCGCATAGGAAGCTTCAGAACTTCCCACATGAGGGCAGAACCGTTCCTCGGTAGACTAAACTACGCTAACGGTAAGAATATAGCGATTTGGTCGAAGTCATATGGTAAAGTAGGGGTTCTCAACCTGGGGTACGCCGTGAGAGCTCATAAGTCGCTAGATCTAGTAACAAAGTAAAAACAACCATTGCTATAACTCTAGTTTTATCTATCTATACAAGGGGTATGCCAGTTACCTACAGATTTCCAGGGGGTACATGAAGCATAAAAGGTTGAGAACCACTGTGGTAAAGAATCAGATAGTTAATCAAATACAATAAATAGAATCTGTCTCAGACATACAACAAGAATAAAAAATGTGTTTAAAAATAATCGTGTTAGAATTGAAAATTATTATTCATTAAAAACCGAAATATTCAAGTGTACCCAATAATATTATTTAATGGTAATTCTTCAAAGAAAAAGGTTTAATTTTTTTTCCAAAGCAATTCTTTATCTAATTTAATAATTTTAATTACTATTGCAATAGAGCTTATTGTTAAGGGAAATGCATAAGCACTAGATTTAAGCAAGATTATTTCGATATTAATACACGATTATTTTAATTAAGCACGAAATTGAATTTTTTCTAAAAAATTAAAGATTGAAAGTAATAGTTTTTAAATGCAATAGGCGTAAAGTTTATTGCAGTACAGAATTGACTCTTTATATGTTAGTCTTTTTATTTCAATTACTTCTCTCGACCTACAGTGCCCATCCTGTTTTTTTTTTTTTTTTTTTGCTTGTTTTAAAGCAATGTTGTTTTTTATCACGTCAATTGACGATTTTATATAAAGTATAAGAATTTCCTTATTTTTCAGTTTAGAAGGACAAATGAGCTCTATTTAGAATATAGCTGCCTCCTATTTAAAACTTTGTGCCAGGGCACTCATTTAAAACTTGGCTCCATTTGTGCAGTTCAAAGCGCTGGCAAACTGTTATAAACTGCAGCATTCCATTAGTCAACAAGACTGCTTTAAGAAAAGATGAAGGGGAGGAGAAGTGTCCGGGTTCGAAGGAAGGAAGTGATATTTTTACTATTATACCTAGCACTATTTTTTTAAAGAAACACATTATTTGAATTAATGAAATTTTTTAAATTATTTATAACAATATTATGCTGAAAAAAAGCTATAACATTATCTTTCCATGTTATTTCAACGGGAATCTAACTACGAAGCTCTATAACAGGGAGGGCCAAACTTTTAGATTCTGCGACAGAAAATCTTTCACGATCGACCATAATACATACATAATAATCATTTAACACTGCTTGACCAGCTAAGCATAAAATTAAAATTTAGCATCAAACATATTAACGTGACATTGTTACATTAATTAAAATCTTTTCCACCTAAAACTGTTTGGCCATCTCTGCTCTATAACATCTAAAATATTCATTTAATAGATAAATGTGATGAAGATGAAGATTGTAGACCCATCAGGGCCAGATTCTTTTCGAGCCGCTCGTGCGTGCAGAAAAGTACTTGTCTCTACCATGTCATTTGATGCATTTAAGAAAAACTGACTGAAGTTTAAAATAATCAAATTTATTTAAATCTCGATTTAACATCAATATTCGTTAATTTGTTTTATAAAAATCATTCATAATTATCTAACGTCGAACTAACCGTTATGCAACTTTTAAAATTTATATTTCATTAAATGATTTGAAAAATTACTTATTATTTGAGTTTTAATATCGGAAATAAATTTTTATGACCCATTACTGTTGTGAAATATTCCAGCTTCCATAATTCCTTAAATACTAGAAGAATGATGTTGAAAATCGAGATTTGAATAGATATGATTATGATCTTTCATTTATTTTCGGTAACATTTTTTCATTAAATGAATATTTTAGAAGTTACAAAGTTTCGAAGTTAGATTCCCTTCACATAACATGGAAAATCTCTTAATATTTTGTTACGGGCTGTGTAACTCAGTTCCGTATATTGTAAAGATTTCTGCGATTCCAAACTATTATTTATTCAAAAGTGATATAAGAAATTTTTTCTAATTACTCATGTCAACGTCACGTTGCCTGGAGCCACGTGTCTTGCAAATCTATTTTGAAAGAGATGGGAAAGAAACTGAATTTTGTTTCATAAGTTTCGTTTCTGCCAAACATCACACAATACTGTATTATCGTTCGGACTTCTAGTTAAAGGCAGCAGCAAGTAGACAGAACAGTAAATAAATTACATGAACAAATCCGTATCAGAATACAATTTTGAAGCAAGCGGTAAACAGCGTAATACTCCAACGAAGCAAGGAGCAATAAAACAGAGGACGAAAATGTAATTAACGCTGCTGTAGCTTCACGTCTTAAAATCGGCAGGGATTCCCATTACGTAGGCACCGCCAAACACTACCTGGAAAATTTCAGATTTCCAGTAGTGAATAGATCGTTTGAAATTTTACTATTTTCCATCTTTTTTCCACCGCCTGATTCCGAGTTGAGGGCCAGTTTTGGAAACTTTTATGAAAATGAACACAAAAGTTATTTGATCGTATTTCACCTGTTTTTGTTCCAAAACATGTAATATTTTCGATTATTATTTAATTTTCAATACATGATAACATTTTTCTAGAGTATCACAAGTAATGCAAATTGTTTTTCTGCGCCCAGATTGAAAGTGTTTTTTCAATCACTTTCATTCTGGTAAAAATGGTTTTCATTTCAATCAGTTAAAAAAGTGTTTAAAAATGAATACAGTGATATATTCATACTTTATTGGCAAACACATTACAGTCAGTTTGCTGGTAAATGGTCATACAAGGCACCAAGAAACTGAAAAACTTCCTGATCCTTTCAAACTGAAAACAAGCTTAAAGTAGAAACATAAATTTTTATATATTATACAAAGGCGAGTCAATGTACAAAAATAATTTACATTCCTTAAAGACTAATGTACTCATTACTTCATATCTGAACATATAGTACTCGAAGTTTCCTTTTAAGGTTGACAACAGACTCACTGACAGATTTGGCAGACTGATCTCAGATTGCACTGTAATAGAACAGAGAAGTGTCATTCGATTTTGACTATGTGTGCACACTAGTCAAAATGTTAGTCAACTGAGCTAATTGTTAGTCACTAGTCAAACTGAGCCAATTGTTTATCATAGAAAATGGAGTTAAGTGATATGAACTATTTAAAAATGGTCACACAAATATAGTGAAAGAACAAAACATCTGGAGCATAGGAGAACCTGCGCATTATATTAGTTGAAATTTGGGATGATTTTGTCATGGGTCAGCTGACTCCATAAGGCATGACACGCTACTGTACCCCAAGGTGTATGCCACATGAATTCCAAAGCAGAGATAGGTTTTGAATATGCTGATTTTCTGGGTGGAATCTTTAATTGATAAGTTGTTTTTTTTTTTCTAAAAAAAAATATACCGTATATATGCATTCAGGGTATTCCTGGAGGAGCCTTTGCTCGAATCAGAAATAGAAATGTTGATGCCACCCCGACCTTGTTGATAGCAGCCTTTCCCCCTCTCCACCCTTGTAGAAATGCAGCAGCCCAAGGGATTACTTATATTTCTATGCTGTTATCAGCAGAAAGCCTGAAAACAAAGATAGTTGACCAGGTGTGCTGGCTATTTCTTCTACTGCTGGCATATTTAATTCTTTGTTATTTTCTGTAAGCAAAGTCACAAGTCAAAAAATGCAAGTTTCGAAGAAGCATTTTTTTCTCTTTTTATTTTTTTATTATCTTTATGAATTTTAGGGACTCACATTTAATGTAGTGAGATTATTTCTAAAATGCATTAATCACAGTTCTCCATGAAAGGAACCTTTGGTTCAACACAAGAGAATTTTGATTTTTTTTTTTTTGTATAATTTAATGTTTTTTAAGCAAGATGAGGACGGCAGTTCGGTTCTCTACTATATTTTTTTCTGCATTAAATAGTTTTCTAATGGAGATTCCAAGATGGAGCTCCAATGACTGATAATGCTGAAACCACTAATCGAGATATTGATGAGTGTTTTATAAATAGGGTTGATAGGATTTTTCGCATCGAGGTTTGTGGGTTTGTTTCATACCATATAAATTTTTTGAACCTCGCAAACTGAGAACTTTATGTATATTAATTGACTCACCTTCATAATAATAGAAGTTTCTTATGTTTACCTGTAATATTAGTTAAAATTTAAATTTATCACGTATACATTAAAAACTTACTTTTCTTATCACTGCAATATACTTTGAAACAATTTAATACAACAGCTCCATAAATTAGTAACTTTGGTATACGTATCCAAATTGAACCATATGTTCCAATTAACTTTCTTTTGTAAGGATTTCCACTTTTTGTACTGTAACCAACATAACGATTAAGTGTTACAGTAATTCTGAGTGTAAATTTATTACTTTTGGGAACATTAGATATATTTAGCTGATTTCTCCCATTGAAAATTGAATAAAAACTCACTAAAGGTAGAAATAAATGTAGCATTTTAGCAAAATTTTTTTTGGTGACAATTTCTTCATAACTCTTTTGCCCAAAATATCTATCTTTCTTTGTAAACTAAACAAAAATATATAAAATTTTCATATATTTGAAATTAGATTAAACCAATCATTATTATTCTCAGATTAACTAAAGATAGATATGATTCAGATATCAGAGTAAAATATTTTGAGAAGGGTTTCAAAACTTTATAGAATAATAATATTCATGTGTTTTTGGTATGATAATACTGAATAGTTTGGAATTATTTTCGAGTGAGGAGATTATCAGCCAAGAAGGCAAAAAAATTATTCTTTCCAGTGAATTATACTAAGAATACATTCATTTCCTTTCTCAAGAGAATCAGTAAAATAATACCAATAGCAGAAATCGACGTTTTACACATTGATGTTTAAATAATGATACATAGATATTGATACTTTATATGGTACATCTAATAACTTTATATTGTAATCTAGTATACTTTATATTGTACATCTAGTAAAACTATTAATTCTTTTAAAAATTGCTTTAAATTATCGTATCTAAAACTGAAAATCACAAAGATGGGAATATGAATAGAGATACCTTGAAATATTTCTCTACACCAAATGAACAGGGAATGTAGAACATTAATTATGCTACTGACTAGTTGTTAACTACTTGAGCAATGATCAGCTCAACAGCTTTTCACATTAATGAAAAGGCACAACCGATATCTCGTTTCAAAATTTTCCGAAACCACTTCCAAATTAATTTTAATTAAAGACAAAGGAATATACACCACATAATGAAGGTAAAAATAACTTGATGAAATATAATCAGAATGGCGAAATAAGAAAGCAAATTCCTTGAATAATGCATTTCTTACTTGAAGATACGTATATCTAATGCTTACCCAAAGGTTTCAATAATTACATTAATTTCTATCAATTTTGAAGTATTTTAAAATATCAGTTTCAGTCAATGAACAATAAACGTATTATAATAAGAACCATACCTTTGGCTAGACTTCATCTCTAGCATAGTAATAATACACGAGAAGAAATGGGACAAAGCGCAGCTCCAGGAATTTACCTCAGAACAATTCGAATACTACGTACGAAAGGAAACAAAGGAATAAAAAGACAAGCCTGAATTCCAAGATTCCTAATAACAAACTATCAAATGATCAGACTCTCCCAAGTTGCAGAAGTGCACCCAACTCCAATTGTTGAGCGAGTTACCTTATCCAACAGAACTTACTGTAGTACGGTGGCGACAGAACTCTCTCCTTCCTCTGCTGTTTCTGGGACACTTCTGGAATCTTGCGCTACAAGAAATGGCGGACTCGCGGGCACACAAGCACTCTCCTGTGATTGGTGTGTGTGATTGCTCAGCCGATCTCAGCGATACTAGTGGCAGTAGGGGAAAACTACATGAGAAAGTACACGCACTTCTGTTCAATTCTGTTGTAACGTCTATTTCCTTTACTTTTTATTTTCTGTCCAGCTTCCTTTGTTTGCTGTTCCACTTGCAACAGACCAAAGCATGTATTTGTGCTATTTTACGTTTTCTTATTTATTTATTTAATGATTATAATAAAACACTTTGCATTGGGTTGTTTTACCTCTGAGCAGCACTTTTTTGCAGACAATGGGCTAGATGGCCATGTCACAAGGACCTGGAGGGCTCAGAGAAGGAAGGGGGTGAGATCCACTTAACAGCTGTTGGGAGACATATGGTAACTTCCCTTCAAGGCCATCCAGCGTATTCTTTAACGTGCAGAATGTATGGTTCTCCCACACACGGTGCCACGGCTTAACCTCCATTTCGATGGACATTGGCCTTTCAAGTATTGCGGAGATAAATCTAAACGCTCATCCAGGTGGGACTTGAACCTGGGAACTGCAGATTACGAGCCGATCGCTACCGACTGAGCAAACATTTTGGGTCTTTTATTTGGCCGATATCGATTTTTATCCACGCTTTAAATTTTATTGCCGTGTGATTTATTATTGGTACTTAAAACCCGTTTTTATCACGTTATGTAGAAATTGTTTTTCCTTTTAGAGAAACATTTCATACGGAATAGCATTCTTCAATCAAGACGAAATTTTATTTTACACCATTTTTATAAGGCTTTGCATTTAATCGAAATTTTTACCTGCTTCTGCCATCACTTTAAAATAACAAAAAAAAAACGTGAAAGCGATGTTAAATTAATTTTAAAATAAATCGCTGAAATTTGTATGAATGTTTTTATTCAGCAATTCAATAACATTAATTTTATTCTTAGTAATCATGTAGGAAATATTAAGATGTATCACATTCTCAATTGTCTCATTAAAGAGCTAGTTTATATATATTGTTACGACAGAAGAATCTGGCAACCGAAAGCAAAGTTTCAGCCAACGAATTGAACTTTGGGAGAATTTGGAGAAGAAGAGTGGAGCGTTAACGGTCGTTGTATTGTAACGGTCGGAGTTCGAAAATGGACGGTGAGCTGTTCTGAGACAGTGCGCGTAAGTATCAAGAAGTAACTTGATGTGTTGTGTATACGCGGAAGGATAAAAGTGGGATCTTTTATCGTTAAGTATCAAGAAGTAACTTGATGTGTTGTGTATACGCGGAAGGATAAAAGTGGGATCTTTTATCGTTAAGTATCAAGAAGTAATAACTTGATGTGTTGTGTATACGCGGAAGTATAAAAGTGGGAACTTTTATGGCTAACTTCGAATGTCTACACGGACTGTCTTTTTGTTCGGCTAGTGTGTGAAAAGTTATTAGCACAGGACGAGAATTGGTTTACGAGTGAAGATCTTCGGGTGACCTGGTAAATCAAGTAAAAGGTAGTATTTAGTAAAATACACAGAGCTGATGTTGTGTACTCACGCAGGAAGATTGATGACTTGTGCATGTTAATAGTTAATTTGTTAATAAGATACTTCATCCATATTTCCTTTGTAACAATTTACCTTGTATTGAATTTGGTTTTGAAATATAGCTTTTAATACTCACGCTCAGTGGCTATCCATTTTTGTAATCCGCAACATTTGGTGTCAGAAGTGGGATAATTTATTGAATGCCGTTAACTAGAAGTATGGATGAATTAGTAAAGTTGATAAATAGCTTGAAAGTCGATATGGCTACACAGATGAATGACATTAAAAGTCAAAATAATGACTTGAAAGCCGATATGGCTAACAAAATAGGTGACCTGGCCGCGCAAAATACTGAGATTAAAGGTGATATAGCTGCCCAAAGCGATAAAATAGGTGATTTGAAAGCCGAAATGGCCGCACAAAATACTGAGATGAGAACTGAAGTGGCTTCTCGAGTTGGTAAGATTATTGATCACTTCAAGGATCATAAAACCGAACTCAATAGACAATGCAATAGTTTAAATGTTGAATTTGTCAGTGAAAAAGATGATCTTGATAGTGTTAAGTTAGATTGTAAACATGGAAAAGAAAAAGAGAAAGGCAACGCATATAAAAATGTGGATCTGCTACTGGAAATCAAGAATTGTAGAGATAGCGCAGATGATGCCTTTGACCACGCAACTACTGGTAATGCATGGCAGAGTGTCTATGTCGCTGGTGACATGTCTAGGAACTGTGAAGAACAATCACACAGATCAGAGAGCTGTGAGACTATACAGTACGCTTTGCACTTCAAAATACCTAGGTATACAAGTCTGGCACGATCTGAAGAGAGATCCACACGAAAGGTATTCTATTCCTCGCCGTCAGCAAAATGCGTCATGGACAATTATCGCAAAGGCAGAGTAACGAGTGGTAATGAGGGGGAACGAAACAGAGTTTACGTTTCGCAGAGTGGTCCGAGTAAAGAAGAGGCGTCCATTCAGAATAGATACAAAGTGCCATTCGACGTTACCGGGGAAGTCGGAGAAATTTTTCCGAAGCATATAGCCACACTTGAATCGTTTATAGAAAGTGGGGATTTAAGAAAGAAGAATTCCGAAGAATGGCTTAGAAGCGTAACAGGTGATGCTAGTAAAGGAGCTTCAGGCAGAGACAGTACTTCAAAGACTAACTTTCTGGATGAAACTAAGCCTCAGAGTTACGATCAGAGAGAAGTGAATCCCTCAGATAATTTCAACGTAGCCACGCTGAATTTCTTTTCTGAACAGTCAATGTGCAGATTTGGACATTATAACCATTTAGATTATAAGGATATGGAAAAGTTTTATCACGACTACAAGAGCTCTAAAGTGGACAATATCATGTTACAAAACTCGTCGCTGATCTCCAGAATGAACAATTTGGCAATCATGACTGATGTTTCCCTGGCTAATTACAATGAGAGCTCCAAGAAAGTGAATTCCGAAGAAACAGCAACTATGACCTCCTCGGGTCATGTGTTTTGCTGGAGACCCGAGTGGCGCCATCGGATGGTAGATAAATACGGTACAGGAGGTGTCGGCGACAAAGTGAGTCTTGTCTTGGCTCCTGCACTTGCTGCTTTAGGTCTCAAGGTCCCTATGATCTCCGGTCGTGCTCTCCAATTGACGGGAGATACTCTATACAAATTGGAATCCATCCCTGGCTTCACAGTCGACTGCACTAAAGATAAAATCGAGCAGATGATGGAAGACGTCGGATGCTGCATCGTAGGACAGACAGAGGAGCTGGTGCCAACAGATAAGGAGATTTACCGCTGCAAGGATCTGATGGCTACCATAGATAGCGTTCCTCTAATGATATGCTCAATTGTGTCCAAAAAGCTGGCTGAAGGAGTGTGTGCTTTGGTTTATGATGTTGAATTCGGAAAAGGAGCTATTGATCTCATCAGTACAGAAGATGTTGCTGTTGATTTAGTTAAGAAAGTGGTTGCAGCATCACAAGCTCGTGGAATGAAGAGTTTGAGTTGTTCAGCTGTTATCAGCAACATGGATTCACCTCTTGAAAACTCTGTTGACAACTCTCTGGAAGTGATGGAAGCTGTTCAGTGTTTCCTTGGTGACGGATCCTTGGAACTGCAAGAGCTTGTCGAAGAGTTAGGAGGAGAACTTCTGCGTTTGGTGAACATTGTGGATAATAGGGTAGACGAAGCAATGCCTGTGTCCACTCCACAATACGTACAAGAATTGCAACAACGACTAGAAGAAATCCATCACTCCGTTAGACATAACATCGACATAACAAATGACAGAACCAAAACAAGATACGACAGTAAAATAAATGGAACTATTTTCAATCAAGGAGATCTTGTCTGGCTATACAGTCCACATAGAAAAAAAGGACTATCTCCAAAACTTCAGAAACCTTGGGAAGGTCCATATACAATAGTTAACAGGATTAATGACGTGGTATATCGCATTCGTCGACGTCCAGCTACAAAGTGCAAGGTGGTTCACGTGGATCGTTTGGCTCCGTTTCATCGAAGAACTGAAGAAACTTTGGAATCCAGAATTGTTCGGGACGAACAAGACCTAGGAAGGGGGCAGTGTTACGACAGAAGAATCTGGCAACCGAAAGCAAAGTTTCAGCCAACGAATTGAACTTTGGGAGAATTTGGAGAAGAAGAGTGGAGCGTTAACGGTCGTTGTATTGTAACGGTCGGAGTTCGAAAATGGACGGTGAGCTGTTCTGAGACAGTGCGCGTAAGTATCAAGAAGTAACTTGATGTGTTGTGTATACGCGGAAGGATAAAAGTGGGATCTTTTATCGTTAAGTATCAAGAAGTAACTTGATGTGTTGTGTATACGCGGAAGGATAAAAGTGGGATCTTTTATCGTTAAGTATCAAGAAGTAATAACTTGATGTGTTGTGTATACGCGGAAGTATAAAAGTGGGAACTTTTATGGCTAACTTCGAATGTCTACACGGACTGTCTTTTTGTTCGGCTAGTGTGTGAAAAGTTATTAGCACAGGACGAGAATTGGTTTACGAGTGAAGATCTTCGGGTGACCTGGTAAATCAAGTAAAAGGTAGTATTTAGTAAAATACACAGAGCTGATGTTGTGTACTCACGCAGGAAGATTGATGACTTGTGCATGTTAATAGTTAATTTGTTAATAAGATACTTCATCCATATTTCCTTTGTAACAATTTACCTTGTATTGAATTTGGTTTTGAAATATAGCTTTTAATACTCACGCTCAGTGGCTATCCATTTTTGTAATCCGCAACAATATTAACATTAAAAGCACACTTTTCGAATCGCAAAATCAATTTGAATCAGCAGAGCAGCACGGATCTTTGGAACATCCAAGTTGCGACTGTGCAGTGACAAATTAAGATAACTGAAGGTTCCAGGCGTAGAAATTTGTAGAGGCCCTCGGTGCAAAAAGATTCGAGAGGCTCCCAACTATCGGAAAATGTGATTGAAGAGGAGGGAGATTATTCATTTTACAAAATATTTGTAACTTATAAATGAAAAAAATGCGTGCAACATGTGAAATAAATTGAATTACAAATATGCATAAATAGAAAAAATATAATATGTATTATATAAACGTGCACATGTTGAAATATAAACGAAAATTAAATATCTGTTCATGAATCAGTAAGATGAAATAATTTTCAGGCACTATTGCCCCCCCCCCCCCCCCCCGTTCAGTTGTTGTTTTTTTTCCATAGATCTGGCGGGACCTGCCGAGTTATATTGATTGTTTTTAAGAAATAGCAAAAATTACATTATATATGTCACCGGCAAAGTTTGAAATCCGGCATTCTATAGAATGCCTAGGCATTGTATATAATGCCTAAAACTAGCCGGCAATGTATGAAACGATTCATATTTCACACATTTCCTAGGCATTCTATAGAATGCCAAAAAGTAAATCGGCATAGTATAAAATACTCCCGGCAGTGATGTTTAATGTCGCAATGCGAGTCACGTGACTCTCGACGCTCGCCTCAAACAGAGAGCCAGAGAACTCAGTCCAATTCGAATTGACCAGTAAATGTTCCCCTGGGTCCCCTATAGGCTCACATTGATTGCTCACCTGACACCCTTCCATTCGGAAAAGCGCCCCCTAGCGTTGTAAGAGTGTAAAAGAGGGTTGCTTCAATAGGGATCCCAAAGTTTGAGAACCCTAGCTTCCATGGAAAGAGAGTTAAGGTAAAAAAAAGATTAAAAAAAGTCATCAAAAAACGACATATCACAAGCATCTCGGAACTCCACTGAAATAGATTTGACAAGTAGTAAAGTGAAATACGAGTATCCTAACTCGAATTGCAAACTTCGAATATTCAACACTTTACTAAATCGTTCTCACTTGGCTTTACCTCATTTGGGGCGTTTTTTCACAATGCGGACGACAGATTCATTACAGGTTATGATGTTAATATTTCTGGCGGTAGTTCAGCAATGGTATTTTTCTCTTTTTGTAGAAAAATCCCGTATCTTATATTTTGTACTTCTTATAATTTCACATGCATCTTTTCAATAAAAGCTTTTTTCATACTTTGCCGAAATAATATTTGTCAGTCTATGTAATGCTTAGGTATTCTACTATACAATGCCTAGCGAAAGTATATAATAATTCTCATATTTCATACATTGCCTAAAAACGCCGGGTATTCTATAGAATGCCGGCTTTTTATACATTGCCGGTAACATATATATTAATTATTCAAATTTCTTCTTATTTTGAGATTAAAATTGCCATTAAAATTAAAATTTCCTTATTATTATTTAACTGATTACAGCAAAATTGGGTTGCACATATGTGAAAGTGCTATGTATTTCACAATGTAGCCTCTAGTTGACTGTTTAAATTTTTCTCACCAGGATATATATCATCCTCCGGTTAAAATATAATTTTATGTCACACATTCAATGAAAACAAAAAGCAATACCTGTAACACTAGAAACAAATGCACATTTTGCTTTTATAGAGTAACAAAATTTGAAAACAATACACTTCAGCAGTATAGCGATTAAATAAATGGTCAGAAAGAATCTAATGGTTCTAAAACTGTCCTTATGCAATTTCAACAACGATCCAAAATCTACTATACATCTCTTAATTCAAATGGACAAATTAAAATAAACTCTCAAGCAGCATCTTGCCACAGAGGTTTGACAGCAGACATTCAGTTTATAGCCATAGTAGAAGGTCTAAGAGAATCAGGACCACAGCAGAAAAAACGACAAAATCAGCCATAACTTTCCCGCGCCTCGAACCCTAGTCTTTAGTGCCCGTAAAACACCCAAATTAACGCTGAAAGCAGTTTTATATTTCTGATGGATTCCTGGATAAGTCGTGGGTCTTTTCTTTTGCTTTCGTTTTTCTCCTGAGGTTTCATTTTTGCCACAGTTCTTCTCCGTGACACCGTTACCCAAAATGTGGTTCGCGGTCCATTTCCAGTCCTTGGAAAAAATTCCGTCTTCAGAAAATATATAAATAATCGCATGATACTATTATTATTTTGTGTAGCACTCCTAAAGGCGATAAGATACGAATGCTTCGGTCAGCATATTTCGTAATCTCTTCCACCTTTCTTAACTATTCAAAAGCCATAAAATGCACACTTTAATAAATCACTTTATTGTTATAAGATTAATTGAAAAGGAAAAATTTGATTTTTTACTTGCCAAAAAAGGTACTGAAAAACATTACCGATATATACAAAGTTTGGTAAAGCCTTCGTTAAGTCTTATTGCTTTCGTTTTTCTCCTGAGGTTTCATTTTTGCCACAGTTCTTCTCCGTGACACCGTTACCCAAAATGTGGTTCGCGGTCCATTTCCAGTCCTTGGAAAAAATTCCGTCTTCAGAAAATATATAAATAATCGCATGATACTATTATTATTTTGTGTAGCACTCCTAAAGGCGATAAGATACGAATGCTTCGGTCAGCATATTTCGTAATCTCTTCCACCTTTCTTAACTATTCAAAAGCCATAAAATGCACACTTTAATAAATCACTTTATTGTTATAAGATTAATTGAAAAGGAAAAATTTGATTTTTTACTTGCCAAAAAAGGTACTGAAAAACATTACCGATATATACAAAGTTTGGTAAAGCCTTCTTTAAGTCTTATTATATTGACAGGCATGTGAACGTCTTAACGAATATGGGAAACGTTGTATTTATGTTACGTCTTTGAAATATAAGTTGTGGAATGAAGATCACGAGATTTGTGTTCACAATAACATGTTGCCACCTTTACCCATAGGAGTGGGATTTCTTTTAAGCAGGGAGACCACACGTCCCCTTTTGGATTTTCTCTTTAGTTTATCAAAACTCTCCAGGAAAAGTCGAGCTTGGAGGGCTCCTAATTCCGTATCAAAAGTAAGAGTGGATTACAATTGATAGGACAGAAGAGCAATGATTATTCTGCAACTTTGCGGTTTTTCAATTTTGAAAATACTTCTGCAATGAAGTTCGGAGAAAAGCAGCAAAGTTCTTTTGGTTTATTATTCAGAAATTTATGAGAATTATAAGCTGCAGTTTGTTTTTCTTCAGAGCGTTGAGATATGAGAAATTTTTTTCTCCTTATTTTTGAGTTTGAAATTCCTGCAATCTCCATCAAAAAGTTCTTATTTTTGTCTTGGTGTTGAAGTCCTGGGAAAAGTTTTTATAGTTTGACCAAACCAGTGTTTTTTGTACGTACCAAAAATATATATTTCTTTTAATTTGACTTTTACTCTAGTGTGTTTAGAGATGAACGAATTTTCCCTTTGAAATCAAAACTGTACCCATGCGTCTTTAAGACAAATTACCGACGACTGTGATATCTACTGCTGACTGAATATGACTTCTGCATGAAAAAAACAAATTACAGAAATTTTTTAAGAACATTCCTTGAATATCTGAGTTCACAGAGTTCGCCGTGGACGGATTCCTTAGCGTCTGGCCCAGCGGGCAGAGGTTAAAGTCTGTCTTCCTGTTGCTGTTGCTGAGGAATGCATTGCAAAACGGTGAACAAGCTAACAAAGGCACTTGAAGCTAGACCAACAATAACAGGCTTGCGCAATTGCTCGACAAAGGTACCTTTTGCTCGGGCCTCCTATAATATATAATCTCACTAGAAGGCGCACAAACACTTAACAAACCGTTCTCTTCAGTTGTTTTCGTGTTAAAGCAGTAACGAAAAACTTTAAATTTCATGAATTTAAAAAACACTAGGAAGAAAAATATGCTACATTTATGTTTGTAACTTATATGCTGTTAATATTTTAAATCAAAAAGTGTTTTTATGAAGAAAATTCGTATAGAGTTGATTTAAAAAATCGTAATAAGTTTGGTGATTTCGCTTCTGTATACCGTACTGACAAACTAAAATACATTTTTTTTTAATTTTTTACAAATGATGCATGATTAGATATTCGAAATTTTCGTGGTGGAATGTGAACGTCCTGAAGTTTTCATAAACAACAATTGATTCACCTCTTAGACGCAGGTGAGTGGGAAATTGCAATTAATTTGCTCTCAGCAAAATTTCTTTATACCCCCTCAAGCAGCTGCTTGCCACAGAGGTCTGACAAGAGCCTGTCAGTTTATATAGATAACAAAATTTTTTTTTGCATTAGACAGGTATTTATGAAATATTATGATTCTAACTTGCCTAGTCTCCCAGAAGCTATAAATGCGCCCTTAACTGTCGAAAAAGTTGAAAATTTCAAAATTTTTTTATCCAATGCATTTTCAGCAGTCTTTCTGAACTTTTTTTTCAAATTGATGTAGATCATAGTCGTTTTAAAAATTGATTGTTTGTAAAAGGTATCGAATTTCTCTAGAGAACGAAGGCAATCAAAGGCACAAGGATATATAGTACGTGACCCATAATCCAGCTTTCTCTCTCACCCCGCTCCCCGTAGCTTCAGGGCATGGGTTTCTGAAGGTAATCCAATTTGCAGTCAATTGTGTAACGTGTGAGAGGGGGGGGGGGAGTCACCATCCATTTGAAATCCTACACATTCTTTGAACACGTCATACGTAGCTCTTGTGACCTTTGATCTTCAAAAGATCAAAGATCATTAAGGACAAAACGGAGTACCAGTCAAAGACTATACCTCCTTCATATAAATTGGCCATAGGCAAATGACTAAGTAAAAGAATAAGGCAGCATAAGCTGCGGCAGAGACTGCCCATGATAAAATTATGTAAAGGAAGACAGGAAAAGGTTTAAATTTCGAAGTTAAAAGATAGAAGGTCTGAAAAGGTGAAAAAGGATAGGAAAGAACTTTCACTGAAAAAAAAAACACAAACAGACTTCGCAGCGAATTACTGCGATGTCAAAAGTTACAGTGAGCTGAGTTAACGAAAGTAGGAAGTAAGAAAGAAGAGAAGGGAAGAAAGGAAAGTAAAGGAAAAAATTACCACAACGCCAGGAAAAGCAACAAAAACAACAGAAAAGTAGCACCTTAGGAGCAAAAAGCACAGAGATCAACATGGAAAGTTACGTCAGAAAGCAAAAAGCAAAGAAAATACCTGTAAGAGCGCGAGATCAAAAGCTGTTAGGATGTTCCTTAATTTCGCTGTCAAGTTTAATGCGAAGCATGTTAAGTCCATGGTGTAGAAAGGGAGGTAAAATGCACATTTTTCCAGGATGACCCACGGTTGATATACACTAAATCTGCTAGATATCAGATTATAGAAATCAAGGGATCCAATATGGATCCAAGGGTTTAAATATTTTATCGGGCAACAATGTTTTCTTCAAAGTCAAGATATTTTCGGGAGTGTTCCTGAGTTGGTGGATTTCGTGGTGGTGGATGCATCAAAAAATTCATGACGACTTCATATGATTCTTCTTTGCTAAAGAACTGTCTGTCTTTTCCAAAAAGGAGAGAGTCAGTAATCGGGGGAAGTTTATTTTTCTGCGAGGATTGAGCTGTAGCCGGTTCGAAATTCTCTACATTGTTTTGAGTGTCGAGGGACTCATCATAATCAAGGTCCATAACTAGGGATCTTGGCGAAGGGATGGAATCAAAGGAATCAGAAATCATATTATCGAAAGAGGATTCAACGCCAATGAGAGGAGTGGAGTTTTTCACAGTAATGGGATCTAGGTTGGCCGAAACCTCAGGTTTGTCTGATTTGTTATCACAATCAGAAATGGGGTTTGGGAGAATGCCATCATCATTTGGGTTGGAGCATCTAGTAGTAACAGAAGGTTGTTTGCTCGCAGCAGCAGAGGCAAACGATTTAGTAGCGCAGGAGTCGGCAAAATGGCCTGGCTGCCTACAATTCCTGCATAGCTTTGTCATAATCAAGGTCCATAACTAGGGATCTTGGCGAAGGGATGGAATCAAAGGAATCAGAAATCATATTAATATTTTGCCAACCTAGATCCCATTACTGTGAAAAACTCCACTCCTCCTCTCATTGGCGTTGAATCCTCTTTCGATAATATGATTCCTGAGTAGAAAATAGTGGCTGTGAATCCAGAAATCAACAGAAAGTTGGGGATACGTTCATCTAATTCAATTTTCACAATTCTGGTTCCAGTTTTAATGCCCTTGTATTTGTCTTCTTTGTAATATTCGTGTTCTATACCCTGAATTTTGCCATAATGGGACAGTTCAGCAGCGATATCCTCACAAGAGATAAAAAAAAGGTAATTTAGAGACAAATACCTTTTTGATCGAAGATCCGAGGTAATGGTAAGAAATATCCAGATTATCCACTTTTAACACAGGATGTTGAAGAAGATCTGCAGTAGCTTCATCTGAGGATAAGGTTATGATAGCCACATAACGATTAATCGCTTGAGCCACTTCAATAACATTATTCGTTTGGAGTAAATCTTGAATTCCACAAATAATTTCTTTGATGTCTAGTCCTTGCAAGACAAAACGGAAAGATCTTCTAAGTCTGGAATCTTTTAGTGCAAACATGCTGAAAAGAATGTGCACAATGGAACAATAGTCTCGAAAAGACTGTTAAAAGAAAGTGGGAAACAAAGCTTTGTTCCCACTGAACGGAGGTTGGAAGAAGCGTGGCACACACAAAGACGATCGCCCGCTACCGGAAACTTCCTTCAAGCGATGCCATCGCGGGAATCGACGGCTGCCGCAGCTCAATAATCAGATCACCGTAGACGGAGCCGAACTTTCACGACCGCTCTTTACCTTTAATAGGTAAACAAAACAACATATATATCTATGTTTTACAGGCACTAACAAAATATTAATGATTTAAACAATATTTGATAATCTCAGCGTTACATGTAGACGTTTAAACGTCTGTAAATCAATAAACTTTTTTGTGAAAATAATCGGCGTTAGTTCAACAGGTTAGAATACTTTGACATGTTGCTGGAGCGATGCGGGTTCGAATCCCGTATGTCGGCGAATTTTTTTTCCATAAAAATATTAATATTTACATTTTTCGAATCCCCATCAGTGGAATTTCCAGCGTTAGAGAGTGCTTAAAGAGCTATATAAAAATTTGAAAGGCGACCTCTAGCGGCGGAAAAAAGCTGAAAAATACCAAATCTTTGAACGAATATTGCAAACGATCTAGTTTTGCTAGAAACTTAAATTTTTGTTCATAGAGAGTAATGGTCAAGTGGTTTACCCTAATAGTAATGATTTGTCCTGTTGGTAAAATGCAATCTTTCTGCTTTAAGAGATAAATGAAAAACTTTTTTTGCACATTACAGGTACTAATAAAATATTAATAGTTTATTTTCTCAATTATACAGTAGTTCGAATTTCCACTATCAGTGGGTACTGAAAATGTAAAACAACTAGAAGAACCCATATCGTCTCTGGCGCATATGAGAATCTCATTTTCAAAGAGAATGAAGTTCTTCCTTTGCCTACTTTTTCACTCCTTAAAAATTTTAATTATGGATGTTCGTGTTGTTTATCTGCTGAAGTCCCGCAATCCTTATGGACCTTCTACTATGGCGTATAAATTGACAGCCTCCTGTCAGACTTCTGTACAAGCAGCTGCTTGAGGGGTTATTTATTTTTTAATGTATGATGGGGGAAATGCACATAGTATTTTATTAGTAACTATAAAACATAAAAAGTATTTGTCTTTTAGTTCTTAAATTTAAAAAGTTGCTTTTCTCTCGCTCCTCTGAAAATAGTGGGCATTGCTGTCAGCTACACGCCGAAATTTCTACCATACGCAGATCACTTGAAACATTCGTTAAAAGTTTTGAAGTTTCAATATATAGTAATCTCTAATGATATAAATTAAAACTACCTTTGAAAATGCGAATTATATTTCATTAGTAACCAACTAAAAAAGAGATTTCCAATTATCTCTTAAAACAAAACCGTTTCGTTCCTTACCTACCTTGGGTTTAGGGCCAACTCATTGTTGTCAATGGAATTTTCAAGATTTTCAGATTCCACCACCAAAATTTTAAATTTTTTGCATAACTCATCGTTTGCAATATTCATTTTAAATTTTATGATTTTTCGAAATTTTCCCACCGTTAGAGAGCGCAATTATAGCTTTTGGGAAATTCGCAAAATGCAAATTGTAATATTTCATCATACCTGTCCAACCCAAAAGCTATTAATTTATAGCCCGTTAATTTATCAAAGCCCGTTAATTTATCTTTAAAAACATACACTTTTCTGTTAAAACAAAAAAGGTTGCATTCACCTTCCCCTCTGGGTCTAAAAGGTCAGGTAATTGTTGCCAATGGTAACTTTGTAGCCTTCACATTTCAACACCAAAATTTCAAACTTCTAACATAACTACTTCGTTTGGAATATTCGTTTGATATTTTGCAATTTTCAACTTTTTCTACCGTTAGAGGGCGCAGTTAAAACTTTTGGGATATTCAAAAAATGCAAATCGTAATATATCATTAATACCTATCTAACATAAAAAGAATTTTTTACTTATCTGTATAAACCAAAAAGTTCGATGTCTACAGAAAGACAGACAAGAAAGCAGAATCATATCTTTTTTTTTAAAAAAGCCGTAAAATTTACTTTTCCTTTTGTAACCTTTTTCTGAAGTGCTTCCGATCATTAACACTGAAAAATGTATGAAATATCACCCTACCCTTTTCCGGAATCCATAAGTACCGTGCAATCCATTCAGGTATGCACGCTAAACAATCCGAGCGACGACAAAACATGGCGTCTAATTTTGAGATGGCCAACCTCTACCTAAATAGGGCCTCTAGATATAATAAAGGGGAATTAGATAATGCATTGGCAACGAAACCGTGACCTCAGCAATGGAGGTAGGAAAGAAGAGGAGACGCCCACAGCACTTAACGCTGATGCTAGAACGATTGCACGGCATCCATGTTGTTCTATTCAAAATATTAGCTCTAACTGTAGTAAGAGAACGATTTCTGCTGTGATAAAAGTTGACGATTTGAGTTTTTTTTATTATAGCTGGCTGTTCTGCATTATGCTGTAAATTGCCCTTCAAAGCAGGTGCCGGAAATTACATTTCACTGTTAAATTTATCAAATATATCAAAAATAAACTAAATATATAAGTGCAAACATCTTTCTGTTACATTTATGCCGTTATGAAATCTGAGTTTTAATTCCATTTAGAAACCTTTCTGAATTTAAGCATATTTCTCCATTTCTTTAGGTTTAATCCAATAATGAACAGTGATTAAATATGAACATGATTTTATGATATTGATATTCTTTTTGATTTTAAATTTAAGGAGATGTTTGATGTTGAGAATGGAAATTCTTTTTCTCCTTTATCGACAATTAGGTCTAGAAACCTTAATAAATATTTTTGCTTCATAACTGAAATTTTTGTTTAGGTTCTTATTTAAAGTAGGTTATGTGCTTTAATCAAACTGTAATCATAATATATTAAAGATATTTTCATTTGATTCTGGAATTTCAGAATGTATTCTTATGCAAATTTACAGAGGAATTTGCATTATTTCACTTTATCAAAGTGCGCCATTTTTTCACACAGTGAAGTAAGGGCTCAGAGAAGATTGGCTAAGTTGTCCCATTTGGTAGGTCACTCATAGGCCACAAGGCCATCTCTTTTGGGAGACAAATGGAAGCTTCCCGTCAAGGTCATCCAGAGTTTTGTTTAACGTGCACAGGTGGACTCTAGTCCCACACAGAGCCATGGTTTAATGTCCCATCTGATGGATGGCATTCTTTCCAGTACATTGAGAAAATTTACTGATGAAATAAAAGGGCTCAGATCTCCTACTAAATAAATTAAATAAATGCTTAAAAGAAAATTAGCTTCACTTCTTTGGGCTTTAATTTTTAATTTAAAAAGGCCTAATTAAATTCGCTTTTTTCCACAAGTAATTTGAATATATATACAGGGTGAATCTGAAAAAGTGGGCAAAACTTTACGGGGTGGTAGAACGCAGCTATACGAGCAATATTCGTCCTAGAATGTATGGTCGGAACGCAAGCGGTGAGAAGTTAAAAGGTAGTTTTCCACTGTCACATTTAAAGAATGAACACAAGAAGGAGAGGAGATACTCTGTGCCTCACTTGCATTCCCGTCCGCCGCACCGTACACAAAGTGCATATCCGCCATTTCGTGGTTAGTATAACCAGCCATCCTCTCGGCAATCCACGGTAGAAATGCCGTTGGGTGCGAGGACCGACCCTTTTATACCATTTCCAACGCCACCTAGCGGCTCGCCGTTTGCGTTCCGCCCATACTTTCTATGACGAATATTGCTTGTATAGCTGCGTCTACCACCCCGTAAAGTTTTGCCCACTTTTTCAGATTCACCCTGTATATATAAATATATTTGGATATATCATATAGATTTTAGTTTTATTTATTTTCACCACAAAATTAATAATGTTTATCTTATGATAAAAAGTATCTGTTAATAAAAATTATATTTATTCCTTTGCAAATTTTATTGAAATTTGAAAAAAATGCATAAAATAAAAATTTTTGCTGTTTTATCTTTGTATTACTGAATTATCTATATATACCTTAATGTGGTTGGCCTTCTCAGCTGAATAAAAAATATGCAGAAAAATTCATGAAATAAATTTCCCTGGTACGAGTCCCAAATATCTTCGCTTTGAGATTTATATCTGCTAACTCCAACCTGCTCTCTGCCAGAAAGGTTACACCAATGGACTTGGAAAGGCTGCTTTCCATCAAATGGGTCATTAAGTCATGGCCCCAGGTACAGGAGAGCCATACATTGTGCACAATAAGAACACAATGAATGGTCTTGACGAGAGTATGTCATGTGTCTCCTAACAGCTATCCAGTAGGTTCAGATATCCAGCAGGCTCAGAGGCTATCCAGTAGCTCAGAGTATCTCTAACAGCTATCCAGTATCTCTAACAGCTATCCAGTAGGCTCAGAGGAGGTTGCGGGAAGGGTCCCGCAACCTCCTCTGAGCCATTGGGGGTGGGGGTACTTCTGAACTGGCCATTAAGCCCATTGTATGCACAAGGGTGCTACTTAGAGATAAAACACTCCAATAGCTCTCCTACATACAGGATCACAGCTCAATGTTCCATATGACGGACGGTAGCCTTTTTAAGGCTATCATCTTTTTAAGGATATATTTAAAGAGTCCCCTTTCTCACGAAGAGCTAGGTGAAGTTTAGTGGAGATAAATCTAGAAGTTGGCACAGTTGGAACATACAAATTGAAATTTCAGAAAGATAAAAAACAGCAGCGAGTGCCATAGTTCATTAACATGTTTTTTTTCACTTTCTTTCCCCTTTAATAGGAAAGATCTCAGGAAAACACATTTTGTTGCACGTACCAAAAGATCTAATTATATAAATTTCACCAAAGATTAAAGTATCGAAAAATTCCAAGAAATTTGTAGTTGCTACTGTTGTGATTTGTAGATTAGTGGTTTTAATCTCGTTAAATTCACTTTTTTTAATAGTTTTTGTAGAAAACAATTTTGTTACCATAGGAAACAGCATGTTGCATTCGGGATTTTGATATTTCAATTCTGCTATTATATATTACTAGGCCCGAAATAAAAAATAATAAGAATAAGGCAGGGGGGTAGAAAAAAAGGTACAATATTTGATTCCAAGGGACGTAATTGAGCCGAAAAATGAGAGAGCAAGAGACTGAATTCCATTGCAGTATAACACTTCCCGCTCAGTTTTGTCTATAAAAATGGCCTTTGACCCAACAACAATTCATGAAATATTCACAAATTTACAATTTTTTTTGCCTCCGTTACCCTTAGAAGAATTCTCAAAAAAAGGGGGGAGGCATTGGTCCCTTGCCTCCCCCTAGATTCGGCTCTTTATAATACGTATTTGCTATGTACTCTTTATTAATGCTTTTAGGGAATAAACTGTTTTGAACTCTTTATTGGTAACACATATTAGTAAAATTTCAAAAATTATGTAATCGTTTCTTTTGTTATTGTTTTATTCATTGAAATTTGTCTATTTGTATGAAACGTTTGGGATAATCAAAGAAAAGTTATGTAACGGAAAAGGTATGTAATACTCTGCTACAGCTATTCGATACAGCAATATTCATTGTCAAAAATATGTATATTACACAGAAAAAATGTAAATGCACTTTTCTGAGATATAGAATTAATAGTAAAAATAATGTGTATCATAGTAGAAGCGAGCAAAGTATGCGAAAAGTAGGCTTGATTGTGGCAGTAAAAGGTTTCTTTTGAAGCATCAACATGGCCACCACCCTGATGCGGGTCTTCTAGGCCTTGGACAGGGAAAGCGCATTAGGGCGTCTCCTCTCATTCTTACCCGTGACCCCAGCTTCCTTTGCTGGAGACCACCATGATGGTGGTAAAAAGCTTGCTACTGCAGGTAATTCTCATTAAACTGAACTTGTTTAAAAATTGCTAAATTGCGTTTTCATTGTATATTTCAACTTTGGCAGCAATAGTCATAAACTAATTTTATCATAACAGCTGTTTCATGTTTCTGGCAAAAGAAAACTTTTGATTCATTAATAACAGATCTTCAAAGCTAACAGCTTACAATGTTAACAAGTTGTTAATCAAATGAAAGCTAGATAGAGAATGCAACTCATAACGGTAAACCTGCAGCTTTGATCGCTCAGCCGCTATATGGTTTGATGCCAGACAATGGACACGTCGCGTCAAGTATCCCAAGCAGATTTCAGAGTACTGAATTTTAATTTCTCAAATAACTTCATAATACTTATTAAAACAGAATTTTAATGTTTATAGGAAAATGCAGTCCTGGATCTGGGGGAAAAACGAGTTGATGGGGCCTTCGAAACAGTCGAGCTGATAAAAATGTAGGTGGGGAGGGGACAAGAAACTAGACTTACAATTCAGTATAACATTTAAACCCCACCCACCCCCCAGGTTTACAGCTATTAAAAATTTGAAAAATGCGTGAAATATAAATAAGTTTAATGATATCTGCCTCTATTACCTTTAATAAGATTTTTTGGGCGGTGCCCTTTTGATCCGCCCCTGAGAAAATGACTTTTTTTTTTATACTGAAATGGATTTAAAAATATTTTTTCATATTAAAACTAGGGAAAATTGATCATTCCTGAAATGTGTTTTATAACAAAAGGGTAAAGTCGGAAAATTTAGTGTCTTACTAAAATACTATACATATGAATAAAGAATACGCAAATGTGAAACTGTTAGGTTTGCAAAAATTGGGTAATATATGCGAATATTTAAAAAAAATTATACCAATAAAATTTCTTTTAGACCACTGATCAGCAATAACTGATACTCTGGACATAAACCAAGCATAAAATATAACCAATACTCAAAATTGTTTTTAAAAAATATATATATATACTAAAGACTAAATTAATATACATACAAATGGGGTGTTAACTAACTTAAAATTATCGCAAAAATGTGAAGAGAATAACTGTAACCGCATTCAAGTTCTGGGTCTAAGTTGTGATGGCGCCGCCATCGCCTCATGATTATCATGGGCCCTATGGGAGTTGCACATCTGTACCTTCCTTTTTCTGTGCCTCAAATCCGAACCTTTCCCTTTCGACCACTGCCAGTTATAGACGTGCGTCACTGAGCTTCCGATTTTCCCTTCGAATACGATTTTTTGCTCACTCTTTGGCTCAGTCGATTTCTGTACTGCTTTCCCAATGTTTCCAGCACATGGGGTCCTGCTGCTTCCTGCTGATAGCTTTACTGCTTTATCTTGTTTTATATGTGCATTTTTCTTTCAGTGATTTGTCTGGTGCATTTAGGTAAGTACTCTCTTTCCTTTTGTTTTCTTAGTTTTTGTATTACTGTTGTTTTTTTTTGCTTTTCTGAGTGTATCTATTTGCTTAGTCCTCAGGAATGATACATTCATCCCAGGGAATTGAGCGAAAGAAAGGAGGGTCTATGAGCTCACCTGAATCTGTGCCCACAGACCCTCCTACAAAGTGTACTGTCCCCAAATCATTACAATATTTTACCAAAAAGACCACCAGCACTTTGCGTTAAAGGATTCTGTGGACCTATTCCAGGGAGAGGGGAATCTCCCCTGGCTTCCCTGACAAGAAATCTTGCCCCTTGTGCTCTCTCTTTGTGCCAAGGGGAAAGACTCTCTTAAGGCTCACCCTGGAGCAGGACCACAGGGAGCTGTAGTCCTGCTCCAGGCCCCTCAGGCATTGCATCTGAGATGTCAGGTCTCTCCACTGCTGTTTCTAAGAGTGGTCAGACCTCCAATTTACTGGCTATGCCCAGGTTTCCTCTTCTCCTGTCACCTAGACATCCACTTCTTCAGTTGTTTCTGATGGGGCCCCCATGCTACTGCTGCACCATCACCTGTTCCTGAGAGTGTTGCAGCTGCCCCTTTTTCTACCACCCCCCATTGTTAGATATGCCTGAGGTTGAGCAGCCACTCATCGACTTATCCTACATCATGGATGTCGATCTCAAGTTGCCCGAGATCAGTGATGATGGATTCGTCATTGTGAGCCACAAGAGAAAGAGCACTACTGTCCACTCTATGGCTGGCACCAAGCATGGGAAGATACCTCTTCCGAGCTCTGTGGTTGGTGACACCCCCACTGCCCCCTCCACCTAAGAAGGCCATATGCAGCAGGCATTTCTATGACCCCTCAGTCAACTTTGCCAGTACCACAAGGGGTCATGTGACCCCTGCTGCTGCCATGGAAGTAGTGCCAGTGGAGATGCCTGTGCTTCAAGCACAGGTAACTACTGCTGTCCCTGCTCCTCTGGTGCGTTATCCTTATGAGGAGATGCCCTCTGCTCCTCTTATTGAGGCTTCCTGTACTGCAGGTATCTCCATGGTGCAGGATTCCACCTCAACCTTCGCGGTGGACTTCTGTCCCATTCAGGCGAAGAAGGTAAAGAGGGCTAGAAAGAGCAGGGCTGCTCGTTGCCTGATCCGAAGAAGCCCTCCTCCTTCTTGATGCATCAGGACTTCAGGAAGGACCACAGGGATATGATCCTACTGCCCACCATTCTCTTTCTACTTGTGGATTCATCAAGTTTGTTACTTCCACCCTGACTGAGGAATCTCGACATAGAACTTTGATGATCCTCAACCAACTGGCTTTCGTCATCTCATACTTTGTGGACTGCTAGACACTCTGTGTTGACTAGCTTTTCTCCAAGGTTTCCTCTTCTCACCCCGATATGAACATGGCCACTGGAGTGTCTAGCGTCCCTACGATCCTACAGTGCAGGGTCTTCAGGAGCAAGGCTGCTGACCTTGGGAACTACATCACCATCATGCCAGTTCCCATCCTTGTTCTTTGTGAGGTCAGCCTCCCCATTTATTATGTCTTCAAGCTCTATATAGTGCGAATGAGCAAGAGTCATCTGCTCTCCCACAATGAAGTGATTTTTGTGCAAACAAGAATTGCATACACCATGCTATTGATCTCACTTTCACTGATGCAAACAGTGATTTCATAGCATGCCACATACCGGCTAAACAGCCATGATATCACTCTGATATCCTGTTACATGCAGCCTTCCACTGGCTTTCCTGTATTCACCTTACAGATATTCTATTGCAGTTCCTCAGCCCTGGATTCTCTGTGGGGACCTAAATGCCCATAGGCCATCCTGGGGTGGAGGCATCAGTGATCAGAGAGGAGAGGATATTGATAATGTCACCTTGCTGCACAATCTTTTTATCGCCAATGATGGCTTGCCCACATTCTACAGATCTCCAAATACCTACAGCTCCATAGACCTCACCCTCTGTTTTTATAGCATTGGTCAAAGCCTCAGCTGGTTGGTTGACCCTGATACCTTGGCAATGATCACTTCCTGCTGCACATTTCCTTGCATTCCAAGGGATGTGCAGCTCTGAGAAGAACGTTAAAGCTTACTGGCAGCTCTTTCAGCAGATCTAGTCTGAAGGACTCGCTCCCATCGATGCTACAGATCTCACTGCAGTGACAGAGGCTGTCACTATTGACTCTGATACCTGCACTGCTATGATCTCGACACCCAGCCATCTTTCCCCTCTGGATATCCACTACAAGCAGCTACATACCATTCGCTGTTGAGCTGAAAGGCACGCCCTCCACTCTGGTAGATTTCTAGACATTCTCCATGCTAGAAGGCTACATGCTGCAATCAGAAGGTAGGTGAACCACTGTGAAAGGTTCAGATGCCAATTTTTCTGCTCCAGCATCAATGTCTTCACCTCTTCTGGGACGGTCTGGAGATTCATCAGGAACTTGACAGGGAAACCACTGCCCTCCCTTTCCACAACCTTGCCTTGTCCCGTGGGGTGTATTTAGCTGCCACCACTAACGACTTCTTGCAGCACCTCTACTCTTCCCTTATGCTTCACTGGTGACTGATCAAGATACGTCTCAGTAGCCTTGGTCTGGGGCTGAGACTTGCTATAATGATCCTTTCACCTTGCAGGAACCTCCAAGCCCTCTGCAATAGAGGCTTGGAAGTGCACCTCAGTCCCAGGCCCTGATGGATCAGCTATACTCAGTTAGCTAACCTGTCATCTTAGGCTCTCCCTGTGCTTCATAAGGCCTTCAGTCACTCTTGGACCACCTCCATGGTATCTGATTTCTGGAAGGCAACACACATCGTGCCTATCTTGATCAGGGAAAACCAATCACTGAGCTGTCCTCTTACAGTCCCATTGCTTTGTCATCTTGCCTATGAAAGATCCTAGAGAGACTGGTCCTTGGACGCCTAGAATGGTATTTAGAGTCCAAGGGTCTACTCCCTGACAGCCTCTCAGGTTTCCACAAAAGGAGGCGCACATCTGAAGTCTTATCTACCAGGGAGGCGCACGTTCTGATAATCTTATCTGCCGTTGACCAGGTACTGTCCTAGGGACAGACTAAAGTTGCTGTCTTCTTCGACATTCAAAAGGCATTTGACTCCCTACCCCCACTCGGATATTCTCTGCAGCCTTCATGATCTCGGTCTCAGAGGCAATATCAGTCACTGGATCATGACATACCTCTACAACAGGACGGTTTACATCAAGCTGGGCAACAAGTTCAGTGCTTCCCCCCACTATAAAACATGGAGTACCTCAAAGTGGTGTCCTTAGCCTGATGCTTCTGAACATCTTGCAGTCAGGCCTACCCTCTCGACTCAAGTGGATATTTCCATCTATGCAGACGACATCTGTGTCTGGTTCTCTAGCCAGGACCCCTCCTATGCTCAGCTCAAGATGAAAAGAGCTGTGGCCATGGTGGTCAAGTTCTTTGACAACCTCAGCGTCACTCTTTCCACCAATGTGTGGCCATTTTTCTCACAAAGAACTGCCTTCCACCCACCTTCCTAGGCCTCATGCTTGGACCAGGTGACACCAAGGTCGTGAAACAATATAAGTTCTTTCGTGTCATCCTGGACGACAGGATGACCTGGGGATCTAACATCCAGCATCTTAAGACAGTTGCCACTGTGCAGAGAAATATACTGCTTTTGTTGCTGATACCCACTGGGGAAGTTTCTGCAAGTCCCTCCTGATCTTAAACCAGCATTTGCTCCTCTCTTAACTACATTGGTTACCTTCTGAGTAATGCCTATGCTTCACTGCTGAGCAAGTTGGCCACTGTCCATATTATATCTCTGTGCCTCTGTTTAAGACTCTGTCCTAACACACCAAATGCGTCTTTCAGAGCAGAGACTGATGACATGCCTTTCCACCTGCATCAGAAGAGAGATATATTGTGTCATCTCTCTAGGTTCAACTCCCTCTACTATAACCATGAGCTTCTCAGGAAGTTGCAACACAGACCAGACTCTTCCATCGCCATGTCTACCACTGACTTCTATGACCGAGTTCTCCCTGCTAGCTCCACTGCTGGTAATACTCTCTTTCCAGAGCTTCCACCCTGGAGGAACAGTGATCATATGATCAATGTCACTGTTCTTTCTCTAGGTCGAAAGAGCGATTCAGATCCAGTGGCCATCAGGCTTCTCTCCACCTTCTATGTCACTGCATGATATGAGAGATGTACTGAGGTCTACACTGACAGATCTGTAGATAGGGAGAGACGGTGTGCTGCCTCTGCCTTTGTCATCCCCAATATTGATATCATCAGAGGCTTCCATCTCCCGTATCTCACTTGCTCCACCTGTGCTGAGCTTTATGCTATCTTTGAGCTGTAACTTTCATCTGCAGCTTCAAGAGTGGCAACTTTGTCATTCTCTGTGACTCGAAGTCAGCCTTACAAGCCCTCCAGAAGAGAAACAGCAAGAGTTGCAACCCCTTCCTCATTCAGAAGATCATGGAGACATGCTCCAAGGTCATTTCCACTGATATCATGATCCATTTCCAGTGGATCCCCTCCTATATAGGGATATCTGGCAATGAGCTTGCTGATCAGACCGTGAAAGAGGCCCTTGAGAATCAGAGATATATAACTAATTACCCTGTCTCTCTCTCAGTGACTGCAAGAGTTTTATCTCAGAACTGATGATCCAATGTCGTCTTGCCCGTTGGCAGAGGGAATCCAGTTGTTCCTCTTTCAAGTATCTGGTAGGTCCTTCTATCACTGCTCCTAATTTTGGAGACCTTCGCAGATCTGAGGAGACCCTCCTGCATCGTCTCTGAGTTGGTGTCATCTACAACAACTGTACGTTTCACGCTCTCAGTAGAGTGTACAGTCCTAACTGTGCTACATACAGCACACCTGAGACTGTATCTCCCATGCTGCTGAACTGCTCCTTCTACAATGCTGAAAGAGAAGCTTTGTTTTGGGAGCTTCATGCTATCAGAACCACAGACTATTCCATCACCTCCCTTCTTGGTGACCACCGGAACATGAAGCTACAGCGAACAGGTTTGCGACTGGTCACTGATTTCTTTCAGAACATTGGCCTCTTCTGCAAGGTCTGTCTCTTTCACTTTAATGAGATTAATATAGTTAATAGTTCTGAGAGATAGCTGAGAGGTAGTATCTTCTACCTCTGCCATCTCGCTCTCCTGTTGTTGTAATGGTTCACCCATTCACTTTTACTTTTCCTTAACCAATTTTATTTGCGTTATATTTATCACTTTGGGGATTATTTCATTTGGACAAATCACATTTGTCTCTTCCGAGCTGCTGAAGTAGTTGCGCATGCGCAACTCCGACTTTTGATTGAGAGACGTTAAGGATACGACCCCTATTGCATCATAGCTAGTGCACGATCGTAAGATTATGCAAAGGTTTTTCCCCAGTGTGCAAAAGACACGTGCCGATTTGTACACCACGTGTATCTAAGTGATGTGAAGTCACGGAGTTGAATTATAGTAGAGAGAATATTCTGTTGGAGTAGAAAGGTAGTGAAGGAGGAAGACATTAGTAGTCAATTTTTGTGAGTTCTATTTAGAGATGGAGCTTTTTTTTATTATCCTAACTTTTGTATTCATCAGCTGAATTGGTGAGTCTTTGAATATTTTGGAAATAAACTTTGTTTGTTATATGAATATTTGACTTTAGCAACTTTTTCATCTTGAGCATCGATTAGTGATTTTGATTTAAATATAATTTTAATTAAACTTGACAATCTTTTTTTTAATTGTTGTTTGATAAGTAGCGCTATATACATAACGAACCTTATTTCAAATTTATTTGGCAAGTTAATATTACCTGGTGCCCGATAAGCTATCCGGAGTTGGAATATATTTTGGATCAGACAAAAGGTCCAACTTGTGAAAGCTACAATCTTTGGAGCGTTATATTGTGACTGGTGTAGGGAGCCCTCATTGGATGCTACTTTTCCTATGAACTCACAACACCTTGAACCTAGAACAAAAGGGTGGTAAATATAGTCACTGTTTATGAGTCATATGTGAAATATTTTGAAGGTAGGTGTTTTTAGTGACAAAAAATTAATTTAAAAATAATCTATCTTTCTATACAGCGCTATAAAGTAGAAAATAAACCTGAAGCATATCAATGGTGCAAGCACTCATTGAGTTCATATTCACTTCAAAGGAAGATACCATGCTGATTTACCTACACAACAAGATTGCCGGCACCCTGTCTTCCTTTGAAGTAAATACGAACTCAGTGACTGATTGCACCATCGATATGTTTTAGTTTTATTTTCTACTTTTTGGGGCCATATAGGAAGACAGCAATTTTATAATTTTTTAAATTATTTATATACCTTTCTTTTTCTGTAATTTGTTGGAAATCTTGTATAATCTGTAGTTTGCATTTGAATTTTATGTAGTTACTTCCTGTTGGGGTATAAGTAATTTTGTAAATCTCATAGACATTATTTGCTGTAGTATCAGCTATTTCATTTTCAAGTACAGTAAACCCTGCATGTTCACCAGTTCCATTTGGGCGAATTCGAATCGATGCGAACTATTTTTAATGCCCCCATTTTTTCGTGTGAAAATTCTAAGAAGCACATAATTGCACAGAATATGTAAGAAGTGAACTAAAAACATTTGTGTAACAATATGCACTACAGGTAAAAAAATTGCAACACATGGAAGGATTAATGCCATTTTATTGAAATGCAGGCAGCTATTAGCATCCATTGAGATGTGTGATTGATTACATTCTGAAACAAAATATGGAAAATTACCACTTTACCTACCCAGTAAAGTGGTATAGTTAATATGATGTTGAACCACCCTGCACAACAATGCATTCATGAACACTGTGGGGAAGGCTATCGTACAGCTCTATAATGTTCTCCCGACGCCAAATAGCGCGAAATCACTGTTCAATTTCAAACACCAAATAGCGCGAAGTCACTGCTCCATTTCAGCGACAGTGATTGCGCACTTCTTGAGTGTTGTTGGAGCCATCAGCCCATCATGTCCCAGATGTGTTCATTAGGTGAAAGGTCCTGCGAACATGCTACCTGAACGTTTTGCTTGTGTAGACACTGCATACTAATGCAGGCTGTGTGGGGATAAGCATTATCTTTCTCGTAAAAGGTTGTGTGCTGTTGAACAAATGAGAAGCCATTGGCTGCAAAATGTTGGTAACATATCATTGGGCAGTTAGAGATCCCCTTATGATGACCAGTTCTAATCGAGATGTCCGACTAATGACACCCCACACCAAGACACCAGGTGCTGGAGCAGTCTGATGATGTCGCATGCATTGGTGGTGTTCCTTTTCCCTGAATGATGGTGAACACATTGTCTACCACCATGCTGACCAAGACAAAAACGAGATTCGTCACTAAACATCAGGGAACTCCATTCTTGTTCGTTCCAGTTCTGTCTGAGGCGACACCACTGAATACACGTTTGCATGTGTGTGTGTGTGGGGGGGGGGGGGGGGGGCAAATGCAATGCCAGAAGAGAGGCTCGCACTGAAAACTGTAAAAGCCTGTTGTTTACCATCCGCCTGGTAGGTATTTGGTATGTTACCTGCTATTATTTGCATTTGCGTTGTAGTCGCGAATCTGTCACACAATGCCATGTGTCGCAAATCGCAGTTCTATCATTTTGTGGTCATATGTTGTCTTCCTGATCCTTATCAGAGTGTGCTGGATCCTTCTTGAACCCACTGGCGCCATGTATGTACGATGATGCTTGGATTGCAGCTGATAAGGTTGGCCACATCTCTGTATAACAAACCAGCTTCTCTAAGGCCGGGGGGCGGGGTGGCTCAGTCGGTAGCACGCCAGGCTCGTAATCTGTAGTTCCCAGGTTCGAGTCCCAGCTGGGTCAGCGTTGAGATTTATCTCCGCAAATTTTCCCCGCCCTGCCCAGGATCAGTAGGGGACACCGATGGGCTTGAAAAGGCCGCCGTCCGTCGGATGGGACGTTAAGCCGTGGCCCCGTGTGAGGGAGAGCCATACCCTGTGCACGTAAAAGAACACGCTGGATGGCCTCGACGGGAGGCTACCATCTGTCTCCCAAGAGCTGTTCCAGTGGGTCCCCTCCCCTAACCTTCTCTGAGCCTTCGGGGTCCTTGTGGCCTGGCCATTTAGCCCATGGTGTGCAAAAAAGTGCCGCTCAGAGGTAAAACAATCCAATCATGCGGCCGATGATTCTTCCGCACTCAAAGTCTGTTAACTGTTGGTACGACTGTTCATGTCTGTATAAGGGCATCTTTAGTGGCTTAGAACAATTTCCACAACGTTTAGTCAACCACAGAGCTTTGGTTGCCTTTATCTGTGTTTGACTGATCCGCACCTGTGACGTCAGATCACGCCTATTTAATCGTTTCGATCATACTGCATACCTCATCATTTCCATGTATTTCCATATACTATTGCCTCCCTAAATTTCGCCACATTTTCATAACTTCTTGCAAGTTCTGCATTTTTTATTTCCTGTAGTGTATTAATTTCAACTGAGGTCATCGAGTGAGAAGTAAGCTAAAATAGATTTTGCCAATGGGTATAAATTTTATTTGCAACATTTGCAAAATATCACACCTGTCTTAATTTCCAAAGTAATCACAACGACTACATATACCCAGTACATTATCACTATTGTGCTGCATTTAGGGTATTGTTATAAATTTAATGGATGGAAACTGAACATGTGTTCAAAAGAATATTTAGCAGAAACAATTCTAAAATAAAGTGATTTATTATATTAAACATTTTTATAAGCTAAATTCAGCTAACACAAATCTCTATCATCATTAGTATGAAAATAAACCATCAGAAGAATATATCACCTTATCACTGTTACTACAAATAATCGTTTCTTTAGAATTCTTACAATCCCTACTAAAAGCATAAAATAAGACTTTTTACGATATTCAATATGTGGCACAATCATATTTGCTAATAAACCTGTAATCTACCATGAGTATCCTTACGAATTCCTTAAATAAACTAAATATAACCATACACCAAATGACTTTCTTCTAGATTTTTAATCATCGAGTACTTCAAAACTGCACTAAGCATACTGGTCTCTCAGAACCAATTCTTTTCAGACGTTGATCACGACACATCAGACGATGAATTCTTCCTACAGAAAAGTTAAAGTCAGTTCTACTTGTTCGACTAACTTTCACGTCCTTGCCGAATCTCTAAGTATTTTCAGAAACTTCCTAACGACAATTTTTATGCTAATTCGCTTAGTGCAAAAGAAATACCTGCATTCCAGCACTAACAACTTTTTTATTCTTCCTAGAACAACGTTAGATTTCGAGTTCTACTGTTCTTATTCACTAGTGACGTAATTCTCAGGCTGAAGTACACGCGTGCATCAAAATGATACAGCACATCACGTTTTCATTTTTGGTCGTAAGAGTATAGATGATAAAGATGTGGTTACCAACACATCTTTGACTCACTTTTGCGCAATTTTTAAAGGATATAATCCAACGCTAGATATCCATTGATTTGCACTGTTGTCCACACATATGTCCACTGTTTGGTTACAAAGTTACAAAGGTTACTAGTTACAAAACGAAGGTTACTAGTTACAACAAAGGTTACAAAGTTTACAAAACAAAGGTTACTAGTTACACTGTAGGTCTTTTGTAGAGTCTTGAAATATGTGGATATCCAATGAAAAATATCCAAAATTATTTCTCAACACGTTTTGGCTGCTGGGCTGCTATCTTCAGGAATGCTAGTTATTTGAGTGTTATTTAGGTTATACCCACATGCTTGTAACTGCACATGCGATTCTTTTCCCTCTCTCTGCTTCATGTTCGTGTCACTGCCAACCCCCCACCACCACTATCACTTGTAGTAGTGGTGGGGGGGGGGGTTGGCAGCAGTTTGGGTCTGCAATCTTGTTGCTCATCGTTTGTTGATGTTTCAGAAGAGGAAATGTTTCGGACTTGTGCCGCTGTAATACCTTTAATTTTTTGTTTGTTGAATTTTTTTCTTTGCTGGTCAAGTAATAATTTCCATTGTGTTTGGGGTGATATGTTTCGTCATTGGAACAATGTTCTCTCTTTTGATATATGATCATTTGCTCCTCGACATCCAGTTGAAAATTTTTTAGTGGTTCAGTAATGATTTTGGCGTTTTCATAATCAGGTTGCTGTCTTGCTTGTTCTGTCACTCTAGCAAGGGAGGTGATTTCTCAAAGTATGGCTTTCATTCTGTGTTGCTGTCAAGTTTTATTCCTATTTTGTATACACTGCCAGTTATTTGTTTTCTGTCCGTGTCTGTTTTTATTATATTTAATATGGTTGGGGAGCTGGCTATGGTGCTTGATACCCATAAGGTTTCATTACGGCATGGTGTTGACTAACCATGTGATATTCGGTATGCTTTTCGTAAATTTTAGTTTTTCTGCATTGGGAGTGGGTTCTGTTGCTCAGTTTATTGTACTTTTAGCCATATTTTCGATGTCGTTGATCTATTTCCATGGGTATCTTGCATTTAGTGCCGTTTCATAAATGTTTCTTCTTTCTGCTTCATGGAATTTTCTGGATGTGGAGTATTTGCCGTTTCTTCTAAAAGCAGTTTTTATTGCCAGTTTTTTATAGTTTAGGGGTTGGCTTGAATTATATGGGATAAGGATAGTTGGTGCAGACGGTTTATGATATACTTTGACGTCCAATTTATGGCTTCTTCGATGTATCTTCATCTTATCAAGGAACGGCATTTTTCGTTGTTTTTCGTTTTCAAAGGTAAATTTTATGGTGGAAAGGATTTATTTTAGTTCTTCTTGCATCTGTTCCAGGTTTGTGGTTTGGTGGTTGTAAATGACCAAGATGTCATCTACAAATCGACCCCAGTATTTAAATTGGTATGCTGGATATTTCAGCACTAAGTCTTCAATATGCATAAGTGCAATATCCGCTAAGAAGGATTATAGAGGGGAGTCCATTGGTATGCCTTGCTGCTGCTGGGAAATTTGGTCGTATATTTTAAAGTAATTCTGCTCGGCAATGAACTTTAGTGCTTTTATGACACCACAGGTCATTTGAGGTGGGGCCTCCATTGCAAGCTTCTATTCTTGCCTGTATAATATTTATTACTTTGCATACAGGTGTTCGTGGGAAAAGTGACGATGTCAAATGATGCCATTCGGTGTTCAGGCTCGATATTTATGCTTTTTAATTTTTGGTGAAGATCTATTGTAGCGGTGATTAAAAATTCTGTTGGTTCAAAATGTGACTGCAGATATAGGTACAGTACTTTTTCGAGTTTGATTGTTGGTGAGTGGCGTTTTGCTACTAGTGGGAAAAGCAGGATTCCTCCTTTATGAATTTTGGCTTTTACGAACAGCAATGGTATAACAGGATATATGGGTGGTTGGTATTCTAGCTGTATATCTCTAGATAGTATTTCGTGATTTTGGAAAAAAAAGCCAACTTCTTAATCCTTTTTTCTGTGGGAACCTTTCGGATTACTTTGCAATTTTGTTCTTTTAGAATTCACCAAACAAAAAATTAAAGGCATTACAACGGCACAATTCCGAAACATCAATAAACCGTGAGTAACAAGATTGCAGACACAAACTGCTGCCAACCACCTCCACCCCCTGCTGCGACACAAACACGAAGCAGAGTGAGGGAGAAGAAGCACATGCGCAGTTAGAAGAATGTGGATATAACCTCCGCAACACTCGAGAAACTAGCACTTCTGAAGGAGACTACCCAGCAGCTGAAACGTATTCTGTAATAACTATATTTTGCATTTTTTTCATTGGATATACACATATCCCAAGACTGTGCAAAAGACCTTCATTGCCCCTTTGTAACTAGTGCAGTGTCATCACAACTGAATATGGTGCTGCAAACTAGCACTGGAAGAAAGACAAAACCTAAACTATGGGCATACGTGTGGACAACAGTCAAATCAAGGGATATCTGGCATGGGATTATAACCTTTATAAAACTGGGCAAAAGTGGGTCAAAGATATGTAACCTCATCTTTATTGTCTGTACTCTAAATACAGAATAATAGTGATAATGTACTGAATATCAAACCTCTCTTTCACAGTTTGTAACTGTAAGAAATGATAAAATAGTAAAATCATTCGTTCTTCATGTGAATTGCAAATACGCTGAAAATATAATCCAAAATTCCTTGCTGCTTTGCGATTGTTGCAAGGAAGTCTCCTTTGAATCAAAGCTTGCCAGGTGTTACTATATATATATACACACATTGTTCTGTGGCAGTTCTTGCAACAAGCATAGTTTTATGATAGCAAAAGTTTACTTAATCGCTAATTATGAAAAAATGATAATTAATCTGTAAGAATCAGTCACTTATTTGCTACATATACTGCTGGAATTAACCCTACAATTATTGAGGGAATAGCAACAAGTACTGCTTGACACCCGATAAATCATCACCTCCCATAATTGCCAACATGGGGGCACCACGTAAGGCAAACCTCGTGCCTAAGGTGCTAAGGAATATTTCATTTGGAAAACTACATCTATATTGTTACAAAGCAAACTTTCACTAACATTTTTTTCTTAGAGTAGCAAATATATCAAATAAAAATGCTGAAGGAGGAAAATAAACATTCAACACATCTGAAATTCCAGATTATCATCCCCTGTTGTTCAGAAGCAACGAGCTGCAACAAGACTACAACAATTGGTTTGCTGCATTGCTACTCTAAGCACATTTCACAGCAGAGCGTGTATCTGGACCTGAATGGGGGTAGTAGCGACTCAGTGCTGTATACAAGAAGCCTTTCATTCTTCTTCCTACATTTTCTTTACAAATGGCCTGCACTATGAGAAAATGGGTTCGGTGCTAAGAAAGTTTTAGATGCTAAGAATGACCGGTTCTATGCATAATCACGGGATTAGTACACAGCTTTCCTTTCAATTTATGCCAACTGTCATTTACTCAACTATCATCACCTCAACTTAGAATAAAAAAATTGTGTCTATTATTCCGAAATAAAAAAAAAATAGCAGTACAGATACACTAGACCAGTGATTCCCAACCTTTTCTGGACCATCGCCCCCTTTAGAAGAGAACAAAAATTTCAACGCCCCCTAGTCCATAATAGTTAATTTTATATGAAATATTAAAATATTGTTGCATATTATCTGTATCTAATTTATCTGTTTATTTATCTATTAAAAATCATAAAGCAGAAATTAATAAAACGAACACCAAATGTACAATAAAATTATTTATTAAAATTTTAAAAATAAACACAGAATCAATGAGAAATAAAAAATAATGAGATAAAAACAAAATTAATAATAAATAAAAAAAATTAATGAGATGGTTGAGGCTGGTGGAGTGTTAACAATTTGTTAATGTCGGGTTCCAATTTCGTTAACAGCAATCGCAGATCGCCACATTCAGTGATGTGTAGTCTGTTCCTCTTCTTTGACAGTAAATTATCTACTGCACTGAATCCACGCTCAGCCATATAGGACGAAGGAAATGCGATTAAAAACTTCTGTACTATTGCCCACAATCCAGGGTAGAGAAATGGTATTGATTTTTGAAGCCAGAACTCTTGGTATCCATGTTTGAATTTTACTTTGAGTGCTTCGTTAGTCGTGAGTTCTAAGAGTTCCTCTTCCAAATTTGATGATTCTTCAGTATCTGTGTTTGCGAAAGGATCTAAAACCCAACTCGGTATATTCAAGTGTAAAATATCTTGGAAACGCTCCGTAAAATCAACATGAAGAACTTCCAAGTGTTGGCAGTAAGTAAGTAAATCTTCCGGTTTTGCAGAGACTGCTGATAATGTGGGAAAGTGGTTGTATTCACCTCTACCTAGATTTCGTTTGAATAGAAGAAGTTTTCCCGCAAAAGCAGCTATGACGTTTTTTGTTTTAATTAAATTCAACTCATCACCTTGCAATTGTAAATTAACTTGATTAAATATATTAAACGGGTCTGTCAAATAAGCGATGTCATTTTTTGACGTAATCAGGTTTTCGCGCAATTTTTCGTCTCTCTCTTCAAGAAAGTCCAGTACTGAGTCAAATAGATTGAAAAAACGATTCAGACAAACACCTTTATCGAGCCAACGTACTTCTGTGTGCAGCAGCAAGCGATTGTAATCTTCATCATTTTCATTACAAAGCTTACCAAATAATCGGTCATTCAATGAATTGCTTCTAATCTTATTGATTGCTTTAATAACGTAATGGAGCGACGTATGCAGACGTTCATTCAAATTTTTTGCAACCAAATGCTGACGATGAATAATACAATGTACAGCGAGTACATTTGGTACTGCTTGTTTCAAATGCGCTATGAAACCCTTATGACGCCCTGTCATTGCTGGAGCACCATCAGTAGCAGCAGACAAAATATTGCAAATAGGAATTTCTTTCTCTTGAAAAACTTTTGCATGGTATTAAATATAGATTCTCCCTTTGTATCAGATTCCAAATTTTTAGCAAATAACAACTCTTCATGAATTTTTTTCTTCTTTTATAAATCGTACGTATGATAAGAGAGAGCTTCGTTATTTGGTACAGTTGATTCATCGAGTTGAATGGAAAATTTGCAAGTCTTTAAGTAACCACATAATGATATTTCAACGTCTTTTGCCATTTCTTCTATTCTTCTTTGCACTGAAATATTACTGAGAGGAATTTTTTGATGATATCTGACGGTGTCTTATGATGAAGAACAGTTTTTAATATCTCTTTAACTGCCGGCAAAATTAATTCCTCGCCAATTGTGTGTGGTTTTCCTGCTTTTGCGATTAACAATGAAACGTTATATGAGGCTCGTAGTCCATCATCATCTTGTTTAGAAGACGACGCTAAAAGGTTTGACATAGTTAGCTGTTTTAAATATTGCTTTTCCAGTTCTTGAAAATAGGATAAATCTTTGTTCTTCTTATCAGCATGTATTTTATTTAAATGCTCTTGTAGCCTAGAAGGTTTCATATCTTCATTTGAAAATCTTTTCGGCAAATTAAACACATATGTAATGATTGGTTTGTAGGAGAGAACGTAAATCCATATTTCAAATACTCAATACTGTACTGCCGGCATTTCTTTTTAGTATTATGTAGATTCAGACATTTTCAAACACAAATTAACTTCTCAACAGATTTATAGATAGTTATAAAAATAATGTTTATAATGACTTCTAACATTTATCACTCACGACTATTTATCACGGCGAAGCACATAAAACTAATAAAACATTCCTAGAGCTATCGCTTTATAGATTTGATTTTGTGCACGCATTAACTTGTATGTTTGCGATGCCGGCGCACTTGCTCCGTAAACAAGTCATTTCAAGCTCCCATATTCTTGTCGAAACATGTTAAATTGCATGAACCGCGTGTTTGCCTACCAACTTGCAAGGACTTGTCACCGTCAATCTATTCTAAACTAAAACAAATTAGGTATAGGTATACCTAATGCTAATTTAAAAATTCTTATTAACGCGATAACAATAAGATAATTTACATAGCTAGATAAAATATTTATTCATGAAAACAGGTATTTTCAAAGTTTTTTTATATTAAAAAAAACCAATTTTAAAAAAATACTAAATACAATAAATTTATTATTATTATATTATTATTGCATCAAGGTTGATTTGCCTATCAGGACGGACACACATGTCCAACATAATTAGCCTGATATAGTAGTGCATGGTAAGGTATTGAATGAGATTACAATTATTGAAGTAGGAATAACATCTCAGGATAACCTGCAGACCCCTCGATGCGAGAGCCTGTCCGTGGTGAGGGGACCACCCTGTGAAGGTTCCGCTGGCTCGGTTACCTTCACAGGGTCCTAAATGCTAGCCCGCGCGTTTGCCGTGCGCGGAGACCCGTGTCCCTGGAAAGGAGGATCCTGGCTGTTGCTCAGGGGTCCCCGTCTTCTCTCCCCAGCTCATGACTGGTGGGGTCCCCTTTGGCCGTTTTGCCATTGGGGAGCCTGTCTGTTGCGGGGCTGGGCAGCGACTTCCAGGGCCGCTGCTATACACTGCTTTGACCTCTGCTTCAGGTAAATGGGAGGTCCTGGGGTGGCCCTCTCAGGATCAATCGGCTGGTGGGCTGGTCCTTCTAGGGTCAACTATGCAGGTTGGTGAGTAACCTTGTCCACCGTCTGGACAACGGTTTGCGAGTTTCCCCACACATTTACTAATTTTGTAGTTTTCTTTCTTTTGTGAGGCCAGCTCTTGCCTCACACTTTATTGCTTTGTTGTTTCTTTTCTTTTGTGGGAACTCCGACGAGTTTCCCAATATTTCTCTTTTCCTTTTCCTTTTTGTTTTGTAGTGAGGGCTTGGCTCACTGGCTGTGTGGGTATGGTGCCCGGGCAGCCCTGGCACCCAACTGGGCGTCCCCTTGTTGGACTCCATGGTGGGTGGGGACAACGGGCACTGAATCCTTTTAAACCAAACATGAGTTCTACAACTCATAATTCTCCGATCAATGCCGTGAAGAGGGCTCGCCATGAACCCCCAACTTCTTTGTCTTTGCCTTCGTCTTCGTGTGTGTCTCCATCTCCGAAGTTCCTGATCATCCACTCTACGGGTGATCTGGTTCTTGGAGACGTCCCCTATTTTTATAAACAAGGGTATTCAAGGTCTTGTGGGAGAGCCGAAATCTGTCAAGCGCCTAAGATCTGGTGACTTGCAGGTGGAGACTGCATGTTCCAAGCATTCGGAGCTTCTATTAAAGGTTACAGCGATTGGTGGAGTCGCTGTCGAAGTCACTCTGCACAAGACGCTCAATTCCTCCCGTGGTGTGATCTCGGAGTGGGGTCTCCTCAAGGTTTCTGAGGAGGAAATCCTCTCGAAGCTTTCGGCCCAGGGAGTGATCGCAGTCCACCGGGTTTCTTCACGCTGTAATGGAAAGTTAGAGCCCAGCCGGGTCATCGTTCTAACTTTCAACACACCACGCCTGCCTACTTCCATCAAGGCAGGATACTTACACTGCGAGGTGCGGTCATTTATCCCCAACCCTCTGCGTTGTTTTCAATGCCAGATGTTTGGCCATGCCCGCACCGCATGCCGGGGCAAGCCCACCTGTGCTCGTTGTGGCAGTCAGGATCACCTTGAACCTGACTGCACAGCAGAAAAGGCATGCTGTGTAAACTGCCGTGGTCAACATCCCGGCGTACTCCCGCGACTGTCCGAAGTGGCTGGAGGAGAAAGAGGTACAGCGCCTAAAGACCCTACACAACATCAGCTATCCAGAAGCGAGAAAGCTTGCTGCACCGCCTGCCCCACCTGGCAAGGTCTCCTATGCCGGTGCGGTGGTCGTAAAGCCCGTCGTTAAGATGGTTTTTGTGGCGGTGCAGACCGACATCAGTGTTCCACCAGCTGAATCTTTCTCGCCTGCTGTTAAGTACCTCTTGACGCAGGCGAAGCCGACGTTGGTGTCAATCTCGACATCGACAGCGGTTTCTATTCCTGTGTCTGTGCCTTCCACATCCACCTCTGGAAGGCCCCCTCCATCCCACCCACAGACAGCAAGACCTACAAAACCCAAGGGGCCCCCACCGGGGCCCAAAAAGAAGATTTTACCTCCTCGTTCGGCGGTCTCTGATCCATGTTGCTCGGACGACTGCGAGGACATGGACACCGACCGCCCTAATTTTCCAAAACCGTCGCTGGCGACGGTTAAAATAAATCGTAAGTCGTCTGCCACTTCTTCCAAGACCTGAGATGGCCACAATCCTTCCATCCTTCAATAAAACTGTCGTGGATTCCAGAGGAATATTGACGACATCAAGGTCCTCCTGCGGGTACACGAACCCCTCTGTGTGTGCCTTCAGAAGACATTCTTGCAGACAGCCAACAATCCCACTATCCTACACTTTTCTCTCATTCGCTGGGACCGGGATGGAGATGGTCCAGCTCAGGGGGTGTTGCCATCCTCGTGAGCAACCATTCTCCATTCCAGGTCATTCCCCTCTCTACACACTTAGAGGCGGTAGCCATCCGCCTCTTTGTGGGATTTTCGTTGACTGTCTGTTCTGTCTATCTCCCACCCGGAAGCATCGTTTTCCGGGATGATCTTGATGACCTCGTCTCGCAGCAGCCGTCCCCCTTCCTGATCATGGGGGACTTCAATGGCCACAGTCCGCTCTGGGGCAGTGCTGACACCAACGGGAGGGGCCGGGTCCTGGAGCAGTGTCTCCTGGATCCATCGCTCTCCCTGTTGAACACCGGTGTCAGTACCTACTTTCACACCCCATCCCGCACATTCACTGCCATTTAACTCACCATCTGCTCCTCCTCGATCCTTCCACTCTTTACATGGGAGGTCGAGGACAATCCATACGGAAGCGATCACCTCCCCATGGTGTGTACCATCTCTCGTGGGGGGCCTTGCAGCCCTTCGCGTATCTCCCGGTGGAGGCTTGATCGTGCTGATTGGAGTGACTTCGAGCTCTTGTCTGAGCTCAATGAGCACTCTATCAGCCAGGAGCCCATCAATGTTGCAGTGGCGGAGTTGACAGACTGCATCGTCCATGCAGCTGCCTCTACTATTCCTCAGACCTCGACTCGGTTTCCGCGGTTCCCAAAACCGTGGTGGAATCCCGACTGCACCGCAGCTCGTAAGGCTCAGAACAAGGCTTAGGGGGTGTTTCGGAGATATCCGACATCCGCCAACCTTGAAGCATTCAAACGCGCCAGGGCGAAAGCTCGTTTCGTCCAGCGCCAGAGCCAGAAGGAATCTTGGATGAAATATACATCTTCTATCTCCCGCACGACCAGTTCTAAGGTCGTGTGGGATAAGGTCCTGAAGATGGGTGGGAAGTACACGTCCCACTTATTATCGATCCTGGAGCACAATGGACAGGCAATTGCTGATCCCAAAGCAATTGCCGATACTCTGGGGGAGTCATTCTCCTCCATCTCCTCATCTATCTCTTACTCCCCTGAGTTTCTGGCCCAGAAGGGCAGGGCGGAATGCTCTCCACTGTCCTTCCATTCGAATGGCCTGGAGTCTTACAACAGGCCATTCACAGCGGAGGAGCTTCGCCTTGCTCTGCACACTTCTCGTGCATCTGCTGTGGGGCCAGACAATGTCCATTATGCCATGCTCCAACATCTCTCATCATCGAGTAAGGATCGACTGCTCTGACTATTCAATCGTATTTTCATCGAGGAGCAGTTTCCGGACTCCTGGCGGGAGGCCATCGTCTTGGCCTTCCCTAATCCAGGCAAAGATCCCAAGATTCCGTCTAATTATCGTCCAATTGCGTTGACGAGCTGCGTCTGCAAGGTGTTTTAAAGGATGGTAAATACCAGGCTGGCCTGGTATTTAGAACATCACGGCCTTCTTTCCAACACCCAGTGTGGCTTTCGCAGGCACCGGTCTACTATAGACCACCTGATCCGCCTCGAATCGGCGATCAGGAATTCGTTTTTACGTCAAGAGCACCTGGTGTCAATTTTCTTCGACATCGAAAAAGCGTACGACACGGCATGGAGATTTGGCATTCTTCGTGACCTTCACAGCTTCGGCTTGCGAGGTCACATGCCGATCTTCATCGCAAACTTTTTATCATCTCGTATTTTTCGAGTTCGTGTCGGCAACACTCTGTCCCGGCCTTTCCCCCAAGAACAGGGGGTGCCTCAAGGCTGCGTCCTGAGTGTTACGCTTTTCACTGTCAAGACAAATTCCATTACACGGCAACTTCCTCCGACTGTAGGCAATGCCCTCTATGTTGATGACTTTAGCGTCTTTTGCTCATCGTCCAGCATGAGGGTCATTGAACGACAATTGTAAACTGCCCTGAACAATCTCTCGGTTTGGGAGACGGCCAATGGGTTCCGGTTCTCCCCACAGAAGACCGCTTGTGTGCACTTTTGCCGCAAGCATAATCTTCATCTGGACACCAAGCTGCGGCTCGGGGGTAACATCATTCCAGTTGTGGCAGAGACCAAGTTTCTCGGTCTCATCTTCGACCGGAAACTGACCTTTTTACCTCATATTCGACATCTCAGGTCCAAGTGCACACGGGCATTGAACATCCTCAAGGTCCTCTCCTCCCTCTCTTGGGGGGCAGACCGATGTTCTTTGCTCCGCCTGTACCATGCACTTGTCCGGTCGAAACTGGACTACGGATCCCAGGTGTAGACTCCGCCCGGGATTCGGTGGTGAAGGTGCTGGACCCACTCCATCATCAGGCCCTCCGTGTGTGCAGGGGGGCCTTCCGCACTTCACCGGTCCAGAGTCTCTACGTTGAGACCAACGAACCATCTTTATCTATTCGCCATCAGCAGTTGTCCCTGCAGTATGCAGCAAAATTGCGATCCCTGCCAAGCCATCCCACTTGGGACTGTGTTTTCAGTCCCAGGTGGGAAACGTTATACCAGAATCGGCCGACTGCCATTCGTCCTTTCGGTTTGTGTGTCCGAGGTTACCTGCGAGACATCAACACCAGTCTCGATAGCATCGCACAGTCGACAGCTGAGCCACTTCCACCTTGGCTCGCTGTTTCCCCTTCCTGCGATTTTTCCCTGTGCAGGATGGGGAAGGCCTTTACACCCGACTGTGTGTACTGGCAACTCTTTGCCAGCTATCGTGCTGCGCACCCGGACTTCTTGCCTGTCTTCACAGATGGCTCGAAGTCCGCCACTTCAGTGGGATCAGCCATGGTCTGCTGTGATGTAATCATTGCAGACCAGATCCCACAGCAGTGTTCCATCTTCACTGCTGAGTTGCATGCTATCAGCATTGCCTTGGACCAAATAGCAGCTAAGCATCATCGTCGTTGTGTGCTTTACAGAGACTCGCTTAGCTCGCTACAGGCTTTGATCTCGGTGAGGCATCAGCCTCACCCTGTTCTCTCCAAGATCCGCCAGCAGCTACATCGTCTGGCAGCCACCACCACGATTCTCTTCTGTTGGGTGCCCGGTCATGTCGGAATCACGGGCAATGATTTGGCAGATGCTGCTGCCAGGTCAGCCACGCCCCTGTCCGCCTCTCCGTTGCCGGTTCCATATGTGGATTTCCGGCAGCGTTTCACCATCGAGCTCCGGGCACAGTGGCAGAGATCTTGGTCTGAACAGATTGCTAACAAGCTCTTCGAGATCAAGCCCATTGTCAAACCGTGGCAGTCTTGTTTTCGCAGGAATCGTAAGGAGGAAGTTGTCCTTGCTCGGCTCCGCTTAGGTCACTCGTTTTGAACCCATTCTTCTCAGCTTTCGGGAATTCTACCGATGTCCCGGCGGCCCAGTCTGCCATTGGAGGAGACTAGGCATATAGCTACGTTCAAGGAGTATAGAAAAGAGGGGAGAGGCCCTAAACGAGTTTTGCTCTAACAAAAAGTGAAGCATAAGATGGCCACATGTTTGTGCCATAAACACTGTGCCAAGTATATGTCAGATCACAGAATAAGGAATCTGTATGTCAGATATCAAGTTAGTTTATTTATTTGCTTTACATGATGAAAAAATATTCTCTTTGAAATAGTATTAACTGATTATGATAATGGTCAAATTAAATAACACGTAAAATGATATGGATATATAAAATACACTTAGAAAGCATAAAATATTTCATTGCAGAGAAAAACGACTTTTGAAAAATAAATAAAAAAATAAATACTCCCTCAAGCAGCTGCTTGCCACAGAGGTCTGACAGGAGCCTGTCAGTTTATATGCCACAGTAGATCTGAGAGGATGGCAGGACCTCAGCAGAAAAACGACACATACATCGATGCCTAAATCCGGGGCTCGAACCCAGGTCCCTTAGATCTGTAGCCAAGCGTGCTAATCACTCGGCCAAGCTACAGCAGAAAATGATTAAAAAAATCTACAGCATAAAATGCTGAATAAATAGATTTGTAAGAACTTATTTAAAAAAGTTATTTAATTCACGTTATTTTAGAATGATTCTATGCTTAATGCTTGGCCAGATATGAAATATCCCGTAGCCTTCAGTGATGCTGCCAAAACTCTGGCTGCGCATACCGAATACCAGCAGCTTCTACTACCGGTGAACAGGCGCGTATATTTATGAACTATTTTATGCATTCTAATCGGCCTCCCCGTGTCCAAAGTGTATATTAGACTTGAATGTTTTTAAATGTAACAATAAAATAGACAATTTATATTTGAGTAGAATCTAAAGTTCTAATATTACTCTTACAAATTCTCGTCAATATTGCAAAAAAAGAAAATTTTTTATAATTGTTTGACGCAGTCTTGTGCGATGCAGTCTCTGGGTTCAGGCGACCAAAACCGTTGTGGTACCCATTTCTTCACGATGCCGCACACGAAACATAGCTTACTACTGCCAAAGACCGTCCGAAACCCGATCTGATTCAATACTATATTTTGCCTCTTAGCTGGCTGAATTTCTTACGGCGACATGGACACCGATAATTCGTACTTAGAATTATTTAAGCTTCATTTAATGAAACATCATGTTAGATGAAATGTGAACAAATGTAACTACATGATTCTTTCTTTTCATAGTGTTAAAGTTAAACTTAGCAACACTGAAAATCACATTTAAATTTCCGAAACCATTTCACAGTTATGCGTTAAGTTTTGTAAATAATCAGAGGTGTAACTATGGAGGGAGGAGGGAGGCTCCCCCCAAAGTAACTCGGAGTTGGCAAAATTCGAAGCGACTTTGTAAAATCTAGATGAGTTGTGAAAATTTGTAATCTTTTTTTTTGCAAAATCTAGACAACTTGGCAAAATCTAGGGTAGTTGTCAAAATAGCGGCAACTTAGCAAATATAGGGCAGGTGGGAAAATAGAGACGACAAAATGTAGAGCAATTCGAAGTCACTTAGTAAAATACAGGTGAGTTAGCAAAATCGGGACAACTTGGCAAAATCTTGGGGAGTTGACAAAATTCGGAATGACCGCAAAATCGTGGGGAGTTGGCAAAATTCAGGTGAGATGTAAAAATTGAGATTTCTTTCTGTAAAATTATGGCGAGTTAGCAAAATCTAGGAGAGTTGGCAAAATTCTGAGTGACTTTGCAAAAATCAGGTTAGATGTAAAAATTGGGTGTTTTTTTTCTGTAAAATTATGGTGAGTTGACAAAATTGGGGAAACTTGGCAAAATCTAGGGGCAGTTGTCAAAATTCGGAGTGACTTGGCAAAACCTTAGGGAGTTGGCAAAATTCAGAGTGACGTGGGAAATTCGTGCACAGTAGGAAAATTTCAGGTCAGATATAAAAATTGGAATCTTTTTTCTGTAAAATCATGGCATGTCAGCAAACTCGAGGCAACTTCGCAAAATCTAGGAGAGTTGGCAAAATTCTGAGTGACTTTGCAAAAATGAGGAGAGATGTAAAAATTGGGTGTTTTTTCTGTAAAATTATGGCGAGTTCGCAAATTTGAGGAAACTGAAAAATTTAGGAAAGTTGGCAAAATTCTGAGTGACTTTGCAAAAATCAGGTGAGATGTAAAAATTGGGTGTTTTTTCTGTAAAATTATAGCGAGTTGGCAAAATTGAGGAAACTAGACAAAAATCTAGGGGCAGTTGGCAAAATTCTGAGTGACTCGGTAAAATCTTTGGGAGTTGGCAAAATTCGAAGTAACATGGGAAATTCATGGAGAGTTGCAAAATTCAGATGAGATATAAGAATTAGAATCTTTTTTCTGAAAAATTATGGCATGTTGGCGAAATCGAGGCAACTTCGCAAAAGTCTAAGAGAGTTGGCAAATCATTGGAAGTTGGCAATGGCAAAATTCAGAGTGACTGCAAAAATCAGGTGAGATGCAAAAATTGGGATTTTTTTCTGTAAAATTGTGGCGAGATGACAAAATTCGAATCCACTTGGTAAAATACGGGCGAATTGTGAAAATTGGGATTGTTTTTGTAAAATTAGGGATAGTTGACAAAAATCGAGATAACTTGGCAAAATTTTGTGGAGTTTGAAAAATTTGAAGTGACTTGGCAAATTCAGGAAAGATGTGAAAATTTAAATTGTTTTTGTGAAATTAAGGAGAGGTGGCAAAATCGATGCAACGTTGAAAAATATAGAGTAGTTGGCAAAATTTGAAACCACTTGGTAAAGTACAGGTGAGTTGTGAAAATTGGGATTGGTTTGACGAAATTAAGGAGCATTGGCAAAATCGAGAACTCTTGGAAAAATCTTGGGGAGTTCGCAAAATTCTAATCTAATTGGTAAAATATGGGCGAGTTGTGAAAATTGGGATTGTTTTTGTGAAATTAGGGAGAGTTGACAAAAATCAAGAAAACTTTGCAAAATTTTGGGGAATTTAAAAATTTGAAGTGCTTGGCAAATTCAGGAGAGATGTAAAAATTTAGATTGTTTTTATGAATTAATTTCACAAAAACAATCGAAATTGGTGACAAAATCGATGCAACTTGGCAAAATCTAGGGGAGTTGGGAAAATTGGAAACCACTTGATAAAGTACAGGTGAGTTGTGAAAATTGGGATTTGGTTTTATGAAATTAAGGAGCGTTGGAAAAATCGAGACAACTTGGCCAATTCTTGAGTAGTTTGAAAATTTTTCAGTGACTTGGCAAATTTAGGAAAGATGCAAAGATTGCGATTGGTTTTATGAAATTAAGGACAGTTCGCCAAATGAAAGTGAGTTAGGAAAATTCAAACTGACTTACTAAAACTTCAGGCTAGATGAAAATGAATTTATTGGGATTAATTCTGTGAAATTATGGATAGTTGGCAAAAGTGGAAATTACATGGCAATATGCAGGAGTTGTGAAAATTGTCTAACCCGCCCTCCCCCACGGAGCGAAAATTTAGGTACGAACATGACAGAGACATTATTTTCTCAGTTGGGAAAAATTTGATTATCAAGTTGGAAAAATTTCGATTTCTGCCCACCCTCTGACCATAGTCCTTCCCTATGCCCCTATAAATGATCGATTATTTTAAATAAATGAAACAGATTATACGTTTATTCACGTATTGCACAATACTCCTTGTATCATTTGGGAGATCTGCAAATGGATTTATTAGACACACGATTAACTATTCTTAGAAAATCTAATATCCTTACTGCAGAAATTCCATAGAAACTCGTTAGCGAGGCTCTAGTGACAGAGACAAAAAAAGTGGCCATCGACCATGTGCAAATGCTTCACGAATTCGTTCAAAGGACACCTCCTGTTCTATACTCTTTTGCTACGTTTTCGAGTATGTCCCATCGTGACAATTATACTAGAGACAGGACTCCGATTCCCGTAGCATTGACCGCCATGATCACAGACGGATGTGTCTGCCGACTGCTTAAGGAGGCAAAAGAATACCCATGATGCCTTGCGAATTGGCTGCGAATAACGATGAAGGCTATTTTAAAATGCGTAACAAATGATTTAAATGAGGCAGAACCGAGTTTGTTTATTTTTTTAATTACGTTACACAGATTAAGGGTATTCCAATGCAGTAATTAAAACATAAAAATAGAAAAAAATGTTGCACACTTACCGATTTCCGAGGAAAAGCGAAGATACCGGAAACTCCTTCATTTATATAAAAATTTTTTTATCGAAAACTTAGAAAAAATTCGATATTCTCTTAATAAGTGACTAATGCTGAATTAAATTCCTTGTAAACCTAACAGATTTTACTTTGAATCAGTTTAAAGCACGGAAAATGGTAAATGTATTTTAAAACCTAATACATCACCAAAAAAAAAAATTAAAAGTCAGTATTTCTAATGAAAGTGGAAAATCAATTTAATTTTTATTACCTTTATAATTACCGTATATTTCCGCAGATAAGACGACCTTCAGATAAGACGAGGTATAAATTTTCGTCAAAGTTTTATAGTTTTAGGATATATCTGTCCTATAAGACGACCCCAAACTATCAACGGCCTATGAATTTAGTTTGGATCGGCGATCATCATCTGGATAATAATACCGTATAGCGTATACGGAATTATGTCCTATTCGCAAACATTCGCACTGATTCGGGCATTCGGGTAATCACCTTGACTATTCACAAAAGCGTCGTATGGGCTATTCTATTTTATGGACATACCCTACTCTGTACTAGTAAATAATTACGGTTTGTCCGTTTTTTCCTCAGTAGCTCAATAAACATAACTTTTAATATTTATTTTGTTTTACTATTATTTTACTATTACAATGTAATGTATTACTATTACAATGTAATGTATTAGCATATAGCGTATTTAAATAATATGATTGATTTTTCGAATAGTTGTAGTAATTTTCAAGATCAGTCGCAGTCGGTGGTTGCACGCATAAAGGAAAAGCCTCCTTTAGCATTGTTACGTTTTTGCCTATAGAAGCACGTGCCGAATCATGAACTTACATGTACCTCTAACAAGTTTCGTTGTAGGTTGTGTCGTGTGTTCAAACAATTTGTACTATAAGTGTAATCAGCGTAAAATTTGTAAAGTGTGGGCCTAATCATGGAATCAACGAAAAGAAGGAAATATAAAGCAAGCTTCAAGTTAAAAGTCATAAAACAAGCTAAAGAATCGAACAACTGTGCTGCAGCAAGGGCTTTCGATATAACAGAGAAGATGGTAAGAGATTGGAGAAAGAATGAAGATGCTATTAAAAAAATGCCAATGAAAAAATGTTCTATGAGGAGAGGAATAGCTTCCTGGCCAGATTTAGAAAATAACGTTGCAGAATGGATACAAGAACAGAGGCAGAATTGTTATGTTGTTACAAGAAATATTATTAGGGCTTATGCATTGAAGTGGGCACGGGCCAATCCAGAACAAGGCAAAGAATTTAAAGCAACAGTAGGTTGGTGCAATCGTTTCATGAACAGAAAAAATCTGGTAATACGACAGAAAACAAAAATTGCGCAGAAATTACCACAAGATCTTGACCATAAAGTCACGAGTTTTCACAAGTTTCATATTGGTATGAGGCAGAAATACAACTTTCCATTATCTAATATTGGAAATATGGATGAAACACCGATTAACTTCGACATGATAAACAATAGAACTGTGGGGAAAAAAAGGCGTAAAAACTGTTAAAGTAAGAAGTACAGGCCATGAAAAGACCAGGTTTACAGTAGTATTATCATGCATGGCAGATGGAACAAAGTTAAAACCCATGGTCATTTTCAAGAGGAAAACTACTCCTAAAATAAAATTCCCTCCAGGCATTTTCGTACATTTTCATGAAAAGGGATGGATGGACGAGAATGGTGTAAAATTGTGGATGGAAAATGTGTGGCAGAGGCGACCAGATGCTCTACGAAATCAACACAGTTTGTTGGTGTGGGATATGTTTCGCAGTCACGTAACTGAGAACACAAAAAATCGCTTAGCACGGAACAATACTAAGATTGCTGTTATACCGGGTGGTTTAACTTCGATGCTACAACCTTTAGACGTCTCTCTGAATAAACCATTCAAAGATCACATGCGTGAACAATGGGATAACTGGATGATGAGTGGCGAAAAGTCGTAAACAAAAGGTGGAGCTATGCGGGCTGCGTCACTTGATGTGTTGTGTGATTTGGTGATCAAATCATGGGAAAAAGTGAAAGTCGAAACAGTGATCAAATCCTTCAAAAAGTGTGGGATTTCTAATGCTATGGATGGCACTGAGGACGATTTGTTATGGGATACTGATGCCGAAGCGGAAATCGACTCGCTAGGTACAGAATGGGACCCATATGAGGAGCTTCTCAACAATGAAAGTGAGGATGTACTTGAGGAGCTATTTGCCTTAGATGGTGAAGGTGAGGATGTTGCAGGATTTTAAATACATTGATGAGTGATTTGTTTTATTTTATAATGGTTTCAATTTATATAAATTTCAATCTAATTTTTTTTGTATCTGTTCTATAAGACGACCCGGATTTTGGGGGCCTTTTTTTACGATTCAACTATCGTGTTATCTGCGGAAATATTCGGTATATTAATTTATATATTTGTCTCACTTCAGAAAATTTGGAATAAATTATAAAATTAAGTTGAAAAAAACTGTATTAGTAATTTATTGGGATCATATTCGAAAAATATGACATAACTGAAATTATATAATATAACCACAGAGGCCTGAAAACAGCCTCTCAGTTTTATACACAATTACATGTCATAAAAATATTGCAAATTTCTTAATTCAGCCCCCCAAAAATATATATGTACAAAGGATATAATTAAAATTCATGTTATAAAAAAAGTTAACTTTTTGTTGAGGTAGTTGGAAATCCAAGCCCCCCCCCCCCCACACAAATATAATGTAATTGAAATTTCATGTTATAAAAATTGTCAACTTTTATTTTTGCTGAGGCAGGTTGAAATCTATGTCCTACATACAAATGACAATTGAAATTTCAGGCTATTTAAAAAAAACAAAATGCAAATTTGTTTTATCTCAGTTGAGTTAGAAGGAAACCCAAGTTCCTCCAGCCCACAAACATACACAAATGATATAATTGATATTTCATGTTGTAAAAAAAATATTGGAAGCTACATTTTTTAGCTGAAGTAGAGAGTCCAAGTCCCCCACACACTTATGACTTAATTCAAATTTAATACTGTAAAAAAAAATATTGCAAACTTTTTCACTTCAGTTGCAGTAGAGATAATCACCAATAAATCATCACTTTAGCGTCGATTTAAATTTTAGAGGAAAAATTGTCTTGAGCCAGGTGGGATATGAACCCACGATCTCCTGATAACATGTCTGGACCATTGAGCAACCCGTCTGCCGATCAAGATTTCCTCTAAGTAGCGTTATGAACATTCCTTTTATGTTTCATATAGGCGCTATTCAGGCAATTTGGCCACAAGCGGCTTTCTATTTCCAATAGATGAAAGCATGTACAACAAGTATGCAGATAATAAATAATTAATGAAATAGGCTCGACGTATTTCAAATCAACTCATAATAAATAGGCACTTTAGCGTCGATTTAAATTTTAGAGGAAAAATTGTATTCAGCTGGGTGGGATACGAACCCACGACTTCCTGATAATATGTCAGGTGCTCTGGACCACTGAGCTACCAGCCGTACATCAAGATCTCCTCTAATTATTTAGCTGATTTATTAGTGGATATGGAATACGTCGAGCTTATTTAATTATTTATTATCCGCATACTTGTAATCACATGCATCCATCTATTGGCAAATAGAAAGCCGCTTGTGGCCAAATTGCCTGAATAGCGCCTATATGAAACATAAAAGGAATGTTCATAGCGCTAATTAGAGGAGATTGCAGGAACCACTAGGCGAAATCCATGTGCAGGGATAATCAACAGCTGTCAATACCTGTACTCACTGAAAGTGATAGGGGTGTATTACTTCTTTATACAGTCCTCGCCAGACACTATTCCGATGCGCACCCAGGTTCCAGGCAGCAGATCATATGCTTGTACCTGGGTTATCTGTCCCCATACGCAAGACGTCCTCGCTCATAGCTGGTGTTCTGACCGTCTGTGCTGGTCCAGCATCATGTTGAGTGACATGGAAGGTGCCTGCCTTAAACAGCTGGCGGTGCAGTCACGAAATATCTTGTGATCGGGCACATGGCACATAGGATATCACTCAAGGTAGAGTCTTTGCGTTTCTCTACCATTGCCCTCGGCTACACCATACATCCGGTGCATTTCAGCTTTCTCTGTGTTCGTAAACTGCTCCATCTCGATGCTGAGAATGTTGGGGTTTGACTGATCCAGCGCTGAGAGAAAGTGCCTGAGAGAAAGTGTAAACTATATGGGAAACACACTTAAAAAGTGTGTTTCCCAGATGGTTTTGTTTTCCAATTTAAGGGGTCTTTTAAAGTATCTACCAAATGGATTTCTTGATTCCCATGGCAGAGTGGTTAGCACGCTTGGCTACTGATCTAAGGGACCTGGGTTCGAGCCCCGGGTAAGGCATGGTTGTGTGTGTTTTTCTGCTGAGGTCCTGCCATCCTCACAGACCTTCTACTATGGCATATAAACTGACAGGCTCCTGTCAGACCTCTGTGGCAAGCAGCTGCTTGAGGGGGTATTTATTTATTTATTTTTTTTTAAACAACTTGTCAACCATAAAAATAAAATTAGCTGCAGATTCACATTGATGAAAACCATAAACTTTAATTCTCTTCATGAACAACATAGCATTTGCCACAGATCTACTTAATGCTTGTGCAGCAAGTTTGACTTTCATCTTTTGTCTTTGCCATTCTATGTGGTCACGCTTCAAGTTATTTGCTGCATTAAGCTGCTGTTCACACTGAACTCTGTATAGCATTTTGATATAATGTCAGGATATTTGAATATTCTTCTTGTCTAAAATGACCCCTAAATATCCTAGAACATTTCTGAGTACTATTAGCATATGACAAACATCAAAAATTATCATAACTTGTTGAGTTTTATCTGATGGATGAAAACGATTACACATATCTTTTTGAATATATGCACCTAAGCATTTAAAAATGGTAAAGTTTGATCGCAATCCATCACAAACAACAGCTACTACATTTACGCCAACAGTATGTAGTTTCTTCAAGGCTATTTCAACAAAAATCGCTTTTTTTGTACCTGACAAACCAGCTGCTAAAAATAGGCAATGGGAATTTTCCAACTATCTGTTGCTGAAACAATCATAAACACTAGAGCTTCAGAAGCTATATCTGAATTTTCATCATTTCCATTAATACCATAATCCACATATCCACAATAGCGTTCAACATTGAAGAGTACCTGCTTTCTAATTGACATCTCATCAAATTATAAAGTGCATAACATATACTTCAGTTTATTATCAGTAAAAAATTGCAGTGCACAAAAAACTTCTTCAGTAAATCCTGGGAGGCCATCTACAGATCTGCACCAAGTTAAAATTGTGGTGCTATGGGGAAGGAAAAGTTTTTGTCTGAGCAATTCATAAATCTTTGGAGAATGAAAATATAAAATCATTGCAAATCTTTTTACCTCTTCACAAAAAACCTTGCCATTGCTTCTTTTAGCATTTTTCTGTGCATTGAACAAGCTTAAAGTTGCATCTGGTAACACAGATTTCAGTGTTTCAATGTCATCTTCTTGAATCAACTTTTGAGCCTTAAGCAAATGTAATATTTCTATTAAGCAAGAGTCTGATTTTTTGGCTCACAGTTGACGACGACATGACCATAGCGTTTAGCTTAGGCTTTGGATTTTACTTTGTGCTGACTACAACTTTCTCTTAAGTTTTCTAGGACTCTCTTTTATACAGTATGTATGGTCATTTCTATAGACAATATGTATTCCCACTTCAATTTCTGTCACAATTATAATCGGTGTCTCTCTTAATGCAGGAAGCTTGCGATTTCACAATGTGTGATTTGTTACAAATGTGAATAAAGTCGGCACAGCATCATTAATTAATCTTATTCTGCTATTTTATGAAGCTTTATTTTTAAAATACTCTTTAGTAAAATGCTGGGAACAAATAGCACTAGCTGCTGTTGGAGTCCAATTTTTTCTGCACATTTTATGGAGCCATAGCTAAAGCAGCTTTTCATTCCAAAGAGGAAATCTGAAAGAATTTTAAATATATTAAGAATATTTTAAATTTAATTTAAATATTAAATTGTTTTGGAGCAGACAGTACAAATAAATCATAACATCCTTGACCATTTAGTGTGTGTGTGTGTGTGGGGGGGGGGGGGGGGGGGGTTGGATCAGTCAGTAGTGTGCCAAGCTCATAATCTGCAGTTCCCAGATTTGAGTTCTAGTTGAGCTGTAGTAGAGATTAATCTTCCAAAATCCCTCACCCTGTCATCAGTAAGTGAGGGACACCAATGGGCTTGGAAAGGCTACTGACTGTTGGGTGGAAAGTTAAGCCATGACCCCATGTTTGGGAAAGCTATACCCTTTGCATATTAAAGAATATGCTGGATTGCTTTACAGGTTGTCTCCTAACAGCTATCCAATGGATCTCCTCCCCAACCTTCTCTGAGACCTCAGGGTCCTTACAGCTTAGCAATTTAGCACATTGCATGGAAAAAGGGCACTTTTTGCACGAAATGTGCTAAATAGCTAAGAAGGTAGCAATGTGATAAATAGCTAGTCAGAGGAAAAACAACCCAACCTTTACCTTTTAACAAGCATTTCTCACCGTATTCAACTCATAAATTTAATAAAACTCTAATGCACTGTATGTTATATATAAATAAAGCATAGCAGAGTAATACAGATTATATAACTCATTTAAAAACTTATAATCCACTGAACATGAAATCGCAGTTTCCCAGTGGGCAGCAGAACATCCTCATTATGTAGAAAATAAAAGATTAAATTAATATTTTTACTACTCTACGACACTGTGTCATTGAGTATTAAATATATTAATTTTAATTACTGCACTTAACTTTACTGTAATTTTTTGTTAGAAAATAAAAGCATGAGCATACCCAGTCTAGCCCATGATGCTGAATATACTGGTATGTTCCTCTCAACAAGGGGTTACTCATATATAACATGTACAATATATACACTTAATCAGGGCTGGACTTTGACCTTCTGAGGTCCTAAGTTATTGCATATTTAAAAGGACCAAAAAATTCCAAAGTAAAAAAATATATATGTAATATTATTCTGATTGAGGAGAACATTGAAAAATAAACATGAAACTGATGTGATTGTAAAGCATTGGTAAGCAAAGATAAACAGTTTGCACAATATATTAATTTTTTTTTTAAATTTCGTAATGCAGTAAAACTTGAAATACATTTCTTTGAGATCCCTCATATCGTGAGGCTCTAAGCTGTAGCTTAGTCAGCCTATACGTAAGTCTGACCCTACTTTTAATACTTGATAATCATATGTAACATACATTCATAACATCTGTTACTCTTGACATTTTCACTAAAAAAATTTTTTTAATCAAATATTGGAAAACGAATTTTTAGGCTTCATTTATCACATGCAAAATTATAATAAACATCTCTATTTCAGGCGTTTTCTTTGAAAAAAAATAACATAAAACAATATGTTACCTAACTAATAATACACTTTGTCAAAATAAAAAATGCAAAGCAGACGTCTCATAAATTTAATGCCATATGCTTAATATTTCTTATTGTAACAAAATGTATGAAAATATTCTTTTAATTTCATGTTAATTCAGGCTTTAAATCACCCACTTTTCATATTCAAATATTATTAGTTTCATATATTTAAAAATTCGTGAACTACATTCGACTTAGACAGAATGGTATATTGAAAAGTTGACAACACTTTATTTTTAAATTCCCTAGTTTAACAATTTCAATTTAAGAACATCTCATAATTTTCGTAAAGTACTAACGTATGAAATGTCAAATTTATGCTTTTACAGCACTTGCTTTTGCATCCGTATGCTGAGCACGAAGTTACCATTTCACTGTTTGCTTATTCAAAACACCTAACTTTTCGCCTCTCTAACGAGTATGCTTAGTATCTGTACATCACAGATGTTCATGGCGTCCGTTGTCAGTCATATCTCTAGTAATATTACCTCAATGGTATGTCCATTGCACAGAATAAGGAAGGTCCATTGTCGGTGCCGGTCATAGTGCCGGCCAATGTTGTCCAAGCCAAAGAAAGTATAAGGAAAAGAAGGTCATCTTTGACAAAGCGTAAGTGGCGACCTCAAGTGGTGTTTCGATTCGTATCGTGCATTTGTTTAAGCTGGGGAAGCAAACAATAAGGGGCGAAGGAATTATGCATAAAAAAATTTATATTTTAGAAAAGGAAAAAAAGTAACTGAACTTTGTATTTGAAAAACATAATATCATGATTTCAATAAAGGTTTATTTTCTCCATTGGAATTATTTTTCGTTGAACCAACAATTATAAATTGAACGGAGAGAGAAGATTTGAAATTAGCCTGAAGTTAATTTATAAAATAAATTATTACAATTAAGAGCTTTCTCGGTTGAATGGAAACAGGGACCAGAACTGATATTAATATACTCTGTAGGATATCAATGGGAAATTATTACGTAGGAAAAGCGAAGAGAACGGAAGTTGACAGTAACATGTAATTACAGAAGCGTTCGTCCCCTGTAATGTTCGTTTCACCTCTACGCCAAATGCACGATACTCGATTTTACATTAATCTCTATGGAAGCTAAACCTCTTCCCCCTTAACTTTCTTTGTCCAAGCGTTGGCAGCTTGAATTGATTGGATAAGGATAGTTTGGGTTGGCAACACCTCCTGTGCGTGGTAGAAGACGATAATGTAATATTTGCTGACGCGAAATTTGTAAATTTGCGCGAATTAGATTTTGCATTTTAACTTAAATATTGTAATATCTCATTATTATTGACGACAGTGAATAAAATCATTCGTTTATGCAGATTTTCAGTGATTTGATCATTTCTATTACAGAAGTGCACATGGTTAAAATATCATCTGATTACTACTAGGATCTTGTCAAAATGACATCAAGTCAAAGAGCTTTTGCCCAAAAGTTAATCAGGAAAGTACTTTTCTTTTTATTTAGTTAGCGTCATATAAAAACCTTTTCATTAATCATTTGAAGGATATGTCTATAACTGTTCAAAATGTTATGTTTTACATGTCGGCAACATGGACAAATTGATGCAATTTTTTCTTACACAAGATTCCTTTCAGTAACATCAGTAGCTTTCATAAAAAAAATTAATTTATGTTTTTTGTAATATAAGTACTAAAAATAGTAAACTGAAGATGAGTAAACTGAAAAGTGCATGATTTTACTATCTTATTAATAATAGATAAAAACTAAAAATGAGTATAAAAAGAAAAATGGAAAAAAAAATCTAAAGCTGAAAAAAGTAATGAGATTTTGTGCATAAGCTATCATCTCAATTCATTTATAATGTTCAATCGTAAAGTAAAAAAGGGAACCAAGAGCAGGAGGCTGTGTATGGAATATCAATGATTTGATCTTTCCCAACCTTTTGCTTAAAATTACACTCGGATCTTCAAATATTTTCTAGTTTACAGCTCATCACATAAAATAGGATAAAGTTAAGCCTTACGATCTCTCATATGTGGTGTGATATTAATTATAAACATTTTACAGTTGTAAATGGTATTAAATAATTTTTAGTAATAGTAATTCAAGTAAAGTAATTTAATTCTCTATGACACTGTTAAATGTTTTTAAGCACTTTGACACATGGGTATGCTATCAAGTATCAATAATTATTAAAGGGAGATTTACATACCATGCTCTGGAGGATGAGAAGTAACAGGAGCTTCTTGGAATGCTTTTGGTAAGAAATTTAAAATTCGATGTTCTTGCTAGCAAGTGACGTCTCAGTGGAGATTAAAATAATGATGACAACTGCCAGTGGTCTACCCACATTGTCAAATGAAATAACCATTTATACTTTTGATAGCATAGAGTGCTTAAAAAAGTTTTAGATCAATGACGCGTTTCGCACCATTCCTATCGGCGCTTCATCAGGTGGGAAGTGAGGAACTGCTTAAAAACATTGAACAGTGTCATAGAGAATTAAATTACTTTAATTACTGCACTGTGTACCTCTACTGTATTTTTTGTTATAGTAGTTCAAGATTTCAAATTTCCTTTATCTCCAAAAAATCTTTACCCTGATCATTTCTCAAAAAAGTCCCCCCCCCACCCCCCCGAATATTTTATTTAACAATTCCACAAATGTGTTGTTCAATTCCAATATTATGTAAATAAACAGATGATTTCTTAAAAAATAAAATTTCCACAAGGTGAAAATTTAACTTTCAATCCTCTTTCATTAGCTACAGCTACTGGTTTTGAGGAATCTGCAGCATTTGGGTACTGCAGACACATTTTAATAAGGTCTTTGACATTGTCCACTTGCCTATATTCTGGGTCTCTGCCTTTTCCTTAGTCATTTTAGGAATGTCCAAACAGATCACTGTTCACAGTGTTCTGTTTTACATGTTGGAACATGGACAAATTGATGCAGTTTTTCTTTATACAAGATGATGCTTAAAATTGATTGATGATTCCTTTTAGTAACCTCATAATTATTTACATATTTAAAAAAACTTGATACACAAGATGTTGCATATGCAGTGCCCTGGCCTTGACCTCTGGAGTTGGGCTGGGTTGTTTTACCTCTGAGTGGCACTTTTTTGCACACCATGGGCTAAATGGCCAGGTCACAAGGACCCTGAAGGCTCAGAGAAGGTTGGGGAAGGGGACCCACTGGAACAGCATTGGGAGACAGATGGTAGCCTCCTGTCAAGGCCATCCAGCATGCTCTTTAACATGAACAGTGTATGGCTCTCCCACACATGGGACCATGGCTTAATGTCCCATCCGATAGACGGTGGCCTTTCCAAGCCCATTGGTGTTCCCTACTGACATGTGCAGGGCTGGGAGTTTTGCACAGGAGATTCTAAGCTATATGAAGTGTAAGAGGCCCCAAAAATTTGAAAGTAAAAATATATTTATTATTCTGGATGAAAGAAACTTTAAATAAAATATTAACAGCAACAAGTTATATATTTAATTTGAAACTTACATACAAATAACAAATCACTACTAGTGGCCAGTGAAACTTGACTGCATTCTTATGAGGCCTGACATCCTAAGCTGTAGCTTATGTGTATGACCAGATGTAAGCATGCTGGATAAAAATTCCTGTTATCTTCTATATGAAGACCTAAGTTTCACTATCATAGCAAACTTTTTTAAGGATGACCTAATTAAATAGCCTAAGTTTATTTAGATGCATTTGCATCCATATTCCATAGATTTTTGAAGTTTCAATAGTAATGCTTATTCATACATTTATCTCAAATATCCATCGTAGGGAAGGGGTTAACAGCAGTCCACAAACCACAAGAAATTTTTAATTTTAGTTTAAAAAAGCTTCATTCACCACTAGCAATAGTTACAGATATAGTAAAAATAATAATGATTTGGCAGTTAGTAAAATGAGGGAAATTTTATGATAATGCATTGTTATCCTGCGTCAGTAGACACCATATTTTCTTAATCATTGTGATGTTTTTAATTTTTTTGAAAAAAGTGCAGAAAGAAGCTAATTGTTCTGGAAATAATGAAGTAATGTCCCATTTGCACTTATTTGCTAGCCTATTCACTTTCCTATACATTTCGTCATCTGTAGCGGAAAATAGGTTTTCTGGGTTCAGAATGCTAAAATAATCGGAACCATTTTGTAGACCCTAATTTGTTCTCTTAACTAATCATGTAAGCTAAAGATGCATCTCTATAGACTGTGCATCTAAAATTCTTTTCACAATTGTCAAATCTTTTATCTTTGCATAATTTATCAAAATATCTTTTATTTCTTTTCTTTCCTGTTTTTGCTCTGGTATTTTGTTTCAATTCCTCATTTTATATTGCTTTTTCAGTTGCAATTGTTTCTTACATACATTAGACATTTGATAAGTTATGAAGTAATTTGACAACTTTGTCTAATACATTTTTACATTGTAAACATTTTAAAATAATTTTCATAATTTCCAAAATTTTTATTAAAAAAACTCATTATTCAAATTTTAACATTTGCAAACTGATTTTTTTGATGCCAGTACTTCTGTGTATGTTCTTCATGTTTATTAGAAAAAAAACATTTGCCACTCCTTTTAAAATATCTGTATATTGATAATGGATAGCAACTAACAGTTATATCTAGATCACCATCGGCATGGAACAAATTTTTTTCTATGTTACGTTTGTGAGTATGTTAGAAACTAAACCTAATTCCTCTAATATTGCCCTGGACACCACTGAGCTAGGAAAGGACGCCGTCTGTCGGATGGGACATTAAGCCATAGCCCCGTGTGCAGGAGAGCCATACCCTATTGCATGTTAAAGAACATGCTGGATGGCCCTGGCGGGAGGCTACACATCTGTCTCATAACAGTTGTTCCAGTGGGTCCCCTCTTCCAACCTTCTCTGAGTCTTTGGGGTCCTTGTGACATGGCGATTTAGCCTAGTGTGTGCAAAAAAAGTGCCACTCAGACGTAAAACAACTTAAATCTAATATTGCCCATCCTTTTATGCCGCAAACATGTGTAAGATTTTTCAGTTATTTCATAGAGCATTTTTTAATTTTGAAATACTAGTAACTTAATCATTAAGGGTAAGGTTTAAATATGGGCAGCACAATGAATGGACTTATTCAACTAAAGGTTCTTTCTTGGAAATCCTGGCTTCTACTCCTGAATTAATTCCAGAATAAACCATGTCATGTTTGCAGCACCATCATTTCCATGCATTTCTTTATATCAGTGCCCTTCAATAAAATCAACTAGCTGTTTCTCTAAGCAAGAGTTATTTTTTAGCATTATTAATGATTTAATCAATAAATAATATCCCCAGAGTTATCTTTTGACTTTAACATCAATAAATCAATAAATGCTTTGTAGAAAAAAATGTTGATGTGCGGGATTTGAACCCAATAATACTAATAGTGTGAAGTGACTTATTTATTTATATGTTACTCAGTGCAACATAAAAAAGAAATAGTTGCTACTCCCGATCATAGATGGTTCTCAAGTCCAGGTGCAAAAATTATGATAAAAGTAAGTCATATTAATGGGGAAAAGACAGAGCTAATGTTAGTTTAGTGGTCTTAGAACTTTCTAGCATGTTTCTGGAGAAATGTGGTTCGAATCTCGCATGCTGGCGAAATTTTTCTCCACAAAACTTTTATTAAACATTTCTACTTCAGTGAAGATAAATTCATTTGTTTGCCACATTGAAAAAAAATATATATTATAAAACTGCCCTTTCTCTCTCTTCCCCACCCCCCCTTTTTTATTATGGTAGCATTGATACAATTTGTAACAAAGCATAGATTTCAGTACTTGTTCTTGACAAATGTTAGATCTGTAAATTTCCCCCTGCTATTAAACAGTTACCACAGGAATGAGATCCAGAATTTAAGTAAATAAAAGAGAGTGACTTAACATCTGGTTGTATAAATATAAAAGCTGTCATTTTGGTTAATTTTTGTAGTTCATTAGCCCTTCCAGGGTCAAGGATGTCTATAGATGTTTTTTGTACAACACATAAAACTTCTATTTAAAAAAATAATTCTGGTTTAAAAAATTTCTTACATATATCTTTTAAAAATATGTAATTCAAGCTTGTAAATAATATTTTCTTTTTTTATTTGATCATATTTTATTAAACTATAATATAAATAATTTGATAATGCCATCTGATTGCCGTATTTTAGAAGTGCTATACAGTATTGCCAATTTGTTTGTTAATGTTACTCTGTATCAAAGCAATCACCTGATTTAAGCTCAGAAGTTTGATTTGAACTATTATCAACATATTTTTATCCTTAAATTTTTAAAAATCTCCTAAAAATTAACAAAAAATGCTATTTTTAAAAATGGAAGAACTGCTATTAAAATTAATATATTATTTAAATGTTCATGTTTTTTACTTCAGTAAAATTTAGAATTAAATTCTCTTTAATGACCGAGTGGTTAGCACGCTTGGCTACTGATCTAAGGGACCTGGGTTCGAGCCCCGGAATTAGGCATGGATGTTTGTGTCGTTTTTCTGCTGAGGTCCTGCCATCCTCTCAGATCTCCTACTGTGGCATATAAACTGACAGGCTCCTGTCAGACCTCTGTGGCAAGCAGCTGCTTGAGGGGGTATTTATTATTTATTTATTTAATTTGGTATATAGTAGGACCTATTTCTGTTGGTTAATTATTTTTTAAAAAATTCTAAAATTGACTTGTTTATTGGACTCTGAAACAAGCCTGGACTTTTCTCAAAGTATGGTATGTAGAAAAAAATTACAACATGGAAGAAATGTTTACTTTAAACACAAAAATTATGTTTTTTGTTATTCAGAAATAAATAGCCTTTCTATTCATGTGCATTATAATAATTTCTGTACCTTAGTGTTTTTTAAATAAATTTTTTATGTTGACAGATGAATTTTTTACTGCAATACTCTAAAAAGGTCCTATTAAAATAAAACTGGTCATCTTTTTTGTTAAATATTTTATTTTCAGAAAATCCAGAATTAAATGCTGATTAATTTGGCATATAACATGCCATAATTCCTTTCATTAGTTATTTAGCAAAAAAGTTCTAAAGTTAATTTTTTTTGCCTGATCAAAGTGAAAAAATAGCTGGACTTGGGAAGGGTTAAAGAGGAAGCATAAAACATCCATACTTTATTTTAGCGTAATAAGTGAATTTGAAATTTAGTATTCATTCTCTTATATATAAAAGTGTAATGGCATTTTTGTATTTGGTTTGTAATCATTATTTGCTGTGTATGTAGGTAATCACAGTATTTACTTTGTGCATCAGTTGTGCACCTTTTATTTTAGTTTATACAATGTGAATTTATCTATTATAGCCACCACCCAGAATCTTAACGTTATCTATTATGGCAATTAACCAAATGCATGTTTACTGAAATATAATAGCAATGAACTGCAGGAAGTAGGTCACCAATTCAGATTGGCTTGTTATACTTGATTGGCTGATTGAACCAATACAACCAGTAGCTAAAGACCTGTTAGAGGGTGCCTTCACACTTGCTGTTCATGACCACATGCCGCTCTGCAAGGACAAGTTTTCAAAGACTGCACAACTTGTGGAGTCGGTAGTCAGGCGTCACTTCCTCTATGCTTGCCACCACATGGCCATAGCTGGAGTTGGTTCTGTTTCTATTCTCGCCACGTGGTACACAAGCAACCGCAAGCAAGAGCCAATCAAATAGCCGAAAGTTGATAATGAGCATTTGGAGATATTTCACTAACAGAATATCTGTGTATATAAATCTTTAACATTAAGCGAGCTTTTCTCTTGTAACCACACATGTAGTTTTGGAAATATGTTTGGGAGTAGGATATTTTCTAGGAGTATCTAAAAAATTGCAAAAATACACATAAAATTTAAAATTATACATTTTGGGCGATTCTCCCCCCTTCCCTTTTAACCATGCTGCCGAGCATAATGCGAAATTTTTAACTTTAGCTGTTCCACTTGATGAAAGGAGACTAATTATTTACACAAAGGAATGAAATGGAAGACAATGCATTCTATAATATTGTATATGAGTAATGTTTTGGTATGATGATTTTACTGTATATTGTGCATTATTAAATTACTGTTAACTCTAATGTAAGCAGTATGTTTCTCTGATTACCTATGTTTAATATCTGAAACTTGAAATAGATTTATAAATATTTATGGAATTGGAAATTTGAGATGGTCCAAATAATGCCATACTGCATTACGTGTATATGCCTAGGTTCCCATCCTGTCAAGACATTAATTTTTAGTGTAACAAATAATATGAAACACATTAGGACCTGGATTGGTGTGGACCTTTAGAAAACTTTTAAAAGAAAATATTTTACTTATATTACGGTAATCCTATTTAAAATCCCATTGAAATTAATATGGAGGAGAAAGTGCTAGATAATAAGTTTATGAAAATAGAATGGTGTTCTTGTTTGATCTTTACCCTTCAATTATTTTTTCCAAACAATCTGATGTATTGTTTACTTCAAGAGAAGTTGTCAGTCGCTGTTGTTAGTGCAATATCTCTTGACACTCTACAGCTGAAATTTTGAATTCCTACATAAAGAGGTCGCTTGCAATATTCATTTAAAGTTTTGCATTTTGCAGATTTAACATTGTCTAAACATAAAAAAAACTACTTGAGGATTTGAAAATGTAAATCATAATATTTCATCAGTAATTGTCGAACAATTTTTTCCAATTATCTTTTAAAGCAAAAAAATCCCCTCCCCCCATAATCAACTCATTGTTATCAATGCAAATTTCATGGCATTCATATTCCACCACCAAAATTTCCAGCCTATATTCATATTCATGTAAAATTTTGCAGTTTTCAAAAATTTCAATCGTTTATTAGAGAGCACCATTAAAACTTTTGGGAGATTTGAAAAAGTGTGAATCATCGTAATAGTTCATCAATCTTGTCAAACCCAAAAGAAATTTTTAATTTACCTCTACAAACAAAAACAGTTGATCGTCTACAAACAGGCCATAAAGTAAAAACAGCTATTTTGGAAACCGAGCTAAGAACAATTCTAAATGCATCTTGCCTTATTTGTTAGTGCCAATCTTTCAGCTGCAGAAATTGATTTCCACAATTTTTTATCCTTTGTTCTAAATCACCAAAACCTCTTTAGATAAACAGCAAAAAACGATAACCAAGATCTCTTTAAATTCAACAGCTGTCATACACAAATAAGATTTTGTAACAGTGTCAGCTTCTTGAATATTAAGGATTAAATTGTGAAAATTGCCTAATCTTTTTCTATCATTAAAAATATTGTGACCCATTTAGTGGTTTGGGTTTTTTTGCCTCTGAGCGGCACTTTTTTGCACACCATGGGCTAAATAGCTAGGTCACATGGACTCCGAAGGCTCAGAGAAGGTTGGGGGTAGGGGACCCACTGGAACAGCTGTTGGGAGACAGATGGTAACCTCCCATCAAGACAATCCAGTGTGTTCTTTAACGTGCACAGGGTATGGCTCTCCCACACACAGGGCCATGGCTTAATGTCCCATCCAATGGACAACGGCCTTTCCAAGCTCATCGGTGTCCCCTACTGACAGTGGGCAGCACAGGGAATTTTGTGGAGATAAATCTCAATGCTGACCCAGCTGGGACTCGAACCTGGTAACTACAGATTACGAGCCTGGCGTGCTACTGACTGAGCAATCCCCGCCCCCCTTTAGTGGGATATAGCATATAGTTAGCAGTGCTTAGCCTAGTGCAATGTCTTTTGACTTGCAATATAAAGCCATATTAATACCAGCTGCCCCAAAAACAGTTTTTTTAAGTAATTCATTATATAATAAATTAACATATTTAATTAAAAAAAATTACACCGAAAGCACAATTTTTTATACATACTGCACCCATCCACAAATCTGCCCTATTGCATCATAATAATGTGGCCAGTGAAAACCCCTTGTGGGCTAGAAATAGGTCAGATACCTACCTGCAACTGTTGAGATGGGCAAACACGGCAACCTGAACAAGTTCAATCATGGGCAGATCAAAGGTATGAGGAAAATGGGGTGCCTGCAGAACGTCTGGGATTTCAGCATGTGACCATCACACATGTGCACCAGGACTACATCGAAACCAGCAAAACCATTCTGCTGCTGAGAAAAATGTGTGTGTAACTGAGTTGTTGATATTCAAGTTGAGTGCTGCCTATCCTGTATTGGAACAGAGGTCCACAATTTCAAATGATAACATCAGCATTCAATGGCAAAGTAGCTATGAATGTTTGTGCATAGACCATTTGATATATGATGGTACACCTGGGTTATGGCAGCTGATGCCCACATCAAATACCCTTGTTAACTGCATATCACTGAGCTATGAGGTTGCAGTGAGTGAAGGAACGTTACCAATGGACCATGGACAACTGGAAATGGGTAGCTTGTCTGATGAATTGAGGTTCCAACTACATGCCGACAGGAGGTTGTGACCATTGACATATGATGGTACACCTGGGTTATGGCAGCTGATGCCCACATCAAATACCCTTGTTAACGGCATATCACTGAGCTATGAGGTTGCAGTGAGTGAAGGAACGTTACCAATGGCAGCTGATGCCCACATCAAATACCCTTGTTAACTGCATATCACTGAGCTGTGAGGTTGCAGTGAGTGAAGGAACGTTACCAATGGACCATGGACAACTGGAAATGGGTAGCTTGTCTGATGAATTGAGGTTCCAACTACATGCCGACAGGAGGTTGTGTGTGTGGTGTAGACTACATGAGACCATGAACCCCAACTGTCAAATTAGGATATTACAGGCTGGTGGAGGCGGCGTGATGTTCTGGAGTGGGTTTATATGGGCCACTTTGGGGCCTCTTGTACTTTTCGAGCCATCATCACCACACAAAAACTATGTTGAAGTGCTCACTGACCATCTGCTCCCATTTATGGCTATCCATTTCCCACAGCAGGATGCCTTCTTCAACAAAACACTGCCCCATCTCATCAGTCCCATTCAGCAAAGGACTGGTTGAAGGAACATTCCAGTGAGTTCACAACTCTCAAATAGCCCTTTCACTCTCTTGATTTGAAACTTTTTGAGCATCTGTGGTACAAAGGGAGTGTTGCATTTGAGCCCGAAACCCACCACTGGCAATTCTCGGTGCTTTATGGGTGACTGTACTGGAATCATTGGCCACAATACCACCCAAACATTTTCCAACACTTGGTGGAGTCCATGCTATGATGTGTTGCTGCTGTTGTGAGAATGAAAGGTAGATCCACATGTTATTAGGTGGGTGTGTATTATGAATTCTCCTTTCATTGTATATCTAGCTAATAAATTAATATAAATTTAATATTATGACCAAAAAAGACAACTGTTTAAGTGATAATTTATGAGTAATTCTGTTTAAAATAAATCTAAATTTATAATAAGAATGGAGTAAAAAAAAAATAGTAAACCTTATGTATTAGCCATGTTTTTCACAGATAGTTTTTTTTTTTAAAAATACCTCTAGCATGGATAGGAAAATATTCATATATATATAGGTAATTATTATAGGAGAATAGCAAAATACTGAATTAAACTAGAAAAGACCAGAACACCTGAGTTTTTTTCCCCAAAAAAATTTTGCTAAATAAATCAAGTTGAGAATAGCTGATAAAAAAAAAATATTATTCATTATGTGTCTTTTGAGTCCAGTTTAGTCCATTTTTTCCACCATTCACACCTGCCTGTGTTAGCACAGTGCCTCACCACATTTTAGTTGTAAATTGCTACAGCTTCCTTTGATATTTAAACTTCAGCATTCATTTGTTCTGCAGCAATTGTTAAAACTTAATAACTGTAATTTATTGATGTGTTGTGTTAACCCTCTAATGGTGGATGAAAACTGACAAAAGCCAGAAATTTCAATTGTTTATAAAATCAAATTTCTTATTTCAGCCACTAGCCTTCCAGTTATGAAGTAAAAAGTTACTTATTTTCTGTCAGAAAGTAAATGTAAAACACTTACTATGATAATAGTTTGTTATTCTGGTTATTTTAAATTACCTTTTTAATTTTTTAAATAATTTCAGGCAGCCAAATGCTGATGTAAGGAGACAAATTGCAAACTCATCATATAGCCATGATAGTCAAGACTTCTCACAAGGCTTAGGACACTCTGTATTATCCAGTACTGTAAGTTAGTTATAGCATTTGCAGAAATTCTGAACTTCTGTAATCTAAAAACTAAACAATTAATTTTGAAGAGTTATATAAATGTATGTAGTTTATTTAAAAATAATTTATTTATTATCATTCAGCCTTTGTGACATAATATGACCCTTTTATATGAAACCTTTGGATAATAATTGAAAGTGATTGATGAGATAATAAACTGCTTTGTTTCATTGTGTATTATATGTTTTATTCTAATGTTCGGAAGAGATAATAACCAAGTTTGAAGTGCCTTTAAAAATATATTTCTTTTGGGTTTTTCTGAGTTTCATTCTGAAATTAGTTATTTATATATGTATTCATGTAGGCTAGATAATGCCATTAATGGCCTGGGCCCAATTTAGATTTGTTCATCATTACATGAAGAAGCTGGGACCTTGGACAACCAAAATGTTTTAAGTCCATATCACATTAAGTTTCCTTTATTTTTACAGCACAAAAGGTTAAATATGTATTTAATGGTGGTATTCACTTGCCATTGTGCTTTGCTCCTGTCTAACACCTGGGATGGGCAACTAGGGGCTTGCAAAGTAGGTTTGTCTGGCTCATCAAATGATTATAGTGGTTATTAATATTTTTTCATGGCCAGAAATGGGCATTAAATTTAAAGCAGTTTATGTTGTTCTTACAGTGAAACTAAGAAAGTTTCTGAACTCGGTCAGCAACTTGTAGAATACAAGAAAATTATAAATACAAGCAGTTTTCTGGTGTGAAATTGTATCTAAAAGTGAGGCCCCATTGTTGTTTCAAAATTTTGATACCACTTAATCAGTGTTCTATTCCAATTGGCACAGTAGGCATGTTGAAAAAATTTTTGATCATATTTTTTCCTTTGTATGATGATACAAACTGTAACAAAGATTTTGAATAAATAGTAATTAAGCTTTAAATCCTGTTGCATACAGTTTTATTTGAGAAAAATTATTAAAGATAATTTTGATCAACTATATACCCATCAAAATTGATACACTCATAAAAAGCATATGCCAAAGGGCCTACAAAACAAGCACCTATAGCCTACAAGGACCTTAATTCAGCCTGCCCCCAAGGTCCTACCATTATTGAATTGGCCCATCTGTTGCTTCCACTATTTAAAATTGTCACCAGTGAAAAAGGTTTGAGCATCTGTGGTCTAAAAATATAACAGGGAATTTTGTAGTGTCCACCTGCAGTATATGTTCTTTATGTTGTGCTCTTTCATTTTTTCATGTGAAAAGTAAAGATCAGTTATCACATTCTGTAGTCATCTTTGTATTCTGAGTTATGTCATCCCTCCACTTCAAATTATTTATCACATGACTTCGAAATTTATTAGGACTTCAAATCATTTATCACATGTTGGATATAGTAATGTAAAATTGTTCAGCTATTTTACAGATTTAGGCTTATGATTTTTTGGTAAAGTACCAGTTGTAACCAGTAATGCTAAAATTGTAGTTTATTACATATTTTTAGGTAAATAGTTTGCTTTAAGTGGCAGAAGAGGTATCAAGGTGTAATGCTCCAAAATATGTTATTATTTTCTTTGCTGGATAGCTGAAACTTGGGCACCAGGCAGGTAATCCCACCAAGAAAATTAAATAAAGGTTAATTTTTTTCAAAGAGCATAAGGCAAAAAAAAAAGAACTTAAAGTTAATATTGTCCCAAAACCTTTAAATAAACATTACTAAACAACTTTCTCTGTTCAAGAGAAAAAAACATTACTAAAAAACTTTCTCTGTTCAAGAGAAAAAAAATTAAAAATCAAATACAAATTTCATAAAATTAAATAAGTGTATTGAATTCTAAACTTACCAATAATCTTCATAAACACATTGCACAAAAAGGATACTCCTCCACCACTACAACATACTGACTACCATGACATCAGTCACTCTACTACAACTTTCTTTCATGACTACTCTCACTCTGCTGTCTTCTGTGACTGCCATCACTGTGGCTTAAGCTTTGACTTGACATGTGACGACATTACACAGGGAAGCCACATGCAGTTACATACAGTGATCAGGAGCTGATGATGACATAAACAGATGTGACCTTGCTCAGCACATTTAGTGGCCATCAATCAATATGGAGTTGCGGAGTCAGAAACCTCTACAGGCAGAGAGAAAATGATGATTAAAGCAAAGAAACACCCCAAAATAATAATTATAACGTAAATAAATTATAACTGGTTAAGGAAACAAAAGTGAATGGGCAAACATCACAACTCCCTCCCAAAATGAGTCAAAATTTGACCTAATGGTTTTTGATGAGCAAATTTAGAAGATCACAACTTTTGCCATATACAATTCTGTGAACATAAATAAAGAATTGAATATGGTGAAAAGTCAATTTAGGAATGTGGACTAATTCTCACTTCGATGCAATCTTCCAGCACAACCAAAGGTACCTCTTTCGATTCCACTAACAATATGTGTACTGCCATCTGCTGTAAATTTATACCAATGACTGTGGCAGTTAGCTGCATACTAGCGTTATTTGGACTAGTATAACATTCTGATACAATCAAAAAGATACATATTCTATGACTGTACAAATCAATGTTAATGAAACTCCTGTCCTACTTAATTTGCTAAAAGATTAAATAAAACAAAAAGGAAAAATACATCAAATTATGTTCTTCACAGAATATTTATGTTACACCTGAATCAAGCATGGTACAGACATCTGCTTATTCCCCTAACAACATTTCAACACGTGAAAGTTAATTTTCTTTCTTATACAAAAGAAGCGGGCATGGGGTCATCTGTTAAATCCTCCTAACATATATTCAGTGTGATGCTAACAAAAATTCAATACAGAAAAGTGGGTATGTGATCATCTGCTATAAATCCACCTAAATATAATTATTCATGATCTAGCTGAAGTAAAAATACGATTAGTTACCTTCCCTTATTGAGCCTCACATCTCTCTCCCAGAGGAGATGGAAGTTGTACTTGCTCGACTGCGCTTAGGTCATTCGTTTATTATTCATTTGTTTCTTTTACAGGCAGACAACGAACCTAAGTGCAAGTTTTGTGACACCATTTTAATCAATTGCCCAGCTTTTACCCCAGACAGATGTTTATTTTTTACCTTTCATGATTTTACATCTGAGCCTCACACTCGGAAATCTTTTATCTGATGGCTCTGTTTTAACCACTGTTTTTGCATTTTTACGTTTTACTGGTTATTTTACATGTTTATGATTTTTCACTATGTTTCTAGATTATACACTTGTTTGTGATTTTTAATGGGTCCTATACATCCAATTGTATTGTCGACTTATACACTTGTTGATTCATTTTATTCCACTTATTTTTACTGATCTTTATTGTGATGTTTTATTTCTGTGAATTTTAACTTTGGTTGTGGGTTAACTGACTTTTATCCCCCTATGTCTTTTTGTTTGGTGGTCTTAGCTGCTCTTGCACCAGAAAACCCCAAACAACCCAACCTAGAGGAGATGCTAGTGACAGACTTGGTCACATAGACTATGCCATTGGGAACAGCTCAACAGGGTACAAAATCAGCAGGACAAGGTTTACATCGTTACATCACATATATAAGTAAATACTGCCAGCATTATCCTGATAACTACACATCATTGATGTATTTATATCACTGATAACACCAAACAGATTTAAATAGATATACCAAAGTTTGATATCTTATCTAAGAGTAAAGAAAATTCATTTGAGTAAATAATCACCATATCTGATGTTAACATTTCACCTTATACTTCCATCAAAATTTTACATTTCATATTTCAATAAGAAATATCACTTTCAATTCAAAAATATACTTCATATATGATTTACATAACAATTATATACTAAATGCTCTTTCATGCTCATCGTTTACTACCATCAGTTATAACCATAACCACTTTTATAACTCTAAATCCTAATTATCACTTACAGAGTACATCTGTATACTCAATTCAGCTATCAGTCAGCTGAAATGAAAAATATTCACTACAAAGTCATGAATGCACTTCAGACAAGGCTATTACGATACACAATTTGTTATGTGTTCAATAGTCAGTTGGACCAGAACATATAAACAATGTATTCAATTCACATTATGAGTTCTCAAAATGAAAAACGTTATATAATTATTTATATATATATTATTAATATAATATTATTTTCAAAATACATGAAACCCTAAGATTTCAACTTGAAACTAAAACTTATTTCAAAATCTTCCACTAAATTTAAATAGCATTAAATGAAAAAAAAATATTGGATCCTCTTTGTTCCCATCTGCTTCAAAAAAGAAAACATAATACACTGTTACTACCAGAAGAGTGAAATAATATATACCAAAATTTTTCATTGCTGGCACTCCATTGAGGTAAATCTTCATTTAATCAGGTTCTGGAGACTTCATTCCCATACCAATCCAAAGGTTAGCTGTAGGCATTTCATAAGATCCTCTCTTGATGTCATGTACTCTTTTTTGACTGCTGTGCTGGCGGTTGTCTCCGCTGGTTGCCCTCATTTTGCTGATGTCTTCATTCTATGTCCTTGACTTTGCTGAGTTTGGCTTTGCTACTTACGTGCTTATTACTACCTGTATCAATATGATGCTTTAAAAGCTGACATCTTTCTGGTTTGTTATTAAAAAAAATTCATAATTTTCATTTAAAACAATCTTCCTTATTTAGATGTTCATTATCAACATGCTCCTTTATCCAACTATTTGTTTGATGTCAAGTTTTTCCTTGAGAATTGCTTTTAGCAAAATAGAGTTATTTATAAAGTCTCTCTGTCTTGAGTACTTACTAATTGCATCTAAACCTGTCAAACATTCATATACAATTCTCTTATTATCACAATTCCAATTTTATCTCCTTATAATTTAAAGTGATGAGAAATTCCACAATTCCTTCCAGAAAACACTCCTTGCGACCAAAATATATGTTCAAAGGTCAATGGCTGCAATTTCAATTTACAACATTGGTTAATCTTATTCCAAACTTTCTTAGGTATACATGAAATCTCAGCTCCTGTGTCAATATGAGCTATGAATTCAGTTTTTTTTTTGTGAAAAAGCTTCACAAAAGACAAATTTAGAACACTATGGGTGCTGACAGTGGCAAGACCTAACTTACAAAAGGGCTTTTCTTGAGGAACTTCGGCCTCTTGCTTCAAAGATCCTAATTTAAATTTCCCAACTTGCCATTTTTTGTGTAGAAAAATCATTCAATGTGTCCTAGTTATGTTCTATTACATCTTAAAGTTTCGTGATTTTTTTGTATAAAATTTTTTGGCCTGGTTTCATTGTTTGATGCTTGTTTGTGGAGCATAAGCTCTTTCTCTTTCATTCTGTGTTATTGGTACATTCAGCATAGATTATCTGGACCGTATTACTTCCAGTCATACAGGAGTCTGCATATACTTTTTTTGCGAGATTCTACCTTCTATCAGTGCCTTGGCAAGGAATTGCATCCATTGTTAAGTTGGTAACACCATTTTTGCAGGTGCTCTTCTAGCAGTGTATTGCCAAGCCAATCTGACTGAAGTTGCAATTGAAGTTACATTTCTCACTTCCAAAAATCCTCTCAGTGGTAATACTAACTGAGATATTGCATAATTAATAACATCGATTTTGGCAGTATCATATAGTTGGTATAGCTCTACTGTACCCCCAAATGTTTCAATATCATCTCCTTCCATTGTGTTCATGAAAAAAGTTCTATGGCTAGATGTGTAATCATCATAAGGATGATAGATTTCCAAAATTTCTCTCTTAAAGTCCTCCCAATATTCTATCCCTTGACAGCATCTGATGTTGTTTCACCATTGCTTAGCACATCAATTAGCACATTACTTAAACAGATACAGTGCAAATGACCTATTCGTTGCCTGGCACTTCATATAGATGGAAGTGCTCTTCTATGGACTTCCATGGACTTGACAAATGTCCATGATGATGGACATTTTGAACTGTCAAACCTTATCTCAGGTAAAGGTACACACATCTAATAACTGGGTCAGCAACTTGTTGTTGAGGGAATCAATAGTATTCTCTTCTGTCACTTGTTTCTGAAGGAACATTATTTGGAACTCTTCATTCAAAATTTAAATGTTTATTAGCTAATGCAGCATTATCAGCTAAGTTTGGATTAGGGACTGCTGTCATTCCCCTTTCAGTACATGAGTCATTAAACACACCCATCAACACTTCTGCTTCATTTAACACATCCTCCAACCTTTCCTTTACTCTTAACCCTTCCAGGATTTAATTTAGGATTTTATTTTTAAGATAGAAACCTGATAGAAACCTGAAAAAAAAAACAGGTTTTCTATCTTTAAGATAGAAAACCAGATAGAAACAGTGTTGTATTTTTAACACCTCTAAAATATAAGTTTTTTAGGCATATATATTAAAATTTTTAAAATTCGATATCTCTATTTAAATCAAAATAAAGTTTGGTGTGTTGTACTAAGACCATATGCATACGTCATCAGCTCTCGCAATTCAGATTCTCCAAACATATATATACGGGTTGGGCTCTGGATGGGTTAATACTACCTCAGGAGTAATAAGTTGGAGTCAGCCATATTACTAGCAGATATTGGTGATTTGCCAAAATTTTTAATTTGTGAAATTTAGATTTTCCTTTTTCTTGAGCAGTGCTCAAAGGTACTGCTATACTAAAATACAAGTCGAAAGCTACACTAAGCTTGGCAATAAACTTGCTTATCAAAAGTTTATCTATTGTATGTCCAGACACTTCTAATCACTACAAAAATACTATAGTTATTTAAATCAGCAATAACAGCACTGAAATTTCAGTACCTCTGAGCTTTGATTAATACTATTGTTGAATTTCTTGCTCAACAGTAAGTTAGGCTTAATATGTGGTGATCTAAGGGACCTGGGTTTGAATCTCCGGATAAGGCATGGACCTTTGTGTGGTTTTTCTGCTGAGGTCCTGCCATCCTCACAGACCTACTATGGCATAAATTGACAGGCTCCTGTCAGACCTCTGTAGCAAGCAGCTGCTTTAGGGGGTATTTATTTATTAGAAACTAATTAGATCAAAATTTGTTAGTTAAACTCAGACAATCACATTAAATAACATACACATATATTTACAAGTCCCTGTTCATAGGATGCCACTTTATTCGTCCAAAGTATGTTATCATTTTCTTTGCTGGATAGCTGAAAGTCAAGCAACAGGCAATTAATCTTGCCAAGAAATTAAATAAGGGTCTTTTTTTTTAAAAGAGCATATCATCATCATCATCCTCAAGCAGCCCTGGGCTACGGAGGTCCAACCAGACCGTGCAATTTAGTTCTCCAAGCAAAGACAAAAAAAGAGAATTTAAAGTTAAGATTGTTATCCTTTGGAACAAATGAAAGACAAATAAAATCCCTTGTGAGTAAATATCCAAATATTTCGACCACTGATTGGGGTCATCATCTGAGGAGGTTGCAGCTTTGTTGGAACTCCAACAAATATTATTAATCTACCTATTCTAAGACAGCTATGAATACAATTGTTAAGATTGTCCAAATATCTTTAAATATCACTAAACATAGTTCTGCTCAAGAGAAGAAAAAAATCAAAAGTCAAATGCAAATTTCATAAAATTAAATAAGTATATTGGATTCTATATTCACCAATAATATTTCATAAACACATTGCACAAAAATCAAAACATCTATTCCTCCACCATTCTTAACTACAACACACTGACTACTGTGACATCAGTTACTCTACTACAACTAACTTTTGTGACTACTGTCGCTCTGTTGCCTTTCGTGACTACTGTCATTCTGGCTTAAGTCTAATGTGGCATGTGTTGATATCATCCAGGGAAGTTACATTTGCATATGGTGATCAGGTACTGATTATGATGTCAGCTGGTGTGATCTTGCTCAACACATTAGCTGCCAGCAATCAAAAAGGAATTGCTCTACAGGTGGGGAGAAAATGACGATTCAAAGTAAAGAAATGCTCCAAAATAATAATTATAATGATCTTAATAATTAATAATTATAGTGATCTTGCTCAACACATTAGCTGCCAGCAATCAAAAAGGAATTGCTCTACAGGTGGGGAGAAAATGACGATTCAAAGTAAAGAAATGCTCCAAAATAATAATTATAATGTAAATAATTTTTATAACTGGTTAAGGCAGTGTTTCCCAACCATTTTTGTGCCCTGCCCCACTTAAGCCTTTCTAAAATTCTTATGTCCCCCCCCCCCTATGTAAAATTTAACCGCCATACGGTTAAACTCTGAACGAGTCCATTTTCTAATTGCCCCCCTTGACAATCAAATTGCCCCCCTGTAGGGCGTGGGCCCCACGTTGGGAAACATGGGGTTAAGGTAACTTAAAAGTGAATGAGTGAACCATCACATATATAATGATCTTAGTAGCTTATTGCAAATGTTTTTGCTTGTTCAAGTGAGGCAATATCAATATACTTAACAAAAAGAGGAGAGCAAATATTTAATAATAATTAGCTGGAACTTCTGATCTCAAACTCCACTGTTGTAATATATTGGTAGTAAAGAATCACAGGATCCTGTGATTCTTTACTACTGATTTATTAATTTAATGCCATGAGCGTGTGACAAACATTAAATTCCATCTCTAAATTGACAACACAGTTGTCTACTTTCCCGGATAGATGCGCCACTGTTGCGAATCAAATAAATAAAAACTGGAAAGTTTATATGGTCACACAAACTGAGAAAAGGTTAGCCAGTGATGGTGTAGTGGTTAGCATAACTGGCATGTTTCCAGGAGACATTGGTTCAAATCCCATTCATGGCAAAACCAATTTTTTTCAGCTTATTATTTCATAATATACTGGTATTTTATTGGAAAATATGTCACTGTGATAGTTTTTATGTATGCCTTCTTATATCAGTGTTTATAAAATTTTTAGCCTTTTTTAACCACATTAAATGAGAATCTGTACAGTTACAGAGGAGAGTATTTGTGATCTGCTCATTAAATGAGGATTATTATTTTTATAACTTCAATTAATTTATCTTACCTTAATTTGGCTTAATTGGATATTTTATTTCGTAACCAATCTTTCCTTTTTTCACTTAATATTTTATTAATCCTTCCCATGTCCTGCCTAAAATAGGCATTCACTATTCTCAGCCAAAAATCTTTAGAAATATATATATATATATTTATCAAATAGCTAATGAACAGAAATAGGCCATAATATATATAAAATTTAACAGCATTTATTTCTTAATTTTATGAATATGAAATTTCTAACAAATATGAGAAGCATGTTATTTAAGTAATACTCTATCAGAGTGATGCAGTGAAAAATAAGATCTGCCAATATAATAAGGGCTTATTCTTGAAAAACTAAAGAAACAGAAATAGCTAAATTATGTATATTTTTTGAAAAAAATGAGCTTTTGCCAATGAGTGGGGCTCGTCTTCACTCATCAGCAAAACAAATTTTTCCCACAAATATATTTCTTGGATTTTATGTCAACAGGTAATTAATTACCTGTGGACATAAAATCCAAGAAATAACTATATTACATATCAACTAAAAGAGTAAAATATCACCTCTATCAGAATTGGATATTTGTTTAAAACATAAGTCTTTAATTTTCCAACTTTTGCACCCGCCCTGACAGTAAAAATTCAAACTAATGGATATTCAGGAAAATTAAAATACTAATATTTTATTAGTACTTGTACATCATAGAATGAATTTTATTTATCTCTTAAAACAAACAAATTGCCTCTTCCTCTGGGGGTATGGGGTTGGGAAAATCTAATCATTGCTGCCAGTATAAGCTTTTTGACCATCACACTCTACTACGGGAATTTCAAATTTCTGTCATAAACAGATTGTTTGAGATAACTGTTTTATATTTGACCATTTTCCCACTATTAGAGGGTGTTTTAAAGATAATGGAAGAATAGGAAAATGCAAATCTGAATATTTCATCAATGCCTAAGAATGATGAAATGAATTATAATAAATTTCCTCTCAATTAACTGCTTGCCACAGAAGTCTGACAAGAACTTGTTAGTTTAATAGGTCATAGTGAAGGTCTATAAGTAAGAAAAAAACCTTGTCAGAAATCCAGTCCGAAAATAGTTTTTAGTTTTTTCCTAAAAGCAAAAAAACAGCATCTACAGATGGACTGATAGATAGCAAAGTGAAAGCAATAGCTCTATTTTTTTAAATCAAGCTAATGATAAGAAAATTTATGAATATCATAGTAGTAAGAAATCTGGAAATGAAGATGTTTTTCATGACTTTTCTCTGTGTAGCTTAGTTTCAAACAAAAGCCAGTATTGCACAAGGCAATTTGTGTTGTTCACATTTACATCCTGTTTGTGGCCATGGATCAGAAAGACTTTTTTTCTTAGCTGATTTTTTTGCAGTGCACACTGCACCTTTTTGTTTAGTTGTTTCACTTTGTGGATCTTCCTGGCAAAGTGTTTACAAGTTAGGTGCACTAGGGCTAAAATATTTTCATTATCCTCAGAGGGACATAAGGCACTTTGAGGGAGGAGGGCTAAGCAATTTTTAATCACTTGATGTAATGCCATGAACTAATAATATCTTAAAGTAAAATTTTATCAAGGATTAAACCAACTTGAGAGAATTGTTTTGTCATCTTCCCCTCTCATCAGTGCATAAGGACTGATTTCCAAACCAAAAAATTTTGTTTCTATAAACCAAGAAATAATAAAATTAAAAAATTACCTAAATAAAAAAAATGCTTTTTTTTGTTTAATTTTGTACCTCAACAACAAGTAAAAAAAAAGAGCTGTAGCCATAACAAAAAATCAGTATAGATAACTAAATCTATAAAAATAAAAGCAAAAGTTTATTGAAAATATAAAATCTTACAAACTGAATAAATGCAGATGTGATCCAACAGAGTTGTTTGTTACAGGCTGGGTGTCACTGCAAAGAAAAAACATACAGGCACATGTGTCTCCAGTTAGAGCAAAGCTGCATCTCTTGTTTCATTCCATTCAATACAGTATGTATCCAGAACCAAAGAACTCTCTTAGTGGTTTCGTTTCACTTTTGTAAAATTATGCAATGAATGATAAAAAATAATTAGAAATAGTGAAATAGGTTTATACTAGAGAAGAGAGACAATGAAATGAAAAAAATGGAAGTACTTATCTGGTGATTGCTTTCCTTTTTTAGCTCATTTTTAGAAAAAGTGAGCTAATGTTTTCACTTTCTATCCATCTTTTTGTCTGTCTGTAGATATTTAACTTCTATTTTTAGAGATAAATAAAAAAAATTCATTTTGGGTTGGATATGTATTGATAAACTATTATGATTCACACTATTTAAATCTCCCAAAAGTGTTAAAATTTTCCCTTTGACAATGGAAAAGGTTAAAAATTTTAAAACTACAAACAAATATTGCAAACAATCTATTAGAGCTAGAAATATGATATTCTAATGGTGGAGTATGATGATCAAGAGGTTTACATTGACAGCAACAATTTGCCCCATCATCCCCTGGGGGGAGGGAAATGCAACTTTTCATTTTAAAAGATTAGTGAAAAATTCTTATTTGAGTTGAATAGGTACTAAAGAAATATGATGATTCATAGTTTTCAAAGTTTTAATTAAATTACTATTGATTAAAATTTAACTTTTATTTTAAAAAGTGAGTAATATATTGTAAAATTGTCAATAATAGTAATAATAGCTTATTTTATATACACTTATTGATTTGCTCCTTAACCTGGAGATGAGAAAACACAACTTTTTCATTATAACCCATTGTGACCATATAAAGATTCAGACTTGAGGCTTGTAACATTGTCTGAATATTGAAACAATGTGCCAGACTTGTTTATGACTTTTTGAGAGACAATACACCAGTGGCAGCTCATGATTTAAAATTTTTGGTGGGGCACTTTGACTACTACAGGTAGGGCCAGATGTAGGAGAAAGAATTGGGGAGACGCCTGATACTCAGTTGAGTCCAATAGCACTGGAAAAACATTTCGTAATGCATATATTCTTTCCCCCCCCCCCCAGCTGTTCTGAAAATGCATTATTTAATAAAAAAAATAGAAAAGAAAAAAAAAAACCCTCGAAATGGTGTTCTTGTCCTTTCTACCTTAATTTAGTATTTTGCCCCTCCACTGTAATAATTTCATATATTTATATATATTTTTCCTCTCCACTCTAGTGGTAGTTTAATAACTATTTGTGAGAATTATGTCTGATATATAGGTTTGCTAATTGGAGGGCAGGGGTGGCTCACTTGGTAGTGCTCCAGTCTGCAGTTCGCAGGTTTGAGTCCCATCTGAGCCAGCTTTGAGATTTATCTCCCTAAAACTTCCATCCCTGCTCTCGGTCAGTAGGGGACACCGATGGGTTTGGAAAGGTTGCTATCCATTGGATGAGGTGTTAAGTCGTGGCCTTGTGTGCAGGAGAGCCATACCCTGTGCACTTTAAAGAACACACTGGATAGCCTTGATAGGAGACTACCATCTGCCTCTTAACAGCTTTCCAGTGGGTTCCCCCCAATCTTTTCTGAGCCCTTGGGTTCCTTGTGACCTGACCATTTAGCCCATTGTGTGCAAAAATAGTGCTGCTCAGAGGTAAAATAACCCAACCTGATTATAAATTTATATTTATTATTTAAACTAAATTACCCATCAGAAATTATCCCTTGAAAAAATCTATTTTGGTTATATTTAAAATATAAATTATTTTGAAACCTAAATTTATTTTGCAGCAAAGTGCTAAAAAGTGATATGGTAATAAAATGAATTATAAAAAAACACAAAAAAATCTATAATGACGACAGATGGAATTGAACTGGAGACCTTTAAGATTGCAGGTCCAAAAAGACAGTGCACAAGATGGCATGTTAAAATGTAGTATAAACATTCTTTTGTTCAACATATATATTTTCATATCTAATGTTGTTCTTAAATTTTTCATATATAAGTATTGTTCCTTGGCAAAAATCTTGCATTGATATAATAACTCTTTCATTAGGGCTGTTGATGAAACTGGTAGTAGAGTAGGTTTGGTTATAAACAGAGAGAAAACTAAAGTGATGAAAATTGGTCAGGCAGACTGTGATTCAGTTAATCTGAATGGTTGCAGTCTTGAGCAGGTGTCACAATTTAATTATCTTGGGAGCTATGTAACAGGTACTGGTGATGTGCGGCATGAGATTAACAAATGAATAGGGATTGCTGCCAGGTTTTTTAAGAATCTATGGAGAGTGTGGAGAAATAGGTGTATACACCTAAAGACTAAAATTAGACTGTATAATAGTTTGGTTCTTTCTATGGTTAGTTATGGTAGTGAAACTTGGCTGCTGTGTAAACAAGGTAACAGGAAACTAGATGCTTTTGATTCTAGATGCTTATGCGGTATCTTGGGCATTAGGTGGTTCACCTTTGTAACTAATGATGAGGTTAGGCAAAGGAGTCGGCAACCTCCTTTAAACAGCATATTGTGCAGAGAGAGACTCCGCTGGTTTGGCCATGTTGCCCATATGGATAATTATAGATTGGTGAATAAGGTTATGAAAAGTGTGCCTAAAGGCCTCAGAAAGAAGGGCAGACAATGTCAAACAGGACCTTGTTAGAATTGGTGTGCAGTGGCCAGATGTAGCTTGATAATGTTTAGTTTCAATATTTAAATCTGTAAACAATAAAAAAAATATCCCTCATGCACTAGCTTGTCACAAAAATCTGAGAGGTGCCTGCCAGTATAGTAAGTTACAGAAGTGTTCTATAAGGAAGGAAAGATGTCAACAGAAAGGCAACACTGAAAAGAAACTTTCATACTTATCTATGGCTGAAACTCAAACCCTTTAGAAAACTGGTAGCCAAGTGTGCTAACTACTTGGCTACCAGATAAAAATAAATTTATGAAATATTACTTTTATGAAAAATAATTAAATTTGCAATAACAATTCACAAGTGTTTTTAATGCTAAAAAATACACATCATGGTAACATCAGAAAAAAATGTATCTTTTGTGGTCGTGCTTACAAGATAAGGATGCATCACTGAGCACTTTTAACATTTTTGTGAACACCATGGTACTCACAAGCAATGAGTTGTGTATTCCTGCTCTGGAATATGACAATATTGCAGGATATGAGGTTGGAGCTTTGAAGCTGGGAATTTAAATAATGATGAAAGTTTTTAATGATAACTGAATTATTTATAAATTACTCTAAAACTGGAGAATGTTTTCATGTTTTAGATTAATTTTTGAGGCATTGAATTTATGACCCTAAGACAGCCAAATATAATCAGTGTCTTCTTTAATGACTTCTTTTTCATATTTAAAAAATAAATAAATACCCCCTCAAGCAGCTGCTTGCCACAGATGTCTGACAGGAGACTGTCAGTTTATATGCCATAGTAGAAGGTCTGAGAGGATGTCAGGACCTCAGCAGAAAACGACACATACATCCATGCCTTACCCGGGAATCGAACCCAGGTCCCTTAGATCAGTAGCCAAGTGTGCTAACCACTCAGCTATGGGATAGCTCAGTGTCATATTTTTAGTCCAAACAAATTTCATTCACATCTTATAGATATCAGGGTATTACTTAATTTTATTATTTTTTTTTTCATGACAAAGATATTTAGCATCTTAATTGCTGATGATATATAACTCTTACTACTGGATGTTTGGAAAATAAATTTGAATGTGATGCAAACATTAAATGCTATGAAATTATGACGATTGTAAAAGTGTAAGGTAATAATTGGAATAAGTGGGGGCATTGAAGGAGGTCACTGAATTGAAAGTGTTTATTTACACCAATGGTTGCTTCTTCATGTCAGTATCTTTTATATACATATTTTGTGTAATGTTCATTATGTATTATATATCTTATTTGCTTTAACATTACTGACATTTTTAATATTCTTTAGATTCCACTCTGTGATGTTGTTGATCCTTATGATTTCGAGGATTTTTTAGATCAGCATAGAGATCAAATAGACTGTGATCCATTTAGGCATTTGTTAGATTTTCCAGAAGATGATATTGCAATTGGAATAATTCCGCGAAAGTGTCGTACTCTAGATCATATTGTGCCTGATGATGAAGAGTAAGTATAATTTTGATAAAAGTTGAAGAAAAAATTATGATTTGGAGAAACTTATTTTATATATTTTTTTAATAATAAAATAAAGACTGTATGTTGACTTGCTAATTGTCTGGGGGAAGTAGCTGCTTGTGTAATTATTTTTTATTTTATTTACAGCCATGCTGAAGTATAGGTGAGTGGGGCATCTGACTGGGTGCAAAACAAATGTAAAATGCAATTTAAAATTATTACATGGTCAATCTTTATTACTATGTTCAAAATTGACTATTCAATACAATGAAAAATAACCCTTGCTTTGGGTATGAACATCTCTCATTGCTTGCTCCAGTGTAAAATTGGCTAGGCATGGCTCTCTTTATATTTATTAAAGTCAAATGTTCATATGGAATGCTCCACAGCTTGTTGACATAACTTTTGGCAACTCCCCAATTGTTGCCAGTGGCTCATTCTTGGTGAGAGCTTAACACAAACTGTTTAAACAGATTCAGAACCCCTAGTCCCCCAAATACTTGATTGACTGATCCTGAATTGTGTAGGTGGGTTTCCCCTGTAACCACTCCATATTGTATTAAAATTAACATTCCTATAATAGACTATGATTTAGAACTTTTTTTTTTCCTCCTGATTTAAAAATTGAAACTTTTGATCTTCCTCCCCCACACACATACACCCTAATACCCTTCCCTCTCCACTCAAATACTTAACTGGTCCGAAATTTCTTTTACAGATTTTCCTCTTGTTACCTCTAGTTCCATTAAAAATTCAAGTCTCTATCTATGATACAACCCAAGTTTGAGTTTAAAACAACTTTTATTTTTCCACTTCATTGGGGAGGGAGAGATCTTAAGAGATCCAATGAATTTCAACAGAAAATTTGTTGGGTTTATTAAACTTCAGATCTATGTTAACCAATCACATTCCTATTCTAAGAATGCATGATAATTAAATTGACAGCAAAAACATGTAGAAACAGTTCATTTGTGATATCACAGGCTTGAATACAGTTTAATTTATTAAGTGAATGCTCAATTCATAGTTACAAAACACATGACAGATATGTATCAGCTGTGAGAACCATAGCAGTCATTCACATGATTGTAGTATGCTTTGTGTCATGAATACTTAAATGGTGAAGTATTAGTTTATATGGCCCTTATTGTATTTTGGATTCAAGACTGACTATAATGAAATTTTTTTCCTACATTAGACAAATAAGTGTCACATTCATTTAACTGTGGAAGTCAAATCTGCAATCAGCAAATCTGTAATTGACAGTGGTTTTCTGCATTAGTCTTCAAACTATACAAAGAAAAAAAATCATTTAAGCTGACGTTATTAATAATAATAATAATCAGTGGTGAAAGTAGGCCGGTACGCCGTACCGGTAAGAAATTATTTGCCATTATGGCATAGTGGTAAGACATTTTTCATTATTGGTGTAACCATTTCTTTCACACTTTAATGCTCTTAAAACAGAGTTTTATTAACAAAATAGTCGATTCGAAAATCCTCAATTTTCAATTATGCTTCTACAGTTTAACCTTTAGATCACAAGCTATTTGAACATTGCATACTTGAGGGTTTACATTTATAGGGAGTGCCAAGGGGGAGTAAATAGTGCTTTCACTCCTCCTTGAATGATTAGCAAGGATACTGGTTAAAGAGAGCAGAACTATACAAAGGCAACTCCAACCAAAGTCGTCTTACAGGGAGTGGTTAAGAGAAGACTCGTTCACATCCGCGGTAGCTGTCTGGGTTCGGTCTGAATTTCCACCATAGTCAGAAGTGAATTTGGGTTTTCAAATTCTTATTTTAACTCTTGCTCGATCTGTTGTGAGATGTGTATATATTCATGTGTACTGCTTTTTGTCTCCTAAATATATTTTTGGAAATAATTTTTTATTCTACTGAATTGAAAATTCAGACATTTCTGAGAATCATGGAAGGCAATTCATTGGGGGCTATAGGAATGAGTTCGAAGGTTAAGTGGTTGTTGTTGTTGTTTTACCTCTAAGCGGCACTTTTTTGCACACCAGGGGCTAAATGGTCAGGTCACATGGACCCCGAAGGCTCAGAGAAGGTTGGAGGAGAGGACCCACTGGAATAGCTGTTGGGAGACAGATGGTAGCCTCCCATCGAGGCCATCCAGTGTGTTCTTTAACGTGCACAGGGTATGGCTCTCCCGCACCCGGGGCACGGCTTAACGTCCCATCCGACGGAAGGCGACCTTTCCAAGCCTGTAGATGTCCCCTACTGACCGTGGGCAGGGCAGGGAATTTTGTGGAGATAAATCTCAACACTGACCCAGCAGGGACTCGAACTTGGGAACTACAGATTATGAGCCTAGCACGCTACTGACTGAGCCACTCCCGAAGGTTAAGTGGGAGGGGATTAAAAAGTAATAAATTTTTATCAATTAATCACTTAACATTATGATATTGGAGTAGTATAATACAGAATCTATGTTCCTTTTATTTTATCATCACAGAAAAGTTTACATTCCAAAATGCGGAAAATGTTTCGAGTAATTTTTGGGGATATCGCAGATACGAAATTTCCATACCTCATATAATCTTTGATTACACTTGATGAATTTTAAAAGTTACTCTTAATCTGTGATATATGTTATCCTAAAAAAATGCTTAAACTTTTTTATCTGGGTTTAGAATATACAAATTCAGTGATGAAAAATTATTTCACTTTCTAAAAAAGTTGCTTCTAATTTTAAGAACTAGAATTAGTTTAGAAACATTGTACTAAATAAAAACCTTTTTTTAAAAATATTATTAGTTTTTTGATACTGGAGCTTCTTACTTTCGTCACCATACGCTTCACTTTATTCACCCCTGTAAGATGACTTCAGTGGAGTGACAGCCTGTGCATGATTTTCCACACATAACTATGCTTGAAGCATACCAGTAAGAAATAAAATTTGCTTTCACCACTGATAATAATAGAAAACTGTGAAAAAAAAACTTTTGTGTGTAAGGTAAAAATAAACTTATAGTTAAACTTACATTATTACTTAGTGGGAAGCTGGCATCATAGAGGAAGTCACAGTCCAATAGCAATAATAGATGGTTAGACGTAAAAAAATTTTAATAAATGATTTTGTGGAAAAAAGTTTTGCCAAAAATTAGAATAGAGGTACGCAGTGCGATAATTAAAAGTAAAGCTATTTAATTCTCTAGGACATTGTTAAATGTTTTTAAGCACTTCAACACATGGACTCTGCTATCAAGTATCAATAATTATTAAGGAGAGATTTACGTACCATGCCGTAGAGGATGGGTAGTAACAGGAACTTCTTGGGATGCTTTCGGTGAGAAATTTAAAATTCGACGTTCTTGCTTACAAGTGACATCTCAGTGGAGATTAAAATAAGGATGACGGCTGCCAATGGTCTACCTGCATTGGCGAATGAAATAACCATTTATACTTTTGATAGCAATGTGTTGAAGTGCTTAAAAACATTTAACAGTGTCACAGAGAATTAAATAGCTTTACTTTTAAAGTTTTGCCAACATGTGGGATTCGAACTCAACTCTCTCCGGATACATGGCCGAGTGTTTTAAGACCACTTATCTAATGTAAACTCTTGTGATTTCTGCACCTGGGCTTGGCAGCTAAACTCCTTGCCCTGCCCACAGTGAATCCCCATGTGTGGGAGCCACACCCCATGCACCTTAAAGAACATGCTTGATGGGAGGCTAACATCATTTTCCCAACAGCTGTCCAGTGAGTCCCCTCACCCAACCTTCCCTGGAACCATGAGAGCTTGAAACTTGGACATTTGCCCTAACCATTTGAACTTAAGGTAGTGATATAAATTTTTTTCTCTAAAAAGCAAAATTATTAAATGCTAGACATCCTACTTTCTAAAAGTCGAAACTTGGCACAATTTATGTACAGAGTTACAGTTTAACTTAGATCATATTGCTACCTATAGAAATATCAGAAACTTATTTCTGGCAAGTCCAAATTTCTAAAATAGTTCCATTAATTTCCTGAGACAAATGAATAGAATGAAATAGGTATCATAATTATAATTCACTTTGAAAGGTCCATTCTCTGCTGCTTCTCAGCTCTATTGTCAGTTTTCTTTAGGCCTTAATTAGCATGCGAATGTGACTTTTTGTGCCATCCATATGATGCGGTACTGTCTCTTATAGTGGAGCATCAGATGGCATCATTCATTTACATTTCACCTGGGCTTGGCACCATCTATGATTGGGTATGGCAACTATTTATTTTCATGTTGTGCTGAGTAATATGTAAATAAATAAGTAAAGCATTTCACATTATATTTGCTTTCTAGATTTTTTTATCAGATTTTCTTGTTATTAGTAGTGTTAACTTGGAACAGCTCTTTTGTGTATGTACTTGTGAACAAGAAGACTCAGTATTAGTAATGACTTGAGAGCAGTGTTCAGCATAAAAGCTTCTGTTATCTGTTACTGTTCTGATGGTTACAAATTAACCCTTGACCCTTCAGCTCAAGCTATCACACTAAGGTAAAACTGCTCACCTCTCACAGTGGCCTTTCTGCTGAAGTAAGGATTAACAATTTGAAAGCTTCTAACTGTAAGCTATTTAAGGTATCAGCATTTTTCTATAATCAGTGATAAAGATTTTTAAAATATTTTTATTTCTGTATGCTAGTTACTTCGGTCTGTAAATGGTAGCTGGTCTGTAAATGGTAGCTGGTCTGTAAATGGTAGCTGGTCTGTAAATGGTAGCTGGTCTGTAAATGGTAGCTAGGTAGTCACTGGAAGGAGAGCTATGCACCAATCCCCTGTGATGATGCATAGAACCGGCCAGGCCTAGCACCTAATGTCCAACCCCGCCTTCTCGTGGTGCGGACCGTTAGTAACTTTCAAAAGAGATACTCTCTTGTGGAAGTGAACGGAAGGGGAGGGCTGCCAGATTAGTGTGGCCTACTGATCTGGACAACTATGGCTACTTTTCTTTTTTTTCTACCCTGCTGAGGAGTGGTCAACCACACAGGGTCCTGGTGCTGACCATATAAACCTACTGGACTGGACAGATATATGGCTCTGAGCTTGATTATGGATTCTGATTTTGCTGCACTGGTGGGCTTCTGTGGAGGGAAAATCTTCCGCTGTGTTTTCTTTTTGTTTGTGGGTTGACAGCCCCAAGTGAAAGATCCACAGGATATGTTTATCAGCTGGTGGATAATCCTGAGCAGAAGTCATCGCAGGCACCTGAACTCTTTGCTTCTATTGGCATCGTCAAATTCTACATTGGAGGAAGTCTTCCAGTGTAGATGGCTTCAGCCTTTAGTAGTGGGGGAACGGGTCTTTGCCCCATGTCTGCGATTAGGGGGCTGTTTGATATTGTCGGCATTCCCTCTCTCAATAAACATAGTTTCTTTAAACATCCCACTAACCATTTTCTCTCCATAGGTAGTTGGAATGTGAGGACTCTGCACAGAGCTTTTTCTCTTGATGTCCTCACACAAGAATTCCACCGTTATAATTTAGATATTCTCGGCTTGCAAGAGACCAGATGGACAGATAAAGGTCAGATTCTTAAAAATAATCTTAAATTTCTCTTTTCAGGGAGGGACGACAAAAAGCATCACCAAGGCGTGGGTCTGCTTCTCAGCAGACACGCTAGTGATGCTCTTCTAGGATATGAGTGCATTAATGAAAGGTTTCTTACAGCAAAATTTCAGACAAGCGTTAAAGACTTGAATGTTATCTGCTGTTATGCCCCCACTGAGGATGCCGATGAGGATGAGAAGGATAGGTTTTATGAACAACTTCAGGATATTTTGAATTCTGTCAAGAAAGGAGATATTACCCTTGTTTTTGGTGACTTCAATGCCAAAGTTGGTACTGACTCTGACCTTTGGGGAGGAGTAATAGGCCCTTTTGGTATTGGTAGCTGCAATAGCAATGGGCAACGTCTCCTACAGGTAAGTAAACTCAATGGATTCAGAATAACTAACACTTATTACAAACACCGCGACATACATAAGTACACATGGGTTTCACCTGATGGGCTGCATAAGAATATGATTGATTACATATTAATTAACAGCAAATGGACTAGTTCTGTTAGGAATACCAGGGCATATAGGGGAGCTGAAATTGGATCTGACCATTACCTTGTTAAAAGTGTGTTGCAACTTAAACTTAAAAAGTGTTGTGCTAGGGTTAAAAAATTTACTTTTAATACTAAAGCTCTGAAAGATCCAGTTATAGCCAAAGCTTACCATGATAGGTTACTTAGTCATTATGACAGTCATGGTTTGCTTACTACTGAAGTTGAGGAAGAATGGGATCATTTTAAACAGGCTTTTTTGGACACTAACAGTACTCTTTTAGGAAAAAAGGAGCAGAAGAGGCAAAATTATCTGAGTGATAAGGCACTTGAGCTTATTTCGGAAAGAAAGAACTGCAGGAATGCCCTTAATCAATACCCTACTAGTCCTAATAGAAAGCATTACAGAGACCTTAATAAACTTGTAAAGGATCAGTTAGCTGCTGATAAAAATTTTTGGCTTGATGGTTTGGCTGACAAAGCCGAGGAAGCAGTTAGACAGCACAACAGCAGAGAGCTGTACCAGATAGTTAATGTTTTGTGTGGTAGAAAACGGACAGGCATACAAGGATTGAAGGATAAACAAGGTAAGGTTATAGAAGGGGAGGATTCTGTCATGGCTAGGTGGGCTGAGCATTTCAGTGATGTTCTAAACAATGTAGTTAGTTCTACTCCCATTGTTTGCAATGATGATAGATGCATTGGTGGCTTTAATGTTGGCCCTATAACACAATCTGAAGTTAGTTTGGCTGTTTCTAAACTTAAACTTCATAAATCCCCAGGGGTAGATGAAATTACTACGGAAATGCTTAGAGCTGGGAATGTTTCGGTTACCACTTGGATGACTGAAATTCTGAATCTCTTTTATGATAAAGGCATGGTTCCTAAGGATTTTACCAGAGCTATTGTTATCCCTATTTTCAAAAAAGGTGATCGCAGTTCTTGTGATAACTATAGGGGTATCAGCCTACTCTCTGTTCCAGGTAAAGTTCTTTCCATGATTGTGCTTAATAGAATTAAGAATCTGGTTGACAGGCAATTGCGTGATGAGCAATGTGGATTCAGAAGTGGTAGGGGATGTGTAGATCAGATATTTTCACTTAGGCAGATTCTTGAGAAATGTTTAGAGTTTCAGAAACCTTTGGTTGCTAGCTTTGTTGATTTCAAAAAGGCTTTCGACTCTGTTGATCGTCATAATTTGTGGTTGATTGTGAGATCATATGGTATACCAGACAAGTTAGTTAACATTATGAAAGCTCTCTATAATAACACTGAGTCGTGTGTGAGAGTTGGTAAGGCTTGTAGCAATTGGTTTAACATTACTTCTGGTGTTCGACAAGGGTGCATTTTGTCTCCTTTTCTCTTTAGCTTGGTTATTGATTATGTTATGCGAAATTCACTTCAAGGGAAAGATTTTGGCCTTAAATGGGCTGGAGATACGAAAATTTCTGATTTAGATTATGCTGATGATTTAGCCCTTTTGGCAAATGATGTTGATGAGATGAACTCTTTCATTCGAGCTGTTGATGAGACTGGTAGTAGAGTAGGTTTGGTTATAAACAGAGAGAAAACTAAAGTGATGAAAATTGGTCAGGCAGGCTGTGATTCAGTTAATCTGAATGGTTGCAGTCTTGAGCAGGTGTCACAGTTTAATTATCTTGGGAGCTATGTAACAGATAATGGTGATGTGCGGCATGAGATTAACAGACGAATAGGGATTGCTGCTGGGACTTTTAAGAATCTATGGAGAGTGTGGAGAAATAGGCGTATACACCTAAAGACTAAAATTAGACTGTATAATAGTTTGGTTCTTTCTAGGGTTAGTTATGGTAGTGAAACTTGGACACTTTGTAAACAAGATAACAGGAAACTAGATGCTTTTGATTCCAGATGCTTACGCAGTATCTTGGGCATTAGGTGGTTCAACTTTGTAACTAATGATGAGATTAGGAAAAGGAGTTTGCAACCTCCTTTAAGCAGCATATTATGCAGAGAGAGACTCCGTTGGTTTGGCCATGTTGCCCGTATGAATAATTATAGATTGGCGAATAGGGTTATGAACAGTGTGCCTAAAGGCCTCAGAAAGAAGGGGAGACCTAGGATGCGGTGGGCAGACAATGTGAAACAGGACCTTGTTAGAATTGGTGTGCAGTGGCCAGATGCAGTAGATGTAGCTCAGGATAGACTTGCTTGGAGAACTAAATTGCACGGTCTGGTTGGACCTCCGTAGCCCATGGCTGCTTGAGGATGATGATGATGATGATGATGAGTTACTTCAGTATACTGCTCTAAAATTTTTATTTTCTTTCTGCTCATAACACTTCAAAATTAGTTCAGCTACCACAGGTAAACAACCTTTGCCCCATGAACAGTGATTAAATACTTATCCCTCTTTAGGGGCAGGGGTATCATGCCAGGCTCATAATCTGCAGTTTCCAGGTTCAAGTCCCACCTGATCCAGCATTAAGATTTATCTTTGGATGGTCTTAATGGTAGGCCATCTTCATTGTGTGCAAAAAAGTGCCACTCAGAGGTAAAACAACCCAACCCATCCTCTCCTTAACCAGACTAAATGTGCTAGTAGATTTAATCTAGTGGTTAGGATGTTGACATTCTGTGCCAATTTCTGGGATCATACCTGATTGAGTCCAGCTATCCTAAAGCATTGAATTGAAAATTTCTCCCAGCATAGAAATTCTGGAAAGTTGATTTTATGATTTGGGAAAAGGAAATAATTGGAGCTTGAAAAAAGCAAATTAGTTGTTGCATGAAAGAAGGTGGCACCACTAATCAGTTAAATTATGTTCTACTGTTAGGTAAATTTGGTTAATGGTTAATTGAACCCTGAATGAGGTGCATTTGAGGGCAGTTCCACTTGCCTCCTGATTGGATTGAAATTGTCTAATTTGTATGTACAGCTACATACTGAGATTTGGATTAGAATATATGGGAAAAATTTAGCAATCTCACAATTATATACACATTGCACCTCACAGAAGTAGCTTTCTGAACAGAGATCCTCAGACAGAGGTAATTTTTAGAAATTGCCTATTAAAGGCTAAAAGCTTTACAGACACTCTTTTGGTCACTCAAATTGTGTAGATGTTATCCCTGTAAATGATGTAATTTTTGTCATAATAATTTTTTTAAGGGGGTGAAAAATTACTAAATTGATAATACTTCATTACATGATCACTATGTGTGTGGGTGGGTGGTGTGTTGGGGGCAGGGCTGTATGAGAATTTGTAGGATAATCATTGTTTACTATTTAACTTCTGCTCATTCTTTTCTAGAAATTGGCAAAATTTGTCAATTTGAAGCACTTTGAATCGATTCAAATTTTAGAGGAAAAATTGTCTTGAGCCAGGTGGGATACGAACCCACGACCTCCTGATAGATAACATGTCAGGTGCTCTGGAATTCCTCTAAAATTTGAATTGACTTCAAAGTGCTAATTTATTAGTAGATATTGAATATCTCGAGTTTATTCCATTATTTACAGTTTGAATTTGCTATATTCCCATGACTGTCATTGAAAAACTCCCAAGTAGCCTTCTACAACAGCACATTATTTGGGATTGTTCCAAATAGTGTACAGTTCTGTAATCTGGAATACAGCACAGTACATTCATGTTGCAAGAAATGTTATGAACTTACAACAGAACTTATATATTTGCTTGACACATTCCTATGTATTTTAATGATTTAATTTTCTATACAATTAATTATTACCTATCTTCTTATTTCTTTGGAATTTGTCAGTTGGTCAGTTTGTGGATTTGACAAAATGTTGTTCCACCATATCTTTTAAAAGCGATGGAGAAACTTAATGATTTATGCCCCAAATTAAAGCTTGTGAAATGGGGAGTGTCATAGGCTATAAAAAATTGACCTTAGTGCTTTCTTCCTCTCAAAAAAGGAGGAATGTGAAAACTATTTTTCTTTATATCTCCAGAACTCAAAGGCCGAAAATAACAAGCTATATGTCAAATGGAAGCTTCTGATGCAGGGAATGTCTTAGTGTGATGGTCCACCCATTCACTTTTACTTTTCCTTAAACAATTTTGTTTTATTTACATTATATTTGTTAGTTTGGGGATTTTTAATTCATTTTTTGGTAGACTGTCCCAATTCTCGTCCGAGCTGCAGGAGTTGTGCAACTCCGACCTTTTGATTGTCAACCACTAAAGCGTGTGTTAAGGACACGCCCTCTCTTACATCATAGCTTGTGCGATTGTCAGTTTATGCAAATGTCTTTCCCGGCGTGAAACATGACACGTGCCGGCTTTGTAGCCGCTTGTTATAACAGTGATGTTAGGTCACAGAGTAGTTAGTTGTTGAGCAGTAGTTGGAGTTGGTGTAGAGTAGAGATGAGTGAAGTAGTGAGAAGGAGAGTTGAGTTTTTGTGAATCAGTGTAGACTGAGTTTTTGTTTGAGATGTAGTCGACATTTTCACTTTGAGTTTGGTGAATTGAATTTTTGGAAATAAACTTTGTTTTAGAAACTTTTGAATCTTTGCTATTTTTCCTCTTGATCATTGTGAATTAATTTTTGATTGTATTTAATATTTAAGCTGGACAATCATTTTTGAATTCTTACTTGATAAGTAATGCTTGGCAAATCAACGAACCCTATTTCAACTTTATTTGGCAAGTTATCATTGCCTGGCACCTGATACAGCTCTCCGGAGTTTGAATAAATTGGATCAGATAAATGGTCCAAACTTTAAAAAGTTACTAATCTTTGGAGTGTTACATTAGACTATGAAAATTGACTCCCCATGCTTTCTTACTCCCTGAAAAAGGAGAAATGCAAAACTATCTTTCTGCTATATCTCTAGAATGCGACTGCTGAAAGTAACAACCTATACATCAAATGAAAGCTTCTGATGTGTGGAATGTCGTAGGCTATGAAAAATTTACCCCCCCTAAAAAGGGGGAAGTATGAAAATTATTGTTTCCCAATATCTTCTGAATGCAAGTGTATAAAGTAACAAGCTATGTGTGAAATAAAAGCTTGTGATGTGAGGAGTGTCTTAGGCTATAAAAAAAAATCAAGCTCCAAGCTTTCTTCCCCTCTAAAAAATGGGAAATTGGAAAGTCGTTTTGCTATATCTCTGAACACGAAGGCTTACAATTATGAGTTAGGTGTCATGTGAAAGCTTGTATAATGATGGTCGTATACTATTTTGAATTATGACCCCACTATTTCCCTGATAAAATGGGGGGGGGGGAATTTTCATGGGTTTCAATTATTTTAACAAGTTTTATTATCTCAAATTAAAGCCTGTGATGTCTCCAGCATTGTGGGCTATCTCAAACATGACTTCAAAAGTGGGGTAAATGTGCTTGATGTTTATGAGTCATATATCGAATATTTTGAAGGTAGGTGTTTTTAGTGACAACAAAAAATATAAATTAAAAAAAATACCTTTTTTCATATAGGGCCCTAAAAAGTAGAAAATAAACCTAAAGCATATCGATGGTGAATCAGTCACTGAGTTTGTATTCACTTCATAGGAAGGTAGTGAGCCGGCAATCTTGAGTAGGTAAATCGGCCCTATCTTCCTTGAAGTGAATATGAACTCCAATGACTGATTCACCATCGATATGCTTTAGGTTTATTTTCTACTTTTTAGGGCCCTGTAGGAAGATAGGTATTTTTTAAATTTTTAAACTTACAATTTATTTTATAAAGGTTTCAGTAAATGTCTGATCTGTTAATATGGCAGTTATTTCACTGGTTCTCAGCATTATATCATAATAAGAACTAAATGCTGTAATATATGATATTTTTATTTCATTAATTTTTCATGATAAATTTTTTTTTCTAGTGCAGAGTTGGACCATTATTTAAGAGACTGTGTTCAGTGCTACACATCTGACTGGATTATAGTAAATAAAAGGTATGGGAACTTTTTTTTTTTTGGTATAGTAATAAATTGCTATTTTTACTTTTTTTTTTCTAAAGTAATTAAATAAAATTTCATAAGTGAATTTTATTATTTGTGGTGGATCATTTTTCAGATTTTCTCAAATATGTTTTATGAATGCTTGGTAAACTGCTAGAGTTGATTCTTTTGAATCCATCCTAGTGGTTGAATGGTTAGGAAGTAGAGATCTGAGTTCAAATCCTGAACACACAGTTGTATTTTTTAAGGCTTGTGTTTTTTAAGGTTATATCTTTTGCACAAGTTTATTTTTATAACATCTCATAATGATATTCTTCTGTCAGACCTCCATGATAAATGAGCTGTCTGAGGGAAAATTTTAAAATGCAGATAAGTGGACCATGAATACTTTACATCTTAATGCATTCTTAGTCTAGAATATTTTGTAATAGAATTATTTGTGTGAAAATTTTAATATCATTTAAAAAGATTCTTACTCAACCTTGTTATATCTAATAGTGTGAGTTCAAAATGCTACACTCTGCATTTTAAAACAGAAATGCAAAGCATGTTACCTGAATTCTTGATGATATGCAACTGTGGATGCTCTACAACAGGAGTTCCTCACTTCATGGATGGCAATACCACCTTCATGTTTTCAACATCTCATTGACCAAGATATCTGGTTGCTGTTATGAGGGCAAAAGGTTCATATTTTTGAATGAATTAATGAGGCCTCCATCATCAGCACAAATGTGTGAACATTCTCGCTGACCATCTCACCTATGGCTGAGCCTCTTACACTCAGCCATCTTTTATCTGATGAATTGTTTTTATCTCCTGTTTTCGACTTTTTATGTTTTACTGGTTATTTTAGACGTATTTGATTTTTACCCTGTTTCCTAGTTTTTACTCTTGTTTGTGGTTTTCAATAGGTCCTATACACCCATTTTTATTGTTAACTTCTACACTTGTTGTTACTTTTTAGTCTTTTTACTTGTCGTTTTGTGCCTTTTTGTTTGTGTTCATTTTAACTTTGGTTGTGGATTATGAGACTTTTATCCCTTTTTATCGTTTGTTTGGCGCAATATAGCCTAAGTTGCTGTTGCGCCAATAAACCCCAAACAACCAAACCAGACCATCTCACCCGTTCATAATGATTCTCTTTCCACATCATGATGCCATCTTCCAACAGGACAACACCACATTGCATACTCCTGAGTGGTGACCAATTGGCTCTAGGAGTGAGTTTACCACACTTGAATGACCCTTTCAATCGCTGAATGTCATGAAGTTTATTTACCAAGATATCTGGTTACTGTTATGAGGACAAAAGGTGGAGCAACAAGTTATTAGGTACATGTATATAATAATTTGCCCACTCAGTGTATAATGTGAATGCATGACAATACTATACAACAGACTGCAGTCATCTGAGAGTTTACACACAGTGCTTTGGTGTGAAGTATTGGTGTATGAAAATAATAAAATATTATATTAATAATCACTGCATGAAAGTTTGATGACAGACTTTATTAAATTTAACATAAAATTATAAAATTCTCCCTAACAGTTGTTTTTAAAATGACTAAATCTACAGCAAAAAGGACACAAAAAAGATAATGTGTAAATATAATTTGTGATGGGAAACACAGTTTTCTTGGATTACAGTCAATTGTCTGGATGGATGTGGTCTTGGATTGTCAAAACCCAGTTTTGTGGTTCACTTCATCTGGCAACCATGGCAACCAACAGATGGCTATGAACTATTGAAAATGATGGTTTATATTTTACTGAGTAAGGTTTGTTATTTGTAATAATCATTTTTCAAGTAGATGATAAAACACATTGGCTTATGAACCAGCCTAGTAAAATATTAAATGCAATTGAAATATCCCACATTTCAAAAAATATGAAACAGGATCTAAAAAGGAATCATCAGACAAGAGGTATTCAAGTGTAATCAGTCTGGATAAAGTTGTGATCTATTAAGAATAAAATTTGCATCTATTTGCAGTTTTGCTATTATATTAATAGTCCTGTATGAACTGAATTGTTATTCTTGGAGTTTAACATTCAGATTCTTGGAGTAAACATCAAATTATACTCCAATATGGATGAAGTTATCATCCATATTGGAGTATAAATATATCCAATATTTATACTCCTCATCCAGTATCTACAACTGTTGATATGCCATGGGCCTATGTAACTATAATAACAATTTTATGTCTAGGAACTATCACAATGAAATCTCAAAAAATTAGATGACAGAAATGAACTTTGATCTTAATTTTGAAAACTGAATTAACATATTAGTGTAATTTCTACTTTTGTTGGGGATATAGTCTAACTAAAATGTTCACATCATTTAATGTAATCTTGATTGTTTCCTCTTGTTTTGAATTTTATTTCATATTTTGTGTCAGTAAAATAATCTACATTACAGTTTGAATTTAAATCACAGTGAGAATACAGTTCAAAAGATTTAATTGCATACAATATCACTGTATAATTTGAGTTTGACAGGGTCTTGTCAGTTATATTCAACTTAATTATTTATCAATCGACCTACCATCTTATATTAATAAGAGATGATGCAATTTTCTCTCATTTGGCCTATAACTTGAAATGTGCACAGCAAATAAATAAACTTAAAACTACTAAAATTACACTTGCTTAGAGTAGCCAGCTCACCAGCTGTAACTCACTGCCTGAAGGAGTCAGAGGACAAAATGCACATAGCAGTGGATACATTTAACTATTTGTAAATAAGATTTTGAATTCAATTTTTAGTGTGATATTTTGAATATTGCATGTATTAAGTTGTATGATAGTTTCATGGGAGGCATATTAATATCAGTTATAAAATTAGCATCAGGAAGAAGGAAAACATAAGAACATCTTGGACTAATTGCATCTATAAAAGTGTTAATGGATTGGCATCTCATCTAAGAGGAGTGAAAGCAAGATCTCCTACAGGTATAAATCTCAACAACAACTTACTGTGGAGACCAGCACTGGTAACAATATCTCAGCAAACCATCTAGAGCAAAGATAATAGGATGTATAACCTAATGAGTATGTCAGCAAACTTCAAGTCTAAGAACTGCTAAATAACTCTCTTTTATGTGCTCTAAACAACTGTAATTTTAGTAATTTTAAGGTTACTTATTTGCTATATATATATTTCAACTTATAGGTCAAATGACCAAAAATTGCTTCATATCTCTTATTTATATAAGATGGTAGATTGATAAATAATTAAGTTGAAAATAACTTTGATATGACCTTATCAAACTCAAATTATACAGTGATATTTTGCAATTAAATCTTTAGAAAACTATTAGTGTTAAACTTTAATGTTTTTGTTTCATTTTTTTTCCAGATACCAACAGTACAGTTCTAGTTGTAGTATTCGTGACAGAAACATAGAGAGGCAGAATGTTGCAAAATCAGTACCAAAACAAGAATTTGAAATAGATCTTGAGAATAGATTAGACTGTTCTAAAACATTTGATGATCAGAAGCAAACACCCGAACAAGTGGTTTTTCATCAACCACCACTTGCAGAAGATGAAGATACCTCGGTAATGTTTCATACTTGTTCAGAATAAATTTATTTGCAGAGTGGTCAAAAAAGTTGTCAGTCTTTTTAATAATTATGCCATTTAAAGCATATCTTCATTTTTAATATTCTCTGAAGATGACTGAAAAAATTATATATATCCACAGTTTTAATAACTCTTAACTGAAGAAAAATGGAATCATCCCTGATTTATTCCTTACCTTGTCTAGTGGTTAGTGTACCTGACTACTAAACTAGGGGGCATGTTCCCTGTGGTAAGGTAAGACATGGATGTATGTGTCATTCTTCTGCTGAGGTCCTGCCATCCTACAGACCTTCTGTGGTATATAAACTGACAGGCTCCTGTCAGATCTCTGTGGTAAGCAGCTGCTTGAGGGGATATTTATTATTTATTATTATTTATAACTTAAAAAAGGATTATTCAATAATGTAACCACCATCGTAATCTGTGACTTACTCCCAATGAGAAATTAGCTTATAGATCCAGCTTCTGTAATATTCATGTCTTTAGAGTGAAAACAAAACAGCAGTCTAACACTGCTTTTATCTCCTCTTGGTTTCTGAACTGTTAATTATGCAAATCATTATCTAATGGCAAAAGCAGGTGATGTCTGATGGGAAAAATAATGGGATGATATGAATATTTCCATCTAAGGTAAGAAATTTTATTCGCCATCACTTTTACCATATGTGATGTCACATTATCATGCAGAAAGACAATACTTTTCCTGTTCATGAGTGTAGGCTTCTTCTGCAGTATGCATCAATCATGCATCCATTGCAGTTCTGAGTACACATTCCATGTAATGGTTTGGTCATGGGGTAAGAGATTGTAGTTCACAATTCCTTCAGTATGCCACCACACACAGCATAATTTTCTTCTGATGAAGTGCAGGCTTCAGTATGTGGGGAGCAGTTCTCTGGCCAATAACCAGTGATGTGATTGCTTAGGGCTACTGTACATGATCCGTTTATCATTTACAGGTCTCCGACTGATCTAGAAATGATTTATTATTTTGTCATGAAAACAGCAATATGCAAGCTAATAATGTCATATGTTTCTTGTCTGCTGTAAGTTCACGTAGAACCCATTAGAAAGTTGATACATTTTCTGTAGCTTATGCAAATGCAACCATATTTTTTCAGTACTCACATTAAGTGTTTTTGAAAACATTTGTTTCTGTAGTCTTATTCAATGGTATTGTATATTTTGCATGATTCGCATAAGAATTTAATCATGCAAAAACTGCATGAATTAATTTGAACATCTAATAAACTGACAGGCTCTTGTCAGACCTCTGACAAACAGCTTTCTTGCATATAGATATTTTCAGTAATATAATTTTCGTAAATCCTCAAAATGTAAGGTATTTTGTTTCACAGTGTTTACTACACTACCCTCCAATATGTATTAAAACACTTCATATTATAGGGATGGAAAGCTACATTCAAAATTTCCTAAAGTTGGAAACAAGCTTTTTACAGAAAACTGCCACTGGAGATAAGATCTCACTGAAATCTCCCTAAATCTTGGTTTTGAATACTGTTTAATATTTAAAGAATTTTGGACATTTAACATCAACATTACTAGTCATTAGAATTTACCAAAAAGTTAATTAAATAATTGCTATAATATAACAATTATATTATAACAATCATCATACAGTACACTGTATAATAAACACAGTCACTGTAGTGGAAAAAAGATGGAGTTAACTCTGGCATTATCTGGAGAGACATGAGTTCGAATCATACCCTCTCCCCTCATTGGAGGCTAATTTCACCATGACCTTAAAACTTCTTGAACTTGCACTTCGCCGAAACGTTTTTCCACAAACTATTTGTTGACTTATTTTTGAAGTTAAGCAGTTTTGAATGTAGTTTTTTTTGTTATTCAGTTACAAGATTATAGTTCTAGTTATGATGGAAACAGAACAATATAAAATATATCAAAATCAGTACCAAAATAAGAATTTGAAATGGATCTTAAAAGTACATTAGAGGTCAAACATATATAATAGTCCCTTTGTTTGTTTCATCTATCAATGTTTAATCATGTAGAATAGTGTAGTAGATGGTATAATGGGAAGGCTAAACAACATTTCAGAAGTTTATACTTACTAAATTTTGTACACTAATCATAAAGATGGATAAAAATTAACAGAGATGATTATTAAACAGTGTAACAGAATATATAAACAAAGTGATTGATTTCATCCTAACTATTAGGACTTCTTCAGACATACAATGATTAGAAATTAACTTATAAAAGTAGGTAAAATTTCAAAGTTCTAAGTCTTGCTTTAAATTGTAGTTGCGATGCATCAGTCGTGCAGTATGATAAGCGAGGTCAGCAATAAAGAGAGGTGCTGGTGATTTTTGAGGAATTATAGTTTGGTGATGAATTTTTGCTTAATAACTGTGACAGAGACATATTGCTTTGTGGAAAGTTTTGTAATAGAATTTTCCATGCTGGATTTAGTTGAGCATGGTCAGAATTACAACAGTTTTGTTGACAAAATTAGTAGATTTTCTGTGAACAATAACTTGAAGATGAATGATGGACTGATATTGCTAATGATGAAAACTTTGTTGAATAGAGCATTAGCTCCTTCAAGTATAAACTGTGGATGAAAGAGCTGTGGTAGTTTGCATTAATTTAATATTTCTTTGATGATCCTTTAATCTTAGTTGGAGAGTTCTTTTGGTTTGTCCTACAAGTCGAGAGGTTTCGAAGGACCACAAGAGTCTGATTTAGGGTAAGTGATGGGTACTTAAATATACACCACCAGTAAATGAAGATATATCTCTGTCTTATTTTACAAGAGATAGGTACTTTATAATTATAATTTTTCACAATATTGTTGATGGTATTATTGATGGCTGGAAAATGTAAAATGGATGAGGCATATTTTTCATCTTGAGATGTGTTTTTTTTTAAGACAGAAGTTGCCGATTTTATTTGTGGCACAGAGGTGAATTCTCTTTATGAAGTGCTGAGGATATCCTTTGTCTTGATATAGAGAATATATAAAGGAAAGTTCTTTATTCAAAAAATATTTGTTGCTGCAGACTTTGTAGACTCTGTAGAATAAAGAAAACGTGGTAGAGATAAGATCTGTTGTGAGATGAGGTGAAAGGTATTAAGTTGTTGATAAATGATGGTTTTCTATGAACTGTAGTTAGTGTGATGAGTTAATATATCCAGAAAATAAATTGCTTTGTTATTTTGATAGGTAATTGTAAAATTTATAGATTTGTAGACCTGTTTTAATTCTTTGAGTAATTCATTTAATGCACCTGTAGAATATTGCTAAACAACAAATATATTGTCAATGTAACATTTTCATACTAATGGTTTCAAGTCTCTTTTGGCTATTATATGATCTTCAATGTCTTGCATAATTATGTTGGAGAAAAATCCTGATAACGGTGAAGCCATTGGAGTGTCTTTAGTGTGTTTGTATACCTTATTATTAAATATAAAATAGTTATTATTTGTTATTAAATACAAGGTGTCAATTATGGCTTTGATTTGGTTAGGTCAATATTTATTTGAAGATTCGGCTTGCTTTTTAGAAGTTCAGTTGCTTTATCTGTAGGAGTGTTTGGATAAAGGCTAACTACATTTAGAGATAGAATGTAGCAATATTTAGGTAAATTTACATCTTTAATGCAGTTCAGAAAATCAATGGTTGAGTTCACAGTGTATTTAGTATCTGGATATAATTGACTTAATTCTTTGGAAACTGCCTTTTCTAGTTTGTACACAGGAGACTGTCTTTTAGAAACTAATGGTCTGGCAAGATGATCGCTTTTGTGCATCTTGACTTGTAAGAATAATTTGGGAGCACTGTAATACATAGGTGGATTACAAGCATTATGGATATGGTCAGGAAGATATAGTTTGCTGCAAAGATTTCTTAATTTATTTGTGAGAGATGTAGTTGGATCCTGTTTTTAATTCAATGCAGCTGAGTTCTTTGATTATCTTTGACCTTTTATCTTCAAACTGTTTGCTGGAAAAAATAACTATTTGAGATGTTTTATCTGCTGATAATATTTTTATATTGGAGTTTTTTTTTTAATTTTTGAAGTGAATTTATTTCTTCAACATATTCATGATTTTTTTAAGGGTAATTATAACAATTGTTTATAGATCTGTATAGCCTAAATCTTCCTTTGTTTTGTTTGTTATGAGGAACATGTTGGATAATTTCTTCACGATCAGGTAAAACTGAAAGAATGGTGGAAGTTTCCTTGAATAAGCAAATTTGGGTCCTATACTAAGAGCTCTTTTTTCAATGGTAGAAAGATTGATGTTAGGTAGATTGGCAAAAGGTATAGGTTTAATATTGGCATTTTTTTTGGCAATTTGAATCAGAAGTTATTTTCTGATTATCTATTTAGACTTATGTCTCTTCATAATAATAGTTCAGTCATTTTGTTTTGCAATATTCTACAGCTGCATTAAATGAATTACTTAAAGAATTAAAACAGGCCTACAACTCTATAAATTTTACCATTACCTATCAAAATAACAAAGCAATTTATTTTCTGGATATATTAACTCATCACACTAATTACAGTTCATAGACAACCATCATTTATCAACAACTTAATACCTTTCACCTCATCTCACAACAGATCTTATTTCTACCACGTTTTCTTTATTCTGCAGAGTCTACAAAGTCTGCAGCAACAAGTATTTTTTGAATAAAGAACTTTCCTTTATATATTCTCTATGTCAAGACACAGGATATCCTCAGCACTTCATAAAGAGAATTCACCTCTGTGCCACAAATAAAATCGGCAACTTCTGTCTTAAAAAAAAAACATCTCAAGATGAAAAATATGCTTCATCCATTTTACATTTTCCAGCCATCAATAATACCATCAACAATATTGCGAAAAATTATAATTATAAAGTACCTATCTCTTGTAAAATAAGACAGAGATATATCTTCATTTACTGGTGGTGTATATTTAGTACCCATCACTTACCCTAAATCAGACCCTTGTGGTCCTTCGAAACCTCTCGACTTGTAGGACAAACCAAAAGAACTCTCCAACTAAGATTAAAGGATCATCAAAGAAATATTAAATTAATGCAAACTACCACAGCTCTTTCATCCACAGTTATACTTGAAGGAGCTAATGCTCTATTCAACAAAGTTTTCATCATTAGCAATATCAGTCCATCATTCATCTTCAAGTTATTGTTCACAGAAAATCTACTAATTTTGTCAACAAAACTGTTGTAATTCCGACCATGCTCAACTAAATCCAGCATGGAAAATTCTATTACAAAACTTTCCACAAAGCAATATGTCTCTGTCGCAGTTATTAAGCAAAAATTCATCACCAAACTATAATTCCTCAACAATCACCAGCACCTCTCTTTATTGCTGACCTCGCTTATCATACTGCATGACTGATGCATCGCATCTCTGCACAACTACAATTTAAAGCAAGACTTAGAACTTTGAAATTTTACCTACTTTTATAAGTTAATTTCTAATCATTGTATGTCTGAAGAAGTCCTAATAGTTAGGATGAAATCAATCACTTTGTTTATATATTCTGTTACACTGTTTAATAATCATCTCTGTTAATTTTTATCCATCTTTATGATTAGTGTACAAAATTTAGTAAGTATAAACTTCTGAAATGTTGTTTAGCCGTCCTATTATACCATCTACTACACTATTCTACAAGACTTGGTATAACATCGATAGATGAAACAATTATAGTGATACAAGCAAAGGGACTAATATATATGTTTGATTGACATTTTCACTGAGATATATTAGTATTATATGTAGATTAGAGGTTTTATTGTTTTTTAAATATCACAGATGGCTCCAGACTGTGGATTAAATAGGTTAATTAATAAACAGTGAATATACAGGGTGATTCAAAAAGATGGACACAATTTCAATTAGTTATATTTCCTGAACTAATGCGTTTTATTTGAATTATGTAAATTACATTTGAAAGAGGATGTTGTAAAGTTTCGAATATTACTGCTAGAGCACTCTAGCGCTGCACAGCAGCGTCAGTTGTAAGTAAGATGGCTATTATACAACACCAGATTTTTTTGCATTCATGAGTTCAGTAAAAGTGAGTCTGCGACTGCAGTGCAACGTGCATTTCGTCATAAGTTTAACATTGAAACTCCAATGAGGAAGAGATGGTGTGCAAAAAGTGCCGCTCAGAGGTAAAACAACCCTACCCAACGAGAAAGAGCATTTGTCATTGGAATAAACAATTTGATGAAACTGGCTCTCTGTGTAAGGGTAAAAGCCCAGGCCGACCGTGTGTATCGGAGGAGAATGTGGAGCGCATTCGAGTGAGTTTTGAGCGTAGTCCAATGAAGTCAACCCGTAGAGCGAATAGAGAACTTAGACTACCGTATCTATAAACTTTAATGTGTGTATAATCAACTGTAATTTACAGATTTCAAATAAAATGTGTAGTTCAGAAAATATAACCAATTTGAAATTGATCATTTAATTCATGGACTCTGTCATCAACAACACTGGGCAACAAATTTTAATAAAAGTCATGCCTCTGAGATAAAAGTAGCCATTTCTTAAATATTTCAAGGTGCTGAACATGAATATGACAATGAAAATGCAAACTTGGCCACGATTTCTGAGAAATATGCAATAGTTTCTTATGTAATAGAGTAATATGTACATATGACATGTATAGGTAAAACTCTGCTTCTACTTCCGACATCACTTTGACTGTTGCTTGTACAGCTGCTCAGTATCATCTCTGGTGAGTGTCCAACAGCAGTCAGTCAACATTGAAGTGGACCAGTTTCCCTGGTATCATTTCTCCATTGTTGCAATGTCCTGGTGAAAATGTTCACTGTGCTCATCACTAACCATGCCGCAGTTTCGGGGAAGAAATTTAAGTGGGAATGGAGAAAGTGGATCTTCAAGGATATATTGTAGCCAAGTTTGTGATACATAGACAACAGGTCCTTAACCAGTTTCTTGTAGTTGTCTGCCCTGACATTCCCGAGGAATTTAGATGACATCAGACAAAACGTGTCCCAAGCCTTTTTCTTGTCACCCTGAAGCAGATTGGTGAACATCTGGTCTTTGAACAGCTCTCAGATTGGAGGCCCACAAAAATTTCCTCTTTAATTTTCCCTTCGCTGAGCCAAGGGAATTTGTCAGCCAAATACTTGAAAGCTGATGCAATCTGGTCCATGACTTTTACGAAGTTTCTCATCACTGAGTTTAATATGTAGGGACAGTAGCAGGATTTTGTGAGTTTCTGCCAGTGCTGGGTGTTCCACATTCTTCTCTCCCACATTCAGAGATTTCCTCTGAGGCCAGTATCTCTTCATGTAGTGCAAAGTCTTTGCTCGGCTGTCCCATTCACATAAGAAACAGCAGTACTTCGCATATCCTAGCTGCAGACCCATCAACAGAACCACTACCTACAAGTTACAATAGAGATGTCAGCCATACTTGCTGTATTGAAGACAGTTCTACAGCTGTTTTAGGTTGTCGTAGGTTTCTTTCATGTAGACAGCATGTCTGACTGGAATAGATGGAAGTCGATTTCCATTATGCAGAAACACTGCCTTGAGACTCAATTTCAAGGAGTCTATGAATAGTCATCATTCTGAGGGCATTCATCAGGCCATCTACATCGGAGCAGGACTCAAGGTCATCTTCCTTTCTGAAGTAAGGTGCAAACTGCTCATGATGAGTTCAAAACGAAGTCACTCGGACATTTTTCTTGAGGAGATTCCATTGTTTGAGTCTTGATCCAAGTAATTCTGCTTTGGCCTTGGACAGCTCCAGATCACGAAAAAGATCATTCATTTCTTCTTCGGTGAGAATGTGTGGTGCAGATGACGCACCATGGTAGATGTATAGATTATCATTAGACACCGAAGGCTGTGGAGAACCTGAAGTCAGTTTGCCTCCCTCCTCATTGTCTGAATTGATGGAAAATTCTTTTGAAAGTTTGGGAACGGGAAGGCCTTCACCATGTGAACTAGTCAGAGAGCAGATTGTATATTCGGGTATGCTATTGTCCACTTCTTTTTCCTTGTGATGCCTCCAAAAACAGGTGGAACTATGCAGAAGTAGCAGTCATTTGCGTGGCTCTCTCCAAACCACAGGAACAGCAAACGGCAACTTTTTCGCCTTTCAGCCACTTTGGAAGATTTCTCACACATGTACTGCAGCATATGTGTGGGACCCAGGCCTTGTCCCAGTCCCCAATCTTGCATCCAAAATAAAACTCATACGCAGCTTTCACTATTGGAGTGATGACCCTTTTCAGGCTTGCAAACATCACTTCCTCGCAAATGTAATAAAATGTATCTGCACCATTAACATAGTTATGAGGCATCACTACTGCTGGATTGAAACTGCAAGGATCACTTGTGTTGTACTTATGACTCAGGGGTAAATGGGAGTCGCTCAAAAGACTTGCTCACCCTACGAGACATCGCTTACAACTAGTGATTACATCATCTTTTCTCCGCGATTGAAAAGCTGCAATGTCATGACTCGACATTGTGTCAGACAATGCTGCAATACCTCGGGGGGTGGGGGGGTTGTGTGTATGCTGGGCTGATGCAATATAATGCAATATGTTGCAAGCTGGAGTTTAAAATATAAAATATGTGTTGTTGAAATGGTTACTTATGTACTCAATGCGGACTGAGTCATTTATACATGACCATCTCTGTCTCTCCTAAACAAGAGCCAATCGACAAAGTTTTTTGTCATTTTCATGTTCAGCACCTCAAAATTAGTAAAGATTGGCTATTTTCATTTCAAAGCCTTTTTGTGTGTTGCCCAGTGCAGCACCTTTTCATACAAGTTAGTACATGATATGTGGCAACAAAGCAACTTTTCTAGGGCATAGAGCAGTGTGTGCAAATTGAAATGTGATACAGTTGAAAGTTGAGCAGAGTAATATGCAGCCAGTCTGTCATTTACTCGCTTTGGAAAGGTGTTCATTTTTCTGTTTGAGATTTTTTGCATGCTATGGAAACTGAGCAGTGCTATGTAATATATTACTGTGTTCGGTGAGGCCTAAATGGTGCAGAGAAAGTCATAGAAATTACTGAAATGTTGAATGAAACATGTTTTTTCAAATGGCACAAATGCTTCATAGACAGGTGCAATTCTGTGAAGGATGGCACAAGATCTAGACAATTAAGCACTTCCATCAAGCATAACAAATCACCTGAATTCAGGAAATGAAACTGCTCAATGACGACTTTGAATAATCCTATGTGCACTAGTAGCAAGGATGGGCTTTATGGCAGTGTTCATGCAATAGTGATGAAGCACTTGAAAATTTCAAGGGTTTGTCCTCTTTGGATCCCACATTACCTGAGCCTCGAAGAAAATCAAAAACGTTTTGAAGTGTGTTGGAACTAGTAGGCAAGATTTGAGGTGGAAGTGAAAGATTCTTATAGCATATTGTGACCAGAGACAATGCATGAATTTTCCTGTATGATCTAGAAATGAAACAACAACCCAGTGAATGGAAGGACTCAAGTTCACCATGGCCTACAAAATTTCAAGCTGTGAAATCAGCCAGAAAGCAAATGACTCTGGTGTTTTTTGATTTCAGAGATATTCTTGTAGCACATTTATTGGCATGGAAAGCAATAAGGTTTTAACAATGAATAAGGAAGCTTATGCATCATCATCATCATCATCCTCAAGCAGCCATGGGCTACGGAGGTCCAACCAGACCGCGCAGTTTAATTCTCCAAGCATATCTGTCCTGAGCTACATCTGCTGCATCCGGCCACTGTACACCAATTCTAACAAGGTCCTGTTTGACATTGTCTGCCCATCGCATCCTAGGTCTCCCCCTCCTTCTGAGGCCTCCAGGCACACTGTTCATAACCCTATTCGCCAATCTATAATTATCCATACTGGCAACATGGCCAAACCAGCGGAGTCTCTCTCTGCACAATATGCTGCTTAAAGGAGGTTGCAGACTCCTTTGCCTAACCTCATCATTAGTTACAAAGTTAAACCACCTAATACCCAAGATACTGCGTAAGCATCTAGTTTCCTGTTATCTTGCTTACACAGTGTCCAAGTTTCACTACCATAACTAACCCTAGAAAGAACCAAACTATTATACAGTCTAATTTTAGTCTTTAGGTGTATACGCCTATTTCTCCACAATCTCCATAGATTCTTAAAAGTCCCGGCAGCAATACCTATTCGTCTGTTAATCTCATGCCGCACATCACCAGTATCAGTTACGCAGCTCCCAAGGTAATTAAACTGTGACACCTGCTCAAGACTGCAACCATTCAGATTAACTGAATCACAACCTGCCTGACCAATTTTCATCACTTTAGTTTTCTCTCTGTTTATAACCAAACCTACTGTACTATCAGTCTCATCAACAGTTCGAATGAAAGAGTTCATCTCATCAACATCATTTGCCAAAAGGGCTAATTCATCAGCATAATCTAAATCAGAGATTTTCGTATCTCCAGCCCATTTAAGGCCAAAAGCTTTCCCTTGAAGTGAATTTCGCATAACATAATCAACAACCAAACTAAAGAGAAAAGGAGACAAAATGCACCCTTGTCGAACACCAGAAGTAATGCTAAACCAATTGCTACAAGCCTTACCAACTCTCACACATGACTCAGTGTTATTATAGAGAGCTTTCATTATATTAACTAACTTGTCTGGTATACCATATGATCTCACAATCAACCACAAATTATGACAATCAACAGAGTCGAAAGCCTTTTTGAAATCAACAAAGCTAGCAACCAAAGGTTTCTGAAACTCTAAACATTTCTCAAGAATCTGCCTAAGTGAAAATATCTGATCCACACATCCCCTACCATTTCTGAATCCACATTGCTCATCACATAATTGCCTGTCAACCAGATTCTTAATTCTATTAAGCACAATCATGGAAAGAACTTTACCTGGAACAGAGAGTAGGCTGATACCCCTATAGTTATCACAAGAACTGCGATCACCTTTTTTGAAAATAGGGATAATAATAGCTCTGGTAAAATCTTTAGGAACCATGCCTTTATCATAAAAGTTATTCAAAATTTCAGTCATCCAAATGGTAACAGAAACATTCCCAGCTCTAAGCATTTCCGTAGTAATTTCATCCACCCCTGGGGATTTATGAAGTTTAAGTTTAGAAATAGCCAAACTAACTTCAGATTGTGTTATAGGGCCAACATTAAAGCCAACAATGCATCTATCATCATTGCAAACAATGGGAGTAGAACTAACCACATTGTTTAGAACATCACTGAAATGCTCAGCCCACCTAGCCATGACAGAATCCTCACCTTCTATAACCTTGCCTTGTTTATCCTTCAATCCCTGTATACCTGTTCGTTTTCTACCACACAAAACATTAACTATTTGGTACAGCTCTCTGCTGTTGTGCTGTCTAACTGCTTCCTCAGCTTTGTCAGCAAGGCCATCAAGCCAAAGATTCTTATCAGTAGCTAACTGATTCTTTACACGTTTATTAAGTTCTTTGTAATGCTTTCTATTAGGACTAGTAGGGTACTGATTAAGGACATTCCTGCAGTTCCTTCTTTCTGAAATAAGCTCAAGTGCCTTATCACTTAAATAATTCTGCCTCCTCTGCTCCTTTTTCCCTAAAAGAGTACTGTTAGTTTCCAAAAAAGCCTGTTTAAAATGGCCCCATTCTTCCTCAACTTCAGTATTAAGCAAACCATGACTGTCATAATGACTAAGTAACCTATCATGGTAAGCTTTAGCTATAACTGGGTCTTTCAGAGCTTCAGTATTAAAAGTAAATTTTTTAACCCTAGCACAACACTTTTTAAGTTTAAGTTGCAAGACACTTTTAACAAGGTAATGGTCAGATCCAATTTCAGCTCCCCTATATGCCCTGGTATTTCTCACAGAACTAGCCCATTTGCTGTTAATTAATATATAATCAATCATATTCTTATGCAGTTCATCAGGTGAAACCCATGTGTATTTATGTATGTCGCGGTGTTTGTAATATGTGTTAGTTATTCTGAAACCATTTAGTTTACTTACCTGTAGGAGACGCTGCCCATTGCCTTTGCAGCTACCAATACCAAAAGGGCCTATTACTCCTCCCCAAAGGTCAGAGTCGGTACCAACTTTGGCATTGAAGTCACCAAGAACAAGGGTAATATCTCCTTTCTTGACAGAATTCAAAATATCCTGAAGTTGTCTGTAAAACCTATCCTTCTCATCCTCATCAGAATCCTCAGTGGGGGCATAACAGCAGATAACATTCAAGTCTTTAATGCTTGTCTGAAATTTTGCTGTAAGAAACCTTTCATTAATGCACTCATATCCTAGAAGAGCATCACTAGCATGTCTGCTGAGCAGCAGACCCACGCCTTGGTGATGCTTTCCATCCTCCCTCCCTGTAAAGAGAAATCTAAAGTTATTTTTAAGTATCTCACCTTTACCTGTCCATCTGGTCTCTTGCAAGCCTAGAATATCTAGGTTATAGCGCTGGAATTCCTGCATGAGGACATCAAGAGAATAATCTCTATGTAATGTCCTCACGTTCCACGTTCCTGCAGAGAGAAAATGATTAGTAGGATTTTTAAAGAAATTAGGTTTATTGAGATTGGTAGGGCCAACAATATCAAACAGCCCCCTGATCGCAGGCATGGGGCAAAGACCTGTTCCTCCTCCGCTAAAGGCTGAAGTCACCGATGCTGGTAGGAACTTCAGGCACCACCTTTTCAAGTGACTTTTTCAAGAACCATATGGCCTGCCTGAGACACATTATTCCAGTTTAGGCTTGACGATGCCCAACTAGCTAAGTAAGGTTCAGGTACCTTAAAATGCAGAAGTCCTTAAAACAAAGCTTTGTTGTACAGTTTGTGAAAAGTGACCAAATTCCTAGTTAGAAAATGGTTTCTTTACCACAACAACATGAGGTACGATACTGCTGCTTTGGTTCAAAACGTTATCACCAACATTAGTGCTTAGATGCCAAAGCATTCCCCTTAAATTTCCTAGTCTTGCACATTGCAATTTTTACCTTTTTCCAAAGGTGAAAACAGCTTTAAAGGGATATTGCTTTGAAAATGACAAGGAGGCTTGAGTGGCCACAATAGCAATGCTCAGAACACTTTCATAAAATGGTTTACAGGAACCATCTGAAGGCTAGGTTAAGCAATGGCATAATTGCATAGCTTTCATAGGGAAAACTTGGAGAAGGAGAAAATATCTATAAACTTCAGCAATGAAGATTAAGGGTAAGACATCATCAGTCCATGAATTAAATGATCCACCCATATACTAAAGATGATTTCAAGTGAAATTTTAAAGCCTGAACCCAGTTAGATAAAAATAATTCTGGCCCAGTTGTAAAATGTATATGCAGAAATACATGCCACTAAATCATTTTTTCAATTATTTGTACTTATAAAAAAAATGTAAAATTATTATAATTATTTGAAGACAAAATTAAAATCTCATTATTGTTCCAAATTGAAAATACTAGAAATATTTCATAGGAATCAAAATGTTTTGAGTAAAACCTAAGGAATGCTATGGGTGAGTCATTAATAAAAGAAAATTCATGAAAAAATTTAAAACTGAATAGTGCTTATTAATTTTAATTGCTAAACAGTGACTAAAAGATTGAAATGACCAAAAGAAAGTATTTCTTTTAACTTTTTTAATTTTTTTTTTGTAATTGTAAACAAAATTGGAAACTTAGTTATAACTAAGCCCAAACATGAAGCCATCTCTCATATTTAAGCCTGAACTAATCTCTAATATATATACAGAAACATATGTACTCATTTCACCCAGCAACCTTGAAGTATGGATTGTGCTGGATTGGAGTTATCTTAGGCCTGGGATGTTGAACCAATAGCATGCAAGATAATTTTTATTTACACTCTGCTGAGAGATGTAAAGAGCCTTATTGCACTTAATTTGTTAGTAGTTTGCCAGGACGATTCTCAGGGTGCAACAACTAAGCAGGAAATGTGTCCAATACACTGTAAAAAATAATGTAGTAGAAAATGCAGTACATGTACCTTATGCAATACTGGCAACTTATTTGAACTGTCTCACAGAGAAAAATTGCTAAAATCAGTTACCCTTGTTTTTTGTGTTTCGTGTTTTTTTAAAAATATTATTCAGAAAGAAATTTCTTTACCATTACTATATAATGTTCTAATTTTATTCATTAAGCTTTCCAGAATTAAGACTTAACTGCCTTGTTATCATTGTATGATAAACTTAAAAAGAATCACTTACTTGTGAATAAATATTCTAATATTTCAACTGCTGACTGGAGTTGTCATCTGAGGAAGTTGTTAGATCTTGTTTTTAATTATATGACTCTGAAAAAGTTATTTAAATTTAATGTGTTGTACATTTTGATTGAAAATTCAGAATTAAGAGCTGTTTAATTTGGTGCATAACGACTTATTCCAGTAAATAATTATGTTAAAAAAATTATTGTTGATTGGCCGTTTGGAGTTTTTTTTCTTCTAAAATTCACTTTTATTTTACTGAACACAGTTGACTCATATCACTGTGAGCAAAAATTATTGCAAAGAACAATTTTTTCCTCTTTAAAGTAAATATTTATTTTTCTTTTATTCAGAAAGAATTTTTTTTTAATTCATATTATAATTTGTTTTATGCATTTTTTTTGCCTTGGCAGATTTTTTTTATTATATCACCATGAAAAAGTTTTTAAAATGACTGTAGTGCTCATTTTTTTTAAATGTTTCATTTTCATAAAATTCAGAATCAACAATTAAATTTGGTATATAACATGACTTATTCCTGTTAATTAATTAACAGAACATACATATTGTTACAGAACTCTGTAACAATATGTATGTTCTTTACATCCTTTTACAGAAAAAAAAATCCATTTAAATTGGTGTTAATAACATTTCAGCTGAATCAAGGAGTAATGGGCCAATGTGCTCTTCAGATGAGTTACAATTCAGTCTTCAGATTCCCAATGAACATTTATCTGGAGAGAATGGGAAGCCAGATTACACCTCACTAGCATCAGGAAATGAAGCAATTATGGAGGTGGTGGTTCGATGGTGTGGTCAGGCATCACTATCAGTGGCTCTATAAATAGTGTTTTCACAACTGTAAGGTACCCAGATGAGATCTTTGATTCTTATGATCATATATTGACCTTAGGGATTGAAGATCTGATCTCAAATACTCTATGTATTCATGTCATGTAAGAATAATGTCCATCCACACTGAGTGTGCTTAATGGACCAATTCCTTCAGGATGATATGGCTAAAAAAAATGGGGTGCCATCCTTCAACAATTTTCATTACTTTAATCTTCTTTCTATCACTGAACCTTTTCTATTACTAAGTCACATCAGTAGGCTTTAATGAAAGAGTTCATTTCACCAGCATCATTTTATAGAAGGGCCCAATCATAAGGATAATCTGAGTCAGTTATTTTCATACCTTTAGATTGTTTAAGATCCCACTCTTTCCCTTGCAATGAATTCCTCATAACACAATCAGTAACCAAACTGAAAAGGAAAGGTGACAAAAATACAGCCTTGTTGAACTCCAATAGTAATGCTAAACCAATTACTGAAAGCTTCAACTTTCACATGTGATTTATTTTATTATAAACAGCTATCGTTAACTAACTTTTCTGGTGTGCCATATCTTCACAATCAGTGACAAATTATAGTGTTCAACAGGAACAAAAGTCGTCTTGACATTTTTTCAATGTTAAAGCTAAAGGAATTTTAGAATCTTACCCTGAAATGAGTGATTAACTAGGTAATGTTTAAATACAGTGAATCACATGTTATGTGGGGTTAGGTTCCAAAGTTAGCACGTGAAGCAAAAATCACATATAGTTAAAATTTCCCTTGAAAATCCCTTAAATTGCCCATAAAGTATAGTGTACATGGTTTTGTGTATACAACCCTGATCAGTAATATATATATATAAATGAATAATATATACTGATGTATACAATAATGTGCAGTATATGATAAAGAGTTTATATTCAAAATATAATTTCACAGTATTTTTAATTGCTTAAGAGAGAGAAGAATGAAAGAAGAAATAAGGAATTTTTTTTTGGTTGTATCAATTACTAAGAATTGCATTTTGAGGTTAATGTTGGCTTAACAGTTTTTGAGGTTGAAACAATTCTTAAAACTTTTAAGCCAGCCAACTATATGAGAAAATTCTTAAATGTCACATGCAGATAGAGCTGAGAGCGAAACAAATGTACTACACCTGCAGATGTCTAAAATACTTAAGCATCTATAGGCTACAAAAGTTCAACCACTTGTTCTCCAAACACATTTGTATTGAGTATAACTTGCAATTTTAATACAGTGAATTTTTCTGAATTTTTCATAAACATTCATGAAGATCAATTAATTTTTCATCATTCATGCAAACAAAAATCCCCTAATAAACAAGAAGCTGTACAAACAACTGGAGCAAAAGCATCATACCTTCTGTAATCTAGTTTGTGATGCATTGTAATTTTATTACTATAGCTAACTTTAAGAACCAGTCTAAGCCTATAGGAAAGAATTAATCTCACTACAATGTGTAAAATCCTCTTTGGAACATCAAGTAGTGAGATTAATTTCTTCCTATCAAATTGGTTGCCATCCCATGGCATGAGAGGTTATTTCCATCCAGAGCTTTAATGCTGTTCATCTGAATAATACAAGGTATAATATTACTTGTTATATGGTTATAAAAAGCCTGATTCTTGTTAGTATAAATAGCAAAGAGTGTCCTGATACTTAGAACAACCTGGTAAGCTTTATAGCACAACCATCATAACCTTCTGTAAACAAGTGTGAATTGCCCCCACCTTAGCTCAAGTGGTAGAGGCAAAGGGCACATAATCGGGAGATCCTGAGTTTGAGTCAAGGTAGCTGAAAATTTAAAATTTTGTTGGACACAATTTCAGTCTCACTCCCACATCTCAGTTTTTCAACTAACCCTTCCCTTATTCTAAATTAATCTTTAGCCCTTAAAGCACTGGAAGATATCATAGATTCCAAAAAACTTTGGTGCAATTTTTAATTTTTTAAAAAGTTTTTTAATTAACTATGAAAAATAATAAATTACATTAGTATACAGTGGAGTCACATCATACATACAACATCATCAACAGCATCATCATACAAATTTAACATATGCAAATCCAACTATATGTGCTCAGAAAAAAATAATATAAATAATGTGGGCAATTTCACTTTCCATTCCACAACTGTTAAAATGCCCAGAAATTATGACAAAACATTATAAAAGAGTAATTTATTCCAAAAATATTATAAAGGAGTGGACATACAGTGGTACAAAACTCTGGAACTAGGGGAACAGAGTCCATCTGCGTTACCCCCATTTCCAGCCCTGCTTCTGTTTATAACTACAGTGGAGTCGCATCATAAGTGCATATAACTTATGTATATTCAGCTATATGTGTTCAGCAAAAAAAACAATAAAAAAGAGAAAAATAATTTAAATAATATGGGCGATTCTGCCCACCATTCCACTTCAATGAATGGCCCTGGATTGTGTGTGAGATGAGAGCTGTGGATCTGCTGTTCCCTGATCCGGTCTCAGTTCCCAGAAGTAAGATACTAGTTTTCATAGTAGGGGCATCTCACAAGGCACAGTGTTTAAAAACATGTGTTTTTTCATACAACATGGCCCCTAAACTCATACAAGCTAACTACTTCATCTGGTGCTCAATCAAAAACAGCAATCTGTTCCAATGCTAGAGGAAAAACTGGCTGTGTTGGACTTATTGGGGATAGCATGTTAGTCTCCAACATGGGATGTAAATATGGCACCAACAAATCTGGTATCAGTAACATCAATATTCGAGAGAGAAATTAGATAAGCTGCAGCATCAAGTTCTCCAATAACTGTTAAGATATGAGCCTAATGTATAATAAGACTGTAGGGGAGACTGAAAAGGCATTAAATATATGGCTGGAAGACATGAATCATAAACTTACTCCTATAGATAGCAACACATCATGGAAAATGGCTCTCAGCCTCTATGAACTGTTCAAACCTACCCCCATTGTTCAAATCTCCCAATGAAGAGGGACAGCCATCTAATGAGAAGGAATTCAAAGCCAACTTTGGTTGGCTTAAAACTTTTAAGCTAACCAAGGTTGGCTTTGAATTGATTGGAAAATTGGCTTTGACAGAAAAGTTGCTGTCTTGAGCAATATGAGAGATCTCCCTTATGAGAGGTGATATCTCTGTAGTGATCAAAAATTCGTTTCTTATTTGGATTTGAGCCCATATTCTTTTCTACTGTAATCTAACACAATCACTATTAAACCAATGTGTCCCATACAAATTGTGTATTTGATCCATGACATAGGTGTGATTGAAATGTTATAATTAATGTATTTTATTTGCAGTGTAAATCATTCAGTAGACAAATTAATATATTTGTTTGTAGGATTCATCAGCTCCACCTTCCAACAGGCAATCACTTCATCTAGCTGACACTCCTCGAGGTAGCTGGGCAAGCAGTGTTTTTGATCTTCGCAATTCCCAGGCTGACCCTCTTATTCCTTCACTACTAGATCATGCACCTTCAGAAGAAATTGATAGATTAAATGAGGCAAGGAGACAAGAAAACCGCCAAGATTCTATATTTGCTCTATATCCACTACAGGATGAGGTAATATTTTATTTCTACATATCATCAGATCGTAATGAGCAAAACAGGATTTCTTACTTGAGCTGTTCCATACTGTTTAAGTACAAACAAAAAAAAAGAGTTGATAAAAATATATGATCCAAACAGCATTAATATTATAAATCCATATATACACAGTCTTATCAGAATAATATGACCACCTACCATACATATACTATGGTAAGTGGTCATATTATTCTGATACGACTGTGTATTTATATATCAGTATAAATATATTAGACTTATAAGACTTCTGAGGTTGACTAGTCTGTAAATGGTAGCTAGGCAGTCACTGGAAGGAGAGCTATGCACCAGTCCCCTGTGATGATACATAGAACCGGCCAGGCCTACCCCTAATGTCTGACACTGCCTTCTTGTGATGCACGCTGTTAGTACCTTTCAAAATAGATATTCTCTTGTGGAAGTGAATGGAAGGGGAGGGCTGCTAGATTAGTGTGGCCTACTGATCTGGACAACATGGCTACTTTTCTTTTTTTTTCTACCCTGCTGAGGAGTGGTCAACCACACACAGGGTCCTCGTGTTGACCATATACACCAACCAGAATAGAATAATGACAGCTTGATTATGGATCCTGAATTTGCTGCACTGGTAGGCTTCTATGGAGGGAAAATCTTCCACTGTGTTTTCTGCTTGTTTGTGGGTTGACAGCCCCAGGTGAATAGATTCACAGGATATGTTTTATCAACTGATGGATAATCTTGAGCAGAGGTCATCGCAGGCACCTGAACTTTTGCTTCTACAGGCATTGACAAATTCTACATTGGAGAACTTCCAGTGTAGATAGCTTAAGCCTTTAGTAGAGGGGGAATGGGTCTTTGCCCCATGCCTGTGATTAGGGGGCTGTTTGATATGGTTGGCATTCCCTCTCTCAATAAACATAGTTTCTTTGAACATTTCACTAACCATTTTCTCTCCATAGGTAGTTGAAATGTGAGGACTCTGCACAAAGCTTATTCTCTTGCTGTCCTCACACAAGAATTCCAGTGTTATAATTTAGATATTCTTGCCATGCAAGAGACCAGATGGACAGGTAAAGACCACCATTTTTAAAATAATCTTAAATTACTCTTTTCAGGGAGAGACAATAATAAGCATCTCCAAGGTGTAGGTCTGCTTCTCTGCAGACACCCTAGTGATGCTCTTTTAGGATACGAGTGCATTCATGAAAGGTTTCTTATATCAAAATTTCAGACAAGCATTAGACTTGAATGTTATCTGCTGTTATGCCCCCACTGAGTATGCTGATAAGGATGAGAAGGATAGATTTACGGGGCGGGGGTGGCTCAGTCGGTAGCGCGCCAGGCTCGTAATCTGTAGTTCCCAGGTTCGAGTCCCAGCTGGGTCGGCGTTGAGAGTTATTTCCGCAAAATTCCCCGCCCTGCCCACGGTCAGTAGGGGACACCGATGGGCTTGGAAAGGCCGCCGTCCGTCGGATGGGACGTTAAGCCGTGGCCCCGTGTGCGGGAGAGCCATACCCTGTGCACGTTAAAGAACACGCTGGATGGCCTTGACGGGAGACTACCATCTGTTTCCCAACAGCTGTTCCAGTGGGTCCCCTCCCCCAACCTTCTCTGAGCCTTCGGGGTCCATGTGGCCTGGCCATTTAGCACATGGTGTGCAAAAAAGTGCCGCTCAGAGGTAAAACAACCCAACCCAAGGATAGATTTACGGACAACTTCAGGATATTTTGAATTCTGTCAAGAAAGGAGGATATTACCCTTGTTCTAGGTGACTTCAATCCCAAAGTTGGTACTGACTCCGACCTTTGGGGAGGGGTGATAGGCCCTTTTGGTATCGGTAGCTGCAATGGCAATGGGCAACGTCTCCTACAGGTAAGTAAACTCAATGGATTCAGAATAACTAACACTTATTACAAACACCGCGACATACATAAGTACACATGGGTTTCACCTGATGGGCTGCATAAGAATATGATTGATTACATATTAATTAACAGCAAATGGACTAGTTCTGTTAGGAATACCAGGGCATATAGGGGAGCTGAAATTGGATCTGACCATTACCTAGTTAAAAGTGTCTTGCAACTTAAACTTAAAAAGTGTTGTGCTAGGGTTAAAAAATTTACCTTTAATACTGAAGCTCTGAAAGACCCTGTTATAGCTAAAGCTTACCATGATAGGTTACTTAGTCATTATGACAGTCATGGTTTACTTACTACTGATGTTAAGGAAAAATGGGGCCATTTTAAACAGGCTTTTTTGGAAACTAACAGTACTCTTTTAGGGAAAAAGGAGCAGAGGAGGCAGAATTATTTAAGTGATAAGCACTTGAGCTTATTTTTGAAAGAAGGAACTGCAGAAATGTCCTTAATCAGTACCCTACTAGTCCTAATAGAAAGGATTACAGAGAGCTTAATAAACGTGTAAAGGATCAGTTAGCTACTGATAAGAATCTTTGGCTTGATGGTTTGGCTGACAAAGCTGAGGAAGCAGTTAGACAGCACAACAGCAGAGAGTTGTACCAGATAGTTAATGTTTTGTGTGGTAGAAAACGGACTTGTATACAGGGATTGAAGGATAAGCAAGGTAAGGTTATAGAAGGTGAGGATTCTGTCATGGCTAGGTGGGCTGAGCATTTTAGTGATGTACTAAACAATGTAGTTAGTTCTACTCCCATTGTTTGCAATGATGATAGATGTATTGGTGGCTTTAATTTTGGCCCTATAACACAATATGAAGTTATTTTGGCTATTTCTGAACTTCAACCTCATAAATCCCCAGGTGAAGATGAAATTAATACGGAAATGCTTAGAGCTGGGAATGTTTCGGTTACTACTTGCATGACTGAAATTTTGAATAAATTTTATGATAAAGGTATGGTTCATAAAGATTTTACCAGAGCTATTGCTATCCCTATTTTCAAAAAAGGTGATCAAAGTTCTTGTGCTAACTATAGGGGTATCAGCATACTTTCTGTTCCCGGGAAAGTTCTTTGCATGATTGTGCTTAATAGAATTAAGGATCTGGTTGACAGGCAATTGTGTGATGAGCAATGTGGATTCAGAAGTGGTAGGTGATGTGTATATCAGATAACTTCAATCAGACAGATTCTTGAGAAATGTTTAGTTTCAGAAACCTTTGTTTGTTAGCTTTGTTGATTTTAAAAAGGCTTTCGACTCTGTTGATCGTCATAATTTGTGGTTGATTGTGAGATCATATGGTGTACCAGACAAGTTAGTTAACATAATGAAAGCCCTCTATAATAACACTGAGTTGTGTAATGAGAGTTGGTAAGGCTTGTAGCAATTGGTTTAGCATTACTTCTGGTGTTCGACAAGTGTGCATTTTGTCTCCTTTTCTCTTTAGCTTGGTTGTTGATTATGTTATGCGAAATTCACTTCAAGGGAAAGATTTTGGCCTTAAATGGGCTGCAGATATGAAAACTTTTGGATTTAGATTATGCTGATGATTTAGCCCTTTTGGCAAATGATGTTGATGAGATGAACTCTTTCATTTGAGCTGTTGATGAGACTGGTAGTAGAGTAGGTTTGGTTATCAACAGAGAGAAAACTCAAGTGATGAAAATAGGTCAGGCAGGCTGTGATTCAGTTAATCTGAATGGTTGCAGTCTTGAGCAGGTGCCAGTTTAATTATCTTGGGAGCTATGTAATAGATACTGGTGAAGTGCAGCATGAGATTAACAGATGAATAGGGAATGGTGCTGAGACTTTTAAGAATCTATGGAGAGTGTGGAGAAATAGGCATATACACCGAAAAACTAAAATTAGACTGTATAATAGTTTGGTTCTTTCTAGGATTAGTTATGGTAGTGAAACTTGGGCGCTGTGTAAACTAGATAACAGAAAACTAGATACTTTTGATTCTAGATGCTTACGCAGTATCTTGGGCATTAGGTGGTTCAATTTTGTAACTAATGATGAGGTTAGGCAAAGAAGTTGGTAAGCTGCTTTAAGCAGCATATTGTGCAGAAAGATACTCTGTTGGTTTGGCCATGTTGCCCATATGAATAATTATAGATTGGCGAGTAGGGTTATGAATAGTGTGCCTAAAGGCCTCAGAAAGAGGGTGAGACCTAGGATGTGGTGTACAGACAATGTCAAACAGGACCTTATTAGAATTGGTGTGCAGTGGCCAGATGCAGCAGATGTAGCTCAGGATTGACTTGCTTGGAGAACTAAATTGCTTGAGGATGATGATGAGGTAGACTCTTGAGAAAATTATATATGCTGTACCCAAAATTCTTATTTGTACCTTTTGAATATGTCAGCTAATAACCATACAAATTGTAGTGATCTTCTATTAATTCTGATTATTGTAATATCAAAGCTGAAAATGTGCTTTAAATACTATTAAAGACGAGCTATTCTCACTTACTGTTGGTGTCAAGAAATATACTTTTCAGCCATAATTAGAGTTATTTTTGGTTGTGAAAATCTCCAATATTGTCATTCCATCATTTATTGTGACTACTGATTTGCTATTATTTATAGTGTCTTGACACACTTCTTGCTCATGCTGCTAATGAAAAACTAAAAACGTTATCAGTTTCAAATTGGGAATGGTAATTGACAATAATTAACTTCTGGAAGAGAAATTGGCATAGCTAATAACTGCTCAGAGATTGGGATGAAATACATCTTCCAGTATAATATTTTTACAGCAGTCAGAATTAGATACATTGTAATTCATGTGTTCATTATAACTGAATTTGAAATGAATTTCTAAAGCAAAATAACTATAAAGATATGGGGTTAGTAGTCGAGTGGTTAGTGTGCTTGGCTGATGATCTAAGGGACTTTGGTTCAAGCCCCAGGTAAGGCATGGGTGTATGTGTCATTCTTCTGCTGAGGTCCTGCCATCCTCACAGACCTACTACTATGGCATATAAACTGACAGGCTCCTGTCAGACCTCTGTGGCTAGCAATTGCTTGAGGGGGTATTTATTATTTTTTTTGATAAGTAATTCATGTTAACATACATTTCATATATAATTTTCACTAACAGCATAGAGGTTACACAAATAATATGTTTAAAATTAAAGCTAATGACACTGTAAAATGTTTTTAAGCACTTCAACATATGGACTATGCTATCAAGTATCAACAATTATTAAGGACAGATTTACGTACCATGCTGTAGAGGATGGGTAGTAACAGGAACTTCTAGGATGCTTTCGATGACAAATTTAATAATTGACATTCTTGCTGGCAAGTGATGTCGCAGTGGAAATTTAAAGAAGTATAATGGCTGCCAATGGTCTACCTGCCTTGGCGAAGGAAATAATCCTTTATACCTCTGATAGCATAGAGTGCTTAAGAAAGTTTTTGATCCATGATGCACGTTTCGTGCCCTTTCGGCGCATTGTCAGGAAGGAAGGAAGGGCATGAAGAGCACGACATGGATCAAAAACTTTTGAGCACTCTATGCTATCAAAGATATAAATGATTATTTTCTTTGCCAAGGTGGGTAGACAGGTGGGTAGACCATTGGCAGCCATTATACTTCTTTTAATTTCCACTGAGATGTCACTTGCCGGCAAGAACGTCGATTATTAAATTTGTCACCAAAAGCATCCCGGAAGTTCCTGATACTATCCATCCTCTACAGCATGGTATTTAAAGCTCTCCTTAATAATTGTTGATACTTGATAGCATAGTCCATGTGTTGTGAAGTGCTTAAAAATGCTTAACAGTGTCATAGAGAATTAAATAGCTTTAATTTTAATTACCGCACTGTGTACCTTTACTCTAATTTTTGTAATAATTTGTTTTATGATACAGAAACAGAAAATAGCAGCAGAAAAAAAAAATATTGTGAATATTATTAAGCAAATCATAAATGTTTTCGAAACCCATTCATATTATTTTTTCCCTTTGATTAAGCAAGTTTTTGTAAGCAGTTTTTAAATGCAACAAAATTTTAAGTATAGTTATATTTTGTATTTTATCTGAACGGTTTTATTAGCTGTTTAACCCTTCCAGGGTATCCGACGAATATACATGTCGACAGAATCTGAAATGAGAGGCCCAAGACATCTATGTTTATTTTTAGTACAACAAAAAAAACTTCAATTTTAAAAAAATAAAATTACCATTTGAAAATTTCTTATATTTATAAAAGTACGTAATTCAAGCATGAAAAGTAATATATTCTTTTTTTTATGCATATTTTATTAAACTACAATATAAATAATTTGTTGCTAATAACCATACAAATTATAGTGATCAGCTAATAACCATACAAGTCATCTGATTGTCATTTCTTAGAACTGCTGTATGGTAAAAATGTCAATTGTTTATTAACCTTACTCTATACTGAAGGAAACCCCCAACTTAAGCTCTCAAGTTTCATTTGAATTATTATCAACAAAATTTTCCTTAAAGTTTTGAAAATCTAAAAATGAGCAAAAAACTTCTTTTTAAAAATTGAAGATTTTAGAAGTAATTTTGAAGTACATACCTCTCTAGTTGTTTTTCAGTTTTACACTCTTTTTCACCTTAAACTTATTTCAATATTCCTAGAATAATTTTTATCATTTATGTCATTTATCCCAACATTCTGTGCATTTTCTCCCCTCTGCAAAACAAAACGATAACTAAACTATAAATAAAAAGAACTTCTTAGCTGGAGGAAGGCCAGAGCTGTTATTGTGAAGACTGCATGCAATGTAAGCTACTTCACAGTAGTGCAGGCACTATGACCTAGTTAATTGCTGGGACACGTGCAAGTCAAGTGACTGTACAATGGATTGTTTGCAGCAAGTGTTGTTGGATCACATATTGGATAGTGTCACCATGCATCTTGCATTTGTTTGTTTGTTACGCATTACGTTCCAATGAGATTTCCTTCTTCAGGCTTTCTCAATACAAAATTTTGATGTGAAAATTATATAAGTTCGAAAAGGTTGGATGAATTCATCCAGATTAAGTTTTTTTTTCGTTTTAGAATTATTTTGAATTAATGTTCGCTCATGTGTGTATAATAGTGTTGGGATGTTAATAATTATTATGTGGAGACTGTCTAAAGTGAAGTGGGATAAGGATTTTGAGGCGTAAAAAAATAAGGTGAGATGGTTATTCTTGTTTTGTTATACATATTTTTCGGTGAATCGCCGCATTTAAGTTTGAGTTTACATGTTTGATTTGTGAGTTTAATAGATTTTAGTGTTGAAGGTTTTTTTATTTTTATATATTTTTTTTATTTTTATATATAATTTTCCTCTCTGACTAGAGAGTGTTTATTTATTTTTATTATAGTTACTTATATTTTTTTGAAAAATTTTTTAGTGTTTTTTTTTTGTAGTATTTGCAATTATGTCTTTTCATATTTTTTTCATATTGTTATAAATATTTATTGATTTTTAGAGTATTTTCATTATTATTATTTTTTTAAAGTATTTTCATTGATATCTTTTCATATTTTTTTAATATTTATATATTTATGTATATATCTTTTTATTTTTGATTTGATTTTGTTTATTATCATAAATTTTTTTAATTGTTTATTTATTTTTCTATTTTCTTTTTTTTTTCTTTTTAATAAGATTTAGGCACAGTGAGGGGAATGAGTGTAGTTGTAATGTTTGGACCAAGAGGTGCTGGGTTCAAATGAGTTTGTGGGAATGTATTTTTTTTTTAATATTTTTCTTTTCATTTTTTTGTGTTGATATGTGTGAATGGGTGTGAGAGATGTTGGGTTTCCCGATGTTATTTTTTTCTCTCCTTTTTTTCCTCCTGTGATTATTGGCAGGATTCCATGGAAGAGAAGAGTTAATGTGTTGTGTGGAGAAGAGTTGGTTAAAGGGGAGAAAGGAAAGTGTAACAAACATTAATTAATTGATTCTGAAAAAATTCATTGCCACCACGGCGGGAATTGAACCCACATCTCTCAAGATTCATGCCAGAGTCTTAGCGTTAGCGACCTTCTCATTAACATCTGATAATCAATAGCAACGACTGAAAAGGTTGCATCTCCTTGAATATAGATTGCGCTGTCTCAGTCACGTCTGAGGAAGAAGATTTATAAGGTCATATTCTGAAAGAGTTCATTGTCTGACCCGTGGTGCAATGGTAGCGCACTCTGGCATGAATCTGGAGAGATGTGGGTTTGATTCCCGCCGTGGTGGTGAATTTTTTTCAGAATCAATTAATTAATGTTTGATGTCTATCTTAACAGGGAATACTGTGCATTCACTTTGGAAAGTGTAACAGATAAAGAACAGGAAAAAGCTAGAGTCTGTTCCAAATAGGGGTGGAGATGAGAAAGTTAAACAGGAGATCATAGATTTTAATTTTAGCTAAGTTTTCGGGGGGGGGGGGATCTAAAAGTAATTTAATGTGTAGCTCCTGAATGTTCAGCCCAGAGAGGGAATTTAATAAGATTTCTTTTTGTGGTGTAAATCTATCACAATTTAGGAGTATGTGATTGACAGTTTCAAGTGTATTGCATTTGCAGCAGTTGGGGTAGGTGTTAATTTTAATTTATACAGGGAAGAGTTTAGTAGAGTAGAGTTTGTTCTGATGTGGTAAAGGTTTTTTAAGTGTTTTCTGGGGAAGGGATAGTTTTCTATGTGGGAAGTGTGTTCTGCAAGCATGTATCTAAAGTTATTTTTTATAGAGGCGTGTAAGAGAAAATATTTATTGGTAAGCTGCAGTTCAAGTTTGTTGATGTCATGTTTGGTGTTTATGTAAAAATTAAAGGTGTTGTGTGTCTGTTGTGAGATGTGTGCCATTTTGGCGAGCAAATCAACATTGTCATTTTCAGAGATACTCACATGGCTAGGAATCCATTATAAGGTAATGGTGGTGGTGTTGATTTGTTGGTTGTAGGTGGTCAGTGTTAAGGTATGAATGTAATAATTGTAGGTGGAGTATAAGAATTCATGGGTTAGGTTTTGAATGGCTCCTTTAGAGTCAACAAGTATAATAATATTTTGGTATTATAGATTTTGGAGTGACCATTTGAGAGCCTCAATGATGACAAAAATTTTAGCATGTAATATGGATGTGAGGGGGGGGGGGGTAGTTTAAAAGATAGGGATGTGTTATATTGAGGAATGTGAATGGCAGCCCCTGCAGAGCCTGAGTCAGGTAAGACAGAGCCATCAGTGTAAATTTTTTTGTAGTTGGAGAATTGCTGTGTTTATACTTTTGTAATAAACTTTCGTTTTCATATCAGTAGATTTATTTCCATAAATTATTGATCTTTCGGTTGTCTGATCTATCGAAAGAATATTTTCAATCTTTCAGAGTTATGGTATATCGGATGGCCAACTTATAAGTTCTTGTGGATATTTTATTTAACATTGCATTAGGTTATATGTTTTTTTTTATTAAGTAATTCATGTTAACATACATTTCATATATATATTTCACTAATAGCATAGAGGTTACACAGATAATGTGTTTTGTGATACATAAACAGAAAATAGCAGCAGAAAAAAAATTGTGAATATTATTTAGCAAATCATAAATATTTTGGAAACCCATTCATATTATTTTTCCCTTTGATTAAGCAAGCAAATTTGATTAATGCAATTTAACATTGCATTAGGTTATACGTTAATTTTTCTTTTGCTATTTCTTCATTTCCAGTAAAAAACTTTGATTCAAAAAATTTCTTAACACCTAGTAAGATAAAAGTTTAGTAAAATCACAATAATAGCTGTACAATAAGTCATAAAATTACCCACTTTCAAACATAAGAAGTACTTACAAAATATATTGCAATGCTTATAATACAATTATATGTGATCCAAATATTATCACTCAATCTAAATGATACCTTATTTTCACACAAAGTATACTAGGTTAGTTGAAAAAAGTGTTGATATTTACCAGTGATCATTGCTGGTGCATCTACTTGCATAGGCACTATAGATGTTTAATATGACATGTAATTGTCCTGTCCGAGTTTGTGAGCAATCTTTGATGTTGAAGAATGCAGTTAGAATGCCTTTAACAAGAAACCAGTCCCAAGTGCATGCTGTTATAGATGTCATTTCGTAACAATGTAGTACAGGTATAATGCAGATAACATTACTCCATATGTGTAGTTCTACAGGCGTGCTGGTATAAACCCAATAGTACCATGCATCATCTATATTTCTTGCCACTATAGAGTACTTATAGTTGTAGTTGTACCATTATACAAATGTTCTGATGTACAATATATTATATGTTTTGCAGCACTTATTTCTATATCACAGATGGATCCACAAAAAGAGATATAGATGTGTACTTTTAAACACTTTAAAAACCGATAACATTGGTATAAAAAAAAGTTAAAAATGCTCTCATACCTGTGCCTCCGATGTTAAGACAGTGAACTTTTTATCGGCGATCCAACAATTCATTTGAGTTACGCACGTTTCTCCATAGCGTAGAATGTGCATAGCTCAAATGAATTGTTGGAGCGCTGATAAAGATGTTCGCTGTCTTAACATCAGAGGCATGGGTATGAGAGCATTTTTATCTTGTTTTTATACCAATGTTATCAGTTTTTAAAATGTTTAAAAGTATGCATCTATGTCTCAGACAGAATGAAAGTGCTTTTCGTGGCTCCATCTGTGATATAGGCCAGTGATATAGAAATAAGTGCTGCAAAACATATAATATATTGTACATCAGAACATTTGTATAATGGTACAACTACAGCTATAAGTACTCTATAGTGGCAAGAAATATAGATGATACATGGTACTATTGGGTTTATACCAGCACATCTGTAGAACTACGCATATGGAGTAATATGTTATCTGCATTATACCTGTACTACATTGTTACGAAATGACATCTATAACAGCATGCACTTGGGACTGGTTTCTTGTTAAAGGCATTCTAACTGCATTCTTCAACATCAAAGATTGCTCACAAACTCGGACAGGACAATTACATGTCATGTTAAACATCTATAGTGCCTATGCAAGTAGATGCACCAGCAATGATCACTGGTAAATATCAACATTTTTGTCAACTAACCTAGTATACTTTGTGTGAATATAAGGTATCATTTAGATTGAGGGATAATATTTGGATCATATATAATTGTAATATATGCATTACAATATATTTTGTAAGCACTTCTTATGTTTGAAAGTGGGTAATTTTATACAGACTTATTGTACAGCTATTATTGTGATTTTACTAAAAGCATTCATTTTGTATCATTTCCTGAAAATGAATGAGGAATTGGATTTGGATGCAAAAAGGACTTCCTTGGCATGGAAATCAGTCCTCCTGTGAGAGGGCAAGTATTTTTACCCCCTTCCCCCACTTCACTGAAGGCATTGTAGTCTGCCCCCCAGTAAAGTTTTTTAAATTATGAATATTTTAGTTTAGATTGAATAATTTTAAAGAGTTGAACCCCTTGTGGATGAGACACCTGCTCTGATGCAATGGACAATTTTTTTTTGCTTTTCTGCTCTAAGATCCCACAATTCCACACCCAAAGGAAAAAAATTGTACTTTTTAGTAAAAAAACTTCAGTCAAGAAAGTGCTTTTCTATTTCATAAATGGGGACATGAAATTCCATTAATGTAAGCAGTTGAAGCCATCTTGTATAACGCTGGCCTGTGTTTTAAAATATACTTCAAAAGAATCATTAAGAGAAAAAAAATCATGTTTCAGGTAAATATTATAGTATTCAGAAAGAAATTCTCTTTTGATTAATATATAATTAAATTTTTTATTCATATGGTTTCCTGAAATTAAGCCTTAACTGCATGTTCAGATCTATTTTTTCATTATATCACAGTGAAAAAGTCTTATTAATATCATTATGTTTCTAAATTTGTTTAAATTTTTTTATTTTTATAAAATTTGGAATTAAATTCTGTGTACTTTGGTATATAACATGACCTATTTCAGTTGATTGACTATTTTTTAAAAAATTCTAGAGCTGACCTATTGATATGATTCAGCACAGTTAGCAAAAAATCTGGACTTTTCTCAATGTATAATAAATAAATAAATAAATAATAAATATGGTACCTAGAAAAAAATTTACAAAATGGGAGTAATTTTCTTGTTTCAAATAATTTTTTTATTCAGAAATGAATAGTCTTTCTATTCATGTGCATTATAATCATTTCTGTCTATTAGTTTTGTTTCTTTTAATATTTATTTGGATTGTCAGATGCATTTTTTAATACATTCCTCTGTAAAAGCTCTATTAAAATAGAACTAGTCATCTTTTTTGTAAAATATTTGAATTTCAAAAAATCCAGAATTGAATGCTGATTAATTTGTCATATAACATGCCATAATCCTTTTATTAGTTGTTTGGAAAAAAAAAGTTCTAAAGTAATTTATTTTGGATGATCAAGTGAAAAAATAGCTGGGCCTCTGGATGAGACTATTTTTTTCAAGTGGGGCCCTGGAAGAGTTAATAGCTGAAAAACCTGGAAAAGTAAATACTGATAATACGAAAGAATGAGATTTCAGTTTTGATGTTGGTATCTGATTATCAGTACTGAAAAAATTAAAAAAAAACATCGAAACAATGATATTCTAAAAACTTCAAAAGATCTTGAGAGAGAGCAAACCTTAATCACACCAGTTTTGAAGTATTTTATTCATCTATTAATGTCAACCAACTCATGGTTTCCTTCTAGGAAGAAATTATTGAAAGAAGGCTTCCGGGACCCATTCCAAAGGAACATATTGAACATAGAATAATAGTCAAGTGCCTCGCATTAAAGTAAGTCTTATAGTTCAAAATATATTTAACATCTATTTATCTGGTGAACAAAATAATAGCTTTATTTGAATTTTAAAATTAATTTTTATCATCATCATCCTCAAGCAGCCATGGGCTACAGAGGTCCAACTAGACCATGCAATTTAGTTCTCCAAGCAAGTCTGTCCTGAGCTACATGTGCTGCATTTGGCCACTGCACACCAATTCTAATAAGGTCCTGTTTGACATTGTCTGTACACTACATACTAGGTCTCGCCATCTTTCTGAGTCCTTTAGGCACACTATTCATAACCCTATTCGCCAATCTATAATTATTCAGATGGGCAACATGACCAAACCAACGGAGTATCTTTCTGCACAATATGCTGCTTAAAGGAGCTTACCAACTCCTTTGCCTAACCTCATCATTAGTTACAAAGTTCAACCATCTAATACCCAAGATACTACACAAGCATCTAGAAGCAAAATCATCTAGTTTCCTGTTATTTTGTTTACACAGCGTCCAAGTTTCACTACCATAACTAACCCTAGAAAGAACCAAACTATTATACAGTCTAATTTTAGTCTTTCGGTGTATACGCCTATTTCTCCACACTCTCCATAGATTCTTAAAAGTCCCAGCAGCATTCCCTATTCATCTGTTAATCTCATGCTGCACTTCACCAGTATCTATTACATAGCTCCCAAGATAATTAAACTGGCACCTGCTCAAGACTGCAACCATTCAGATTAACTGAATCACAGCCTACCTTACCAATTTTCATCACTTTAGTTTTCTCTCTGTTTATATCCACACCTACTCTACTACCAGTCTCATCAACAGCTCGAATGAAAGAGTTCATCTCATCAACATCATTTGCCAAAAGGGCTAAATCATCAGCATAATCTAAATCCAAAATTTTCGTATCTCCAGCCCATTTAAGGCCAAAATCTTTCCCTTGAAGTGAATTTTGCATAACATAATCAATAACCAAGCTAAAGAGAAAAGGAGACAAAATGCACCCTTGTTGAACACCAGAAGTAATGCTAAACCAATTGCTACAAGCCTTACCAACTCTCATTACACAACTCAGTGTTATTATAGAGAGCTTTCATTATGTTAACTTGTCTGGTACACCACATGATCTCACAATCAACCACAAATTATGACAATCAACAGAGTCGAAAGCCTTTTTGAAATCAACAAAGCTAGCAACCAAAGGTTTCTGAAAGTCTACACATTTCTCAAGAATCTGCCTAAGTGAAAATATCTGATCTACACATCACCTACCACTTTTGAATCCACATTGCTCATCACACAATTGACTGTCAACCAGATTCATAATTCTATTAAGCACAATCATGGAAAGAACTTTACCTGGAACAGAATGTATGCTGATACCCCTATAGTTATCACAAGAACTTTGATCACCTTTTTTGAAAATAGGGATAACAATAGCTCTGGTAAAATCTTTATGAACCATGCCTTTATCATAAAAGATATTCAAAATTTCAGTCATCCAAGTGGTAACTGAAACATTCCCAGCTCTAAGCATTTCCATAGTAATTTCATCCACCCCTGGGGATTTATGAAGTTAATTTTAGAACTGTGTGTAATTAATATTTCTATTTTCTTTTTCAAAGTAAAATTCTTTATTAATCATAGTAAGAAAGTATTTCTTCTAAATTTTAAATATTTTTTTTATATATGTATATATTTTTGACATGTTATACAACTTAAAAGCACAGTTTGACACATTTGAATTACTTTAAACCACTAACTGGGAGATGAAATTTTGTTTTATTTTGGTGATATTATATTGATTTATGTATTACATGAATATTATTAATGTATAAATTGCCACTTTGGAGTCGATTTAAATTTTAGAGGTAAAATTGTCTTGAACTGGGTGGGATACGAACCCAACGACCTCCTGATAATATGTCAGGTGCTCTGGACTACTGAGCTACCGGTTGCCGATCTCCTCTAATTGATGATATGAACCATTTCAACATACTTCCTATGTTGGTAGTGTTCAGGCAATATTCGTCACATGCGGCAGATGCATGCCATATGTTTTTCCTTACAAGTACTACAGTTGATAAATAATAAATAAACTCGACATACTTGATTTAAATTTTAGAGGTAAAATTGTCTTGAACTGGGTGGGATACGAACCCACAACCTCCTGATAACATGTCAGGTGCTCTCCGGAGCACTTGACATGACATTGAATTTAAATAACGTCACATATCCCACCCGACTCAAGACAATTTTTCCTCTTAAATTTAAATTGACTTCAAACTGGTAATTTATAGGTTAATACCAAGTGTGTCGAGTTTATTTATTATTTATCAACTGTATTACTTGTAAGGAAATACTTTCCATCTATATGGCATGTATCTGCTGCATTTGGCAAAAATTGCCTGAACGCTCCCTACATAGGAAATAGGTTGAAATGGTTCATATCAATTACAGGAGATCTCGATCGGTGGCCAGTAGCTCAGTGGTCCAGAGCACCTGACATGTTATCAGGAGATCGTGGATTTGTATCCCATCCGGCTCAAGACAAATTTTCCTGTAAAATTTAAATTGACTTCAAAGTTGTAATTTATAGGTTAATACCAAGTATGTCGAGTTTTTATTTATTATTCCACCTAATATCCATAAGATATCTAAGATGACCACTAGATATCCATGGGTCATCTTAGATATGAATATTTTGTGAAGATTGTGGTTGTGTGGGTAGTGGTTATAAAAATGGAGCCAAATGATGAAATTAGTAGCAGTGAAGATGAGTGATTTTATGTTGTTTATGTATGATTTATTTTTATGTTAGGTGTAAAAAATTTCATTGACTTTTTAGCAAAAAACCTTTGAACTGCTACTTCTCTATGGTGAAAAAACCTTTGAGTGTAAAGGGTTAAACCTAGTTTTCATTACTATGGATTTACTTTATTTCCATAAGTTATCAATCTTTCGGTCGATCAATAATTATTGATTTTTCAGAGTTATGCTACTTTGGTTGGCCGGCTTACAACTTGTTGCTTTGGATATTTTATTTAGCATCTCATTAGGTTTTATGTTATTTTAACTTTATTATTTCTTTGTTTCCCAGTAAAATTTTGATCATGTATCATTTCTTGAAAATAAATGAGGTCTTCGATACAGAAGCAAAACAGATTTCTGTGGCATGGCAAGTTATTTACATGGATGATTTAAGTCAAATACTTCCTCTCAACAAATTTAATTATAAACTCCCTGTGTAAAGTTAGTATCCTTTTATTTTATTTTAGTTTCCTTTTTTTCAATTAAACCTTAGTTTTTTTTTCTGTAGATTTATTTTATTTCTGTAAATTATCAATCTTTCAGTCGATTGATTATTATCGATTTTTGTGGATTATGCTACATTGGATGGCCAGCTTATAATTTGTGGCTGTGGATACTTTATTTAGCATCGCATCAGGTTATATGCTATTTTAACTTTTATTATTTCTACGTTTTCCAGTAAAAAACTTTGATCTTGTATCTTTTTCTGAAAATGAATGAGATCTTGGATACGAACACAAAAAAAACTTCTTTGGTATGGAAATTAGTCCTATTGTGTGAGAACACCTTTGGCAAAGGTTTTTATTCTCCCCACCCTGCAGAATTTCATTATTTTTTAATTATAAGTTTTTTAAATTTATATTCAATGGTTTTAAAATAATTAACTCCTTCCCACTCTCAATGTATTGGCTGTGCCACTCTAATGATATAGACATTTGTTTTTTTAATGGTGGTACACAAACCTTTCTGTACTCAGCCAAGATTGCCAAACTTCAACATCCAAAGAAAAAATTAATAATGTTTAGTAAAAATAAAGCAGCCAAGAAAGTATTTTTTCCATTTCATAAACAAGACAGAAAATCCCATTAATATGAGCAATCCAATCACCTTGTATAATGCTTGCCCACATTTTAAATATACATATAACACTCCAAAGAATCGTTAAAAGAAATAAGTATTATGTTATGTTTCAAGTAATAAATATTATATTATTTGGGTAGAAATTTACTTTTGATTAATATATAATTTAACTGTTTTTATTCATCATGTTTCCCAATGTTAAGCCTTAATTGCATAGTCCAATTTATTTTTTCACACTATATCAATGTAAAAATATCTTATTAAAATTAATATGCTTGTAAATTTGTTTAAATTCTTTATTTTCATAAGATGTGGAGTTAAATTCAGTTTAATTTTGTATATAGCATGACCTATTTCTGTTGATTGGTATTTTTAAAAAAAATGCTGAATTGACTTGTTTATCGGACTCAGCACAGTTGGCAAAAAGTCTGGACTTTTCTCAAGGTAGCGAGAAAAAAATTCCAAAACAGGAGAAATATTTACTTGAAACAAGAAAATTAATTTTTGTATTATTTAGAAATAAACAGCCTTTCTCTTCATGTGCATTATAATCATTTCTATCTGTTAATTTTTTTCTTAAATAAATTTTTATTTGTGTTCCAGATGCATTTTTTTTTACTTATAAATCTCTCATAAAAGCCCTATTAAAATAAAACTAGTTGCCTTGCTTTGTAAAATATTTTATTTTAAAAAAATCCAGAATTAATTGCTGATTTAATTTGACTTATAACATGCCATAATTTCTTTCATTAGTTATTTGGCAAAAAAAAATCTAAGGTTATTTTTTTTGCCTGATAGAGTGAAAAAATAGCTGGACCTCTGGAGTAAATCAATTTTTTAACCTGGAAGGGTTAAGGCTTAATTTTGGAAAGCTTGACGAATTAAAACAGCAAAAAGTTAGTGCATCAAAAAACTTCTGTATCATCAGAGTGGCATAGCCAAGAGGAGGAAGGAGGGGTAAAATCTTTTAAAACTATTCAATATAAATGTAAAAATCATAATAAAAAAAAAAGAATTTTTGCAAGGTGGGGTGTGGGGAGAGTAAAACGTTTTCAATGAGTGTAGGTGTGTGTGTGTAAAACCCTTGTCAAAATTACCCTCTCACATGGCTGATTTCTGTGCCAAGTCCTTTTTCTTCTGTATCCAAGACCTCATTCATTTTCAGAAACTGTACAGGATCAAAGTTTTTTTTTTTACTGAAAGATGAAGAAATAACAAGGCAAAAAATAGCATAGAACCTAATCTGATGTTATATAAAATATTCACAGTGACAAGTTGTAAACCAGCTATCTGATGTAGCATAACACTGAAAAATCTATTATTATCGATCGATTGAAAGAGCAATAATTTATGGAAATAAAATAAATCTATAGAAATGATTAACCAAGGTTTGATTATAAAAATGGAAATAAAATATTAACTTTACAAAGGATGTGTGTATATCCAATTTCTTGGGAGGAAGTATTTGTACTTAATCATCCATGTATATTACTTTCCATGTAGTCACTTATCAGATGGCTCTCCCCACTCTTGCACATGTGAGCAAGAAAACAGAACATCTGCTACTTGTCCTGTGATGCCTTGGACTATAGGAAGTCTTAAAGAAGCTTTGGCTTTTATTAAGTTATAATTTCGATTTGAATAGTTGGAAAATGCATAGAATGCTGGAATAAATGATAAAAATAATTCTAGGAATACTGAAATAGGTTTAAGGCAGAAAAGAGTGTAAAATGGGGGAAGAAAACAGACCTACACACTTCATAATTACTTCCAAAATCTTACGTTTTTAAAAATAGCAATTTTTTTGTTAATTTTCAGTTTTCCAAAATTTTAAGGAAAAATTTATTGATATTAGATTCTAATCAAACTTGTGAGCTTAAATCAGAATTTCTTCAGCAAAGAGTAACATTAACAAACAAATCATCAATATTGTATAATTCTTCTAAGAAATTGCAATCAGATAGTGGAAAAAAGAAAATATTATTTTTCAAATTTGAATTACATATTTTTTAAAAGATATATGTAATAAAATTTTCAAACAGCAATTTCTATTTTATGATATAAAATCGAAGTTTGAAGATCAAGAAATGAAGTTTTTTTGTTGCACTAAAAACAAACATAGACCACTTGGGCTCTCTCATTTCAGCTTCTGTCAATGTCAATATTCATCAGGGATCCTGGAAGGTTTATGAATTTAATCACAGAATTTGATATAAATAATTTAAGAACTATTACATTGATCATTTTTGTCAAATATTTGATGTGTTGCCCATTTAACCAACTGTGTATATATGCTACCAAATATTTATGATATTCTACACTTTCAATTGATTTTTTTTACTGAAATTTTAAACTGAAATATAATTACTTTTTTTATAATCAATATTTAATAATAATTTATTGTTTGAGAACCATTTTCTAATATTTCCCAAGTCTTCACTTATTTCTTCAATTAAATTATTCTCATTGTTACCAAATATATCAAAACTTGTATCATCAGTGAAAGTTATTATTTATGCTTTTAGTTCAAGGTTACAAAGATAATTTATAAATGCATTAAGTAATATTGGTCCCAATACAGAATCCTGTGGAACTCCATATTTTATTTATCCTTTGCCAAATGAGTTTATTATTTTGACTTTTTGAATTCTATTTTTCAAATGTGTTTCCAGTCATCTTAAAAACTTTACTCGAATTCCAGCGATTTCAATTTTTTTTATCAGCAAGTCATGTGAAACAGAATCAAATGCTTTTTTGATGTCCAAAAATAGCACAACAGTTTTTAGATTATAATTTACAGCTCTGTATACTGTGAGAGTTAATTGTAATATAGCAACCTCAGTACATCTGTTTTTTTCTAAAACCATATTGAGTTGCAGAGAAATAATTATTTCTATTCAAAAAATTTAAATTTCTGGTTTTAATTAATTTTTGAAAAATTGGGTAGCCGAGATATTGAGCTGTAATTTGCAATATATAAAAGTTCACCTCCATTATGTATTGGAACAATGGTTGAAGTTTTCAAAATTGAAGAGAAACATCCTGATTATAACTATAAGTTAAAGAGGTAACATAAAATTTTAATAATTTCATTTTTTTATCTGCTTAAGTATCTCCACAGAAATTTGATCAGCTCCAGTGGCTTTTCCTAATTTTAACAATTTAATAATGCCAAAAATCTCATTTTCTGATATGTAATCAATAAAAATAGAATTAAGAGATAAATTGACTTATGACTTTTGTTATCAATCAAGAAATTTCCTTTACGAGATCACAAATAATTTCTGTATAGTAGTTATTAAACTGATCGGTAAACAACATTGGATTTTTGTTAAAAGAGTAAATAATATTATTTAGTCTTATTTCTGATGGAAACTAGACAAATCATTTATAATTTTCTAATGCTGTTTAATATTGCCATCATTGTCCAAAAATTTCATAGTGAAACGCTCTTGATTTTGTCTCTCTGATTACCTTTAATAGTAAATTTCTGCATTTTCTAAAATAATTATTAAAGTTGTATTAAACGGCTGATTTTGAATTAACTTATTTAATTTGTTTTTCTTTTTAATAGAACTATGTAAGAGCATTTGTTATCCATGATTTCAACTGCTTTTCTTGATCCTTTAACTATATGGTGTATTTTGTTGACTCTATCATGTCCTGCAAATTGTAATAAAAGTAATTTAAATGATGCATTTATATCATTTCTTATCTTAATTTCATTTTAGCCCTCAATAATCTTTTTAATTTGTTCATATTTATCTTACATATTGTGGTTATTTTTTTTTTTGCTTTCTGTTTAATTCTGACCAAAAGTTTATTCCTGTAAAATAATGATAGATAATATGAAGTTTATTAATATACATAGTTAAATTATTTTGGTTCGTATTTCTTATAAATAAATGGTCCAAACAAGTTTTAGTTTCCTCTCTCCATGATCATAATCATGGTCCAAACAAGTTTTGCATCTCCATCCATGACATACTGTAAAATCTCAAATGTAATGCACACCTGTTATAATGCACATGCTTGATTTAGCCCAAAAGTTTCTAGTAAAATGTAAATTCGTATATAATAACACCCATAACTTCCAAGATTTTATTTTAAATTGCATAAAACATTTGTTAACAAAACTTAAACTTTTAATAAAAAACAAAAATGCATAACATAAATATTACTGGAAAATTCGTAAAAACACTCGTCATCACTGTCACTAGTAAGAAGCTCATCTAGTGCTGTCGAGTCAGTTCCATTGTTATTGGTGCCATCTTAATAAATATCGCCATTATCATCTTCTCTGATGACACCTGTTCGTCCTATCACAAAATGTTGTCCTCGCTATTGTCAAGATTATTGGAAATACAACATTTGAGGAAGCCTTGTTGACTTGTTGAATTATAGACACATTTAATTCCAAGCTGCAAATACCCACGTGGCAACATTGATGAGAGTTGGTTGACACATATGGCCACCAGCAGTATATGTGTGATTACCAGTGATTAACCACACATTTCGTTTACGATATATAGCCTCCTTCATCGGCTTATTAACAGCAACATCTAAAGGCTGCAGTAGACAGGTCATGCCGCTTGGAATAATAACCAGGTCAGATTTCATTTTCTTCAGTTCTTTCTGGATAGAAGGCATCCGATGATGCCAAAACAAAAAAATATAGCCCCATATTTGCTGGACTCAGATTTATTATTGTCATATATTGCTCCCTCAGATTTTCACCTGTTCCAAGGGGCGGGAGTTGCTCAGTCAGTAGCGCGCCAGGTTCGTAATCTGTAGTTCCCAGGTTCGAGTCCCAGCTGGGTCAGCATTGAGATTTATCTCCGCAAAATTCCCCGCCCTGCCCACGGTCAGTAGGGGACACCGATGGGCTTGGAAAGGCCGCCGTCCGTCGGATGGGACGTTAAGCCATGGCCCCGTGTGTGGGAGAGCCATACCCTGTGCACGTTAAAGAACACACTGGATGGCCTTGACGGGAGGCTACCATCTGTCTCCCAACAGCTGTTCCAGTGGTCCCCTCCCCCAACCTTCTCTGAGCCTTCGGGGTCCATGTGATCTGGCCATTTAGCCCATGGTGTGCAAAAAAGTGCTGCTCAGAGGTAAAACAATCTAACAACCCACCTGTTCCAATTCATGAACAATATCATTTCTGAAGAGGCTACCATCTGTCTCCCAACAGCTGTTCCAGTGGTCCCCTCCCCCAACCTTCTCTGAGCCTTCGGGGTCCATGTGATCTGGCCATTTAGCCCATGGTGTGCAAAAAAGTGCTGCTCAGAGGTAAAACAATCTAACAACCCACCTGTTCCAATTCATGAACAATATCATTTCTGAAGGAAGCTTTGGAATGACATTGGAGTAAAAGAGTGCATTGCTGACTTTGTTGTCACAAAGGATAAGAGTATCTAAAGGAATGGCATCTGCAAACTTGTAAATCATTGAAACACTGTCATATCTCCAAATGGTAATTACATTCTCTGTAATTAATGTGTTCAATACAATGTGTTCTTGATTAAGTAACACATTGGTTAATCATGGGAAAGGTCATTCATGCATGTCTTATGTTTCCCCATTACTCTTGCATTAACCCAATAGACACACGAGATGTTTGGGTTCCCTTTTACCTCTTCCACTTCATACATAAAATGAATTATTGAGACTGAAGACAGAAACTGTAATACACCAAAAAATAACCACCAAAAAGTAACCACCAAAAAATTACTTTTTCCTGAGTATAACACTATAAGACTAGTACTACAAAGTTAGTCTGCAGTTAATAATACAGCATGGCACTGTGTGAAGTAATATAAGTAGAGGGTATGTGAATAAACACAGCACAAGTTGAGAATGTAACATATGACACAATGGTTCGAGGTTTTTGCAGAATTGAATGGTAAACCTATTGTCTGCTGCCAAAGTTTGCAGTGGCATCTGAATATTGCATTTTGCTTTTTTGGATTATGAAAATTCTTAGGTCTGATCTGAAAAGAATATTTTTAGATTTCTCTGAATTATCATGGTGGGAACTTTAAATCTCATGGATTTTAAACATGAAATTTTACAAAGGCTGCAAATTAAAAATGTTTTTAGCAATGCAGTATATGTATGTGGCCAGACTTCAACCAATTTGAATTTCTTGGATATTTAGACTAATATATTAATTATAGGCTATATTATACTAAGTTTTATTTTTAAATGTGAAATAAAAATGACAACTAAAGTCAAATCATAGTATTTGATCCAATTTCTGTAGGTTATTTCCAGTTCATATTTAGAAATGACAGCACAACTGGAATATGAATCCTGAATTGTTTAACATATATATCTTTCATATCACCATGTGTGCCAGCAGAAGTTTTTCCAAGAGAGAGGGAGGGCAAAAAAAATTAATATTTCAAGATAGAAATATTTATGTTGAGCCATCATTAATGAGTGCAGCTGCAAATAAGTTTTCAAAAAAGTTTTCCAGGAAGGGAGGGGGGTAACTGGCCCTCTTGCATCTCCCCTCTCATCACCCATGCATATCACCAGCATGTATGAGTATTTAGAAATTATGGCACAATGAGCTTTTTTCATCATTGTTCTTCATGAACTTTATTTTTCCCTTATTAAAAAAGTTTCTTTCTCTCTCAGATTAGAATTGGAAGTTGAACCTATGTTTGGAATTATGGCCCTCTATGACGCAAAAGAGAAAAAAAAGGTAATATATAATGCAAAATGTATAGATTTAAATTAGCATGTTAACATTGATCTTTACACAATGACAAAGTACATTCTGAAAAATTCCATCGTTATTTAAAACATTGAGCAAAGTGATTTATCATATAAGAAATAATTGCCTAAAGGGCAATATTTGCAAGTTTTACTTATTTACAAAACTTCAAGTACAGATATAGATTATATATTTAACATTTTCTCAACTTTTTATGTTTTATATAGTTAGTACTGTATATAAAATCACACATTAGGGTGATCAGATTTAAAAAAATGCGATCTGGTGACTTTTGAAAATTCTATCTGAAGAATTGACTTTTTGTTAGGATGCCTAGATTTAAAGAAAAAGATCTGGGACTTCTAAAAATTCACACTGAAGACTGGCTTTTCATGAAATTGTGTTAAAAACTAACGCAATTTATTTCATTTGGAACATATTTTACACATTATTGTACAAAATAATATTAGTATGTAGCAGCACAAAATGAAACTTCAGTAACACAGGTTAATTATCAAAAAAACTTATATTTCTTGTTTTTTTTTTTTATAAAAATGGATTTTCTGTACTTCAGTTTTGCACTGAAACTTTCATATGAGATGTGAAAATAAAAAAAAAAACATAAAGAATTCACATGAGATTATATGAGAATTCATAAATCAAAACAAAACAAAAATAAATAAAAATATAGCAACCCAACCATAAATAGTGTATACGTTAATCCTTCAGTTAGCCAATTTGTTTTCGCTTGCAGCAAACATAGTTGCCAGATCTCCCACCTTCACAAAGCTGTTCGCAATCCTAAACTTATTTCCATTACAGGTTGGGACCAAATTGTTCACCCAGCACTGGATTACATGGGGGGATTTTCAAATTTGGGATCTGTCAGTCAAGTATTTTTGGGGAACTACAGGATACCAAAATCTGTTACAGATAGAACACAACACTCACAGATAGAACTTAACATCTTCCAAAGTAGTTAAGCCTTCAGCAACTATAAGCATGCAATGGTGTCAGCAAGCAGAAGAAAGTCATGCATTTTCTACTTATGACTGCATGTAACCACTATCATATGATGATGATTCTAGCCTCAATTTTATAGTCACCTGCATTGCAAACAAAATTTTTTATAACAGTATTGTCACTATTGTTTTATTAAAACAAATTTTACCAAGCCTTTCAAATAAAAATATACAGCTTAAGAGTAAATATTAATTTCCTTTATACATTCTATTTTTTTTTCAAAAAACACTGCATGTAAAATTTGATTAATATTTTACACTCTCATTCCATTTTGTGTAGACTTTGCTTTTAGTTTTTACCAAACTACATAACAAGTAAAAAGAAAAAAAAAATTGTTTAATAAATGGCATTTTTTTTTAGAGCTACCTTTTTAAATATTTTTCAAACACCACACAAAATAGGTAAAATTTTATAACAGTTACCAGTAGAAGAAATGAATGGTGATGTGATAGAAGTGGAAATTACTGAAAGGAAGTTGAATCATTTTCATCAACATCTGAAAATATAAATTGTTAATGTTATGTAAATGAGTAAGAGGAATGGGGAAGTTGCATTTTTAAAAGATGGATTCACTGCTGCATTGCATTTTTTTTGCTATCACAGTCCCTGAGTGTTTCTTGGCTAAAAAAAGTGTCCAGTCTTTTTATTCCAGCCCATGTATTTTTCTCATAAACAGTCAATGGAGCTGTTCACTACCTTAAGAGCTGCATACTTTGGTCTCTGTTTTGGTTATTGTCACATAAAATAACATGGTTTCATCATAAAGAAGTATGCTTTTTGATAGCAATTTCACTGTTAGGTTTTTGGGTTTCTGCTGGCAGCAAAGATTAAATGAAAAAACACTGAAGTTAATAACTGCCCCTCTTTCCCTACTAAGCTTCAATTAAATTATCTTGAAAATATTCTAAATTTGAAAAAACCCTATATAATACTGAAATATAACCCCCTTCCACCTGCATGGAATCTCCTGCTACGTCATCAGAAGGAGGAGCACCTGCAGCACTGTCAGAGGGCTGATACTATAACTGCTTCTACAGCAACCGCTGCAGCTACCACTGAAGATGCCATCACTTGATGTGGGAAACACGTCTGGGAAAGTAACTGCTTTTAACTAATGATTACTTTAAAAGTAATAAAGCAAAGTGTGGAAAAACCGAAGCTTATAACATCAGCTTATTCAGACAGCTTATAACATCAGCTGAATGTGTTTCATAAAATGTGCTTCACTCAAGAAAGTCTCAATAAACCAACAAAAATTCTGTGTAAGCAAAGATGGACTGGTACCTCAATGGGAAGTAATGCCATCTAAATGAACAAGACTAGCACCTCCATAAATGGTAAATGTGTGAATATAAGGAATACCAGATGTCTGAATAACATACACCAAGAAGAGTGGGCCAGTCACTATACAACAGCAGCATTAACTGGTGAGTCTTTGCTAAAATAAGATTGATTAGCATAAGAAGCACTATAAAAAGTCAATACTCAGTTCCTTTACCTAGTATAAAAATGCTAAAACCAATGTACTTTGTAAAAAGTATATGAGAACAATTTTAACTTTTAACAATGATTTTTGTAAAATTAAATTTATTTGAACACTGGCTGGCAGCCCTCCCATTCCATTCCCTCCCAAAAGAGATCTCTCTTTTGTAAGGTACTAATGGCCTGCATCACGAGAAGGTGGGGTCGGACATTAGATTCTAGGCCTGGCCACTTCTGTGCATCATTGCTAGGGACTGACACACAGATCTCCTTCCAGTGTATGCCTAACTATCATTTACAGACTAGGAGGATAATAGTAGATTATTAATCAAATAATGACCGTTAGTTATTAATTATTAGCACTAAGTTAACTTTGTTAATATCAAAAATGTTAGGATGAAGTTAACTTGGAGATTGCTGTGGCAACCACTTCTTTCCGTGTGCCACATGATAAGCTGCCACTGCTGGCAAGTTGTCACTGATAACAATCTAAGCACTTTCTCATAAGATGTCACTGATTGTCATAAGATGGCAATCTAAATGTTTTCTTGGGGGGAAGGGGGGGACCTGGGGAAAGGAATTTGATAGCATTTGCTGTTATTACCTCTGTACTGTAATGCTAACTTTTGCAATATATTGATTGATCTATTATTGAATAGTGGATGATGCCTATTATATTGATTATAAATCTTTAAAGAATTAGGCTTCTGAATAGGGGCATATCCATAATCAGCATGGGCCCTGGTGCAATGATCTTTTATGGGCCCTCCTGAGTCACTTTTAAAAGTTAATTTAGGAAAATATACATAGACAATTTAACCCTTGCTAGATTTCTAAAGATTATCATTTGAATTTGTAATGAATAATTGTATGATTTTCCTAGAATTGAGTCTATTTGACCTAATTCATTCATAGCATTCAATGGTTAGTGACTTAACCATTGAATTTAGTCTGCTTAGCCTAATTAACCATATACCTGTTTTAAAATAGTATTTGCTCCCTATGCTAAATAAATACTGATATAATTTTGGTACTCTCAAAGATATATATTGAAAATATAAAATAATAATTTAGAAAACAATAAATTTGTTGGAAATGTTTATTAACTTATTAAACAAAGATTTTAATTGTAAATAAAATTGCAAAATAAAAACAAAGATTTAATGCTTGTCTGAAATTTAGCTGTAAGAAATAGTTCATTAATGTAGTCATATCCTTGAAGAGCATCACTGGCATGTAAATACACAAATAGAGAACATGGTGAAAGATTTTCCCTCAACAGAAGCCACTAGTGCAGCAAGTGAAGGAGCCATAATTTAATTCAAGTTTGGTGTACAAGGTCCATGCCAAGACCCTATGTGGTTGACCACTCTTCATCAGGGTAGAAAAAAAAGTCGTAGTTATAGTGATTAATAGGCCACACTTATTTGGCAGACCTATCGTTCCACAAGAGAGTATCACTGTTGAAACGTACTAATGGCCTGTACCACAAGATTGGGTCAAACATTAAGTCGTTTCTATGCATCATTACAGGGGATTGATGCAAAAGACTCCCATTTATGCCTAGCTACCATTTACATACCTTTCACAGCATATTGTAATTATTTTATCCACTGCTCAGTCATTGTGTGCTTAGAGATTCTCTAAACCGAGAGTCAGGAATTTTTATTGGATCAAGATTACAATTTGCACAGAAATAATTTTATTGGATAAAGAGCCACAACAGCAAAAAAATTCTTTTCAGAAAAAAAGCAGTCAATTTTGAGGAGTTTTTTTTTCTTCTTAGCCATCTTATTTAAATTTGGAGCATATTTAGAGCTTTTGAATTGCATCAGTGCTTTCAAACTTTCATCTGCCAGCTTGTTTTTGAGGAAATTTGTTGAAAGAAAAAATTGCTTGCAGCTGAATGTTGAACCAAAAAGTGTCAAGAGCCACTTTAAGGCTCTGCTCAGAGCCACCTGGTAACAAAACTGTTTACTATATACTCTGTCTGTACTCCACAAAAAGCACAAAAATAATTTTTGTTATTGGTAATTTATCTTCTAAAATAGTTTACGTTAATGAAGTTTTTCTTATTTGTTTCTTAATGTCTGCTCATGTTCCTTTTCCTTTCTTCCATTTGTCTGTATGTTTTTCCTATGTAGCTATTTTTATTTTGTAAATTCTGTTTGGAGTCTTCAATTTCTACTTGATGTACTCCTCTGTGGATGGCATTCAATCTCTATTATTTATGCATAGTGATTTAACATTATCCTGAATAGTTATTGGAATTTGGGATTGGTGTTTCTTAAAAATAGTTTTAATGTGTCTGTTAATGGTCCATAATGCAGAAATGGGATGGTATATTTAAGTTTATTTCTTTTTGTGCCAGTATTGGTTGGGATTCCCTATTATATTTAAATTTATTTCTCTTAAATATATTCTCTTTAAATATATTTTTTCCATATATAAGAAATTTGGAGTAATGTGTGTCAGGCAGGTCAATATCTATCTAGATTCTGGTTCTTCAAAAAGCCCACTTGAAAAGCTGGTGCCTAAAAGTTCCTACCAGCATAGGTGACTTCAGCCTTTAGCAGAGGAGGAATGGGTCTTTGCTCCATGGCTGTGATCAGGGGTCTGTTTGATATTGCTGGCCCTACCTATCTCAATAAACCTACTTTCTTTAAAAATCCTACTAATCATTTTCTCTCTGAACCAGAACTCCAGAACATGGAAAATGAGGACATTACAAAGAGATTATTCTCTTGATGTCCTCACACAGGAATTCCAGCATTATAACCTATATATTCTAGGCTTGCAAGAGACCAGATGGACAGGTAAACGCCATGTACTTAAAAATAATTTTAAATTGCTCTTTTCAGGGAGGGGGTAAGTAAATGGTAGCTAGGCATAAACTGGAAGGAGAGCTGTATACCAATCTCTAATGATGATTCACAGAACTGGCCAGGTCTAGCACCTAATGTTAATCCCGCCTTCTCACGGTACAGGCCGTTAGTACCTTTCAAAAGAGATATTCTCTTTTGGAAGGGAACGGAAGGGGAGGGCGCCAGTTCAGTATGGTCTACTGATCTGCCCATCTATGGCCACTTTCTTTTTTTTTTCCAACCCTGCTGAGGAGTGGTCAACTTCACAGGTCCTGGTGCTCACCATTTATACCTACTAGACTGGGGCGGGGGTGGCTCAGTCGGTAGCGCGTCAGGCTCGTAATCTGTAGTTCCCAGGTTCGAGTCCCAGCTGGGTCAGCGTTGAGATTTATCTCCGCAAAACTCCTCGCCCTGCCCACTGTCATTAGGGGACACCGATGGGCTTGGAAAGGCTGCCGTCCATCGGATGGGACGTTAAGCTGTGGCCCCCCGTGCATGAGAGCCATATCCTGTGCACGTTAAAGAACACACTGGATGGTCTTAACGGGAGGCCACCATCTGTCTTCCAACAGCTATTCCAGTGGGTCCCCTCCCCCAACCTTCTCTGAGTCTTCGGGGTCCATGTGACCTGGCCATTTAGCCCATTGTGTGCAAAAAAGTGCCGCTCAGAGATAAAACAACCCAACCTACTAGACTGGACTTGTTTATGGATTTGAGCTTAATTATGGATCCTGGACTTGCTGCACTGGTGGGCCTCTGTTGAGGGAGAATCTGCTGCTGTGTTTTCTGTTTGCTTCTGGGTTGCCAACCCTAAGTGAACAGAGGTATGGGATACCTTATGTCAGCTGGTGGATAATCCTAACCAGAGGCCATCGCAGGTACCTGAACCTTATTTAGCTAGTTGGGTATCGTCAAGCCTAAACTGGAGTAATGTGTCTCAGGCAGGCCATATGGCTCTTGAAAACATCCACTTGAAAAGGTGGTGCCTGAAGTATCGTACCAGCATCGGTGACTTCAGCCTTTAGCGGAGGAGGAACAGGTCTTTGCCCCATGCCTGTGATCAGGAGGCTGTTTGATATTGTTGGCCCTACCAATCTCAATAAAAATAATTTCTTTAAAAATCCTACTAATTATTTTTTCTCTGCAGGAATGTGGAATGTGAGGACATTACATAGAGATTATTCTCTTGATGTCCTCATGCAGGAATTCCAGCGCTATAACCTAGATATTCTAGGCTTGCAAGAGACCAGATGGACAGGTAAAGGTGAGATACTTAAAAATAACTTTAAATTTCTCTTTATAGGGAGGGAGGATGGAAAGCATCACCAAGGCATGGGTCTGCTACTCAGCAGACATGCTAGTGATGCTCTTCTAGGATATGAGTGCATTAATGAAAGGTTTCTTACAGCAAAATTTCAGACAAGCATTAAAGACTTGAATGTTATCTGCTGTTATGCCCCCACTGAGGATGCTGTTGAGGATGAGAAGGATAGGTTTTACGGACAACTTCAGGATATTTTGAATTCTATCAAGAATGGAGATGTTACTCTTGTTCTAGGTGACTTCAATGCCAAAGTTGGTACTGACTCTGACCTTTGGGGAGGGGTGATAGGCCCTTTTGGTATTGGTAGCTGCAATGGTAATGGGCAAAGTCTCCTACAGGTAAATAAATTCAATGGTTTCAGAATAACTAACACTTATTAAAAATACCGCAACATACATAAATACACATGGGTTTCACTTGATGGGCTGCATAAGATTATGATTGATTATATATTAATTAACAGCAAATGGGCTAGTTCTGTTAGGAATACCAGGGCATATAGGGGAGCTGAAATTGGATCTGACCATTACTTTGTTAAAAGTGCCTTGCAACTTAAACTTAAAAAGTGTTGTGCTAAAGTTAAAAAATTTACCTTTAATACTGAATCTCTGAAAGACTGAGTTATAGCTAAAGCTTACCATGATAGGTTACTTAGTCATTATGACAGTCATGGTTTGCTTAGTAATGAAAGTTGAGAAAGAATAGGGCCGTTTTAAACGGGCTTTTTTGGAAACTAATAGTACTCTTTTAGGAAAAAAGGAGCAGAGGAGGCAGAATTATTTTAGTGATAAGGCACTTGAGTTTATTTCAGAAAGAAGGAACTGCAGGAATGTCATTAATCAGTACCCTACCAGTCCTAATAGAAAGCATTAGAGAGAGCTTAATAAACGTGTAAAGGATCAGTTAGCTGCTGACAAGAATCTTTGGCTTGATGGCTTGGCTGACAAAGCTGAGGAAGCAGTTAGGCAGCACAACAGCAGAGAGCTGTACCAGATAGTTAATGTTTTATGTGGTAGAAAACGGACAGGCATACAAGGATTGAAGGATAAACAAGGTAAGGTTATAGAAGGTGAGGATTCTGTCATGGCTAGGTGGGCTGAGCATTTCAATGATGTTCTAAACAATGGGGTTAGTTCTACTCCCATTGTTTGTAATGTTGATAGATGCATTGGTGGCTTTAATGTTGGCCCTATAACACAATCTGAAGTTATTTTGGCTATTTCTAAACTTAAACTTCATAAATCCCCAGGGGTAGATGAAATTATTACAGAAATACTTAGAGTTGGGAATGTTTCAGTTACCACTTGGTTGACTGAAATTTTGAATATCTTTTATGATAAAGGCATGGTTCCTAAGGATTTTACCAGAGCTATTATTATCCCTATTTTCAAAAAAGGTGGTTGCAGTTCTTGTGATAACTATAGGGGTATCAGCCTACTCTCTGTTCCAGGTAAAGTTCTTTCCATGATTGTGCTTAATAGAATTATGAATCTGGTTGACAGTCAATTGTGTGATGAGCAATGTGGATTCAGAAGTGGTAGGTGATGTGTAGATCAGATATTTTCACTTAGGCAGATTCTTGAGAAATGTGTAGACTTTCAGAAACCTTTGGTTGCTAGCTTTGTTGATTTCAAAAAGGCTTTCGACTCTGTTGATTGTCATAATTTGTGGTTGATTGTGAGATCTTATGGTATACCAGACAAGTTAGTTAATATAATGAAAGCTCTCTGTAATAACACTGAGTCGTGTGTGAGAGTTTGTAGGGCTTGTAGCAATTGGTTTAGCATTACTTCTGGTGTTCAACAAGGGTGCATTTTGTCTCCTTTTCTCTTTAGCTTGGTTATTGATTATGTTATATGAATTTCACTTCAAGGGAAAGATTTTGGCCTTAAATGGGCTGGAGATACGAAAATTTCTGATTTAGATTATGCTGATGATTTAGTCCTTTTGGCAAATGATGTTGATGAGATGAATTCTTTCATTCGAGCTGTTGATGAGATTGGTAGTAGAGTAGGTTTGGTTATAAACAGAGAGAAAACTAAAGTGATGGAAATTGGTCAGGCAGGTTGTGATTCAGTTCATCTGAATGGTTGCAGTCTTGAGCAGGTGTCACAGTTTAATTATCTTGGGAGCTATGTAACAGATAATGGTGATGTGCGGCATGAGATTAACAGATGAATAGGGATTTCTGCAGGGACTTTTAAGAATCTATGGAGATTGTGGAGAAATAGGCGTATACACCTAAAGACTAAAATTAGACTGTATAATAGTTTGGTTCTTTCTAGGGTTAGTTATGGTAGTGAAACTTGGATGCTGTGTAAACAAGATAACAGGAAACTAGATGCTTTTGATTCTAGATGCTTACACAGTATCTCGGGTATTAGGTGGTTTAACTTTGTAACTAATGATGAGGTTAGGCAAAGGAGTTTGCAACCTCCTTTGAGCAGCATATTTGCAGAGAGAGACTCCGCTGGTTTGGCCATGTTGCCCATATGGATAATTATAGATTAGCGAATAGGGTTATGAACAGTGTGCCTAGAGGCCTCAGAAGGAGGGGGAGACCTAGGATGCGGTGGGCAGACAATGTTAAAAGGACTTTGTTAGAATTGGTGTGCAGTGGCTGGATGCAGCAGATGTAGCTCAGGAGAGATATGCTTGGAGAATTAAACTGCACGGTCTGGTTGGACCTCTGTAGCCCATGGCTGCTTGAGGATGATGATGATTCAGGGAGGGAGGATGGAAAGGATCTCCAAGGTGTAGATTTGCTTCTCAGCAGACTTGCCAATGATTTTCTTCTAAAATATGATTACATTAATGAAATATTTCTTACAGCTAAATTTAAAACTAAGATTAAAGACTTGAATGTTATGTGTTATCCTCTCTCATAGATTGCATTGTGGTTTCATAGATTGCTGAACAAGGTCATTAACCATTAATTAATACATCCAAATTAAATAATAGAGACAACATTCATAAAATAGGATGATCCCACTGCAACACATGTTTCATCTTGACTTTCTCAGGCAGTGTACTGAAGTCAGGATCAAATGCACATTGCATTGGGTCCTTTTTATTTTATTAATGTTATTCTCTTTATTATTTAGAGATTTTAATATTTATTTAATTTTGATGTATTAATTAATGGTTAATGACCTTTGTTGAGTAATCTACAAAACCATAATAGCTAATAAATAATGAGAAGAGAAAGGTGGAGGATTATGATCCTACACAAATGTAACATCCTAAGTGACAGTGCAAAAGCAACTGGTATGACATCTCACCATAATCAGTATGATAGTGTTCAATGCATACCTGATATGTCAACTATTAGGAAATGCAGCTACTATCTTTGAATGTGAAGTGCAAGCTGCAACATCTGGTCTTCAAGAAATACATTAAAAGTTTGAGGTCATCAGCCACCTGCCATCATTTAACAACAAACAGACTATCATTGGTAAAAACTTCATCTATCATAGCTTTAAAGTTAAAGTTCTATTAGCCAATAATAGCTTAATGGTTGTATCATCATGCAATCAAGCCAGAGATTCTTATCTGCTGTTAACTGATCCTTTACATGTTTATTAAGCTCATTGTAATGCCTTCTGTTAGGACTAGTAGGGTGTTGATTCATATTAATCCTGCATTTCCTTCTTTCAGAAATAAGTTCCATAGCCGTATCACTCAAATAATTTTGTTTCCTCTGTTCCCCTTTACTCAGAAGTTAACAAGTTTGTTGGTTTCAAGAAAAGCCTGTTTAAACTGATCCCATTCTTTCTCAACTTCAGCAGTAAGCAAACCATGATTGTCATAATGACTAAGTAGGCTATCATGGTATGCTTTGGCTATATCTGGATCTTTCAGACCTTCAGTGTTGAAGGTAATTTTCTTAACCTTAACACAACATTTCTTATTTATATATATTTAGCAGTTTTTTTCGCATTTTTCCCACACCCTGAAAAATTACATGAATTAATAGATACATTTAATAGTATAATACCCTCCATTAACTTTATTTACAGTCTGAAGTTAATCAGCAAATTTCATATTTAGACATTAAAATAACATGAAAATCTAACTATTGTGAAACTGCAGTTCATAGAAAATCTACCTATATACCTAATTACATTCCCGCCAATTCTGCTCATCCACTAAATTATAAAAGAACCAGTATACTACCATAGTGTATTAGAGCTTATAGATACTGTTCTCAAATGATGACCTTTCAGGAAGAAATACAATATATACACCAAACTGCAAATGAAGCAGGATACAATCTAAAATTATTACAAAAATGGGAAAAAACTGCTAAAAATATAGTAAGTAAGGAAACACAACCACAACCACACCAAACTGAAAATAAAAAACAATATGCTACCAGTTAATAAAAAATCTAACAAAAACAATAGAAAATATGCTGGCAAAATATAATATAGCTTTACCAACCACAATAACTCATTCTTTAAAAAACCTTATATTAAATGATAGGAATCAAAAACCCCCCCTTGAGGGAATTTATGAAATAACTATTCCTGATCCCTCTAAAGTATTAGAGGGTAAAGATAAATACATAGGTAAAACATTTCGTCAATATGAAACATGAATGCATGAACATTATAAAGATATTATTAAATGTAATCCAACCACAGCATTAGTTCAAACAATAATAAAAAAGATATTAAAATTGATAAAATAGATTTCAAACCCTTAATGGCCCCTAGAACAAAGTTTCAACTGCAATATGCAGAAAACTTAATGATTCACGCACAACTTGATAATGTATGCAACGCAGAGATTCCACCCCTCCCTTCTGCGTGGAATCTCCTGTTGCATCAACAATCAAGAATGCGCATGCATATGCAATAGGTAACATCAGCAATTACACGTTGAGAGACGACTATTTAACTGACTGCATACATGTTTAAGATCACACGCCTGAAGATGCCACGGAATTGATGGTGATGAAATGCATTGTGCATGCCGAGAGGCTTGTTCTTTTTAAAAGTTTTTTAAAGTTGGCTTTGGCTTTAACATTAAAAGTTCTTTTAATTGAGTTTTAAAGATTTTAAAGGTCCAAGTGTGGAGGATAGTGCTCATATGCACTTCTAACCCAGTATTAGCAGATAATATCTTTACTCCTATAAATGTCTTGTATCTTCTATGAGAGAATGGAGCAATGAATGCTGAACTATGCATTAATACAGAGATAAAAAAGAACTGATAATATCAGAAATAATACCTACAGTTAACATCAACTGTTAATGAAGATAAAATGCTCTGGTGTTCAACTCATTGTAGCTGCTCCTAAAAGTAAAGTGTCACTATAAGGCATAGACAAGGTCAACTACAACAATGGTCAACAAAAGGGAAATACCATCAATATTCAGTGAATGGACTTACCTGGTATACACAGTTTCTGCTAAAAAATTGGTTGATTGACTTAAGGACTGGTAGCATTCAATATAACATCAACAGCAAACTACATCAAGTTGTGTCATCTAATGCAATTGTACCAGCCTCAAGATTAATGGTAAATACCTTTATATGGTCTTTTCTTGCTCTAATTTGCCTTTACTTGTAAAAGGATCGTTATAGAGTTGAATAAGTATCATAGGGTATATATTAACATTGAAGGTTCAGAATGAGTAATCCAATAGGGCAATTTTCTGTCAATCATTTTAATGTTAGGCACTCCTCTTGCTTGGAAATCATTTGATTTTTTAGATCTCTTAGTTGTAAAACAGCATTATCGTGAAAATTATTAAACTCTGTAGTATGTGTTAGTTTTTTTTTGTAAGCCATTAAGTTTACTTACCTGTAGAAGATGTTCTCCATTGCCATTGGAACTACCAATGCCAAAGTGACCTAAAATTCTTGTCAAAAGTCAGTATCAACTTTAGCACTGAAGTCACCTAGCACAAGAGAAATATCTCCTTCACAGAATTCAAAATATCCTGAAGCTGGCTTTAAAATATATCCTTCTTGTTTTCATCAGAGTCTTCTGTGGGGGCATAACAACAGATGACATTCATTTTTGTTTGAAATTTGGCTCTAAGAAATCTTTCAATAATGCAGTCATATCCTAGAAGAGCATCATTGATGTGTCTGCTGAGAAGCAAACTTGGAGATGCTTTCCATCCTCCCATCCTGAAAAGAGAAATTTAAAATTATTTTTAAGTATCTCACCTTTACCTGTCCATCTGGTCTTTTGCAAGCCTAAATATTCCAGCATTATAACCTATATAGGTTGTAATGCTGGAATTCCTGTGTGAGGACATCAAGAGAATAATCTCTTTGTAATGTCCTCACATTCCATGTTCTGATTCAGAGAGAAAATGATTAGTAGGATTTTTAAAGAAACTAAGTTTATTGAGATAGGTAGGGCCAGCAATATCAAACAGACCCCTGATCGCAGGCATGGAGCAAAGACCTGTTCCTCCTCTGCTAAAGGTTGAAGTCACTGATGCTGGTAGGATCTTCATGCACCACCTTTTCAAGTGGACTTTTTCAAGAGCCATATGGCCAGCCCATTACACCAGTTACTCAGTTTACACGTTACTTCGGTTTACATAGTTTAACAGTTTACACGTTACTTACGTTTACCTAGTTTGACACATTACTCCAGTTTAGGATTGATGATGCCCAACTAGCTAAGTGAGGTTCAGGTACCTGCAATGACCTCTGATCAGGATTATCCACCAGCTAATATTTGGTATCCCATGCCTCTGTTTACTTAGGGCTGGCAACTCAGAAGCAAACAAAAAAACACAGTGGCAGAGTCCAGTGCACCAAGTCCAGGATCCATAATCAAGCTCAAATCCATAAATCAGTCCAATCTAGTAGGTATAAATGGTCAGAAACAGGCATTAGGTGCCAGACCTGGCCAGTTCTGTGCATCATCACTGGGGATTGGTACACAGCTGTCTTTCCAGTTTATGCCTAACTACCATTTACTGACCATTAGTTAGTTAGACAGCACAACAGCAGGGGGTTGTACCTGATTGTTAATGTTTTATGTGGGAAGAAACAGACAGGTACACAGGGACTGAGGGATAAACATGGCAAGGTAGTTGAAGGTGAGGATTCTGTGATGGCTAGGTGGGTTGAGCATTTTACAGATGTTATAAAAATTGTGATTAATTCTACTCCCATTGTTTATGATGAGGATAGATTTATTACTGGCTTTTATGATGGCCCTATATCACATTCCAAAGTTGCATTGGTAATCTCTAAATTAAAACTGCATAAATCTCCAGGGGTGGACAAAATCACCACTGAAATGCTTAGAGCTGGAAACATTTGTGTTGTCATATGGCTGACTGAAATTTTGAATATTTTTTATGATAAAGGTGTTGTTCCTAAGGATTTTACTAAGAGCTATTATTGTCCCTATTTTTAAAAAAGGTGATCACAGTTCTTGTGATAAATATAGGGAAATTTGTTTACTTTCTATTCCAGGTAAAATTCTTTGCATGATTATATTTAATAGAATTAAGAATTTGGTTGTTGGACAACTGTGATGAACAGTGTGGATTCAGAAGTGGTAGGGGATGTATTGATCAAATATTTCACTTAGGCAGATTCTTGAGAAGTGTTTAGAGCTTCAGAAACTTTGGTTATTAGCTTCATAGATTTCAAAAAGGCTTTTGACTCTTGATCAACATAATTTGTGGTTGATTGTTAGATCATATGGAATACCTGATAAATTAGTTAAAGTAATAAAAGCTCTATAATAACACTGAGTCCTGTGTGAGAGTTGGTATGTCTTTCAGTGATTGGTTTAGCATTGCTAGTGGAGTTAGACAAGGGTGCATTTTATCTCCTTTTCTGTTTTTTTTTGGTTATTGATTATTTTATGCAAAATTCTTTGCAAGGGAAACAGTGGCGGCTCGTGTATAGGCACTGTGGAACTACAGCACCCCCAATTTCAACTTCATATTATCGATAACATTTAATATAATGAGTCCTTTTTTCTTTAATTCTTTCTTTATACTTGTACAATATATAATCCTTAAGCTTATTGTCAGTAGCCATCCCCCAGTTTATGAAAAAGATACAAAAATCTTTGTATGGAACTGTGCGCTTCACAGTACTAGCGGCGAGGTGTTTGACTGTTGTGCGCATGCACACATAGGAGTCTGCAAGGGAGAGAGAGCACTGTCGTTCCTGCAGTGCCGACCCTGGCGTGCTGGTTGAAGGTAGTTTTATACAATTTTAAAACAAAGGCTAAAAATTTTCTGGAGCAGCACCCCCACTAATTTTAGCATTTAATATAATGAGTCCTTTTTTCTTTAATTCTTTCTTTATACTTGTACAATATATAATGCTACGAGCCACCACTGAAGGGAAAGATTTTTTCCTTAAATGGTCTAGAGATTTCAAAATTTCTGATTTAGATTATGCAGATGATATGGCCCTGTTGGCTAATGATGTTGATGAGACGAATTCTTTTATTAGGGCTGTTCATGAGACTGGTAATAGAGTAGGTTTGATGATAAACAGAGAAAAAACTAAAGTGATGAAAATTGGTCAGGCAGATAGTGCTTCAGTTGCTTTGAATGGCTGCACTCTTGAGCAAGTGTCTCAGTTTAATTTTCTTGGGAGCTATTTAACAGATACTGGTGATGTGCGGCATGAGATAAATAGAAGAATAGGTAAACAATGAAATAAATTCGATTATTCAATACCTACTAATAAATTAGCACTTTGATGTCGATTCAAATTTTGGAGGAAAAATTGTCTTGAGCCGGGTGGGATATGAACCCACGACCTCCTGATAACATGTCAGGTGCTCTGGACCACTGAGCTACCGGCCGCCGATCAAGATCTTCTGTAATTAACAATATGAACATTTCTGTTATGTCACATGTAGGTGCTATTCAGGCAATCTTAGCCACAAGCGGTTTTCTATTTGCCATATAGATGGAAAGTATATCTTACAAGTATACAATTGATTAAATATTGAATAAACTTTACTTTCTTGGTATATACTAAATATTAACCATTTTGTAAGTCGATTTAATTTTAGAGGAAAAATTGTTCCATCTAAATCCAATTTTTCCTCTAAAATTAAATCGACTTAAAAAGTGGTTAATATTTAGTATATACCAAGTAAGTCGAGTTTATTCAATATTTAATCAATTGTATACTTGTAAGATAATTTTCCATCTATACAGCATTTATTTGTCGAATTGTGGCTAAGATCACCTGAACAGTGCCTACATGTGATATAATGGAATATGTACTATAGGTTGAGAATGTTCATATCATCAATTAAAGGAGATCTTGATCGGCGGTTGGTAGCTCAGTGGTTTAGAGCACCCGACATGTTATCAGTTGGTCATGGGTCCATCCCACCTGACTCAAGACAATTTTTCCTCTAAAATTAAATAGACTTACAAAGTGGTTAATATTTAGTATGAGTTTTTTGCATTATTGTACCTATTGAATTTAGAATTTGGTTGATGGACAACTGCATGATGAATAGTGTGGAATCAGAAGTAGGGGATGTATAGATCAGATGTTTTCACTCAGGCAGATTCTTGAGAAATGTTTAGAGTGTTGGAAACCTTTGGTTATCAGCTTTGTAGATTTCAAATAGGCACTTGATTCTGTTGACCTTCACAATTTGTGGTTGATTGTTAGATCATATGGAATACCTAATAAGTTGGTTAGCATAATGAAAGCTCTCTATAATAACCCTGAGTTGTGTGAGAGTTGGCAAGTTTATAGTGATTGTTTTAACACTGATGTGGAGTTAGACATGGGTGCATTTTGTCTCCTTTTCTCTTTAGTTTGTTTATTGATTATGTTATGTGAAATTCTCTGCAAGGGAAAGATTTTGGGCTTAAGTGGTGTAGAAATTTGAAAATTTCTGATTTAGATCATGCAGATAATTTTGCCCTTTTGGCAAATGATGTTGATGAGATGAACCCTTTCATTAGAACTGTTGATGAGTGGTAGCAGAGTAGGTTTGGTGATAAACAGAGAGAAAATTAAAGTGATGAAAATTGATCAGGCAAGTTGTGGTTAATCTGAATGGTTGCAGCCTTGAGCGGGTATCTCAGTTTAATTATCTTGGCAGCTATATAACAGATACTGATGATGTGCAGCAAGAGATTAACAGATGAATAAGAATTGCTGTTGGGACTTTTAAGAAACTAAGGAGAGTGCAAAAAAGTGGGTGTATACACTAAAGACTAAAATTTGACTTTATAATAATTTGATTCTTTCTAGGGTTAATTATGATAGTGAAACTTGGACCCTTTTTAAGCAAGATAATAGGAAACTTGATGCCTTTGATTTTAGATGCATACCCAATGTCTTGGGTATTAGGTGGTTTCACTTTGTAAGTAATGATGAGGTTAGGCAAAGGAGTAGGCAACCTCCTTTGAGCAGCTTATTGTGCAAATAGAGACTGCATTAGTTTGATCATGTTGCACATATGCATTGCTTTAGATTGATGAATAGGGTTATGAACAGCATGCCTAAAGGCCTTAAGAAAAGGGGAGTCCTAGAATGTGATGGGCAGACAGTGTCAAACATTTAGAATTGGCCTACAGTGTTATATGACAAATGCTGCAGCTGTAGCTCAGGACAGCCAAGTTTGGAGAACAAAATTGCACAGTCTGGTTGGATCTCCTTAGCCCATGGCAGCATGAGGATTTTGTATACATTTCTGTAATGGCCTCTGAGCTGCACTTTAGTGCAGCTTGAAAGTATAACAGTCCAAATACTTAGCTCTTTTACGATTTTCATTTTTATGCAACGTTTTCATTTTTATGCCATTCATTTTTATGCAACGATTTCACAAATTCCAATTCCTGGGAATATTAATATGATAATATATAATTTTGCTAAATATTTGAGAATATGCAAACATTTCAGGAGGCATTGTAAAATTTTAACACAAAACTAGTACTGAAACTTTTTAAGAACAACAGCAAATGAGAAAGTGCAGAGATAAGAATGCAGACAGTACTGCTACAGTGCTGAAACAAAACTAAAGAGAGTAGCTTTGATCAGCCAGTCAAAAATTCAGTGCAGTAACCCAGCTTCAACTTGCCTCAGCTATAGCGAAAGAAAAATTTCAATCTTTTATCAATCCATTAACCTAACCCAGATTAAATAGACATACATGAGACTCATTTGCAGTGTCAATCATGGCCCCAGATTAGGGAAGAATGTATATTAGCTCTTTCACTCTGAAGTTTGCGATTCTAAGTAATCACATTACCAATTACACATGCCAGAAATAACATGCTATCAGAAATGATGGTTTCCCAAAACGTGAACTTTGGGGTGAGCTATATGGCATTCATGGACGACAGCAGAATCTGCCCTTGTTCACATCTACAGATGTGATGATCATCATCACCCAGGTAGAACCAGGACTCAACACTGAAAACATGTTGCCATTACTCATTCTAGGTGCATCTAACCCAACACCAGACAAATTGAGCCTTACTGTGTGTATAGTAATGGACAATTTTCACTATGAATGCTATGTCAGCAGCAACCCTACATCTGCCAGCTTCCTGGCAATGGTCCTGGTCATAATGGAAACTCCCATGACAGTAGTTACAATTCATCAAATGGTATATGTAGTTGTGTTGAGGGTCTGCTACTTCCTACCAAATAATCCAGTATATCACCTGTGCTGTTATTCATCTGACAATACCTGACACTAATCTGAATCTGAGTTCCTTAACCCTTTCTCTACCATACTGGCCCAAACAGCAAATAGGAGGAAGAGAAAGAAATAGCCATTGATTGGACAGATCAATTTAAAATCTCAGCTGTTTTCGGCTAGTAAAGGTCTGTAAATGGTAGGCTAGGTAGTCAATGGAAGGAGAGCTATGCACCAATCCCCTGTGATGATGAATAGAACTGTCCAGGCCTAGCACCTGTCTGACCCCACCTTCTCCTGATGCAGGCTGTGGAGATGGGTTGCAGATCAGTGTGGCCTACTGATCTAGATAACTATGGCTACTTTTCATTTTTTTTTCTACCCTGCTGAGGAGTGGTCAACCACACAGGGTCTTGGTGCTGACCATATACACCAACCAGAATAGAATAATGACAGCTTGATTATGGATCCTGAATTTGCTGCACTGGTAGGCTTCTATGGAGGGAAAATCTTCCACTGTGTTTTCTGCTTGTTTGTGGGTTGACAGCCCCAGGTGAATAGATTCACAGGATATGTTTTATCAACTGATGGATAATCTTGAGCAGAGGTCATCGCAGGCACCTGAACTTTTGCTTCTACAGGCATTGACAAATTCTACATTGGAGAACTTCCAGTGTAGATAGCTTAAGCCTTTAGTAGAGGGGAATGGGTCTTTGCCCCATGCCTGTGATTAAGGGGCTGTTTGATATGGTTGGCATTCCCTCTCTCAATAAACATAGTTTCTTTGAACATTTCACTAACCATTTTCTCTCCATAGGTAGTTGAAATGTGAGGACTCTGCACAAAGCTTATTCTCTTGCTGTCATCACACAAGAATTCCAGTGTTATAATTTAGATATTCTTGGCATGCAAGAGACCAGATGGACAGGTAAAGACCACATTCTTAAAATAATCTTAAATTACTCTTTTCAGGGAGAGACAATAATAAGCATCTCCAAGGTGTAGGTCTGCTTCTCTGCAGACACCCTAGTGATGCTCTTTTAGGATACGAGTGCATTCATGAAAGGTTTCTTATATCAAAATTTCAGACAAGCATTAGACTTGAATGTTATCTGCTGTTATGCCCCCACTGAGTATGCCGATAAGGATGAGAAGGATAGATTTACGGACAACTTCAGGATATTTTGAATTCTGTCAAGAAAGGAGATATTACCCTTGTTCTAGGTGACTTCAATGCCAAAGTTGGTACTGACTCTGATCTTTGGAGAGGGGTGATAGGCCCTTTTGGTATTGTTAGCTGCAATGGCAATGGGCAACATCTCCTACAGGTAAGTAAACTCAATGGTTTCAGAATAACTAACACTTATTACAAATACCGCGACATACATAAGTACACATGGGTTTTCACCTGATGGTCTGCATAAGAATATGATTGGTTATATATTAATTAACAGCAAATGCGCTAGTTCTGTTAGGAATACCAGGGCATGTAGGAGAGCTGAAATTGGATCTGACCATTACCTTGTTAAAAGTGTCTTGCAACTTAAACTTAAAAAGTGTTGTGCTAGAGTTAAAAAATTTACCTTTAATACTGAAGCTCTGAAAGATCCAGTTATAGCTAAAGCTTACAATGATAGGTTACTTAGTCATTATGACAGTCATTGTTTGTGTACTACTGAAGTTGAGGAAGAATGGAGCCATTTTTAAACAGGCTTTTTTGGAAACTAACAGTACTCTTTTAGGAAAAAAGGAGCAGAGGAGGCAGAATTATTTGAGTGATAAGGCACTTGAGCATATTTCAGAAAGAAAGAACTGCAGGAGTGTCCTTAATCAATACCTTACTAGTCCTAATAGAAAGCATTACAGAGCTTAATAAACGTGTAAAGGATCAGTTAGCTGCTGATAAGAATCTTTGGCTTGATGGCTTGGCTGACAAAGGTGAGGAAGTAGTTATACAGCAGAACAGCAGAGAGCTGTACCAAATTTTGTGTGGTAGAAAGTGGACAGGTATACAGGGATTGAAGGATAAACAAGGAAAGGTATAGAAGATGAGGATTCTGTCATGGCTAGATGGGCTGAGTATTTCAATAATGTTCTAAACAATGTGGTTAGTTCTACTCCCATTGTTTGTAATGATGATAGATGCGTTATTGGCTTTAATATTGGCCCTATAGCACAATCTGACGTTTGGCTGTTTCTAAACTTAAATTGCATAAATCCCCAGGGGTAGATGAAATTACTACGTAAATGCTTAGAGCTGGGAATGTTTCAGTTACCACTTGGATGACTGAAATTTTGAATATCTTTTATGATAAAGGCATGGTTCATAAAGATTTTACCAGAGCTATTGTTATCCCTATTTTCAAAAAAGGTGATCAAAGTTCTTGTGATAACTATAGGGGTATCAGCATACATTCTGTTCCCGGGAAAGTTCTTTGCATGATTGTGCTTAATAGAATTAAGGATCTGGTTGACAGGCAATTGTGTGATGAGCAATGTGGATTCAGAAGTGGTAGGTGATGTGTATATCAGATAACTTCAATCAGACAGATTCTTGAGAAATGTTTAGTTTCAGAAACCTTTGTTTGTTAGCTTTGTTGATTTTAAAAAGGCTTTCGACTCTGTTGATCGTCATAATTTGTGGTTGATTGTGAGATATATGGTATACCAGACAAGTTAGTTAACATAATGAAAGCTCTCTATAATAACACTGAGTTGTGTAATGAGAGTTGGTAAGGCTTGTAGCAATTGGTTTAGCATTACTTCTGGTGTTCGACAAGGGTGCATTTTATCTCCTTTTCTCTTTAGCTTGGTTGTTGATTATGTTATGCGAAATTCACTTTAAGGGAAAGATTTTGGCCTTAAATGGGCTGGAGATATGAAAACTTTTGGATTTAGATTATGCTAATGATTTAGCCCTTTTGGCAAATGATGTTGATGAAATGAATTCGTTCATTCGAGCTGTTGATGAGACTGGTAATAGAGTAGGTTTGGTGATAAACAGATTAAAAACTAAGTGATGAAAATTGGTCAAGCAGTTGGCTTCAGTCGCTCTGAATGGTTGCACCTTTGAGCAAGTGTCTCAGTTTAATTTTCTTGGGAGTTATGTAACAGATACTGGTGATGTGCTGCATGAGATTAACAGGTGAATAGGGATTGCCTCTGGGACTTTTAGGAATCTATGGAGAGTGTGGAGAAATAGGTGTATTCACCTGAAGACTAAAATTAGACTGTATAATAGTTTGGTTCTTTCTAGGGTTAATTATGGTAATGAAATTTGGACACTTTCTAAACAAGATAACAGGAAACTTGATACTTTTGATTCTAGATGCTTATGCAGTATCTTGGCTATTAGGTGGTTTGTAAGTAATGAAGAGGTTAGGCAAAGGATTGGCAACTTCCTCTGAGCAGTATATTGTGCAGAGAGAGACTCCGCTGGTTTGGCCATGTTGTCTGTATGGATAATAATAGATTAGTGAATAGGGTTATGAACAGTGTGCCTAGAGGCCTCAGAAAGAGGGGGAAAACTAGGATGCGGTGGGCAGATAATGTCAAACAGGACCTTGTTAGAATTGATGTGCAGTGGAGAGATGCAGCAGATATAGCTCAGGACAGATATGCTTGGAAAACTAAACTGTGCAGTCTGGTAGGACCTCCGTAGCCAATGGCTGCTTGAGCATGATGATGATGAGGGAACTGAAAGGGTTAAAACCATCCTTGCACCATAGTCCAATCACGCCAGGCTCATAATCTGTAGTTCCCAGATTCGAGTCTCAGCTGGGTCAGCATTGAGATTTATCTCCGCAAATTTCCCCGCCCTACTCACAGTCAGTAGGGGACACTGATGGGTTTGGAAAGGCTGCCGTCCGTCGGATGGGACATTAAGCCGTGGCCCCATGTATGGGAGAGCCGTACCCTGTGCACATTAAAGAACACATTGGATGGCCTTGTCGGGAGGTTACCATCTGTCTCCCAACAGCTGTTCCATTGGGTCCTTTCCCCCAACCTTCTCTGAGCCTTCGGAGTCCATGTAACCTGGCCATTTAGCCATGGTGTGCAAAAAAGTGCTGCTCAGAGGTAAAACAACTCAACCCAACCATAGTCCATAAGTGTGGTTATATGGTAGATAGATTGTCTTCACACTACCCTACAATCTGACAATAGTGAAAGAAGTTTAACTGCTGATATAGTTGGCAAAAAGTCTAGGCATCTTCTACACTTCATTCTCAATATCTGCTATCAGCACTCTGTCATACTTTGTAGCAGTGAACTACAGAGCCTGAAGCATTTGGCATAGTCACTTAATATTCAGCCTGTGTTCTCCCAGAGATATAATGTGGTTGTCATGGAAACATAATCATTTGTATATATAAATGTTTTGCATCCATATGCTGATTTGCATGCAAATCTAGCCACTTACGGGTGGGGCAAGTTCACTGTCACAGATTGCAAATAAAGTGATATCTAGAATGTGTTTTAGTCTAGATAGTGTGTATAGAATGTACATTCTATCTAGTATGTGTTTTAAATTTCTACTGAGGAAAAATGAACTGTGACTAAAGGTAAAGTTTTGCTTTCATTTCATTAATTGCTTTAGAAAATAAAATTTCTTAATAGTGGCATTTTTTTTTTCTGAATAATCTTTCTCTTTTTTTTTATTAGAATTTTTTTTTCAAAAATAACTAATTAGAAATGTATATTCACAAATTAAAAAAGTAGTATGCTGAATATTTAAATTATATAATATAATATAATTAATAAAATAATATTTATTTTAAGGTTTCAGAAAATTTTTATTTTGATATGAATCCTGAACCCCTGAAACGAATGCTTTCAACCCACATATGTTATCAAGATGTTTCTACACTGAGTCGTTCATGTATCTTTAATATTACATATCCATCATCAGATCTTTTTCTTGTTGTTAAGGTAAGTCATTTAAAATAAGTATTGAGATTTCACTTAAATGCAAAAGCCATACTTTAGAAATGTCTTATATAAAATAATTGTTTTTTTAATTTATGTTCATATTAACTTTTAAAGTGTCAGTTAATTTTGAAGTGTTTTCTAGTTGCAAACTAAAATAATAATTAAACCTTATCCTGAAGAAAATAACTTAACAGAACTTGATTGTTATTATCAGTATATAGTGGGAGTCTGGAAGTTGGTGAGTAAAGCTTTGACATCCATTGCTATTGGCAAGAAATAAAACTGTAATGTATAACAAATATAATTTACATGCATTATAGATAGGAGAAAGTATAAGGAAAAGAAATTAAGAAGTTAATTATTTTTTTTAATTTATGTACAAATGCAGTACTTAATATGGCTTTTTAATCCATAATTTACTAAAGTGTAGCTTTAAGGTAAGCACACATTTGTAAGTAACAACTGCATGCATTGGAAGCATTTCAACCACTGAAAATATTCTTTACTCTTCTCTATGAGTCAACACACACCTGTTCTCAATGGATGCAAGCGGTAATTCTTCGACAGAGAATTCCAAACAGATTCCTGCTGTTGGTGACAAGCCAAATTCCTTTCACAGTTAACAGCAAGTGCTCCCTCTCCAATAGAAGAAAATATATAGGCATTTTGTTGACAAAATTTTAAACTGGATTAATATAGATAGGGTTTACTATAATTGTAGGAAGTGAAATACGGATATTTTTTGACACCAGTGGTAGGGTGTATTGTGTAATATTTAGCTATGGCAGATATTTATAGGAGGGAAAATACAAATTTCAAACAATTCATGGGCTTACAGGATAAAATGATCAGGTCAAAAATTGAGAATAATTGCATTTTACTATTAAACAATTTGTAAAAAATCAGATTTTCAATACTTATAATACTGTCAAATTTAGTATAAACTTGAGAGACAAGGGCAAGGAAATATTTATTTTTACGTTTTTGGTTATATTACTTAAGTTTTGTCAAAATACCTGGTCCATATTTTCTATAAGCCTACAAATTAAAAATGTCTGCATAATTTGAAATAGTATTAATGTTTAATTCTAAAATGAAAGAAAATGAAAAATAAAACAAAATATAAAATAATAGCACTATATCTTAATTTTTAATATATGTTACAATCCAAACTTGTGTAACATGCATGAATAAATCTAAAATATGAATAATTCTGGAGATGTAAGCAGGCAAATTTAGATGCATGCAAAAAAAAAAAATTAGGCGAAATCAAGAATAGTAATTTAATAAAATGTTGATATTGCCAATCTCCATTATCCTTTGATTTACAACTCATATTTTTTGCATGGTATTGATTTCTTGCAACAATGAAGCATTGCCTTTGATTTTATTTTAAAATAAATTAGACCACAACCCATCTAAGCACAATTTTAGCCAAGATTAGTCAGATAAAAACTGTGGTGCTTAAGAAAAAGTTGTTTAAAATGAAGTTTGGAAATATATATACAAATGTTTTTAGTAAATTTATTGGATAACTAAACTTTTTTAAAATATGGACATTTTCTAATTTAAGCCAGGACAACAGACATTCTTGTCAAATACACATACTGTCCGTAGAAAATATGGATTTATAGTAATGCTATATATATAGAGAGAGAGAGATCATGTAGCTCAAAAACTAAAATGAGCTATTAATTAAGTTCATGATTTTAAGAGGTTTTATTAAATTTAGAAACCTTAAAAATAATTCATTATACACTTTCCTTGTGGGGTGCAGCTGGCAAAACTATGTTGGGCAGGTTAAAGGTATTGCAAAAATTAATTTTTTTACCTATAAAAAAAAATGTATGTTTTTAGAATTTTAATTTACATTTTTGAACATATAAATGATTACAAGACAATTACATCATCTTATGAGAGATAATTGCAAACAAAATTGCAGTACTCAGAGTATTTAAAAGTATTTAAAAGAAAATGTAAACAGAGTGTTATGTACATTGACCCTAGATTGTATAATCAACTGACTGGTGTAATAAGAACGCTGAAGAATTTAGTAACTTTCAAAAAACCTTTTTGAATCGGTTGTATAATAGGGATGACCCTCGTGCGTTATTTAACTGAGCTTTGTTGTAACAAAATTTCTGATAATTTTGTTTATTTAAAAAAAAAAAGTTCTTTAGCAGATGTAAACTGATTATGTTCTATTCATAAATTTGTTTTAATAACTTGATTATTATTCATTAAAAAAAAAACCCCAGCTGTCTGTGAGAGGCGTGGTGTTACTTATTCTGGGAAAATTTTTGTAACTTACAAATTGAAAAAAATATTTCTAGCAGATTAAATGAAATGAATTACAGAAATGCATAAATAGAAAATTTAATATATATTATATGAATTACACATACTAGAAAATGAACAAATATAGAATTATGAACAAAAATAAATATCTGTATAATAGGAAATGTAGTTTACAAAATATATATATTTAATATTAATCATAAAATTTCATCAAAAAGCTCAAGCTGTGTCTTTATGTAGTAGACTATACTGATTGTGAAACATTTGACTAAAATGTCCCAAAAAATCGAAATTTAATTGTTTTAAATCCTCCCACATGAATGTTGAGGCCACTAACGACCTCTCGTGCTCTTATGTAGTATTCCTTTATTGGTTGAGTTGTTTTACCACTGAGTTTCACTTTTTTTGCACACAATGGGCTAAATGGCTAGGTATCAAGGTTTCCGAAGGTTGGGGAAGATGATTCACTGGACAGGCTGTTAGGAGACACATGGAAGCCTCTTTATCAAGGCCATCGAGGTGTGCTTTAATGTTCAGGTGGTATGGTTTTTCTGAAGAGGGCTCTATGGCGTAACGCCCCATGTGATGGGCACAGCCTTTCCAAGCCCATCGATTTCTGCTTTTTCACAACAGCAAAATGTGGGAACTGCAGATTAGGAGCCTGGCCCAAGCTTATTGTATGAGAGATACAATAAGCTTGGGCTGGTGTTATAACAAAATTGTAATACTCTAGGTACTACAATTTTGTTATAATACAAAATTGCAGTACCTAGAGTATTTAAAACAAAGAGCCTCCCAGCCAGGTATGTGTTCACAGGATGTGTTCACAGGTTCTTTAATTGATATCATGTTACTTTAATGATAATAGCATGAAACAAAGTAAGAAATGTGTTTCTGATTGTCTCACATTACTGATTTTTATTGCCTTTTGGAAAAGAAAACAAGTTAATATTGCCTGTCTGTCTGCCCTTCTATAGACATTGAACTTTTTCTGTTTTTAGAGACAAATTAAAATTCTATTTAGGCTGGATAGGTATTGATAATAATTACGATTTGCACTTTCCAAATCTCCCAAAAGTTTAAACTATACCTTTTGAGGGTGGAAATATTTGAAAATTAAACATTTTGAACGAATATGCAAATGATGTATTTATGCCAGTAATTCGAAATTTAAGAGGTGCGTTTAAAATCAATTAATTGTGCAACTTTTTTTCCAACTTCGAAAATACAACTTTTTTGTTTTAAGAGATAATTTGAAAATTCTTTTTGCATTGGACTGGTAGTAATGAATTATAATAATTTGCATTTTTGACAGTTTAAATCTATATTGTTAGAGATCACTAAATATGAAAAAGAGAAACTTTTAATGAATGTTGCAAGTGATCTGTTTATGGAAGAAATTTGAAATTTCAGTGGTAGAGTATCAAGAGATATTCAAGAGTATCAGTAACATTCTACCCTCTTTTCTCAGAGGGGTGGGAGAAAAGTAATTTTAAGAGGTGACAGACAAATATTTTTTATGTTTTATAAGTATTAATAAAATACTACTATTTGCATTATCCCGATCATTAATTAGTTGCAATCGAAACTTTTGAAGAGTACCAAAAGTAGGTAAACGAAAAACTTCAATTTCTTTGAAAACAATATTCCCATTTTCGGCAGAGGCAATATGCATTATTCTAGTTTTCAAGTGTTTGTAGTCATCATTAACTAAATTACTGAACAAACTGTGATATTTCCCAAACCTCATTTTTTTCCACAAATAATATTGTGTTCCCAATATATATATAATGTTTCTCTTTAACCCTCTAGGCTTTTTCTTCAAGCAACTGAAGTGTTTGAAGAAAAAGAATAATTCTTCATCAGAAACATTCATTTTCAGCTAATATTTTATTTAACATTAAAAATTCCAGCTTTCAACCAAACCCATTTCACTTTGAATAAACTGAAAAAAGTTGCGACTGCCTCTCTACCACTGCTTTTGATGTGTGTGCATCTAGATAAATCTAAGATTCTGGTGGCAAAACCGCACAAATGTGTGATGTAGCAGAAGAAACGCGATTCCTGCTGTCATGCATTCCGTACTGACAAGTGTGCACTTACCTTTAATGGTCATCTGTAAGAAGGCAAAATCAATGGAGTAATGTATACCAAAATATGGTGAAAACCAACTAACATCATTAGTCAACTATGATTCTTTTGACTACTATGATATTTACACATCACTGCAGTGAGATGCATTATCAAATGGAAAATCTTTCTCTGCAGCATACAGCAGGAACATTCAAAATCAGCTAGACAGTTGGATGCATGAAAACGTTGAATATTTAAGTTGTGGCCATGAAAAATGCACATTGGGCAGGGGGCAGAAAAGATCAGCATGCTACTATTACAAATTAATAACATGTAGGATTTCAACATTGAAACTGATATATCAAATACACTTTGAGGCACGTCACAAACCACACATATTTCAATATGTTTTATTTATAATAAATTAAATTTTGGAACTAAATGTAGTATTGATTTGGCTTGTAAACAAATCACTTTAGTTATGTGAGATTAAATTTTTTGACATATTAACTAAACAAAAGCATAAAATGCAACTTTTAATGTTTCTTAGTGGTCAGAGCAACTGACATGTCATTAGGAGGTTGTGGGTTCATATCCCATCTGGTTCAAAACAGTTTTTCCTCTAAATTGATGTTAACGAACTGAGAGTGATACTTTCCTTGACAGTTGAGCAAAAACAGGGAAATTTCTTTAATTGCATACTCAGTCATCTGCTTCTTGAGGCTGTGAGCAGCTGGGACAATGCCTACTTTAGACCACTGCCTCCTCTAACACTGCCTGTCGATTCAGCCTCAAAATGTGAAAAAACCTGTTCCCACTAGTTCATGCATTGGCCACCAGATGGCAATGGCCACCTAGTATACACAAAGACTTTCTAACAGTGCGTTTCAATGCATGCAGTCCTGTCATTGATGCATTTATAAGATACACAACCAAAATTACAAGTTATTTAATAATGTGGGAAAATAAAATCTGCTTAGTAATGCCATTAGTAGAAGTAGTTCATAAATATACGGTGAAATAATGAATAAATTGCTCTTTTTATGGCATTCCTTAAATGGAACTGTTAAAGAGCTTTTTAAATTTTTTTGTCACAGAACTGTTCAACAGCTGTTTTTTTTTGTCTCAAAGCAATTAAATTTTTTGGGAACATGTATTTAAACTTATAGACTAGTACAATTTTAAAGAATAATTAATTTCTCTTACTACTGTCTTTGTTTTTATGGACTTACATTTTCTAACAATTAAAAGGTGATTGCAGTTCTTATGATAACTATAGGGGTATTAGCCTACTCTCTGTTCCAGGTAAAGTTCTTTCTATGATTGTGCTTAATAGAATTATGAATCTGGTTGACAGTCAATTGTGTGATGAGCAATGTGGATTCAGAAGTGGTAGGTGATGTGTAGATCAGATAATTTCAATCAGACAGATTCTTGAGAAATGTTTAGTTTCAGAAACCTTTGGTTGCTAGCTTTGTTGATTTCAAAAAGGCTTTCGACTCTGTTGATCATCATAATTTGTGGTTGATTGTGAGATCATATGACATACCAGACAAGTTACTTAACATAATGAAAGCTCTCTATAATAACACTGAGTCGTGTGTGAGAGTTGGTAAGTCTTGTAGCAATTGGTTTAGCATTACTTCTGGTGTTCAACAAGGGTGCATTTTGTCTCCTTTTCTCTTTAGTTTGGTTATTGATTATTTTAATGTGAAATTTACTGCAAAGGAAAGTTTTTGGCCTTAAATGGTCTGGAGATCTGAAAATTACTGATTTAGATTATGCTGATGATTTAGTCCTTTTGGCAGATGATGTTGATGAGATGAACTCTTTCATTCGAGATGTTGATGAGACTGGTAGTAGAGTAGGTTTGGTTATAAACAGAGAGAAAACTAAAGTGATGGAAATTGGTCAGGCAGGCTGTGATTCAGTTAATCTGAATGGTTGCAGTCTTGAGCAGGTGTCACAGTTTAATTATCTTGGGAGCTATGTAACAGATAATGGTGATGTGCGACACAAGATTAACAGACAAATAGAGATTGCTGCCGGGACTTTTAAGAATCTATGGAGATTGTGGAGAAATAGGCGTATACACCTAAAGACTAAAATTAGATTGTATAATAGTTTGGTTCTTTCTAGGGTTAGTTATGGTAGTGAAACTTGGACACTGTGTAAACAAGATAACAGGAAACTAGATGCTTACATAGTATCTTGGGCATTAGGCAGTTTAACTTTGTAACTAATGATGAGGTTAGGCAAAGGAGTCTGCAACCTCCTTTAAGCAGCATATTGTGCAGAGAGAGACTCCGCTGGTTTGGCCATGTTGACCGTATGGATAATTATAGATTGGCAAATAGGGTTATGAACAGTGTGCCTAAAGGCCTCAGAAAGAGGGGAAGACCTAGGATGCAGTGGGCAGACAATGTCAAACAGGACCTTGTTAGAATTGGTGTTCAGTGGCCGGATGCAGCAGATGTAGCTCAGGACAGATATGCTTGGAGAATTAAACTGCACGGTCTGGTTGGACCTCTGTAGCCCATGGCTGCTTGAGGATGATGATGATGATGATGCAAGTTATTTTTCAGAGATCTTGTTTTGAAAACATTTTTTGATATAAACTTAATCATGTACAGCCTTCAATGTTATCTCCATAAAGCAATGTGGCAGTAGGGAAATTTTATTATTGAAATACTTAATTTTGAAAAAGTGAAATGTTTATTGTATATATATCTATATATACATTAAATTTCATAATATTAAATTTCTGGATTTTTTTTCTGTAATATTTTGTGAATAAAAGACATTTCAATTTCTGAAATATATTTATTCTAAGTATAATGTTAAAAATTTAAAAGCCAAAATACATCAAAAAAGGTATCTCTGTTAATGAAACACCAATATGGGGACATTTCATCATCTGTGAATATTAAGTGTTAAATTATTAAACATCACTTCATTCCAGTATTCTTTTAATATTGAGGTATTCAAGGAACATTCTAATTATCACTTTAAGCAAAACACAGTAAAAATTTTGGAAGTATTTCTAAAAATGGGACACTTGCACTTAATATATTATAGGAAAAAATTGCTAAAATTGCATGGTACAAGTTGAAAAGAATATGCTGTTTATATTTTCCAGATATTTTTTTTTTACAAAGGAATGGTGAAAAGTTAAGGATGCATCATGGTATCTTTAAGTGTCATGGTTTCTATAACTCAAAATTTATATATACCTTCTATTCCTTCAGGAAGTTATGATGAAAAAAACTGAATAAAAGTAATGAAAAATGATTTTCAGCAAATTGAACAATAAAACACTTTAAATTTTAAAAACATATTGTATGATTGCTACAATAAGTCGAAGGAACTGTATGCTTGTTACAGTAGTCAAGGGAACTGTCCCTAGAGGGTGCTGATTGCCTAGTAACAAAATTTCGTTGAGAAGGAACATGCTTTTTTCGCGAATCGACAGGCAGTGTTCGATGAGGCGGTGATTAGACACAGAAAATTGTATATTGTAGGTAGAAAGTTCATAACATCAATTAGAGGAGATTCTTGATTGGACAGTAGCTCAGTGGTCAGAGCATGTCATCAGGAGGTCATGGGTTCATATCCCACCCAGCTCGAGACAATTTTTTCTCTGAAACATATCGACATTGAATTAAGAACGATACTTTACTTGACAGTTTAACAAAAATGTCGAGAACTTTCTTCAACTTATAAAACTTTTAATAATTCAATAGTGTAAAATTTATTAAGAAAAATGATCAGAAGGCTGAAACTATTGCTGGAATAAAATTGAAACCAGTAAAGTTAAATTTGGAATAGGGGATTTATATGTAAAATGAGGAAATATGTAACCTTAGCTTTGCAAATTAATATTATATAATTAATGATACTGTTTCACACTGAAGTGTGCAGCATTACCTTTAATGTAAAATAGAATCAATTTTATTTGCTGTCTTGGGTTGTCTATATAACACTATTTTTTAAAGCACACTATGGGCTAGATCAGGGTTTCCCAAACTTTTTTCTTCAAGAACTAGATTTGAAACTAAGATTATGTTAGGAGCCCCTCCCCCATGTTTTTTGTTATGTAATACACTATATAAATTATTAAAAACATAATTTATTAATTATCATGTTTTTAAAAATTTATGTAGTGTATCTATATTATGTAACAAAAAATATATGGGGGCGAGGCTGCTAGCAAAATTTTAGTTTCGAATTTATTAATATGTTTATTAAACAATTAACAAATTTTTAATATGAAATGATGTAATGCCCCAAAGTAACTTCTCTCACTTCACAAAAACTATCAACTACTGCTCACACTAGTAGCTGAGCAACTGCTCAAACTAACTTCTCACACCTCCAGCTCACTTAGTGACCTAACTTCACTTAGCCATACACTCTTGACTTGCAAACTGACACGTGTGACATCATGTGGTGGGGGCTACATTTGCATATAACGAACACATGCTAAAGATGACATAAGTGGGTGTGTCCTTCCTTGTGCATTTGGTGACTGCCATTCAAAAGATGGGAGTTACACAATGGTTCTCTCCTAACGGATTGAGTGGGGAGAATAATGATTCAAAGAAAAGTAAAAACCCCAAAATAATAATAATAACATAAATAAAGTAAAACTGGTTAAGGAAAAGTATAGGTGATGGGTGAACCATCACAATGAAACAATTTTTATTCTTGCCAGAAACATTTTGAAATTAAAATAAATGATAAATCTTATGAAATTTTCAGCATATGTACACACACACTGAAGAGCCAAAACATTATGACTAGTGCGTCTTTATGCGAATCAAAGCAACTGCAGGTAAATGATGGTATGTATGAAGGTCATAAAATGGTATAAATAACATCTGATACTGAACTCTGTTCATCAGTGTTATTCTTGTTCTTCAGATGGGAAAGGCAGTGGACTAAAGTGAGTTTGACAAAGGTCAAATTGTAATGGCCAAACGACTGGGTTAGAGTTTTTTTGAGATGGCAAGGCTTGTGGGGTGCTCACTGTCAGCCATGGTTTCCTTCAAAAAGTGGTCCGAGGAGGGAAAAACCACGAATTGCTGGCAAGGTGTGGCCGACCACAGCTCATTGATGCTAGAGGTGAGTGAAGGCTTCCTGTATGGTATGAGCCAACAGAAGGGATACTGTGGCACAACTCGCCCATGATTTGAATGCTGGTGACAGGAGTAATGTGTCACAACACACAGTACATCGAACCCTGCTGAAAATGGGGCTGCTCCGAGTGCCCATGCTAACCTCGGTTCACTGTCGAAAGTGACTACAGTGGGTGTGCGAACATCAAAACTGGACCTTGAATGATTGGAAAAAGGTTAGTCTGATGAATCTCATTTCCTGTTGCATCATGTGGATGGCTGGATACACATGCATCGCTTACCTGGGGAAGTGTTGGCACCAAGATGCACTGTGGGACGAAAACAAGTCAATGGAGGAAGTGTAATGTTTTGGGCAATGTTCTACTGGGAAACCCTGGGTCCAGTCATTCATGTGCAGGAAACTGACATCTACCACCTGCCTAAACATCATTGCAGACCAGGTACATCCTTTCATGGCATCGGTATATCCCTCTAATAGTGCCTTCTTTTAGCAGGATAATGCAGCATGTCACACTGCTCAGATTCTTCGAGAATAGTTCACAAAACATGAGGAAGACTTCCAAGGTATTGCTCTGGCCTCCAAATTCCTCAGACATCAATCCAATTGAGCATCTGTGGTTTGTGTTGGAGCAACATATCTGATCTGCTGTGGCTCAACCAACTTACAAGAGTTAAAGAATCTGCTGGTAACATGTTGGTACCAGATACCACAAGACACTTTAGAAATCTTGTAGCATCCGTGCCTCGCTGGGTAAGAGCTGTTTTGGCAGCACATGGAAGATCAACATCATATTAGATAGGTGGTCATAATGTTTTAGCTCTTTGGTGTATATATAAGAGAATAGGAAATTGAGAAATAAAGAATTTAAAATGCGATCTGTCAGAGGTATACTTACCTAAACATTGGAAACAAGATATAAATGTAAATGGCATAATATTTTTTATTTCATTCGAAATATTGAATTTTATATTATGTGATTTGAGCAGTTTTTGTTTTTCTGAAATTATGTTTTATTCTGGAATTGAAATTAATTGTTATGGATATGCAATATAGATTTAAAATGATTATCCATTGTTCTAAATCTTAATTTTGAATTATTTATGCTCTTAGATGAGAGATTTTTTTTTTCCAAATATATGTTCTTCCAAAGGAAATCGTTTCATTGTCCATGTTTACATACTTTGGGATAAACTTCTAAAGACAATCCTTTGTATAAATCCATCAAACCTTTCTCTTGGTAAGAAGTCTTTGGTTCTCTGCTTCTTGTAAATCTGTCAGTTCTAATTGATTATCTGTTATTTTACACAAAGGGAAATGAACATTTTTCACAATACAAATGCAAAGTAGGGAATTAAAGACTTTATAGTTTAACCCCTTTTAAAGTATTTTTTAAGTGGTTGCTGTGGGCTGCACACCGTGTAAGTAAAAATTCAGTTTAACAAAGAAGCCAGAGTTTGCCTGTGGGCTGCACTTTTTAACCCAGGGTCAAAATGGACAGGTCACAAAGAAGAACCCCAATGGCTCAGAGAAGGTTGGGGGAAGGAGACCCACTGGATAGCAGTTAGGAGATAGACAGAAATCCCCATCAAGGCCATCTAACATGTTATTTAGCATGATTAGTCTGTTTCTCATGCATCTGGTCACCGCTAGCTACCCTGTTAAATTAGTGTGGGGGGGGGGGATCAAACAGAGTAACATTTCTGGGTCTATGACAATTCAGTGGATGATGACTTGGAAGACAACAGTTCAGTGGAGGAAACTATTCGGTGGATGGCATTTCAGAGGGCATGGCAATTTGGTGGAAGCAGGAAATGGTTATAGATACTACTAACTTACTAAACCTGATTGCAAAATATTTTCTCTTAAGGGGGAAAAAAAAAGCTTCTCACAAGTTTCTGTAATCCAGCATTCTATAAAACAAAGTTGTTTAGACCTCAACATAGTCAATAATTGCACCAGTTCTTTTTAATCTGACCTTCAATAAGGGTTTATATCTGTTCTCTACAATTTGACATTTGGCCACAATGGACTTTCTCGAAGTCTGTTTCTTCTAAATGAAACAATCAAAAGCCAAAAGAACACACTGCAAACTGCAAGGAACTACAGTGTTCTTCTTAATCTGACCCTAAAAGAACAACAAAATTTCAAAAATTTTTCTTTTCACTACTGAACGAAACAATTAAATGCAAAGTAACAGTACAGGAAATAAATAGAGCTATGTTTGATAAATCTATTTCTTCTAATCCAACGTTTGTTAAACTAGATTTCACATTCTTATCCATTTCTGTTCCTTCTGAAGGAAACAATTGGAAATCAAAGGAACTCATTTCAGGGATCAAAATCTGACAGGAATATGATTATTCTCATTAATTCAACACTCAATAAAACAAATCTTTTAAAGTCTTTTTATCTGAATGAAACAATAAGAAATTAATGGAACACATTGGAGGAATGGATGGGAAAGAGGTGCTATTCATATCAATACTCATTAATCCAATGTTTGTTAAACTGAATTTTTATACTATCCCTTTCTGTTCCTTTTAAATGGAACAATTAGAATTCAAAGGAATGCCCTTCAGAGGACTTGAACCACACAGTAGTATCTTTATTCTCACTAATCCAGCACTCAATAGCATGTAATTTTTATAATTTTTTTATGTGTGAACGAAACACATTAGAGGAAAGAAGCAATATTTACATCTATACTCCCTAATCTAATGTCTGTTAAATCAAATTTTTATATTTTTACTTCTTTCTATTCGCTTTTAAATAGAATAATTGGAGTTCAAAGGAATACACTTCAAGGGACTAAACTGCACAGGACTATCATTGTTCTCACTAATGTGACAGTCAATGATTTGTCTGAATAAGAAATTAATGAAACACATTGAAAGGAAAGAGGCGATATTTACATCTATTCTCTGTAATCCAATACTTCAGTAAAACAAACTTTTTTTGGAAATTTCTACTAAACAAAGAATTGCTAAAGGAAGCTATATTGCACTGAAGAAATCTTTGCATCTTTATTCTACTCTGACTGTTTTTTAACAGAATTTATTCTTAAGCTTATTTTTTTTGGAAAAACAACCAAAAATGAGGGAGTACGGGAAACCAGAAGATTGAACATTTTCATCTTTTGTTTCTTATTTGACATTCCATAAACATTTACACCTCTTTCCTGTAATTTAGCATTTTGATACAATAGATTTCCCCCCCCCTTTTTTTTTTTAAAAAAAGTATTTTTGAAAAAGAAAGTCAAATTTGGAGGTCTAATTTCTGAAAACTGTAGAATGTAATATCTATAAATGATAATTTTATATTTTTAATCAAACTCTTAAATTGCTCTTTTTAATCATATTCATTCAGTGCGTTAGAGTTGTGAAAGGGAAAATAGTTGGTCAATCTAGGAATCTAGAAATTGGTCAATCTAGGATTTTTTTACAAAACTCTTTTAAATATGACGTTTTTTCATTTACTTTATAAATGTGCTGTTTTTCAATTTATATGTGGAATATTATATAAGTAGGTTTCTGTGATTACTTTGTAATTATTGAACAACATTTTTAACAATTTTGTGCAAAAAAAGATTTACCAATGAGTGGGATCACACTCGTCTTCTCCTCTACAGTTGCATCCGAGTTGTCATGCATTGGCATTATAATAAGATGTCATCATAATAGCATTCTATCATAATTAATAACATGTCATAGTCATGGAAATTAAAGTTAAAATAAATAACAAAAGCTATAAGAAATTTCTCATAGCTTTCAACATAACTTCATTTTGGTTATGCATAAATCATTCATGTTTTTTGGTTCGTTTTCAAAAAAAAGGTAATATTTTCACTTTGTCACTATCTGTTGACATTCAACCTTTTTGTTTTTAGAGGCAAATTAAAATTTGTTTTTGGATTAGATAAAATGTTGATAAACTATTACAATTCACACTTTTCATATCTATCATAAGTTTTAATTGTGCCCTCTGATAGTGGAAAATGTTACAAAATTTTAAACGAATATTGCAAGTAGTGTAATAATGATAGAAATCTTAAATTTTGGTGATGAAATGTGGTCACAAAATTTGCATTGACAACAATGATTTTCATCCTTAACTTCAGTGTGGGGAAGCAATGTTTTTGTTTTAAGAGAATTGTTTTTAGAGATAAAAAGATAGATTTATTCTAAGAATATGCAGTAACATTATATTTACATGTTTTTACCTTAGAACTGAAATTACAATGAAATATATACAATCTTGTATATCTTAGATACACAATTTTAAAGCATTGCGTTTTTTGATATATATTCTTCTTTATACATAGTTTCTCTAATAAAAATCATATTTTCATTCATACCAACATAAAGAAAATCTTAATATTATATTTCATTAGTGTTTTATAATTTTACCTACATTTTTCGGTAAAAGTTTGAGAAAAAATGTTGAGTCTTCCACGAGAGTAAAAACTCGCTTGTGGAAGAAATTAAATAGTTAATGTTTTAATGAAAATGAAAAAACTCTTTTTAGGTTGGATAAGTACTGATGAACTACTATTATTCATACTTCCAAATCTCCCAAAAGTTTTAATTGTGCTCTCTAATAATGGGAAAAGTTGAAAATTTCAAAGCTTATAAACCTATACTGTAAAATATCTATTTGGGTAGGAATTTGATATTTTTAGTGATGAGTGTGATGATTAAGGAGTTTATATTGGCAGCAACAATTTATCCTTCCACCCCAAGGGGGTGGGAAAATGCAACTTTTTTTGTTTTGAGAGATTAATAAAAAATTATTTTTGAGTTGAATAGGCACTAATGAAATATGATGATTTATAATTTTCAAAACCTCCAAAAGGTTTTAATTTACATTGTTTAAAGAGCATTAAATATAGAAAATGTAAAACTTGAAATAATATTGCAAACGATGCATTTATGCTAGTTTAGATATTCAAGTGGTAGAATGTGCTGATTAAGAACAGATAACTTAGTAACAGAAATATAATTGTATTCATATGTTTTTAATTAAATCACAATTGATTAAAAATTTACCATTATTTTTAAAAAATAAGTACTGAATTTTAAATTTTTTTATAATATTTTAAAGTAAAAAAATGAAATAATTTATTTTGTATACACTGACTGATTTGCCCCTTAACCCTAGGTGATGAGAAAATGCAACTGTTTTATTTTAAGGGAATAAGCGAGAAATATTTTTTGCATTATATAGGGATAATTATATAGTACTATTTACATTTTCCAAATTTCCCATTAGTACGAATTATTACTATTAATCCTTTCAATATCCCTGATGATCATAGATATTGACAGAATTCGAAATGAGAGACTCTTTGTTATTTGTTGGGTTTGTCAGTTTGTTTCGAACACGATGGCGAAATTTTTACGTATCAAATTAAATTTACCTATTTAATGAAAGCTTGTAATTCTGGGAGTGTCATAAGTTATAAAAAAGTTACCTCCCTGCTTTCTTCCCCCTAAAAAGGAGGAAATATGAAAACTATTCTTCCACTATATCTCCAGAGTGAGTGCTGAAAGTAACAAGTTAGATGTCAAATGAAGCTTGTGACAAGAGTGTCATAAGCTATAAAAAAAAAATTGAACCTCCATGTTTTCTCCCCTCCCAAAATGGATGGAAATATAAAAACGATTGTTTTCCAATATCAATTGATTGTGAGTGTGGAAAATAACAAGCTATATGTCAAATGATGAAGGGAATGTCATAAGCTATTAAAAATTTAATCCTCATGCTTTCTTTCCCCCTAAAAAAGGGGAATACGAAAATATGCTTCTGCTATATCTCCAGAATGCAAATGATGAAAGTAACCAGCTATTAGTCAATTGAAAGCTTTTGATGTGGGGAATGTCAAGCTATGAAATATTAATCTCCCAAACTTTCTTCTCCCCTAAAAAGGGGGGCGATATATGAAAATGAGTGTTCTCCTATAGCTCCTGAATGCAAGTGTGGAAAGTAACAAGCTATGTGTCAAATGAAAGCTTTTAACGTTGGGAGTGTCATAAGCTATAAAAAAAAATTGAACCCCCATGTTTTCTTCCCATCCTAAAAAGGAGGGAAATATGAAAATGATTGTTCCCCTAAATCTCTTGAATGTGAATATGGAAAGTAACAAGCTCTATGTCAAATGATGTGGGGAGTGTCATAAACTATAAAAAAAAATTGACCCCCATGTTTTCTTTCCCCCTAAAAAAAGGGAAATATGAAAATATTCTTCTGCCATATCTCCAGAATGCAAATGTTGAAAATAACCAGCTATATGTCAAATGAAAGCTTCTGACACCGGGAGTGTCATAGGCTGTAAGAAATTGACCCCCGTGCTTTCTTCCCCCTGAAATAATGGTAAATGTGTAAGTTGTTCTACTATACCTTCTGAACACAGTGACCTACATTTGAGAGTTAGGTGACAAATGAAAGCTCATATAATGACTGTCGTAAACTATTTTGGTTATGCTCCCACTATTCTCCCTCCCTGATAAAGGGGGAATTTGCAGTGTTCAGTTTTAATGAATCATATCTCAAAGCTTGTGAAGTCTCCAATGTCACGGGCTTCCTCAAACACAACTCCAAATGGAAAGAAAAATGTGAGATGATGTTTGAGTCATATATCAAATGGAAGGTTTTGAAGGTAGGTGTTTTTAGTGTCAAAGAAAAAATATAAATATATTTATAAAAAAAAATATCTATCTTTCTATATGGGCCCTAAATAGTAGAAAATAAATCCAACGTAATCAATGGTGCAATCAGTTACTGAGTTCGTATTCACTTTGAAGGAAGATAGGGTACCAATTTTCCTTCTTAACAAGATTGCAGGCAACCTCTCATCCTCTGAAGTGAATACGAACTCAGTGACTGATTGCGCCATCGATATGCTTCAGGTTTATTTTCTACTTTTTAGGGCCCGTATAGGAAGACAGGTATTTTTTAAAATTTTTAATTTATTTATTATATATATATATACACACACACACACAGTCGTATCAGAATAATATGACCACCTACCAAATAATGGGAATAACTACCCTTGACCCAGATGACAGCGGTGAGACAGCGTGGCATGGATGCAATAAGGTCCTGGAAGTTTGCCAGAGGCACATGTGCTCATTCGGACTCCAGCAGAGCACAGAGGTTCCATAGATGATTAATTGTGGGTCTGCATGCCGAAGCTGTCGATCCAAATGGTGCTCTAACAATAAGTGCTCTATGGGATTGAGGTTGGGCGATTTTGCCGGCCAAGGGAGAATGGAGACATCACTGTCGTGTTCTTGGAACCAGTCATGCATCATCTTAGCGACATGGCAGACACCATTACCACCAGTGTAAATGTCCAACATGAAGGGATGCATGTGCTCAGCGAGGATGGACAGGTAGCCATTGGCATTTAGGGACCCATCTAGTGATACCAGCGATCCCAGGTCATACCAGGAAAACATCCCCCAGACATGCACAATGCCACTGCCAGCTTGTACTTCACCACCGTGTGTCCGGGTGTTGGTTCTCATGTGTCTGATGCTGTATCTGCCACCACCTGTCACTTCTGTAGAGTAGAAACCTCGATTCATCGGAGAAGGCAACTTTTTTCCACTCTTCCACTGTCCAATGACGGTAGTCCCTTGTGAACCATGAACATTGGTTAACATGGGTGCCTTTACGCAGTATCAACTCCGGGGGCCCATGTGTAACAGGGTTCACTCTACTGTTATTGGGGACATGTACCTGGGTGCCCCAGTGTTCATTTGAGTGGCCAATTGCTGCACTGTTGCGCATCAATTGTTGCTCGACTGGTAAAGGGCATTAATTGCCCTTTACCAGTCGACGGAGGTGATGTTCTCCTCTGGGGTTGATGACCTTTGGGGCTCCACAGTTATGAAATCTGGAGGTATTCAGTGTGCCAGCTGTCCATTCTTGGTACACCCTTACTACAGTACCTCGTGAACAGCCCACAAAGTCTGCTGTTTCCGAGATGTTTCCACCCTTAGTGCAAAAGCTGATGATGATTCCTCTTTGAACGTCCATCAAATCAATACCTCTGCCCATTGTTCTCACGTTACGCACTATGGCTCATCTGTCTGGCCAGCTGCTTATATCTTTGTGTGGTCGACCTTGTCATGTGCACTCTGTGACACACCTGGGTGGATACAATGTGATTCCGTGAGTGGTCATATTATTCTGATACGACTGTGTATATAATAATAATAAAAAAAATAATACCCCCTCAAGCAGCTGCTTGTCACAGAGGTCTGGCAGGAGCCCGTCAGTTTATATGCCATAGTAGAAGGTCTGCGAGGCTGGCAAGACTTCAGCAGAAAAACAACACGAACATCCATGCCTTACCCGGGGCTCGAATCCAGGTCCCTTAGATCAGTAGCCAAGCGCGCTAACTCGGCCATGGGATGGCTTAAAAAATAAATACCCCCTCAAGCAGCTGCTTGCCACAGAGGTGTGACAGGAGCCTGTCAGTTTATATGCCACAGTAGAAGATCAGATATATATTTAATGTTTGTAAATTTGTTAAATTTTTCATTTTCATAAAATTTGTAATTAAATTCTCTTTAATCCGAGAAAAAAATTATTAAAAGTGAGTAATTTTCTTGTTTGAAGTAAATATTTTTTTGCTATTCAGAAATGGACTTTCTGTTCATGTGCATTACAATAATTTCTGTCTTTTTTTTTTAATTTTTTATTTGCATTTTTTACAACATGCCTATTAATTATAAATAAACAATTGACATTTACATAAAAGCCCTATTAAAATAAAACTAATCGTCTTTTCTGTAAAATATTTTATTTTCAGAAAATCCAGAATTGAATGCTGATTAATATGGCATATAACATGCCATAAAGATTCTAAAGTAATTTTTTTTGGCTGATCATATAGAAATAGCTGGGCCATTGGATGTAAACTAGTTTTTCAGGCTGGATGTTGGAAAGGTTAAAAGGGTGCCAATATTAGAAAATGAAAAATGAGCATCCCATTTTGCCTGAGGTGATATGTTATTTTTCAAGTTTTATTTATATTTTATGTTCTATTAAGCAAACTAAAAAAAAGGCACAATTTCATTAACAGATTTTTATGTTCATTGTTTTATTTATGTGGTTGAATCATCCAAGTCTTTTGAGAACAATGCTCTGTTTGTACATTTGGTTGAATTCCTACATTTTTTTATGCTCTGGTTTATATAGTCTGGGCCAAGCAAATACTGCAGAGATTGCATTCTTATATGACTCCCATCCAATTAGGAGAGAAATAAGGTCATACTGACCAACATAGTTGATTACTTGTTTTAGGAATAGAACCCAAATACAGCAGTGGCCAAAACTTGGATAATTCTGAGAAAAGTGTATTTTTCTTAAAATATGTGAATATGATTTTTACACCATTATACAAAATTTTATAGACTATTTGATACAGAATTTCATATTGAATTTTTTTGAAATAAAACTCATTCCAATCTGTCAAAAAGTAAATGGAAATGTAAAACTTTTTCATTTTTACATTAGCTTGTTTTGGACTTACTTTTATATTCAAATTTGTATCTTGTGAGCTAATCATGCAATTTGCAATCAGTTTTTGGATTTCTTATAATAGTTAGCTTCAAGTATATGAAGCATATAGGTAATTTGTAGAGAATCCTATGCATTATTAAATGATCTCCACGTTCATGCATGGTAATGAACAGTATTAGCTCATAACAGCCACGAAATGAAAAAACAAATATTAACTTTTCTAAATGTTCAAACTTTTAGTTTCTGCTACAATGTTACAGAGCCATCCTTTTTTTTTTAGTTAACATTAAATTAAACATGCTTAAAATGAAATTTTGAAAGGATTTTAAAAGCGAAAGCATATTGCAAATTGCATGACCAGTTCACAAGGTAGGATACTGAATGCTAAAATAAGTCCAAAACAGTCAATGTGAAAAATATTGGGCCTCATTAGATTTCTTTACTTATTTTATTTCCTGATCGAGTCAAATATGTTTTATTTAAAAATTCAATGTAAAATTGTGCATCAAATGATCATAAAATTTTGTATAATGGTAAACATTGTAATTGTAAATGCTAAGAAAAAAGAATAATTTAAAAGAAAAATACACTTTTTCAAAATTGTCCAAACTTTTGGTCACTCCTGTAATATAAAAGAAAGAACCCTTTGGTAGTGACAGCAACTTCTTACAAGCCATGAGGTGAAAGTTGAATTCTTGTTAATTAAAATAAGTGCTTGAAATAATTTGGGAAAAATTTGGTTTCATCCTGAATGGTATCAAACCCTCATCTCCCAGAAACAGGCTTTCCTTGACTTCTGTGTATCTTTTTGCATTGTCTGAAGATGTAGTTTTTCCTGTGTGTTTCATATGTTAAAAATTTGAATAGTTTGTAAGAATATACTATTCAAATTTTCACATTCCATAGTGATATAGAAAATATCACTATGTAAAAAGATTATTTATGTTAGTAATATAAATAAAAATACTACATGTCACTGCAAAATGTGCTTAAAAATTCTAATAATTGATATTAAATAATTTAATATTAATTGTAATTAATATTAAATTTATTAAAAAAGTAGTAATAAATATTAATATTAAATTTTTAAGAACTAGACTCCATCTTTTTGTATTACACACGTTATTTTTTATAGTTATATTTTTTACTAGCTACATCTTGCCAAAAGTTTACTGCAAAATATTTCCCTATTGATAACTTTTCTCATTCTTCATTGGTAACATATTACTCAAATAATAATTTCCAAGATAGCAAAGGCAACTTCAATGCCCCAAAGTTTTTGCCAAACCAAAGTTTCAATGCCAAACTCACAATGGGTTTAATTCTGATCCATGGCAGCAAGGAACCGGATTTCTTAACCCAGCACAAGTCAACACAGGGGTAATCATCACTCCAAATTTGGGATCAATTAATCAAGTATCTGCAAAATTATAGACTGCCAAACACTGCTGCCATGCAATGATGTTACCACAGATGTGCAAGAAACATGCTATAATGATGTAAATAATCATTATGGTACATTTGGTACATGAATAGATAAATACACCCCATAAGGTGTTTATCTATTCACTACACAATCAGTTTGGAATATGCTTATTTTATGATGTGATTCCAGTTCCCTATAAAGCATATAACTAATGTTCCATTGTAGTATTTTTTTAATATTGAACTCTTTGTGGCCCTTTAGTAACTAAGGGTTACCTGAATTTTAAATACCACCTTTGTCATTATGACAAAGGTTGAATTTCAGTTTGAATTTGATTGAAATTATTTTGATATATTAGGTTTACATTTGTCTATAAGAAACGTTTTAAATAATAAGGCAATGATAGTTATTTTGTAAACATTTTAATATATTGTAATTTGTTATCACTGAGATTTTAGAGGTCCCCAACTGTCTGTGAGTAGGTGTGTGTGTTTGGGGGGGGAGGTACTAATTCTACCAAATTTAAAATGTATTATATGAATTTGTACATACTGAAAAATACATTGCTCAACATTAAAAGTGCCCCACCCAGAAGGACATATCAGGCAAACATTCAAATAAAAGTGTGGGTGTGCACAGTTGAGATATGCAAATGATGATAATCCAGAGCCAATGAAGTGTGTGGCTCAAGAGATAAAATGTGCAAGAAGGAACAGGGATGATATTGTGTTTATGTAGGTGGAAGTCGTGCGAATGGTTGAGATAAGGTGATTCTGCTTGGAAATTGTTCAGTGAAGGCCAAAAATGCCTGGTACATGCTGTCGGCAGGTTATCACCATTTGGATGCTTTTGAGAGAGGAAGAATTATAGGCCTGTGTGAAGCTGGATGGACTACATGTGTCGCTGCCCATGTTTGTCGGGATGAATGAACTGTTGGATGTTGTTGGCAACAATGGCAAAATGAAGTTTCTAGTGTGTGTCACAGAGGGAATGGTGCTGCTCAACACACATAAGCATGGCCTGATAGGTGCATTATTCAACATGCTCTTTTGTTACCACAGAGCACTGCAGGTGATATTTGACAGGCTGTGTCAGCAGCCATGGACGTCCCATAACAACCCGAATGGTAAACCGAAGGTTGCATGAGGCACACCTACGCTCTTGACACCTCTACTGTCATTGACTGCAAACTATCGCAGCGCTCATCTGGCTTTGTGCCGAAGTCATGCAAACTGGGATCACAAATGGAACACTGTTGTGTTTAGTGATGAATCCCATCCACGTAACAGGAACACTGACAACTGCACAATACAGTAGCGCGCAGTTCTGCAGCCCATTTTGTTACCATTACTGGGAGGCATGCAGCAGCCCATTTTCCAGCATGACACTGCCCGTGTACACACTGCTAAGGTCTCTAGACAATGCTTGCAACATGTTCAAGTATTGCCTGGCCAGTACGATCTCCAGATTTATCCCCAATAGAAAATATGTGGGACCACATTGGACAATGTGTGCAATCCTCTCACTGGCTGGCATGGAATCTCGATGAATTATGGGAGCTAGTCAATTCAGCTTGGTGTGCAATTCCTTAGGCCCATATCCATCAACTGTATGACTCCACTCTCTATTGCTGCCTGTATTGCTGTTCGTGGCGGTGCAACCACCTACTGAGGCAGTCACATTGTACTGCATTATTTCATCTCCTAATCACTCTAAGTGGCTGCAAATTAAATCATGGCATGCCAATATGTATTACTATGTGTGTGCTACATTTCACCCCTATCCCCTCACTCCTTCTGGGTGGGGCAATTTCAGTCTAACCAAATTGTAAACCAAAATAAGTATCTGTTCATTTTCGTGTATTTACAAAAATCACATCATATTTGTTATTAACTAAGTAAAAAAAAACCAAAGGGTCTATATAAAGAGTTATCTCTGCAAAACTCCCTGCTCTCAGTCAGTAGAGGACACCAGTGGGCTTGGAAAGGCTGCCATCCATTGGATGGGATGTAAAGCTGTGGCCCCATGTGCAGGAGAGCCATACTTTGTGCACAATATGCTGGATGGATTGATGGGCAGATACCATCTATCTCTTAACAGCTGTCCAGTGGGTCCCCTCCCCCAACTTTCTCTGAACCTTCGGGATCCTTGTGATCTGGCCACTGTGTGCAAAAAAGTACCACTCAGAGGTAAAACAACCCAACAAAAAAAAATACCCCCTCAAGCAGCTGCTTGCCACAGAGGTCTGACAGGAGCCTGTCAGTTTATATGCCACAGTAGAAGATCTGAGAGGATGGCAGGACCTCAGCAGAAAACAACACGAACATCCATGCCTTACCCGGGGCTCAAACCCAGGTCCCGTAGATCAGTAGCCAAGTGCGCTAACCACTTGGCCACGGGACGGCTACAACCCAACAACATGTACACAAATAGTAGATTGCACTGATTGTAAAATATTTTATGCAATAAAATGTTCGGGGAGAAAAATTGAGTTTTGACTGTTTTTTGAGGCCCTAGGTTAGCATCTCTTTTGCCTGTTGGGTAATCTGTCACTGTTTGCTATGGTATTTTGATTGTAAATTAGTTAGCATTAAAATTTAGTTGCACAGACCTTTTCTAAACATTCCCAGGACATGACAACATCTTTTGGCTTCCCATTGAATAATCAATGTAGCTTTTTTTGTGTGTGTGTGTGCTTTATGCTGCATGATTTAGCTCATAATACAAATTTGTAGTTATTAACATTTTCCATACATTATTCTGGATTCAATAACATTTCCAGTGTTCGGTAGTTTTTTTTTTAACACACAAATTTAGAACCTTAGCCTGAAGTTTGGTTTTTTACCTCTGAGTGACACTTTTTTGCACACAACAGGCTAAATCAGTGATTCCCAACCTTTTCTGGACCATTGCCCCCTTTAGAAGAGAACAAAAATTTCAACGACCCCCCCTAGTCCATAATAGTTAATTTTATATGAAATAATAAAATATTGTTGCATATTATCTGTACCTAATTTATCTGTTTATTTATCTATTAAAAATCATAAAGCAGAAATTAATAAAACGACAACCAAATGTACAATAAAATTGTTTATTAAAATTTTAAAAATAAACAGAGAATCAATAAGAAATAAAAAATAATTAGATAAACACAAAATTAATAATAAATAAAAAAAATTAATGAGATGGTTGAGGCTGGTGGAGTGTTAACAATTTGTTAATGTCGGGTTCCAATTTCATTAACATCAATCGCAGATCGCCACGTTCAGTGATGTGTAGTCTGTTCCTCTTCTTTGACAGTAAATTAGCTACTGCACTGATCCACGCTCAGCCATATAGGACGAAGGAAATGCGATTAAAAACTTCTGTACTATTGCCCACAATCCAGGGTAGAGAACTGGTATTGATTTTTGAAGCCAGAACTCTTGGTATCCATGTTTGAATTTTACTTTGAGTGCTTCGTTAGTCATGAGTTCTAAGAGTTCCTCTTCCAAATTTGATGATTCTTCAGTATCTGTGTTTGCGAAAGGATCTAAAACCCAACTCGGTATATTCATGTTTAAAATATCTTGGAAACACTCCATAAAATCAACATGAAGAACTTCCAAGTGTTGGCAGTAAGTAAGTAAATCTTCGGGTTTTGCAGAGACTGCTGATAATGTGGGAAAGTGGTTGTATTCACCTCTACCTAGATTTCGTTTGAATAGAAGAAGTTTTCCCGCAAAAGCAGCTATGACATTTTTGTTTTAATTAAATTCAACTCATCACCTTGCAATTGTAAATTAACTTGATTAAATATTTTAAACAGATCTGTCAAATAAGCGATGTCATTTTTTGACGTAATCAGGTTTTCGCGCAATTTTTCATCTCTGTCTTCAAGAAAGTCCAGTACTGAGTCAAATAGATTGAAAAAATGATTCAGACAAACACCTTTAGAGAGCCAATGTACTTCTGTGTTCAGCAGCAAGCGATTGTAATCTTCATCAGTTTCATTACAAAGCTTACCAAATAATCGGTCATTCAATGAATTGCTTCTAATCTTATTGATTACTTTAATAACATAATGGAGCGACGTATGCAGACGTTCATTCAAATTTTTTGCAACCAAATGCTGACGATGAATAATACAATGTACAGCGAGTACATTTGGTACTGCTTGTTTCAAATGCGCTATGAAACTCTTATGACGCCCTGTCATTGCTGGAGCACCATCAGTAGTAGCAGCAGACAAAATATTGCAAATAGGAATTTCTTTCTCTTGAAAAAACTTTTGCATGGTATTAAATATAGATTCTCCCTTTGTATCAGATTCCAAATTTTTAGCAAATAATAACTCTTCATGAATTTTTTCTTCTTTTATAAATCGTACGTATGATAAGAGTAGAGCTTAGTTATTTGGTAGAGTTGATTCATCGAGTTGAATGGAAAATTTGCAAGTCTTTAAGTAATCACATAATGATTTTTCAACGTCTTTTGCCATTTCATCTATTCTTCTTTGCACTGAATTATTACTGAGAGGAATTTTTTGATGATATCTGATGGTGTCTTATGATGAAGAACAGTTTTTAATATCTCTTTGGCTGCCGGCAAAATTAATTCCTTGCCAATTGTGTGTGGGTTTCCTGCTTTTGCGATTAACAATGAAACGTTATATGAGGCTCGTAGTCCATCATCATCTTGTTTAGAAGACGACGCAAAAAGGTTTGACATAGTTGGCTGTTTTAAATATTGTTTTTCCAGTTCTTGAAAATAGGATAAATCTGTGTTCTTCTTATCAGCATGCATTTTATTTAAATGCTCTTGTAGCCTAGAAGGTTTCATAGCTTCATTTGAAAAAACTTTTCGGCAAATTAAACACATAGGTAATGATTGGTTTGTAGGAGAGTACGTAAATCCATATTTCAAATATTCAATACTGTACTGCCGGCATTTCTTTTTAGATGTAGATTCAGACATTTTCAAATACAAATTAACTTCTCAACAGATTTATAGATATTTATAAAAATAATGTTTATAATGACTTCTAACACTTATCACTCATGACTATTTATCACGGTGAAGCACATAAAAATAATAAAACATTCCTAGAGCTATCGCTTTTATAGATTTGATTTTGTGCACGCATTAACTTGTATGTTTGCGATGCCGGCGCACTTGCTCCGTAAACAAGTCATTTCAAGCAAAGAAGCGCATATTCTTGTCGAAACATGTTAAATTGCATGAACCGCGTGTTTGCCAACCAACTTGCAAGGACTTGTCACCGTCAATCTATTCTAAACTAAAACAAATTAGGTATAGGTATACCTAATGCTAATTTAAAAATGCTTATTAACACGATAACAATAAGATAATTTACACAGCTAGATAAAATATTTATTCATGAAAACAGGTATTTTCAAAGGTTTTTATTATATTAAAAAAAATTATAAAAAAAATTAAATATAATAAATTTATTATTATTATATTATTATTGCATCAAGGTTGATTTGCCTATCAGGACGGACACACATGTCCAACATAATAAGCCTGATATAGTAGTGCATGTTAAGGTATTGAATGAGATTACATTTATTGAAGTAGGAATAACATCTCAGGATAACCTGCAGACAGTAGAGGTTGAAAAGAAGAGGAAGTATGATCTGCTGGCTAATGAGTTGAGCTTTATGTTATGACATGGGATGGTATTGTAACTATGTACCATAAAGCATAGTCAAAGCGACTTGGAATGGGAAAACATATTGAAGCTTATATCCAATCTGTGATCTTGAAGAGAACTTTTGAGAGCATCTCAGTCGGCTTCAGACGTACCAGTACGCTAGTAGGCAGTAGCAGGGAACTTATTGTCCAAGCTGCAGTTGAAAAGCTGTACATGACGGATGAGGTAGTGGATGACCAGAATCACCAGGAAGACACCACAGAATAGAAGAGATAAAATGGTTGTCACAGAAAATTCCATTAAATTTATTTGACCGCCCCTCTTGACTGCCTCAACGCCCCCCATTTGCCTCTGGATCTGCTACCGTCCCCATGGAAGGCTCCAGTGCCCACTGGGAGGCTGTATTGCCCCCGTTGGGAATCTATGGGCTAAATGGTCATGGCACAAGGACCCCAAAGGCTCAATGAAGGTTGTGGTAGGGAATTTACTTGGACAACTGTTAGGAGACAGAAGCAAGGCCTTCCAGCATGTTCTTTAAAATGCACAGGGTAAATATCTTGAAGTAATTAATAAAAGTATAGAACATTTATATACCAAGAGAAAAAACATTTAATTCTAAACCTTAAAATGTATGATATCAAAGGGAAACAAAAGTATGTAAGCATAGAAAACATATTGAAGACTAACTTATAGTAATTTTTGAATAAACTCTGATTATCAGTTTGGGACACTTGAATTATTTAGATTAGTAAATTTTTATTCTAGAATATTTAGTTATTTTTTATGATTTTCTTTTAATTTAATGATAAATCAGAATAGGTTTCCTAAAAAAGTAAAATCAGGTAAATTAAAAAATTGTTGTTATATTTTGTAAAAGCCTCATTAGAGCACCAATAAAATTTCAAATGCAAATATTATCACAAAGTTGAATTTGATAATCTAAGAAATGTATAAAATGCCCCAAGTTGTAAAATTTTTTAGGTTCTCATAAGAAGTATCGTGTGTTGTGCACTTAGTGGAGTACAGTTAAATTTTATTTCTTTCAGCTGGAAAAAGTATTGCAAGGTGATATAAATGAATGTGCTGAACCATATATAAAAGATGATAAGGTTAGTAATTTTTTGGCTGTCTTCAAATACTTCATTTGAAACTTTTGTGTAGTTTGGACTGAACTATAATTTTTAATATAAACAAATTATTTTGTCTTGTCAATCTCACATTCAAAAAAATATTATCGCCATATAAAACAGGTTTTTACATTTTTTTGCACACTATATTAATGTGAATATCTAAAACAAATATTTAGAAATGCTTTATAATTTCTCTGTATATTCTGATTGGATTTCTGTTATTGGCATAAAAAAAAAAACTTTGTAGAATTGTGTTAAAGCCTCATAACCTAGTACCTGATAAAGTTTGTAGGAAATGATTCGTGATACTGTAACCTAAGACCAAAAATCTTAAGGTCCTATGTTTTAAGCTATATCAAAAGCAGAATATTTGACACTTCCAGGACTCTGTGCAGTAAGGCACAGTTACCTCTTGATCATAGGATGTATCCTTCAAGTTTTGTTTCCCAGAAGGTACTATATGACTCAAAAACTGATCCATGATATTGTTTATTGAAAGTGGTAATTAATTCAGTAAGTTTATTGCAAATACAAACAGGCAAATTAGACCTTCACCATTAAGAGCTTGCCATATTTACTTTGTAACATATTGAATGAACTACTTATGGCTGCAAGAATTTCATGCACAGAGAAACCCTTCAAACTGTAGGATAGTGAGCCAATGACTGGGGGACAATCAACTGCTGCCTTTTCCTTACATTGCATATACTGGCCATACTGACGGTTACTCTGACAGTCATTTATCTTAACCTTTCAGTGTTTTCAGTGATTATCAAAAGATTGCTGTAAGAGTTGTGCTTGTTTATCATTTTGAATCATTGGGAGTTCTTTGAAAAAAAATATCAGTGAATGGAAATGATTTAAGTTTGAAGAAAAAACAAGATATTGGGTAGACATAAAATTCAAATAGAGTCCCAAAGAGAAGTGGCTATGAAGCTAGGAATACCAAAGTCTTCTAATCCAAATTTTTGAAGAATCACAATCAATTGAAGGTTAATGTGGCTTTTGAAAATAGGAAAAGGAAGTGGCAAGATCAAAGGGTAGATAAAGCCATTCTTCTTTGGTTTAAACAGGCAGCATAAATTATCCTAGAATACTGCTGCAGAAACCAACGACTTTGGTGAAAAATTGGTTCAAAGGAACAGATGGATGGCTAACAAGAGAGAGAATAACTTAAGCACTGATGAAACAGTACTATACTACCAACCCATTTCTGACTGCTGCATTTCTCCAGCTTTGTAAAGAAAGAAAATGACAGGATTAGTGTATTGTTAACTTCAATATGGCAGGAAACTGTTGAAATTTTTCGTTATAAGTAAAAGTAAATAATTTTTTTTAAATAATTTTTCACAGTTTTAAAGCATCTTCCTATTCAGTATACTATCAATCAGCTCTTGGACAATAGCAACAATTTTTGAAGTCTATTTGCTTGAGTCAGATATGTAATTAAGAATGAACATTTCATCCAATCTTAAATTTTCAGAACACTGAATTAGATTTTTTTGCCTCTGAATGTTATGTCACTAATTCATACACTCAGTCAAGAATAATAAAATGCACCAGGGCATATTACAGATCTAATGTGAGGTGAAGAATCATTCATTTTACAGGTGATTATTATCAATAATTCATCATACAGTGCAAAACAAATAATGATTCTGAATGTTTTTCTTATTATGATGAATGCATAGAATAAAGTTACTGAAAATTGCATTGAAAATTGTTTCAAAAAGTCTGGAATTAAATGTAAAGATGAGAAGAACATTTTAAGATTTGAATCTAATGATTTCACTGATGATATGCCTGAGCAGAAATCTAATTATTGATGGATATTGACAAAGACCTACAAGAATATGCAAATTGAATACCAATGCAGTCATTTTTGAATTATTTCAAGAAAATTAGACCACGAAGGATGAAGAAGGCAAAGAAGAGCCAAAATGAATTCCTGTAATTAATGTATTAATTAAAATTATTTATTTTTATTATTTAATTGAATTATTATTTAATTAATTAGTGATAAGCACAATTCTCACTCTTAGGAAGAAGGGTTGGGTTGTTTTACCTCTGAGCAGCACTGTTTTGCACAAAATTGTCTAAATTACCAGGCCACAAGAACCTCAGTTACTCAGAAGGTTGGAGAAGGGGACTCGCTAGGCAGCTGTTAGGAGACAATTGGAAACCTATCAAGGCTATCCAGTATGTTGTTTAACATGCACACATAGCTACATCTTAACTTTCCATCTGACAGACAATGCACTAGTGGCCTTCCCAAGCCCAATGATGTCCCCTTTTTCATTGAATGGTGAGGGTTAGCATAATTAAATATCAGTCCTGGTGCAGTTAGGAATCAAACCTGAAAACTGCTTATTACAAGTCTGGTGCACAATCAACTGAACCAACCTCCACTCTAGTAAGTGCCCAGGAGCCTTCAGTATAATTTAACATAGAGAAGAGTAGGAATGGAAATAAGGCCTCAGAAAAAAAAGACACTACATAAATATCCATCTCTTATATGGAATTTGAATCTAGATTTCTTTTCAGCCATGCAACTGAGGAATAATTTGAAAAAGGAAATAAGAATTTGAATGAAAAATAGATAAAATGTGTTATGGTAAGCAGTGTTCAAAACAGGAAACAAAAGAATTTGCCTTTTCTGAGTGTAAGGTTGCAAGACATTTAAGAATAGTAATATTATTAGGGTCTGTAAATGGTAGCTAGGTAGTCACTGGAAGGAGAGCTATGCACCAATTCCCTGTGATGATGCATAGAACCGGCCAGGCCTAGCACCTAATGTCCGACCCCACCTTCTCGTGGTGCGGACCGTTAGTACCTTTCAAAAGAGATACTCTCTTGTGGAAGTGAACGGAAGGGGAGGGCTGCCAGATTAGTGTGGCCTACTGATCTGGACAACTATGGCTACTTTTTTTTTCTACCCTGCTGAGGAGTGGTCAACCACACAGGGTCCTGGTGCTGACCATATAAACCCACTGGACTGGACAGATATATGGCTCTGAGCTTGATTATGGATCCTGATTTTGCTGCACTGGTGGGCTTCTGTGGAGGAAAAATCTTCCGCTGTGTTTTCTGTTTGTTTATGGGGTGACAGCCCCAAGTGAATAGATTCACAGGATATGTTTATCAGCTGGTGGATAATCCTGAGCAGAAGTCATCACAGGCACCTGAACTCTTTGCTTCTATTGGCATCGTCAAATTCTACATTGGAGGAAGTCTTCCAGTGTAGGTGGCTTCAGCCTTTAGTAGTGGGGGAACGGGTCTTTGCCCCATGTCTGCGATTAGGGGGCTGTTTGATATTGTCAGCATTCCCTCTCTCAATAAACATAGTTTCTTTAAACATCCCACTAACCATTTTCTCTCCATAGGTAGTTGGAATGTGAGGACTCTGCACAGAGTTTTTTCTCTTGATGTCCTCACACAAGAATTCCACCATTATAATTTAGATATTCTCGGCTTGCAAGAGACCAGATGGACAGATAAAGGTCAGATTCTTAAAAATAATCTTAAATTTCTCTTTTCAGGGAGGGACGAACAATAAGCATCACCAAGGCATGGGTCTGCTTCTCAGCAGACACGCTAGTGATGCTCTTCTAGGATATTTGTGCATTAATGAGAGGTTTCTTACAGCAAAATTTCAGACAAGCGTTAAAGACTTGAATGTTATCTGCTGTTATTCCCCCACTGAGGATGCCGATGAGGATGACAAGGATAGGTTTTATGAACAACTTCAGGATATTTTGAATTCTGTCAAGAAAGGAGATATTACCCTTGTTCTTGGTGACTTCAATGCCAAAGTTGGTACTGACTCTGATCTTTGGAGAGGGGTGATAGGCCCTTTTGGTATTGGTAGCTGCAATGGCAATGGGCTACGTCTCCTACAGGTAAGTAAACTCAATGGTTTCAGAATAACTAACACTTATTACAAACACCACGACATACATAAGTACACATGGGTTTCACCTGATGGGCTGCATAAGAATATGATTGATTACATATTAATTAACAGCAAATGGGCTAGTTTTGTTAGGAATACCAGGGCATATAGGGGAGCTGAAATTGGATCTAACCATTACCTTGTTAAAAGTGTGTTGGAACTTAAACTTAAAAAGTATTGTGCTAGGGTTAAAAAATTTACTTTTAATACTGAAGCTCTGAAAGGTCCAGTTATAGCCAAAGCTTACAATGATAGGTTACTTAGTCATTATGACAGTCATGGTTTGCTTACTACTGAAGTTGAGGAAGAATGGGATCATTTTAAACAGGCTTTTTTGGACACTAACAGTACCCTTTTAGGAAAAAAGGAGCAGAAGAGACAGAATTATCTGAGTGATAAGGCACTTGAGCTTATTTCAGAAAGAAAGAACTGCAGGAATGTCTTTAATCAATACCCTACTAGTCCTAATAGAAAGCATTACAGAGAACTTAATAAACTTGTAAAAGATCAGTTAGCTGCTGATAAGAATCTTTGGCTTGATGGTTTGGCTGACAAAGCCGAGGAAGCAGTTAGACAGCACAACAGCAGAGAGCTGTACCAGTTAGTTAATGTTTTGTGTGGTAGAAAACGGACAGATATACAGGGATTGAAGGATAAACAAGGTAAGGTTATAGAAGGGGAGGATTCTGTCATGGCTAGGTGGGCTGAGCATTTCAGTGATGTTCTAAACAATGTAGTTAGTTCTACTCCCATTGTTTGCAAATGATGATAGATGCATTGTTGGCTTTAATGTTGGCCCTATAACACAATCTGAAGTTATTTTGGCTGTTTCTAAACTTAAACTACATAAATCCCCAGGGGTAGATGAAATTACTACTGAAATGCTTAGAGCTGGGAATGTTTCAGTTACCACTTGGATGACTGAAATTCTGAATATCTTTTATGATAACAGCATGGTTCCTAAGTATTTTACCAGGGCTATTGTTATCCCTATTTTCAAAAAAGGTGATCGCAGTTCTTGTGATAACTATAGGGGTATCAGCCTACTCTCTGTTCCAGGTAAAGTTCGTTCCATGATTGTGCTTAATAGAATTAAGAATCTGGTTGACAGTCAATTGCGTGATGAGCAATGTGGATTCAGAAGTGGTAGGGGATGTGTGGATCAGATATTTTCACTTAGGCAGATTCTTGAGAAATGTTTAGAGTTTCAGAAACCTTTGGTTGCTAGCTTTGTTGATTTCAAAAAGGCTTTCGACTCTGTTGATCGTCATAATTTGTGGTTGATTGTGAGATCATATGGTATACCTGACAAGTTAGTTAACATAATGAAAGCTCTCTATAATAACACTGAGTCCTGTGTGAGAGTTAGTAAGGCTTGTAGCAATTGGTTTAGCATTACTTCTGGTGTCCGACAAGGGTGCATTTTGTGTCCTTTTCTCTTTAGTTTGGTTATTGATTATGTTATGCGAAATTCACTTCAAGGGAAAGATTTTGGCCTTAAATGGGCTGGAGATACGAAAATTTCTGATTTAGATTATGCTGATGATTTAGCCCTTTTGGCAAATGTTGTTGATGAGATGAACTCTTTCATTCGGGCTGTTGATGAGACTGGTAGTAGAGTAGGTTTGGTTATAAACAGAGAGAAAACTAAAGTGATGAAAATTGGTCAGGCAGGCTGTGATTCAGTTAATCTGAATGGTTGCAGTCTTGAGCAGGTGTTACAGTTTAATTATCTTGGGAGCTATGTAACAGATAATGGTGATGTGCGGCATGAGATTAACAGATGAATAGGGATTGTTGCTGGGACTTTTAAGAATCTATGGAGAGTGTGGAGAAATTGGCGTATATACCTAAAGACTAAAATTAGACTGTATAATAGTTTGGTTCTTTCTAGGGTTAATTATGGTAGTGAAACTTGGATGCTATGTAAACAAGATAACAGGAAACTAGATGCTTTTGATTCCAGATGCTTACGCAGTATCTTGGGCATTAGGTGGTTCAACTTTGTAACTAATGATGAGGTTAGGCAAAGGAGTTTGCAACCTCTTTAAGCAGCATATTGTGCAGAGAGAGACTCTGTTGGTTTGACCATGTTGCCCGTATGAATAATTATAGATTGGCGAATAGGGTTATGAACAGTGTGCCTAAAGGCCTCAGAAAGAAGGGGAGACCTAGGATGTGGTGGGCAGACAATGTCAAACAGGACCTTGTTAGAATTGGTGTGCAGTGGCCAGATGCAGTAGATGTAGCTCAGGATAGACTTGCTTGGAGAACTAAATTGCACGGTCTGGTTGGACCTCCATAGCCCATGGCTGCTTGAGGAGGAGGATGATGATGAATATTATTAGCAGATGAAAAACATCCTGAAGCTTTCTACCAGGGATACTTTAGAGATCATATTTTTATTATCAGAGCTTAAACATTTTCCTTATATTTTTGTATGAATGATATGTTGTGAATTCTGCTATGTTGTTGCATTGCAGCTGTTGCGAACAACTGCAATGCAAACTTATTTTCATATTTCAGTAATTTATGGGATTTTTATTCTATTAACATATCGCATTCACGATTTTTCTTAAAGCAGTAATCATTGAAAAGGATCCTATCAGACTTCGTTAGTAAACACGTGTGAAGAAAACTTTTTCTTCCAAGAGAGCATAGGCATCATGGAGCCGTAAAAGTTATATCAGTTAGTTATGTGAATGTATGCGTTAGCTTTTAGATAGCAGATAAGGTTTTCATAATGCAGTCTGCCGTGGCAACACAATGCCTAATAAAATCTGGTAGGGGGTAGAAAATGGTAAAGCAGTACTCCCAGTATCATGGTCTACCTATGGGATAATACTCTCTTAAATGTTCACTTCTTATTTTTTGTAGACATTTGGCTAGCCAACTATCAAAAATATAATATATTTTGGAAAATAGGGTGAATTTCAAAAAGAAAACTCTATTTCAAACAACCTGTGGGACCTCAGGGATCAATGTTGATACTGAATTTTTTGATTGAATATAGAAGAATTGATAAAAAAAAAAGCTGATAACTAAAGAAAATAAAAATTATGAAAATGCATGAACATTTAGAAACTGAAATACCATTCACATTGTAAAAAATAATAGATTTTAAAAGGTCTTTAGTACAAGAATTTCCACTGAATTTTTACAAAATTTAGCAAATGAAATATGTGAATATTTAAGAAGTCATTTTAAAACTTGGTGTGAACACAAAATTGAAAGCACATTAAGAGCATAATGAAATTCTAAAGATGAATCACAGCCTGATACTACTAAAAGTGTCCAAGTTTCACTACTGTAGCTAACTCTAGAAAGAACCAAACTATTTTATAGTCTAATTTTAGTCTTTAGGTATATACACCTATTTCTTGAAATTCTCAATAGATTCTTAAAAGTTCCAGCAGCAATTCTTATTTATCTGTTTATCTCATGCCGCACATCACCAGGTCGGGTTGTTTTACCTCTGAGCGGCACCTTTTTGCACACCATGGGCTAAATGACCAGGTCACATGGACTCCGAAGGCTCAGAGAAGGTTGGGGGAGGGGAACCATTGGAACAGCTATTGGTAGACAGATGGTAGCCTCCCATCAAGGCCATCCAGTGTGTTCTTTAATGTGCACAGGGTATGGCTCTCCCACACATGGGGCCATGGCTTAATGTCCCATTCGACAGATGGCGGCCTTTCCAAGCCCATCGGTGTCCCCTACTGACCGTGGGCAGGGCGGGGAAGCACATCACCAATATCTGTTACATAGCTCCCAAAATAATTAAACTGAGGCACCTGCTAAAGATTGCAACCATTCAGATTAACTGAACCATAGCTTACCTGACCTATTAAGTCAGAGTCTGATGATAAACTGAGGACCTATTTTCATCTCCAGGTAATAAATAGGTTAATTTGGTGATGTTATATATACCTATTTTCATCACTTTAGTTTTCTATCTGTTTATCCCCAAACCTATTCTATTACCAGTCTCATCAACAGCTCTAATGAAAGAGTTCATCTCATCAACATCATTTGCTTAACCAAATCATAAGCTTAACCTAAATTAGAAAATTTCAGATCTTTAGACTATTTAAGTCCTAAATCTCTCCCTTTTGCAGTGAATTTTGCATAACATAATAAATAACCAAACTAAAGAGGAAAGGTGACAAAATTTCCCCTTGTTGAATACCAGAAGCAATGCTAAACTAATTGGTACAAGCCTTCCCAACTCTCACACAAAACTCATTGTTATTATAGAGAGCTTTCATTATGTTAAATAACTTTTCTGGTGTGCCATAAGATTTACAATAAACCACATATTATGAAGGTCAACAATAATTTTGAAAGAGCCTTTTTGTCAAAAGCCTTTTTTGAAATCTACAAAGATAAGTAACCACAGGTTTCTGAAACTCTAAACATTTCTCAAAAATCTGCCAAAGTAAAAAAATCTTATCTACACATCCCCTACCACTTTTGAATCCACACTGCTCATCATTCAATTGTCCATCAACCAAATTCTTAATATTGTTAAGCACAATCATGCAAAGAAATTTACCTGGAGCAGAAAGTAGGCTGATACCCCTATAATTATCACAAGAACTAAAATAACCATTTTTAAAAACAGAGATAATAATAGTTCTAATAAAATCCTTAGAAAACTATCGTAAAAAATTCAAAATTTCAGTCAGTCATGGGGTAATAGAAACATTCCCAGCTCTAAGCATTAAGCATTTCAGTATTAATTTCATCTACCCCTGGGGATTTATGTAGTTTAAGCCTTCCAGGGTCACTGTTGAACATAGATGCTGACGGAATTTTCAAAGACATCAAAAGGCATTTTTTGTACAACACATGAAACTTTGTTTTTTAAAAAATAAAAAGAACTTATTTAAAATTTTTAATATATATATACTCTGAAAATGTATATTTTAGAGGTGTTAAAATATTGCATTTTTAGTTTATAATGAAATCTATCCAAAGTCACATAAAATATCCTTAGAACACTTCTAGTTGCCATTTAGATAGTTCAAATCATGGCATTCCGCACTTACTCTTCTTATTGAAACAAAGCTTTCCCGCTGCTAAATTTGCAGTTTAGATTATGTTTGAATTGTTGCCAATCATATTTTCCTTAAAAGTTTGAAAAACTTCCAAAAATAAACCATAATTTTTTTTGCAGAGAAATTTGTAAGTGTTTACCAATCATGTACTTTTACTCTTAGTTTTTATTTTACCATCTTTTCTTATTTTAAATTTATTTTAACATTCCTATACTTTATCACTTACTGAATATATTACAATGTAGAAAAATCGATATTTTTTGTGTAATCTTCACTGTCAAAGTATCTGGCAGGCACTTCAAAGTGGTTTTAGTTACGGAATTATTCTTGCTAGCTGCACATAGGATAATCGTTGAGTGTTTTTATATTTTGAAAGTTTATCTTTGACATTTTTATTTGTGATATGTAAATATTAATTGTTAAATTTTATATCTATTATCTGTATATATTTTTTAAAAACGAAAATGGCTGTATCATCATCGAAAATCATCAGTGAAGAACTGAGAAAAGTACATCCTGACAATCGAGATTTTTTTTTTTGCAATATTTTGAGGCATCAGAATCTGAGTTTGAAGGCATTCTCCATGCTGAATCCCCAAAATTCAACACCTTAGGAAAAAATTCGCAGTGTTTAGTAGTAAAAAAAAGCAGTCAAGAAGCGTTCCTCAATTTCATAAATACGATAGAAAATCCCATTAATATGTGAGCAATCAAAGTCACTTTGTATAATGCTGGCCCCTGTTTTAAATTATACAACACTAAAAGGAATCACTAAAAGAAATAAAAAACATGTTTCAGGTCAATATTATAGTATTTGGGAAGAAATTTCCTTTCAATTAATATATAATTCAACTGCTTTTATTCTTCAGATTTTCCAGAATTAATCCTTAATTGCATATTCTGATCTATGTTTTCTCTTTATCACTGTAAAAAAAGTCATTAAAATTAGTATGCTTTAAAATATGCTTAAATTTTTTATTTTAATAAAATTCGTAATTAAATTCTGGTTAATTTGGTATATAACATAACATATTTCAGTTGATTAGTTATTTTTTTTTGAAATTCAGAAGGTGACTAGTTGATATGACTCTTCACAGTTGGCAAAAGCCTGGACTTTTCTCAAAGTAAGGTATGAGAAAAAAAATTATGAAATTGGAGTAATTTTCTTATTTCAAGTGAATTTTTTTTTTCTTCTTTATAAATAAATAACCTTTCTATTCATGTGCATTACAATCATTTCTATCTACTAGTTTTTTTTAAATAAATTTTTATTTGCTTTGCCAGATGCATTTTTTTACTACATGACTCTAAAAAAATCTATTAAAATAAAACTAGTTTTTATTTTGTAAAATATTTTATATTCAGAAAATCCAGAATTAAATGCTGATTAATTTGGCATATCACATGCCATAATTCCTTTCATTAGTTTTATGATAAAAAAGTCCTAAAGTTATTTTATTTTGGCTTATCATAGTGAAGAAATTGCTGGACCTTTGGATTTAAATCAATTTTTCAGGTGGGACCCTGGAAGGGTTGCTTTTAGAAATAGCCAAAATTACTTCAGAATGATAAAGGGCCAACATTAAAGCAAGTTATGCATCTATCATCATTAGAAACGATGGAAGTAGAACTAACCACATTGTTTAGACATCTCTGAAATGCTCAGCCCACCTAGCCATGGCAGAATCCTCACCTTCAATAACCTTACCTTGTTTATCCTTCAATCCTTGTATATCTGTCCGTTTTTTTCCCACACAAACATTAACCATCTGGTACAGCTCTTTGCTGTTATGCTGTCTAGCTGTTTCCTCAACTTTGCCAGCCAAGCCATCAAGCCAAATGTTCTTATCAGCTGCTAACTGATCCTTTACATGTTTATTAAGCTCTTTGTAATATTTTCTGTTAGGACTAGTAGGGTATTAAGAACATTCCTGCAATTAGGGAATATATATTACTATTACACTGTAAATCTTTTTGCAATTGTTGCTGTCCGTGCAAATGAAAGTTGTACTGTTCAGTTTCCACCGGATCAGTTAATAACATAAGATAACTAATATTTATAGAATTGTTATGCAGAGTGATACTTATGTTTTGGGCAATCCGCTTATTCTGTCCACGCTACCAGCAGTTGTTTAGTGGTGTCTGGTCGTTTGCTGATTGCTTTTCGCATAGGGAGTCACTTTTTACTCTGCAGACTAATTCCATGAACTATGGTGTCAATGCGTTTCAAAGCTGTAGCTTCATTTTCAAGACACTACTCTCGTCCCACTTAAGAGTAGTGTTAACATAATCAAGTTTCAGTTCAAAAACCAAAAGACAAATAACACTGTCACGAGTATCTAAAGTCAGCTGTAGCATTAACATAGCCAACATAGCCTTTTAGCAAATATGACTAATAATTATGGATTTATAGGTGAAAGAGGCATCAGGTTCAAAATCCACTTATATTAAAGGTAAGGATTTAATTTTTGTTAACACAGTATGGAGTGTCAAGAGTAAAATCCTTACTTGAAATTTGGGACCAAGCATTCAAGTATTTAGGAAGTTATGAACAGTTCAGACGTGTGAAATTTAAAGTTGAAATATGAATTGTTCCAAAACAGTTAATGTTTCATCTTTTAAGAGCAAAAATGGAATCTTTCTTTTGATACATCACCAATTCGCTAATCTTCATAAACATGACTTATTTGTTAGGTCACTATGCATTGCTTTACCTTATTGCATGTAATGTCTATTAATAAGAATTCATTATGCTTGCTTATTATATAGTAATCCATATCTTTTGGGGATAGGGGAAATTAATTTTATGGGGTCCAAACCTAAGTTGTGATGAAAGGAAACTGTATACCAAATTTGATGGTCCTAGCTCTTAAAGAAGATGACCATTACCATAGGAGGAGTTCTTGAACAAGCTGACACAGACAAATCCTCTAAAATATATAATATATGTATTACATACAGGGTAAATAAAAAATAAATACCCCCTCAAGCAGCTGCTTGCCACAGAGGTCTGACAGTAGCCTGTCAGTTTATATGCCAAAGTAGAAGACCTGAGTGGATGGCAGGATCTCAGCAGACAAACGACACATACATCCATGCCTTATCCTGGGCTCGAACCCAGATCCCTTAGATCAATAGTCAAGTGCGCTAACCACTCGGCCATGGGGACGGCTACATACAGGGTATCAAAAAATAATTGTGGCGTTTCTTGAACCAATATGTAGGAAAACAATATACATATTCAAGGAAGTAATATTTTAATTGAAAGTGTACTTCAAATAGTTTTGAACTTAATTAGTGAATGTCTACATATGCATTGTTTGTAACCATGCATATTTCCAATCAGTATTCCACTCTTGCCATACACACTCCAGAATATCTCTTGTTACTTGCTCAGTTGCTTCTCCTATTCTGGTTTTTAAATGATTCAGGTGATGAATTTTATCCACATAAACATAATTCTTTGCAAAACTCCACAATTAAAAATAAAGGGGTGTCAAATCAGGTCTCCTTGGTGGCCATAGAATTGGGCTGCCCCTGTCAATCCATCTCTCATTTGTCACTCTGCAGAGTTCTTATCAGCTGCTAATTGATCCTTTACATGTTTATTAAGCTCTTTTTAACATTAAAAACCCCACTTTCATTTGTTAGACACTCTATATATGAAATATATAGTGTCAGCAAAACTCCAAAACCCCACTTTCATTTGTTAGACACTCTATATATGAAAATCCTTAGCATCTGTCTTAAAATGATATAAATTTTTCTGCTGTGAGCTAGAAAAAAATATGGTAAAGCAATAGAGAGAAAATTTCACAGTCACTCATATTCTATGTATTATGATAAATGAATGAATAGAAATATGAAGGCATGAAGCTGTGTGGATGAACAATATGGATAATAATATGTAAAAAGGAAACATTTTAGAAGAGACAAGGTGGGGGTGGTTTAGTCGGTAGCATGCCAGGCTTGTAATCTGCAGTTCCCACGTTCAAGTCCCAGCAGGGTCAGTGTTGAAATTTATCTCTGCAAAATTCCTCGCTCTACCCATGGTCAATAGGAGACACCGATGGACTGAAAAGGCCACTGTCCATTGGATGGGATGCTAAGCCATGGCCCTGTGTGTGGGAGAGCCATACCCCATGCACGTAAAGAACATGCTGGATGGCCTTGATGGGAGGTTACCATCTTTTTCCCAAGAGCTGTCCAGTGGGTCCCCTCCCCTAACCTTCTCTGAGCCTTCGGGGTCCTTGTAACCTGGCCATTTAGCCCATGGTGTGCAAAAAAGTGCTGTTCAGAGGTAAAAGAACTTAACCCTATCCTTTGGAAGAGACACACTGTAACCCTTCCAGTCTCTAGGTTGTATATATACATTGACAGAATCCAAAATGAGAGGCCGAGGATATATGCATCTATTTTTAGTACAAAAAAAAAAACTTAAAAAAAATTGTCATTTTAAAAATTTCTGATATATATATATATATCTTATAAAAAATATATAATTCAAGCTTGAAAAGTAATATTTATTGTTTTTTCATTTGATGCATATTTTATTAAACTACAATATAAATAATTTGTTAAAGCCATCAGATTGCCATTTCTTAGAAGTGCTAAATGGTATTGCCGATTGGTTTGTTAATGTTACTCTTTGCTGAAGTAACCCCCTGATTTAAAGCTCACAAGTTTGATTTCAACTATTATCAACAAATTTTTCCTTAAGTTTCAAAATCTCCTAAAAATTAAAAAAAAAAACTACAATTTTTGAAAATGGAAGATTTTGGAAGTAATTATGAAGTACTTACCTTTGTTTGTTTTTTTCTGTTTTACACCCTTTTCTAACTTAAATTTACTTTAATATTCCTAGAATTATTTTTATCATTTATATCACTTATCCCACCATCTATGTGTCTTTCCCAATTTTCCGATCAAAACTATAACTAAAAACAGCCTTTCAGTTGCAGCTAGGTCACAGCTCATTCCACATGGCTCACTGAGGATGCAGGTGGCTTAACACATGTGATTTCAGTTCCATGTGTTATAAGTGGCTCCATAATAGATTGTTTACAGTGTTGTTCCAGTATAACAGATACCCTTTGTAAAGTTAGTATTTCCTTTTTTATATTTAAACTTTAGTTTTCATTTTAGTAGATTTATTTTCTATTAGTCGATTGATCTGTTGAACAATTTTTCAGAGTCATGCTGTATCGGATGGCTGACTTACAACTTTTTGCTATGGATATTTTATTTAACATTGCATTAGGTTATATATTAATTTTTCTTTTATTATTACTTCATTTTTCAGTAAACAAATTTGATCTTGTATCATTTCTTGAAATTCCTGAAAATGAATGAGATCTTTGATCCAGAAGCAAAAAGGATTCCCTTGGCATGGAAATCAGTCCTTCTATGGGAGGGCAATTTTGACACCCCCCACCCCAACCCCATCGGAAAAGTTTCCTTAAAGAAAAAAGAAAGATTCATTTTTATATTCAATGGTTTTACCTCCCCCCCACAACAAAGCTTCCTTGAAAAAAAAAAGTTTTTCAGTTTATATTCAACAGTTTTAAAAGATTTTACCCCGTCCCCTTCCCCTCAGTAACTTGACTATGCCACTTTGATGATATAGATATTTTTTTTGCTTTGGTGCACTAACTTTTTAGCACTTAGCCAAGATCCCAAAAATTACAACACCCAAAGAAGAAAAAGCAGCATAGAAGTGTTTCCCCATTTCATAAACAGGATAGAAAATCCCATTAATGTCAGCAATCCAAGTTATCTTGTGTAATGTTGTCCTGTGCTTTAAAATATAACCACACTGAAAAGAATCATTAAAAGAAATCCTTTACTGGCATAGTGATTAAAGAGCTAGCAACTGCTTCAGCAGGGCAAACTTTCTGTATTGTGTTAGCTCTAACTGAGGCAGTGGTCAGCAGTGACTTTGGTATTAGTGGGGCATGTCCTTGTATGAGAAGGCCTGTAAAAGCTAGGAGTAGCTTCTAGGATTCTTCTCTGTCCCTATATGTTGCAAATAAAAAAAAAGAAATAAAAATTATGTGCAGGTAAATATAATATTGTTGAGGAAGAAATTTTCTTTTGATTAATATATAATTTAACTGTTTTTATTCATCACGTTTTCAAAAATTAAGCTTTAATTGACTAGTCCAATCTATATATTCACTATATTACTGTGAAAAAGTCTTATTAAAATTCATATGCTTGTAAATTTGTTTAAATTTTTCATTTTCATAAAATTTGGAGTTAAACACTGTTTAATTTGATATATAACATGACTTATTTCTCTTGATTGGTTATTTAAAAAAAATTCTAAAATTAATTTGTTTATCTGACATAGCACAATTGGGGAATTGCCTGTACCTTCCTCAAAGTATGATACTGATAAAAAAAATTACAAAAAATTACAAAAATGGGAGAAATATTTACTTGAAACAAGAATTTTTTTGTTATTCAGAAATAAATAGCCTTCCTATTCATATGCATTATAATAATTTCTATCTATTAGTATTTTTAAATAAATTTTTATTTGCATTGCCAGATGCATTTTTTACATGTCTAAAAAAAAAACTCCATTAAAATGAAACATTTTTTTTTTGTAAAATATTTTATTTAAAAAATGCAGAATTAAATGCTGATTAATTTGGCATATAACATGTCATAATTCCTTTCATTAGTTATTTGGCAAAAAAAAAGTTCTAAAGTTAAATTTTCTTTTTGGCTGAGTATAGGGAGAAAATAGCTTGGCCTCTGGATGTAAACCAGTTTTTCAGGCTAGACACTGGAAGGGTTAATGTAATATAAACAACTCAAGTTTTCTCCTTATCCATACTGTACTCCTCTGTTCCTATGCAGACAGAAATAAGAATCCAATATGTGTGGAGGGGGTGGGTGTGGAATATTAAATTTTATTTTTAAATAACTGTTGTTGAGGTGGAGGGTGGTGATAACACACATGTATCTAATGAAATTTAATGTGTTATTATAACTACATAATGTGTCCTAATAAAAACCATTATTTTCATGCATTTTCTAGTATAAAGTTAGTTATACAAAATAAATTGGTGAATTTTTATCTTTTGATTTCATTAAGAAAATATAGTTCAAATTATTTAATTTTGTATTATGTGATTTGTGTAAAAGGCAGAACAAAGCAAATTAGTGACAATAAATATTCCACTGTAGCAGTAATGAATAGAAATGTTGCAGTTAAAAGTGTGTGGAATGACCCACTTTTGAAATGATAGTTATTAAAGTAATGTTATGAAAATGTTTGTTTTTGTATAGTAACAAATATGTAATGTAAAAAGTTTTCTAAATATACAGCATTTTAAATAGTCTATAATTTTAGTATGCTCTAGGGAAAGGGAGATAGAATAGCATCTACCAAAAGAATATTATACATTCCTCCAAAAAAAGATTTGCCCCACACAGAAGGGATGCGTATAATGCATGATGCAAAGCGACGTGCTAAAAGGTAGAGTAAATAAGAAATGATCATATTTGCAGCCTGTTTAGTGAAGTGGATATATGGATATTAAGATATAACATCAGTGTGACATATGGACACCTTTCACAGCAATGCAAGCACTAATATAGTTAGGAAGTGAGTCAAAAAAGTTTTCTAATAATGTCATGATCTATGGTTCTCCAGATTTGCTGCACTTGCACCTCAAGATCTATGAGGTTATGCCTGGTCAGTTCTGTTCTCAGATGTCATTTCATGGCATCCCAGATGTGCTCAATCAGTGATAGATCTGGAAAATGGGCTGGCAATGGTAGCATGGGAATGGCTTGCAGACACTGTTGAGCAACACGTACAGTATGTGGTATGACATTATCATTTTGGAATGTGATGTTTGGCAGGAGTGGTAAGACCACAGGATGGAGAATGGTATCCACATACTGCTGGTAGTTAAATATTACCCTTGATGACTATGAGAGATGACTGATTCTCATAAGAGATGGCCCCCACACCAGGATCCCAGCAGTGGGCACTGTATTGCACTTAATGTCTAGACTAGTTTTGTGATAATGCACTATTAAAGCTGTATGACAGTTAAAGGTATACACCTGCATTAGTTAGATACAAGGTTAAAAATACCTTTTAGACACTGTTTTGGAATATTGCCAAAATCCAGTTCTTCAGAGCAGAGTTGTTCCCAGATGTGAAGTTGTAGGTTCCTTATATTCAGTTTCTTTTCCAAGGTTTATCACAGCGCTTTATAGCTCTTTAATTCGCATGTATTAAGTTCACTGTTTCACAGATTGTCCAATTGCATGATTTGCTGTGAACTCCAACAGTGAACGTTAATATAAAACATATTAATAATAAATTAAAAAAAATAAGTCGTTGGATATTTCATAGCAAACGGAAGTGCCAATCACGCAACCCAAATCATCACATCCCAAATATACTGCAATTCATTGTGTAGACCATCCTGTCCACATAGGCTTATGATGCGACCTTGCTCAAACTTGCTGAGTTGATTAAACATTCATCTGTGATGTAGAAATGACATTACCATTTGATGGTAACCAAATTTCACAGGCCAGGTTCAGTTTCTTTATCTACACTATTCACTTTTCCCCAATTGCAACCTTTCCTACAACTAACTCAATTTGTATCATCCACCACATTTTAAATGTAGCCAGGTCTGTGATTTTCCTTTCATTTGCACATATTACTGTCTCGCATTTCCCTACTAATTTGCATAATTGTAACTCCTTTAGAGTGGGGCAACTTTTTTATGTGGAGTATATATATATAAACCTTCTTTAATTCTATTAGAAAATAATAAGCAAATTGAAAGAATGTTTTGTGTTCATTTACTCTCCTTAAAACTGGAAATACTTCTCAAGCTCTTCACTTGCAGCTTATTTTATCAATCATCCAGTGTGTACTGAAGGTGAGAAGCATTAATCCATTCTTTGTATTACTCCAGCAAAAATCAACTCGCCAAGTTTCTGTTTCCCCCATGACCTTGTGATGGTCCACCCATTCAGTTTTAATTTTCCTTAACCAGTTTTGCTTTATTTACATTATATTCATCATTTTGGGGATTATTTTAAGTTGGCCATAATTTTTTCGCATCCCGACCACTAACGGAGTTGCACATGTGCAACTCCGACTTTTGATTGGCAGCCGCTAATGCATGCGTAAGGACATACCCCCTCTTGCATCATAGCTAGTGCATGATCATAAGTTTATGCAGATGTTTTTCCCACGTCTGTTTCACGCCGCATGTATACTAAGTGACGTTAATATGTATGTGAAGTGATGTATACTAAGTGAATACGACATGATGTATACTAAGTGAAGTCAGTAAATAGTCGGAGATAGATAGTAATGAGAAAATGTCAGTAAGAGGAAGTTGTTTTTTTTAGTTGCATTTAGAGATGGAGCTTTTAGATGCTCAGACTTTTGTATTCATCAGTATATTTGGTGAGTCTTGCATTTTTTTTGTAAATAAAATTTGTTATATGAAATATTTTGGCTTCATTATTTTTTCTCATGAGCAGCAATAATCGATTTTTTATTATTTAACTTTAATAATTTGGCAATCTTCATTTCTTACTCAAGAAGTAATGCCCATATACTTAGTGAACCTTCATTTAACTTTATTTGGCAAGTTAATATTGCCTGGCACCTGTTACTATTCAGAAAGTTTAGTTAAATTTGGATCAGTCAAAAAAGTCCAAAGAGAAGTAGTTTAACTATCTTTTGGAGCATTACAACCTGATCTAAACATGTCCCAACCAGTATGAAAAGGTTAATGCATCTTTTCAACTGAACACAAGGTTTAAACTTTTCCCACCATTTATAAGTAAAAATTTTACATTACATATGTATTACTAGACAGAAAAATAAGGGGTATAAAGGTTTTATGTGAAATAACTTGTATATCAAAAGTGAAAATAATAACTCTATATCATCAAGTATGACTTATTATTTACTCCTTTGTATTGTTTTCTATTTTTTTCCTACCCTGCTTTTCCTTCTATTTAAAAATTAACAATACTCACAGCTATAGGTTGTAAAAATTAATATTACACAATTTTAGCTGTATTTACATTTAAGAAATAAAATTCTTGAGGAGAGCTTTAGTTGCTCATTTAGAGAAATAAACAATCTGTTTATTACTTCTGTTATTTCTCCACTACCTCATACATATATCTTTTCCTAGCAAAGGCTGTCAAGAGTAAGAAAGAAATAATTACCAGTCTGTTGAGCTTTAATACCTTGCTGGTGCAGACTACAGCTGATCACTAGGGTTGCATGTCACTTTTTCCTCTGATCCAGTGTACTCATTGTTGAGTTGATGATGATAGTATGTGTCATCACAGATCCACTCTGTGATGTGCACAAAGCTGCTCAAAGCCCAGAGACCAGCTTTATTGCATATCACCAGAGCTTATAGAAATGCATCTATGGATGTGCTCTTGGTGATCATGGGGATTTCACCTCTGTATTTTGACAGTATGTGAAGAAGCGACCATTTTTTGAGTCCTGCAGGCACGGGAGAAGGAACATTCCTTGGGGTTCAGTGTGACCCTGAGAACTATGAAACTGAGACCTCAAAGTGGGATATACATTTAGAAATAACTTAAGGTCCTTTTAATTGGGATACATACTTCACTAAGAGACTGCGTGTACCATGGTCTATAGAGTTACCTTCAGTAGAGGAGTGGAAGTCTATATTGACTGTTCCAAGAACAAGGATCCTTGATTGTAGACAGTGTGTGGGCCTTGCCTATACTGTCTACAATCAAGGAGCCAAAGTGTATGATTTCAAGAGGAAGGTATCTACTAATGGCTCAGCCTTCGAAGCAGAGCTGCTTACCATCAGAGAGACTCTCAAGTGGGCCCTCAAATGATGGCAGTCAGTTTAAAGACATTAAGCTGTGTGCTGAAAGCCGAACAGCTCTGCAAGCTCTTGATGATGCCAACAACTAGCATCAAACAGGTAAATGAGATCAAGCAGCTCTTAGGTAATAATAACAGACCCAGTATTGCTCTCTCCTAGATCAAGATGCACGTAGATCTTGAAGGAAACAAGCAGGCAGACTAACTGGCCCACTCAGCAGATACTGACACCCAGCCTAAAATTGTGGTTAAGATTTCAAGAAATACTTTAAATCTTACATTAGTCAAGCAGGTGACTAAAGATTGGCAGAGGCTCTGGGACATGACTGAGAATGGTCTTCAAACAAAGATATTCATACAAACAGTCGGTTCAACATTAGTGTCCTCTGACCATTACTTTACGCAGGTACTGACAGGACTTGGGAACTTCCCAGCATATCTGGAGTGTTTCAAAATCTTCACCCACAACTACTGTGACTGGGACTCCAGATGCAGATATCGGACACTACATCCTCCAGTGCCCGCTAATATGAGGGTTCGCTAATGAACTCAGAAGGGCCCAGGCAGGTGAACCACAATATTCATTTAAAATTTCCAAGTCAGGGCAAACCTGAGGGATTTTGGGTAACTCATCTGCCAGCTCCGGGACTTCCTACTTAGAGACCAAAGCTGCTTTTGCTCTTCTACTTATCTTCCATATTCTTCTAGCTGGGCTGCTCTCCCCATCCCCTTTAACACCACCCATTTTCGCTCCAGTCCCTACTGTACAAGCACTATTTGAAGTAGAAGTCAATGGTTGTCTCTGAGACAACCTCTTTACTTCTACTTCAAGGCTCTCACCACTCATGTAGTGTTCTCAAAACAGAGCACGACACTTTCCCCAGGTGGGGGGGGGGGTCCTTCGGGACCCACCTCCCACCCCATAACTGAGGACTTGTGGTTGCCATTCCTGGTGTAATTAAAAAATGTTGACATCATCGGGTTTTTGTGGAACATCCATTGCCAATAAGCACTGACTTCTTCTGGTAATCCCATTTTCATTATGTTGTGCTCTTGGATGGTTACACACAGTGAGCAAGTTGACATTAGCAAGCACATCCTCAAGAATCTCAAAAACTAACGAACATTATCTACAGAACTAAAAATTTTAAAACTTTTATAAACTTATACATTAAAAACACAACAGTTCCTCCCACAACATATTAAGTTTTCCCACTACTCCCATCTGTTGGTTTTATCAGGCTTATATAGGAGATCTTGTTCAGAGCTTATATAGGAGTCTCCCTGTGATGTTATCAGCTGCTCGCTCAGCAGGTGTGTGTGTATGTGTCTGCTCATGCAGCAGGAGATTCCATGCTGCTGGAAGGGGTGGATTCTCTGTGTTGCAGAATGTGTCTTTGTAAATTAATCATAATGGTTCTGCATATCGAAGTTGAAATTTGGTTTCTGGTGCTATTATAGATTTATGTATTAAATTATTTATTTCCAATTTATTATCTCTTGCAATTTGTGCTGCTTATTAGGCTTTTTATTTTTAATATCTTGGTGTTCGTACATATGATACATTTTCCCTATATATGTATTTTTACCATTTTATACATTTTGAGAGATGGTGATTTCTATATTATATACTCCTCCTGTTGAGGGTAACTTAACGCGATCATTTATTACAAGCTTGTTGTAATAAATGATTGCGATAGGATATATACTATTGCTGATGATAACTATCATTGATGATAACTATGTTAGATATAAATTATCACTGATGATATTATCGTTGATGACAACTATGGAGGAGTATATAATTCCCTCAACAGGAGGAGTATATAATATGGAAATCCCCGATTTTCCTAATATATTAAATGGGAAAAATACATATATAGGGAAAACGTATCGTACGCTTAAACAATATATGCATGAACACCAACAACATATTAAAAATATAAAGTCCAATACAGCTTTAGCATAAATTGTAATGGACAATAAACTGGAAATAAATAATTTAATACATAAACCTATAATAGCACCACAAACCAAATTTCAACTTCAATATGCAGAATCCATTATGATTAATTTACATAGGCATATGCTCTGCAACATAAAGATTTCATCCCTTCCAGTGGCACAAAATCTTTATGCTCTGCAACATAGAGATTTCACCCCTTCCAGTGGCACGAAATCTCCTGCTGTGTGGGCAGACATATGCACCTGCTGTGCGAGCACCAATAATGTCATAGGGGAGACTCCTATATAAACTGGGGCGGGGATGGCTCAGTCGGTAGCGCGCCAGGCTCGTAATCTGTAGTTTCCAGGTTCGAGTCCCAGCTGGGTCAGCGTTGAGATTAATCTCCGCAAAATTCCCCGCCTTGCCCACGGTCAGTAAGGGACACGGTGGGCTTGGAAAGGCCGCCGTCCGTCGGATGGGACGTTAAGCCGTGGTCCCGTGTGCGGGAGAGCCATACCCTGTGCACGTTAAAGAACACGCTGGATGGCCTTGATGGGAGGCTACCATCTGTCTCCCAACAGCTGTTCCAGTGGATCCCCTCCCCCAACCTTCTCTGAGCCTTCGGGGTCCATGTGACCTGACCATTTAGCCCATGGTGTGCAAAAAAGTGCCACTCAGAGGTAAAACAATCCAACCCAACAACCTATATAAACTCTGGACATAAAGTTATATGGAGCCTGATGAAGCCACCAAATGGACGTAGTGGTGAAACATAATATGTCGTGGGAGGAACTGTTGTATTTTTAATGACTTTCAAAAGTTTTTAAAAGTTTTAAAAATTTCAGTTCTGTAGATTATGTTTGTTAGTTTTTGAGAAATCTTCAGAATGTACTTGCTAACGTCAACTTGCTCACTTTGTGTAATTGTCCAAGAGCACAACATCATGAAAATGGGACTACCAGCAGGAGTCAGTGCTTATTAGCAATAGATGCTACACAAAAAACCAATGACTTGGTTTTTTAATTACACCAAGACTGGTAATCACAGCTGTGATGATGCATACTGTAATCATCAATTCAACAACGATTACAGTGGAAAAAGGGACATGCAACCCTAGTGATCAGCTGTAGTCTGCACCAGCAAGGTATTAAAGCTCAACGGATTGGTAATTATTTCTTTCTTACTCTTGGCAGCCTTTGCTAGGAAAAGGTATATGTATGAGGTAGTGGAGAAATAGCTGAAGCAATAAGCAGATTGCACTATGTGGCAATTTAAGCTCTATTTCTCTAAATGAGCAACTTAAGCTCTCTTCAAGAATTTTAATTCTTAAATGTAAATACAGCTAAAATTGTGTAATATTAAATTTTTATTTCTTTCTATTGTTATAATATATAAAATACAATAATAATAAATAAAATAATATATGAAATGTTATAATATATAAAATATTAGTTTTGCAAATATTTGAATAAAAGTGAGAAAAAACAATAAAACTATCCTGCCTGACCAAATTATTATGAACACCTACCTATCATTTCATTGTATGTATTAACCCATTAACCTGTCAATAATGTACAGTTCCCAAATTGTAAAGTTTTTAATTCTCTGTGCATAGTTCTCATTGAAATATGTTTCGAAGTACTGTTAGTGGCTGTCTCTCTCAACCGATGAACTGTAACAGTTCTGTTTTGTTAAATATTGAATAAACTCGACTTTTTTGGTATACACTAAGTAATTACCACTTTTAAGTCAATTCAAATTTTTTTGGTGTTTTATTTGTTAATAAAAAATGGTGTTAATAAAATTTCCTCTAAAAATTTGAATCTGTTTTGTTATATAGTTCATGCCAGCAACTGCCTGTCTCTGTCTGTCACAGCCTTATTCATTCTTCATTTGGCATGATTGACAGACATTTTTTGAGACCTTTACCATTCTCTCTACACTTGGGATATTGTTCTTATGATTTTCCACTAAGTTCCATCAGCTGCATTACAGATGCTCTTGCTCATTGGGCACCAATGCTGAGCTCATTTTGAAATGATTCAGATCAGCCATTTTACCCATGTCATACTTTGCTTCCCACCCTGCCTTTATGGATTTTTAAAGACTTTATAGTAACAGAATTCTTACATCAGTAAAATGTTTTGCATACATTGGCATGTTTCATGGTACTTCATACATAATGCAGTGCTCATAATAACTTCACCATGCAGTTTAGTCAGTGTGTGTGTCATCAGCATTTTTATTGTTAAAAACACTATAAATAAAAAAAACATGTAGAAGAGGTTCTGTTAAATTTTTTTTTCAGTTGAAATATACTTTATCTTATTTAAAATGTTTCTTTTAGAACAGAGATAAAGTCAAAAGCAATGCTGTTGTGACTTGTGAGAGGCTTGGGAAATACAGAATGCCTTTTGCCTGGACTGCTATCTATCTCATGAATATAATCAATGGTGTTAATAGCATGGAAAGAGACTCAGGAAGTGACAGAGATAGCACAGGGTCAAATAGCTTGGGTTTGTTGATTTTAATTATTGATATTTATAAGTACCTGAATTATTAAATTTCAAATTACATATTAAATATAATTTATTTCTAGATCAAATTCCAACAATGATATAAACACCTAGGCAAATATTAACAGTAGGGGTGACATTCATTAAAATACAACTCAGTTGAGTGCAACAAGAAGACATAACACTGAAAAGGGCTTACTGGATATGCAAGGTAGTAAGCTATTATTCTTGTTGAGCTGTAAGACTGAAACATTTATAAAATGCTATGCTACATAGAAGACATAAATCTAGAAGCTATTCCTATCTTATACAGTTCTCTCATACAAAATCAATGCTCAAATAAGACAGAAGTGTAGGTTCTCTGACCATTATTTCAGTTGGAACTAAAACACATCACATAAGGGTATGCCTGTTGAATAGTAGCTAACCCCTAACTACTATGCCAATTAAAGTCAATAGTAGTTTGAAGATCATCAATATCATGCAGTGCATCTCAGATGATGTAAACTATTGGGCACACTGAGTACATTGACTTCTGTACCAAAAATTAAAGTTGCAGAACAAAAATATTATTAAAGCAAGTTAGACTTTTCAGTTAAGAGTGTAGTTGTTCCAAGGTTCTTATTATTTATTATCAGTTCCTCAATTCTAAATCCAATAACTTTTCAGTAATCTAATAATTTCTGTCTTTTGTCAAAGTAAATGACTTTTGACAAGAAAAGCTTTTCAAGTTCCAGGAAATTACTCAGACACTAAAATATAAATCAAATAATTTTAATATAATCAATTAATTTTTCTTATTTGTGAATTTATTTATATGAAAAGTCTATAATAAAATATAAAAATAATATAAAAAGTCTAATTATAGTTTTTATGTGAGCTGCAGTCAAACTTGCTTATAACAAATTTGAATGAACGGGTGAAAAACTTAGCTATGTCCATATATTAGTTATAAGAAATATTGAGAGAAATGTTATCTAGTAAAAGATACATGCTACATATTTAAACACAAATAATAAAGATTAAAATGTAACAGAAGCAAAATTGCTTATATTGTGGTTAGCACACTTGGCGACTGATCAAAGGGGACCTGAGTTTGAGCATCAGGTAAGCCATGAACATTTGTGTTGTTTATCTGCTGAGGTTCTACAATCCTCACAGATCTTCTACTGTGGCATATAAATTGACAGGTGCCTGTCAGACCTTTGCAGCAAGCAGCTGCTTGAAGGTATTAAATACTTGAAATACAAATAAAGATTATTTTTCTTATTTTTTAATAAGTCATGCATCTAATGAACACTGTAATATATGAAGCCAATATAATAGTTTTTCTTGAAGCATCACCTCATGATTTTGCTGGTTCAGGCAATCTTTGTTCTTTAGTTCTTAAAATTGTAGATAACTTGCTACTTCTGTTCTCTTGGCAGTTGGATGGAGAATTCCATACTCCTAGACAACATCATCTTTCTTTTGACATTTTTCACATTTTTGTATGATTTCTCTTTTCTGTGTGGGGTGGCTCAGTCAGTAGTGCACCAGGTTCATAATCTGCAGTGCCCAGGTTTGAGTGCCACCTGGCCCAGCATTCAGATTTATCTTCGTAATGCTCCCCACCCTATCCTCAATGAACAGAAGGACACCAATTGGCTTGGAAAGGTCACCAGCCATTGGATGGAACATTAAGCCATGGCCCTGTGTGCGGGAGAGCCATACCCTGTGCATGTTAAAGAACATGCTGAATGGCCTCGATAGGAGGCTACCATCTCTCTCCTAAAGCTATCCAGTGGTTCCCCTTCCCCAACTTTCTATTAACCCTCGGGATCATTATTACCTGGCCATTTAATCCATTGTGTGCAAAAAAAAAAGTGCTGCTCAGAGGTAAATCAACCCAAAATCCTTTCTGTGAGAAGTAAAATTTTTCCTTTTTGGGAGACATATTAATACAAAACTACATAGCAGCCCAACATCAGATCATTCACTTGGTGAAGAAAGAAAAACAATGCTTTGCTTAATATATTATTATTTTAATATTTGCCCAGTACCCGCCTTTATATATTTGCCCAGTATTCACATAAGAAATGCATAATTCATTGTTTTCCTATCCTGTCACCTCCACATGAAATTTCTCAGCAGGTTTGTCTCTTACCCTCTGGTTGTTCACTGATCATCTAGGAATGCACCTGGTTGAATGGCAATGATTGGACTCACAGATTTCATTATTTAATTAAATCTGGTTGACCCTAGATTCACTTAGTGATTCCTTTTTAATCCAGTGCCGGGGTGTTATGTATGCTTACTGATCTTTCACAGATCAGTAAGCATTCTTATGTTTTCTGGCATCTAGGGGTTCTGAAAATTCAGAATCCCCAGATGCTAGGCACCTTGAAAAGTGTTTTACTGTAAAAGATTTAACTTTCTCTTACAGGGACAAGGAAATTGGCCAATTTTGACTAATCTGTGTGCTTTGGTTAAAGAACCTTGAAGAACAAGAAAGGTTCATTATATCAGTATAGAATGGAAAAGGTATTTTAGATTCTATATCCTTTACATGGAGTTCGTATTTCAATTTTAAATTGCTTTAACCACTGTTAGCTCCATAGTGTGAAACCCTGCTTTGCAACTGTATATCATACCTTTTGTATGCAGACTTCAATGGTTCTGGCACCAGGTTACTTCTACTAAGGCTTCCTCCATTGATATTCCTCCATGATATCTTTAACATAACCCCATAGAAAGTAGTCGAGGGGGTCTCATCTGGTGAACGAGGTGGCCAGGAAATTGGGCCATCCCTTCCAATCCACCGGTCTGGAAATGTTTGATTTAGGAACCCATGGACTTGCAGTCCCCAATGTGGTGGTGTACCATCTTGCTGGAAAATGATGGTTGGTTGAAGGTCATCTAGTTGTGGTGCCACATATTCAGTCAAAAGGTCAAAGTAAACATTTGCAGTAATTGATGCCTTGTTGAAGAAAAATGGACCAAGGATTCGATTGCACATGATCTCACACCACACATTAACCTTTGGATATCTCGGTGAAGTTCACTAGTCACATGGGGGTGTTCTGATCCCCAGATTCTCACATTATGTGTGTTCAGTTTCCCTGAGACATGAAAGGTTGTTTCATCACTAAAACAAACTCGGGTGAGGAACGTTTCATCCTCAGAAATTCGTTCCAGCATGTTAACTGCAAACTCTTTTCGTCTTGGTTTATCATTTGGCTCAAATGCCTGTAAGAGTTGCACTTTGTAAGCATACAATCGCAAGTTCTTGTGTAGGACTTTGTGCACTGTTGAACTTGGTAGCTCTAACTGTCTGGCAGCAGTATGGATGGACGTTGTGGGAGATCGACTAAAGGCTTGTCTTACACGATCGATGTTTTCCTCAGATGTTCTTGGTCGCCTACTCCTCCCTTTATCCAACACTGTCTCTGTCTCCATAAATTTCTTGTGCCATGCACGAATTGATGGATCTCTTCCATACTTAGTTCTGTAGTTTCGCTGAGTCTGCGTATCCAATTTCGGTTCAATAAACCATGATACACATTGTGCCTTCTCTTGAGGAGTAGTCATATTTTAGAGTTTCTTTAAATTCATTAACGTGGTACCTGAAATACACAAATGCAATGTGATTAAAAACTTTGATAACCACTTAGTACATAAAACAAATTTGATTAAGATATCTCATCAATTGCCTTTGTAATAAATTTTTTAAATTGTAAAGAGACTTTATGGACACCCTGTATAATAGATTTTGCATCAACACATCCAATGCAATGTAAAAAAATCTACAATCACCCCTTATTTTTAAGAGCATTTAAATATATTACTCAAAAAAAAAATGCATTGCAGAAAGAATAAAACTTCATTTATAAAATTGCTAGAGAAGTTGGTTACCCAGAAAATATTATTTAAAAAGTAGAAAAAACTTCAAAATACAAAAGTCAGCTAGACTCTCAAACTAATCTTAACCCCCACAAAGTAAAATCTAAATATGCACACAGTTTCCCTCTCATACCAGGAGTACCTAAGACATTAAGTAACATATTAAAACAATACGACAATAGATTACCTACTACCATAAATAAAAAGATCAATTGAAAGCATCAAGAAAATAGTAATAAGCAATCATGATAAACTTCTCCCAATTGGGGGAAGGAGTGTATAATGTTAACGTACCTGACCCCCCACAATAAATTGCAAGATAGAAATAAATATATTGGGAAAACATAATGTACATATGAGCAGTGTATGTCCATGCATTTAAATGACATTAAAATTCAAAAACCTAGCTTTAGCACAGACAATAATTGATAATAAACTTAAAATAAATAATATAACATATACACCCCTTATAGCACCACAAATGAAGTTCCAATTATGATATGCAGAAACCATTTTAATTAATTTACATAAGGAGTCACTCTGCAACAAGGAAATTCCACCTCTACCAGCGGCATGGAACCTCCTGTTGTGCGAATTGCTAATCATCACAGCTGCATGAGCAGCCATTAACGTAATTGGGATTACTCTTATACAAACTTAACACCACTGTCTTAGTAGATACCTGATGAATCCCCGAGATGGAGGGCGGCGAAACATTTCGCAGGAAGGATTTTAAAGTTGTGAAATTCTTTAATATCCAGTTGAGTTAATTATGTTAAAACATAGGTTCTTGAGATGGGTGCCATGATAATGTGTCAGTACATGACAGTGCCAGTGCTTAGTAGGAAATACAGGAAATATTGTGTGTCAGTACACGACAGTACCAGTGCCAGTAGCAAATACCATCTGACATCTATGTGCAACTACAGTCAGCAAAGTAGTGACATCAATATTGTCGAATATCAAGAAAACTGGGACTTGTAACTACAGCTGATGTCACATAAACATCTACATCCAGTCAACAACATGTGCACTGCAAAGTGGAAAAAGGGACTGATAAAACTCCACCTTTACAGCTGTTACCTGCGCTAGGCAAGAGAAGAACTCAAGGGACTGGTAAATCACTCTCTCATACTAAGCAACCTTTTAATGAGAAAAAGGCCTTTTTTTGCAAACACTATCTGAGCAAAAAGTATCTGACGTACGAAAATTGCACTGTAAAGTAATTTAACTATATACATTAATGAGCGATACTAGCCGATCTCAAGATTAATTTTTAATTGTACACACAACCAACAGTCATGTATTGCTAAATTTTTTATATTTTTATTATATTTTATGAATTTTTTTTATATTTTATTGTTCAATCCAAAATGCTTTTTTTTTTTGAATTTATCTCTAAAAATAAAAAAAAAAAAAAATCAATGTGTACAGATGGACAGACACAGGACAGAGTGATAAATTTCCTAATTTTTTTTCTGAAAAATGAGCCAAAGTAATGTAATTTTTTCACCTCAGTAAGATGCAACATTACAGTGCTGGTGCCCTTAGACAAGTGCCTATCGTATCTTAAAAGAAATCTAACCCTACACTGTATGTGGTTTTCAAAATATATATATAATTATAAAAGATGAAATAAAAGTAAAAATACTTTATAGGAAGAATATTTATATTTAATAAAATAAAATATAGAATATTTTATAGGAAGCATTTAATGGAACAGTAATTCAAGGAACAGCTAAAAGACTGCACATGACCCTTAATATAGCCAAAAGGGAATGACTACTCCCAAGGTAATTTGAGCAACAAGCTATGAAAATCACTATGTGAATATTAAAAATACTTCTGTAAACAAGATATGTCTTACTGTCAAATTTACCTTAAAGTAATAAACTTATAGAGTTTTACAACTTGCAAGCATATCTTGCAAGCACATCACTTATGGTAAAGTATTCTAAGATGCTAAGGTAATGGTACATTACAGGTAACAGAAGTTTGGCATAAATTCAGATATGGTACGTAATATGTAGAAACCTGATGGATAGTTCATCAATAATAAGGAACATGTTGCAGTAAATGTTCCCTATCAATTCTGATGGCAAGTTTCAGTGAAAGTAGTTGAAGATCAGGTTAACGATTTTCAGATACATCATTGCATATTACATATTTTCTTGTAAAAATAAATATAAGTTCAAATTGTCTGAAAGTACAAGTCACTGCACATTCATAATTATTCAGGGATGAGATGATTTAGTTCATCATCATCATCATCCTCAAGCAGCCATGGGCTAAGGAGGTCCAACCAGACCGTACAGTTTAATTCTCCAAGCATATCTGTCTTGAGCTACATCTGCTGCATCCAGCGACTGCACACCAATTCTAACAAGGTCCTGTTTGACATTGTCTGCCCACTGCATCCTAGGTCTCCCCTTCCTTCTGAGGCCCCTAGGCACACTGATCATAACCCTATTCGCCAATCTATAATTATCCATACGGGCAACGTGGCCAAACCAGCAGTCTCTCTCTGCACAATATGCTGCTTAAAGCAGGTTACAGACTCCTTTGCCTAACCTCAACATTAGTTACAAAGTTAAACCACCTAATGCCCAAGATACTATGTAAGCATCTGGAATCAAAAGCATCTAGTTTCCTGTTATCTTGTTTACAAAGTGTCCAAGTTTCACTACCATAACTAACCCTAGAAAGAACCAAACTATTATACAGTCTAATTTTAGTCTTTAGGTGTATACACCTATTTCTCCACACTCTCCATAGGTTCTTAAAAGTCCTGGCAGCAATCCCTATTCGTCTGTTAATCTCATGCCGCACATCACCATTATCTGTTACATAGCTCCCAAGATAATTAAACTGTGACACATGCTCAAGACTGCAACCATTCAGATTAACTGAATCACAGCCTGCCTGACCAATTTTCATCACTTTAGTTTTCTCTCTGTTTATAACCAAACCTACTCTACTACCAGTCTCATCAACAGCCCGAATGAAAGAGTTCATCTCATCAACATCATTTGCCAAAAGGGCTAAATCATCAGCATAATCTAAATCAGAAATTTTTGTATCTCCAGCCCATTTAAGGCCAAAATCTTTCCCTTGAAGTGAATTTCGCATAACATAATCAATAACCAAACTAAAGAGAAAAGGAGACAAAATGCACCCTTGTCGGACACCAGAAGTAATGCTAAACCAATTGCTACAAGCCTTACTAACTTTCACACAGGACTCAGTGTTATTATAGAGAGCTTTCATTATGTTAACTAACTTGTCAGGTATACCATATGATCTCACAATCAACCATAAATTATGACGATCAACAGAGTCGAAAGCCTTTTTGAAATCAACCAAGCTAGCAACCAAAGGTTTCTGAAAGTCTACACATTTCTCAAGAATCTGCCTAAGTGAAAATATCTGATCTACACATCACCTACCACTTCTGAATCCACATTGCTCATCACACAATTGACTGTCAACCAGATTCATAATTCTATTAAGCACAATCATGGAAAGAACTTTACCTGGAACAGAGAGTAGGCTGATACCCCTATAGTTATCACAAGAACTGCAATCACCTTTTTTGAATATAGGGATAATAATAGCTCTGGTAAAATCTTTAGGAACCATGCCTTTATCATAAAAGATATTCAAAATTTCAGTCATCCAAGTGGTAACTGAAACATTCCCAGCTCTAAGCATTTCCGTAGTAATTTCATCTACCCCTGGGGATTTATGAAGTTTAAGTTTAGAAATTGCCAAAATAACTTCAGGTTTTGTTATAAGGCGAACATTAAAGCCACCAATGCATCTAACATCACTGCAAACAATGGGAGTAAAACTACCCACATTGTTTAGAACATCACTGAAATGCTCAGCCCACCTAGCCATGACAGAATCCTCCCCTTCTATAACCTAACCTTGTTTATCCTTCAATCCTTGTATGCCTGTCCATTTTCTACCACATAAAACATTAACTAACTGGTACAGCTCTCTGCTGTTGTGCTGCCTAACTGTTTCCTCAGCTTTGTCAGCCAAGCCATCAAGCCAAAGATTCTTGTCAGCAGCTAACTGATCCTTTACACGTTTATTAAGCTCTCTCTAATGCTTTCTATTAGGACTAGTAGGGTACTGATTAAGGACATTCCTGCAGTTCCTTCTTTCTGAAATAAACTCAAGTGCCTTATCACTAAAATAATTCTGTCTCCTCTGCTCCTTTTTTCCTAAAAGAGTACTATTAGTTTCCAAAAAAGCCTGTTTAAAATGGCCCCATTCTTCCTCAACTTTCATTACTAAGCAAACCAGGACTGTCATAATGACTAAGTAACCTATCATGGTACGCTTTAGCTATAACTGGGTTTTCAGATTCAGAGTTAAAGGTAAATTTTTTAACCTTAGCACAACAATTCTTAAGTTTAAGTTGCAAGACTCTTTTAACAGGTAATGGTCAGATCTAATTTCAGCTCCCCTATATTCCCTGGTATTCCTAACAGAACTAGCCCATTTGCTCTTAATTAATATGTAATCAGTCATATTCTTATGCAGCACATCAGGTGAAACCCATGTGTATTTATGTATGTTGTGGTCTTTGTAATATGTGTTATTCTGAAACCATTGAGTTTACTTACCTGTAGGAGACGTTGCCCATTGCAGCTACCAATATCAAAAGGGCCTATCACCCTTCCCCAAAGGTTAGAGTCAGTACCAACTTTGGCATTGAAGTCACCTAGAACAAGGGTAATATCTCCTTTCTTGACATAATTCAAAATATCCTGAATTTGTCTGTAAAACCTATCCTTCTCATCCTCATCAGCATCCTCAGTGGGGACATAACAGCAGGTAACATTCAAGACTTCAATCTTGTCTGAAATTTTGCTGTAAGAAACCTTTCATTAATGCACTGATATCCTAGAAGAGCATCACTAGCATGTCTGCTGAGCAGCAGACCCATGCTTTGGTGATGCTTTCCATCCTCCCTCCCTGTAAACAGAAATTTAAAGTTATTTTTAAGTATCTCACCTTTACCTGTCCATCTGGTCTCTTGCAAGCCTAGAATATCTAGGTTATAGTGCTGGAATTCCTGCATGAGGACATCAAGAGAATAATCTCTATGTAATGTCCTCATATTCCACGTTCCTACAGAGAGAAAATGATTAGTAGGATTTTTAAAGAAATTAGGTTTATTGAGATTGGTAGGGCCAACAATATCAAACAGCCCCCTGATCGCAGGCATGGGGCAAAGACCTGTTCCTCCTCCGCTAAAGGCTGAAGTCACTGATGCTAGTATGATACTTCAGGCACCACCTTTTCAAGTGGACTTTTTCAAGAGCCATATGGCCTGCCTGAGACACATTACTCCAGTTTAGGCTTGACGATGCCCAACTAGCTAAGTAAGGTTCAGGTATCTGCGATGGCCTCTGAATAGGATTATCCACCAGCTGCTATAAGGTATCCCATGCCTCTGTTCACTTAGGGCTGGCAACCCAGAAGCAAACAGAAAACACAGTGGCAGATTCTCCCTCAACAGAGGTCCACCAGTGCAGCAAGTCCAGGATCCATAATCAAGCTCAAATCCATAAACAAGTCCAGTCTAGTAGGTATAAATGGTGAGCACCAGGACCCTGAGAAGTTGACCACTCCTCAGCAGGGTTTAAAAAAAAAAGAAAAAAAGCGGCCACAGATGACCAGATCAGTAGGCCATACTGAACTGGCAGCCCTCCCCTTCCGTTCTCTTCCAAAAGAGAATATCTCTTTTGAAAGGTACTAACGGCCTGTACCACGAGAAGGCGGGGTCGGACATTAGGTGCTAGACCCGGCCAGTTCTGTGCATCATCACTAGGGATTGGTACACAACTCTCCTTCCAGTTTATGCCTAGCTACCATTTACAGGCTAGTAAAGTTCAGCTCTGATAAAAGATGTTAGTAGATTTCAACCTAATTACAGTACTCAACTGTGTACTAATATTTGAATTAAATGAAAACCAAATCATCATCACTTAGAAAATAAGTATGCCCAGTATGTAGAAGAAATTAATGTAATATTGGTAGAGCAGTTGTTTAGAATTTAATAGTGTGACAATTCCCACTTTATTGATAAAAATAAATAAAAAAAATTCTTCCTCAAGCAGCTGCTTGCTACAGAGGTCTGATAGGAGCCTGTCAGTTTATATGTCATAGTAGATCTGTGAGGATGAAGGACCTCAGCAGAAAAACAACACACACATCCATGTCTTATCGGGGGTTGAATCCAGGTCCCTTAGATTACTAGCCAAGCACACTCCACTTGGCCACAGGACTGCCCTCTTTTATATATTTAGAATAGTTGTGGAAAAACTAAGCACCCATTTCAGATGCGGCCTGTGGGACTAGAGTGATATTTGTTTCATGTATTAATATAAAAAGTGCAATTATTAGAGTAGTTAATCTGAAATTTTCAATACTTTTTTTTTGGCCTAGATCGAAAATCTAGTGCTAACAGCTTGGAGTCCTTTCGAAAAAAATCTGGTGATACTGGATCCTTGGGTCGACGTGGGTCTTTAGAACGTAGAAGTACAGCAGACAAGAGGAACAGTTGGTCTCAAGATGATTTGGGTTCAAATCTTGACAGTTTTCGTCCTGTGACACTTACAGTCAATAGTTTTTTTAAACAAGTGAGTATAAGATCAGAGTCAAATTTGTAGAGTATATGCTACATTATTAACCCCTTCCAGAGCCCAGGCTGAAAAACAGGTTTCTATCCAGGGGCCAAACTATTTTCTGTCTGTGCTCAGCCAAAAAAAAAAACTCGAACTTTAGAACTTTTTGCCAAATAACTAATGGAAGGAATTATGGCATGTTGTATGCCAAATTAATCAGCATTTAATTGTGGATTTTCTGAAAATCAAGTATTTAACAAAAAAGACGCTATGTTTTATTTTAATAGGACTTTTTTAGAGTCATGTAGTAAAAAAATGCATCTGGCAACACTAATAAAAATTTATTTAAAAAAAAACTAGTAGACAAAAATGATTACAATGCACATGAATAGAATGACTACATATTTCTGAATAACAAAAAAATTATTTTTTTGATTTTTAAGTAAATATTTTTCTGTGTAATTTTTTCTGTATTTTCTTCTGTAATTTTTTTCTTGGTACCATACTTTGAGAAAATTCCAGGTTTCGAGCCAATTGTGCTGAGTCAAATAAACGAGTCAACTTTAGAATTTTTTTAAAAAATAACCAATCAATGGAAATAGATCATGTTATATATACGAAACTAAACAGAATTTAATTACGAATTTTATGAAAATAAATAATACAAATAAATTTGCAAGCATATTGATTTTAATGAGCCTTTTTCAATGTGACATGGTGAAAAAAAAAGATCGCACTATACAATTAAGGCTTCATTTTGGAAAACCTACTGAATAAAAATAGTTAAGTTATATATTTATTGAAAGGAAATTTCCTCCCGAATAATATAATATTCACCTGAAATATGTTTTTTATTTCTTTTAATGATTCTTTTCAGTATCGTATATTTTAAACACAGCCAGTGTTGTACAACGTGACTTGGCCTTCTCATATTCATGGAATTTTCTGAACTGGTTATGAAATAGAAAAAAATTTCTTTGGCTGCCTTTTTTTATTAAACGTTATGAATTTTTTCTTTGGGTGTTGAAGTTTGGCGATCTTGGCTAAGTGCAGAAAGGTTTGTGCACCAAGAACTAGCCCTTCCCGAAATTGCCCTCCCAAATGATGGTCGATTTCCATAACAAGGAAGTCTATTTGCTTCCGTATCCAAGACATTCAATTTCAGAAAACGGTACAAGCTCCAAGTTTTTTTATTAAAAAAACAAGAAATAATAAAAAAAATTACATATAACCTAAATGGGATTAATAAATAATATATCCGCAACAACTTTTAAGCCGGCTTCCGATCTAGCCAACCCGGAAAGATATATCAGTAATTGGTAAATCAGCTGATCTAAATATCGCTAACTAGCGGAAATAAAACTACAGAAATTAATTTGCTTCCATATCCAAAACTTCATTTATTTTCAGAAAATGATACTAGATCAAAGTTTTACTGGAAAGTAATAAATAATAAAATAAAAATTAACATATAGCTAATGCAATGTTAAAATATCCACAGCCACAAGTTGTTCACCGGCCATACGATATAACATAACTATGATAAAATCAATACTTTTCGATTGGCCAAAAGATCATTAATTTCCAAAAATAAATCTACCAAAATGAAAAGTAACTAAGGTTTAAATATAAAAAAAAATACTAACTTGACAAAGAGTATCCAATATGCTGGACCAAAACTGTAAACAACACATAGCACAAGCAACGGAGATTGCATCAGCCATCTGAGTCTTGTTTGCCTCAGTGAAGCATAACTAATTAAATGCAGGTGCAACCAGAATTTCTAAGAAGGATGTGTTTACTTTTAGTTTCAATTTGAAGGTGGGAATGATGCATAGAATGCAGGGAAAAATGATAAAATAACTTGGGAATACTGACTAGGTTTTTGACAGAAAAGAGTGTGAAACTGAAAAAAAAAAATGGCGGTATGTATTTTGTAATTACTTCCAAAATCTACAGTTTTTAAAAATAGCAGTTTTTTTGTTAATTTTTAGGAGATTTTCGAAAATTTAGGGAAAAATTTGTTGATAATAGCTTAAATCAGAAGGTTGCTTCAGCAAATAGGAATGTTAACAAGCAAATCAGCAATACCATTTAGTGCTTCTAAAAATTGGCAATCAGATGGCTTTATAAAATTATTTATATTGTAGTTTAGTAAAATATGCATCAAATTAAAAAACAAAATATTATTTTTTGAAGCCTGAATTATATATTTTTATAAGATATATATATATATAAATTACAACGGCAATCTTTATTTTTGTTGTACTAAGACCGTATGCATACGGCATTGACACTCGCAACTTAAAATCTCCGTATGTGTACATACAGGCTAGGCCCTGGAAGAGTTAAGTAAATGTCTATATCAGATATACAATATCCCTGTGACATAATTTTTGTGTGTGTAATATAATATGTTTTATGTTTCTATTTGGTATAACAAGGTTCAGCAAAATGTTGCCTATAATTTGGTAAACCATTATCAGAAAGAAATAAAGTTCCTGTTGAAAGTTAAAGATTTTTGTCAGGCATGGGATCTAAATCCACAACCTCCAGAAACTTAGATGCTCTTTCTAGTGATCTATCACAAGGCTAATTCAACTCCAGCTATTGGATGCAAACAAAATTTGATTCATTGATCAACAAGTACTCATGGTGCCATCTACTAAGTGGGAAAGGATAGGAAGGTTCAGAAAGTGAATAGCAAAGGAGCTTCTATATACAATTTAATTTTTGAAATACATATCTATATCTATCAACAGCTGCCACAAATGGTCATTACAAACTAATTCTAATTTTTCTGTAACATTATCTTCCAACCTCATTTTAATTCTTCCATGTTTCTTTAGGATTTCAGCCATACTGTTCATAATTTGTTCATGTGGGCAATACAGCTAAATTAGCATTCTAACCTCATCATTATTTACATAATCACATGCTATTTAAAACAGTACATAAGCATTTGAAAACAAAAGCATTAAGCTTTTTGCCATCTTTTTTAAAAAATACCCCCTCAAGCAGCTGCTTGCCACAGAGGTCTGACAGGAGCCTGTCAGTTTATATGCCATAGTAGAAGGTCTGAGAGGATGGCAGGACCTCAGCAGAAAAACGGCACATACATCCATGCCTTTACCTGGGGCTCGAACCCCGGTCCCTTAGATCAGTAGCCAAGCACACTAACCACTCGGCCATGGGACGGCCGGCAAAAAAAACAATGGCGAAAGAGACACTATAATTAGAAACTAAATTAAAAAGTTTCGTTATAATAGTAAACTTTAGAGAAGCAAATTATTGCATACATTCATACATAAGTAAGCATGCACACATGCATGCACATAATACAAACAGGCAATGCTGCATATGTGCAACATGACCAAAGCAATTCAGTCTCTCCCTACTATATCTGTTTGTCAAATAATAACTTTTTCTCTTCTTTGTAATGGATTCTAGCTGAGTAAATCCTCTATGGAAATACAATGGACTCCTGCATAGTGAAGTTAATTTGTTCTATGAAAACTTTCCTTAGGGGAATTTGAGACATGTTTGACTTTAAAAACATAGTTAGAAAATTTAAATACTGATTCTTGACAGAAAATGATATAAGAATATTATAAATATTAAAATTAATAAAAAGCTAGTGAAAGAATAAATGAATAAAGCATGCAATTGAAAAATCACAGAAATCACAGTGTATGTATTATAATTTTACTAAAATCTCTATGACACTGTATATCATTAAAACACAGTGGGATAAAGCAGTATAATACAACAGAATTAATAACATTTAAATATCTGCTTATAAGTTGATAGGCTATTTCAAAATGGAAGCCTATGGTACTTAAGTCTTGCAAATCATTCTTACAGGTACAATATTGTCTTCAGTATCTATATTACTTGTTTCTGTATCTCTATAGATTATTATTACTTATAGAAGACAAGTTGACATTAAATGCACTTATTAGGTAAGGATTTGCTGTGCAAGGTGGATTGTTACATAGTCGTTGTTTTATGTCTGTACTTCAAGGGGTAATGACCAAGATGTTATACAATGAAATCACACTAGGTTGCTTTAGGTGGAAGATAAGTTCACCATGCAAGGCAAATTTTTATGTAAGTGATGTTACATTACAGTTGAAGAATTATTTTGAATGCAAGTTCATCACTAATCAACATTGATATTATTGTTCAAATACATGAACTGTTCAAGTAAACTGGTCTGCACTACCTGACCAAATACTTTACCTAGGTCAATATACCTGACCTGTATTATTGCAAAGGTCTGCTGAACTGATCTCTTATCTTACCAATATTCTATACCCAATACAATGAACCTCTAGACTAATTCATACACTGAGACAAAAAACCCAAGGCCCACAGGTCCTAGCAAACTGGTTATGGCAGTACAATTTTTCAAGTTTTTTTTTTCAACTCTGGTGAAAAAGATAATTTTTGAGACCAACAATTATGCCAGAGAGCAGATTGCAAGCAAAACATTATCCCTATATGGCACGACTGGAATGACATATTGGAAGATGAAATGTGGGCATTTTCAGGGGTAATCATCAATATGGGCCTGATTTACCATCCTGATATGAAGGACTATTGTTCCCAAGACTTCGTTTCTAGGGGCCCTTTCTTCAGTGAAATTTTCACCAGGAAACACTTCTTTCAGATTTTTTGGATGCTGCATTTGGGAACCACAAATCTGAGTGACCACAGCTTGAGAACCAAAACTCAAAAGGTGAGCAACTATCTCAAATAAATAGATCATTGATGCAGAGAACACTTCATTCCTGACCAGAACATTGCAGTGAATGAATCTATTATTGGCTTCAAAGGAAAGATTTCCTTCTCCATATACAATCCAAAGAAGCCAACTGAATGGGGAATCAACATATATGTTCTAGCAGACTCCACCTCCAGCTATATTTATACACTCATTCCCTACCATGGAAAAATCACCACTTATAGCCTTATAAAACCTGATCTTCCTTTCACCTCCAGAATTGTCTTCCACTTTTACAATAACCTAAGAGAATCTTGGCCTGACATCAATGGTTATCATATTTTTACTGACCGATTCTATACTAGTCCTACCCTTACCAAAAAGCTAGCTGCTGTGAAGTGCCATCTATCTGGAACTCTGCATACCAATGGAGATATGTTCCTATGTTTTTCAGAAAGATCAAGCTGAAGAAAGGGGAAAAGATTGCTTTTTGAAATGATAATAATATTCTCTTCTGGGCTTGGAGAGAAACATATGGTGACAGTGCTCAGCAATTGAAGCACATCCTCATCCTAGACTATCAGAAGAAGAGTAAAAGGAACTGATGAGGCACAAGTAGTTGAGAAGCCAAGTGTCATCGTCAACTACATGAAGACTAAGGGTGGGGTTGACACTTCAGACAGTACATCTTTTCCTATTGCTTCCTTTTGAAGACTCTAAAATTGTAACGAAAGCTGTTCTTCTTGAGTATGGAGGTTTCGGTTATAAATGGGTTACATCCTCTACTGCGTGCTGCAAGAAGATTGAGTCATGTAAAGTGCAGGAGACAGCTGGTGATATAGCTCTTTGGCAGTTTCTGCCAAGGCACAGCCGCAATCAGTAGAGGATGATCTTCCACTTCCGACAAGGAGCAGAGACATCATGAAGTTACTCATCATTGTACAACACCCAGAGGGGAAACACAAGGATTATATTTTGTGTTCCAAATGAAATGTGTCTGATGGAAGAAGAGAAACCAGTTTCATATGTGAAACGTGTGACTGCAAACCAGGGGTACATCTGGAGCCCTGGTTTGCAGTCACTCCTGGTTGCTTCAAGAGATACCACCCCCTGAAGGATTTTCAACTATAAAATCCTATTTGGACAACTAAAATTTGTAAAAGTAGTATTTTTGTATAAACTTTAAAATAAAATATTAAAATAGTCATTATTCAACTTTGAATCTATATGGATTTTTCTGCAAAATTAATTTGGACCAGACTATTCAAATTTCGAAAAATAGTTTGGACTGCAAATGGTTAAACAGAAAAATTTAATGAAAAGCACAAAGTCTTTAAGGTTAAACTCTTTCCACAACCAAAATCACAGCAAACAATTTAAACAAAGACAATTGAGGTCATGAATGGGTCATAAAATACTGAGAAATGAGCTTCACTAATTTGCTCATGCAGAGCCAAGTCTGCTTAGGAGTTTTCTGAACGACTGAAATTGATGACCACATGATTTCTTAAACAATTCATTGCATAGGAAAAATTCATTATGCGAGTAATGCAGGGTTCTACTGTAATGTTTCATGTGGGATACCAATTACCAACATACTCAATTCAGCAGTTTACATCTTTGCTGTCTTCTACATCATTTGAAATTTGATGAATAATACTGCTGTCGAATCATCTAGTAATGAACATTAACAGCTATAACGAGTCTAGATATAATCCACTGCAGCTTACATGCTTCATCAATTTAGTGTCTTACCATCAAGTGCTGCTTTCTGCATTTACATACTATAGAAAGAGTACAGTTCATTGTGAAAAGGACCCAGTTAATGATAAAAATGAAAAATAAATACCACTTCAAGCAACTGCTTGCCACAGAGGTCTGGCAGGAGCATGTCAGTTTAATATGCCATAGGGAAGAAAGGAAGATGACCTCAGCAGAAAGACAACACAAACATCCATGCCTTGCAGCTTAAACCCAGATCCTTTGATCAGTAGCCAAGCATGTTAACCAATTCGCCATGGGAATGATACCCTCTATTAATTATTTTTAATGGATAACTATATTTAAATGTTGATATGTATGATAATCAGATTGCAACTTTCCATTTACATTCTTGTTTTTTATATTTTAATGGTGCTTTGTTTACCCTTCATGATTTATTTTAGCTTAAATTGATTACTTTTATCTGCCCCTGACTTGTGTAGCTTTATTTGAAATTCATCAAAATTCTACAGCTCTTGATATAGGGTCAGTGTTAAAGTCAATAATACTTCTCTTTTCATGGCAAATTGAGAGCAGAATTAATCACATTGCATTGAATGTCCTTGAAATCCTCAAATTCTATAACCTTGTTTTCTGATCCCTATATGTGATTGTTTTTTGCCACACAAAATATTTACTATCTGGTACAAGTTTATTATATTGCTGTCTAACAGTTTATTAGCAAAAATTATTTTTGTTAATGAACTGTTAGCAAAAAAAAATGTTAGTTTTCAATTGAGCTCTTAAATGTCTATTAAGTGTCTGCAATGCTGATTGTTATGTCTGGTAGGGAGTTGATTAGGTTAACCTCTCATTCCTTTATATCAGAAATAAGTTGCATTGCTTATCACTCAAATGACCTCTCTGTACCACTCTTAGAACAAGGAGGGTGGGGATTCACTTGGTAGCATTCCAAATTCCTGATCTGATGTTTCTAGGTTATGCTGATAGCCATCATATGAGGGATAAACAGTCAACATGAAAGGATGTATCTGATCTACAGTAATTTTTAGAAAGGACTATGCATTTAGATGTTGGGCAACTGGTATCAGAGTTCCTAATGTTTTCCAAGAAAGCATGCCTTAGACCAATCCACTACCACTACACTGTCCTGCAATGTTTGCATTATATGTGGTAGGTCTATGGACTACTATTTTCTCCATATATATATATCTACAGTAATGTTTAGAAAGGACTATGCATTTAGATGTTGGGCAAATGATATCAGAGTTCCTAATGTTTTCCAAGAAAGCATCCACTACCACTACACTGTCTTGCAATGTTTGCATTACATGTGGTAGGTCTATGGATCACTATTTTCTCCATATATATATATGGCCCTTCCAATAGCATGGTATAACTTTAATTTAGACTCATCCGACAAAACAACCTTTTTTTCAATCCTCTCTTAATCAATTTTGGTGCTTGTTGGACCACTGTAGGCAGAGTTTTGTAATGCATGCTGACAGGAACAGTAAACACTTGGATTTATATGTTGTAACCTAAATGAGAAAGAACCTAATGCATTGTTGACTTGCAAGTTTTGTTTGTGAGGATGGACCAGAAACCAGACCAAGATGATGAGATTGGACCAAGAACCAGACCAAGGAGTTGAGAATGTATTAGAAACCAGGCCAAAGTGGTGAGAATGGACCAGGAATTAGGTTGGGATGAACCAGGAATAGTGAACGGCTGCATGTTTTTCAGCCTAAATATCATTCTCAATACATCTCTGACACCACTTTTTAAGAAAACTCAAACAGAACTGCTGTTTCATTAATGCTTATACCACTTTGTTTCTACTATCATGTCGATGTTTCTACTATCATCATCAAAATCGATTTCATTTAGTTTCTTGGGTTCGTTGTTCTGTTGACAGTGACTGATAAACTGTTGATGAATATATATGCTGTAACCTTACATACATTATGATTTAGCATGTGGCAGTGGGACATCATATTCCATTACACCACATCATATTCCACTATATGTAGTCCAGGGTATATTTCTAATAAAAGTGACCACTGAGTGTAACAACTGAGCAATATAATCATAGTAAGCTTTGGCTATTTCTGGCTCTCTCAGAGCTTCAATTTTAAAAGTTATTCTCTTTTTATTTTCATGCAACTTAGAGCTTAACTGTCAGACATTTTTAACAATAAACTATACTTAGCTAAACTCCTTTTGTATGACCTGTTTCCTAACATAATTGGCCTATTAACTATTAATACATAATAAGTCGTATTCTTATGTACCCCATCAGGTGACACACAAATATGTATTTATAAATATCTCCATGTTTGAAAAAGTGTTAGTTATTCTTAAACCATCTAGTTTATTGACCTGTAAGAGTTGTTCTCTGGTACTATTAAAACCGAGTTCTCTGGTACTAGGTAGTTGTTCTCTGGTACTATTAAAACCGAGTTAAATCTAGTTCCAAAAAAATTTATCATTCTAGCCACTCAATGAAAACTTGATACTGAAATCACCAGAACAAGTGTAGTATGTTTTATCTTAAGATAATCCAAGATATTCGAAAGTTGTTCATAAAACCTGTCCTTCTTGCTCATATCAGAACCTTCAATGGGGGCATAGCATTATATACACTGCTAGCCATTAAAAGTGCAACACCAGGAAAGACAAAAAATATCAAAGCCATATTTAGTGAATACATAGCTTATGTTACAAGGATCAAATGATTACAAATACAACTCGGTTATATTTGTGGAATACAAAGAAATCAGTATCTTGTGTAGCCACCATGAGCGGCAATAACCGCTGCTATATGGTCCAGCATTGAGAGGATGAGATGTCAGGTGTGTGTTTAGGGAATGTCAGTCCATGCAGTTTTGATACATAACCAAAGTTCATCTGTTGTAGCAGCTGCTGGTGTCTGGTGTGCTAGTCGTCATGAGATCATGGACCTGACATGTTCAATTGGGAACAGATCCGGTGAATGCGCAGGCAAGGCGGAAGTGTCACATGGTGGCTATCCAGAAATTGTTGGACGATGCATGCCACATGTGGTCGAGCATTGTCCTGTCGGTAAATGGTACCAGACAGCCCCTGAAGATAAGGTACAACCACAGGCTCCAACACTTCAGTGATGTAATGCTGGCTGTTCAAAGTACCAGTAATGCATTCGAAGCATGTGCATGAGTGGAATCCAATGGCTCCCCATACCATAACACCAGGAGCCGGACCTGTATGGCACTGCATCATGCACATCTCACCGAACCTGTCACTGCAATACTGCCATATATGGATTCGTCCATCATGGTGCTGCATACTGAAGTGGGATTCATCTGAAAAGACATTGCAATGTCATTTGCACATCCATGCATGACGTTCTTGGCACCATTGCAGTCACATACACCTGTGATGTAGAGTCAATAGTAGCCAAAGCAATGGCTGCCTAGCAAAGATGCCCCGATGCTGCAGACACATTGAACCATACATGCGGACACTGGTTGATATGCAACACAACCTAACTGTTCAGCTAAGGTATTTGATGTGGTTGTACGATCATTCATAGTCATGAATACGAGATGTCTGTCCTCTCATTCAGTTATGTGACAGGGCCATTGAGACTCCTCACGTCAGTGAGTTCATTCTTCCTTTACCCACTGACACCATATTCTCATCACTGTGGCATAAGAACTGCAAGCAAACACAATTCCAGTGCTTTACACCAGCTCTTTGTAATTTCCTCTTATACCACTTCCAGGGGGCATTACTGCCACACATGATGTGCGTATATGCTGTGCTTTGAATCATTTGCATTTTCTCCCATGGGCTACCCATCTTGCATATTTCGGGACAATCTGATGAGTTCTTCCTGGTGTTGCACTTTTCATGGCCAGCAGTGTATATGTATATATTGTTACAACAGATGAACGAGCAACAGTGACTTCATGACTTAACGTGACTTGAACACTCATGTGTGCTTCTACATGAGATTCAATTTATCCAATGAATTTGAACTTAGAATGATTCGGAAGAATGAAAAAGATAGCAGTGCAGTGTGTTAAAGTTGTGAAATCTGAAAGGATGTTCAGATAGTATGAGTCAGTGTGCGTTAAGTGAAAATAAGTAGTATATTTATTAGTGTGTGCGCTGGTGTTTGTTTTATGTTGTTAGTAATAAAGGTTTAGTGAACTAGCACAGGACGAGAGTTTGTTTACGTCTGAAGGTATTCAAGTGACATGGTAAGCAAAGTGAAGAGGTAGTATTTTAGTAGAACAGACAGAGCTGATATTGTATACTCTGTACAAAAAGGTTGATGACTTATGTATGATAGTAGTTAATTTGTTTATAAGATACTTCATCCATATTTTTGTAACAATTTGCATTATATTGTAATTGGTTTTGAAAATATAGTTATCAGTACTCATGCTCAGTGCCTATCCATTTTAAAATTCACAACATTTGGTGTCTAGGAGTGTAGATAATTGATTGAATGCCATTAACTAGAGGAATGGATGAATTAGTAAAGTTGATGAATGACATTAAAGGTGATATAGCTGCCCAAAACAACGAAATGGCTACACAGATGACTGATATAAGAGATAAAATAGGTGAACTTTCTAGTCAAAATAATGAGTTGAGAACTGAGATAGTTTCTCGAAAAGATGACTTGAAAGCCGAAATGGCTGCACAAAATAATGAGTTGAGAGCCGAAATGGCTTCTCAAATTGGTGAGATTACTGATCAGTATAAGGACATTAAAACCGAACTTAATAGACAATGTGATTGTTTAAAGGTTGAAATTGACAGTGTAAAATATGATCTTGATAGTGTTAAGATAGATTATATACATGAAATTGAAATTGTAAAAGCTGATTGTGAATGCCAGTTTCAGATTTTAAGAAACGAAATGTTACCTTCTTCTTGTGATAATAGTAATTTTAGTGAAAATAATGTTATTACACATATCGCTAGAAATGCAACTAAACCTTCTTTCTACATATGATGGTCAATCATCTTGGACAGTATTTAAAACACAATTTGAAGTTATCGCTAGAGCTAATGAGTGGAATGAATTCCAAAAGGCCAGTTTTCTTGCAGCTTCCTTAAGAAATTCTGCTGCGGAAGTTTTGCAGTCTGTTCCAGAAGAAAAACGACTTGATTATCAAAGTCTAGTTTCTGCATTAGAACTTAGGTTTGGTGATAGTTATTTAAAACAGTATTATGTGACTCAATTTAAACATCGCATGCAAAAGAGTGGTGAAACTTTGCAAGAGCTTGCTAGTGATATCGAGTGTCTAGCTAGATTGGCTTATAGTAACTGTCCACCAGAAATTCAAGATAAATTAGCTCAATTACAATTTATTGATGCTATTGCTGACCCTGACACTCAACAATCTGTGAGGATGTTGGAAGGTGAATCCTTAAAGTCAGCTGTGGTACATGCTATGAAATACGAGTGCTCCAGGCTTTCCTCCCGAGCGAACAAACATACAGTGAGATATGTGAGTGCAGAAGAAACTGTAGAAAAGGATAATGAAATGAAAGAACTAACCAAAGCCATGTTATCCATTTTGAAAGACATAAGAGGTTTTTCTTCAAAAACTACCACAGACCTTCAGTGTTGGAATTGTGGCAAGTCCAGACACATTCGTACCAACTGTAATAGGAAATGAATGAGGAGTCCGAGTCTATCTACTAGACAACAGGATCAAGGAAACAGAAATTAGTCAGTCTTGTGGGGCAAGGGCTGGCTGTTGATTGGTTGGCCCCAGGGGAAATCGCCACATTTCAACATTACATGGTGATAATAATGGATTAGTAGCTGATGGAGCTATAAATGGAATACCTTGCCGTATGATAGTCGACACTGGTGCAAATGTATCTTTACTCAGAACAGACATAATAAAGAAAATAATACCTCACCCAAACTTGAATACTACACAGTCAAAAATAAGCCTAAAAACAGCCACTGGAGATCGTGCAAAAGTCCATGGGAAAAATAGAACTTAACATCCGAGTTGGTAGCTATCTGGTACACCACCCTGTTTACATCGCTGACATCTACGATGAATGCATATTAGGCCTTGATTTTCTTAAGAAACATGGATTCAACATTAGACCCAGTGACAACCTACTCATCTATAAGACAGAAGAGATTTCTCTGCTTAGTCAGACATCTGATTCTTTATCAAGCGTGACTCCAATATTAGTGACGGAAGACACAGAGATCCCAGCACAAAGTGAAATTATAGTCCATGGACATCGGGCGGAAACTTCTGGGGTCTTCTGATTGGCAGTCACTGATGCCTCTGGTAAAGGAGCTTTGGCTCATCATATCCTGGTTGCAAGGACTTTAGTCAGAATAGATAAAGAACAGATTCCTATCAGAGTAATGAACTGTAACAAATCCAATAGAATATTGAAAAAGGGTGAAGAATTAGCAATATGTGAACCTCTTACCTGGGTAACAAGTGTAAATAAAATAGAAGTTACTGATTCAAATCAAAATCATACAGACATCCCATCTCATTTTACTGACTTATGGAGAGAAATGACGAATAGTAACTGAAAACCAAGCTGCTAAGGCCGAGAACCTATTGAAAGAATTTTCTGACATTTTTTCTGCCACATCAAATGATTATGTCCGTACTAACCTGACGGAACATAAAATCAACACTGGTGATTCTCCTCCAGTCCATCTGCCGGCAAGACGGCTTCCATTGGTAAAAAGAGAAGACGGAACAACTCATAAGGGACATGGAAGCTCAAGGCATTATAGAACCATCACAGAGTCCCTGGACATCACCAGTAGTTCTTGTCAAGAAAAAGGATGGATCTACACGATTTTGTGTAGATTATCGCAGATTAAATGATGTAACAAAGAAAGACTCCTTTCCTTTACCCAGGATTGATGATACACTGGTCACTTTATCTGGGTCAGAATGGTTCTCAACATTAGACTTAAAGAGCGGCTATTGGCAAGTTGGTATACGTCCTGAAGACCATGAGAAAACAGTTTTCTCTACAGGGAATGGACTTCGGCAGTTTAAGGTGATGCCATTTGGACTTTGTAATGCACCTACCACATTTGAACGACTAATGGAGTCGGTGCTCAAAGGTTTGTTTTGGGAGGTCTGCCTGGTTTACTTGGACGCCATCATAGTTCTTGGAAGAACTTTTGAAGAACATTTGAGAAATCTGCGTCAAGTATTTGAAAAACTTAAGGCAGCCAAGCTAAAATTAGGACCGACAAAGTGTAAACTGTTCCAGCAAGAAGTTTATTACCTTGGTCACATGATTACTACATCAGGGATTAAGACTGATCCTAGTAATATAGAAGCTGTAAGAGACTGGCCTCCACCACAAGATGTTCATCAACTTCGTAGTTTTATTGGACTTTGCACCTACTATAGAAGATTTGTCAAAGGTTTCTCCAACATCGCAAGGCCATTACATCGTCTGACAGAAGAGGGTCAGTGGTTCATGTGGACCACCAAATGTGATGTAGCCTTTTAACTGCTAAAGAAAACTCTTTCCACAGCACCAGTGCTAGCGTACCCACAAACTGGAAAACAATTCATAATAGATACTGACGCAAGTAACACAGGAGTTGGTGCTGTACTTTCACAACAACAAGACGGACAAGAGAAATTTATTGCATACTTTAGTAAAACTTTATCCAAACCAGAGTGGAATTATTGTGTAACGCGCAAAGAACTGTTAGCAATAGTAAAAGCAATAGAACATTTTCATCATTATCTCTATGGCCAGAAATTCCTTATACGCACTGATCATGCTGCACTTAGATGGTTATTAAACTTCAAAAACCCTGAAGGACAAATCGCTAGGTGGATACAATGGTTACAAGAATACGATTTCTCCATCGAACATTGAAGTGGTAAAATGCATAAGAATGCGGATGCTCTTTCCAGACGCCAATGTATTGACAATTGTAAACATTGCTATAATGCAGAGTGCCGCTCAGAGGTAAAACAATCCAATGCTATAATGCAGAATTGAAATTTGGAACTAAAGAGATAATGCCCATAAGACAAATAATATCAACACAAGCAAACAGCGATACCCCTAACATCTGGAGTCCAATTGAAATCAGAAAGACCCAACTAGATGATGAAGATATAAAACCAATAATAGAATTGATTGAAAAATCTGATGTAAGACTAATTGGGAGCAAATCTCGAGGTATAGTCCAACTACTAAAAGTTACTGGGCACAATGGGATCCTTAAAAATGAAAGACGGTGTATTATACAGAAGATGGGAGAATTCCACTGGACGGCTGATCCGTTGGCAGATAATCCTTCCTCGCTCCCGAGTGGAACTAGTGATGAAAGATGTACATGATAGTGCCACTGGAGGACACTTTGGTGTTAATAAGACATTAGCCAAAGCCAGGGAACGATTTCATTGGCTGAAAAGTACGGCAGGCGTTGAAAGATGGTGTACGCAATGTGAAGCCTGTGCAGCAAAGAAAAGCCCTAAGACTAGGAGTCGGGGTAAGCTGCAGATGTATAACATTGGTGCCCCTTTTGAAAGAATAGCCATTGATGTAATGGGTCCGTTTCCTAGAACTGATGATGGAAATCGATATTTATTAGTGGTAATGGATTATTTCACAAAGTGGCCTGAGGTCTGTCCCATCCAAGACCAGGAAGCAACAACAGTGATAGAGATGATAGTTAATAACTTGATTAGTAGGTATGGAGTACCTTTACAACTCCACTCTGACCAAGGACGGAATTTTGAATCCAATGTGTTTAAAGGTATCTGTCAATTATTAGGCATTCAGAAAACCAGAACAACTCCCTTACATCCTCAGTCGGATGGTATGGTTGAAAGATTCAATAGAACAATTGCACAGCATCTAGCATTATTTGTGAACGACCATCAACATGACTGGAATCGCCATATACCACTCCTCTGGCATATAGAATGGCAGTGCATGAGACAACTGGACAGACACCTTTCATGATGCTTTTTGGAAGAGAGTTACATCTTCCCTGTGACCTCCTATATGGTCGACCTGAAGCATTGCCTGTGTCCGCTCCACAATACATACAAGAATTACAACAATGACTAGAAGAAATCCATCACTCTGTTAGACATAACATCAACTTAGCAAGTGACAGAACCAAAACAAGATACGACTGTAAAATAAATGGAACTGTTTTTAATCAAGGAGATCTTGTCTGGCTATACAATCCACATAGAAAGAAGAAGCTATCTCCAAAACTTCAGAAACCTTGGTAAGATCCATAAACAATAGTTAACAGGATTAATAACATGGTGTATCGCATTCGTCGACATTCAGCTACAAAGTGCAAGGTGGTTCACGTGGATCATTTGGCCCCATTTCATCGCAGAACTGAAGAAGCTTCGTAATCCAGAATTGTTCGGGACGAACAAGACCTAAGGAGGGGGGTAGTGTTACGACAGATGAAGGAGCAACAGTGACTTCATGACTTAATGTGACTTGAACACTTTTGTGTGCTTCTACATGAGATTCAATTTAGTCAACGAATTTGAACTTAGAACGATTTGGAAGAATGAAAAAGATAGCAGTGCAGTGTGTTAAAGTTGTGAGATCTGAAAGAACGTTCAGATAGTATGAGTCAGTGTATGTTAAGTGAAAATAATTAGTATATTTATTAGTGTGTGCGTGGGTGTTTGTTTTCTGTTGTTAGTAATAAAAGGTTAGTGAACTAGCACAGAACGAGAGTTTGTTTACGTCTGTAACAACTCTCGTTCTGTGAGTATTCTGTGAGATATTCAAGTGACATGGTAAGCAAAGTGAAGAGGTAGTATTTTAGTAGAACAGACAGAGCTGATATTGTATACTCTGTACAAAAAGGTTAATGACTTATGTATGATAGTAGTTAATTTGTTTATAAGATACTTCATCCATATTTTTTGTAACAATTTGCATTATATTGTAATTGGTTTTGAAAATATAGTTATCAGTACTCACGCTCAGTGCCTATCCATTTTAAAATTCACAACAATATAATATAAACACATTTAATTCATGTTTTGAATTTGTCTATAAAATTTTCATTAATTTAGTCATATCCAAAGAGCATCACTGGGATTGCTACTAATAATAATCATGTTTTCTATGATTGTCATTGTCATGATTCGGAAATCAAAATCATTGATTAGTTCTTAATTCTACACCTTTTCCTGGCTTCTTGTCTTTCACAAACCCATAATGTCTGGATTATATCTCTTGAAATATTTTCTAAGCATATTAAGAAAATTCACTTGATATTGCCATACTTATGGGGAGAAAAAAAAATCTCAGGATGTTTAAAGAAAATTGAATCAACATGAAGCTTATTGTCAACAATTTCAATCAGTTTCCTAATCAATGAGGCTTCACTAAGGACTTAAACAACCATTAGTAGGACTGCCAGTGGTAGGAACCTTAAACCACCAATGGTAGGAACTTTAAGCCACCTTTATTGCAAGCCTTTTCAAAAACCAATGAGGATGACTTATGAGACACATTAATCCAGTTAAAATCAGCAGTGCCACCAGAAACTAAAATTTTAGAACCTATGATTAGAATGATCCACCAGTCAATACAAGGTAACTTTTATATCATTTGATTTCAGGCTGGGATATATAATGAGAATACAGCAGTAAATCACCCTCAGTAGAGGCCTGTCAGTGCAGCACATATAGTATTCCATTATCATAACTGAAGCTAGTAGATAGTCAATCCTAAACTGGAGTAATCTGTCTCAGGCAAGCCACATGGCCTTTGAAAAGGTCCACTTTAAAAGGTGGGGCCTGAAGTTCCTACCAGCATCGGTGATTTCAGCATTTAGCAGAGGAGGAACAGATCTTTGTCCCATGCCTGCGATCAGGGGGCTATTTGATATTGTTGGCCCTACCAATCTCAATAAACCTAGTTTCTTAAAAAATCCTACTAATCATTTTCTCTCTGCAGTTACGTGGAACGTGAGGACGTTCTATAGAGATTATTCCCTTGATATCCTCATGCAAGAATTCCAGTGTTATAACCTAGATATTCTGGGCTTGCAACAGGTAAAGGTGAGATACTTAAAAATAACTTTAAATTTCTCTTTTCAGGCAGGGTGGATGGAAAGCATCTCCAAGGTGTAGGTTTACTTCTCAGCAGACAACTCACTGATGCTCTTCTTGGATATGACTGCATTAAAAAAAAGATTTCTTACAGCAAAATTTCAAACAAAAAATTAAAGACTTGAATGTCATCTGTTGTTATGCCCCCATAGAGGGACTTTGATGAGAATGAGAAGGATGTGTTTTACAGCCAGCTTCAGGATATTTTTGAATTCTGTGAGATATTTCTCTTGTGCTAGGTGACTTCAATGCTAAAGTTGGTACTGACTCTAATCTTTGGGCAGGAGTTTTAGGTCCCTTTGGCATTGGTTGTTCCAATGGCAATGGGGAACGTCTCCTACAGATAAGTCTTTTACTTATCTGTACAGTATAAGTTAGTGTAAAAAAAATGTGTGTTTGCGAATAGCTAACACATATTACAAATACCAGGACATTTTGAAATATACATGGGTTTCACCTGATGGGTTGCACAGGAATATGATAAATTATATTTTAATTAACAACAAATGGGCCAGTTCAGTTAGGAATACCAGATCATACAGGGGAGCCGAAATTGTCTGGCCATTACCTGATCAAACGTGTTTTGCAGCTGAAGCATAAGAAATGTTGTGCTAAGATTAGAAAAATTAGCTATAACACTGAATGCCTGAAAGATCCAGATATAGCCAAAGCATACCATGATAGGCTACTTAGTCATTATGAAAATTGTGGTTTGGTTACTGATGAAAATTGAGAAAGAATGGGATTAGTTTAAATAGTCTTTTCTTGAAACCAACAGTACTCTTTTGGGTAAAAGGGAACAGAGGAAACAAAATTATTTAAGTGATAAGGCTATGGAACTTATTTCTGAAAGAAGGAAGTGCAGGATTAATATGAATCAACACCCTGCTAGTCCTAACAGAAGACATTACAATGAGCTTAATAAGTGTGTAAAAGATCAGTTAACAGCTGATAAGAATCTTTGGCTTGATAGCTTGGCTGACAAAGCTGAGGAAACAGACAGCACAACAGCAGGGGGTTGTAGATTATTAATGTTCTATGCTGGTTATTGATACCAGATTATTAATGTTCTATGCTGGAAGAAACAGACAGATACACAGAGTTTAAGGGATAAACATGGAAAGGTGGTTGAAGGTGATTCTGTGATGTCTAGGTGGGCTGAGCATTTCAGAGAAGTTCTAACTAATGTGATTATTTCTATTTCCATTGTTTGTAATAAGGATACATGCATTTCTTGCTTTAATGATGGCCCTATATCACATTACAAAGTTAATTGCAATATTACTTTGGCAATCTCTAAATTAAAACTGCATAAATCCCTAGGGGTGGATGAAATCACCACTGAAATGCTTAGAGCTTTGAACATTGTGTTGTCACATGGCTGACTGAAATTTTGAATGTTTTTTATAATAAAGGTGTTGTTCCTAAGGATTTTACTAAGAGCTATTATTGTCCCTATTTTAAAAAAAAAAGGTGATCACAGTTCTTATGATAAATATAGGGAAATTTGTTTACTTTCTATTCCATGTAAAATTCTTTGCATTATTATACTTAATAGAATTAAGAATTTGGTTGTTGAACAACTGTGTGATGAACAGTGTGGATTCAGAGGTGATAGGGGATGTATTGATCAAATATTTTCACTTCAGCAGATTCTTGAGAAATGTCTAGAGTTTCAGAAACCTGTGATTACTAGCTTTATAGATCTCAAAAAGGTTTTTGACTCTGTTGATCGATATAATTTGTTGTTGATTGTTAGTCATATGGAATACCTGATAATTAAGTTAGTGTAATGAAAGCTCTCTATAATATTACTGAGTCATGTGTGAGAGTTTGTACATATTGCAGCGATTGGTTTAGCATTGCTAGTGGAGTTAGACAAGGGTGCATTTTTTGTTTCCTTTTCTCTTTTGTTTGGTTATTGATTATATTATGCAAAATTCTTTGCAAGGGAAAGATTTTGGTCTTAAATGCTCTAGAGATTTCAAAATTTCTGATTTAGATTATGCAGATGATTTGGCCCTATTGGCCAATGATGTTGATGAGATGAATTCTTTCATTAGAGCTGTTCATGAGAATGGTAATAGAGTAGGTTTAGTGATAAACAGAGAAAAAACTAAAGTGATGAAAATTGGTCAGGCAGATAGTGCTTCAGTTGCTTTGAATGGCTGCATTCTTGAGCAAGTGTCTCAGTTTAATTATCTTGGGAGCTATGTAACAGATACTAGTGATGTGCAATATGAGATAAATAGGAATTGCCTCTGTAACTTTTAAGAATCTATGGAGAGTATGGAAAAATACCACACACCTAAAGACTAAAATTAGACTGTATAATAGTTTTGTTCTTTCTAAGATTAGTATGGTAGTGAAACATGGACCCTTTGTAAGCAGGGTAACTTGATGCCTTTAATTCTAGATGCTTATGCAGTATCTTGGGCATTAGGAGGTTTGACTTTGTAAGTAATGATGAGGTTAGAAGAAGGAGTCATCAACCTCCTTTGAGCAGCATATTGTGCAGAGTTGGGTTGTTTTACCTCTTAACGGCACTTTTTTGCACACCATGGACTAAATGGCCAGGTCACAAGGACTCCGAAGGCTCAGAGAAGGTTGGGTGAGGGGACCCACTGGAACAGCTGTTGGGAGACAGATGGTAGCTTCCCGTCAAGGCCATCCAGCGTGTTCTTTAGCATGCATAGGGTATGGCTCTCCAGCTTAACGTCCCATCTGATGGACGGTGGTCTTTCCAAGCCCATCGGTGCCCCCTTCTGACTGTGGGCAGGGCGGGGAATTTTGTGGAGATAAATCTCAACGCTGACCCAGCTGGGACTCGAACCTGGGAACTACAGATTACGAGCCTGGTGTGCTACCAACTGAGCCACCTCCATCCCTTATTGTGCAGAGAGAGTCTGCTTTAGTTTGGCCATGTTGCAAGTATGCATAGCTGCAGATAGCAAACAGAATTATGAACAGTGTGCCTAAGGGTTTCAGAAAAAGGGGGAGACCTTGGAAGCAATGGGCAGACAATGTTAGGACCTTGCTAGAATTAGCCTAGAGTGGCCAAATTCAGCAGCAGTAGCTCAGAACAGACACGTCAGCAGAGGAAAATTACACAGTCTGGTTGGACCTCCATAGCCCATGGCTGCATGAGGATTTTGTATGTATGTATGTACAGAAAGCAAACTCAAAGCAGTCCCCTTGTAATGGTGTTTTATTTAAAAATTAATATTAATGAACTCAAGATATACACTATTCATGTGTCAAATGTAGATTTTTGATCTCCATATTCATGTCATCCTTGACACAGTTTCGTTATATTTAATCTAAGGCTCATGTAATGCAACAGGTCTTTTGATCAAGTGAAGGGCACCCTGAAAATGTTTATGATATTAAATTACGTCAAATAATCTGCTGAAATAGTAATGCATGATCGGCTGTCACAGTAGTGTAATAATTTTCTCATCATAAATTTATTGAATTTGAGTGTTCTTACTTTCATTGTTTCATTTCTGTTTCATTTGCAACTTTTATGTTGAAATTTGCTCATAATGAATTAAGTATTGTGAAATGCTTCAATTTTCCAGTTATCCAGTGTTACTAGATTCTTTGCAGCTCAGAACTTCATTTAAAGTATACTGCATTGTCACATTATATCCACTTTATTTATCACCACTAAATATACTTTCTAGGAATTACAGTAAACATTATTTTGAACAATGTTATTTGTATAAATCTATTCATTGTATGTGAAAATAATACATTTATTTTATTAGGAAAGTGATCGATTGAAAGATGATGATTTGTATAAGTTTCTAATTGACTTGAAAAGGCCCTCTTCCATATTGAAAAGACTAAAATGCCTTCCTGGTAAGCATAAAAGTTTTAGTATAATTTTCTGACTCTATTGCTTTCTGCTTTGTATTTGCTTCATTTTTGTTTCAGTTTTTGTAAATTGTCTATTGTGTAATAATGGTTAACAGCAGTGTGAATGGTGAAATGTTAAATTTTAAATGATTTGATACAGCATACTTTTCACACACTGAGGAAATTGTAGCAATAGTAGAATTTTGAAAATTGTTTACAATTAGTTGATAATAAAGGACATTTAGAAATACAGGCACACATGAATAAATGGTCATTTTGTCATTTATGTCAAGATATCATTTTGTCAAGATAACTAAACACCATAGTGTGATGCAATGGCTTGTTTTGTCTGAAATTCAGCATATATTCAAATGATCACATCTCCTTGATACATTAGGCAAGCATTGAGCATGAGAGGCTGATGAATAGTAAAGATGTTTAGGGGAGTACTTGTCAATTCTAACAATGATGCAACATTCATGATGACATGCTTCAAAAGTATCGCAGCTGTATGTATTTAAGAGAATTGAAATTGTTGGACTCTGTGAGGTCAGATTGTCAACCCACCATATAGCTAGTGTTAGCTTGTGGGCTGAGCATATGAAGCACTGGCCTTGGCCAGCAAAATTTTAGATGTGGCAAAAAGAGGATCAATTCAATTCAACCAGGTCAGTTCATCACCCATCTCAGATTTCAGTGATCTTTGGTATAAATATTAGTACACATAAGATGTCTAATTGCCCAAACTATTTTTTGCAAAGAGTTATAATCATTTAAGTTAAGGGAAAAATATACAAATTGTGATTATGACTAAATGTTTTTCTTTTTTTTTTTGCTTCTGTGGTACATGAAAAGATCAAACTTGGTGTTCTGATGTAGATTTTGATTATTAATTCAATAAAAGAATCAAATTTGCAACTGCATTATGGTTTTGTAAAAAAAACAATTAAAAACTGAAAATTTTAAATTGTGGAAAAAAGTTAGGTGGCCCTATAGATAAAGAAATTAAAATTGACATAGGTTGTCTTTAATTTCTTGCAAATAATATACTGTTACAATAAATCGATCATGTCTAAACTAACCCAGTAGAGCACAATGAGTATCACAAAAGATACATAACACAAGTTCTTATTTGTGACCATTACTTGTCTATCCCTCTTTTAGGGTTTAAGACACCATTTAATAACACTCACAAATACCTGAAGCCAGTATGTATTCTTATCAAGATGTTACAATTTTTATCATTACATACCATGGTATAACCTTTACTTATATCCCTAAAGGAACCTAGTATAGTAAATAACAAAAGATTTTAATTACCGCCATGTTGTAGAAGGCTGTTAAAACTGCACCTGTTGTTGTTAACCACCTGTTCCTAGGTCAGCTGTAATAGTCCTAAGTGTTCTGTGCGACCAGTCCTTGTGCCGTGTTATAGTACAGCTACGTTGAATATGCACATACAATCTTTCCTCGCAATCCTTACTGCAGATTATTTTCACCCAAAATTTTTGGATTGGCATAGATGGATTGGATATGGCCTATATCTTTTATCACAGTCAGTTTGCCATAATACATTACCATTGCTGCCTTCAAATGGTTTCCATTTCAATGTCCATCATAACCTTGCTGTTCACACTAATATATTCTGCAAGTTCTTATTACTGGATTAGAAGTGATTTGTTGCATATAATGGTATAATCCCATATAATGCCCCCCGTATGGAATTTTGCATCTCCATCATTTCGCATCTCCATCTCCATCATCCCAAGATTGATGAATCCCAAGTAAACGCAAGACAATCACAACACACTATAAAATATACACACAGCTTTCCATACATCTGAAAGGTAACAGATACTCTGCAAAACATTCTTAGAAATTATGTGATAACATTACCAATTACAGTAACAAAAACAATTAAAACTTTAATTGTTAATGATAGAGATGCAAAATGCCATACGGGGGGGGGGGGGGGGGGGGGGGGTCTATCAAATTGATATTCCAGACCCATCAGACAAATTAAAAGGAAAAAATAGATATATTGGAAAAACATACAGACAATACGATATAAGAATGCAAGAACATAAAACGAATATTCAAAAAGAATTACCAAATACAGCCCTAGCACAAACCATAATTGAAAATAATATTAGAATGCATAATATTGATTATAAACCCTTAGTAGCCCCAATGACCAAATTTCAATTAGCATACGCCGGGAAAATGTACATAAATAAAAATAGCAACACAATATGTAATATTGACATTCCCCCACTGCCATCAGCATGGAATCTTCTGCTACAATAGAAGAGCGTCGCAGAACCTAATGCACATACTTGCATATGGGATGACGCAGAAGGTGAGACACAACACAGAAAATGGTTAGAGTCTGAGGAAGCCGCCAAACGGGGGGCGTGCGAAACGTGTTGCTCTGAATGACATCAAAGGAGTAGTTTGTAGACTCTCAATGTGAGTAGAGGAAGGGTCTTATTTTAAAGTTTTTTAAAGGTTGTAATGGCCGATTATTGGATGTTTTAAGTTGTATCATGTTTAGGAGTGCCATAACCTCAGTGCAGAGCAATGAGTAATGAAGGGATTATACCATTATATGCAACAAATCACTTCTAATCCAATAATAAGAACTTGCAGAATATATTAGTGTGAACAGCAAGGTTATGATGGACATTGAAATGGAAACCATTTGAAGGCGGCAATGGCAATGTATTACGCAAACTGACTATGATAACAGGTATATGCCATAGCCAATCCATCTACGCCAATCCAAAAATTTTGGGTAAAAATAATCTGCAGTAAGGATTACGAGGAAAGATTGTATGTGCATATTCAGCGTAACTGTACTATAACACGGCACAAGGACTGGTCGCACAGAACACTTAGGAACTCTTACAGCTGACCTAGGAACAGGTGGTTAACAACAACCGGTGCAGTTTTACAAGCCTTCTACAATGTGGCAGTAATTAAAATCTTTTGTTATTTACTATACTAGGTTCCTTTAGGGATATAAGTAAAGGTTATACCATGGTATGTAATGATAAAAATTGTAACATCTTGATAAGAATACATACTGGCTTCAGGTATTTGTGAGTGTTATTAAATGGTGTCTTAAACCCTAAAAGAGGGATAGACAAGTAATGGTCGCAAATAAGAACTTGTGTTATGTATCTTTTGTGATACTCATTGTGCTCTACTGGGTTAGTTTAGACATGATCGATTTATTGTAACAGTATATTATTCACGAGAAATTAAAGACTTTTATCCTACTGTGCTTTTTAATATTCAAAGACATAGGTTGTTGTTTTTTTGGAGTTTGGTCATTTCTTTGATAACTAGAAAAAATATATTGAATTTATCACTATGTTATTGCTAATGATGCACTTCAGGGGCAGCACTGATGCTCTTGTTACCTGCACACTAGATGGAGAGGTTACCAAAGTACTTTGTTGCTTGCATTCAAACATGACTTTGTAACTCCAACCACTTCAACTAGCATTCAGCTGCTGTTACTGATATAGCTGTTGATAAAAATTTATATTCAGTTTTTGAGTAAACAAATTTAACAATACAAATGTTGAATGATACATAGAGTGACCAGATTTTGTTTGGTAAAATCTGGGACAGGTAATTAAAGTTCCAATTTCAGATTACTGAAACTGAAACTTTCTTCTCTGAAGTGAACCCCACAGAAATTTTAACTAAAGCAGTTATAGAATGGTGCAATGGATATAACTGGTAATTCACAGTAGGTGGGAGTTGAAATAATTCACCCACTCTAAGCACTTTAAGTAAAGGTTCCTGTTATGCTATGTAAACTGATAATAAAAAGCCTATGTCTTACAAAAGTGTGACTTTTCTCATGGAATGGCTAATTCAAAACCCCCGTATGCTGTGCTTGCAACAGTGTGTACTTTGCAGATAAAAGTGTTCACATAAATTAGAAAAAGACAAATATAGTGTCTATGAAAATTAAAAAAATAGCCATAATACAGTGATTGTGTTATTTGAAAAATGTGTAAATTAAATCCATACAAATGGAAATGGACTTATATCATCACATGAAACTGGGCCATTTAGGCATCCCAAAAATTTATTTCAGAACCCAAGAACAGTTCTCTAAAAACCGAGACATGTGATCATCCAATGATAACAGAATAAAACCAGAATTAACTAACTTTTCAGTAACATGTTTCTTTGCATTGTTTAATTTGAACTAAATACACATTTAAACTTTGTTGTCATCACTGTACTTCATTGAAAAACATTAACAGAAATGTGTTTGTGTACAAGCTTCTTCAGGAATATAACTGGGAAACATTTTTCAGAGATGGGGCTTTCATAAAATATGTAACTTCTGTTTGTTTTGGTTGATTTGCTATGAACATTTTTGATATAAAAATAAATATAACATATAGGGTATAATATACATGGCTGACCCAATATCACAAGTGTTCCAAGGTGCTCTGAGCATAGTAATTTTGACATTTTGGTATTTGATTTAAAAATGTGGAGGTAGATAAATCTATTGAGAGCACAAGAATTGTACAAAATCACTTTTTGATGGTTCACCCATTCACTTTTACTTTTCCTCAATCAGTTTTACCTTATTTACATTATATTTATCATTTTGGGGTTTATCTTCAGTTGGACTTGTCACTTTTCCCTCTTCTGATCCGTTAAAGGAGTTACGCATGCGCAACTCCAACTTTTGATTGACAGCCGCTAATGCATTGTAGCTAGTATGAATGCGTGATCATAAGATTATGCAAATGTTTTTTCCCAACATGCAACACACACATCAGTTGCAAGCCACCTGTATACTAAATGCCATTAGGTCACAGTGTCAGTAAGAGAGAGCAGCAATGAGTCAGTAAGAGGAGTCAGATAGCAACAATCAGTTAGTATGGATGTTGTAAAGAGTTGTTAGTAGATATGGAGCTAGATGTGAGCTTTTGGTTGCTCAGACTTTTGTATTCATCAGTTTATTTGGTGAGTCTTGGATTTTTTGGAAATAAACTTTGTTATATGAAACATTTTGAATTTGCTATTTTTCTCTTGAGCAACGATAATTGATTTTTATTAAGATTTAACTTTAATAATTTGGCAGTCTTTTGATTTCTTACTCACTAAGTAACTACTATATACTTAGCAAACCCTCATTTAATTTTGTTTAGCAAATTAATGTTGCCTGGCTTCCGATGCTATCCAGAAGTTTAGTTTAATTTGGATCATTCAGAAGGTCCAAAGAGAAGAAGTTTAATGTACTTGTGGAACTTTACAACTTGAGGCAGCAAAAAATAAAATACCTAAGCAAAATAGTTTATACACTTGGTTAATAAAAAATAATTTTTTTGAATAACAGCAAAATAATAAGTTTGCTTGGAACATCTTACCTGTGCTGGGTGTGACTCCCCTGAATCTGTGGTCGCCTCATGATGTAATCAGCCTGTCATGCCTATCAGAATACCCTTTCTCAACAATGTTAAAGTGAAGATTAAGTTATCCACCTGAACCACTTGGAGATTTGTTCTATAAATTGTTCAACCTGTTCATCAGATGGAATGTTAAACTATTGCCCCATGAGTGGGAGAGTCATACGCTGTGCAGGTTAAAGAATACGTTGGATGGCATTGACAGGAGGCTACCATCTGTCTCCCAACAGCTGTCCAGTGTGTCGCCTCCACCCAACCTTCTCCAAGACCTTGGGGTTCTTGTGACCTGGCCGTTTAGCCCATTGTGTGCAAAAAAAGTGATGTTCAGAGGTAAAACAACCCAACTTAATCCTCCAGCAATGATTTCGTTATTGTGATGTACTGGATGTTGATAATTGATTTTACAAACAGATCTGATTGCTAAGCTAATTGCATGCATATTATGTTTGCATTGGTTTTGGTTTGCTTTCATGTGTGTTACATGCAGATGACCTCAATTTTTCTGATTTATTGCTTTAGTTCAACCAGAAAGAATAGTTATTATTTCCTACAATGATGTCACTTAAAGTGGTGCATATGGAGGTAAATCTCACTGCACTGGTTTCTGTGGTAATCATTCTGTTTCCAATTCTGCTTCATTTGGGAACATTCTATAATAAGGAAGATAGAAATCTTCTTTTTCCCTTCATGCAATTCAAAGACAGAGTAATGGAGGAGAGGAGAACTTCAGCTGAAAGCCAACACCTATCTTAGAGAAACTACGCATTCTTGTGAAGAAATGAAACCGAATTTCTAGCCACACTGCTGGACTAGTGTAGTCCAAATGAGCAAAAAACTAAGCAGTGCTGTTCCTAGCTCTTTTGGTTTCCTGGACAAGAAAAATTATTTTTCATGTTCATGCTCCTTCGAATTTAAGGAATGGAAAAAAATTGCACATACTACACAAGTTTAAATTTACTCCATTTTAATGAAGTCCTATTCATTGTTGACAAATTAAATGCTATCATAAAATATGTTGATAATTAACAATTCAGTCAGAAATAATTAGAAGAGAATATATAATCATTTAAATTAAATTTAAACTACACAGCAATTTGTTAATTCACGATTATGCTGTAATATTAAAAACTCTTGAGCAACATTATTCTACATTAAGCTTAGTACCATTCACATAGTCTACACACACAGTACTATTAACATTAAAAAATTTATTACAGCTTTATTACGAACAATTCTTCAAAATCATTTACAGATAGAAAATTTAACATATAAAGCCATAGCAGCACCTCCAAACAAATATCAGCTGCAATACATGGAAAACATTATGATTAATTTACATAAAGATCACCTTTGTAACATCTAAATCCCACCCTTCCTTTGATGTGGAACCTTTTGCTGCATGAGTAGCCCAGTGTAAACCAAAACTGGCGATAGAGGAAGACTCTTATTTAAAGCCATAACATCAGGAGGTATAGTGACAGATGAAGTCCTGCTGGTGTAGGAATGAAACATGCTGGCATGTGGAGAGGTTGAGCCCTTTCAGATTTTAATGTTAATGTCTGTAACTCTTAATGTTCTTTGAGTTGAAATTTAGGTTCATGGAGTCTTTTTAAGATGTTTTTATGTTCTTCGAGTTGTAATTTAAGTCCATTGAGCTTTTTAAGATGTTTAAGTGTAAGAGAGGATCCTTTTGAGCAGCTTATTTTCTACAGTCTGAGTTTTAAGGAATATGCAACACAACCAGCAGTGGTTGGTGGAAAATGACTTCCTGAATTGTGTCTATAGTGTAAAAAACTTGGACTGGTAATCCAGAACTTAATTATCAAATGAAAAACATCATTGCTATATATTAGCAATGGGTGCCAATAAAAGATCAGTGGCAACCAAGATAAAATCCTTGATGCAGGACCCTTGCAAGAACAACATAAGGATAATAGCACGATGAACTGAATCAGCAACAAGTTTATGAAGACACCTGAAAAATAATTCCATCTCTTTACTTAGGAACTTTTTGTAAAAGATAAAGGTGTCCTTAAGTGAAAGTATACCATGGTGAAAAATACTCATGGCTTAACTATGTGAATAGTACTAAGCTTAATGTAGAACAGTATTGCTCAAGTGCTTTTAATATTACAGCATAATCGTGAATTAAATATTTTTATAATCATTTAAACTGAAAAGAGCTAAATTACCAACACAGTGATCAAGAGAATTATGATTTTATATTGTAATGTATTTTAGAAGTACTAAGTATGAGTACTATACAATTTTAATTATTAATGTGAAGTCTAGTAAATGAAAAAAAATTACGGTTTCTATTACTTGATTAAATTATCGTGGCACTCCTCTGCCATTGGTGCCCTGGGTGACCACCCCTGCTTGACACAGTCCTGTTCTTAAGATAATATCAGCATAAAGAAATATTTTTCCTCAAAGATTTAAAAAATGGATGTAACCATGGTTATACCAACAGTTTGTGTGTTTTGGAATAAATTTTTTTCATTAATTATTTATAGAACAATTGATCAAAAATAAAGCATAATTTACTGTTTTCAAGTTATTTGAACTGAAATTGGAACATTTAATAATCTGTTCCAGTTTTTGCTAATCAAAATCTGGTCATCCCTAGTGTCACTCAACATTTGCATTGCTAAATTTGTTTCCTCAAAACTGGACTTTTTCATTTGCTTTTTTCATTTGCTCATCTGTACCAAATGATAGGAATTTTTATCAAAGCTATATCATTGACAGCAGCATTATAGCTGTGAATAGCAGCTGAATGGTAGTTGTAGTGGTTGGAGTTACAAAGTCACATTTGAATGGAAGCAACAAAGCACTTTGGTAGCCTCTCTACTTAGTGTGCAGGTGAAAGTCATTTTATAATTTTTAAGTTTCCCAATATGAATTAGAGAAAAACCAATAAACATGCATATTTCAAAACACAACACAAAAGAATATTTCATAATGTTTTTGTTGCAAAATAAAAAAGTTCTATTTATGTTACTTTCTAATATACTTTGCAAGGATGGCCTGCAGACTACCTTTCCTACTTGGGCTGTACTACCCAGAAGACCCCTGATAATAGAGAAAAAGCTTGCAGGGAGAAATTCTAGCAAATAGTGTCTTAGGGGCAGCAAAATACACGAAGCCAGCACTGCATATAGCTGCATTTACTGGACATATGCAAGGAGCACTGGCAACAATAGTAGAATGGCATCCACATCCATATGCCAAGATTTGCAATGCCAGCCTTGAGGTTTCTATTAACAAGGAAGACCATTGGGGGGTGACTTGCAGAAGCAGAGCTGCACTAATACCATCCAGTACACTGCTTGTTATTTAATTCACACCATTGTTGGGGCGGGGGTGGCTCATCGTAATCTGCAGTTCCCAGGTTCGAGTCCCAGCTGGGTCAGCATTGAGATTTATCTCCGCAAATTTCCCTGCCCTGACCACGGTCAGTAGGGGACACCGATGGGCTTGGAAATGCTGCCATCCTTCGGATGGGACATTAAGCTGTGGCCCCGTGTGTGGGAGAGCCATACCCTATGAAATTGAAAAAAAAAACATGTTGACATATTAAACCACCTAACAACTTGAAGGCACTTCTGTGTAAGCAAAAACCATGAGTTTAGACTGAAATTAATAAGTGACTTAATTATACACAGCTGTCTAATGACTAAGTGGTTAGTATGCTTGGTTATTGATCAAAGGGACCTGGGTTCAAACTCTGAGGAAGGCATGGCTGTTTGTGTTGCCTTTCTGCTGAAGTCTCATCTTCCTCACAGACCTTCTCTATGGTGTATAGGGGCGGGGGTGGCTCAGTCGGTAGCACACCAGGCTCGTATTCTGTAGTTCCCAGGTTCGAGTCCCAGCTGAGTCAGCATTGAGATTTATCTCCGCAAAATTCCCCGCCCTGCCCACGGTCAGTAGGGGACACCGATGGGCTTGGAATAGGCTGCCGTCCTTCGGATGGGACATTAAGCCATGGCCCCATGTGTGGGAGAGCCATACCCTGTGCACGTTAAAGAACACGCTGGATGGCCTTGATGGGAGGCTACCATCTGTCTTCCAACAGCTGTTCCAGTGGGTCCCCTCCCCCAACCTTCTCTGAGCCTTCGGGGTCCATGTGACCTGGCCATTTAGCCCATGGTGTGCAAAAAAGTGCCGCTCAGAGGTAAAACAACCCAACCCAACTCTATGGTGTATTAACTGACAAGCTCCTGCCAGACCTCTATGGCAAGCAGCTGTTTGAAGAATTAATACAAATTTATTTATATTTTAAATTATGCCCAGTGAAAGGGAATTGTCCCTCAATTAATGGCAGACTACAAATAAAGTGCACAGAGAAACATTTTGGTGCACATATCCAGTGGATCCTGTGGATGGGCTTACTTAGTTGATGGCCCATTAATGTGCCCATGTTGATGACTGTTATTGGCAGGTCTGCCTACAGTGGACACGGGTGTGAACTGGACATTGGACAAGTGGAGAAGAGTTGCTTGGTCCGATGAGTACAGTTTCCAGCTCCACCATGCCTATGGACAAATCTGTATTTGACACAAACAGATGAACAGCTGCAACCAGACTGCACAGTTGGACAGAAATGTGTGTAGTAACAGTATCATGATATGGGGGATTGTTCTCATGGACATCATTGCATCCCCTCATCCCCACTGAACACAACCTAATTACCAAATCCTACCTAGGCATTGCTTCAGACCAAGTGACATTGTGGTTTCACTGCTAGAGTCAGTTTTGACCCTTTTAATTTTTAGATAATGCACTGGAAGGTCCATGAGTATGTACCATCACAGCAAAGCATGTGAAACACAACATCAAAGCATATTGAACATCAACAACAAAGCATATTGAAACACAACATCAAAGCACATTGAACATCAACAGCAAAGCATATTGAAACACAACAATTAAATCACAGTTTGAACTGCTAATTTTAGTCATTAAAATTAAATACTGAATACACTAAGTAATTACCACTTTTGGGTCGATTCAAATTTTTAAAGGAAAAATTGCCTTGAGCCTAGTGATAGGTGGGATATGAACCCACGACCATGGTTCATATCCCACCTACCACTAAATCGTGGGTTCATATCTCACCCGGCTCAAGACAATTTTTCCTCTAAAAATTTGAATCAACCCAAAAGTGGTAATTCATCATCATCATCATCATCATCATCAAGCAGCCATGGGCTACGGAGGTCCAACCAGACCATGCAATTTAGTTCTCCAAGCAAGTCTATCCTGAGCTACATCTACTGCATCTGGCCACTGCACACCAATTCTAACAAGGTCCTGTTTGACATTGTCTGCCCACCACATCCTAGGTCTCCCCCTCTTTCTGAGGCCTTTAGGCACACTGTTCATAACCCTATTCGCCAACCTATAATTATTCATACAGGCAACTTGGCCAAACCACCGGAGTCTCTCTGTGCACAATATGCTGCTTAAAGGAGGTTGCAAGCTCCATTGCCTAACCTCATCATTAGTTACAAAGTTGAACCACCTAATGCCCAAGATACTGTGTAAGCATCTGGAATCAAAAGCATCTAGTTTCCTGTTATCTTGTTTACAAAGTGTCCAAGTTTCACTACCATAACTAACCCTAGAAAGAAACAAACTATTATACAGTCTAATTTTAGTCTTTAGGTGTATACACCTATTTCTCCACACTCTCCATAGGTTCTTAAAAGTCCTGGCAGCAATCCCTATTCGTCTGTTAATCTTATGCCGCACATCACCATTATCTGTTACATAGCTCCCAAGGTAATTAAACTGTGACACCTGCTCAAGACTGCAACCATTCAGATTAATTGAATCACAGCCTGCCTGACCAATTTTCATCAATTTAGTTTTCTCTCTGTTTATAACCAAACCTACTCTACTACCAGTCTCATCAACAGCTCGAATGAAAGAGTTCATCTCATCAACATCATTTGCCAAAAGGGCTAAATCATCAGCATAATCTAAATCAGAAATTTTCGTATCTCCAGTCCATTTAAGGCCAAAATCTTTCCCTTGAAGTGAATTTCGTATAACATAATCAATAACCAAGCTAAAGAGAAAAGGAGATAAAATGCACCCTTGTCGAACACCAGAAGTAATGCTAAACCAATTGCTACAAGCCTTACAAACTCTCACACATGACTGAGTGTTATTATAGAGAGCTTTCATTATGTTAACTAACTTGTCAGGTATACCATATGATCTCACAATCAACCACAAATTATGACGATCAACAGAGTTGAAAGCCTTTTTGAAATCAACAAAGCTAGCAACCAAAGGTTTCTGAAACTCTAAACATTTCTCAAGAATCTGCCTAAGTGAAAATATCTGATCTACACATCACCTACCACTTCTGAATCCACATTGCTCATCACACAATTGACTGTCAACCAGATTCATAATTCTATTAAGCACAATCATGGAAAGAACTTTACCTGGAACAGAGAGTAGGCTGATACCCCTATAGTTATCACAAGAACTGCAATCACCTTTTTTGAAAATAGGGATAACAATAGCTCTGGTAAAATCCTTAGGAACCATGCCTTTATCATAAAAGATATTCAGAATTTCAGTCATCCAAGTGGTAAGCGAAACATTCCCAGCTCTAAGCATTTCTGTAGTAATTTCATCTACCCCTGAGGATTTATGTAGTTTAAGTTTAGAAACAGCCAAAATAACTTCAGATTGTGTTATAGGGCCAACATTAAAGCCACCAATGCATCTATCATCATTGCAAACAATGGGAGTAGAACTAACTACATTGTTTAGAACATCACTGAAATGCTCAGCCCACCTAGCCATGACAGAATCCTCCCCTTCTATAACCTTACCTTGTTTATCCTTCAATCCTTGTATACCTGTCTGTTTTCTACCACACAAAACATTAACTATCTGGTACAGCTCTCTGCTGTTGTGCTGTCTAACTGCTTCCTCGGGTTTGTCAGCCAAACCATCAAGCCAAAGATTCTTATCAGCAGCTAACTGATCTTTTGCACGTTTATTAAGTTCTCTGTAATGCTTTCTATTAGGACTAGTAGGGTATTGATTAAGGACATTCCTGCAGTTCTTTCTTTCCGAAATAAGCTCAAGTGCCTTATCACTCAGATAATTCTGTCTCTTCTGCTCCTTTTTTCCTAAAAGAGTACTGTTAGTGTCCAAAAAAGCCTATTTAAAATGATCCCATTCTTCCTCAACTTCAGTAGTAAGCAAACCATGATTGTCATAATGACTAAGTAACCTATCATGGTAAGCTTTGACTATAACTGGATCTTTCAGAGCTTCAGTATTAAAAGTAAATTTTTTAACCCTAGCACAACACTTTTTAAGTTTAAGTTGCAACACACTTTTAACAAGGTAATGGTCAGATCCAATTTCAGCTCCCCTATATGCCCTGGTATTCCTAACAGAACTAGCCCATTTGTTGTTAATTAATATGTAATCAATCATATTCTTATGCAGCCCATCAGGTGAAACCCATGTGTACTGGTAATTACTTAGTGTATATCAAAAAAGTTGAGCTTATTTAATATTTAATCAACTGTATACTTGTAATATATACTTTCCATCTTATGGCATTTATCTCCCACTTGTGGCTAAATTTCCTGAACAGTGCCTACATGTGACATAATGGAGTATGTACTGTAGGTAGAAAATGTTCCTATCATCAATTAGAGGAGATCTTGATCGACAGCTGGTAGCTCAGTGGTCCAGAGCACCTGACATGTTATCAGGAGGTTGTGGGTTCATATCCCACCCACCTCAAGACAGTTTTTCCTCTAAAAAATTTAATCAACTCAAAAAGTTTCCTCTAAAAAATTTAATCAACTAAATTAATAAATAATGAATTTATTATTAATTTAGCTTTCAAGGGAAAGACTTCTGGTGTTCGACAAGGGTGCATTTTATCTCCTTTTCTCTTTAGCTTGGTTATTGATTATGTTATGCGAAATTCACTTCAAGGGAAAGATTTTGGCCTTAAATGGACTGGAGATACGAAAATTTCTGATTTAGATTATGCTGATGAAAAGTGGTAATTACTTAGTGTATACCAAAAAAGTCAAGTTTATTCAATATTTAATAAATAATGAATTTAGTATTTAATTTTAGTGACTAAAATTACTTTAAGCTCTGGCTAAATTAGCACTTCAAACTGTGATTTAATTGATATTAATTACTTTTGTAACAACTCTCTAAATGTCATTACAGAAAAGTTCTATCGTGTTACTGATAACTGAATAGGTATCTCCTCAATTTTACATTTTTAACTAATTCTAAACATTGTAATTTCTGCTTAAAATTTTCATATTTAATAGATAGAAATTTGACCAAAAACTTTATACCACTTTGGACATGGCATAACTTAAAATGTTGCAAAACATTATACATGAAACTAGGAACACTATTAACACTTTAGAATTTAGATCTTATTGAAAATAGGCACCTTAATCATCCAGCTGCTGTAGCATATTGATTGGCAAATCACATTGTCTCTGGGATAAAGATACTCTTAATATCTAACATCTACATAACAAAAAGTCAGAATTTTCTAGTAGAAATATAGCAATACCGTAGTTAAAACATAATGAAGTATACATATATCAAAATTCAATAAAATCTGTATTACTTCAGAAGCAATAAAAACACAGTAGTATTATCAAATTGTAGTAATTAATCTATTTAAATTCTAAGTATTGTACTATGCAAATAGGGCAAAATGCTGATTTCCATACTCAGCACCTGGGTGTAAATAACGTTTGCACAATTACATTGATTTAGTTTACATTTGTATGGTTAAACCTTATTTTGACTTAAATGAAAACTTTGATAAATTATGCATTAGTAAATAAGTTGTAATTTATTCTAAGCACTAAAGAAATGGCCAGGCAAAGATTTTAAATAAATTTCAAAAATTAAAAGTTAAAAAAGTATATTTCTTGAAAGTTTTTCTTATTTTTGAATAGGCATTTTGAAGTTGGATATAGCACCATGTCCTGAAGAGCCCAAATACTGTTTGACTCCTGAACTTGTACGTCTTCATCCTTATCCTGATGAAAAGGGTCGTCCTACAAAAGAAATATTAGAATTTCCTGTGAAAGAAGTATATGTTCCACACTATATTTATCGAAATCTTTTGTATCTGTATCCAAAAAATTTAAACTTTGCAAATAGGCCTGGATCAGCAAGAAATATTTCCTGTAAAATACAATTCATGTGTGGTGAAGAAGAGCATAATGCACTGCCTGTAAGTCACAACTGATGTTCTGTTTCTTAGATATTGTTATACATCTGTGATAAGTAAAATGGAATCACTTTAAAATTCCAAAGAATTTCTTCATCTGTTTTACGTAAGAATACTGAAACTTAAACAGCTTTCACATAAAAATACTATAGAACAAATGTGATGTTTTACTCTTCTCTTGCAGCCCATTAACTGTTTATCATAATTTCTACTTATATAACAGGATTCAGTCTGTATGCTAGAAATTCTTCCACAGTGACTTTTACTTTTGTAATATTTGGAAAAGAACTCTTAACTACCTTTGAACAGAATTTTGTATGAGTTTATTTTAGTTTGGGCACAGTACATTGAATGTCATGAAATTTGTCAATGAAATTTGTGAAAATTATTCCTGATAGAGTGAGAGTTCTTTCATGAATGAACTTGTTTATGTTGTGTTACATTTGAGTGGCACTTTTGTACACATAATGGCTGAATGGCCTAGTCATAAGACTCCAAGGACTCAGAACTAAGTAAGGGGATCCACTGGATAGCTGTTAAGAAATAGTAACCTTCTGTCCCAACCATCCAGTGTTTTTTTTTATTCACCTTCGGCCACAGCTTAAAGGCCCATATGATGAACAATTTGCTTTCCAAACCCATCAGTATCCCTTTTTCACCAAGGGTGTGTGTGTGTGTGTGTGGAGGGGGGGGGGGGGGTAGTGAAGAAAATCTCAATTCAGTAAGTATGGGAACCTATATGAATAACTGATTGCCTGAAATATCATTGATAAGATGAGCTGAAAAAAAATTTGGTTTTGCCAACAAATGGTAATTTAAACTTTGATTCTGAAATCTACCTGTGGATTTAAATGCTTTCATTGAACTCATGATTAGTGTCATCTTGTTATTATTCTACCTTGTCTCTTTCAGATATCACCAACAATATATAATTTTTATGATGAGCACCAGTACTATGAAAATGCCTTTAGAATGTGATTTGTTGAAGATCCCACCAATTTCATATATCACATGTGTTATTTGATTTCCATATAACAAACTAATTTAAGAATAAATTGGAAGCAATAAGGCAAAAATCAGCCAATTTCTAATTTTCCTATAATATATTTAATATTTTTATTACTTTAGATGTAAAAAAGAGTAAAGAAATAATTTCAATCGGTGTTTTTCCAAAGTTTTTAAGCAGTTTATATATATTAATTATTATATAATAAGCAGTTTATGCATTCACTACAGTGTAGTGTGGTCTATTTATTTCCTGTTTTCACTGCTGCATATCCACAGATGCTGCTTAGTCACCACATTGCCACTCTTGTCTTCAGCTTCAGTTCATACTGGCAGTGAGTATAGTCACTGTGCACTTCAAGTAAATTCCCCAAACATTTTAAGGACATGAGAAAAAATGTAAAAAAAAAAGGCTATTATCCATAGAGTTTAAGATATCAATATTATAAGATTTCAAAAATGGCATTGCAAAAAATTTGATATCTGTGAGAAACATAACCTAAATTCAGCAATTGCATCAACAATTCTGAAGCAGAGGGCAGAAATCAAATTCATTTTTCAGAAAACAAAACATATCAAGTGATTACAAATGCCTCAGAATGTTTAGCCAACAAGGGATAGGTAAAGTTGTATTTCAGTGGCCTCTTCAAAGAAAAACAATTAAGTTTTGCTAACATTGGACTGATTTTGCATAAACTAGCTCACAGTTATTCTGTAATGCTCAGAAGTAGAAAGATTTAAATCATCTGGCTAGTTGCACCATTTTCATGAATTCATAAACATAAATTTTTAGAATTAGTTGGGGGGAAAGAATTGGGTAATTTAAGGAGGACGTGTGAATCGCACAAAAAAATTCTTTTGATTTTATTCTGTATCATTTACTAAAAATGACATGACCTTCTGAAAGATACTTTAAATCTTTCTATTCTGAGCATTACAGCATATTTGCAAGCTTGTTCATGGTTTATTTTTACCCCCACCCAAGAAAAGGAGAGAAGATTATTTGTGAAATACCTATTAATTCTCTATCCAAGTCAAGGAAATCCTCATCCCTGAAATGTTCAACTCAGAAAATTATGAAAGATTGCATTTTTCACTGGAAAAAAGCAAAACATATTGCTCAGTTTTCTGAAACTAGTTAAAAGAAATCCAGTCTTCAGAAGTAATATGTTATAAGACTTTCTCAACATAAACATTTGGCTAAGATGTAGCAATAACACTAAAGAAAAACTGAAAATAACAATGATATAGAAGGCCAATAAAAGGCCTACTAACTGAGCAAAGACACCTTTATTCAACAGTATAAGAAACTGGAAGTTTTTGCACTCTGAAGCTATGGTGAGCATTTTTTACTCAAAGGCTGCAGTTTATTGCACACCTGGTTTTAATTAACCACACTGCATCTTCTGGGTTGAATACGATGATATTCCAAGAGTCCTTTCTAAGTCTTGCATTGATTGCAATTTAAACATTTTATAAACTCATAAAATATATAACATTTATTCAAAAGCTACGGCTTATTATGTTCTCCTTTTTCACCTGTGAACTTGTCTGTGTTTTATCTACCAATATATGTATGTTTGGGTAAAATAAACTTATTCAATTCAATTCAAAATAAAAAAAAATCAGTGGGAAAAAAAAAACTTAAAGCCAAAAATTTCATTAAAACGCGGAGGCAGTGCAAGATTGCTTATTTGATGAACCATGTGTATCCCCTCAAAAACAAAAATAACTTTTTCTGATCATTTAATGAGCAAATATTTAAGGCATCAATTCAGAATGCATTTCATTCTGAAACATTTGCACTTCATGAAAATACCCATCATAATCAGTTCACTGAAATGGCCAAATTGACTTTACTGTGCGATTATTTAACAGATTTCAACTAAGAGGATAAATAAATTATAATTTTAAAGTTTGGTTTGTTAATTTTTCAGATCGAATTTATTGAGATTTGATTTTAACAACCATGAGCTTTGTTGTCGTTGAATCAAGAGCACTTGAGAATTGTTCATGGATGCTCATCTGCTGTTATGCCCCCACTGAGGATGCCAATGAGGATGAGAAGGATAGGTTTTATGGACAACTTCAGGATATTTTGAATTCTGTCAAGAAAGGAGATATTATCCTTGTTCTAGGTGACTTCAATGCCAAAGTTGGTTGGGTTGGGTTGGGTTGTTTTACCTCTGAGCGGCACTTTTTTCACCATGAGCTAAATGGCCAGGTCACATGGACCCCGAAGGCTCAGAGAAGGTTGGGGGAGGGGACCCACTGGAACAGCTGTTGGGAGACAGGTGGTAGCCTCCCGTCAAGGCCATCCAGCGTGTTCTTTAACGTGCACAGGGTATGGCTCTCCCGCACACGGGGCCACGGCTTAACGTCCCATCCGACGGACGGCGGCCTTTCCAAGCCCATCGGTGTCCCCTACTGACCGTGGGCAGGGCGGGGAATTTTTGCGGAGATAAATCTCAACGCTGACCCAGCTGGGACTCGAACCTGGGAACTACAGATTACGAGCCTCGCGCGCTACCGACTGAGCCACCCCCGCCCCCACACCAAAGTTGGTACTGACTCTGACCTTTGAGGAGGAGTAATAGGCCCTTTTGGTATTGGTAGATGCAATGGCAATGGTTAACGTCTCCTACAGGTAAGTAAACTCAATGGTTTCAGAATAACTAACACTTATTACAAACACTACGACATACATAAGTACACATGGGTTTCACCAGATGGGCTGCATAAGAATATGATTGATTATATATTAATTAACAGCAAATGGGCTAATTCTGTTACGAATAATGGTCATATAGGGAAGCTGAAATTGGATCTGATCATTACATTGTTAAAAGTGTTTTGCAACTTAAATTTAAAAAGTATTTTGCTAAGTTTAAAAAAGTTATCTTTAACACTAATGTGTTGAAAGACCGAGTTATAGCCAAAACTTACCATATTAGGTTACTTAGTTATTATAACAATCATGATTTGCTTACTACTGAAGTTGAGGAAGAATGGGACCATTTTAAACAGGCTTTTTTAGAATTCATAAGCATAAATTTTTAGAATTAGTTGGGGGAAAGAATTGGGGTAATTTAAGGAGGACGTGTGAATCGCACAAAAAAATTCTTTTGATTTTATTCTGTATCATTTACTAAAAATGGCATGACCTGAAAGATACTTTAAATCTTTCTATTCTGAGCATTACAGCAATTTTTAGGAAAAAAGGAGCAGAGAAGGCAGAATTATTTGAGTGACAAGGCACTTGAGCTTATTTCGGAAAGAAAGAACTGCAGGAATGTCCTTAATCAGTAACCTATTAGTCCTAATAGAAAGAATTACAGAGAGCTTAATAAATTTTTAAAGGATCAGTTAGCTGCTGGTAAGAATCTTTGGCTTGATGGCTTGGCTGACAAAGCTGAGGAAGCAGTTAAACAGCACAACAGCAAAGAGCTGTACCAGATACTTATGTTTTATGTGGCAGAAAACAGACAGGTATACAGGGATAGAAGGATAAACAAGGCAATGCTACAGAAGGTGAGGATTCTGTCATGGCTAGGTGGGCTGAGCATTTCAGTGATGTTCTAAACTATGTGGTTAGTTCTACTCCCATTGTTTGCAATGATGATAGATGCATTGGTGGCTTTAATGTTGGATATATAACACAATCTGAAGTTATTTTGGCTATTTCTGATCTTAAACATAATAAGTCCCCAGGTGTAGATGAAATTACTACGGAAATGCTTAGAGCTGGGAATGTTTCTGTTACCACTTGGATGGCTGAAATTTTGAATATCTTTTATAAATAGATTTTTGAATCTATTTATAATTAATATTTGAATTATATTTTATATTGAATATCATATATAATGATATTTTTGAATATCAAATATATTCATATTTTCAGCCATCCACTTGGATGGCTGAAAATATGAATATATTTGATTTTATTAATATCAAAATATAATATTATATTATATTTTGAATTATTTATTATAAATATATTATTAATAAAATAATATATTTATCATATATTATTTTATGATAAAGACATGGTTCCTAAGGATTTTACCAGAGCTATTATTATCTCTATTTTCGAAAAAGGTAATCGCAGTTCTTGTGTTAACTATAGGGGTATCAGCCTACTCTCTCTTCCCGGGAAAGTTCTTTGCATGATTGTGCTTAACAGAATTAAGAATCTGGTTGACAAGCAATTGCGTGATGAGCAATGTGGATTCGGAAATGGTAGAGGATGTGTAGATTAGATATTTTCACTCAGGCAGATTCTTGAGAAATGTTTAGAGTTTCAGAAACCTTTGGTTGCTAGCTTTGTTGATTTCAAAAAGGCTTTCAACTGTTGATCTTCATAATTTGTGGTTGATTGTAAGATCATATGGTATACCAGACTTAGTTAACATAATGAAAGCTCTCTATAATAGCACTGAGTCGTGTGTGAGAGTTGGTAAGGCTTGTAGCAATTGGTTTAGCATTACTTCTGGTGTTCGACAAGGGTGCATTTTATCTCCTTTTCTCTTTAGCTTGGTAATTGATTATGTTATGCGAAATTCATTTCAAGGGAAAGATCTTGGCCTTAAATGGGCTGGAGATACGAAAATTTCTGATTTAGATTATGCTGATGATTTAGCCCTTTTTGGCAAATGATGTTGATGAGATGAACTCTTTCATTCAAGCTGTTGATGAAACTGGTAGTAGAGTAGGTTTGGTTATAAACAGAGAGAAAACTAAAGTGATGAAAATTGGTCAGGCAGGCTGTGATTCAATTAATCTGAGTGGTTGCAGTCTTGAGCAGGTGTCACAGTTTAATTACCTTGGGAGCTATGTAACAGATAATGGTGATGTGCGGCATGAGATTAACAGAAGAATAGGGATTGCTGCTGGGACTTTTAAGAATCTATGGAGAGTGTGGAGAAATCGGCGTATACACCTAAAGACTAAAATTAAGACTGTATAATAGTTTGGTTCTTTCTAGGGTTAATTATGGTAGTGAAACTTGGACACTTTGTAAACAAGATAACAGGAAACTAGATGCTTTTGATTCCAGATGCTTACGCCGTATCTTGGGCATTAGGTGGTTCAACTTTGTAACTAATGATGAGGTGAGGCAAAGGAGTTTGCAACCTCCTTTAAGCAGCATATTGTGCAGAGAGAGACTCCGTTGGTTTGGCCATGTTGCCCGTATGAATAATTATAGATTGGCGAATAGGGTTATGAACAGTGTGCCTAAAGGCCTCAGAAAGAAGGGGAGACCTAGGATGCGGTGGACAGACAATGTCAAACAAGACCTTGTTAGAATTGGTGTGCAGTGGCCAGATGCAGTAGATGTAGCTCAGGATAGACTTGCTTGGAGTCTGAATTGCACGGTTTGGTTGGACCTCCGTAGCCCATGGCTGCTTGATGATGATGATGATCGTGTTTGTTAGCCATGATGTTGGTGTGACTGCATCAACACCAACTGCTCACTGTTGTGTAATTAGTGATTGCTTCTTGCTATAGTTTGTTTTACACTTAGTCATTCAAAAGCACTTGAGTAGGTGATATTTCATTTTATGATTTATTAAACTGTTTATAATCGATACTTTTTGTGATTTTATCCACATAGTTTGGACCTAAATGAAGAAAGGTAATATTGGTATATTAATTGAAACAGAAACTAATATGCAATGTGTTGTTGAAAAATAGTAAATTCTGCATTACTAAATTCTTTTTGCACCTTTTACAACCTAAGCATATATTATCTGTTTGTTTTTTTTTTAAATAAATTATATTTTAAGCTTATAATGATTAAATGTTAGTTTTGTTAGTAATGTGTGAAATGTTAATGAAAAATCAAGGTATAAAACAATATGTACATTAGAGCAAACTTTTTTCACACCCTTCATTTCATTACAATGTACTTTTACTGTATTTGAATTTTTTTGGAGAAAAGGAAGCTATCTCTTGACACTGCAGTGCAGAGTTTCAATTAAGCATAGTCAACCTCCAGCTAACATGTACTGTAAGCATTCCCAACTGGTAATCTCTTATAGCACAAGCTATTGATTGGAAAGACAGTTGCTATCCAGGTGCTGATGTAATAGGTATTTGTAATTGTTTCAACATGATATGGATAGCTAGGCTATCATTTCCCAATCAATAAATGGTGCTATGAGGAACTACCAGTTGGGAATGTTTATAATCGATGTTCTGGAGGAAACTCGGGTTATTTTAGCTTACTCTTCAAGTGTTCCATGATTACAGGACGTTTTCAATGTTTCTCTGCCATTGTAAGATATTGTTGTTAGTTAATTTAATTTAATTATTTTTTAATTAAGATTATATTGTTAAGATATTGCACCATAACTTCAGTTAACTAAATCTAATCATAATTGATAAAACAAATATGCACATGAAACACCTTATTAGTTTATATCCAGGGTGCCAAAATCTATGAAGTGGGTTTCAGTTATATATTCATGGCTGCTGCAACATTCTTGAAAACTAGAATATTAATGATTAAATATTTGTATATTTAAAAGGCATTAATATCCTGATTTAATCTAGCATCTCTCCAATTGTTTTTTTCTCCCCAAACCCTTTTCTGAACTTTGGATTTTTGTAACTCGACAATTATACCTGAGAAAAACTCTTTTCATACCTTTCATTCCCTGCTATATATATAATTTGTTGTTTATTTAAAATAAATTATATAATAAGAATAAATGCTAGTTTTATTTTTATTTTATTATTGTATATATTATATATTTAGGTAATTTTTGGGAAATCAAGCTGTCCAGAATTTTCATCTGAAGTGTACACAGCCATAACATATCACAGCAGGTAAAATATACTAAATATATTTATTATAAATTTAGTTTAATCTAAAAGTTTTTTTTATGGAATCAGGAATATTCCAGAAAACATTCAAATAGGAAATACTTGCTATTTATTGCCAGTATATAAATTTTATAATTAACTTTTTTTATACACCTTGTAAAGCTGAACAGATGCTGGTAGCAATGCTAGTTTTAAATTGTTTTCATCTAAAAAGCAGAATTGAACTACAGAATATTGTTCCAAAGTATTTAACTAAAGTTGAAAATTTCTGATTTAGATTGTGTTGATGATTTAGCCTTTTTGGCAAATGATGTTGATGGATGAACTATTTCATTATAGCTGTTGATGAGACTAGTAGTAAAGTAAGTATGGTGATAGAAAACTAAAGTAATGAAAATCAGGCAGGCAGGTTGTACTTCAGTGTTTTCAATGGTTGCATCCTTGATCAAGTGCAGGTGAGCTATGCTACAGATACTGGTGATGTGTGGCATGAGATAAACAAAAGAATATGAATTACTGCTAGGACTTTTTAAGAATCTATGGAGAGTGTGGAAATATAGGTATATATGTCGCAGGGAGATGATGAAAATAGGGATTTGATCAAATCCCTAAGGTATATGATCAATTCACGGAAGATGTTAAAATAACAACTCTGTGGGGTGATTTCCCTGAAGAAAGTAAGTGATTTGATCAAATCCCTTAACTGTTTTAGTGAAAAGATGAAATAAACAAGTCAGGACTCGCACAGCTCTATGTTTCGCTTGTTACCACTCCCCTTTACCTCACCGCTCCCCTCTGGCGTCCGTGCCGGCCAGCGCCCAAACATTACGCGAGGAAGGTTGCATGCATTTTTATTATTGTTTTCTATATTTCGAGTTTTATCAAGTACCTACCATAGAAAAATGAGTTCAGATATAGAAAAATATCAAACTCTGACCGAATTTGTATCTGAAGAACAGTTTAATGAAACTATCAGGACGTTTTTGAACAAGCGGCATGAAAAAGAAAAACCTTTGTGGACTCGCGAAAGGATAGAAGAAGCTGTCACAATCATTGAACAATTTAAATTAGCACCACTACTTAAACATTTTTCCCAGAAAGGTAAAAAAAGGACTCTTTCTAGTGTCCAAAGTAGTGTCACATGAGCTAAAGATTCATACTCAAGAGATTCATCACTTTACAGATTCGTTCTCACTTGGCCTTCGCTCATGAAGGGCGTTTTGAATAATTCGGCAAGTGGTGTATTGTAGATCGAGATACATTAAGAATACCTTAAAAAGGCGATTCGGAAAGGAGATAATAAGAGGTGAAAAAGGCGATTCGGAAAAAACGAAAAAAGTACCGGCTATTACAATTCCGTAATAGCCGAAATAATTTGTGTTTCAATGACTATTGTTGTATTAACTATTCTACATTTAATAATGCTGTTTTTAAAAATATCAGCTTAAGTACCTATTTCTTTTTTTAATTAGTTTCGAATAAATAATTTGTGTTTCAATGACTATTGTTGTATTAACTATTCTACATTTAATAATGCATGGTTTACTAAATAAATACTTTTAATATCTAAACAATATTATTTCATCTTTTCACTAAAACAGTTAAGGGATTTGATCAAATCACTTACTTTCTTCAGGGAAATCACCCCACAGAGTTGTTATTTTAACATCTTCCGTGAATTGATCATATACCTTAGGGATTTGATCAAATCACTATTTTTATCATCTCCCTGCAACATATACACCTAAAGATTACATTAGGCTATATAATAATTAGTCCTTTTTAGGGTTAGTTATGGTATTGTAATTTGAACCTTTTGCAAGATAATAGGAAACTTGATGCCTTTGATTTTAGTTGCTTACTCAGTATCTTGGACATTAGGTGGTTCGACTTTGCTTTTGGTTGCAGTGGTGCCATATCAGACGTGTGGTTGGACGAATGGAACCTTATATTAGTGACGAGTCTCTCTTCTATATCAGTGCCGATGGATCGCTGATTGAGAGTCTGGAGACAATGAGGTCACTGGGCTGATTTTTCACTTGCTGCCATCCATGAGTGTCATACGGCTCCTCAGCTTGGTGTCATGCTTTTGGGCACTATCAGTTTCAACAACCATTCACCACTCCTATGCATAATGGGCATAATGACAGCACGATGTTACATTGATGAGGTATTGCAGCCTATTTTGTTGCTGTATCTCTAGTATCCCTGATGCCCAGTTTCAACATAACACCTGCCTATACACTGCCAACATATGCAGACAGTGCCTACAAGGTATCCAGGTGTTGCCTTGGCCAGCGTGATCCCCAGACTTCTCCCCAATAGAGAATGTGTGGGATGTCATTGGCACGACGTACTTGGTATTAACCTATAAATCGACTTCAAAGTGGTAATTTATAGGTTAATACCAAGTATGTCGAGTTTATTTATTATTTATCAACTGTATTTACTTGTAAGGAAATACTTTCCATCTATATGGCATGTGTCTGCTGCATGTGGAAAAAATTGCCTGAACACTCCCTACATAGGAAGTAGGTTGAAATGGTTCGCATCATCAATTAGAGGAGATGTTGATCGGCAGCCGGTAGCTCAGTGGTCCAGAGCACCTGACATGTTATCAGGAGATCGTGGGTTCATATCCCACCTGGTTCAAGACAATTTTTCCTCTAAAATTTAAATTGACTTCAAAGTGGTAATTTATAGGTTAATACCAAGTACGTTAAGTTTATTTATTATTTATATGAAATTTATATTAGACTAAACTTATTAAAGTTAAGAAAAATACTTTTGCTTTTATGTTAAAATGTTCATATGTATTTAATTTATAATTTTTTTTGTTTATGATAATTTTAAGGGAACCATTGCTTCCCTTGCTTCTATGGATGCTTTGTCACTGCCATATCTCCTTTGTTTAATAATATGAACTTTCCTACTTCAATTAAATAAAGATATTCATGGGCTCATATGACTTGAGATTATTTTCCTTCTAATATTGTTAATGTCTAAGAGTGTATACTATATATCATTGATAATTATATATTTCATAAAACCATTCCAAATTTTTAATGTTTGTAGCATTATATTTTATAAAATTGGAATTAAAAATATTGATATTGCTGTTTTATTTTTCAGATCTCCTGACTGCTATGATGAAATAAAAATTAAATTGCCAGCTCATTTTACAGAACAATACCACTTGCTGTTTACATTTTATCATATTAGTTGCCAGAAAAAATTGGAACAAAATCCAACAGAAACACCTATTGGATATACAGTAATATGATTTTTTTTTATAAAAATACTAAAAGTGGTATTTGCAAAAGTACTATACATCTATTTTCAATAGTATTAAACTTAAAGTGAGGAAGAATTACTAAGTTATTTAGATTTGAATCTTACCCAAGCCAATAGTATTTGATAAAGAATATATTCCTTTTGGTATATATTTTGGCTGTGCTTAAACCTTTCCATTTTCCCTCAGTTATTTATGTTGAGAGAATCTGAAAAGGGAGGCCAGAACAACTATATCTGTTTCTAATACAATGCATGAAATATCATTTTTAAAAAAAATAGAAATTTGAAATTTTCTTACATATAGCTTATGAAAAATACATTAATTCAAGCTTGAAAAAGAATACTTTTTTTTTTCCATTTAATACATATTGTGCTATGATATAAATAATTTGTTACACTGATCTGTTTGCCATTTTTATATGCAGTATATGGTAAGGCTAATTTGCTTGTTTTAATTTTTTCTAGATTGAACTTGATTTAAGCTCATGAGTTTGATCTAAACTATTAAGAACTCAGTTTTTTTAAAGTTCCAAAATTCTCTTGAAAATTAATTAAAAAATGTTATTTATAAAATCGGAGGATTTTGGAAGCAATTGTGAAGTGCATATATTTCTTTTTTGTTTGCTCTCTCTTTTCTGTGTGTTTCTGTTGTTTGCTCTCTCTTTTCTATTTCAATATCCCAGAATTATTTATAAAATCGAAGGATTTTGGAAGCAGTTGCGAAGTGCATACATTTTTTTTGTTTGCTCTCTCTTTTCTGACTTAAACCTAGTTGACTATCCCTAGAATTATTTTTCATTCATCTGAGCATTCAACATATTTCCTGCTACTGAAACTAAAACCTTATGCAAATATGCTATGCAAACTAGGTTACAGCCCAGCAAGATGCAGAGGCCACTAATTACTTTTATGTTGGAGTTGTGTGTCCAGTAGCTTGCATTGTGAGTTGTTTGCAGTATTCATTAATTTTATGTTTCAGTAGTGGGAAATTCGTTGTATGCTGGGATAAATGTTAAAATCTATCTCTGAGGATATGGACTTTATTTAGCCTTGTTGTAACAACTTTTGCTCTTTGCCAAGGTTTCTAAAATGCAATGCACAAAAACAAAAATTCATAATGTTCAATAAAAAAAATCTAAAAAAGTGTTACTCAACTTCATAAACAGGACTGAAATTCCCATGAATGTGAGCAGTCCAAATCACTTTGTGTGTAACACTGGCCCATGTTTTAAAATATACCATACTGAAAGGAATTATAAAAAGAATTAAAAATAATGTTTCAGCTAAATATTATATTCACAAAGATCCTTTTAAATTTCTCCTAAATTTCCTTTTGATTGATGTATAATTTGACTGTTTTTATTCATCAGGTTTTCTAAAATTAAATATTAATTGCATAGTCAGATCTATGTATTTTTTCCAGTATAATAATGTAAAAAAGACTTATTAAAATTGATATGTTTGTAGTTTTTTTTAAATTTGTATTTTCATAAAATTCATAATTACATTCTATTTAATTTGGAATACAGCATGATCTATATCGATTGTTTTTTTTTGGTAAAAAAATTCTAATGCTGATTTGTTTACTTGACGTTTATTTGCACAGTTAGTGAAAAGTCTGGGATGTTCTCAGAGTACATCATCATCATCATCCTCAAGCAGCCATGGGCTACAGAGGTCCAACCAGACCGCGCAGTTTAATTCTCCAAGCATATCTGTCCTGAGCTACATCTGCTGCATCTGGCCACTGTACACCAATTCTAACAAGGTCCTGTTTGACATTGTCTGCCCACCGCATCCTAGGTCTCCCCCTCCTTCTGAGGCCTCTAGGCACACTGTTCATAACCCTATTAGCCAATCTATAATTATCCATACGGGCAACATGGCCAAACCAACGGAGTCTCTCTCTGCACAATATGCTGCTTAAAGGAGGTTGCAAACTCCTTTGCCTAACCTCATCATTAGTTACAAAGTTGAACCACCTAATGCCCAAGATACTGCGTAAGCATCTGGAATCAGAAGCATCTAGTTTCTTGTTATCTGTTTACAAAGTGTCCAAGTTTCACTGCCATAACTAACCCTAGAAAGAACCAAACTATTATACAGTCTAATTTTAGTCTTTAGGTGTATACGCCTATTTCTCCACACTCTCCATAGATTCTTAAAAGTCCCGGCAGCAATCCCTATTTGTCTGTTAATCTCATGCCGCACATCACCAGTATCTGTTACATAGCTCCCAAGATAATTAAACTGTGACACCTGCTCAAGACTGCAACCATTCAGATTAACCGAATCACAGCCTGCCTGACCAATTTTCATCACTTTAGTTTTCTCTCTGTTTATAACCAAACCTACTGTACTACCAGTCTCATCAACAGCTCGAATGAAAGAGTTCATCTCATCAACATCATCTGCCAAAAGGGCTAAATCATCAGCATAATCTAAATCAGAAATTTTCATATCTCCAGCCCATTTAAGGCCAAGATCTTTCCCTTGAAGTGAATTTCGCATAACATAATCAATTACCAAGCTAAAGATAAAAGGAGATAAAATGCACCCTTGTCAAACACCAGAAGTAATGCTAAACCAATTGCTACGAGCCTTACCAACTCTCACACACGACTCAGTGTTATTATAGAGAGCTTTCATTATGTTAACTAAGTCTGGTATACCATATGACCTTACAATCAACCACAAATTATGACAATCAACAGAGTCGAAAGCCTTTTTGAAATCAACAAAGCTAGCAACCATAGGTTTCTGAAACTCTAAACATTGCTCAAGAATCTGCCTAAGTGAAAATATCTGATCCACACATCCCCTACCACTTCTGAATCCACATTGCTCATCACGCAATTGCCTGTCAACCAGATTCTTAATTCTATTAAGCACAATCATGGAAAGAACTTTACCTGGAACAGAGAGTAGGCTGATACCCCTATAGTTATCACAAGAACTACGATCACCTTTTTTGAAAATAGGAATAATATTCTCTGGTAAAATCTTTAGGAACCTTGCCTTTATCATAAAAGTTATTCAAATTTCAGTCATCCAAATGGTAACTGAAACATTCCCAGCTCTAAGCATTTCCATAGTAATTTCATCCACCCCTGGGGATGAAGTTAGCCAAACTAACTTCCGATTGTGTTATAGTGCCAACATTAAAGCCACCAATGCATCTATCATCATTGCAAACAATGGGAGTAGAATTAACCACATTGTTTAGAACATCACTGAAATGCTCAGCCCACCTAGCCATGACAGAATCCTCACCTTCTTAACCTTACCTTGTTTATCCTTCAATCCCTGTATACCTGTTCGTTTTCTACCACACAAATCATTAACTATCTGGTACAGCCCTCTGCTGTTGTGCTGTCTAACTGCTTCCTCAGCTTTGTCAGCCAGGCCATCAAGCCAAAGATTCTTATCAGTAGCTAACTGATCCTTTACACGTTTATTAAGTTCTTTGTAATGCTTTCTATTAGGACTAGTAGGGTACTGATTAAGCACATTCCTGCAGTTCCTTTCTGAAATAAGCACAAGTGCCCTATCACTTAAATAATTCTGTCTTCTCTGCTCCTTTTTCCCTAAAAGAGTACTGTTAGTTTCCAAAAAAACCTGTTTAAAATGGCCCCATTCTTCCTCAACTTCAGTATTAAGCAAACCATGACTGTCATAATGACTAAGTAACCTATCATGGTAAGCTTTAGCTATAACTGGGTCTTTCAGAGCTTCAGTATTGAAGGTAAATTTTTTAACCCTAGCACAACACTTTTTAAGTTTAAGTTGCAAGACACTTTTAACAAGGCAATGGTCAGATCCAATTTCAGCTCCCCTATATGCCCTGGTATTTCTAACAGAACTAGCCTATTTGCTGTTAATTAATATATAATCAATCATATTCCTATTCAGCCCATCAGGTGAAACCCATGTGTACTTATGTATGTCGCGGTGTTTGTAATATGTGTTAGTTATTCTGAAACCATTGAGTTTACTTACCTGTAGGAGATGTTGCCCATTGCCATTGCAGCTACCAATACCAAAAGGGCCAATCACCCCTCCCCAAAGGTCAGAGTCAGTACCAACTTTGGCATTGAAGTCACCAAGAACAAGGGTAATATCTCCTTTCTTGACAGAATTCAAAATATCCTGAAGTTGTTCATAAAACCTATCTTTCTCATCCTCATTGGCATCCCCAGTGGGGGCATAACAGCAGATAACATTTAGGTCTTTAACGCTTGTCTGAAATTTTGCTGTAAGAAACCTTTCATTAATGCACTCATATCCTAGAAGAGCATCACTAGCATGTCTACTGAGAAGCAGACCCACGCCTTGGTGATGCTTATTGACGTCCCTCCCTGAAAAGAGAAATTTAAGATTATTTTTAAGAATCTGACCTTTATCCGTCCATCTGGACTCTTGCAAGCCGAGAATATCTAAATCATAATGGTGGAATTCTTGTGTGAGGACATCAAGAGAAAAAGCTCTGTGCAGAGTCCTCACATTCCAACTACCTATGGAGAAAAAATGGTTAGTAGGATGTTTAAAGAAACTATGTTTTTTGAGAGAGGGAATGCCGACAATATCAAACAGCCCCCTAATCGCAGACATGGGGCAAAGTCCCGTTCCCCCACCACTAAAGGCTGAAGCCATCTACACTGGAAGACTTCCTCCAATGTAGAATTTGATGATGCCAATAGAAGCAAAGAGTTCAGGTGCCTGCGATGACCTCTGCTCAGTATTATCCACCAGCTGATAAACATATCCTGCGAATCTATTCACTTGGGGCTGTCAACCCACAAACAAACAGAAAACACAGCAGAAGATTTTCCCTCCACAGAAGCCCACCAGTGCAGCAAAATCAGGATCCATAATCAAGCTCAGAGCCATATATCTGTCCAGTCCAGTGGGTTTATACAGTCAGCACCAGGACCCTGTGTGGTTGACCACCACTCAGCAGGGTAGAAAAAAAAGAAAAGTAGCCATAGTTTTCCAGATCAGTAGGCCACACTAATCTGGCAGCCCTCCCCTTCCGTTCACTTTCACAAGAGAGTATCTCTTTTGAAAGGTACTAACGGTCTGCACCACGAGAAGGCGGGGTCGGACATTAGGTGCTAGGCCTGGCCGGTTCTATGCATCATCACAGGGGATTGGTGCATAGCTCTCCTTCCAGTGACTACCTAGCTACCATTTTTGTAAATTGTGTTATATTTAATTTTGATGTTCTTGAATGTTTCAGTGTTAAGTGTGTACATCAAACTTTTGCATAATTTTACTAATCCTATTATGAGTATGTAATGATTTATTTAGTATAAATGAGAACTAGTTAGCAGTTTTTAATTATTTACTTTATATTTTTCAGTGGTTTCCATTATTTAGAGATGGAAGACTTCAAACTGGAGAATATAGTCTTCCAGTAATGATGGAGAGACCACCTCCTAGTTATTCTTTCTTAACACCTTCTGTATGTAATTTTTCTATTATTAAACTTTTAAATGCACTTGTTAAAATGCTAAAGTTTGTCTTTTAAAAGACTGAAATTGGTAATCAGCAGACCATTCTTTCATGGAAACTTGGTACACATTGATTTAAGTATTTTATTAATTTTTTTGTGGGGTATCAGAGTTGTTAATTGATCTATCTCTTGCTCAGTCTAATTTTATTTGTAAACGAAAATATCAATTTGGTTTTTATTGATTTTATATTAATCAAAAGTTGTAGCAATAAATATGCTTAAGTAGAATATAATTTAAATAACAAACTACTTTAATTGGAAGAATTACAGCATCTCATCATCATCATCATCATCTTCAAGCAGCCATGGGCTAATGAGGTCCAACCAGACTGTGCAATTTAGTTCTCCAAGCAAGTCTATCCTGAGCTACATCTACTGCATCTGGCCACTGCACACCAATTCTAACAAGGTCCTGTTTGATATTGTCTGCCCACCGCATCCTAGGTCTCCCCTTCTTTCTGAGGCCTTTAGGCACACTGTTCATAACCCTATTCGCCAATCTATAATTATTCATACGGGCAACATGGCCAAACCAACGGAGTCTCTCTCTGCACAATATGCTGCTTAAAGGAGGTTGCAAACTCCTTTGCCTAACCTCATCATTAGTTACAAAGTTGAACCAGGTAATGCCCAAGATACTGCATAAGCATCTGGAATCAGAAGCATCTAGTTTCCTGTTATCTGTTTACAAAGTGTCCAAGTTTCACTGCCATAACTAACCCTAGAAAGAACCAAACTATTATACAGTCTAATTTTAGTCTTTAAGTGTATACTATAATTTTAGTCTTAGGTATATCCCTATTCGTCTGTTAATCTCATGCTGCACATCACCAGTATCTGTTACGTAGCTTCCAAGATAATTAAACTGTGACACCTGCTCAAGACAGCAACCATTCAGATTAACCGAATCACAGCCTGCCTGACCAATTTTCATCACTTTAGTTTTCTCTCTGTTTATAACCAAACCTACTCTACTACCAGTCTCATCAACAGCTCGAATGAAAGAGTTCATCTCATCAACATCATTTGCCAAAAGGGCTAAATCATCAGCATAATCTAAATCAGAAATTTTCGTATCTCCAGTCCATTTAAGGCCAAAATCTTTCCCTTGAAGTGAATTTCGCATAACATAATAAATAACCAAACTAAAGAGAAAAGGAGACAAAATGCACCCTTGTCGGACACCAGAAGTAATGCTAAACCAATTGCTACAAGCCTTACCAACTCTCACACACGACTCAGTGTTATTATAGAGAGCTTTCATTATGTTAACTAACTTGTCTGGTGCGACATACATAAGTGCACATGGGTTTCATCCAATGGGCTGCATAAGAATATGATTGATTATATATTAATTAACAGCAAATGGGCTAGTTCTGTTAGGAATACCAGGTCATATAGGGGAGCTGAAATTGGATCTGACCATTACCTTGTTAAAAGTGTCTTGCAACTTAAACTTAAAAAGTGTTGTGCTAGGGTTAAAAAATTTACCTTCAATACTGAAGCTCTGAAAGACCCAGTTATAGCTAAAGCTTACAATGATAGGTTACTTAGTCATTATGACAGTCATGGTATGCTTACTACTGAAGTTAAGGAAGAATGGGATCATTTTAAACAGGCTTTTTTGGACACTAGCAGTACTCTTTTAGGAAAAAAGGAGCAGAAGAGACAGAATTATCTGAGTGATAAGTCACTTGAGCTTATTTCGGAAAGAAAGAACTGCAGGAATGTCTTTAATCAATACCCTACTAGTCCTAATAGAAAGCATTACAGAGAACTTAATAAACGTGTAAAAGATCAGTTAGCTGCTGATAAGAATCTTTGGCTTGATGGTTTGGCTGACAAAGCCGAGGAAGCAGTTAGACAGCACAACAGCAGAGAGCTGTACCAGATAGTTAATGTTTTGCATAGTAGAAAATGGACAGGTATACAGGGATTAAAGGATAAACAAGGTAAGGTTATAGAAGGTGAGGATTCTGTCATGGCTAGGTGGGCTGAGCATTTCAGTGATGTTTAAACAATGTGGTTAGTTCTATTCCCATTGTTTGCAATGATGATAGATGCATTGGTGACTTTAATGTTGGCCCTATAACACAATCTGAAGTTATTTTGGCTGTTTCTAAACTGAAACTACATAAATCCCCAGGGGTAGATGAAATTACTACAGAAATGCTTAGAGCTGGGAATGTTTCGGTTACCACTTGGATGACTGAAATTCTGAATATCTTTTATGATAAAGGCATGGTTCCTAAGGATTTTACCAGAGCTATTGTTATCCCTATTTTCAAAAAAGGTGATCGCAGTTCTTGTGATAACTATAGGGGTATCAGCCTACTCTCTGTGCCAGGTAAAGTTCTTTCCATGATTGTGTTTAATCACAGCATTTAAAGTTCAGAAATGAAATTTAATTCAACGATTTTTTTTACAGCATTTAATGATTAAAAATGAAATTTAATTCAAAAATTTATGCTGTTAAAGCATTTACTTTAAAGATAATTTACCAATCTAGAACATGGTATCATTACAATCCATTATACAGTGTAATGGATGCTACTAAGATTAACTGATTGTCACTTACTTAGCTCTCTTTCACTAGTAAGATGCTAAAATGACATCATTATCTGAGACTTGTTATGTGACTTGCATTGTCTTAAGTATGCTGGCTCACATCCAACAATCCACAACAGCAAGGTTGAGTCTGAGATGTTGTGGTTCTTTCCTGTTGTTGTTTGATGGTGATAGTTCATAGGAATTTTTTTCATCATTATGCACAGTAGAACACATTCCTAAAGTTTGGTTAGACCTTTTGGAAATACCCTGTATAAAAATGCAGGGATAAAATGTTGAAAAATAAAAAAATGCTGTAAATGACATCATCTCTGCCCCAGATATGGCATTGATGTTCATGTCATTTTTCTGCTGAGATCCCACCACCCTCACAGACCTTCTACTATGGTGTATAAACTGACAGACTCCTGTGAGAACTCTGGCAAGCAGCTGCTTGAGGAGATATTTATTTAAACATAGGTGACAATCACAGGTTTACCTGGGTGGCATTTTAACATCAATATATCAATAAATATTTTGTGGAAAAGCTTTTTTTGCCAACATACAGGACTTGAACCTGCATCTCTCCAGAAACATGCCAGAGTATTCTTAGGTAAGAATACTCTGGCATGTTTCTGGAGAGATGCAGGTTGTTTTCACCTCTGAGTGGCACTTTTTTTGCTCACAATGGGCTAAATTGCTAGGCCATAAGGACCCCAATGGCTCAGAGAAGGGTAAGGAAGAAGATCTATTGGAAGCTGTTAGAGGCAGATGGAAGCCTCCCATTAAGGCCATCCAGCATGTTCTTGAACATGCACAGGATTTCGCTCTTCTGTTCATGGGGCCATGGATTTAACATACCATCCAATGGATGGCAGCCTTTCCAAACCCTCAGTGTCCTCTTTCTCACTGAAGGTAGGATGGGGTATAGTTGAGTTAAATTTGAACGCTAGTGCAGTAATGACTGAGCTAACCCCAATATAGTATATAATTACACAAATATAAAATTTAGTCAAGTATATCTTAAAAATTAAATTTCAATTTTTGATAAAAAATAACAATTTTTTGTCTTTTGAAACAATAAAAGTAAATAAAAATTATGATTTAAATTTCTTTTTTTAACTATACTGGAAATCCTAGTACTTTAAGTAAAAATTAACATTTTGAAGAAAAAAAGTAATAAGCTTTTCAATTTAAAAAGGGCAATATGCCTGCACCCAGGTGTTATATTCAAAATATTTGACAGCCAATTTGCCGACCTCTGTGGCAAGCAGCTGTTTGAGGGGGTATTTATTTATTTATTTTTATTATATGGTAATATCAAAGTAACAACCAGCACAGTAAACCAAAGTAAAAATTAAACTATTTAGAAACACTAGCAACTAAGTAATTTGAGATTAACAATAATCTGGTGATTTCCTTAAAGCATAGAGTACTTCATAAAGAATGTGCAATGCAGCTGCTCTGCCACTTGTCACTACAGGTTTTGCTGACTTGAGTACCTTCACAGAGTCCTGAATGTTTGTCCACATGTCTGCTGTACGTGGACACCTGTGTCCCTGGAAAGGAGGATCCTGGCAGTTGCTCCGGGGTCTCTGTATTCTCTCCTTAGCTCATGACTGGGGGAGTCCCCTTTGGCTATCTTGCTGTTGAGGAGCCTGCCCATTGCAGGGCTGGCCAGTGGATTCCAGGGCTGTTGCTATACACTGCTTTGGCCTCTGCTTCAGGTAAATGGGAGGTTCTGGGGTGGTCACCCTCAAGACCAATTGGCTGATGGGCTGGACCTGCTAGGGTCAACTATGCAGAACGGTGAGTAACCTTGTCCAAGTCCGGTTACAGGTTTGCGAGTTTCCTCACACATTAGCTAATGTTATAGTTTTGTGAGAACGGTTTGTCTCTCACACCATTTTATTTCATTGCTTCTTTTATTTTGTGGGAACTCGGTTGAGTTTCTCACAGTTTCTCTTTTCATTTTGCTTTTATTTAAATTGTGAGGGGCTTGAATCACTGTCTGTGCAGGTATAGTGCCTGCACAGCCCTGGCACTCAATTGGGTGTCCTGGTTGGGCTCCATAGAGGATGGAGACAGCGGGCACTGAACCATACAAAACCAAACACGAGAGATGATGATGCAATTGATACAATCAATGCCAACAAGCGGGCTCGGCATGAGCCCCCATCTTCTTCGTTGTCTTTGTCATCTATGCCATCATCTTCTTTGTCTGTGTCTTCATCCCCAAAATTACTGATCATCCACTCCACAGGTGATCAAGTAATTGGGGATATGTCCCCATTTTTTGTTCATAAATGTTTGGCAGGTCTTGCGGGTGTGACAAAATCCATCAAGTGCTTATGATCTGGTGACTTGCAGCTTGAGTCTACTTGTTCCAAACTTTCGGAACTGCTCCTGAAAGTCACAGAGATTGGTGGGGTGGCTATCACAGTCACTCCCCACAAAACTTTGAATTCCTCTCAGGGTGTGATCATTGAGTGGGTCCTTCTCAAAGTCACTGAGGAGGAAATCCTCTCAGAGTTCACTCCCCAAGGAGAAACAGTGGTCCACTGTGTTTCGGCTTGTTGTGACGGTAAATTAGTACCCACCCAGGTACTGATTATAAATTTAACACACCATGCCTACATTCTTCCATCAAGGCAGGTTATTTGCATGGTATACAGGGTGTCTCAAAAATATAGGTACAAACTTTTAGGGGAGGTAGATAACATCTAAAGGAATGAGAATTGCATAGGAATCCATAACCGAAAACTTCATGGGAAAGTGGTAGCAGAGGTAAAGATCTGAAAGGACACAAGACAGTGATTAATGGGAAAACATATATTGGACATAAGTATTACAAATGGTGTACTAGATGATACATTTCATAATGTTACAGCAGATGCTCGAAGTTTCCACCGTGAGACGTGATGCATGCGTGATACTGACGGAGCATTGATTGCCAGGCACGGTCGAACACACCTGGAGTTTTTTTGATAGTAGCAGCAGCGCAGATAAGCCTTGCCACGAGATCCATGTCAGACTCCACAGGCGATTCATACACAGTAGCTTTGAGGGCCCCCCACAGAAAGAAAGCAGATGAGTGTGCTTCTGGTAGGCAACTGGTCCAGCAAACCCAATCCATCATTGCCCAAAAGACATGTTCAAATGCGCACGAACACACCTTCCATAATGGGGAGGCACCCTATCATGTTGAAACCACATGTTGCCTCTCACATTTGCTGGAACATGGGCAAGTAAGCCTGGTAGAACCTGTTCCAGAAAGATCAGATACTTCGCGGAGGTCGTGCGGGATGCTAAAAGGTATGGCCCGACTAAGCAGTCACCGACCAAACCTGCCCACACATTTACTGCGAAACAAAGTTGTGCCGCATGGATGCGCACACTGTGGGGGTTCTCGTGAGCCCACAAATGCACATTGTGCTGATTGAATACGCCATCTCGAGTGAAACTGGCCTCATCAGCAAACAAAACATAAGCTGGGAAATTCACATCTTGGGCACTTTCTTAGAGATACCACTGCGCAAAACGCACACGTGCAGGATGATCTGTGAGGAGAAGTAACTGAACCCTTTGGAGATGAAAGGGGTGTAAGGACTCGCCGTGCAAAACACGTTGTACACTACAGCGAGACACTCCTAAGGCAGAGGCAACATCACATGTGCTGGTATTAGGATTAGTCTCCACGGCATCCAACACACTTTCTTCCATGATGGGAGTATGCGTCGATCGTGGCCTGCCCTCACTTCTGCTACCTCTTAATGACCCATAATCGCACAAATTTTGATGTGCATGCATAAACAAACAGTGGCCCGGTACATGTCTGTGTGGGAAGCGTTCTTGATACATTCGTTGAGCTGCTCGTCCATTGCCCTCAGCTATTCCATACACTAAGTGCATGTCTGCCAGCTCCCTGTTCGAATATCTTTGCATGCTCTTCATCAGCTGACTACCACTCGAATGAGGAAATCCAAAATTTCCCCTCTAGCGCACTGATGAATAGCGCCGCCTATTGACTTACGGTGACGTTTCTGGTTATGGGTTCCTATGCAATTCTCATTTCTTTAGATGTTATCCACCTCCCCTAAAAGTTTGTACCTATATTTTTGAGACACCCTGTATACTGAACCCTCTGTGCTGCTTTTAGTTCCAGATATATGGTTATGCCCGCACAGCTTGTTAGGGCAAACCCATCCATGCTCGCTGTGGCAGCAAGGATCATCTCAATCCTGACTGGACAGCAGAAGAGACAAGCTGTGTGAACTGTAGTGGCAACCACCCGGCATATTCCCGCAACTATCCCAAATGGAAGGAGAAAAAGGAGGGGCAATGATTCAAGACCATCAACAACATCTCATACACTGAGGTGAGAAAGCTCGCTGCACCACTCAACCCACCTGGCTAGGTTTCCTATGCCAGTGCTGTCATTGGAAAGCCCATCGTTCCAGTGACTTCGGTGGCGGTGCAGACTGACATCAGTGTACCACCTACTGAATCTTTCTCACCTGCTGCGAAATACCTCCTGATGCAGGCGAAACCGATGTTGGTGTCAACTTCTACATCAACCCCGTTTCTATTCCTACAACTCAGCCTTCCACCTCTACTGGAAGGTCTCCTCCTTCCCATCCTCAGACAGTTAGACCTTCCAAACTGAAGGGGCCCCCACCAGGGCTAAAAAAGAAAATCACTCCTGCACAAAGAGCAGTCACCGATCCATGCCCCTTGGACGATTCCAAGGACAAGGATACAAACCGCCCCTTATTCACTAAACCATCCTCTGCGGCAGTTACGTTGAATAGGAATTCATTGCCCGCCCACTCTTCTAAGTCCTGAGATGACCTACAATGGAATTGTCATGGATTCCAGAGGAATCTTGATGACATCAAGGTCCTCCTTCAGATACACCAATCCATCTATGTGTGCCTGTAGGAGACATTCTTGGAGTCAGTCACAGATCCCATGATCTAGCACTTTTCACTAGTTTGCTAGGACCGGGATGGAGATGGTCCAGCTCACAGAGGGTGTCACCATCCTTGTGGGCAACCATTCTCCATTCCAGGTCATCCCCTCACCACCAACTTAGAAGCAGTAGCCATTGGCCTCTTCATGGGGTTCTCCCTGACTGTCTGCTAAGTATATCTGTTACTTGGAAGCATTGTCTTCCAGGAAGACCTTGATGACCTCGTCTTGCAGCTGCCATTCCCCTTCCTCATCATGGGGGACTTCAACAGACAGTCCACTTTGGGGCAGTGCTGCCACCAATGGGAGGGTGGGGTCCTGGAGCAATGGCTCCTGGATCCTCTCTCCCTGTTGAACACAGATGTCAGTACATACTTTCACTCCCCAACCTGCACATTCACTGCCAAAGACCTCACCATCTGCTCTTCCTCGATCCTTCCACTCTTTATGTGGAAGGTCGAGAACAATTTTTACAGAAGCGATCACCTCCCCGTGGTGTGCACCATCTTCATGGGGGACCTTGTAGCCCTTCACGCATCTCATGGTGGCTTGATTGGGCTGACTGGAGTGGCTTTGAGCTCCTCTCTGAGCTCGGTGATCACTCTGTCAGCCAGGAGCCAATCAATGTAGCAATAGCAGAGATCACGGATTGTATCATAGATGCAGCTGCATCTACAATTCCTCAAACTTTGACACATTTTCCTCGTTTTCCGAAACCGTGATGGAATACAGATTGCACCGCAGCTTAGCTTGTAAGGCTCAGAACAAGGCTTGGGGGGTGTTTCAGAGATATCCTATGTCTCCCAACCTTGAAGCATTCAAACACGCGAGGGCGAAAGGCCGTTTTGTCTGGTGTCAGAGCCAGAAGGAATCTTGAATCAAATACACATCTTCTATCACCCGCACAACCAGTTCTAAGGTCATGTGGGATAAAGTCCGGAAGATGGGTGGAACTACACATCCCACTCATTATCGATCCTGGATCACAATGGACACACAATTTCTGATCCCAAAGCAATTGCTGACAGTCTGGGGGGAATCATTTTCCTCCATCTCTTTGTCTTACTCTTATTCCCCCTGAGTTTCTGGCCCAGAAGAGCAAGCTGGAACTCTCTCCACTGTCCTTCCACTCGAAAGGCCTGGAGCCTTACAACAGGCCATTTACAGGAAGGAGCTTCATCTTGCTCTGCATACCTCTCATGCATCTGCTGCCAAAGACAATGTCCATTGTTCCATGCTCCAACATATCTCTCCAGTGAGTAAGGATCAACTGTTCCATTTTTTCAATCACATTTTTCTTGAGGAGCAGTTTCCAGACTCCTGGTGGGAGGCCATCGTCTTGGCCTTCCCGAAGCCAGGAAAGGATTCCAAGATTCCTTCCAATTATCATCCCATTGTGTTGACAAGCTGCGTGTGCAAGGTGTTGCCAATGCCCTCTATGCCAAACTTATTTGGTATTTAGAACACCACAACCTTATTTCCAACACACAGTGTGGCTTTCACAGGCAATGGTCAACTCTTGACCATCTGATACACCTTGAATCGGCTATTAGAAATTCATTTTTACATAGAGAGCACCTGGTGTTGATTTTTTTTTATCTCGAAAAAGCATACGACACGGCTTGGAGATTCGGCATTCGTAGTGACCTCCATAGCTTCGGCTTGAGAGGTCACATACCGATCTTCATCTCCATCTTCTTATCATCATGTTCTTTTTGTGTTCATGTCGATAACACTCTGTCATGGCCTTACCCCTAAGAACAGACAATGCCACAAGGCTGCATTCTGAGTGTTATGCTTTTTGCTGTCAAGATTAATTCTAATACTGGACAACTTCCTCCATCTGTAAGCAATGCCCTCTATGTTTAGGATTTTAGCATCTTTTGCTCTTTGTCCAGCATGAGGGTCATTGAGAAACAACTGCAAATTGCCCTTAACAATCTTTCGGTTTGGGTGATGGCCAACAGGTTTCAGTTCTCCCCACAGAATACCGCCTGTGTGCACTTTTACCGCAAGCATAATCTTCATCTGGAGCTATGGCTCAGGGGTAACATCATTCCAGTTGTGGTGGAGGCCAAGTTTCTCAGTCTCATCTTCGATCAGAAATTGACCTTTTTACCATACATACATCATCTCAGGTCCAATTGCATGCGGGCATTGAACATTATCAAGATCCTTTCCTCTCTCTCCTGGGGAGCTGACCAATGTTCTCTGCTCCACCTGTATCGTGTGTTCGTTCAGTCGAAACCTGACTATGGATCCCAGATGTACGACTCTGCCTGGGATTCTGTGGTGAAGTGCTGAATCCCCTCCATCATCAGACCCTCCATGTTTGCATGGGGTCCTTCTGCACATCACTGGTCCAGAGTCTTGACATTGAAACTGACAAACCATCTTTATATCTTTGCTGTCATCAGTTGTCACTATAATATGCATCTAAATTGTGATCCCTGCCAGGCCATCCCACTTGGGACTGCATTTTCAGTCCAAAGTGGAAGATGCTTTACACTAATTGCACAACTGCCATTCATCCTTTTGGTTTATGAGTCCGAGGCTACCTCAGAGACATCAACACCAGTCTCAAGAGAACAACACAGTCGACAGTCTAGTCACTCCCCCCTTGACTCACTCTTTCCCCCTTCCTGTGATTTTTCTCTGTGCAGGATGGGGAAGGACTTTACACCCGACTGTGTGTACCGGCAACTCTTTGCCAGCCATCATACTGGATACCCGGACTTCTTTCCTATCTTTACCGATGGCTCAAAGTCTGGCACATCAGTGGGATCAGCCATGGTTTGCTGTGATGTAATTATTGCAGACCAGATCCCACTGCAGTGTTTCATCTTCACTGCATAGTTGCACACTATCAGCCTCGCCTTGGACCATGTGGTGGTTAAACTTTATCGTCAGTGCATGCTTTACACCGACAATGGACTCTTGACAGTGCCAGTAACTCTTGAGCAGTGGAACCGTGTTCTCTGACAATTCTGCTATTCTCGACAATTCTGTGCTCCCAACTTTATGGCAATAGTTCAGTGAAGACTCTTTCCTATATCATCATGACAATGCCTCTGTCAGCAAAGCGAAGACCGTGTAGGAATGGTTTGATGAGATGGGTGTGAAAGAACATGACTGGCCTACACAGAGCCCTGAACCCTTGGAACACCTTTGAGATGAATTGGAATGCTGACTGTGAGCCAGAATGAAATTCTCAACATTACACTTCACCATCTGGCAGTCCGACAGATGAGTCTGGGTATGGAGGATGCCAAGTGAATGCACCTGCCGGACTGTGCTCCCAGCTTTATGACAACAGTTTGGTGAAGACTCTTTCCTATACCAAAATGACAATGCCCCATCAACAAAGTGAGGATTGTGTAGGAATGGTTTGATGAGATGGGTATGGAAGAACTTGATTGGCCTGCACAGTGCTCTGATCTCAAGCCCACGGAACACCTTTGGGATGAATTGGAATGCTGACTGCAAGCCATACTGAACTGCCCGACATCAGTGACTGACCTCACTATTGCTCTTATTGCAGAATGGCAGGAAATTCTTGCAGCAACATACCAAATCTAGTGGAAAGCATTCCCCTGTAGAGTGGAGGCTGTGAGAGCAGCAAAGGGTAGACCAACGCGATATTAATTCTGTTCCTATTATTGGTAGATTGTGGATGAGTGAGTGTCTGGATAAGTTTGATCATATAGTTGTATGTATAATTTATTATTTTATATATAAAATATATTTCATTTTCTCTTGCTAATCTCATATCATCTGCTGTTAAAATGTAAAAAAAAATAATAATATTGAATTTAACAATTGCTTCTGTTCTGAAACAATTAAGAAACGAATATCTATTTCAGTTAGTTCTACAGATGCAGAAAGAGCCTTTTGATTGATGAATGCTATTTGTAACTTTAAAAGGCTGAGCTTAATTATTAAACATATTGGAGGTCTTATATGACTATAATTTGTTGGAAAAAAAGCTTCTGAAATTTAATACCACATATAATTCATGGTTAGAGAAAGTATCAATCAGTTATAGATCTTTAGTTCGTGAATCAAATACAGTAAAAAAAAATATTTTAAAGACATTGATAACCTAGATGCACTTGGGCTTGTCCTGAATTCTCACACAATATAAATGCATACACAGGGACATACCCACTGGTTTTATAGTCAGGTATGCTAATCACTAGACCACATATGGGCTTAAAATATACACTGGCCTCCATTGAAATTGTTCCACTAGGACTGTTAGGAAAGAATAACTGGAAAAGCTGAAAATTTTCATGCATGATGACAAAGTATACATATGTCACTGGTGTTATATGACCAGTAGAGCGACAGTTGCAAGCCAGTAGCCTGACAGTTGTCCCTGTGATGTAAGTATTGCCAGTCACTATATAAAGTGTGTGTGAGCAATTACTAGCAAACAGAAGTGTGTGGGACAGACCTCTGAAGTAGCCATATCTTTATGGTGCCAAAGACAATATTACATATATGCACCTCATAGACTTTGAAAGGGGCAAGATTATTGGAATGGCAGAAGCTGGATTGTCCAATCAACAAATTGCAACATGTATGGATTGTGATGCACAAACTTGTGGATTGCTGTTGGTGGCAATGGATAACAGAAATTTCTGCAGCATGACTGCAAACTTCAGGTGCCTATAGGGGAATGTTAGAGTGGACAGACTGTCAGATCTGGTGAAACCTATACATGGCAGAACTACAATGGTATGTCAGATTACTGGTGCCTGTAAGCTCATCTTCCTCTGACTCCATCTCATCATTGTACACAACTGCAGTGATGCAGTGAGAGAAGTTCCTGGGGACTAGAGTGGCATCTGTTATCTTCAGTGACAAAATGCCATTTTTGTGTAAGTGCCAGTGATGGCTGTTTGCATGTGTGGATACAGCCAGGTAACAGACATAATACACATCACAGAGTTTTTAATGCATTACATGGCTGTATTATATCTTCGTCATTTAATATATTGAATGTGTGTTTGTAGGTTTGATTTTGCATATTAATACTAAAAAATTAAAGATGTGTATATTTGGGAGCACCATATGGGACCAACATCTGGCATCATGGTGTGGGGTGCCATTAGTTACAACAGCTGGTCATCTCTGGTTTTTATTGATGGTAATGTGATATATTGAAACTGTGCTATGAGCTGTGCTGTTGCCATATCTACGTACCATGCCTAACATAATTTCCATTAGGATAATGCACTGCCATATACCTCCTTTATCTCCATGTGTAGCATCTGTGATGTGGTTCTTCTTCTTTGACCTGCATGTATTCCCAGATCTGTTGCTTATTGGACACATATGGGATACGATGGAGCAGTTTATACTATATCCAGCACTCAGCTGCCTATGACTGCTGTTGAACTGATAGCAAGTGTTCACTAAGCATAGCTGCATATCACAGGATCACATTTGTTACTTGTTTTACTCACTTCCAAAATATCTTGCGTCATATTGCAGCTCACGGCAGCCATACATCTACTGATATACCTCTCATTTTGTCATTAAATATTGGTAGACCTGCCCATCTCTGTAATCTTTGCTTCTTTATGTGTATAGCTACCATCACAACTAATTTGGTTCCCATGCAAGCATTCCTTCAAGGTGGGGCAATTTCAATGGAGGATAGTGTATAAATTATTGTTTTAAATGTGCAATGAAAATCAAGAAACAATTTGAAAATTGGTTAAATAGTTCTTATTATAAAAATAAATAAATATTGGAATTATATTTTGATTTGTACAGCAAACAAAATTTATCAAAGACAGGAAAAATTTAAATTGTAGGGAATCAGTAGAAAATTTTTGGCAGCCTTACTACTGACTAGATTATATTTAATTTCTTTTATTACATGTTTTTTTTTTTACAGATTCAAATTCCTAACACAAAATGGGTAGACAATCATAAAGGAATCTTTAATATTGTTCTTCATGCAGTTTCTTCCGTGTTCACTCAGGTAGGTATTTGATTGTTTTTCAAACTATAAACAACTGTAAAAATAATATGTTATGCAAAAAGCTATAGTTTTTTTGTAGCTTATATGGAATCTGCTGATATGAAATTTGAAAACTTGAAATTTGTCATTTTTTGATTGGGTTGGGTTGTTTTACCTCTGAGCGGCACTTTTTTGCACACCATGGGCTAAATGGCCAGGTCACATGGACCCCGAAGGCTCGGAGAAGGTTGGGGGAGGGGACCCACTGGAACAGCTGTTGGGAGACAGATGGTAGCCTCCCGTCAAGGCCATCCAGCGTGTTCTTTAACGTGCACAGGGTATGGCTCTCCCGCACATGGGGCCACGGCTTAACGTCCCATCCGACGGACGGTGGCCTTTCCAAGCTCATCGGTGTCCCCTACTGACCGTGGGCAGGGCGGGGAATTTTTGCGGAGATAAATCTCAACGCTGACCCAGCTGGGACTCGAACCTGGGAACTACAGATTGCAAGCCTGGTGCGCTACTGACTGAGCCACCCCCACCCCATTTTTTGATTGGGATTTTATTTACAAATCAAAGCTGAAAAGAATAATTTAAGTTTTTTAATGCATTACATGGCTGTATTATATCTTCATTACTTAATATATTGAATATGTGTTTGTAGGTTTGATTTGCATATTAATACTAAAAAATTAAAGATTATGATGTTTTTAATGAGTGAAAACTAGAACAAAAGTCAGTAATTATTTATCATGTTTTTAATTGTGTTTTGGTTTGGGAGGCATAATTAAATATAGTGCACCCTTTTTCGTTGGATTTTGTAACTTAAAGAAGAATATAAAAAAAAGTGACCAGTATATTTCTTGGTTCTCAGTGATAAATAACTGATGTGCTGGCCATTAGTGTAGCCATTCTTAATTTGTTAAAGGATAAGAACAATACACAAACTCAAGATGTAAAGCTTTATACTATGACCAAACTCAAGACATAAAGCTGAATATTTTATATAAACTACTTTGTTTCTAAAACTGCTTATACCTATAATGCATTATTTACACAAACAACAATTTAACATCCTATGTATTTCAATAGGAGACTGTCATTTACTAGGATCTTTTTCTTTTTTGGAGTGACAACTTTTTGCTTCTTTTGTTGATCCATTTTGACAACACCATAAGGGTAGGGATTTAAATATTTAGTTTTCCACCTTGCTAATATATATTTCCTTTAAATTAAATTAAAAAGCCACCAATTTGATGCAGTTTCCTAAAAGGAGTTATCTGATTACTTTTTAGAATACAATATATTAGCTCCTGCAATTCGTCTAGTTAAACCTCTTTATCTCATGAGCAACTTATTATGGACAAAATATTAAAATCATACTTAGATACATAATCTTTAAGCAGCCATAAATTGTGAACCACCAACCAATTTAGTTATCCATACAATTCTAAGAACCTGTTTACCATTGGCCACCAACCAGATTCTAGGTCTTCCTACTTTTTCTGAGGTATTCTGACATACTTTTCGTAAATCTGTAGTTCTGCCTGTGAGCAATATGGGCAAATCAATGCAGTCTTTTTCTATACAAGACGTTACTCAAGGTGGTTGATGATTTCATCTAATCTTATCATTCTTACATGTTCAACCCTTATATCTTCATATATAGCATAAGCACCTAGAATCAAAGGCATAAAATTTGCAGTTATCTTGTACACAAAGTCCAAGTTTCACTACTGTTGCAAACTTTAGGAAGGACCAAACTATTGTGTAGTCTAATTTTGGTCTTCAGATATATATATATATTCTTATTTTTCCACCATCTTTACAGATTCTTAAAAGTCTCAACAACAATATCGATTCTCATGCTAATCTCATCATCTCACTCAATTCCTGATATAATTAACCCTTCCAGTGTCCATCCTGAAAAACTGGTTTACATCCAGAGATCAAGCTATTTTCTACATATGCTAAGCCAAAAAAAAATTGCTTCAGAACTTTTTTACAAAATAACTACTGAAAGGACTTGTGGCATATTATATGCCAAATTATCAACATTTAATTCGATTTTGTAAAAATAAAAAATTTACAAAAAAAATGACTAGTTTTATTTTAATAAGACTTTTTTTAGTCATGTAGTAAAAAAAAATGCACCTGGCAAAGTAAATAAAAAATTATATAAAAAAATTAATAGACAGAAATGCTTATAATGCATATGAATAGAAATACTATTTATTTCTGAATAACAAAAAAAAATTTTCTTGTAAATATTTCTCCCATTTTGTAATTTTTTTCTCAGTACCATACTTTGAGAAAAGTCCAGGCTTTGTGTCAATTGAGCTGAGTCAGATAAACAAGTTTAGAATTTTTCTTTAAAAATAACTAATCAACAGAAATAGGTCATGCTTCTATACCAAATTAAACAGAGTTTAACTCCAAATTATATGAAAATAAAAAATTTAAACTAGTTTGCAAGCATGTTAATTTTAATAAAACCTTTTCACAATAATAGAGTGAAAAAATAGATCAGACTATGCAATTAAGGCTTAATTTTGGAAAACATGATCAAATTAAACAGATAAATTATATATTAAATGAAAGTAGATTTCTTCCTGAATAATATGTTTACCTGAAAGATAATTTTTATTTCTTTTAATGATTCTTTTCGATGTGGTATATTTTAAAACGGGCCAGGGTTATACAAGGTGACTTGGATTGCTCGTGTTAATGGGGTTTCTGTACTGTTATGAAATGGAGGAATACTTTCTTGGATGCTTTTTTATACTAAACATGATTTTTTTTGTTTGAGTGTTAAATTTTGGGGATCTAGGCTAAGTGTCCAAAAGTTAGTGCACCAAAGCAAAAGAAAACAAATCGCACATGTCTATATTGTCAGAGTGGCACAGCCAAAATACTGAGGGGGGAGGGGGGGGGTATTTTATTTAACATTGCATTAAGTTATATGTTATTTTCCCCCACTCTTCAAATCGAAATAGGGGCAGGGGTGGCTCAGTTGGTAGCGTGTCAGGCTCATAACCTGTAGTTCCCAGGTTTGAGTCCCAGCTGGATCAGCTTTGAGATTTATCTCCGCAAAATTCCCCGTACTCCCCAGGGTCAGTAGGGGACACCGATGGGCTTGGAAAGGCCACTGTCTGTCAGATGGGATGTTAAACCATGGCCTTGTGTGCGGGAGAGCCATATCCTATGCACGTTAAAGAACACACTGGATGGCCTTGACGGGAGGCTACCATCTGTCTCCCAACAACTGTTCCAGTGGATCCCATCATCCAACCTTCTCTGAGCCTTTGGGGTCCTTGTGACCTGGCCATTTAGCCCATGGTGTGCAAAAAAGTGCCACTCAGAGATGAAACAACCCAAACAAATTCAAATCGAAATATATTATCCCCACTCTTCAAATCGAAATTATTAGTAAAAAAAAGTCTTCTTCAAACTGGCTTCAGGACATGGGACAGGAAGTTACAGTGGCACATGTGGGCACTAATTGTCCACATGTGCCAGAGTGGGGAGAGCCATCTAGGTGGGACACCTAGTTATTTTTTTTGTTAATTATTGTAAAATAATTGACAAAAAAGTTAACTTGTTTATCTGACTCAGCCCAATTGGCATAAAGCCCCTCAGTATTTTGGCTGTGCCACTCTGATCATTATATATTATCATTATTAATATATATTAAATATATATATATATCATTATATATTAAATATATAATGATAAAAATAATTCTAGATGAAAACAGAGGCACTTATTTCACAATTACTTCCAAAATCTGCTGTTTTAAAAATAGTTTTTTGTTAATTTACAGGAGATTTTGAAACTTTAAAGAAAAATTTGTTAATAATAGTTGAAATCAAACTTGTGAGCTTTAATCAGGTGGTTTCTTCCGCATAGAGTAACATTAACAAACAAATCGACAATATTGTATAGTGCTTCTAAGAAATGGCAATCAGATAGCTTTAACAAATTATATATATTATAATTACTAAAATATACATTAAATGAAAAAAGAAAGTATTATTTTTCAAACTTGAATTACCTATTTTTAAAATATATATGTAAAATTTTGAAACGGCAATTTCTATTTTTTTTTAAATAGAGTTTTTTTCGTTGTACAGAAGACATCTAAGTTCATCTCGAGCCTCTCATTTGAGATTCTATCATCATATACATATGACCAGGACATTGGAAGGGTTAAACTGAGAAACATAGTCATGGCTGCAGCCATTCAAAAGAATTGCAGTCCCACTCACCTGATTAATTTTCATAACTTTATTTTTTTTCTCTTTTAATCCTCAAACCTACACTATTACCAGACTCATCAATAGCTTTAATGAAAGAGTTCATCTCTTCAGTATCATTTGCCAAAATAGCCAAATCAAATTAAAATCAATCAGTTTTTTTTTTCGTTAGTTATTAGTCATAATTTTTGCCACAAAATGTAGACAAACTATTTCTCTTTTTCTTTCCTTTTAGCAGTGCAACTTAGAAAACTTTAGGAAAGACCAAACTATTATGGAGTCTAATTGTTATCTTTTATCTTTTTTTCTTGTATCCATCCTTGGATACTGCCAATACTGTAAACTTTTTGCTTCAATTAATGCAATGGTTTAAAGTAATTTTCTTCTATATTCTAACCAAATGTAGATCAATATATGAGTGGATTATTGTATGTGCTTTAAAATATTCGCTACCTTTCTTCATAATGTGTGCTGCATTCTCAGACAGTAAGTGTTGAACCTTGTATCTGTCTGGTAGGACATTTCTTGCACCCTACTGAACTGAATTATCTTTTACCTTCATTAATTTTTTAAAATTTTGCTTTTATTCAAACATTACATTCATATACTCATTATTTTTGTTTAGTGCAACATGCTGTTTAGTTTTATATTTTTAAAATGTAGGAAATCACTCAATTTTTATATCTCTAGTTATTTATATAATAAATATTATATATCTGAATAGTGATTAACATATATTAAATGCTACATAGACTTGAAGATCACTGTACATTACTAAATTATACATAAAGAGTGAATTGTAAGTTTTAAATGTGAATTTTAATTACTATGCTAATAATCATAGTTAAAATGACTAGTTTTTTTAACATTAATTCAGTTGAAAGGTCATGAAGTCATTCTTACACATCAGTATCAATTTTAATTAGAAGAATCACAGCATTTAGAGTTTAAAAAAGCAACATAAAATTAGCAGTTTATGTTGTTAAAGCATTTACTTAAAACACAATTTACCAATCTGGAACATAGTATCATATTACAATCCATTACACAGCGTAATGGATGCTGCTAAGATTTAACTGGTTGTCACTTACTAAGCTCTCTTTCGTAAGTAAAGATGCTGAAGATGACATCATCAGCTGTGACTTGATGTATGACTTGCATAATTTTTAAGTACATTGGCTTATGTCCAATAGTCTGCAAAGATTGAATCTGAGATATGGTTCTTTTATGTTATTGTTGTTTGATGATAATTTGAAGACTCGTATTCTTACAGTAAAATTGGTGATGCCATTCCTTTCTTTCTATGCTGTGTTCACTAGCAAGTTGTTGCTGAATATCATAAAACTTGGATAATATTTGTAGTTCCTCATACACTTTCACTAATTGCAGATTTTTTAATGCACAGCACATTGAGCCAAAATTCCAGATTAGTAACTACTTAAAAATAATGTTTCATTAAAAAAGCTTTAAAAAACTTTAAAAATTGTCATTAAAACTAACAACATTAATATCATGTTCCAGATTGGTAAATTGTTTTTAAAGTAAATGCTTTAATAGCATATATTGTTGGATTAAATTTCATTTTTCAGTGTCAAACTTAAGGAAATACTTTGAGCTGAGTGTGGTACAAATCCATGAACTCCTGATGTCATGTCAGGAACTTTAGGCACTTGATGTTCATCAAGATCTCTTTTAGCCTTTAGTACCAGGCCTGAAAAACTGAATTGTACTAGGTGGCCAGACATTTTTTTCTGTGCTCAGTGAAAGAAAGGTGAACTTTAGAACCTTTTGTTCCAAATAACTAAAAAAAGAAATAGAGCAAATTTAATATAATTTAAATCTTGATTTAAAAATATGACAAAAATGAGGATAGTATTAATTTTAATAGGCTTTTTTAGAATGATGTAGCAAAAATGTTCTGTCAATGTAAATAAAAGTGTGTTAAAAAAATCTAATGCACAAAATTGTTTATAATGCATATGAATAAAAAGGAACTTATTTTTTAATAACAGAAAAATTTATTTATTATTTTCTGTGATTGGTTTTCAGTATATGTTCTGAGAAATGTTGAGACTTTTAGTCACTCAGTCAAATGAAAAAGTGAAATTTAAGATTTTTTGGATTTTTTTGGCAAATACCACAATCAACAGAAATAAGCTGTGCCCCCCCCCCCCCAAATAAAAATATAAAAAGCATCATTATAATAACATTTACTTATATAAAAAGCATAATATCGATTCTTGTGCTAATCTCATGTCACACAATGTTTATCTCATCCATTTTTATTATTTTACCTTATCCATATATGGTGTGAAATACTTAATTGTGATTAATAAAATTGCAAAATTAAAAAAAGGGGGAAGGTAAAATTTTATAAGCATTTTTTTTTAATTGCAAATCTTTACTTATTTTTTTCATTTTGACTTCCATAAAATGTTTATAAAAGTAAATTTTGCCATCTTTACAAAGTATTTAATTATTTCATATAAAAATTTATACTTCTATTTTTACTTAACGTTTTCATTTATTTAGTTTTTTAAATTTTTAGTCATTAATGCAAAAACTTCGGATTTTTTTGGAAATTGCCAAACACTAAGACTATGATAGTAGTGTCATAAAAATTTATTTTACTTTTAAAAACAAGATAATTTAAAAATTGAAGGTATAAACACAATGTGTAGAATTAAATTAAGATTAAAATGACTCTATAAACACTAGGTGCTATACTAGTCACATGATATTGGGAAAATCAATCAGTTCATTGATAACTAATGTAGTAACTGATAGATAGATATAAATGCTGTGTAGTTCAGGTTAATCATACATGCATTGGCAATATTACTGTGGTCTTCTTGAGACAGCCGCTTCAGTTACACAAGGAGGAAAAGTTGATAAAAAAAAACTGGCAGGTGGAATTTATATGATTGCATTAAATGGCCCAAACAGAGTACTGCACGAAAAAGATATATATACAGGCAGAACTTTCCAAAACTTTCAGATATGCTTTGAGGAGCATCAGTGGTATTACCAAAACAATTTGCAATTTACAGCCCTCACACCAACCCCTATCACTAATAAAACTACCCCATGGTTTGACATGGCCAAAATGCTAAGCTCACTCCCTACTAAATACCAGTTAAAAATAATGGAAGACCTGCTCATTTAAATCAATAGAATTTTTATATGCAACATGAATATAATACCACCTCCTTCAGGTGGTATTATATTCATGTTGGTGTGAGGGCCATGTCAAACCATGGGGTAGTTTTATTAGTGATAAGGGTTGGTGTGAAACTACTGAACTGTACTTGAAACTGTACTGAAAGGGACAGACAAACTACTCATTTGACTACATAACCTCACTTGGCAATCTATGAACCCTGGGCCCTGCTGAAACTTAGGCCACGACTCGCACTTGCATGTTAACGCTGGAAACCCAAGGTTATAAAAGAAGGTGGGGGGGGGGGGGACTTGAGCAATAGGGACAATGAAATGACAAATGGAAACTTTTCTGAGGAAGGGAACATGACTGCCCAATGCATTCCATAATGCACTTGTGAATCATCCCCCTCTTCACATCACTTAAGGGTTACAATGCACTATCAATAGAATGTTATTTTTAAAATCTCAATTTTCTGGACCTACTTTATCCAAAACATCTTTTGGGAGATTTAGTTAATATATATTAATTACACTGGTTTACAAGGTTTTTATAACATGAACAATTATAGCTGCCTTTAACTACACTGCTTGACATTGAAAGTGCCCCACCCAGAAAGACATGTCATACAAACATGCAAATTAGAAGGGTGAGTGTGTGCAGTTGAGATAGGCAAATGATGATAATTCAGAGCCAATGACGTGTGGCTCGAGATAAAAGATGCAAGAAGGAACAGGGATGGTATTGTGTTTATGCAGGTGGAAGTTGTGCGAATGGTTAAGATTAGGTGATTCCCTTTGGAAATTGTTCAGTGAAGGGCGAAAATGCCTGGTACATGCCATCAGCAGGTTTATTGCTATTTGGATACTTTTGAGAGAGGAAGAATTATAGGCCTACTTGAAGCTGGATGGACTACATGTCTTGCTGCTGCCCATGTTCATCGGGATGAATGAACTGTTGGATTCTGTTGGCAACAGTGGCAAAATGAAGGTTCCAGTGTGCGTCACAGAGGGAGTGGTGCCGCTCGACAGACATCAGCACAGCTTGATAGGCACATTGTTCAACATGCTCATTCGTCACCACAGATCACTGCAGCAAAATATTCAACAGGCTGTGTCAGCAGCCATGGACTTTCCCATAATGACCTGAATGGTAAACCAAAGGTTGCATGAGGCACACCTGCACTCTAAGCAACTGTTATGTTGACTGCAAGCTATCACAGCACTTGTCTGGCTTGGTGCCAAAGTCATGTGAACTGGGGTCATGAATGGCACACTGTTGTGTTTAGTGATGAATCCCATTTCTGTCTGGGTGCTAATGATCGATGGATCATGTATGGCAACAACCTGGCAAGAGGATGGATCCCACTTTTGTTCACAATCGGCACATTCTCGTCAGCCAGGTATAATGGTATGGGGTGCTCTTGGATATGACAGCAGGTCACATCTTGTCTGCATCACAGGAACACTGACAGCTGCACAATACGTTAGTGCGGTTCTGCAGCCCATTTTACAACATGACCCATGTACTCACTGCTAGGGTTACCAGACAATGTTTCCAACATGTTCAAGTATTGTCATGGCCAACACGATCTCCAGATTTATCCCTAATAGAAAATCTGTGGGACCACATTGGACGATGTGTGCAATCCTCTCACTGGCTGGCATGGAATCTTGATGAATTATGGGATATTATTGGTGATAATTATTGGTGTGCTATTCCTCAGGACCATATCTGTTGACTGTATGAATCCATGCCATGCCATATTGCTGACTGTATTGTCATTCATGGCAGTGCAACCATCTACTGAGGCAGTCACATTGTACTGCATTATCTCATCTTCTAACTGATCTAAGTGGCTGCAAATTAAATCATGGTATACTAATATATATTGTTATGTGTATGCTACATTTCACCCCTATCTCCTCACTCCTTCTGGGTGGGGCAATTTCAATGTCGTGCAGTGTATTTTTCAGGTGCTGATTTGAAATCTGGCCTTAAAAAATGGCTAGCATGTCATTTTTTTATGTTATTGGTCATTTTGACTCCTATTAAGATCTTCCTATACCAACACCTCAGCCAACTGGGAGAATACTAGATATTTTACTTTTTGTGGCTGGCAACAGTGATTGCCAAGTGGGAGAAAACATGTAACAGTAACCTAACCTCAGACCGCCATTCTTGTTTATTTCTTTGTAGGAGAAATACGTGCTGTATGTTGAAGAGTGAATTTTGGCATTGAAATGGCACAAAGGCAGCATCGGGGATATGTTAATGTGCCAGATAAGTTTTGTTATGTGTGTGTGTGGAAATTATATTTTAAAATCCCAGGATCGTTCTTTAACAAAGGTTGTGAAGAAAGTCTATAACTTGCATTTTGGATGCCATATTTGGAGATCAGGACAAAACATGGGCTTCACACATGTGCTGCATTTCGTGCTTTGTTGGCCTGAGTGAATGATAAGATAAAATCGATGCCCTTTGCAGTTCCAATGGTTTGGTGTGAGCCAACTAGTCACTTGCATGATTGCTATTTTTGTTTAACTAAAGTGTTGGGCTTTTCGAAAAAGAACAAAAGCAAAATACAATATCCAAATGTGCCTTCAGCCACAAGGCCAGTTTCTCGTGGAGAAGATCATCCTACCAGTTGGTTGGAGAACACTTCCAACCAACTGGTAGGAGATGGATTCACATTCATCAGAGGAAGATGTTGTGGCACATACAGATCCTGATCCTACATACACTCCTAAAAAGTTAGATGAGCCTCATATTATTCAGGAAAATGAACTAAATGATCTTGTTCGAGACCTAGGACTTTCCAAACAACAAGCTAAGGTTTTAGTTTCAAGAATTGAATCTTCTGGCAAAGGGTACCAGAGTTTCTCTGTTCAGAAAGAGAAATTAGGCTTTATCTGCTTATTATGAGATGCAAGATGGTTTGTGTTTCTGCACAGATATTTCAGTGCTAATGGAAGAAACTGGAACAACTCACAACCTTAAAAAATGGTGTCTATCTATAGGTTCATCAAAATTCAGCTTAAAAGCTGTCCTTTTGCATAAAGAAAACCAAAAATCTTCCGTTCTAGTGACACACGCTGTGGGAATGAAGGAAACTTATGAAAGCATGGAAAAAATACTCGCTGCTATAAAATATGACCAGTTTAAGTGGACAGTATGTAGTAACCTAAAAGTCATATCTCTCTTGCTTAGGCTTCAAGGAGGCTTCACAAAATTTTGCTGTTTTCTGTGTTTGTGGGACAGTAGGCCAGAAAGGAACACTACAAAAAACATGCTCAAAAGGGGTGTTTTTATTCCTGAAAAGAATAATGTGAGGTATAAGCCTCTAGTTGACCCCTCTGATGTTCTGATCCTGCCACTACACATTAAATGGTGCTTATGAAAAACTTTGTAAACGTTATGGACAAAACTGGCAAAGGGTTTTTGCACTTGAAGGAAAAATTTCCAAAATTAAGTGATGCCAAATTCAAAGAAGGGATCTTTATTGGGTCCTCAGATCAGGAAGCTACTGAATGGTGTTGTCTTTGAAGAAAAACTGAATATGAAGGGACTCACTGCATGGAAATCCTTCACGTCTGTGGTCCAGAGTTTTCTGGGGAATAACAAAGAGGAAAACTGCCATCAGCTCATTCAAAATCTTCTCAAAAACTGAAAATCTTCTGCCAAATGTCTTTGAAGATCTATTTCTCGCACTCACATCTCCACTTCTTTCCCAAGAACTTAGGAGTTGTCAGTGATGAGCAAGGGGGAAAATTTCACCTGAATATTCAAACCATAGAGTAGAGATACCAAGGTAGGTATCACCCAGCAATGATGGGTGACTACTGTTGGTTCTTGCGGAAGGAAGATACCTCAGCACATAAAAGACAAAAATGAACTTCTTGTAAGTATAAAAAATCCTTACCCATGTTTTCTTATTTTGTGTTTCAATATTATTTCATTTGTTATTTTATATTCAGTGGTCTCTAACTACAATGTTTCTTTATTTCACTGTATTCATGTAATTAATTAATGAGTTTAAGTTGCAATTTAATGAAATAGTCACTTTTTTTCCATTTCCCAGATATGTGTATTCATTGAAATTTGAAATACATCAATCTGTAATTTAAAATAACTGTGTGCTACAGATTTTTCACAGCATATTTGAATTCAGCACCCCAAAATTAGTTAAAAACAATCTATTTGACCAATGTTATAAAAAAAAAAGTTTAAATTTGTTGTCTAATGTTATAAGAAATTAGTACAAAAAGTGCAAAATAAAAACATCAGTATTTGAAGAACACAATGTGAAGGGAAGATTTATCCTTTGGATATTGCATTAAAAGTTTCAAATCAGATGTTTGCTGCTATGTACCAATCACATATAAAAAAAAAAAAAGTTTTTCTCTTCATATTTATTTTATATATGTAATACATCTGATAAATGATAAAAATGATTTAGAAACAGAAATAGTTTTAAATCACAGACTATACTAAAATAAGAAAAAAAATGTACGACTGTACTTTTGTGGAGATCGCCTCTAATATAAAAAAAATGTTTCCCCAGTGTCTGACTTTGATCAAAAACTGTGGGTAAATCTAATGTAAAGAAATTAATTTGCACTTTAGTGCAGATGGTTGAATTTCTTAGCTGAAATTATAGCATGACTCATAGCAATAGCATTAATTGAAATGATCTAATGGCAATTTGAAGAATCACAGAGGTTTGACTTTCTGACTCATCAAGCTGAGGAATAAATTTAAATGATTACATTATTTAGAAGCTTTGAAATGTCAATTTTTTAGTATATATATATATACACAGTCGTATCAGAATAATATGACCATCCACGGAATCACAGTATACCCGCCTAGGTGTATCACAGAGTGCACATGATAAGGTTGACCACACAGAGATATAAGTGGCCGGCCAGGAAAGATGAGCCTTAGTGCATAATGTGAGCACAATGGGCAGAGATATTGATCTGACTGACATTTGAAAAGGAATGATCATCGGCTACCGCGTTAAGGGTGGAAGCATCTCGGAAACAGCAGACTTTATGGGCTGTTCGTGAGGTGCTGTAGTAAGGGTGTACCAAGAATGGACCGTTGGTACACTGAGTACCAAGAATGGACTGCTGGCACACTGAGTGCCAGCAGTATGAGTGCCACTGAGTATCAAGAATGGGCCGCTGGCACACCGAATACCTCCAGATGTCATAACTGTGGAGCCACAAAGGCCATGAACCCCAGAGAAGAACGTCACTTCTATCGACTGGTAAAGGGCAATTGATGCACAACAGTGCAGCAATTGACCACTCAAATGAACACTGGGGCACCCAGGTATGTGTCCCCGATAGCAGTAGAGCGAACCCTGTTATGCGTGGGTCTCTGGAATCAACGCTGCATAAAGGTGCCCATGTTAACCAAGGTCCATCTGCAATGACGCCTGTAGTTCGCAGGGACTACCATCATTGGACAGTGGAAGAGTGAAAAAAGGTTGCCTTCTCTGATGAATCAAGGTTCTACTCCATAGAAGTGATGAGCAGTGGCAGATACGGTGTCAGACACAGAGAACCAACACCCGGACACACTTGTTGGTCAAGTACAGGCCGGCGGTGGCAGTGTGCATGTCTGGGGGGTGTTTTCCTGGATTGACCTGGAACCACTGGATGGGTTCCTGAATACCAATGGGCTACCTGTCCATCCTCCCTGACCACATGCATCCCTTCATGTTGGACGTTTACCCTGGTGGTGATGGTGTGTATCAACAGAACATTGCGCCCTGCCATGTCGCTAAGGTGATGCGTGACTGGTTCCAGGAACACCACAGCAATGTCTCCATTCTCCCTTGGCCGGCAAAATCGCCCAACCTCAATCCCATAGAGCACTTATTGTTAGAGCACAATTTGAATCTACAGGTTCGGCATGCAGACCCACAACCACGTCATCTACGGAACCTCCATGCTCTGCTGAAGTCCGAATGGGCACGTGTGCCTCTGGCAACCTTCCAGAGCCTTACTGCGTCCATGCCATGCTGTCTCGCCACTGTCATCCGGACCAAGGATGGTTATTCCCATTATTAGGAGGTGGTCATATTATTCTGATATGACTGTGTATAAATGTTAAAGCTCAATATTTTATATTTGTAAAAAATTTAAATTTCTCTTGTCATATTAATTGTCCCATTTATGCTTTTGGTCATATATGCAGGCCTAGTCAAATGCATTTTCATGGCTTTTAGCAGGTTAAGTTTAAATGATATTAACTTTTACATCTGCAATACATAATTGTATTGCAGGTATAATATGCTCAAATATATATGTCACTTGAAGGCAGAATCTTCTCCACTTCAAATAGCATCGTAAAGACAGGTGGTAATATATGTCTTGAGTAACTAAAAATCACAATTAAAACTTTTAACTTAGTAGTCATTTAATTGTGATTGCTAGTATCCTCAAGATATATTATCTATCTTCATGACACTATTTAGAAGTAGACAAGATACTATCTTTTGAAATGATGCAGATTCTTGAACTGGGTGTTTGAGGTAGAAAAGTTCATGTCATTAAATGGATGAGATTTTGATAAACAACAATAATCAGGAGTTAGAGCACCTGCCATGTCATTAGGAAGTCATGAGTTTGTATCCCACTTGGATTGAGTTTTAATATTGATGTGTAAGACTGGCTTCATGACTTTTCAAATATTGGCATATTTCTTAGATTCATATTGATATCTTTTCTTTTTCAGGACCAGTATGTGGATAACTTCTTCAACTTTTGTAAAATGATAGATGAAAAATCAGTTTCATCAAGAATTGGAGAAAACTCAGTTGAACATGAACTGAAAAATAGCATGCTAGAAATTACAAATTCTTGCTTGGAACCATTAGTAAAATTTTTACCATTGATATTGGATAAACTGATTCATCTTCTTGTTCGCCCACCTCTTGTGGCTGGTCAAATAATGAATATAGGGCAATCAGCTTTCGAGTCCATGGCCACAATAGTACATACTGTAACAGTAAGTAAAACAATGCTTTTAGTGTTCTCTATTAGGGGCCTCAAACTTGAATTTTCAATATATGGCACACCACATTTTATTTTAAGGAATCATTTTAGGGCTAAATCATTTTATTTTACACGATATAAGCTGTACATTTAAATAGTTTAAAAGCTCGTATGTCTCAAGTTATGAGGAGTGCAAAGTTGTTACAATCCAGATTATATTTGTAACCAATTAGGTTACAAATTATTGAATTAGATTTAACCCTTAATACCAGAGCTTGAAGATGCTGTATAGCAGAAACAATGGTGAAACGCGTTGCTCTACCACCAACCGAGTGCCGGCATGATGCACACCATTGACATCTGGACAGCGGTAATTATGTTTTAAACAATATTTATTAAAGTAAGTCGTCTTTCTGACAATTTTAAATGTTTAAGAATATAACTCAGTTCCCAAGATTTGAGGATAGTGCAACAATTCTTTTCCATCTGAACTCTGTATCAATTAACTGGCAATGAGAATTTCATTATATATCAGGAAATGCAACGTAATTATGCTACGTAAGCTGTAATTCTTCAGTTCCTGATAACTTCTCTGATTTTTAATTAAGGGAGACTGAATAGCAACTTCTATGACAAAACAGAATTATTCAACATACCCAAAATCTCAAGGAGTATAACATCTTATATGTGATGACTACATCGAAATGACATAATATGCTTACATCTTTAGAGGATGGTTGCTTTATATATTTAAACATCATTAGCTACATTCAATGTTCTCAGTAATATCAGTCGATGTACCAGCAGTTGAGTTTGGACTTGTTGCTGTGAATATGTATTAGTGACATCAAATGAAGCTAAAGTACCAATAGATGTACCAGCTTATGAACAACTGATAATTATGTTTGTATTTTTTGTTAGTCTAATATACTTTGTAGTTTTATAATGATATATTTATGACTAGAAAATTAATTGCTGCTATTAGGTTATTATATTTGTAACCTAATTGGTTACAAATATAATCTGGATTGTTACAACTTTGCACTCCTCATAACTTGAGATCTATGAGCTTCTAAACTATTTAAATGTACAGCTTATATCGTGAAATAATATACTTATATTAAGTCAGCTGTGTTACTCTTTATTTAATATTAGGAAAGTGGGTTGAGAAAGTTCATAACATCAGTTAGAGGAGATCTTGATCGGCGGCCGGTAGCTCAGTGATCCAGAGTACCTGACATGTTATCAGGAGTCGTGGGTTCGTATCCCACCTGGCTCAAGACAATTTTTCCTCTAAATATTTGAATCAATTTACAGAGTGGAAATTATTAGTGGATGCAATTCCTAGACTTTTGATGATTGGCAAATTCTAAGCCTAAGAAAAGCAGTGTCATAAATATCATTTTGCTTTAAAAACAAGATAATTGAAATAAAAATTGAAAAATATATCCAAAAAGTAATAAAGATTTGTGGAAAAAAAATCAGTAAAATGTTTCAAAACATTCGAAGTTTAACTGAAGAATGAGTTGCTTTATTATGAGGCTGCTTAACTGCTATGGAAGAGTTTAATTCTAAAATTCAAGCAGAAATTTTGGTTAAAAATCGAATTTCCTGAACTTAAATTAATTTACTTGGTTGAAATGTAATTAAAAGTATTGCCAAATAAAGTCGTAATTTTTAAAATAATTGCACAATTTTAAGGTTCTCCCAATATCCACCATTACAGATCACTAACAGTTTTGTTTTCGATCATTTCAAATTACTTATTGTTTATAATCTCAGTATGCATTTGAGAAGGAATAGAAAATAATTTTAGAAGCATTAGAGTAAAAAAGGAAGTCTTTAAAATCTAAAGTCTGCTAAAATATTGACCAAAAGTCAATGTATGTAGTTCCCGAATGACACAATTGCCATTAGTAATAAAATCAATATATGTTCAAAATTTAGAAAGCATTACAACTGTAATAATGTTAAAAATAGGTCAAAGTACTGGAAATCACAACCAGTCGATTATCTATGTATGGTATGGTAGAATAAAGCTGTAAACTAAAACATACCTACTTGATGCTATTTTTGGTGACTGAACATGTGCATAAGTTCACTGCAGACTTGAGTAGATTTATTTTTAAACTTTATCACAATTTTTTCAAGCAGAATGAGCAATAAAAAATTTATATCATAGATTTAAATGTTATTTTTGATATTTGATTAGGAACAGTAAAACAAATGGCAGTTGAAAAAACTGCTATTCAAAAAAAAATTTTTTTGTTTACAACTTAGTACTATGGGAATGAAGTTTACTTATCACATCACTAGCATTCGAAAGATAAAACTGATTAACACTGTGATAGACAAAGGATTAACGGAAGTGCTTGGTTGCCTAGATCTTGGGTCATCCTCTACAGAATCACACTCATCTGTGAAGAGTTTGTGCCACTTGAAAATTGCACTTTGTTTTAAGCACTGTTCCCCATACGCTTCAGTAATTTATGTGACTTGTCTGTGCACTACTTAAGCCTTAATAGGCAGCGTAACATATTACATACTGCTTCTCAGTTTCCAACTCAGCATAGCTTACACATACAAAACACCTTTTCAAAGTGAGTAAATGACCGAGACTGGGTACTATTCTGCTATAAATTGCTGCCTTATCCAAATTTGTTTCAACTTGCACACACCAATCTGTGCCCTTGAAGAGTTGCCATATATGTATGAAAAGCTTCTAATTGTTGGCGATGGCAGTCCACACATTAAATGATCCACCTACGTATACATTCAGTGTTTATGAATTAACCTATTGGATGTACACAACTGAGGTTCTGTCTCAAGATCTTTAATGAATTACATTTATAATGCTGCTGAAGAAATTCTTTGCAGGCAGTTGGTTCATGTTTATGATTCTATCATACATCATACTGAAGCAAAGTTTTGCGAAAAGCTTGAACATTGCTGTAAATGTTGTGCTGAACTGTAAATAAATAGTTCCTACAAATAAAGTAATTCTCACTGAGGTGTTATCTCTTCACCATTCAGAGAGAGGGACATGCTTCTCACCTATTAGTTACAAAATAAACCTTTTGGACTGCTATAACATTACAACAATGAATTTAACTCATGATTGCATGACATTTTCAATTAAGCTTAATCTTTTCCAAAAAAAAACCTAAAGTTATGATATATGGTGGTGAATTACCTTATATATTTTTTTGCAATTTTATCATACATCAATTAAGAATTCTTTTATAACTTTTTCAATTTAGAATGGATTAGAAAGTCAGAATGATCATCATGGCCGCAACAGTCTCTTAGCAACATATTTACACTACCAGTGTACATTACCTCACCCAGATGCTTATCTTCTTGGATCACCAAGTGTTGGATCTAATCCACTTGGGTTTAGTTATGGCACTTTAGGAAGACCAATGTCAATGCCTATTCAGGTAGGTAATAAATACTAATGTATAGTATAATCTATAGAAATCACCCAAAATAAATTCTTCTCTACACTATTTCAGTTTTTTATAATATTTATTTTATATTTATAAATTTGAAAGAACCACTTCTTCAGTATGGGGCAGTTGGTTGTGCAATTAGCACCAGGCATTGTTTTTAAGGAAGCATCCCTTAAATTTTCTTCATTTCTTGAGTAACTTGTATGTAAATTATTCAAACCACACAAGGAATTGTGCCTCAAAGTAATTATTTATGCTGCATCTGAAAATGGAAGCAAATATAATATACTGCAGATAACTTTTAAGCCAATCATTCATTTAAACATTTTCAAAATGAAAACCCATGAAGAATTAACTTTACACATTTTAATTTTATATCAGACAAAATGAGTGCAAACATATTAAAAATTAATATGGAGTTCTACTCTAAAGTTGTAAATTTCTAAAGTTTTTTCAAAGTGAACTGCTGCTCCGCACCTCACTGGTGCAGAGTCTTTACATTGAGGCTGACAAGCCTCCTTTATCTTTTCACTGTCAACAGTTGTCCCTACAATATGCATCTAAATTGCAATCCCTACCTGCATTTTCAATCTGAAGTGGGAAATGCCTTACACTAATTGGCTGACCGCCATTCATCCTTTTGGCTTAAGTGTGCAAGGTTATCTGCAAGACATTAACACCAGTCTCGATAACATCTCACAGTCAACAGCTGAGCCACTTCCACCATGGCTTGCTGTTTCCCCTTCTTGCAACTTTTCTCTTTGCAGGACGAGGAAAGCCTTTACAACCAACTTTGTTTATTGGCAACTCTTTGCCAGTCATCCTGCTGAGCACCCAAACTTCTTGCTTGTCTTCACAGATGTCTTAAAGTCTGGTACATCAGTGGGATCAGCTATGGTCTGCTGTGATGTGATCATTGCAGACCAGATTGCACTGCAGTCTTCCATTTTCACTGTAGAATTGCACACTATCAGCCTCATCTTTGACCACGTGGTGGCTAAGCAGCAGCATTGTCAGTGTGTGCTTTGCACCAACCCTCTTAGGTCACTACAAGTTTTGATCTCCATGAGGCATCAGCCTCACCCTTTCTTTCCAAGAGGCAAGTTCTTTCCGAGATTCTGCTGGCAAGTTCTTTCCAAAATCTGCCAGTAACCACTCGTCGGGCAGCCACCATCACCACCATCCTCTTCTCTTGGTTGCCTGTCACATCAGCATCAGGTGAAATGACTTGACAAACACTGCTGTCAAGTCTGCCATGCCCCTTTCCAGCTCTCTGTTGATGGTTCCATATCGATTTCTAGCAGCATTTTACCATTGAGCTCTGGGCAAAGTGGCAGAGATCTTGGCCAGAACAGGTTATGAACGAGCTCTTTGAGATCAAACTTATTTTCAAACCATGGCAGTCATTTTTTTGCAGGAATCACACAGAGGAAGTTGTACTTGTTCAGCTCCACTTAGATCATTTGTTTATTACTCATTCTTTTTTCTAAGGACAGATGGCAAACCTAAGTGCTAGTTTTGTGACACCATTTTAACTATCAAACACTTTTTAATTGACTATCGCTTTTAACTGTGGAAGATGTTTGTATTTTAACTTTCGCAATTTTACATTCGAGCTGCTTACACTCAGATACCTTTTATTGGATAATACATTTTTACCCTCAGTTTTTGCATTTTTATGGTATACAGTTTATTTTAATAGGTTGTAATTTTATGGATTTGTTATTTATTTGCTGTCTGACCTGGGTCCTTTACACCTGAATTGGTTTTATGTTTGTTATCTGTATAATACTGCTTTACACATATTTATTGGCATTTGCATTCTTTACATTTTGTTGGTTTTGTCTTTTACCTTTTACTGCATTTGCTTTTAACTTTGGTTGAAGGTTATCTTTCTTTATCAAATTTTCTTTACAAATTTAAAATCAGTGGCATTTACTTTCTTTTTCATGCCTCAAAATGAAATTTAGCAATGTGCAACCACCAGTGAACTGACATAGAATCAAACAAAAATTGGTCACCACTAATGGTACCAGTTAGCATTAATGAGTTAGTTTGTGGGGTTTTATGGTGCCATTAGTGACTACGACTATAATAAGCCAAACAAGATAAAAAGGAAGCCTTCATTTTTATCCTCCTTTTTATTTTTATTTTTCCTTTTTATTTTTATTTTATCCTCCCTTTTACCTTCCTTTTTATCTTGTTTGGCTTATTATAGTCGTAGTCACTAATGGCACCATAAAACCCCACAAACTAACTCATTAATGCTAACTGGTACCATTAGTGGTGACCAATTTTTGTTTGATTCTATGTCAGTTCACTGGTGGTTGCACATTGCTAAATTTCATTTTGAGGCATGAAAAAGAAAGTAAATGCCACTGATTTTTATTTTGGACTATACAATATTTTGTTGATTACATTGCCTAGCTTGCATGAGCTGCTAATCATTTGACTTGATTTGTCACATTGATTTTGTTTCATTGATTTTGTCACAAGAGCATTTTCTTTGTGAAACTTCAAAAAAATAGAATTAAAATCTTTTTGCTATAAGCAAATTTGTAAAGTTCTTACATTTTTTATATTGAACTTGAACTTTTTAGTTCAAGTGGTTATGACAGCAAGTGTCGCATAATAAATGTGTGCATTGTGGTTGCAGTATTTACATGATTGCCATTCATGATAGTATGCAGTTCTCTACCAATGTCAGTAGTCTTAATAATAATGTGCAACAAATTAAGGAACTTTGCATGTGATGTTTGTTAGCCAGCAAAATCTTTGAACTGCATCTTATCACAAAAAATTAATAGTTTTCATAAAAGTCAAGTAATATAAAAAAATACCCCCTTAAGCAGCTGCTTGCCACAGAGGTCTGACAGGAGCCTGTCAGTTTATATGCCATAGTAGAAGGTCTGAGAGAATGGCAGGACCTCAGCAGAAAAACAACATGAACACCCATGCCTTTCCCGGGACTCGAACCCAGGTCTCTTAGATCAGTAGCCAAGCACGCTAACCACTTGGCCACGGGACGGCTGTCATCTAAATTAAGTCAAGTGGCTTCTTCTACATGTTTTGACTAAAGAGACTGCATCTTTGCCGTTATTGCATTTTCAATGGTTCAACCAGTTCTGTACTGTTTGTATCATAGAAATAAGTTTAGTTTGGCACTTTGAACTCATTGCTTGCATGTTTTGTACAAGCTGTGAGTTCTCAGTATATCACAGAAAAAAAAAAAAAATTCAAAACAGAGTGATTTTCTTGTTGCAAATAAAAATTTATTTTCCTTTGTTCACAAAGAAATTTCTACTGATATGTATTATAAATTTCTGTCCATTAATCATTTTTAAGAAGTTTTTATATATTTTGCCATTTTCTTATTTTTACTGTTTCATTCAAAAAGTCTTATTAAAATTAATATATGTCAAATTTTTATTAAATATTTTCATAAAAGCTTGAATTAAATATGCTTAATTTTTTTATAACATGTCATATTTCCTCTCATTAGTTATTAGGCAGAAAAAGTACAAAATTGTTTTGACTGAGAAAATTTTAATAATAGCTTGGCCACCAAATACAGCTCAGTATTTCAGGCCTGGTCACCAAATACAGTTCAGTTTTTCAGGCCTGGTACTGAAGAGTTTAAAAACATTAGAGAAGTAATAGCTTGGAAGCATCACTAGCTGCAACCAATTGGCTAGAAGAGTGAATTAATCTAGTTCCATGGTTTACTGCATCATCATCATCATCATCATCATCATTCTCAAGCAGCCATGGGCTACGGAGGTCCAACCAGACCGTGCAATTTAGTTCTCCGGGATGCAGAGATGTAGTAGATGCAGTAGATGCATCTACTGCATCTGGCCACTGCACACCAATTCTAACAAGGTCCTGTTTGACATTGTCTGCCCACCGCATCCTAGGTCTCCCCTTCTTTCTGAGGCCTTTAGGCACACTGTTCATAACCCTATTCGCCAATCTATAATTATTCATACGGGCAACATGGCCAAACCAACGGAGTCTCTCTCTGCACAATATGCTGCTTAAAGGAGGTTGCAAACTCCTTTGCCTAACCTCATTATTAGTTACAAAGTTTAACCACCTAATGCCCAAGATACTGCGTAAGCATCTGGAATCAAAAGCATCTAGTTTCCTGTTATCTTGTTTACAAAGTGTCCAAGTTTCACTACCATAACTAACCCTAGAAAGAACCAAACTATTATACAGTCTAATTTTAGTCTTTAGGTGTATACGTCTATTTCTCCATACTCTCCATAGATTCTTAAAAGTCCCGGCAGCAATCCCTATTCGCCTGTTAATCTCATTCCGCACATTACCATTATCAGTTACATAGCTCCCAAGGTAATTAAACTGTGACACCTGCTCAAGACTGCAACCATTCAGATTTACTGAATCACAGCCTGCCTGACCAATTTTCATCACTTTAGTTTTCTCTCTGTTTATAACCAAACCTACTGTACTACCAGTCTCATCAACAGCTCGAATGAAAGAGTTCATCTCATCAACATCATTTGCCAAAAGGGCTAAATCATCAGCATAATCTAAATCAGAAATTTTCGTATCTCCAGCCCATTTAAGGCCAAAATCTTTCCCTTGAAGTGAATTTCGCATAACATAGTCAATAACCAAGCTAAAGAGAAAAGGAGACAAAATGCACCCTTGTCGAACACCAGAAGTAATGCTAAACCAATTGCTACAAGCCTTACCAACTCTCACACACGACTCAGTGTTATTATAGAGAGCTTTCATTATGTTAACTAACTTGTCTGGTATACCATATGATTTCACAATCAACCACAAATTATGACGATCAACAGAGTCGAAAGCCTTTTTGAAATCAACAAAGCTAGCAACCAAAGGTTTCTGAAACTCTAAACATTTCTCAAGAATCTGCTTAAGTGAAAATATGTGATCCACACATCCCCTACCACTTCTGAATCCACATTGCTCATCACGCAATTGAGTGTCAACCAGATTCTTAATTCTATTAAGCACAATCATGGAAAGAACTTTACCTGGAACAGAGAGTAGGCTGATATCCCTATAGTTATCACAAGAACTGCGATCACCTTTTTTGAAAATAGGGATAACAATAGCTCTGGTAAAATCCTTAGGAACCATGCCTTTATCATAAAAGATATTCAGAATTTCAGTCATCCAAGTGGTAACCGAAACATTCCCAGCTCTAAGCATTTCGGTAGTAATTTCATCTACCCCTGGGGATTTATGTAGTTTAAGTTTAGAAACAGCCACAATAACTTCAGATTGTGTTATAGGGCCAACATTAAAGCCACCAATGCATCTATCATCATTGCAAACAATGGGAGTAGAACTAACTACATTATTTAGAACATCACTGAAATGCTCAGCCCACCTAGCCATGACAGAATCCTCCCCTTCTATAACCTTACTTAGTTTATCCTTCAATCCTTGTATGCCAGTCCATTTTCTACCACACAAAACATTAACTATCTGGTACAGCTCTCTGCTGTTGTGCTGTCTAACTGCTTCCTCGGCTTTGTCAGCCAAACCATCAAGCCAAAGATTCTTATCAGCAGCTAACTGATCTTTTACACGTTTATTAAGTTCTCTGTAATGCTTTCTATTAGGACTAGTAGGGTATTGATTAAAGACATTCCTGCAGTTCTTTCTTTCCGAAATAAGCTCAAGTGCCTTATCACTCAGATAATTCTGTCTCTTCTGCTCCTTTTTTCCTAAAAGAGTACTGTTAGTATCCATAAAAGCCTGTTTAAAATGATCCCATTCTTCCTCAACTTCAGTAGTAAGCAAACCATGACTGTCATAATGACTAAGTAACCTATCATGGTAAGCTTTGGCTATAACTGGATCTTTCAGAGCTTCAGTATTAAAAGTAAATTTTTTAACCCTAGCACAACACTTTTTAAGTTTAAGTTGCAAGACACTTTTAACAAGGTAATGGTCAGATCCAATTTCAGCTCCCCTATATGCCCTGGTATTCCTAACAGAACTAGCCCATTTGCTGTTAATTAATATGTAATCAATCATATTCTTATGCAGCCCATCAGGTGAAACCCATGTGTACTTATGTATGTCGCGGTGTTTGTAATAAGTGTTAGTTATTCTGAATCCATTGAGTTTACTTACCTGTAGGAGACGTTGCCCATTGCCATTGCAGCTACCAATACCAAAAGGGCCTATTACCCCTCCCCAAAGGTCAGAGTCAGTACCAACTTTGGCATTGAAGTCACGAAGAACAAGGGTAATATCTCCTTTCTTGACAGAATTCAAAATATCCTGAAGTTGTTCATAAAACCTATCCTTCTCATCCTCATCGGCATCCTCAGTGGGGGCATAACAGCAGATAACATTCAAGTCTTTAACGCTTGTCTGAAATTTTGCTGTAAAAAACCTTTCATTAATGCACTCATATCCTAGAAGAGCATCGCTAGCGTGTCTGCTGAGAAGCAGACCCACGCCTTGGTGATGTTTATTGTTGTCCCTCCTTGAAAAGAGAAATTCAAGATTATTTTTAAGAATCTGACCTTTATCTGTCCATCTGGTCTCTTGCAAGCCGAGAATATCTAAATTATAATGGTGGAATTCTTCTGTGAGGACATCAAGAGAAAAAGCTCTGTGTAGAGTCCTCACATTCCAACTACCTATGGAGAGAAAATGGTTAGTGGGATGTTTAAAGAAACTATGTTTATTGAGAGAGGGAATGCCGACAATATCAAACAGCCCCCTAATCGCAGACATGGGGCAAAGACCCGTTCCCCCACTACTAAAGGCTGAAGCCATCTACACTGGAAGACTTCCTCCAATGTAGAATTTGACGATGCCAATAGAAGCAAAGTGTTCAGGTGCCTGCGATGACTTCTGCTCAGGATTATCCACCAGCTGATAAACATATCCTGTGAGTCTATTCACTTGGGGCTGTCAACCCACAAACAAACAGAAAACACAGCGGAAGATTTTCCCTCCACAGAAGCCCACCAGTGCAGCAAAATCAGGATCCATAATCAAGCTCAGAGCCATATATCTGTTCAGTCCAGTAGGTTTATATGGTCAGCACCAGGACCCTGTGTGGTTGACCACTCCTCAGCAGGGTAGAAAAAAAAGTAGCCATAGTTGTCCAGATCAGTAGGCCACACTAATCTGGCAGCCCTCCCCTTCCGTTCACTTCCACAAGAGAGTATCTCTTTTGAAAGTTACTAACGGTCCGCACCACGAGAAGGCGGGGTCGGACATTAGGTGCTAGGCCTGGCCGGTTCTATGCATCATCACAGGGGATTGGTGCATAGCTCTCCTTCCAGTGACTACCTAGCTACCATTTACAGATTGCTTTACTGCAGAAGTATAAAAATCCAAATATATATGCACTGTTGGTCTATATTATTGCTCAAAGTACTAAGAAACATGCCAATGTATGCTAATTTTCTTACTAGCATTTTAGTAATATAGGGTGTTTTAAAAAGGATGCAACCATCTATTGTTTTTTCTATTAAACTTGACAAAAGACACAAATTTCAAAAGATGCAAATTAGACATATATCTGCCTTTACAACAGATGTTGAAAGTGATTTCCTGCAACCTGGATGCAGGTTTGTACCCATTCATGACATTTGCCCCATTCATGACACCAAACATGCAAATAAAGGAGGAAAAAGATTCTAACAGCCAGGAGCAGGCATTTGTTAACTCAAACTGTATAACAAAACAGAGCTGCTACAGTTCATCCATTAGCTGAGAGAGATTACCACTAGTAATACTTCAAAACCAATTTCAACAAGAACTGTGTGTCAAAATTTGAAAACTTTGAAATTTGGAAATCGCACCATGATATAATGTTTATAATAATTTAGTCATACAGTGTATATACAGGTGTAACACTCCTAATTATCAATCAATCAAATGATGGATAGTTCATAATTAAGACACCAGGTAATAATTTACTTGCCAAAAATTAGAGTTCAAATTTATATATTGAGTATTTATAGTGGCAAAATTTGCTTTTATTAGTGAAAGTCCAACTACAACATTAAGACAAACTAAAGTATTGAGTGATTCAAAATTCATGTAACCCAAAATGTAAATGCTTATTATTTCGTTCCAAGTGAATGGAATTAAATATTGAATTTAATATTGTCAACCCTGCATTAGTTTAGTTCTCACACTGTCAGTTCTTTGTTGATGGCATGTATTGTACTAGTTGTCCATAATGAACTTTTTCCAGGACAACATGTATACATAGCCAAATGTTTTATAAAAACCAAATCATTTTTAATTGTTCAAGCTGATATCATTGAATAGTTTTCTGATTCTTTGGTACCCAAGAAGTCTAGAATATCACATTTAATTGCACGTTTTTGTGAGACTGGAATTGTACATGACAAGAAACTTACTAGTCGGCCTTCTCTATTAAGTGATGAAAAACTTGAGGATATTAATCAACATTTGCAGTAGTCACCCAAGAAAAATCTCAAAACTTTCCTCTCAAATAGGTTTGTCATATTCAGCTACCCAATGGGCCAGAAAGAAATTAAAACTGTGAGCTTATCGGATTCATACCATGCAGGAGCTTAAGAAACCTGATGAAGCCAAACAATTGTTATTGTTGATGGTTACGCACATTTATTAACCAAAATGGAATCAAAATATTGGATAATATGTTCTTCAGTGATGAAGCATGGTTTTATTTAAGTGTCTGAACAGCCAAAACAATAGAAATTGGAGCAGTGAAAACCCACATGCCTTCCTTGAAGTGCCATTACATTCACATAAAAATTGGGACATGGTGTGTCATTTCCCACCACTGTGTTATTGGTCCATTATTTTTCAAAAGTTCAGTCAATGGAGTCATATACCATGGTTTAATAACACAGTTCATTCTATTATTGGAATAAAATGAACATGGGTGTTGGTTTCTACGGAAAGGTGCAACTTGCCATACTTCCAACAATACAATGACCATGTTGAACGAGTTTTTTGTTAATTGCATCACATTGAAAAACTTGTGGCCACTAGATCCCCAGACTTATCACTTCCAGGATTTTTACTTATGGAATTTCTTAAAAGGAGTGGTATTCAGAAACAACCCTCAGCTTTTGAAAGAATTAAAAGCCAATATTGAAGCTGAAATTTCTAAAATAAGGGGTCAAACATTATGTGAGGTTGTGACAAATATGATGAGAAGGATTCGCTATTGTATTCAAAAAGAGAGAAGTCACTTTCAACATGTATTGTAACCCTTTGTTACAATTTGTAAACAAATTCAGAATAAATGAAATTTTCTAATATGAGTTGTATGAATTTTGAATCACTCTATAGTTAATCTCAACTCTGCTCAAGAAGAAAACAATTCAAAATCAATATCAATGAAATAAACTTTATTGAATTCAAACTCACCAAAAACAGAGGTCAAGAATGCCGACTCTAATCACCCTAGGAAATCAATCTAATACAGAAACAGGGGTATACATGAGCCAAGCCTACTGGCTCTCCCACCACCCCTCTCCTTACTCCTTCCTCTAAGTCTTCTTCTCTCCTAATGTTACCATTGCTACAGTCCAACTTGCTCTAGCTTAAGATAAATGCTGGCATGGCCTGCAAACATGCCATTGAACCACATTTCATAACTAATCATATGTCGGAGATGACACAAGCGACTTAGCACTGTTCCAGGCAGCGATTAATGGAAACAACTGAATTGAATTACTGGTCGGCTGATGGTTAAAAGCAAAAAGGAAAGCCCTCAAATAATAATTATAATATAAAAATAGAACTGGTTAGGTAACATAAAAGTGAATGGTGAACCATCACAACTCCCCTCCCAAAGGGAGTCAAAATTTAACCTAACAGATTTTGCTGAGCAAATTTGGAATAAGGTCACAAACTTGTGGCAATATATATATAAAGCTGCACGAAAAAAAATATTGAGTATGATGTGAGGTGACAATCAATTTTGACATATGGACTAACTCACTTTGATACAATCTTGTTAGCACAACCAAAGGTAGCTCCTCCCATAATCCCTAACATGTGTATGGCTACCTATTTGTAATATATTGCCAATTTTTATTTAAAAATTACCAATGGTTGTGGAAGTTAATTGCATACTAGTTCTATATGGACCAGCTAGTATCACTCTGTGATATGATCAAAAATGTGTGGTGCATACTTGGAATACTGTACAAAGTCTATGTTAATGAAACTCCTAGCCTATCTTATTCTTAAGAGGTTAATCTAAAAAATAAATTTCAGCTTTTCTGTGTTTTGCAGAAAACATATTACAGATGAAAGAACAGTGTACAATGCTTTTCCATCTGTAATTTATTTATTCTACTATCAACATTTCAGGGTGCAGAATCTAAATTTGATCCTGTTCATAAAAGCTGAATGTGGTCCTCCAATACACCTCCTAACCTACATTCACTAAAACTAAAATACACAGTGATAAGCTATTAAAAATTATTTAATCACAAACTACACTGTTAAAATGTCTTTTCAAATACCTTGTTTCTCTTTAGCATATTCTGATGTACATTGTTGCAATATGCAATGCATAGTAATATTAGCTTACTATCCTAAATACAATAGTACTTCTCCAAGAGAAGTTTTAAGTTCTGGCCTATTGATACTAGGAAAAATTCTTATTCATTAAGTGCTAAAAGCATGCTATGCTTGTTTAGTCATATGTTCATTGTAGAGGATGTTTTACTTCTCTAAACTTGGCTGGTATACTCAACACAGTAGATATTATATTTCGTGGGGAAACATAGTTCTGGTTGTTCACAGCATCCTTGGAACATAACGACTATCTTACTGTAAGTAAGCACAAGATTCTTTCGATTTAGATACTCATCACTAGATGTTAAATTTGATGTTACCTCTGATGTTTTTGTTGTTACCACCTTTAAGGCACTTTCTGTTAAGTTATGCAAAACATCAGCATGCAGCATTTCATACCAGCACCGCTGGTCCGAGGATTAGAGCTGAATGTAACTTATTGTTTAAGGCATTTGAAAATTTTAATAAACAATATTTTCAACCGAATGCATTCAAACTTTTGAGTGAAATATATTAACAGTTAAAAACCCTGTGTTGCAATGCATTTCAACATCACTCAGTCTATGTCATCATCAGGCAGTGAAATGTCTAGTGTGAACTGAGCTTATATAAGGCAGTCCCTCTAGCAGGGAGTCACATGCTCTAGTTGGTAATTATGCATAAGAATGTTCCATGCTGCTTGCAGGGAGGTTGCATTGGTGTTACATAACATTTCTTTATGTGAATATATTATTAGACTTTCCAAGAAGTTCAATTGATGTTTAGTTGGTGGAGATGCTATTATTTTGTAATCTAATTTATTTATAGATAATTTACGTTTTAGTATAGCTTGCTATAGTGTAGTATGGCCTTTTTGATGTTGAATTTGTATTCCAGAGTCCATCAGAGAGGTATATTCTGTCCCTATCATTTTCGTTAATAATTTTATAGTGTTTAAATTATATGTTTTGAGAATATTATTAATGCAGTTGCAGGCTCAATGTTTGCAGGCATTAATGAAGTTGCAGCAGCATGGAACATTCTTATGCATAATTACCGGCTTGAGCATGTGACTCATCGCTAGACTGATTGCCTTACTTAAGCCCAGCTTGCACCAGACAGTTCACTGCCTGCAACAACATAGACTGAGCGATGTTGAAACATGTTGCAACATAGGGTTTTTTAACTGTTAATGTATTTTACTTGAAAGTTTGAATGTATTCGATTGAAAATATTGTTTTTTTTTTAATTTTCAAATGCCTTTAAACAATCAGTTACATCCAGCTCTAATCCTCAGACTAGCAATTCCGGTATGAAATGCTGCATGCTGATGTTCTGCATAACTCAACGAAAAGTGCCTTTAAGGTGGTAATAGCAAAAACAACAGAGGTAACATCAAATTTCACATAGTGATGAGCATCTAAATCAGAAGAACCTAGTGCTTACCTACAGTATGATAGCCATTATGTACCAAGGATACTGTGAACAATCAGGACTGTGTTTCTTCATGAAGTATAATATCTACTGGGTTAAGTGTGTGTACCAGCCAAGTTTACCGAAGTACAACATCCTCTACAAGGAACATATGACTAAACAAGCATAGCATGCTTTTAGCACTTATATGAGTATAAGGACTTTTAATACTCTAACTTGTATCAATAGGCCAGCATTTAGAACTTCTCTGGGAAAAGTACTATAGTACGTAGGATAGTAATGCATATTGCAACGACGTACATTAGAATATGCTAAAGAGCAACAAGGGCATTTGAAAAGCCATTTTAACAGTGTAGTTTGTGATTAAATATTTTTTAAAAACTTACATTCAATACGAATCAAAAACAATCAAAATTCGAAAAGCAGGCATGTGGTCATCCACTGCAAATCTGCTAACTTATATATCTTGCTGAAAATAAAGAACAAGATTTGTCACTTCCCCATCTGAGCCTTAACATTCCACTCCCAGAGGAGATGCTAGTGACAGATTTGGTCATGTAGACTATGCTACTTGGGACAGCTTGAAAGGGTACAAAAATCTGCTTGGCCAGAATCCAAAAGGGATATTGACAGCATCCCAATGTTGCACCAGATATATAAGCAAATGCTGTCAAAGTTATCCTGATAACTACACATCACTGATGCATTTATATCATTGATAACAAAAATGAGATTTTGGTACATATATGTGGTAAGGTCCAAAAGTTTCTGACCAGAACATGTTAGAACAAGAATTGACAGATCTAACTCCGTCAACACCCCCCCCCCCCCTATGTTTTGTTGCACTGCAGTTAAAATTTTGCAGCTCTAGTGTCAGTAGCACTCCAGCTAGCATCGCAGATAGAAATGCTGTTGCTCAATATTTTAAAATGTTTAAACCTGAGTATCATTAAAATTTTGACGAAAGAAGGCGAAAGCCCAGTAAAAATTAAATGATGTTTAGATTAATTTTTTAAATTATTTTTATTATTTAAAAAAATAAATTTTTTTTAAATTAAAAAAAGTTTTTTAATTTAAAACAGGGGATTCTGCTAGTTGACTTTAAGGAACGAAATACTACAGTTGCTGGTGAATATTATACGTCATTAATGTACAAATTGAAGGATACCATCAAAGAGAAACACTGAGGAAAGCTGTCTTGAGGAATGAGGTTATTGCACGACAATGTGCCAGTGCACACTTCAGTTGCTGCAAAGGCTGCTATTTAGCAATGTGGTTTCCAGGAATTAAATCACCCACCGTAGAGCCCTGATCTAGCCCCTAGCGACTTTTTTTTGTTTTCAAAATTGAAGTCGGATCTATGTGGGAAAAAATTTACAAGTGATAGTCATTTCTGCAGTTTTAGACCATTTTAAAGACAAAAATTCAGATGATTTTTTTCAGTGGTATAGAAAAGTTAATTAGCCATTCTGAAAAATGTATTGAAATAAAGGGTAATTATATTGAAAAATAAAAATTTTTGTTTGATTCTATTACCACTTTAATACCCTTGGGCCAGAAACTTTTGGACCCTGCTATGTACCAAATTAAACAGAACTTAATTACGAATTTTATGAAAATAAATAAAATAAACAAATTTACAAGCATATTGATTTTAACAAAAATTAGAGTAGAGGTACGCAGTGTGGTAATTAAAATTAAATATATTTAATTCTCTGTGACACTGTTAAATGTTTTTAAGCACTTCAACACATGGACTATGCTATCAAGTATCAACAATTATTAAGGAGAGATTTACATACCATGCTGTAGAGGATGAGTAGTAACAGGAAACTTCTGGGATGCTTTCAGTGACAAATTTAATAATCGATGTTCTTGCTGGCAAGTGATGTCTCAGTGGAGATTATAAGAAGTATGACGGCTGCCAATGGTCTACCTGCCTTGGCGAAGGAAATAATTATTTATATCTTTGATAGCATAGAGTGCTTTAAAAAAGTTTTAGATCCACGACATGCATTTCGTGCCCTTCCTTTCAGCACTTTATCAGGTGGGAAGTGAGGAGCTTAAGTTAATGCAGGAGAGGCAGTTGGTTGTTGGGCATGGGGAAGGAGTGGGGTGCCATAAATTAACATGTCAGTGCGAGGATCGGACCCTCCGATCCTCAGAGGTAGGGGTCCGATCCTCATCGGTGTCCCCTGCTAACTGTAGGGGACACCGATGGGCTTGGAAAGCCGCTGTGCTTCAGATGGGACGTTAAGCTGTGGTCCCATGTGTGGGAGAGCCATACTCTGTGCACATTAAATAACACACTGGATGGCCTTGACAGGAGGCTACCATCTGTCTCCCAACAGCTGTTCCAGTTGGTCCCCTCCCCCAACCCTTTCTGAGCCTTTGGAATCCAAGTGATCTTGCTTTTAGCCCATGGTGTGTAAAAAAGTGCCGCTCAGAGGTAAAACAACCCAACAACATTGACACTGGAAGGGTTAAACAAGCTTTCATTCCCATCATTTACTACCATTAGTTATAACCATGACCAACGTTAATGACCCTTAACTAAATCACCACCTACAGAGTACATATCTATGCTCAACTCACTATCAGTCAACTGAAACAAAAATATTATGCAAGATTTCCTATAACATCATGAATACACTTCCAATAAGATTATTACAACATACAACTGGTTATTGCATTCAGCTAGAACAATCAGATGAACCTTGGTTCATATATAGTATATGAAACTCAGTAATAAAGTTTCACTAGTGATCTAGTGGTTATGATGCTTGGCATGCTTCTAGGAGATATGGGTTCAAATCCCACTCAGGGCAACCATTTTTTTTTTTCAGCAAATTGTTTCAAATATAAAACTCTTCTGATAAATTCACCAATTTTAACATGTTACATTAAATCTTTGAACTCAGTTCAATTTAAAAATATCCATCTGAAATACAAAATGTAATATGCGAAATGCAAGTTCTGTAATAGTACAATGATAAGTTTTCACCTGGAGAAATATATATGATCTACTAGAATGTTGTGAGAGCTAACAGCTTGAAGGTAAAGTTTCTTTCAAAAACCTTTCACTGCAATAAATGACATGAAATATATAAATAACCTTAAATTGTCTTTGTCTCACCCTTTGCTTCAAAAGAAGACATAAATCTCTCTTATTGACTCGTGCAAGTCAATTGACTGAAGAATGGAAGAGAATACTTATATTTTATAAACTGGCATTCCATCAAGGCAACCTTCCAATATGGCAACTCTCATTGGCTTCATTTCACAATAATGTTCCTTCAATGGATAACTAAGTAGCTATGGAAGATCCCATAGAGGACATCATATAGTCATTCCTTGGCTTGTCTGATGGCTGCTGGTGATTGTCACTCTGCTGGCAATCATAGTATCGCTGGTGTTGTTGCTTCATATTCTTGAAGTTGAAGGAATAGACGAGACTCTTTGATATCTACTCTCCAGTCATATGAAACTTGGCTGACTTATTTAGGCAAGCAAGTAAATTCAATATCTTTATCATAAGGCTTTGCATAAGGCAAATTTTATACATTATGCGTACCGATAGTGGCAAGACTTACGAGAGGCTTTATTTCAGGAACTTTGGCCTCTCACTTAAAGGCTCCTAATTAACACTTCCATTTGCCATTTTCCTATAGCAGTAATATTAAGTATGTCTGATTTGCCTATAAAAATTACATCTTAATGGTTCCCTGGGCTTGGTGTTCTTTGGCATAATTTCACTCTGGAAGATTATTGTGGAACAATTCTGCATCTTTCATTCTACACTGTTGGCACATTTGTTCTGAATTGCCAGGACAGATTAACTTCCAGCCATAAGGGATCTTACATGTATGTATTGTGAGCCCTCTACTTTGTATACCTGCATTCATGATGATTGCAGCCAATTTTGATTTGATAACATCCTTTTGACTGTTGCTCTTCTAGTTGTGTATTGCTGAGCCAATCTAACTAAAGTTGCAACAGAATTAACATTTTGTATTGCCAAGAACTTCTTTAAGGGCAAAACTAATTGTCATATTGCACAATTAACAATATCAATTTCAGTTGCATCAGCATTTTATAGTTAGTATAGCTCTACTTTGTCTCCAAATAAATTTTTCAATATTTTTCTTTTTCACATTGTTATCGTGAAAAGAGCTCTGTACCTAAACATGTATAATCATTATAAGGAGGGTAGGTTTCTGATATTTCTATCTTAATTCTTTTCCTTCTGATATTTCTATCCCAATATTCTATTCCTTGTTGACTTCTGATATTGTTCCACCAATGCCTGACACATCCAATTAAAATAAGATACTGCACAAACTACTTTTTTTGTTGCCTGGCACTTTATATAAACGGAAATGCTTTTGCATTGATTTTATAAATGTCCTTGATGACAGACTATTGGAGCCATCTAACCTTATGTTGGGTAAAGGCCAATGAACTGCTAGCCTACATTTAATAACTGGGACAATGACTAGTCATTGAGGTGGTTGATAATATTCTGTTGTTTCACTAGTTTCTGAAGGAACATTATATGGAACACTGTAACTCTCCAAAGATTAATAACTTTTAAATTTGGACCTTTTGTCTGATCCAATTTATTTAAATTCTGGATAGCTCTCTCGGGCACCAGGCAATAATAGCTTGCCAAATAAAGTTGAAATAGGGTTCATTGAGGTATTTGCCAAGAGTTACTTATCGAGTAAGAATTCAAAAATGATTGTCAAGCTTAATTAAAGTTTAAATCTAATCACAATATCAATTTACAAGAAAATTTAAAAAAAGATATTTTTTAAGAGAAAAAATAGCAAAGATTCAAAAGTTTCTAAAGCAAAGTTTATTTCCAAAAATTCAACTCACCAAACTCAAAGTGAAAATCTCCACTACATCTTGAACAAAAATTCTGTCTACACTAATTCACAAAAACGTTTCTACTACATCTCTATCTCATCACTTCTCACTTCAACTCTACTACAATGCCAATTGCTACTCTCTGTGACCTAAAGTCACCAAATTATAACAAGCGGTATACAAAACCGTCACATGTCATGTTGCATGCCGGGAAAGACGTTTGCATAAACTGACGATTGTGCAAGCTGTGACGCAAGAGAGGTCGTGTTCCTGAACACGGGCGCTTTAGCGGTTGACAAGCGAAAGGTTGGAGTTGCACAATTGTGCATTTGCTATTCTAGCTCTATTAGCTAAATTTTGATCAGTGCTGTTGTCATTCCCCTTGCAGTATAATGTGTTTTCCTGCAAAATTTGATTTCTTTTTGTGCATCTTGCAATCTTTTCATTAATCTAAGTTTAACTTCAGGAGTTATAATGGCAAAGTCATATCTATTGCTAGCAGTCATGTTGGATATCTGCAAATTTTGGCTTCTCAAATTTAGACTTATTTTTCTTGAGCAGTGCTCAAATATATACTGTGATACAGTTAATCACTAAAGTAGCTTTTAACTCAAATTTTTGCTTACAGCTACTATATTCAACAACACTCAGCAACATTATAAATCTTTAGTGCTTATACTAAGCTTGGCAATAAAAATTGCTTATCAAACATTGTATAATTGCTTATCAAACATTGTATGTTCAAACACTTTTCAATCAATCCACAGCTCCAAAATACAATAAATGCAATATCTAATTCAACAATAGCTGCTCTGAAACATTCAGTATCTTTGACCTTAATAATGCATTAAGCTTCTTGCTCAACAATTAATGGTGGCTTAATCTGCCATTAAATCTAGAATCACTATCAACTAATGAGCTCTCAGAAACTGATTAAACTTGGACAGCCACTTAACAAACACTTATAACTCCAAAATCATAATTTTTCTTAACACAAAAATTTTAAAATGCAAAACTGAACACCACAAAAGGTTTAAACATGTCATTTTCAAGAAATATTCAAAATCCTGATCTGGGAATCAGAAATTAAATCCGATTTTTATTTTTTACAGTGACTTTCAAGGGATTCAGATGTGCAAAACTATGTCACAATATTGCAACTTTTATTCTTAAAATTTAATATTGTTCCTTTGTCAGAATACCAAAAACTCATAAGTCACTATTAGGGTGGCAGACTCTAACTCTCCCAATTATCAGTCAGTCAAATAAAAGAATATAATTACATAGTGATACAGTATATTAAATAGGTATTTAATCACAATCTACACTGTTAAAATTCAAATGCCCTTATTACTCTACAGCTAAATGCTCATACATATTGTTAAATACAACAATGTATTGTAGGAATAAACTCTAGAGTAATAAGGGCATTTGAATTTTATCAGTGTAAATTGTGATTAAATACCTATTTAAAATCAGTCAAATGCTTTGTAGCTTTTAATTTCTGGTGGCAGACAATAATTTACTTGCCAAAAATTAGAGTTTGAATTTATATTGAGCATTTATAGCAATAAAAATTTGCTTTTATTAACTAAAGTCCAACTATGATATTAACACAACTAATCGAATTAAATCTCAACTTGGCTCAAGAAGAATAAATTTCAATTAAAAATCAATAAAATTATTTATTGAAATCAAACAAAAAATAGAGATCAAGAATGCTGACTAATCTGTTCTAGGAAATCATCTAATATAGAAACATCAAGCTCATATATGCCCTGAGCCTACTGGCTTTCTCTTCCACTACACCTCTCCTTACTCCCTACTCTAACTCTTCATCTCTCTTAGTGTTACTATCATTACCCTGGAACTTACTCTAGCTTAAGACAAATGCTGGTATGTGCCAACAAACACATTAGCTGGCTACATTTGCATAACTGATTGTGTGATTACGCAGTGATTGTGACCATTGCACTTTCAGGGTGTGGGGATGGATCAGTAGGTAGCATGCCAGGCTTGTAATCTGCAGTTCCCAGGTTTGAATCCTGTCTGAGCCAGCATTAATTTATCTCCGCAAAACTCCTTGACCTGTCCTCGATCAGTAGAGGACACCTATGGGCTTGGAAAGGCTGCTATCCATTGGATGGGACATTAAACCATGGTCCCATGTATGAGAGAGTCATACCCTGTGCATGTTAAATAACATGCTGGATGGCCTTAATGGGAGGCTGCCATCTGTTTCCCAGCAGCTGTCCAGTGGGTCCCCTCCCCACAATTTTATCTGAGCCCTTGGGGTCCTTTTGACATGGCCATTTAGTCTATTGTGTGCAAAAAAGTGCTACTCAAAGTTGTATCCTTGGCATACATTGTGCTGGTCAGTGATTAATGGTAACAATTGAATTGAGTTGCTGATCAGCAACTTGGAGCTGTGGGAACAAGAATGGTCAGTGATTCAAAAAAAAAAGGAAAAGCCTCCAATTAATAATTATAACATAAATAACTTTTCAGAAAACATCGAAGTGAATGGTGAACCATCACAGAAGATTTAGAGGAATGTCCTAAAACACTTGAGTCCTAAAAAACTTTTTGACGAATGGTCCTAGAGGTGCAAATGTGTCTACCTATAGAAAAGTGACCATGCCCAATCGTATGACAGTACTGCAGCTCTTCTAGTGATCAATTTAAGAAGTTAATAAACTTAACTCGGCAATAAAGAGAGATAATGAAAAAATGTAAATTACAAAGTTGTAGAGGATCTCCTAATTAGTAGGAAATGACATATGAAATGCATGGAATGATTGTGTGGAAGGTTATAAATGCCAATCATTCAAAATCAGAAGCTCAACCCTTCACCACTGCAAAACGTCATGACAACCTCGTACCATGGAAAACATGACACTGCAACGAAAAGAGGGAAAGAATACTGATAAAACCATTTGTTACAAACATTAATGATTATGATAATCATATTCTAATTCATGAATGATGTAAACAACACTCATGATGGAGTGTTTCTAACATATGTTAGTTTTAATTTTTTACGTATGGTGCCACATCACTTTTTTTCACTTTTTAAAAAAAATGATGACAAGTTCATATAACTTGAAAATGGTAAATTATGCTTTATTTTTGATCAATTGTTCTTTAACAAAAATTAAAGAAAAATTTCAATTGTTCTTTAACAAAAATTAAATCAATGAAAAAAAATTTATTTCGAAACGTGAAAACTGATGGTGTAATGTGATTACCTCCATTTTTTTAATCTTTGGGGAAAAATATTTCTTTGCTGATATTATCTTAAGAACAGTGCAGTGTTAAACATACAATTTAATCCAATAATAGAAACTGTAATTGTTTTCATTTACTAGAGTTCCCAAATTAATTCAAGTTGCATAGTACTCATACTTAGTACTTCTTAAATGCATTAAAATATAAAATCCAGTTCTCTTGATCACTATGTTGGTAACTTAACCCTTTTCAGTTAAATGATTATATATTCTAATTATTTATTACTTAATTCTTTATTATCAACGTATTTTCTGATAGCATTTATTTCATCAGCAATGAATATGACCGTTAAAATGAACTAAATTCAAACTTGCGTATGTGCAAATTTTTCTGTTCATTAAATTCGAAGGAGTATCTTTTTTCTTGCCCAGGGCACCAAAAGAGCTACTAGTTCTTTGCTTATTTGGACTACACTAGACCATTAAGCACTTCCTTAATTATTATAGAACAATTGATCAAAAATAAAGCATAATTTACCATTTTCAAGTTATACGAACTGAAGTCGGAACATTTAATAAACCTTTCCTGGTTTTTACCAATTGCAATCTGGTCACCCTATGTATCACCAACATTTGTATCGCTAAATTTGTTGCCTCTAAATAATGAGCTTTTTCGTTTTCTCATCTGTAAAAAAGAATATGAATTTTTATCAATAGCAGCATTACAATTGTAAGTAGTAGCCGAATGCTAGTTGGAGTGGTTGGAGTTAAAAAGTCATGCTTGAGTGCAAGCAGCACACACATCGATAGCCTCTCCATGCTTCTCCTCTAGTGTGCATGCACAAGAGCATCAATGAGGCCCTATGAAGTGCATCATTAACCATAACATTAATAAAATTTCAATATTTTTTTACTCGTTATCAAAGAAATGACCATACTCCAAATTTTGTACATTTCTATGGAGCATAATGTACAAAATATGTAAGTTTTGTTTTTTTTTTATATATGGGGCCAGGTCACTTTTTTTTTCACATTTTGAAATTTTCAGTTTTTAAATTTTTTTTTTCAAAACCGTATTACATTTTTTAAATTTGTTTTTTTAAACAAATTTATAATCCAAATCTACATCCATACACCAAGTTTGGTCTCATCTACCATAGAAGCAAAAAAAAAATGTTTAGTCACAATCACAATTTGTATATTTTCTCCTTTGGTTAAACAATTATAACTCCTTACAAAAATTTTTGACTCAAAATATTTCAGACAATTGACATCTTATGTGTACTAATATTTATGCCAAAGATCATTGAAATCTGTGATGGGTGGGGAACTTTTTCCAAAATTTTGGTTGATTTGACATGGAATGACCCTGCTGTGTTTTACTTAATAAAACTCTATAACATTGAATTTAAGTTTATGATACAGCAGCACTATCTCGCAGTACTGATTGTTGGAGTAGTCCACCATCTGGGTCTTCAACTAATACACCTACTCACTTACAAGTGCTATATCTCCATGATTTGCCATGCCTGATTTTTATCTTGCTGGGTGGGTGCTGCATCACCATCACCATACATTTGTGAATCTTTCTGTGGCATTGCATGTTATTTTATGGTGCTTAAGCATCTGATTTTGAATAATCTGCATTTATAGCCTTCCATCCACTCATTTTGTGCATACCATATGCAAATGATATCCATTTGCTACTAATTAGAAGATGCTCTACAACTTCGTAACTTATGTTTTTTCTTTGTATCTCTTTGTTGCTGAGTTGGGTTTGTAAACTTCCTAAATTTGCCACTAGGGGAACTACAGTCACTGTCATTCGATTGGGCATGGTCACTTTCCTATAGATAGACAACATTTGCATCTCTAGGACCTTGGTTAAAAAGTTATTTGAGTATTTTAAGACTTGCCTTTGAACCCTGTGTATGTGTGTGATTAATACTTTCAGCTAAATTCAATGAAATCTACATCTTTTAACAGCTTGGAAAAGCGATTTTAAAGGAAAGAAATTGAAAAGTATTTTAGATATCTTTCTATGTTTGAACAACAGTTTTCTAGCATTAAAAAAAAAAATTTAAGAGCATAGCTTTAACAAGAGGTGCTAAAACCACCTCAGAATATAGCAACCAATTTGTGAGACCAACGTGAACTAACTCTAACTTGCTTTAGGATATATTTGAAAAATTTTATTAAGCCTTCCAGTCATCCTGCCTGTTATTAATGAGTCCAGCCTGAAAAACTGGTTAACATCCAGAACCCAACTATGTTTTTCACTATGCTCAGCCAAAAAAAAAATTAGCTTTAGAGCTTTTTTTGTCAATTAGCTAATGAAAGGAATTGTGACATGTTATATGCAAAATTAATCAGCATTTAATTCTAGAATTTGCAAGAACAAAATATTTAACAAAAAGATGACTAGTTTTATTTTAATATGGCCTTTTTTTAGTCATATAAAAAATCTGGCAATGCAAATAAAAATTTATTTAAACAAATTAATGGATAAAATAATTATAATGCATATTAATAGAAAGGTTATTTCTTTCTGAATAAGAAAAAGTAAGTTTTACTTGAAACAAGAGAATTTCTTTTTCTAATTTTTCCAGTAAAGTCTAGTACTAACTTTGCCACTACTATATTTTGCCACTGTTACTATACTAAAAGTTGAGACACCAACTCTGCTCAGTCAAATAAACAAGTCAGCTTTACAAGGTTTTAAAAAAACTAACTGATCAATAGAAATAAGTCATGTTATATATCAGATTAAACAGTATTTAATTCTATCTTTTATAAAAGTAAAATATTTACTAAAATGTGAAGCGTTTTGATTTTAATAAAAATTTTTTAGAGTAATGCAGTAGAAAAATGGGTTTGGTGTGGCAGTTAAAACAGTTTTGAAAAATCTAAAAAACTAAAATCTTCACCCCTAACTGAGCAGAATAAAAGACTCATCATTTATTCTGCTTCCAGCATAAGGAACATCATCAAATTTACCTGAATCCAATTCCCCAAAATGTTGCAAGTAAGGAAAAAAAAGAAGCATGATTATTAGGATGAACTTTTTTCAGCTCTTCATTGGTGACCACTGAAGAGCTGAAAAAAGTTCATTCTAATAATGATGTTGCAGTCATTTATGATTTTAAAAAATATGTATATATCAGATATATAATTTTACAATTAATATTTACATATTACATAAATGAAAAAATATGTTATTAAAAATCAACTTTCAAAATGTTAAAACAATAAATGATTATCCTAAGCACAGCTAGCAGGAATGATTCCATAACTAAAATCATATAAGTTAAATATACAGTGGTAACAGTAATAAGTGGCAACCATATAAGTTAAATACACAGTGGAATGGTTTAATCACAATTTCACTGTTAAAACAAATTTAAATGTTCTTAATTAAGCTCTTAAGCTTAGACATGTGTTAAGCTTTTCTAACTGAAATGTTGCAATATATAATATGGAGTAGTTTTAGCTTATCATATATTGTAGCGCACCATATTACTTTCACTAAATAAAGTTCTGCATGCTTCTATTGGATACGCTTTGTTGAACATAGGAATCTTGTTCATAACTCATATAACAGCTGTGATAAAAATAATCTATCATGGCATGCCACGAAAGAAGCTTCTGTAATTGAACACTGACTGAGCAGAGTTGTTAAAAAAGCCTTAACTTTTGTCAGAGTATAGAACTGGACTTCAGTGAAAAAATTAAAAAAAGACACTAATTCTCCATGATTCAGTAGCAAAGAATCGCAGGAATGTCATGTAGACATGGAACTCATGAAATGATAAACTGAAAAAAATTGGTTTTGCTGTGAGTAGAATTCGAACCCACATCTCCTTGAAACATGACAGTTATGTTAGCATAACTGGCATGTTTCCAGGAGTTGTAGTTTGAATCCCACTCATGGCAAAAACCAAATTTTTTCAGCTTATTATTTCATAATTCTCTTTGTTTCAAATAAATCTTATTTTTTCTTATTAAAAAAATAGCCTTTCTATTGATATGCATTATAATAATTTTTATCAATTTTTTTTAATAAATTTATATTTGCATTGCCAGATTTTTTTACTGCATGACTAAAAAAGTTCAATTAAAATAAAATTAGTCATATTCTTTTGTTAAATATTTTATTCTTGTAAAATCCAGAATTAAATGCTGATTAGTTTGGCATATAATATGTCATAATTTCTTTCATTAGTTATTTGGCATTGAGTAATAAGTGGCAACCATTTTTTTGTCAAGCCAGCTGTTCCCTTGTCAAACCAGCTGTTTGCATGATGTGAATATTTCTTTACCATTTCATTCCTACTGTAAAGCACCATCAGGGGATAGCCTAATATAAGCAACTTTCATTGACCAGTATGTTGCTTGATGATGACATCAGATGAAGGATATAGAAACAAATAGTAATAAGGAATTTTAACTTATCTCTAAAGCTTTTAAGTTTAAATGTATTAAGTTGAAATTTACTTCTTTCGTATATTTTAAACGCTTTTAAAAAGAACAAGACTGGGTTTAAAAATTTTCACATTGGATACTTGGCATCAGCCATTGAATATCACCATAGAGTTACCTCCAAAGCTTTTAAATGTATTAAATTGAAATTTAGTTCTTTCATATTTTTTAAATGCTTTTAAAAAGAATGAACTGGGTTTAAAAATCTTTGCATTTTGATACTTGCCATCAGCCCTTGAATATCACCATCAGTCTGTGAAATGCTGAATATCTGGAAAAAATGAAGGACTGTGTTTCTCCATTTATGACATCGCCAATGGGTTCTTAGTGTTGAATATACCAGGCTAAAACAACATCAAATGGTGAAGACATCATCATCATCATCAAGCAGCCATGGGCTACGGAGGTCCAACCAAACCGTGCAATTCAGACTCCAAGCAAGTCTATCCTGAGCTACATCTACTGCATCTGGCCACTGCACACCAATTCTAACAAGGTCTTGTTTGACATTGTCTGTCCACCGCATCCTAGGTCTCCCCTTCTTTCTGAGGCCTTTAGGCACACTGTTCATAACCCTATTCGCCAATCTATAATTATTCATACGGGCAACATGGCCAAACCAACGGAGTCTCTCTCTGCACAATATGCTGCTTAAAGGAGGTTGCAAACTCCTTTGCCTCACCTCATCATTAGTTACAAAGTTGAACCACCTAATGCCCAAGATACGGCGTAAGCATCTGGAATCAAAAGCATCTAGTTTCCTGTTATCTTGTTTACAAAGTGTCCAAGTTTCACTACCATAATTAACCCTAGAAAGAACCAAACTATTATACAGTCTTAATTTTAGTCTTTAGGTGTATACGCCGATTTCTCCACACTCTCCATAGATTCTTAAAAGTCCCAGCAGCAATCCCTATTCTTCTGTTAATCTCATGCCGCACATCACCATTATCTGTTACATAGCTCCCAAGGTAATTAAACTGTGACACCTGCTCAAGACTGCAACCATTCAGATTAATTGAATCACAGCCTGCCTGACCAATTTTCATCACTTTAGTTTTCTCTCTGTTTATAACCAAACCTACTCTACTACCAGTTTCATCAACAGCTTGAATGAAAGAGTTCATCTCATCAACATCATTTGCCAAAAGGGCTAAATCATCAGCATAATCTAAATCAGAAATTTTCGTATCTCCAGTCCATTTAAGGCCAAAATCTTTCTCTTGAAGTGAATTTCGCATAACATAATCGATAACCAAACTAAAGAGAAAAGGAGACAAAATGCACCCTTGTCGAACACTAGAAGTAATGCTAAACCAATTGCTACAAGCCTTACCAACTCTCACACACGACTCAGTGTTATTATAGAGAGCTTTCATTATGTTAAGTAACTTGTCTGGTATGTCATATGATCTCACAATCAACCACAAATTATGTCGATCAACAGAGTCGAAAGCCTTTTTGAAATCAACAAAGCTAGCAACCAAAGGTTTCTGAAACTCTAAACATTTCTCAAGAATCTGCCTAAGTGAAAATATCTGATCCACACATCCCCTACCACTTCTGAATCCACATTGCTCATCACGCAATTGACTGTCAAATAGATTCTTAATTCTATTAAGCACAATCATGAAAAGAACTTTACCTGGAACAGAGAGTAGGCTGATACCCCTATAGTTATCACAAGAACTGTGATCACCTTTTTTAAAATTAGGGATAACAATAGCTCTGGTAAAATCCTTAGGAACCATGCCTTTATCATAAAAGATATTCAGAATTTCAGTCATCCAAGTGGTAACTGAAACATTCCTAGCTGTAAGCATTTCTGTAGTAATTTCATCTACCCCAGGGGATTTATGAAGTTTAAGTTTAGAAACAGCCAAAATAACTTCAGATTGTGTTATAGGGCCAACATTAACGCCACCAATGTATCTATCTTCATTACAAACAATGGGAGTAGAACTAACCACATTGTTTAGAACGTCACTGAAATGCTCAGCCCACCCTAGCCATGACAGAATTCTCACCTTCTATAACCTTGCCTTCTTTATCCTTCAATGCCTGTCTGTTTTCTACCACACAAAACATTAACTATCTGGTACAGCTCTGTGCTCTTGTGCTGTCTAACTGCTTCCTTGGCTTTGTCAACCAAACCATCAAGCCAAAGATTCTTATCTGCAGCTAACTGATCTTTTACACGTTTATTAAGTTCTCTGTAATGCTTTCTATTAGGACTAGTAGGGTATTGATTAAGGACATTCCTGTAGTTCTTTCTTTCCGAAATAAGCTCAAGTGCCTTATTACTCAGATAATTTTGTCTCTTCTGCTCCTTTTTTCTTAAAAGAGTACTGTTAGTGTCCAAAAAAGCCTGTTTAAAATGATCCCATTCTGCCTCAACTTCAGTAGTAAGCATACCATGACTGTCATAATGACTATAACCTTCATGGTAAGCTTTGGCTATAACTGGGTCTTTCAGAGCTTCAGTATTAAAAGCAAATTTTTTAACCCTAGCACAACACTTTTTAAGTTTAAGTTGCAACACACTTTTAACAAGATAATGGTCAGATCCAATTTCAGCTCCCCTATGTGATCTGGTATTCCTAACAGAACTAGCCCATTTGCTGTTAATTAATATATAATCAATCATATTCTTATGCAGCCCATCGGGTGAAACCCATGTGTACTTATGTATGTCGCAGTGTTTGTAATAAGTGTTAGTTATTCTGAATCCATTGAGTTTACTTACCTGTGGGAGACTTTGCCCATTGCCATTGTAGCTACCAATACCAAAAGGGCCTATTTCTCCTCTCCAAAGGTCAGAGTCAGTACCAACTTTGGCATTGAAGTCACCAAGAACAAGGGTAATATCTCCTTTCTTGACAGAATTCAAAATATCCCGAAGTTGTTCATAAAACCTATCCTTCTCATCCTCATCAGCATCCTCAGTGGGAGCATAACAGCAGATAACATTCAAGTCTTTAATGCTTGTCTGAAATTTTGCTGTAAGAAACCTTTCATTAATGCACTCATATCCTAGAAGAGCATCACTAGCGTGTCTGCTGAGAAGCAGACCCATGCCTTGGTGATGCTCATTATCATACCTCCCTGAAAAGAGAAATTTAAGATTAGTTTTAAGAATCTGACCTTTATCTGTCCATCTGGTCTCTTGCAAGTCAAGAATATCTAAATTATAATGGTGCAATTCTTGTGTGAGGACATCAAAGGAAAAAGCTCTGTGCAGAGTCCTCACATTCCAACTACCTATGGAGAGAAAATGGTTAGTGGGATGTTTAAAGAAACTATGTTTATTGAGAGAGGGAATGTCGACAATATAAAACAGCCCCCTAATCGCAGACATGGGGCAAAGACCCGTTCCCCCACCACTAAAGGCTGAAGCCATCTACACTGGAAGACTTCCTCCAATGTAGAATTTGACGATGCCAATAGAAGCAAAGAGTTCAGGTGCCTGCGATGACCTCTGCTCAGGATTATCCACCAGCTGATAAACATATCCTGTGAATCTATTCACATGGGGCTGTCAACCCACAAACAAACAGAAAACACAGCTGAAGATTTTCCCTCCATAGAAGCCCACCAGTGCAGCAAAATCAGGATCCATATATCTGTCCAGTCCAGGTGGTTTATAAGGTCAGCACCAGGACCCTGTGTGGTTGACCACTCCTCAACAGGGTAGAAAAAAAAAGAAAGAAAGAAAAGTAGCCATAGTTGTCCAGATCAGTAGGCCACACTAATCTGGCAGCTCTCCCCTTCCGTTCACTTCCACAAGAGAGTATCTCTTTTGAAAGTTACTAACGGTCCGCACCACGAGAAGGCGGGGTCAGACATTAGGTGCTAGGCCTGGCCGGTTCTATGCATCATCACAGGGGATTGGTGCATAGCTCTCCTTCCATTGACTACCTAGCTACCATGAAAATAACTGGTTTGATAAGGACATGCTCAATGTGTTCGTGTTCAACTACAGATGCTTCTTTTGTGGCATGCAATGATAGATTATTGTCATCACAGCTGTTATGTGAGTATAAACAAGATTCCTATGTTCAACAAAGTGTATCCAAAATAGCAGCATGTGCAACTTAGTGAAAATTACATGATACTGCAATATATGATAAGCTAAAACTACTCCATGTTGTGTACTACAGCATTTGAGTTAGAGTAGCTTAATCCATGTCTAAGCTTAATAGCTTAATTAAGGGCCTTTAAACTTATTTTAACAAAAATTGTGATTAAATTATTTCAAATAACTAAATCCATTTTGAACTGTGTGCCATGGAACTTTGATGGTTACAATTATACAAGAAATAAAAATTTTCTGTATTGTAATATATATATTTAGTAAGTGATAAAAAAATTATAGTAATATTAAATAAATTGAAAACTGGAAAGAGAGCAAAATCAAAACCAAGAGTAAAAAGTACATACTTGGTAAATGCTTTTAAATAGCTCTGTGAAAAGGTTAAAGTGTGGCAACGACTCAATTTTAATATAAACTGCAAAAATAACAGTGGGAAAGCTTTGCTTTATCAGGAAGAGAAAGTGTAGTGATTATGGGATTTGTACTATCTGAATGGCAACTGGAAGCATGGCATGGATATTTATACCACAATGATTATTTTGACATCTTTAAAATATAAGTTTTCTGATTATATGTAAAAAATTTAAATAACAAATTCCCGTTATTAAAAATTAAAGTTTCATGTTAGAGTGTAGCATCTCATTCTCAACAGTAATCTTTCATTTTGATGCATATCATGACTATTTTGGTTTATTAATTATTTCAGTAGAAGGTTCTAATATTAAACTGGGTTTTTTTGTTTGTTTGAAACATTTAAAACTTCAGTTACCATCTTCAGTTCATTGATTGTTGAACACTGAGCACTTTAAGTGTTATAATTAATACCTTAGAGCAAACCAGGGAATCAATAATATACGATTTTCTCCCTTACATGTTAAAAGGATGTTACATAATATGTATTAAATTTTTGTGCATAATATAGAGCAGGACAATTATAAATTAATAATTCAATTTAATATATATATGTTAAATTCAGTATTTTATTTTTCATTTTAGAGGTCATGCTATGGACGCAGTAACAGTAATCCAGACATCATGATGTATGCAGATGCAGACACGGAAGTTAGTGGAATTTTAAGTAGAGGATTAGACAGAACAGCAAGTATGAGAACAGCAGCAGGGATTCAGGATAATATGCTGTATGTTATATCAAAATCGCATGCTCGTAAAATCGTACATGAGGAGATCGCTCTTCAGTGGGTTGTTTCAAGTGGTTCTGCACGAGAATCAGCATTATGCAATGCATGGTTTTTCTTTGATCTAATCATCAAAAGTATGAGTGAACATTTAGCAACAACTAATCGTATAGATGCTCCTCGCAAGATGAGATTCAGTGAGCAATTCTGTGATGATATCACTACTTTGGTAAGATTTTAGTTGTATGCATGTGAACTTAATAATTTTTTTGAATATTAATGATAGTGTTAACTCTAATTAGAGCTGCCAGCTGCTCTGATTTTTTTCAGATTTTATCCAAATTTTGGTTTAAAATCTAAAAGAACGAATTTTGCATTTTTTTCAGTTTTGCTCTTTGTTTTTTAAAAATATCTGCTCCCAAATTTTAAAATATTTTCTCCTTTTTTTCCAAAAGCAGAATGATAATTAAATGGAAGAGTTGTTTCCATTGAGAATATATACGGGGGTAATCTGTTTTGCCTTTGCCTATCATTTTGAAAAATGTAATAAAAAGATAAAATGTAAATGGTTTAAATTTCTTAATTCATTAAATTCAGTTAATTATATTATTTGCAAAAAACAGTATCTGATAAATGGCCACCTTCATTTGCTTTCACAAATTTTTTCTCTTTTGATGGTATTTTTCCATGACTTTCCCCAAAACCTCAGGTGATATGTTGGTTCATTTCCTGTGTGATGTTATTTTTTAAATCCTTCAAAGTCTGTTTGTATAAACATGTTTCTTAAGATAAGCATAAAGGAAAAAGTCAGTCACTGATAAATTAGGTGACCAAAGAGACCAATTTTAAATGCCAAAACATGAGATAGTGTGATATGGAAAAAGCCATCTCAAAAGTGACATTGTTTCCTGAATGTATGGGTTTGTAACACCATCCTGTTTAAACTACACCTGTTGTTTATGCAGCTGTTACAATTTAAGATGTAAAAATTGTTATCACCAACTTGATCATTGTCCTGTACTTTCTTCAATAATGGTTACAGTGTTGCCATCATTATTTTGGGGTTCTTATACACACTTTCCCTTAATCACTTAACAGTATTTGGGGAACATCTTGTTTGAAGTCTACCAATACACCTTGAATCTACCAGGGTCCCTGATTCTCAAAAGCAAGGAATCAACCTCTCAGTAGTCTTTGGAGTTGATGTCTTTTGTGTGTTGAAAATTTAGATTTTCTCTCTGTGTCTGTACAATTGAGGAAGTGTTTTTGAAATAAATTTCAACAGTTGTTGCACACTGCCAAGGTGTATAGCAGTTCATAATAAATTCCCCATGACTCTACTTTTTTTCTGAAAAATAAAAATAATTTTTAACAAAAAAATGTCAAATATATATGATAGTCCCTTTATTTTTTTTTATTTATTTATTTTATTTTTTTTATATGTTTATTTTATTTTATTTATTTATTTTATTGTTTTTATATGTTTATTTTATTTTATTTATTTTTAAAAGTTTTTTTAAATAGGGTGATACTTTTGCTCCACTTTGTATAAAATTGAGAATTATAATAAAATAGAAGAATTGTTTCCATTTTATTTATTTTACTGCTTTAAGGATGTGCCTCTGTTATTACTTACTAATCTGTGCTTGACTGTGGGCTCCTTTACATACTAATGCCTTGCAGGTCAGAGAGAATCTATAGTCTAGGAATCTATAGAATGTATATTTGTATATTTTGCACAGATTTTTCTACATTATGCTTCAGCTGACCATTTCCAGATAAAACACCAGGATATGTTTCACCTAAATTCTTTTACAGAATTGATGTTGCAAATTGTAACTAAATTGGTATATGCAACTTGAACCTATCCCCCCATGTTTCCCGCTCTGAAGAATTAGTCACAAATCAAATTGCTTCAAACTTCCATGCCTTGAAGTTGTAGGGTGATGGAAGTCACATTCACAGAATGCAGATTTAGAGAAATTCCCTAATCTGTGGGTCATATTTGAAATTACAATGGGAATGAGTCATGAATGCCTATTGGTTACTAGGATTATCTGCAGTCTCATGCAGATTTTGTTCACTAATGTAGAGTTAATTTATGAAATGTATCTGTTAATCTATTTTTAATCAAGGAATGATGCCTACATATTTCTTGTAAGTTACTAATTATTAGCAATTAAATTTGTTATTGCAAAAAGTATGCATGCTGTGTACTTTGGTCATGGCTACTGCAATCTACTACTTCCTGCCCACATATGCCAAGCTGTGACTGCCAGCGGTCGAAGTACAAGGCAGGGTTGGCTCAGTTGGTAGCACAGGCTTATAATCTGCAGTTCCCAGTTTTGATCCAACTTGTCCCAGCACTGAGATTTATATCTGCTAACCTCCACCCTGCTCTCAGTCGTAAAGAGTTCACTGATGGGCTTGGAAAAGCATTGGATGGTATGTTAAGCCATAAACCCTGTGTACAGGAGAGCCATATCCTGTGCAGATTCAAGAACATGCTAGATAGCCTTGATATAATGGTGATTCTCAAAATTCTGTAGACTCCCTCCAAACTGCAAGGTATTAGTGTAGGTGTGCCCACAGCCAGTGCAAATTTGAAAACTGGAATAGAATTGCACCTTTAGTTTAGTAAAAGAGATAAAATAGGAACAATTTTTTTATTAGCATTTACATTTGGAAAAAGATGAAAATAGCACAAAATTTTGGAGCTGCTTTTCTTAAAAAAAGGTGAAAGTAAAAAATTCAGATGAAATTCGAAAAAAATCAGCGTTGTTTGTGCTGTATATTTAGATTTATATATAATTATAGATTTGAATTGTTTTATCTCTGAGTGTCACTTTTGTAGTATACATTAGGGAGTTCAATTGAATTCAAGATCTGAGCAATGAGGGGAAAATCTGTTAGTATTTATACACAGCTGGCCATTAAAAGTGCAACACCAGGAAAGAGAAGAGATATCAAAGCCATATTTAGTGAATACATAGTTTATGCTACAAGGATCAAATGATTACAAATACAACTAGGTTAGACTTGTGGAATAGAAAAAATCAGTGTATTCTGTAGTCATCACGAGTGGCAATAACCGCTGCTACATGGTCCGACATTGAGAGGATGAGACATTGGATGTTTGGGGAATGTCGGTCCATGCAGTTTCAATATGTAGCCAAAGTTCATCTATTATAGCAGCTGCTGCTGTCTGGTGTGCTAGTCGTCATGAGATCATGGACCAGACATGTTCAATTGAGGACAGATCCGATGAACATGCAGGCCAAGGCAGAAGTGTCACATGGTGGCTATCCAGAAATTGTTGGACGATGCATGCCACATGTGGTCGGACATATTCCTGTTGGTAAATGACACCAGAGAGCACCTGAAGATAAGGTACAACCACAGGTTCCAACACCTCAGTGATGTGATGCTGGCTGTTCAAAGTACCGATAATGCATATGAGGTGCGTGTGAGTGGAGTCTGATGTCGTTGTCTGAAAAACTAATGCATTGCCATTCGCACATCCATACACGATGTTCTTGACACCATTGCAGTCGCATATGCCTATGTTGTAGAGTCAATGGTAGCCGAAGCAATGGCTGCATAGCAAAGGTGCCCGATGTTGCAGACTATGTTGAACCATATGTGCGGACACTGATGTGCAACACATCCTAACTGTTGGCTAAAGTGCTTGATGTGGCTGTACGATCATGCAAAGCCATGCACATGAGATGTCTGTCCTCTCGTTCATTTGTGTGACAGGGCCATTGAGATCCCTCACATCGGTGAGTTCATTCCTCCTCTACCCACTGATGCCTTATTCTCATCACTGTGACAGCATTCCATCCAACACGAGCACCAATGTCTCAGTACGATAATCCACCTTACTGTAATCCCACAATTTTCCCTCGATCAAAATCAGAAACCTGGTCATATGGATTCCATGTTCTTCGATTGAGCTTACTTGATTCTTTAGTGTGCAAGAACTGCGAGCAAACACAATTCCAATGCTTTACACCAGCTCTTTGTAATTTCCTCTTATACCACTTCCAGGGGGCGTTACTGTCACACATGATGTGCATATGTGCTGTGTTTTGAATCATTTACATGTTCTCCCATGTGCTACCCATTTCAGCTATTTCAGGACAATCTGATGAATTCTTCCTGGTGTTGCACTTTTAATGGCCAGCAGTGTATATTTTTAACATGTTTAATTTTTACTAACTTTATTGTGTAATATCAGAAATATGCTGTAAAGTAGCTCATAATTTGTTCTGCAATAAGGCACAGTTTGATTAATTAGTTAATTGATTAATCAATATGTAAAAAATTACAGTATAGGTTCACAGTGCAATAATTAAAATTAAAATTCTTTTATTCTCTGTCATAGAGAATTAAATTATTAATTTAATTATAGATTAATTAATCAAAAAAATTAAGCTAAATGATTAAAAATTGAATTTTTAGAGCATAAAGTACATTTTAAATACAGTAATAAAGGACTATTGTTCAACATTAAATAAAATCCTGTAATAAATTGCTTCTCATTGCTAATATGTACATAACTAATCTAATACTAGTATGCATCGAGACTGGTTTTGAAGCTTTGTTGTGCATCCACCTCTCCATTTCCCTCCCTCCCTCATTGGGTTGGACCCCCATTGGCTACGGAGGTCCAACCAGACTGTAATTTTTCCTCTCCAGATGTGTCTCTTCTGAGCTACAACTGCTGCATTTGGCCACTCGAGGCAAATTCTAGCCAGGTCCTATTTGACATTGTCTGCCCATTGCATCCTAGGTCTCCCCCTTTTTCTGAAACCCTTAGGCACACTGTTCATAATCCTGTTTGCCTATCTGCAGCTATGCATATGGGCAACATGGGCAAATCTATGCAGTCTCTCTCTGCACAATATGCTGCTCAAAATAGGTTGATGACTCCATCTTCTAACTTCATCAATACTTGCAAAGTCAAACCACCTAATGTTCAAGATACTGCATAAGCATCTAGAATCAAAGGCATCAAGTTTCTTGTTATGCTGCTTACTAAGGGTCTTGTAATGCTTCAAAAATTATTAACTTTTCAAGTTAGACCTTTTGTCTGATCCAAATTTATTCAAAATTCCGGATAGCTTTGTCGGGCACCAGGCAATATTAACTTGCCAAATAAAGTTGAAATAGGATTCTTTAGATGTTTGTCTAGCGTTACTTATCTAGTAAGAATTCAAAAAGGATTGTCAAGTTTAAATCTAATCAAAAAATCAATTAATGTTGCTCAAGAGAAAAATAGCAAAAATTCAAAAGTTTTTAAAACAAACAAAAGTTTATTTCCAAAAAAATTAAAAAACTCACTAAACTCCTTTGATAAATACAAAAGTTGGAGTACTAGCAACTCACATCTGTCTAAATCTCTACTACATTTCTCTCCACTACAATACTACATCTCCACTAAAATTCTCATTCTCTCCACTACAATACTACATCTTCACTGACAATTCTCTTCACTGCAATACTACATCTCCACTGACAATTCTAATTCTCTCCACTAACTATGACCACTTCTACCTCTGACTCTGTGACCTAATGTCAATTAGTTATACTGCGTATAAATCCAGCACGTGTCTGTTGCACGCCAGGAAAACTTTTGCATAATGTGATGATCGCACTAGCTATGACGCAAGAGAGGTTGTGTCCTACACATACACATTAGAGGCTGACATCAAAATGTCGGAGTTACACATGCGCAACTCCTTCAGCTCGGAAACGAGAATTGCAATGTCCAAAAATTGAAATAATCCCCAAAATGATAAATATAATGTAAATAAAGCAAAACTGGTTAAAGAAAAGTAAAAGTGAATGGGTGGACCATCACAACTTCCCCTCCCAAAGGGAGTCAAAATTTGACCTAACAGATTTTGGCAAGCAAATTTTTAATAATAGGACACTTCTCACGTCATTTAGACATCACTGAACATAAAATAAAGTAAAAGTATGCTTATGAAAATTTTGATAAGACGATCTAATCTCACTTCTACACAATTTTCCATCACAACCAAAGGTACCTCCTCCCATTCCTCCTATCAGATGTGTACAGCTACCTATTGTAAACGTATACCAATGGCTGTGGCAGTTAACTGCATACTAGCATTATTGGACTAACTAGATCATATTCTGATACAAACTTCAAAAGTTGCATACAATATCCTGTACAAAAGCTGGTTAATACTACTCATGTCCTTAACTTCTAAAAGGGTTAAACAAAAAAATTCAATTACATCAAATTCTGCTCTTTTACAGAATATAATTACAAACTTGGTATCAAGCAGGGTACAAAACTTCCACTTATTCCCCTAACCATAATCAAAATATGTGAAAGCTAAATCTTCTCCTACCATACATAAAAAAAGGGTATTGAAACACCGTTAAATCCTCCTAACTACATCAAACATGCGAATCTAATAAAATTCAGATTTTGCAAATAAGCAGGAGTGTAATCATCCACTAAATCTTCATCTAGATACAATAATTGCGAGCTACCTGAAATAAAAAATGCATTAGTTACCTTTCCTCATTGAGCTTTATGTCCCCCTCCCAAAGGAGTTATGCTGGTGACTGTCTTGGTCACCAGACTATGTCGTTGGGGACAGCTTTAAAAGGGTACCAAAAAACTGCCAAGACATCTGGCCTGCTCATATATATGCAAACAAATGCTGCCAATGTCATCCTGACTTGGCATCATTGACTAATTAGCATCATTGACGCATCAATATCACTGATGACACTGAACAGATTTAAACACATTACATACATGGAACTAAGAATAAAGGAAAACTGTATCAATAATTTATAAAATATGACATTAACATTTCATCTAATACAATTCCATCCTATAATAATTTAATAACACGATAATGCTGTGGTACAAAAGTTAAAACATTCTTCCAGGGGAGTAGTTTTCAAGCTCAGGGAAGTGCTGTACATTACCATTAATTATTATGGAATATACTTAAAACAACACCTTAAAATTACCCCAATTTTACATTCATACTCAAAGTTAACTCTTCAAATCAGAGACCAACTAGAGTTAAATATAAAATGAACATATTTACTGATTTTGCTGGTACAATTGCATTATCAGCAACGATGTCATGCTGCAGTTGGTGAATATAAATTTATATTATATGGCAGAGTTAGAATTATTACAATTATACACAATTTATATTCACCAACTGAGCATGACATCATCGCTGATAATGCAATTGTACCAGTAAAATCGGTAAATATGTTCATTTTATATGTAACTCTAGTTGGTCTCTGATTTGAAGAGTTAACTTTGAGTATGAATGTAAAATTGGGGTAATTTTAAGGTGTTGTTTTAAGTATGTTCCATAATAATTAATGGTAATGTACAGCACTTCCCTGAGCTTGAAAACTACTCCCCTGGAAGAATGTTTTAACTTTTGTACCACAGCATTATCGTGTTATTAAATTATTATAGAATTTTAGCTGTGTTTAACCTTATTATTATAACAATTCCATCCACTTTTTACTTGAAAATACACTTTGCATACAAAAAATTCACTTCAGAATACACCTCAAAATATTTAATCACTGTAAACTATAAATTCTCTTTCATTCTCATCATTTGTATCCATAAACAATTTCTAAATTCTAACTTAATGTTAACTTACAGTTCAGCTTTCAGTCAGCTGAAATGAAAAAATCTTCAAAAATACACTTTAAATCACGTTAATACAATATAACAACTAGAACTTCAGATGAACAAGAATACATAAAAAAATTCTATTCACATCACAGTATAAACTGAAACTATAAACCTTGAATAGTAAATTCGCTTTTCAAAAAATCGATATCGAAACTCCAAAGTTTCAATAGGAAATTAAAAATTTCAAAATCTCTAAGTATATAAATCACAATAAATATTGGTAATACTTTAAGTATTGTTCCATGGACTGCACAATTATGATCTTAATGCATGCACATTATACGATTATGAATTCTTCTGCTTGATTTACATTTGAAATGTAATAATAAATCTCTTTACCAAATTTCATTGCATTCCCTTAAAAATACTTCAAGTTATATATGAATTTATACATTATCCTTTAATTTTGAGCATCAGTGTAGTTCTTTCTGAGATGTCAGTCTTTTTTAGTCAGATGCTACAGCTGATTGATGGTCCTCTGAACTAGTCTCCTGTTTTTGAATGCATCTGTTAACTGATATTTAATTGATTTGACCACAAAGAACACTGTTCATACTTAATACATCAAAATTTTAAAAGCCATAAATTTAAAAAAGAACTCACAAACTCAACATATAAAGTAGGAAACATTGCAATGTGTTTCATCAACATGACTTTATCAGGCAGTGTACTAAAATGGTGGAGAAGGTATTTAAGTGTTTTTTTTTTCTAGTAGTGGCCCAGTAATTCAAGAATCTGATTTTCTATGCTGAAGGCAAGAATTTCTATGCTGATGGTATTGGGTTAATTTGTGTGTTACGTAATATATTTTGATTTAAATAAATTGTAAAATTCTCTTAGTAATTTAATTGGGCTTTTGTAGAGGGGAAAAGTTGTACTTGGGCTGTAAAATGTTAGTAATTAAATTATTATCTATTACAGTTTTGTGTTAAAGCAATTTCTGTTCATTATTTTTTGAATCTTATTTTTTCCTTCAGTCATGCTGCTCTCTGTCATTAAGTTCTTCCTACATTCTTATTTTTATTTTCTAATCATCAGGGTATTTAATTTGAATTAAATATACCTCTCATATAGGGGATGTTTTATCTCTATGATCAATTACCAAGGATTTTATATTATGCTAGTTGGAATCTTTGTATTATAAAAGTTTTTTTTTAAGTTATTTAAGATTTTGGGGATATATGCAGAGGAAACTAATATGTATATTTAATATGTTTTATCTTGAGGTTATGTTGGGGTTGTTGAGAAGATACTTTAGTTTTATATTTAATATTCTTTTGAATTTTTGATAAATTATTGTTAAAATAGCCTACTTGGTTGCCTACCTCATATATATATTGTAATTCCTATTGTTGTCTTAATAGAGCATTATTTGTAGGCTCTTAAAAATATTAGTAAAATAAGTTTTTTTGTAATTTTTTGAATGTGCAGATTAAGTTGGTTTTCTATAAACTGTTATATCACACTTGTTTTCGTTTCTGGTTGCTAAGATATCCAAATATAGTGAAGTATATCTAATAGTTCATTTAATCCTTCCAGTTTCTAGCCTGAAAAACTGGTTTACATCCAGAGACCAAGTTATTTTCTCCCTATGCTCAGCCAAAAAAAAAATTAAAACTTTTTTTGCCATTTAATTGGTGAATGAAATTATATTCCAAAATATGCCAAATTAATCAGCATTTAATTCAGGATTTCCTAAAAATAAAATATTTAACAAAAAAGACACATAGTTTTATTTTAATGGGGCTTTTTAGAGTCATGTAGTAAAAAATGCATCTGGCAATACAGAAATTTATTTTAAAACACTAATAGACAGAAATGATTATAACGCTCATGAATAGAAAGGTATTTCCAAATAACAAAAAAAAATTTTTTTTCTTGTTTCAAGTAAATATTTCTCCCATTTTGTAATTTTTTTCTTGGTACCATACTTTGAGAAATGTCCAGGCATTTTGTCAATTTGTGACAATTCAAATAAGCAAGTCAATTTTAGAAATAAAAAAAACAAAACAAAAATGGGTCATGTTATGTACCAAATTAAACAAAATATAACTCCAAATCTTATGAAAATAAAAAAAATTAATAAATTTACATGCATATTGATTTTAATAAGACATTTACACAGTGATATAGTGAAAAAATAGATTGGACTATAAATTTAAGGCTTAATGTTGGAAAACGTGATTAATAAAAACCTTTAAAATCATTTATTAATTGAAAGTAAATTTCTTCCCAAATAATATAATATTTATTATGTGAAACATAATATTTATTTCTTTTAGCGATTTTTTGCAGTGTGGTATACTTAAAATGTTGGCTAGTGTTATACAAGATGACTTGGATTGCTCGCATTAATAGATTTTCTATCCTATTTATGAAATGGAAAAAACACTTTCTTGGCTGCTTTTTTTACTAAACATTATGATTTTTTTCTTTGGGTGTTGAATTTTGGGGGTCTTGGCTAAGTGCTGAGAAGTTCATGCACTGAAACAATATATATATACAGGGTGATTCAGTTAAGTGTGTACAAACTTCTGAAAGGGGTAGGTTGCACAAAGACAAATCAGAATCATATTGCAATTCAGGGTCGGTAACGGCATCTTCATGCGGTAGATGGTGTTTTTCGACGTGGTAGATGGCATTATATGGCTGCGGGACTACACAAGGTCCTAGCAGGTAACCGTCATTTGCGAACTGCCCGCAGAAGTAGTAAGATGGCCGATTACACAAACACAGAGTTGGCTGATATGCATCTCGCATAAGTGGCTGCGGATTGCAACAGGCAAGCAGCTGTGCATGTGTACCAGGAACGGTACCCGATGAGGTGTACTCCCAACCACCAGATGTTTGCACGGCTTCATCAGAGGTTATGTGACACTGGTTCCTTCCACCAGAGACCTGCCAGGAGTCGGGAACGATGGGCACGGACCCCTGACATGGAGGAGAATGTGCTACGTCATACAGAAGACACTCCAAGTGCCAGTACTCTAGCAATCGTCTACCAGGTCAGTCTTTCCCAATCCACCGTATGGAGGATTATGCACAATAACCAATTGCATCCATATCATGTGCAGCGCATCCAGACAGAAGCCTGAGGATTACCCACAGCACATTGCATTTGTGCAATGATACCTGCAGAAGAGTGCAGCAGAACCCCAATTTCCTGCTTCTGTGCTGTTCACAGATGAGGCATGCTTTACACGGGAAGGTAGCTTCAATGCACATAACATGCATGCATGGGTGGTGGAGAACCCCCATGCTACACGAACACGTGCAGCACAAAACCGTTTTGTTGTAAATGTTTGGTCCGGCATTATCGGGGACCACTTAATAGGCCCATACCTCATGCCTGTTTGTCTGGACGGAAGGAGTTACTGGATATTTCTGGAGGACTTCTTGCCAGAACTTTTGGATGAACAACAGGTCCCTCAGTTGCTGCGCTGTGCAATGTGGTTCCATCACGATGGGGCCCCTGCCCATTTCAGCCATGAAGTTCGTCAACACTTAAATGTGACATTTGGACAACAGTGGATCAGGCGTGGTTGTCCCTTTCATTGGCCTGCAAGATCGCCGGACCTATCATGCCTTGATTACTTCTTCTGGGGTTGCATGAAAGGACTGGTGTTCGACACCCCCATTGAAAGTGCTGAGGATTTCGTACTCATCTCCATAGCTGCCTCGGAAGTCTGAGACACCAGAAATTTTCCAGAATGTATGTGATTCCATGCACCGACGATGTCGGGCCTGTGTTACACACTTGTGGTCGCAACTTCAAACACCTTCTGTGATCTCTGTACATTTTGCAAATGTACCTATTGTGATTATAAAAAGCATTTTGTTCACTTACGTGCTGCTCTTTCATTCACATCCTCTCTGTACACTAGCACATGTTGATGCCATTACCGACCCTGCATTGTTATATGATTCTGATTCGTCTGTGCAACCTACCCCTCCCAGAAGTTTGTACACGCTTAACTGAATCACCCTGTGTATACCATCAGAGTGGCAGCCATGTTACTGAGGTGGGGGAGGGAATCTTTTAAAACCATTGACTCTTAACTTAAAAACTCATAATTTCATTTTTTAATAAAAGTTTTCTGGTGGGGAGAGTAAAACGTCCTCAATGAGTGAGTGTGTGTGGGGGGTAAAGACTTATGCAGAAATTGTCCTCCCACAGAAGGGCTAATTTCCCTGAGAAGAGAGTTTTTTTTGCTTCCGTATCCAAGACCCATTCATTTTAAGAGAACGATAAAGATCAAAGTTTTTTTACTGAAAAATGAAAACATAATAAAATAAAAATTAAGGTATAACCTAATGCGATGTTAAATAAAATATCCATAGCAACAAATTGTAAGCCAGCCATCCATTATAGCATGACTCCAAAAAATTATTATTTTACTTTTGTATTTAATATTAAATTTTAAAAACCTATGGATATTGTTTGATCGATAGATCAGCTGACCAAAAGACTGATAATTTACAGAAATAAATCTACTGAAATGAAAACTAAGGTCTAAATATAAAAAAAAGTAAATACTAACTTTACAGAAGTTATCTGATTTATTGGAAAAGCTATGTAAATGATCTATTATGGAGCCACTTACAACACGTGTCAGCTACCTTACCTCGTGTCTGCAGGCAGTTAGCTGTGACCTAATTGCAGCTGTAATTGAAAAGCCTAAGAAAGCTGTTATTACTTACAATTTCAATTTTAAGAGTGGAAAAGATGCATAGAATGCTGTGATAAATGATAAAATAATTCTGGAAATGTTGAAATAGGTTTATGGCAAAAACGAGTGAAAGTAAAAAAATAAAATGGCGTTATGTAACTTTGTAATTACTTCCAAAATGTTTTTCCTGTTTTTTGTTAATTTTCAGGAGATTTTTGTTGATAATAGTTTGAATTAAATTTGGGAGTTTAAATAAGAGTGTTGCTTCAGCAAAAAGTAATGTTAGCAAACAAATTGGCAATACCCTATAGCACTTCTAAGAAATGGCACTCAAATGGCTTCAACAAGTCGTTTTTATTATAGTTTAATAAAATATGCATGAAATGGAAAAATAAAATATTATTTTTCAAGCCTGAATTGTGTATTTTTATAAGATATATATATGTGTGTAAATTTTATAATGGCAATTTTTATTAAAAAAAAAAGATTTTTCTTTTGTTGTGCTTAAAACATATACATATGTCCTCGGCCTCTTATTACAGATTCTGTGAGCATATACAAATGATGTGGACACTGGAAGGGTTAAGTGTTTCATAATGTGATTCTCAAAAATCATTGCTTCATCAATGTAACATAAATATAGTCTTACTTGATATTCAATGAACCAATCTCCTCTTTTTTGGAGGTGAGGCTGATGCATCACTCCAAGATCCGCCAGCAGCTCCATTGCCTGGCAGCCACCACCACCGTTCTCTTCTGTTGGGTACCCGGGCACGTCAGAATCAGGGCAATGACTTGGCAGATGCTGCTGCCAGTTCCTTACTTGGACTTCCGGCAGTGTTTTCCCATCGAGCTCCGGACACAGTGGTAGAGATCTCGGTCTGAACAGGTTGGCAACAAGCTTTTGGAGATCAAGCCTGTTATCAAACTGTGGCAGTCTTGTTTTTGCAGGAATCGCAAGGAGGAAGTTGTACTTGCTTGGCTCCGCTAGGTCATTCGTTTATCACTCATTCCTTTCTTCTTCAGGTAGACAATGAACCTAAGTGCGAGTTTTGTGACACCATTTTAACCATTAAGCATAATTAAACCTCTTGTCCACCTTTTACCTTGAATGTCGATTTTATTTTAGCTTTCATGATTTTACCTCCGAGCCCCTTACACTCAGACATCTTTTATCCGATGACTCTTTTTTACCATCTGTCTTTGCTTTTTTACATTTACAGGTTATTTTAGCAGACTGTGATTTTATGGCTTTATCCTTTTTACATTGATCAACCTGGGTCTTTTACACCCAGGTTCGTTTTATGTTTTTTATTTTCATCTTTATTGCTTTACACTTTTACTGTTTTTGTGTTTATTTTAACTTTGGTTGGAGGTCGAATGTCTTTTAGCTCTTTTTATGTCTATGTTTTGGCTTGTTGCTCTTGCTCAAACCCCAACCAACCAACCAACCAACCAACCAACCAACCAACCAACCTCTTTTTTGGCCAGGTTACCTTATACTGGCATTTCATGTTATTAAGCTGCAGAAATAATTCAATATACCCCAATAACCACAACCACTACTATTCCTTAGATGTTGTATTGCCGTATTTCAACACTCGGGTTTTGGGCAAAAAACAATAATTTTATCAACGTGAATCCATCGTTGATTCCAGAAATGTAATATAGTCTTGGATGATATTTACTTAACTAGTCTCCTTTTTTGGCCAGCTCCTCTTATACTGGGGGCGGGGGTGGCTCAGTCGGTAGCGCGCCGGGCTCGTAATCTGTAGTTCCCAGGTTCGAGTCCCAGCTGGGTTAGCGTTGAGATTTATCTCCGCAAAATTCCCCGCCCTGCCCACGGTCAGTAGGGGACACCGATGGGCTTGGAAAGGCTGCCGTCCGTCGGATGGGACGTTAAGCCGTGGCCCCGTGTGTGGGAGAGCCATACCCTGTGCACGTTAAAGAACACGCTGGATGGCATTGATGGGAGGCTACCATCTGTCTCCCAACAGCTGTTCCAGTGGGTCCCTTTCCCCAACCTTCTCTGAGCCTTCGGGGTCCATGTGACCTGGCCATTTAGCCCATGGTGTGCAAAAAAGTGCCGCTCAGAGGTAAAACAACCCAACCCTCTTATACTGCAAATCTCTAAAGCAAAATGATTACATATCTTGCTTAAAAAATTATATATTTAAAATGATTATGTATTTTGCTTTAGAGGTATAGATCTTATACCTCTAAAGCAAAATGAGTGGAAACCAGGCCCACAGTACAAGAGTACTTTAATGTACATGATTCCATGGACATGGTCACCTCTTCCAATTTTTTTTTTAACAGGTCCACCTGAGTTAAGACTGAGGGGGTCCCAATAGGATCTCGTCTGTCTTGTCTCATGGCTGATGCCATTCTCAGACGTGTAAAAAACACCACATTAGCTCACAGTGAGTATCAACCAAGACTATCTTTATGTTACATTGATCGTGTGAATGTTTTTTGGGATCACAGTTTGGAACACTTCAATGAATCCTCAGATAAATTTAATAATGTTTTATGTATCATTAATTCACCTGTGAATCTGATGAAATTGATAAAAAATATCTTCTCAATCACCTCAGCATAGTCTCAAGATAAAATAATAAATATACAGTTTAATATCCATATCTCTGCAAAATCTTGAATATATTTTAAGAATTATCTCCACACAACTCCCCACTCTGCTCATGGTCATTAGGGGTCACCGGTGGGCTTAAAAAGGCTACTGTCCATCTGATGGGACATTAAGCCATGGCTCCTTGTGCAGGAGAGCCATACCCTGTGCACATTACATAACACACTGGATGGCCTTGATGGGAGGCTACCATCTGTCTTCCAACAGCTGTTCCACTGGGTCCCCTCCCCCAAACTTCTCTGAGCCTTTGAAGTCCTTGTAATCTGGCTGTTTAGCCCATTGTATGCAAAAAAAGTGCTGCTCAGAGATAAAACAACCAAGTACATTAAGAAAATTTTAAGCAAATATAATACAAGGGTTCTTACTAGCATAATGATATAAAATCCTTAGTAATTAATGATAGAGAAAAAATATCCCCTACATGAGGGATTATTTAATCCAAAGTAATGACCTGATAATAAATTAAAAAATAAAACTAAATATGTAGGAAGAACTTACTGACAGTGGACAGCACAGTTGAAGAAAAATCAATGCAATTCAAAATATAATTTATAGAAATTGCTTTAACATAAACTATAATAGAAATAATTTAATCAGTAATGTTTTACAACCCATTATAAAGCACCACCCCCTCTGCAAAAACCAATTAATTATTTAGTTTATTTAAATTGAATTAAAATTTTATTTAAATTGAATTAAAATTTTTTTAAATAAAAATATATTGTAACACAAATATTAGCCCCAATACCTTTGGCATGGAAATTACTCCTAAGTCACAGACTCTTGAGTCACTGGGCCACCACTAGAGGAAAAACCTTTAAAAATCTTATTTTCCTTCTAAGTAAGATACTGCCTGATAAAGTCATGTTCATGAAATACATTGCAAATGTATGGTACTCTTCTTATATGTTACTTATATGTTTGTGAGTTTTTTATATGTTTCTGTCTTATATGTTTGTAAGTTTTTTAAACTTATGTCTTTTAAAAATTTGATATATTAAGTGTGAACAATGTTCTTTGTGGGCTAATCATTTAAATATCAGTTAACAGATGCATTCAAAAACAAGATACTTGTTCAGAGGACCATCAGTCAACTGTAGCATCTGACTAAAAAGAACTGACACTATAAAGAACTATTTCAATCACCATTAATATAACGAAGTGAACTTCAATATTATGAACTCTCAACGAGACCTGAGTTTGTGTCCTTGGTAAAGCATGGATATTTATATTCTGTTTCTGCTGGGGTCTTGCCTACCTCACAGTCTTTGTCTATTACTTATTTTACTTACAGGCTGCTGTCAGACCTCTATAGCAAGCAGCTGCTTGAGGAGGTATGCAGATCAGGACTTTCCAACAAGTAGTATCAAAGCCCAAAGTCATTTTTTAATAACCAGTGTTTATTTACATTTGGCCATCAAAGAATAATAAGTGAATCTAATTTGAGTGCATCAACCTTCTCAACATACTACAGAAATGGTCCTAATAGGAACTGATAAAAAACTCACTTTCCTAGAACATCTAGTCAATGCATGTAGTTTTGTTTGCTGTATGATTGTTAATTAGTAAATTGTATCAGTAATAATCTCAACCTCCTTATGTGATGTGAGGTAATGGAATGTAGATTAGAATTTAAATAGATGTAACTTATTGGACACATATGAAATTTTACAGTGATTAGGTGTAAACTAAAAATTTTGTACAGAAATTATCAGAAATGTATATTTTTGCACAAAATAGCCATAAATTTGTTTGCAGAATACTTATACAGGTTATTTCAAAACTCTGTACAAATTTCAATGGGAGATAGGGAACACCAAGACAACCTTTTTCAGCTATGAATGTATGTCCACTGACATAACCCTTCGGTGCTAGAGGATGCTGACAGAAATATTGGTGGAGCTGGTACATAAATGAATGGAAACAAGTGTGAACAACATTTTTATTAAAAGAAGGTGCTCAGAGTTGCGACCGACAACAGCATTGATTGCCGTACATGTTGAAAGATTCCTGGAATTTCACGAAGAGTTGCAGCAATGACAGCAATTCGTGCAATGAGGTCTTCGTCTGAGTCAATGGGAGTCTCGTACACAAGGTTCTTCATATGCCCCCAGAGAAAGAAATTGATACATGCTCAATTTGGCGATCTTGGTGGCCATGTGACAGGTCCACCCCCAGCATATCCATCAGCCCTCAAAAGTGACGTTCAGATAATCCTGCACATCATTGCTGAAATTTGCTGGTGCCTATCATGTTGAAGGCTTGTAAATGGTAGCTAGGCGTAAACTGGAAGGAGAGCTGTGTACCAATCCCCAGTGATGATGCACAGAACCGGCCAGGTCTAGCACCTAATGTCCGACCCCACCTTCTCGTGGTGCAGGCCGTTAGTACCTTTCAAAAGAGATATTCTCTTTTGGAAGGGAACGGAAGGGGAGGGCTGCCAGTTCAGTATGGCCTACTGATCTGGTCATCTATGGCCACTTTTTTCTTTTTTTCAACCCTGCTGAGGAGTGGTCAACTTCACAGGGTCCTGGTGCTGACCATTTATACCTACTAGACTGGACTTGTTTATGGATTTGAGCTTGATTATGGATCCTGGACTTGCTGCACTGGTGGGCCTCTGTTGAGGGAGAGTCTGCCGCTGTGTTTTCTGTTTGCTTCTGGGTTGCCAGCTCTAAGTGAACAGAGGCATGGGATACCTTATATCAGCTGGTGGATAATCCTAATCAGAGGCCATTGCAGGTACCTGAACCTTACTTAGCTAGTTGGGCATCGTCAAGCCTAAACTGGAGTAATGTGTCTCAGGCAGGCCATATGGTTCTTGAAAAAGTCCACTTGAAAAGGTGGTGCCTGAAGTTCCTACCAGCATCGGTGACTTCAGCCTTTAGTGGAGGAGGAAAAGGTCTTTGCCCCATGCCTGCGATCAGGGGGCTGTTTGATATTGTTGGCCCTACCAATCTCAATAAACCTAATTTCTTTAAAAATCCTACTAATCATTTTCTCTCTGCAGGAACGTGGAACGTGAGGACATTACATAGAGATTATTCTCTTGATGTCCTCATGCAGGAATTCCAGCGCTATAACCTAGATATTCTAGGCTTGCAAGAGACCAGATGGACAGGTAAAGGTGAGATACTTAAAAATAACTTTAAATTTCTCTTTACAGGGAGGGAGGATGGAAAGCATCACCAAGGCGTGGGTCTGCTGCTCAGCAGACATGCTAGTGATGCTCTTCTAGGATATGAGTGCATTAATGAAAGGTTTCTTACAGCAAAATTTCAGACAAGCATTAAAGACTTGAATGTTATCTGCTGTTATGCCCCCACTGAGGATTCTGATGAGGATGAGAAGGATAGGTTTTACAGACAACTTCAGGATATTTTGAATTCTGTCAAGAAAGGAGATATTACCCTTGTTCTTGGTGACTTCAATGCCAAAGTTGGTACCGACTCTGACCTTTGGGGAGGAGTAATAGGCCCTTTTGGTATTGGTAGCTGCAATGGCAATGGGCAACGTCTCCTACAGGTAAGTAAACTAAATGGTTTCAGAATAACTAACACATATTACAAACACCGCGACATACATAAATACACATGGGTTTCACCTGATGGGCTGCATAAGAATATGATTGATTATATATTAATTAACAGCAAATGGGCTAGTTCTGTTAGAAATACCAGGGCATATAGGGGAGCTGAAATGGGATCTGACCATTACCTTGTTAAAAGTGTCTTGCAACTTAAACTTAAAAAGTGTTGTGCTAGAGTTAAAAAATTTACCTTTAATACTGAAGCTCTGAAAGACCCAGTTATAGCTAAAGCTTATCATGATAGGTTACTTAGTCATTATGACAGTCATGGTTTGCTTAATACTGAAGTTGAGGAAGAATGGGGCCATTTTAAACAGGCTTTTTTGGAAACTAACAGTACTCTTTTAGGGAAAAAGGAGCAGAGGAGGCAGAATTATTTAAGTGATAAGGCACTTGAGCTTATTTCAGAAAGAAGGAACTGCAGGAATGTCCTTAATCAGTACCATACTAGTCCTAATAGAAAGCATTACAAAGAACTTAATAAACGTGTAAAGGATCAGTTAGCTACTGATAAGAATCTTTGGCTTGATGGCCTTGCTGACAAAGCTGAGGAAGCAGTTAGACAGCACAACAGCAGAGAGCTGTACCAGATAGTTAATGTTTTGTGTGGTAGAAAACGAACAGGTATACAGGGATTGAAGGATAAACAAGGCAAGGTTATAGAAGGTGAGGATTCTGTCATGGCTAGGTGGGCTGAGTATTTCAGTGATGTTCTAAACAATGTGGTTAGTTCTACTCCCATTGTTTGCAATGATGATAGATGCATTGTTGGCTTTAATGTTGGCCCTATAACACAATCTGAAGTTAGTTTGGCTATTTCTAAACTTAAACTTCATAAATCCCCAGGGGTGGATGAAATTACTACGGAAATGCTTAGAGCTGGGAATGTTTCAGTTACCATTTGGATGACTGAAATTTTGAATAACTTTTATGATAAAGGCATGGTTCCTAAAGATTTTACCAGAGCTATTATTATCCCTATTTTCAAAAAAGGTAATCGCAGTTCTTGTGATAACTATAGGGGTATCAGCCTACTCTCCGTTCCAGGTAAAGTTCTTTCCATGATTGTGCTTAATAGAATTAAGAATCTGGTTGACAGGCAATTGCATGATGAGCAATGTGGATTCAGAAGTGGTAGGGGATGTGTAGATCAGATATTTTCACTTAGGCAGATTCTTGAGAAATGTTTAGAGTTTCAGAAACCTTTGGTTGCTAGCTTTGTTGATTTCAAAAAGGCTTTCGACTCTGTTGATTGTCATAATTTGTGGTTGATTGTGAGATCATATGGTATACCAGACAAGTTAGTTAACATAATGAAAGCTCTCTATAATAACACTGAATCATGTGTGAGGGTTGGTAAGTCTTGTAGCAATTGGTTTAGCATTACTTCTGGTGTTCGACAAGGGTGCATTTTGTCTCCTTTTCTCTTTAGTTTGGTTGTTGATTATGTTATGCGAAATTCACTTCAAGGGAAAGCTTTTGGCCTTAAATGGGCTGGAGATAGGAAAATTTCTGATTTAGATTATGCTGATGATTTAGCCCTTTTGGCAAATGATGTTGATGAGATGAACTCTTTCATTCGAACTGTTGATGAGACTGGTAGTACAGTAGGTTTGGTTATAAACAGAGAGAAAACTAAAGTGATGAAAATTGGTCAGGCAGGTTGTGATTCAGTTAATCTGAATGGTTGCAGTCTTGAGCAGGTGTCACAGTTTAATTACCTTGGGAGCTGCGTAACTGATACTGGTGATGTGCGGCATGAGATTAACAGACGAATAGGTATTGCTGCCGGGACTTTTAAGAATCTATGGAGATTGTGGAGAAATAGGCGTATACACCTAAAGACTAAAATTAGACTGTATAATAGTTTGGTTCTTTCTAGGGTTAGTTATGGTAGTGAAACTTGGACGCTGTGTAAGCAAGATAACAGGAAACTAGATGCTTTTGATTCTAGATGCTTACGCAGTATCTTGGGTATTAGGTGGTTTAACTTTGTAACTAATGATGAGGTTAGGCAAAGGAGTCTGCAACCTCCTTTAAGCAGCATATTATGCAGAGAGAGACTCCGCTGGTTTGGCCATGTTGCCCGTATGGATAATTATAGATTGGCGAATAGGGTTATGAACAGTGTGCCTAGAGGCCTCAGAAGGAGGGGGAGACCTAGGATGCGGTGGGCAGACATTGTCAAACAGGACCTTGTTAGAATTGGTGTGCAGTGGCCGGATGCAGCAGATGTAGCTCAGGACAGATATGCTTGGAGAATTAAACTGCGCGGTCTGGTTGGACCTCTGTAGCCCATGGCTGCTTGAGGATGATGATGATGATGATGATCATGTTGAAACCACATTCATCTGCGAATAGCCATGGGAACATCTTCAAGCAATGTTTCTTCAAGAAATACCCGATAAATCTGCATGTTGAGTCAGGGAGGTAGCAGGTATGGCCCAATCAAAATGTCATGGACAATACCCGCCCAAACATTGATGGTGAACCATTGTTGATGACCATGCACTATTGTGGTATGTGGATTTTCGTGCACCCAAACATGAGAATTGTGCACGTTAAACACACCCTCACATGTGAAAGAGGCCTCATATTAGAAGAGTACATGAGCCAGAAAATCAGGCTGCACCACGGTCTGCTGCAGAAACTGGCACACGAATTCCACATGAAGAGGGTAATCCTGAGGTTGCAATGTCTGGACTCTTCGACGATGAAATGGATGTAACTGCTGCTCATGCAACACTCCACATGCTGGCATGGTTCACACCAAGGTTGCGTGCAACAGCTCACATGCTTACGCCTGGATTGTCTACAATCCACTGTAGGATCTCTTCTTCCACGTCAGGAGTGTGCATGGTTCTTTCCCGATCAGTGTCATGAATGTTTTGCATGGAATGTTCCAATTTCTCACAGTTGCTGGTGCAAATATGTGGTGGGTTTGCCACACATCTGTTTGGGAAGCACTGTTGGTACAGTCTCACAGCAGCTCTTCTGTCTCCATTGGCAGCCCCATACGCCAGATGCATGTCAGTTATCACAGTTGTCGTGAAACACTCCATGTTACACATAATGTTTCTGATTTATGAATGTCAATGGCAAACACAAGTCCGTTCCCACTTTGCCCCTCTAACCAATTTCAGCGCCGCCAAACAGCACCCTGTAGCACTGAAGGGTTATGTCAGAGGCATACACTCATAGACGAAAAAGGTTTGTCTTGGTGTTCCCTTTCTCCCATTGAAATTTGTACAGAGAGTTTTGAAACACCCTGTATATGTTTAATTGTATCAGTTATATGCATATGTAGCCTATAGTTATATTATCAGCATTTTGTAGTGGAGCTTCACAGACCCCTGAATGGCTGTATGTGATTTGGAGCATTACAGATGATCACGCACAGATATTCATGCTCTACTCTGGTAACAATTTCGAATTTTGCACACTATATATCATGCACTGCATTTATTGCTGCTTGGTTGGAATCATCTTTGATTTCTTTGCTGATATATGGTACCTACATCTAACACCTCTACTGAAAACCCCAGTTTGGTTTATCGTGTTCAAAATATTTGTTTTACCTCAGATCATTATACTACTTTCCAAAATAAGTATATAAGTTGATATATGCCTTGAATAAATTATAGTGTTTTACTTTTGGTCTTTTCCAAATTGATCACTATGTATTAGCAGTGACCCAAATCATGTAAATTATTGTGAGCTCAAAAGCAAAATGCTGCAGAAAATGATAAAAGGAAAAATCCTGCAAGCAATTATACAATCAATGGCCACTTTATTAGGACTGTTCCCCATGTTATGTCAACGAAAAATCAAATTTGAAGGTCTTTAAGTTCTTAAAGCAGCTATTTATTAAAAATATTGTGACTGAAGATAAATATCTTCTTCAGATCTATCCAAATCTCGATTTTCAACAATATTTGTTCAGTATTTAAAAAGTTATGGAAACTGAAATATTTTTCAGCAGCAATACCAATCCTAAGAAATTTAACAAAGCTGAATTGGTCTCATAAATAATGATCTAGAACAGGCGTGTCCAATCTTTTGCTTCCCTGGGCCACATTGAGTGAAGATTTGACTTCCCTGAGCCACATTAAGTGAAGATGAATTGTTTTGGGCTGCACATAAAATATATAATATAGTTAATGTATATGAATAATAAAACTTCATTTATTTTCTTGTTTTTTATTATAAAATTAAAAAAAGGGCAACATAAAACTAGTGGGATATCAAAAACTCGCTGAAAATCACATAATCATGTTGAAAGCTTATATTGTAAACTTTACGATTTTTTGGGCCGCATTACTAGCTGTCCAGGGCCGTGGGTTGGAGACGCCTGATCTAGAATGCACACTTTGGTATTGCTGTTGTTAAATATTCTAATTTCAATAACTCTTTTAAAATTCAGTGAATATTGTGGAAAAACAATATTTAGAGCTTTAACATCAGTTACATTTTTCCAAAAAGCTTATTTAAAGAGTTAGAGAGTTTGAGATTTGACTATTCTTTGACATCTGAGTATATTAAATAATATTTTATCTATAATTTACCATTAATTTTGCTCTTTATTCATATTGGTATACTGCCACATCAGTAGATTAACCTAAACACATTATTTTTAAATATGAATAATAATTATTTTTTAAATTGGTCAGTGCAAAATATTTGACAGGCTTGTAGCTTAGAAGTTATGAAAAACTGGTATAAATGATCTTAGGTAAAAAAAAATAGTTTTAAAAATGTGAATTAAGAATGAAAAACTTGATACTAAAAGTTTTCTAACATTTATTTTCAGTTACTAGTTTTCTTCCTTAACCACAATACCTAGATTGCTTCCATCATGCGACAATACCTAGAATGTGACCCCAAAATTTGAAAATCCCTGATACAGAGGTATCGTTTCTGATGTTTATGTATATTTTTTTGGTGTTTGTGTGTCAGTAACCGGGATATAATCTCTATTTAGGTGACTACAATAACATCAGATATCATAAGCCGATATAACAAAGAAGTGAAAGATATGAAATTCATCCAAAACTTAAATTCAAGTCTTGCATTTTTCCTTTGTGATTTGTTTTCTGTTATGGATAGAGGATTCGTTTTCTGCCTTATTAAGGTAAGAATAATTCATTATTGTTATGTATTTATGAAATATAAATGGCTAAAAACTCTTAAATAACACACCTTCATTTACTTACAAAAGCTTAAAAATACATCTGAATAAGCTTACTAGTTCACTTGATAAATATATCCATGATTTTAATCATGCTAAAAATTTCTGGAAAGAATGCAGATTCTTCATCATATTACTTATCATTTCTTTCACAGAAATATTTGGACAACTCTAGTTCCCGTACTAGCTTGCTTACTTCATTTAGTTTTTACACTTTCTTACTCAAAGAGCAAGTGTGTGGTGTAAAAGATATATTAATGGAATTCAGAAAAAAAAATGTTGCACAACTGATAACAATTTCAAAATGTTAGTATTTTATTTTAAATGGTTACTTTTGGCATCTGAAGGAAACTGAAAACATCAGTAGATACTGAAAGACACTAGAAAATAAATTTCACTAAACCAGTAAAAAATGCTGCATTTGAATAGTTTTTGTAGAATATGTTGTTATAAATTTTGAAAATAATTTTTGCAGAAAATTTTGATTAGACTTATATATGTTTTAACATAGCATTTGCCAATATAAAGGCATGTTGAAAGCTATTTTAAATTTTGCATTTTTAAATTGTTTAGTTTAATTAAAATACAAATTAAGAAACATCCCATTTTTGGACTTTTTTCAGTATTTAGTCATATAATATTGTTTAGAAGACTATGAGAATAAAAATAATAATAAAGAAATAATTTTTCCCCTTATTTAAAAGAGAGAAATAAGTAGTATAATCAAATTTGTAAGAATGAAAAAACACCAATCATACTGCATGCACTCTAAAAAGTAGAAAATAAAACGAAAGCTTGTCAATGGTGCAATCAGTCACTGAATTCATATTCACTTCAAAGAAAGATAGGGTGCTGGAAATCTTGTTAAGTAGGTAAATCAATGTCCTATCTTCCTATAAACTGAATATGAATTTAGGAACTGATTGCACCATCAATATGGTCTAATTTTTTTTCTACTTTTTTCAGGGCATATATAGAAAAGTTAGGCATTTTTTAAATTTCTTAATATATAATTTTTTTCTTTGTCACTGAAAACAACTATATTCAGAAACTTTTATTTGATATATGACTCATAAACATTGACCACATTTCTCCTGCCCCCTTTTTTGTGTGGGAGGGGTTCATGTTTGAGGTAGCCCATAAGATATTAAAATCGACACCTGAAAAATTCTGCCTCCTCTCGAGAAGAAGCGAGAATGGTGGGGGTATAATTCAAAGTAGTCTATAATGTCCCTCATAAGAGCTTTCATTTGACACCTTAACCTCTAACTGTATCCTCACATTCAGAAGATATAGTAGAAGAATGACTTTCACATTTCCCTGTTTTAGGGGTGAATAAAGCAAGGAGGGGGTATATTTTTATTACCCACAGCACTCCCCACATCACAAGCTTTCATTTGATATACAACTTGTTATGTTTGGCCCTTGTATTCGAAAGATGTAGTAATAAATCAACCTTTCCCATATTTTCACCTTTTTTTTGGGGGGGGGAGAGTTGTTGGGTTGTTTTACCCCTGAGGAGCACTTTTTTGCACACCATGGGCTAAATGGCCACATTGCAAGGACCCCGAAGCTCAGAGATGGTTGGGGGAGGGGATCCACTGGAACTGCTGTTGGAAGGCAGATGGTAGCCTCCCGTCAAGGCCATCCAGCATGTTCTTTAACGTGCACAGGGTATGGCTCTCCCACACATGGGAGAGTGTACAGGTATGGCTCTATGCACACAGGTATGACTCTCCTGCACACTCTCCGCACACTTAACATTCCATCCGACGGACGGCAGCCTTTCCAAGCCCATCGGTGTTCCCTACTGACTGTGAGCAGGGCGGGAAGTTTTGCGGAGATAAATCTCAACGCTGACCCAGCTGGGACTCGAACCTGGGAACTGCAGATTATGAGCCTGGTGCACTACCATCTGAGCTACCCCTACCCCAGGGGGGGGGGGGGGGAGAAAGCATGAAGAAAATGAAAGCACAAGCTTTCATTTGACACATCAATCATTAAATTTGTCATTCATATTCAAAAGACATGGAACCAACTGTGTTGACAATCACACAAATTGATAAACCAACAAATGGCAAGCGAAAAAGTAATAAGAAGATAGGTTGAAAAACTTACAAAAGAATTTAAAGTAAAAGCAATCAAGAAATCAATAATAAATGATAATCCAGAGAGATAATGATAATCCATTTTTCTTTTTAATTTGATTGTACTACTTGTATTTAGCTTGTGGCCCAATAACAATATTGAATGACTCTCTAAATGCCAGCTTATTGACAGAAGTTAGTCTGAATTTATCCTATTAAATTCTTCTCAGTTATCAAATTTTATTTCGAAAGTTTTTAATAAACAGGTGACAAAAATTCCCACAATATCTTTTTTTTTAAGTCATTTGTCTTTTGAAGTACTTAAGATATTATCACTGGGAAGAACTAAGCACTGGAAATTTTTGTATATATCCATGAATTCTCTTTCCCTGGTGATGGTGATCAACCAGTTACACGGACTATTTTCAGTGTAGTAATTTCCATCCCTCATTTTATCTCCTTATTAAACAGAAAACTCCTAAAGTGCATGATCTGCTGACTTTAAAATTAGAAGAGAATTTGTTGCATTAGTACCCCCTCTCTCCCACCTTGCTCAATATAGATTCCTAAAGAAAATGCTGCAGTCATCCTTTCCTTTAATATACAGGACTGTTTTGCCCAAGCATATCCAAAAATGAAGTAATTTTATATGGTTGTATGAAATAAAGGAATAGTGGAAAATATTAAATTTAACATTCCATCATTCAACATTTCCAACATTCCAACATTCCATTTGGTTGATTTTTAATATTTGAAATTCAATCTGGTCCTACTTTTTTGCACTACATAGCAACATTTGTTTTCAGTTTCACTGCTAAGCTAATTAAAAGTGCAATTTGAAAATTAGTGCATATGATTATGGATAGATAAGAAACCAATTGCTAAATTTATAAAATCAAGTAAAAAACCTGTACCCATATTCAACACTAATTTTAGGGCATCACTGTGATTTTTTTAAAGGTGACTTTTGTAAACCATATTTTGCCAATTTGAACAATGTTTCAGTATATTCAGTTTCACTTAAAATTTGACTGGCTTATCCACTTGTTTGCACAATAGCCTTGATAGTATATTCTGCAATGTTCTTGCAATTACAGCAGTAATGCTAAAGCATGATTTTTTTCCCTTTTCTCTTTTTAATTTTGTTTTTAAAACATTTTAGCACCATATGTCCAACCCAAGAAGCATCATGTGTCACAAACAACAGTGGGGAAAATATCTAAGAGTAAATTTACCACTTTCGATAGAGAGTGCAAAATGAAACAAATTTAAGGACTATGTACTCTCAGACCACTCTTCATAAGCAACACTTAAAGGATGGGGAAATACAAGAATATGCAACCTAGCAATAAATGCAAGGGAAAGGTTTGGATTTGCAAATATGAGACTTTTAAAATTTTTTTATTCTTATATGATTTAAATTTTAACCTTATTTGAATGCTGTTAGAGTTCATTTTCAGAATCTAATAAGAGGTTTAGTTGTATATTTACCAAAGTTAATGCATATATTAGTATTTATGCAGAAGAGAAATTACTGAAGTATTAATATACTTAGGTAAAAGAAATTCATAGAAGAACTTTTAGATATCTAAAATCTATCAAATAAAAAAAAAGAATTGGTCCTTAAAGTAGCCACCCAGTGTAAAAAGCAAAAATTTCAAAAACCTCTTGTTTTGTACATATATTTGTTTTATTATTTGAGCTTAAGAAAGCACTGTTTGTAATTTGCTTGTTTATGCTTCCAGTTTCTTGTTAGGTGAGATGTTCATATTACTGATATAACATGTTTAAATTTTCAATGGTAAAGAAATTTTGATTTTAAACTATGGAGGGTGTTCTAAAAGTTCTTGACATGTGTCTGTAGATTTGCTTTGAATTTAACAAGCTATGACTTGTTTGAAATATTATCTAAACTTGTCATTACATGTTTGAACAAAGACCATATAATCACATCTTTCTCTGCTCGTGGCACATAAAACTCAGTCTATGAAATATGTGTACCCTACCAAAGACTGGGAATGATTTTACATATTCACAAGGATGCAACTTGGGGTTGACATTAAAAAAATTCTTGCTGATTTATTGCTATATGGGGATCATGCCTGTTCATATGGCACTGCTACAGGATGGATGAGCAAACTCGGAGTAGGACAGCAGAGCTTCAAAGACCTCCCTCGTGCAGGAAAATTGAAGAAGACCATGAATGAGAAAGCCATATCTCCTGTTCATGAACTCATTAAGGAAAACCCACATCACCATTCAGGTAATAAGTTTAGATGTCAGTGTATCGATTGACAGTGTGAAAATAATTATTCATCAACATTTAAAGTTTCAAAAGATCTGTGCCAAATGGGTACCCCACAAACTGACAGAACAGCAAAAAAGATCTAGAGTTGACTCGTACAAAGAGATGCTGACAATGTTTGAACCTAACAATGTGGCCCCAAACAGTTAACAGATATTGTCACAGGTGATGAGACCTTACAACTCCCAGAAAGATCAGCAGCTTTGTTTGGGTTGCAAGAAGATGAACCTCACCCCCAGATTCTCCAACAAGACTTTCACTCAAATAAGAGGATGTTCACAATTTTTTCAATACCCAAGGAGTGGTAGCTTACCTGAATGTCATGGACACCTTACCTGATAAAATGACTATAAATGACCAATACTGCACCAACATTTTTTTTTGTCGAAAATGGTTAAGGAGATAGAGCAGCATCCAACAACAGGTGTGACAAGGGTTCTCCTTCATGACAATGCCAGTGCTTACAAAACCTGGCAAGTTACAGCCTATCTGGAACAGGAAAAAATCAAACAGCCACCACTTCCTGTGTATTCACCTGATCTTTGCACCATGCGATTTTTGATTGTTTCCAAAAATTAAAAAGGAACTTGCTTGGAAGCATTTTTCAAAGGTGCAAGACCTTGCAAAATGTGTTCATTCAGAGTTGCAGAATATTCTCCGAACAGAAGTACCACTAAACATTCCAGAATTGGCATAGACATCTGCAACTTTGTATAGATGCTGAAGGATATTAAAAAGTTTGTTGAAAGGACAGTAAAAGATTTGTTAAGTGCAATGGTTTTTGTTCTGCATACGCATGTCAAGAACTTTTTGAATGCCCCTTATAAGCATTTTGGAAACATCATCTTGACTGAAATTTCTTGCTCATTGTTGTGCAATCTGGAATGTTGAAAATATTTTTGTCAAGCTAAATAATAAAGAGATATTTTTATATTATTATCATGGATTAATTTTTTTCTGATTCTGATGTATTTTTTTAGACATATTGCAAACAAATGTCAGCCAAAATATCATCCTTGCCAGATGCTGTTCTTCTGATTTCTCTAAAGCTGGAATTTTTAAGGATAATATGCAGTCATGAGCATTTTGTTACATTGAACTTACCATTTGGAACCCCTTTAACGCCATCACCTGCCACATCTCCATGTCCAAGTATAGCATCATCTTCATCTCAATGTTCTCTTCTTTCTACTGGCACTCTGGTAGAAAAAGGAAATTTTACTGAGTTGTCAGTAGTGTTTAGACAACAACATTTTTTGGTTGGGTTGATATTATCTGACTTTGCTACTGCTTTAGAGATAAAGTAAGCTATGATTTTAATTTATTAGTCTTTATTTTATTAATTTTATAAATAATATCATTTTGAATAGTAGAAACTCACCAAATTGGCATTTGATGTTTAGTCTGTTAGCTGATGTTTGACTAGAGCTGTAAAAAATTTCACCATTTTATTTAGTTCTTATTTAATCCTTTCACGTTCACATTATTGTGAATACTGGGTGATTATAAAATAATTTCTGAAGTTCACAGCTATATCTTTGAGATCACTTGCTACAGAGGCCTGATAATTTACAAGTTTTCCACACATTCTCTTAAAATTTATGAAGTCAATTTGCATAATAAACACATAGTTCCAATTTTGGTTCAAGTTGCAGTGGTAATATAAACATACAATGAATGAAGATGATTTTGACTATACTGCAATATGATGGATCACTGAAATGTTTTACGTGCAAGGATATAGTTCAGAGGCCACAGTACATTATATCTAGTATGCAATATACAGCATGAATATCAACTGCTTAGAATATGATATATATTTATTGTCTTTTGTGATCCATGTTCCAGCTGAGCATCACACATTCAATTTGATTAAAAATAATATGAAGCATAAAGTTGAACATATGGCAAACCTTTCATGCAAAAACTTATGACAATCTGCAGGAGTAAGCAAAATCATAGCTAACATATATCTTAACAGTTGAGATTACTTGTATCCCCTATGGGAAAAGTAATACACTGAAGAGCCAAAACATTATAACCATCTGCTTAATATAATGTTGGTCCTCCACATACCGCCAAAACAGCTCTCACCCGGCAAAGCATGGATGCTACAAGATATCTAAAGATGAAATAATTTTATCTACCACATATCTAAAGATGAAAATAGTCGCATCGCCGCATCCAGCACTGATGTGTTTGGATGCAACGATACGACGTCTAACGAGTGGATGTTTGTTTTGTCGGTGATGGGAGCATTCCCAATATGAGCTATAGCATCGTGACATGAGTTTAATATGTGCTCAGTTGGTGGAAATAATGGACTGAAAAAGTCAAATAATACACGTTTCACCATATGTGTTGGAGATAGCAAATGTTGTTTATTTGCAAGCATATATCAGTGCAAATAAGATCGCTTGTGCACCATGGACATTCCACACCTACTGGTGGAATCTCCTGTTGCACGAGCATCAAACAAATCAGATAACTCACCAATAGGGGGATGCTCTCATATATATCCATTTACTAGCTTCTTTGTCTGATGAAGTCCTGCACGCGTCCGAGTACGAAACATGTTGTATATATGTTGGTATATGGGAAGGGCGGGCCATAAGTTTTTAACGTTTTTAATCTAATGCTTTGACCTTTTTTTTAACTTGCACTGATATATGCTTGTTCGTGGAATTTGTGGGATGCAAACATGAAAATAAATCTGAAGCCTGATTATACTGAACGTTGACAAATGGGGCTGCTTCCTGAGCTTAAGTTGTATCACATCAAAGAGTTTGTTAAAAATTCCAAGCATCAATACCATTGAAATATGTCATTTCTAAGATCAACGTAGTCCTGGACTGGTATCTGGAGTATTATATGTAATTATCAAAGGTTAATACTTGTGAACTAACAACATGTGCTACTTTCATCCATGTGTGCTTACATCCATGACGAAGACAGCACCAAAGGGATCATATCATGTCACTTAACCAGCTGCAGCCAGCCGGACTTTCCACGAAATATGGTAATGTTATGACTATTGCTTTGAACCTTTATCATTTTAAAGATTGCTTTAAGTTCTGTCATACAAATGTAACAACTCTTACCATGACTATTCATGAGATAGTCAGTGTGTAAATGTGATTGCTCCTAGGCTCACTCTCTTAAAACAGCATAAATCATGTATTAATTTTTTTGTTTTATCTAAAGATGTTTTGTGGTATTTGGTACCAACACATTACCAACAAATCCTTTAGCTCTTGTAAATCTGAGCCACCTCAGATTGGATATGCTGTTCCAACACAAAGCACAGATGCTTGATTGGATTGATGTCTGGGAAATTTGGAGGCCAGGGCAATGCCTGGAAGTCTTCCTAATGTTCCGCGAACCATTCTTGAACAATCCAGGCAGTGTGGCATGGTGCATTATCCTGCTGAAAGAGAAGGCTCTACTAGAGGAGAATACCATTTCTATGAAAGGATGTACCTGGTCTGCAAGGATGTTTAGATAGGTGGTAGATGTTATAGTTTCCTGTACCTGAATGACTGAACCCATGGTTCCCCAGCAGAACATTGCCCAAAGCATTACACTTCCTCCACTGGCTTGTTTTCATCCCACAGTGCGTCCTAATACCAACACTTCCCCATGTAAATGACGCACACATATTACGTCCACATTGTGTAATAGGAAACAAGATTCATCGGACAGACGACCTTCCAATCATTCAAGTTCCATTTGATGCTTACATGCCCATTGTAGGCACTTTTGATGGTGAATCGAGGTTAACAAGGACACTCTGAGTGATCTGCAGTTATGCAGCCCCATTTTCAGCAGAGTTCAATGTACTGTGTGTTGTGACACATTATTCCCATCACCAGCATTCAAATTATGGGTGAGTTGTGCCACAGTATCCCTTTTTTGGTTCATACCATACAGGATAGCTTTCGCTCACCTCTAGCATTGATGAGCCATGGTCGGCCCACACTTTGCCAATGGTTCGTAGTTTTTCTCTCCTTGGACCATTTTTTGGAGGTACTAACTATGACTGACTGTGAGCACCCACAAGCCTTGCCATCTTGGAAATGTTCTGACCCAGTTGTCTGGCCATTACAATTTGGCCTTTGTCAAACTCACTTAAGCACTCTGTTTTTCCCATCTGAAGAACAAGAATAATACACTGATTAGCAGAGCTCAATATCAAGTGTTATTTATACCATTTCATGACTTTCACACGTGCCATCATTTACCTACAGTTGCTTCGATTCGCATAAAGACATGCTGGCCATAATGTTTTGGGTCTTCTGTGTATATGTTACAGCAAAAATGTTCCCATAAAGCAGATATGGGCAACCCATTGCTTGTGAGCTCAACTGTTCTCACCAGTGCATTCTTTGTTAGTAGTCCCAAACATGATCATAAAGGAAAGTTTCATTTGCTCTTACCAATAGCATTATATTTTGTGTTAAAAATGCTTGCAAATTAGTTTTTAAGGGTAAAGGTTTATCCCTGTCCTATACAAAGGACGGGGATAACCTGTAAGCTTTAGCTAGCTTGTCCAGGTTTTCCTTACAACATATAAACACATACACAAAAATATGTCTACTGACTTGGTGGTCAGTGGGTGTGTTTTCTTTATAACTAACATTTCATAAATTTTCTAAATGTTTGCAATGTGTTTAATATTAAAATTTACAACATTTAACTTCTAATTTAATGATAATGAAATAATATTGTTTCCAACCTTCCTTTTCATGGTCACCCCTGTAATAAGTTAAACAGTTTTATTGGTGACCTTAAGAAGTTATTTGATACTATATTAAAAAAAAATGTTTAGTTTCCTTAGCACTGTATATATAAGTTAAAAGTACCAATAATTATCATCTGTCAGCCAAAAGAGTTCATTTAAATTTATTTGAAGTACATAGTTTTACAAAAATTACTAATTATAGATTACTATCACAAAACATATACCTAAACAATAGGTGTATCAAATGATCCCATCAATTTTCTGGTTAACAATCTTTCTATTATGTGAGGTTAATGGGAATAGTCAGGTATCCTTAAAATGGCTGAGTTCAAAGTAAATTGATAGAACAATCTTGCTGAAACATTATAGAAGGTTGCTATCCATTATGGTGTTACATTGAAGTAAGATCATCAGTTGAAATTAGAGCTGTGCAGAAAAGAGATTATTGTATTGCAGTCCGTTAGGTAGGTAATCATCAATTGAAGTTTAGCACTGCAGAAAGCAAACTGAAGTTTCAGTTTCACTGTGTGTGAAGTTAGACATACTGGCTATCAATTTCTTTGAAGATGCAGTGAGCTACTGCAGAAGTTAACATCACATAGACACTAATAATGAAATCCGGTACAGGACTTTGGGTTAGTCAAATTGATATGTATAACTCATTAGCATATTTCAAAGTATGGGTTAATGATGATTTTCAGCAAAAATCTTTCAGTGTAAATTTTAGGTTAATTGATGTAAAATTGAACATTAATTAAACATCAATAAAATTTAAATTAATTGATGTAAAAATTTAAGTTAATGTAAGTAGTGAATACTTTGTTCAGTAACTAGTCAAAAAGCCAACTGTACAGTCAGGCTAGTACTCACACAGCATGTTCGTGGTACACAGCTGGCCACTGTGTCAAATATACATTTTTATTATTTGCAACATACAGGACTATATTATATGTGAAAAGCAAATAAATATTTATTAAAATAATATAGTCTACAGTCTAATTTCAATAACAATGTATAAAATATACTTAGAATGAAAATTATTTCTTTAATTAATTAAAGTATCATGCTACTTGTGTCTCAGTTGGCAACCACTGAGATGAATAGTTAAACTGTGGGATTTGCTTCTTATTTTCCGAGATTTTCTCTACTTTTAGTGTTGCTTGCATCCAGACAGCATCTTAGTCTATTTAAGTATAAAGATTTGAGTAGTCTTTTTCTCAAAAGCTTTTCCTCATCATTTCCTCCATAGAATCTCCCCATTTCTCTCTTGACCTTCACCTTCTTTTTCTAGGGGGTTCCCATTTCCATGTTTTTCTTGGTCTATCTTCTATCCCCACCTTTTTTATTCTTATGTCTATATCATAGTTTCTTTAAACATCCCATTAACCATTTTCTCTCCATAGGTAGCTGGAATGTGAGGACTCTGCACAGAGTTTTTCTCTTGATGTCCTCACAGAAGAATTCCACCATTATAATTTAGATATTCTCGGCCTGCAAGAGACCAGATGGACAGATAAAGGACAGATTCTTAAAAATAATCTTATTTCTCTTTTCAGGGAGGGAAGTCAATAAACATCACCAAGGTGTGGGTCTGCTTCTCAGCAGACATGCTAGTGATGCTCTTCTAGGATATGAGTGCATTAATGAAAGGTTTCTTACAGCAAAATTTCAGACAAGCATTAAAGACTTGAATGTTATCTGCTGTTATGCCCCCACTGAGGATGCCGATGAGGATGAGAAGGATAGGTTTTGTGAACAACTTCAGGATATTTTGAATTCTGTCAAGAAAGGAGATATTTCCCATGTTCTTGGTGACTTCAATGCCAAAGTTGGTACTGACTCTGACCTTTGGGGAGGAGAAATAGGCCCTTTTGGTATTGGTAGCTCAAATGGCAATGGGCAAAGTCTCCTACAGGTAAGTAAACTCAATGGATTCAGAATAACTAACACTTATTACAAACACCGTGACATACATAAGTACACATGGGTTTCCCCCAATGGGATTTTCGACTCTGTTGATCACCATAATTTGTGGTTGATTGTGAGATCATATGGTATACCTGACAAGTTAGTTAACATAATGAAAGCTCTCTATAATAACACTGAGTCGTGTGTGAGAGTTGGTAAGGCTTGTAGCAATTGGTTTAGCATTACTTCTGGTGTTCGACAAGGGTGCATTTTGTCTCCTTTTCTCTTTAGCTTGGTTATTGATTATGTTATGCGAAATTCACTTCAAGGGAAAGATTTTGGCCTTAAATGGACTGGAGATACGAAAATTTCTGATTTAGATTATGCTGATGATTTAGCCCTTTTGGCAAATGATGTTGATGAGATGAACTCTTTCATTCGAGCTGTTGATGAAACTGGTAGTAGAGTAGGTTTAGTTATAAACAGAGAGAAAGCTAAAGTGATGAAAATTGGTCAGGCAGGCTGTGATTCAGTTAATCTGAATGGTTGCAGTCTTGAGCAGGTGTCACAGTTTAATTATCTTGGGAGCTATGTAACAGATACTGGTGATGTGCAGCATGAGAATAACAGATGAATAGGGATTGCTGCTGGGACTTTTAAGAATCTATGGAGAGTATGGAGAAATAGTCGTATACACCTAAAAACTAAAATTAGACTGTATAATAGTTTGATTCTTTTTAGGGTTAGCTATGGTAGTGAAACTTGGACACTTTGTAAACAAGCTAACAGGAAACTAGATGCTTTTGATTCTAGATGCTTACGCAGTATCTTGGGCATTAGGTGGTTCAAATTTGTAACTAAAGATGAGGTTAGGCAAAGGAGACAACACCCTCCTTTGCCTAACTGCAGTTGTATTTTAGCAGCATGTTGTGCAAAGAGAGACTCCGTTGGTTTGGCCATGTTGCCTGTATGGATAATTATAGATTGGCGAATAGGGTTATGAACAGTGTGCCCTAAGGCCTCAGAAAGAGGGGGAGACCTAGGATGCGATGGGCTGATAATGCCAAACAGGACCTTATTATAATTGGTGTGCAGTGGCCAGATGCAGTTGATGTCGCTCAGGACAGACTTGCGTGGAGAACTAAATTGCACTGTCTGGTTGGACCTCCGTAGCCCATGGCTGCTTGAGGATGATGATTCCTCTGTAACATTTCCTCTGTAACCTCATGAACTGTTACCTCAATATCCCTCCATGATTTCATCTCATTATCCTTTTGCTCCACAAATTCTCTTTTTCCTTTAATACACCCTCATAATGCATTACCAAAGTGTATAAACTTATCACTTGAAATAACTGATCATAATTGAATTTCCTCAAGCTCCTCATGATTTTCATACTTTTGTTGTTTGTGTCAAAACCTTTTTTTCTCTTATTTTGCATTCTTTGTTCTAATTATTATTCTTTGATATAGTTCAGCCATTACAGGGGCAGGGGTAGTTCATTCAGTAGTGTGCAGTTGTTAAGTTCACATGTTCAAGTCCCATCTGGGCCAACATTGAGATTCATCTCTGCAAAACTCCCCACCCTGCCCCCAATCTGTAGGTGATGTGATTGGCTGGAAAGGTCAGTCTGTCAGATGGGATGTCAAGCCGTGCTCTGTGTGCAGGAGAGCCATACCCTGTGCATGTTAAAGAACATGCTGGATAGCCTTGAAGGGAGGCTACCATCTGTCTCCAACAGCTGTCCAGTGGGTTCCCTCTCCCAACCTTCTCTGAGCCCTCAGGGTCTTTGTGACCTGGTCATTTAACCCACTGTGTGCAAAAAGTGCCACTCAGAGGTAAAACAACCCAACTCAGTCAGCCTTTACTTCTTTATTTCTTTCCTTGTACTTTTTGTATCTTCCTCTTTTTTTATTTATTTTTAAATTTTGCTATTTAGGTATTTTCCATTTTTTTTTTTATTTAGACCAGTGGTTCCCAAAGAAAGCACCCCCCCCCCCATAGAGTGCATTTTAAAAGTTTGTGGGACATTTGGTTTGTTAAACTGATAATGTGGGTACGCTACCACCATTTTGTTCTCAAGCAGTTTTATACAGGAAAAATTATTTTGATTTCCATGAAGGGGAATGTTAGAAAATAATATTTCAAAAGTTAGGAACCACTGATTTAGACCTTTTCCTTGATATCTTTATTCCACCAGAAATTTTCCTTTCTTTCTATCGTCATCCAAATAGAGTTACCTTTTTTGCTTCACGAATACAAGGTTTTAAAATGGTGTTTTTTTTTCATTGTAGTTCTTTCTCTATCTTATCAATTTAATCTTCCAATCTGTCTCATGGTGGGTATGACTCAGTTGGCAGTGTGCCAGCTCATAATCTGCAGTTCCCAGGTTTGAGTCCTAGCTGGTCCATCATTGAGATTTATCTCTGCAAAACTTCTTGCCCTGCCCTCAGTCAGTAGGGTACACACCGATGGGCTTGTAAATGCTGCAGTCCATTGATTGGGACTTTAAGCCATGGCCCCATGTGCAGAAGAACCATACCCTGTGTACGTTAAAGAATATGCTGGATGGACTTGACAGGAGGCTGCCATCTGTCTCCCAATAACTGTCCAGTGGGTCCCCTCCCCCAAAGCCGCCCCTTGGCCGAGTGGTTAGCCCGCTTGGCTACTGATCTAAGGGTGCTGGGTTCAAACCCCGGGTAAGGCATGGATGTATGTGTCGTTTATGGGGCGGGGGTGGCTCAGTCGGTAGCGTGCCAGGCTCGTAATCTGTAGTTCCCAGGTTCGAGTCCCAGCTGGGTCAGCGTTGAGATTTATCTCCGCAAAATTTCCCGCCCTGCCCACGGTCAGTAGGGGACACCGATGGGCTTGGAAAGGCCGCCGTCCGTTGGATGGGACGTTAAGCCGTGGCCCCGTGTGCGGGAGAGACATACCCTGTGCACGTTAAAGAACACACTGGATGGCCTTGACGGGAGGCTACCATCTGTCTCCCAACAGCTGTTCCAGTGGGTCCCCTCCCCCAACCTTCTCTGAGCCTTCGGGGTCCATGTGACCTGGCCATTTAGCCCATGGTGTGCAAAAAAGTGCCGCTCAGAGGTAAAACAACCCAACCCAACTCCTCCCCCAACCTTCTCTGTGCCATTGGGGTCCTTGTTACCTGATCATTTTAGCCCATTATGTGAAAAAAAGTGCCACTCAGAAGTAAAACAACCCAATCCAATATCTCTTTAAACACTGCTTCTTTTGTTGAAAATTGCTCCTAAAAAACTTTCCCGTTGGTTACTTATTCATATTCCTATTTAAGTCATCTTCGATGCAGGGGAATATTGTCTTCAGTCTAGAAAGTAATAATCAGATCCTCATTTCATTCCTTGACACACACTGGTACCTTCCATTTTTGTAGCACTTTTCTGTCTACTAGTTGATTGCATTTCAAAAGGACATAGTTTCAAACCCTGAATAAGACATGAATGTTTCTTGTATTATCACCCTTCTGAGGCTTAGATGCTGCCTTCGCAGACGTTTTCTGCTAACAAGCCTCCTGTCAGAGCTCTGTAGCAAGCATCTGCTTGATGGATAGTTTTTATCTCTTTTACGAAAAACGAGATAATGGTTTCGCTTTGTCATCCGTCCATCTGTTGACATCAAATTTTTTGTTTACAGAGATAAAAATAATTTTGTGTTGAATAGGTATTGATGAAATATTACAATATGCATTTTCCGAATCTTTCCAAATCTATAATTTCGCACTCTAGCAGTGGAAAAAGTTGAAAATTCTAAAATTTCAAACACATATTGCAAACGATGTATTTATGTTAGAAATTTGAAATTTTGTTGGTGGATTGTAAATGTCACAAAGTTTTCATTGCCAACAATAAGTTGACCCCTTAGACCCAGAGGGGGTGGGAAAACACACTTTTGTAGTTTTAGTAGATAATTGTTTGTTTTTAGAGATAAGGGGCGGGGATGGCTCAGTCGGTAGCGCGCCAGTCTCGTAATCTGTAGTTCCCAGGTTCGAGTCCCAGCTGGGTCAGCGTTGAGATTTATCTCCGCAAAATTCCCCGCCCTGCCCACGGTCAGTAGGGGACACCGATGGGTTTGATAAGGCCGCCGTCTGTCGGATGGGACGTTAAGCCGTGGCCCCGGGTGCGGGAGAGCCATACCCTGTGCACGTTAAAGAACACGCTGGATGGCCTGGACGGGAGGCTACCATCTGTCTCCCAACAGCTGTTCCAGTGGGTCCCCTCCCCCAACCTTCTCTGAGCCTTCGGGGTCCATGTGACCTGGCCATTTAGCCCATGGTGTGCAAAAAAGTGCCGCTCAGAGGTAAACCCAAATTTTAGAGATAAATGAAAAATTCTTTTTGGGTTAGATAGGAATTGATAAAATATTATCACACTTTTTAAATCTTCCAAAAACTATAATTGTGCCCTCTAAACATGGAAAAATTTGCAGATTCCAAAATTTCAAACAAATATTGCAAACGGTGTATTTCAGCTAGAAATTTTAAATTTTGGTTGTGGAATGTGAACGTCAATGATGTTTCCATTGGCAACATGACTCAGGGGGAAACACAATTTTTCGTTTAAGCAGATAATTGTTTGTATTAAGCAGATAATTGTTTGTATTTAGGGAAAAATGAAAAAAATCTTTTTAGGGATAGATAGGAATTGATAAAATATTATGATTTGTACTTTCGGAATCTTTTGAACACTATAATTGTGTCCTCTAATGGTTAAAAACCTTGAAAATTTTAAACGAATATTGCAACAATGTATTAATGATAGAAATGTGAATGTTATGAAGTTTTGATTGGAAACAATGAAAATGATAATTAGAAAACTTTTTTGTTTTATTGGTACTAATGAAATATTATAATTCGCATTTTTCAAATACTTAGTAGTTTTAATATATATACCTTTACAGATAACTAAATATGAAAGAGCAGAGCTGTTATCAAGTTTAAATTCATATTAAAAGTAAAATAACAAGTTGTTACATTTAATTGTTACACATAATCAATGTAAATATGCCTAAAGTCAGGCTTAACCTTTCATAATTGCTCTCAATCTAAGTACTAATTTTCAGGAGACAGTTAATTATCTTATGGTTGCATACACTTTATAATTAGTAAAGTAAGAAGAGAGATGTTTTACCCTTTCTTTCTTCCAAGTAGCTGTTAAAGTCCTTGGGTATAGGTTTCATGTTATTTCTTTTAAGTTGATGTTAGATAGCTCAGAAGTATTACAAGCTGACGCATTCCAAAAACTTTTTTTTTTATAAGACTCACTGTTGATGGTTACTGTGTCTTTCCTCATTTTGAGACTGCCAGTACTGATTACATGTGCTTCATTGATGACTTAGTGCTGCTGTTCACTGTGCACACTCTTATATATCTCTCCTTCTATACAATTCAGCCATCAAATTGCTATTATTTAACTCTTTGCCATGCCCAAAAACATAACAAATATGAACTACCCCCTTGCTAAAATAAAAAGTTTACATTTCAAATAACATAGGAACATCAAAATTTAACACAGGAATTAAAACATATGACCACTGCAATGCACGTTTTGCTCAGGCTTCCTCAGGCAGTGTGCTCATTGCATCATTTTGTTGAAGTTTTATAAGGCAGTCCTTTAGTGGAATCCATTGCATAACCTATTAAATGATTTGTAATTAATTTCCAGGTGGACTATAACAGTTTTATATCCATATTACATAATTAATTTGATTCAGATTTATAATTAAATTTTTTATGCAGTTTAGTTGAGTTTTAGTTTGTGGAGCTGCAGTTATTTTAGATATTAGTGTACAGTTATGCAAATCTGTTTGCAACATGGTTTGCTTCAGTGCTGTTTTACATAATTGGTTAATATATTCTGAAAAAAATTCATCGTTGCCATGGCGGGAATCGAACCAGCATCTCTCCAGATTCATGCAAGAGCGCGCTACCATTGCACCATGCGTCGGACAATGAACTCTTTCAGAATATGACCTTATAAATCTTCTTCCTGAGACATGACTGAGACAGTGCCATCTATACTCAAGGAGATGCAACCATTATTTCAGTCGTTGTTATTTGATTATTAGATGTTAATGAGAAGGTCGCTAATGCTAAGACGTTAATATATAATTAAAAATCAATCCAAAGTGAATGCACAGTATTCCCTGTTAAGATAGGCATCAAACATTAATTAATAGATTCTGAAAAAAAATTGATCGCCGCCATGTCGGGAATCGAACTCGCATCTCTCCAGATTCATGCTAGAGCACGCTACCATTGATGAATTTTTTTCAGAATCTATTAATTAATGTTTGATGTCTGTCTTAACAGGGAATACTGTGCATTCACTTTGGATTGATTTTTAATTATATATTAACGTCTTAGCATTAGCGACCTTCTCATTAACATCTGATAGTCAAATAGCAACGACTGAAATAATGGTTGCATATCCTTGAGTATAGATGGTGCTGTCTCAGTCATGTCTCAGGAAGAAGATTTATAAGAGTTCGTTGTCCGACGCGTGGTGCAACGCGTGGTGCTCTGGCATGAATCTGGAGAGATACTGGTTCAATTCCTGCCGTGGCAGCAATGAATTTTTTTCAGAATATATTAATTAATGTTTGATGTTTATCTTAACAGGGAATACTGTGCATTCACTTTGGATTGATTTTTACCTAATTGTTTTTCTAAATCATATTGATGTTACGCCATTCATGCTTGCCATCTGTCGGTATGTTTTTCCCACATACTTTATGCTATCAATTACTTCTTTATTGTCATTTTCGATTTCAATTAGATATACCCCCTCCACCACTCCTGTTGGTGCACTTTTATCAATATCATTAATTACTAGTATTTTAACATTATTAATTATTTTTAGCTGTAATCTTATATCATATTTACTTAATGCTTTACCTAATACATCCAAAAAACCAGAATATATGGAAATGCTATTGTATACAGGGTGATTCAAAACTCTTGGGCCAAACTTTAAGGAGTGATAGAACACATCTAAACAAACACTTTTCGTCATACAGTACATGGTCAGAACTCAAGCGGTGAAGTGCTAGAGGGCGCTTTCCAGTGAACACTTATAAGCACTGGTTTTCGCACTCGTCATCATTTCTACTGTGGATTGCAGAATGGATGGATTGTTTCACAAATCAGGAGAAGGCGTGTATGCATTTCACTTATGGAGCTGCGGACAGAAATGCGAGGGAAGCCCAAAGACTGTACTGGGAGCACTTTCCGACCAAACGCATGCCTGATCATAAAACCTTTCACCAATTGCACTGGTATCTGTGTGAAACAAACTCTTTTGTCAGCAGCTTGCAAGATACAGGGCGTGCAAGGAGTGTGAGGACGCCACGTGTTATAGAGGAAATTCTACGTAGGGTTGGAGATCATCTCAAATGTAGCAAGCGAGCAATTTCCTATGCCATAAGTGTGCCCCAATCAATGGTGCTTGTGAGTTCTATGAGATGAATGATTACACCCCTACCACGCACAGAGGTTGCACACCTTGACACCTGCAGATTATTGGTCTAGTGAATTTTGCACAGTGGTTCCTGCAGCAGACAGCAATGCAACCGGACTTTGATGCACATATCTTATTCACTGACGAATGCACCTTTACATGTGAGGGCATTTTTAATACCCACAATTCACATGTAGGCCACCAGTAATCTGCATGCCATATGTCCACATTCGTACCAGTTGCATTTCTCCATAAATGTTTGGGCTGGAATCTTCCATGACCATTTGATTGGCCCATACCTTCTGCCAGCCCGACTGAAAGGGAGAACGTACCTCATATTTTTACAAGAAGTCTTGCCAGAATTACCGAACCCTGTTCCAGCAAACATTCAAATACATATGTGGTTCCAACACGATGGAGCACCACCCCATTTCAGCATGGATGTACGGAATGCCTTGGATGCAACATTTCCAGGATGATGGACTGGTTGGGGTGGTCCCATCGCTAGGCCGCCTAAATCGCCCGATCTCTCATGTCTGGACTTTTTCCTATGGGGCCATATGAAAAGCCTCATCTACGATAGCCCCATTGATACCAATGAGGACCTTGTTGCTAGGATTTCTATTGCCACTGCCACTGTACAAGAAATGCCTGGTGTTTTCGCCCATGTATGCTGATCACTACATCGAAGGTGTGAAGCCTGCATTAATATTTATTGGTGGTTGCTCTTTTGAGCAGTTTCTGTAATTTGTTCAATGAAATTCTGTACTTTCTGTTCTGTAATTTCTGCAATTGTTTCAAACCTCTTCTGTCATTCTTGTGTTTCTTCATTTCCTGACACAGTAACTGCTAACCCCTAGCGCTTCACCGCTTGAGTTCCGACCATGCATTGTATGATGAAAAGTGCTTGTTTAGATGTGTTCTATCACCCCTTAAAGTTTGTCCGAAGAGTTTCGAATCACCCTGTATTTCGCATTCGGCTGCTGTATTTATGCTGGTTCGATTTGTGTACTGGCATAATATTTATATTTTATTTTTTTCTCAATTTTCTCTAGGTAATTCTTATGACCAGCCTGAATTCCTATCTTATATATGTAATCTAATTCTGATTTTCAATTCTTTTTTTGGTAGAACAATATCTGTGAGCTTTAAGAAAATGTGAATTAAAAACTGATTAACTGATTTTTTATAATGGTTTTGGGTGGGTTGAAATCTCAGGGATTATGTTGGGTATATATGTAGGTTTCCTATATACAGTTGTTTCACATTTAGTGTTATTACAGGTAATCAAAATATCTAGATATGGAAGTTGTATCAGTTTCAGTTTCTTCTGTAAACTTAATGGTTGGGAGAATACTATTATTAAACATTTCTAGTAAATTTTATAACTGATTGAGATCGTGGTCCCAAAAAAGAACCATTCATCGACATACCACAAATAAAGATGAGGTTTAAATTTAGCCAACTACAATGCCTCCCCCTCGACATGGTGGAGGACAATGTCAGCCATAAGTAGTCCAGACAGAGGTGATCCCATTGGCACCCACCATTGACCTTAAACCAATTTGATGTGGTGGCTAGGTCCAGGACATCATGCACACTAAAGTACTCCTTTACCATTGGCCTGGCCTCCAGCCATTTTGCATTCATGCACATCACCACATCCAATACCTGGGTGTTGGGGTACAGCGATACAACATCGAAGGAGTGCATTGTGGTTGTTTTGTCCATTTGGCAATTTTGGATTAATTTGACAACTTCATAACATGTCATTACGGTGATTCTGTATTTTTAAAATAGACTTTAAAGAAATCAAATAGTGCACTTTCCAGGAAGTATGTTGGAGATTTTCTTTTTGATACTAATGGTCGAAACAGCTGATTTTGCTTGTGAAGTTTACCTTCACGAATAGTTGTGGTACTGCTGGGTACATTGGTAATCTACACTGTTTTGCTATACTCTCAGAGAGGAAAGGATCATTTCTTAATTTCTCCAATTTTCTTATAGTTTTAGGTATGGGATCTTCATATATTGGTTCACATTTTAAATTACTTATACTTTCGGTTTTTTCATCATATTGCTGTTTTGTAATGATTACCACTTGGTCTGTTTTATCAGCCATTAGAATTTTTATATTCAGATTCTTTTTCATTTTCTCTAACTCCCAGATTTCTGTTTGCAATTCATATTGTATTCTAGTTTGATGATTTTGTCATTTTGGACTGAATCTCAAAATGAGGAAAGACCACAGTGACCATCAACAGTGAGTCTTACGAAAAAGGTTTTTGGAATGTGTCAGCCTGTAATACTTTCTGAGCTATCTAACATCAACTTAGAAGAAATAACATGAAACTTCTACCCAAGGATTTAACAGCTACTTGGAAGAAAGAATAAAACATCTCTCTTCTCACTTTACTAATTATAAAGTGTATGCAACCATAAGATAATTAACTGTCTCCTGTCTTATGAAAATGAGTACTTAGGTTGAGAGTAATTATGAAAGGTTTAAGCTTAATACTTTAGGTATATTTACATTGATTATGTGTAACAATTAAATGTAACAACTGTTATTATGCTTTTAATGCGAATTTTAATATACAACATACATGTAATAAGCGTTTTTAAGATGAGAAGGTTTTGTGAATTAAGGCTGTCCCTAAACTGGAAGATCCAGTGCTTAAAATTTTTATTGGCATGCAAACATCAAAATTTAGTACTAAATTTTTAAAAAATCCCTAGGAAGAAATTTGATTCACATTTGATTAAGAATATAGATTATGCAGAACTGAAGTTTTTAAATGCAATAATTCAGAAAACAGGGGGGGGGGGATAAGAGAGATAGAAAATAAAGTGTATTGGCAATATTGGAAATTAATTAATGCAGGAATAGATATAACAAAAGTAATGGGGGAAATATATGAGAAAATGGAATAGGAAACAAATTGAATTAAAGTAAGAATAATTAAAAAGAAATAAAAATAGTATTAAAATAAGAATTGAAAATTAGAAAAAGATATAACTAACATGCAGGAAAGTAGATACAAGGTAATAAAATCCAAATATAAATAAAGGGAATATAACTAATCAAGGGGTAGCAGAAACCACATTACCCTTATTAGAACAAATGCGTAATTTAATACGTTGAGATGATAATAGTAAATTTATAAATTTAGCAGGAAAAGATTTAAACAAACAGCAAATCAAAGCTTTAGAAAGATGGGCAAAATTTGCCTCCCACTCAAAACTACCCCATTTAGTAAATTTAATACCACGAGAGTGGTTCCACAAATGCGAAAAGGATGCAATTATATTTATATTATACTGAACCATGAAACAAAATCTTCAAACTAGAATACAATATGAATTGCAAACAGAAATCTGGGAGTTAGAGAAAATGAAAAAGAATCTGAATATAAAAATTCTAATGGCTGATAAAACAGACCAAGTGGTAATCATTACGAAACAGCAATATGATGAAAAAACCGAAAGTATAAGTAATTTAAAATGTGAACCAATACATGAGGATCTCATACCTAAAACTATAAGAAAATTGGAGAAATTAAGAAATGATCCTTTCCTCCTTGAGAGTTGGGTTGGGTTGTTTTACCTCTGAGCGGCACTTTTTTGCACACCATGGTCTAAATGGCCAGGTCACATGGACCCTGAAGGCTCAGAGAAGGGTGGGGGTGGGGACCCACTGGAACAGCTGTTGGGAGACAGATGGTAGCCTCCCATCAAGGCCGTCCAGCGTGTTGTTTAACATGCACAGGGTTTGGCTCTCCTACACACAGGGCCACCGCTTAACAGTCCATCTGATGGACGGCGGCCTTTCCAAGCCCATCGGTGTCCCCTACTGACCATGGGCAGGGTGGAGAATTTTGTGGAGATAAATCTCAATGCTGACCCAGCTGGGACTTGAACCTGGGAACTACAGATTACAAGCCTGGCACTATACTGACTGAGGCACCCCCGCCCCTTCCTTGAGAGTATAGCAAAAGAGTGTAGATTACCCATGTACCTAGCAGTACCACAACTATTTGTAAAGGTAAAACTTCACAAGCAAAATCAGCTGGAAAGAATCCTGGAAAAGCACTGTTTGATTTCCTTAAAGTCTATTTTAAAAATACAGAGTACTCCATAATGTCATGTTATGAAGTTGTCAAACTAATCCAAAATTGTCAGATGGACGAAACAACCTTCTCTTGTCACACTTCTTCTCTTCTTGTTCACTTTTGTTCTCTAAACACTCCTTCGATGTTTTTTCACTGTAACCCAACACCTTGGTGTTGGATGCTGTGATGTGCATGAAGGCAAAATGGCTGGAGGAGGCCAGGCCCATGGCAAAGGAGTACTTTAGTGTGCACTTGGTTAAGTGCCTTAATCAAGAGTTTATAGCTTATAGCCTTATTTAAACAGATATGAATTGCTGATATCTTAGCTCAATTGGTAGAGCAATTGGCATAATTACAAGGTTATGCATTGAAATCAGAGAGAAATCTGGATGAATTTCTCACACTTGTCTAATATTGATTAATATAATTTAGTTCTTAGGGCATTTATTTTTCCTCTGTAATACAATGTAAAAACATTGATTATTTTAAAATATACCTATCTCATTAATACTGTATATATATATATAAACAACTTTCCAACTAGAGTGATTATTTTAACTGCCCTTTTCTAAAAATAGTCTTTCAGCTTGATCATATAAGGTAAAGTTTTATGTAAGACATATTTTAATTATTTTTTTTTTAAAGAAAAGAAAGTTGATCCCACTGTCAAAATTTTTTATTTTTCGAACTTTATTTTTACTCAACTCCTCTGGGAGTAGGTGGCTCAGTCGATAGTGTGCCAGGCTCATAATCTGCAGTTCCCAGGTTTGAGTCCCAGCAGGGCCAGTGTTGATATTTATCTCCACAAAACTCTCTACCCTGCCCTTGGCCAGTAGGCAACAACGATGGGCTTGAAAAGGCCACCACCCATTGGATGGGACATTAACCCTTTGAAGCATAGTGGTTCCACACAGAAACCACTTACTTAAATTGTTATTTCTATACGCAGACTGGTTTTACAGCGAAACCACACTTCCTACATGGGTATTAGTACAAAAGTTAAAATAAATATTGTTTTTGAAAAAGGAAGTATACTCCATCATTTTTCTACACATAAAGACTGTCCATACCAAATGTCATTAAAATCGGAAATAAAATCGAAATTCGTGCTTCAAAGGGTTAAGCCATGTCCCCATGTGTGAGCCATACCCTGTGCTGTTAAAGAACATGCTGGATGGCCTTGACATGAAGCTGCCATCTGTCTCCGAACAACTGTCCAGTGAATCCCCTCCCCCATCCTTCTCTGAGCCCTTGGGTCCTTGTGACCTGGCCATTTAACCCTTTGTGAGCAAAATTGTTCCACTCAGAGGTGGAACAATCCACTCACTCCTCTTGTATAATTACTGGTTTGGATACCTCGGTATCTGTTATTTTTTTGTTTTGTATAATTATAGGTATAAATTGCTGAGGTGTAGTTAAAAATAGTCATATAAATTAACTAAACATATGCATACCTGGATAGCAGAACAGAAGATATATCTGATGGATATCTCTTTCCAAATGCAGTTTAAGGAAATCAAAAGAAAAAACTTCAAAATAGGTTCAACTGCAGGTTTTAAGCAAACAATGCATTAAACAGTAAATGGATTCAAAATTGTGTTAAATCTAATTTAAAAATTCAAAACCAGTAGTCAAGCTGTGTGACTGTGTTTGTAGGGGAGGGGGTTTCCTTTTTTATATATATATTAGAAGCAGTTTATGTAGAAGAAGGTTATTATTTTCTTTTTACCACAAAAAGTGATTTGCCTTGTTGAAAACAGTGCTATCTGCATTGTGTTGGTAGTTCAAAAAACCAAAATTTCACAAATTGACTAAATTTTATCACTTGCTGATTAGTGTAATATTTCATGATCAGCTAAGGTTTTTTCTTCAGCTAGTGTGACATAAACTTTCCCCCGCATTTTTATTTGTTTTGCACGATGGTGCCATCTGTTGGGAAAATGTACAACTATGTTATCACATACAGATGGAATTTAATATTTGTCACTCACGCTCATGGTGCTAAATGAATAATTAAGTAGTAAAAATCACAGGATGTGTCTTGTAGACATGAAACTCATGAAATAATAAGCTGAAAAAAATTGGTTTTGCCGTGAGTGGGATTCAAACCCACATCTCTTGGAAACATGGGTTTGAATCCCGCTCATGGGAAAACTAATTTTTTTTCAGCTTATTTCATGAGTTCCATGTCTGCAGGACACAACCTGTGATTCTTTACTACTGTAATATTTCATGTTTATTCTTTCAAGGTTGTAGATTAAAAATAAGGGATAGGCCATGCCTTTTTTCTGTACTCTCACAAGCTGTAACTGCTTTGGTGTCTTTTTACTCAATTTCAGTTAACACTGTGTTTTTCCCGAAGCATTGAACAGCATCTGTGGATAGTTTTATCACTTTTCAAATTTGAGCTTTCAAAGGTTTAAAGGGAATGCATGTCTAGTCAGTGATTAGCCTTATGTCATTGAATATATCAGTAGTCACCAGCTCAAAGAAATCAACATGCTATTGAAATCAGGATTTAGATATGGAAATAATGTTTCTAATTAACATTTGCCATAATGGCATGAAACTCTTCTCCTACAGATTAAAAATAAAAAAAAGCTGATAAATTTGGTCAGAGTACTTCAAAGACCTCTCCACTCTGTCAAATATGCAGTATGAGTAAGTACCATCACCTCAAGGTCATAATTATAGGAGAAGATTTCTTTTTTTGTAAATGTTATACATGTTGGCAATTTATTGTTCAAAGCATATAAAGGCTATATGTTTAATATGATGAATGCAAAAGATTAATGTAAGTTTGTTTATTTTTTTACCACTGATGTAAGAGAATAAAATTTTAGAAAAATTGCCATTCATTATTTGTGATAACTCAAGGAATTATCTTCTTAATCCTATTATTAAAATTTTGACTGTAATTTCTTTTATGACTAATTTTTTCTAGTAATCAATTTCAGATCCTATCATTAAAATTGTGACTGAAATTGCAGTCACATTAATTCAAGGTATCATTAAAATAATAGATGTCAGTTTTCATAAAAATTTTACTTTTTTTCATATCTGTGGTAAAAAATTTAAATTTGTGTAAGGTCAAATTGTGTTAGCCAGATACGAATTTCTCAAGAGAAATATTGTAAATATGGAGAGATTCATTCCAGAATCCTGATTGATATATCTTCAACTTTATTTCTTTACTAGCAGATTTGCCCAGTGTTGCTCGTTTCTGAAGCTCTTTAGAATATAGAGTAGATTGCACACCCCACATTGCAAGCTTTCATTGCATAAATATCATTATGATCGATCTCCCTCTCTGGGGAGTAGGGGTGTTCAGTCATTAGTGTAGCAGGCTTGTAATCTGCAGTTCCCAGGTTCGAGTCCCAGTTGGGACAGCATTGAGATTGAACTCCACAAAACTTTCTGCCTTGCCCAGGTCAGTAGGGAACACTGATGGGCTTGGAAAGGTTGCCGTCCATAGGATGGGACATTAAGCTGTGCTCTGTGTGCAAAAGAGCTATAGCATGTTCACGTTAAAGAACACGTTGGATGGTACTGATGGGAGGCTACCATCTGTCTCCTAACAGCTGTTTCAGTGGGTCCCCTCCCCCAACATTCTCTGAGCCCTTGGTGTTCTTGTGACCTCGCCATTTAGCCCATTGCTTGCAAAAAAGTGCCACTCAGAGGTAAACAACCCAAAACAATCCTCCCCCTCTGCTTAAAAAATTCTCCCTCTCTCTTAATGGAGGAAATAAATTGACATAGTTTGAGGTACCCATAATCCTCCCCGCATAAGAAGTTTTTAAACCAAAAACCAGAATTTCCTCACTCAGATAATCGAACTTTTCAGATCACTTCGTACCCACCAGAGTTCCTCGGATACAATTTGTCAGCATATGTACATAACTTTATAGCAAAAGAAAATTAACTATGATCTGAGGTGCATAAAAATGTAAAGGTACTAAAAATTATTATAATTAAACAATATTACTTAACATATATTTAAAACATTTATTAATTATTTGTATATACTTTTATTAGCTTTTGCATATTTTTCAATTAACTTAATGATTTTAACTTCCAATACGAATTTAGTTTTTGAAGCTTTCATTTCAACAAAGAATCTCATGTTCCACTTATGCTTAATTAGAATAACCTCAATATCTGCGGATGCTTGTAGTCGTGACCCAACAAACTGAACAATGAGTTTATCATGCAATATCAGAATTTAGTTTGATGCATTCATTATTTCAAATTTATTGGTGGCAACAGCTATTTTGAATAACTTTCAACTGTTAATGTTTAATTACACAAAATCAGACATTAATTGGTTTGATGTATTCCTTTTTTCAAATTTATTGGTGGCAACAGTTATTTTGAATAACTTTCAACCATTAATATTAAGTCTACGGGGATTTTGAGAAATTCAAACTTGCTCATCCCAATCTTGGTTGACCCCAGCAGGTTCGCAAATAGCCTATATTCTTCTCCTGGGGGCAGGGAATGTTCATGCAAAGTTTGAAGCCTCTAGCTCTTCTGGAGGCAGAGTGCATAATTGGACAGACACACAAACTTACTTTCTTCTTTATTATTAGGTTATGACCATATTTTGGTTAATTCTGTGTGTTTTTTATTTGTCTAAGTATTAACTAATTTTTTCAGAAAACAAACAATAATAAAGGATAAACAGTGATAAGAAACTTAAATTGCTAAATGCAGTTGATGCAAGTAATAAAGACTAAAAATGAGAAATTGACTGTTTCAAAAATTATTGTTGAGTGATAAAGATGACTAACATTTCAAATCGATTGCAAGTGTTTCTTACTCTATACATGATGAGTTATAATCATTAACCAACATGTTGAATTTGCATATGCATGCATTATCATCAGTCAGCTACAGTTAAAAAAGTTCTTTATTGTTTATGAAATATATTGTATTATAGCTGTTTAAACACACTAATTTGTATAGATCAATGTGAGTAATCTTTTCAGAAGTGCTGAAATTATGAACATGGATAGACCAGATAGGGGAGACAACAAAAGCATCCATAGTGTCTTATATATGTTATCGTTAAAGTATGAAATCCGTTATTTCATAGAATACCTAGTTATTTCATGAAAAAACTGATCAAGTCAGTTAAAGCATAAAACTCACTTGTATTCTATGGTTTAACAAGTTATTTCATAGAATAATGATGTACACCCCATTAAAGTGTAAAATAACTGAGTAAATAAATCTTAAATTCAAAAGGCTGTAAAGTGAGAACCACTGGTCAGAAATAGCACACCATTTTTAACCTACTATAAAGTGTTATATAATAATAATGATATTAACTTTTATGTTTCGTGTAAGAATATGGAAAGTATTACTTTCATTTACATGCAATATTTTTGTAATTAACGATAATTTGCTGAACTTAATATATAGAGATTACTGTAGCCGAATATTTTTTGCGTCAGACTCTCAGAACATCAACAAGAAGTGACCAAAAACAACAAAAACTGCATTCTATCCTGAAATGTAACCAAAAGTCAACAAAAACAAAAAAAAGACTATTTCTAGTGTCCGAGAGTAGAGTTGAAACCCTATGTCAACATGAATCAGTCGTCCAAATTATAAAAAACGCCCCCAAAATGAGCAGGCCAAGTGAGAACGAATTACTTTAGTTCATTCTCAAGAATGAATCACTTTACTGATTCGTTCTCACTTGGCCTCCGCTCATCAGGGACGTTTTTTATAATGCGGACAACTGAATCACACGACACGAAGATTCATATTCAAGAGATTTACCACTTTATGGATTCATTCTTACTTGGCCTTTGCACATTAAGGAAATTCCAAATGCTATTTTAGTAATCCCTGTTGTAACAAATGATTTTATTGCGTCTTTATATAAATAATATTTTGTATGCTGTATAATTCAGTCAGATTGTTTATTTTACACTTTAACTGTCTATCATTAGTTATTTCATAGAATACCTAGTTATTTCATAGAATAACTAGTTAAAGTGTGGAATTATTAATTTATTGCACACTTTAACTGACTTGATCAGTTATTTCATGAAATAACTAGGTGTTCTATGAATTATACACTTTAACGGTAACATATATAATAAATGCAATATGCATGATCATAGAGAAGTTGTAGAGAAATTGTGTTAAACCAAAATGTGTTAATCAAAAACTAGCCCATTTTAAAGAATTGTTAATAGGAATTTGTGTTTGTCAGGGATTGGGTGTACATTACCTTCTTCCTACATTTATTTGTATTGATATCTGTTAACCCTTCCAGTGTCCTGCATGTCTGTACATGTTTGCAGAATTCTAAATGAGATGCCAAGGATGTATATATCCGTTTTTAGTACAACAACAAAATAAAAACATTTTTTAAAAATAATAATTATGTTTTAAATTTTTTATACATATCTTATAAAAACATTATAATTCAGGCTTGATAAATAATATTTTCTTTTTTCATTTGATGGACATTTTATTAAACTATGACATAAATAATTTGTTAAAGCCATCTGATTGCCATTTCTTAGAAGCAATATAAGGTATTGCCGATTTGTTTGTTAACATTACTCTATGTTGAAGCAACCTCCTAATTTAAGCTCAGAAGTTTGATTTGAACTATTATCAACAAATTATTTCATTAAGTTTCTAAAATCTCCTAATAATTAACAAAATATTGCTATTTTTAAAAATGGAAGATTTTGAAAGTAATTTATGAAATATGTACCTTTTTTTTTGGTACACCACTATGAAAAGTATTTAAATTAATCTGTTTCTACAATGTTCAAATTTTTTACTTTAATAAAATTCAGAATTAAATTATCTTTAATTTGGTATATAACATAATCTATTTCTGTTGATTACTTATTTATTAAAAATATTCTAAAATTGACTTGTTTATTGGACTCTGCAACAAGCCTGAACTTTTCTCAAAGTATGGTATGGAGAAAAAAATTGCAAATAGAAGAAATGTTTACTTTAAACAAGAACTTTTTTTATTGTTATTCAGAAATAAATAGCCCTAAATATTTTGTGGAAAAAATTTCGGCGACATACGGGACTTAAACCCACATCTCTCCAGAAACATGCCAGAGTATATTACCGATTGAACTAATGCCGGCTCATCTTTTTCCCACTAATTTAAGACTTTCAATCTTTCACTGATGATTTTCAGCGACAACCACTGGTGCCATCTATATCAACAGGTGGCAAGAATTCCTTTTATATTGCGCTGAGTGAGATGTTTTTTTAAATAATTTTTATTTGTGTTGCCAAATGCATTTTTTTACTACATGACTCTAAAAAAGTCCTATTAAAATAAAACTTGTGTTTTTTGTTAAATATTTTATTTTCAGAAAATGAAGAATTAAATGCTGATTAATTTGGCATTTAACATGCCATAATTCCTTTCATTAGTTATTTGGCAAAAAAAAAATTAATTGAAAAATTTTTTTGGCTGAGCAGAGGGAGAAAATAGTTTGGCCTGTGGATTGTTCATTCACTCGCCTGACCCCCCCTCCCCACTCACTGTAGTAACAGTTTCAAGATAATCTCCATCTACCTTTGTGATGCCCTTGAATAGAAACAAAATACGACTCAACTTGGAAAGGCTGCCATCCTTACCATGACTGACTGTAGCCACATTGGAAAACATGCAATTACACATTGAAAAATGTAATGGCAGTTTTGATAAGTTGCTCCTTAGCATATTTATTGTCCTCTTGGTGCCCTTTGAGGTTCTTATGTCTTAGTCAATTAGCTTGTATTGAACAAACGAAAAGTGCTGCTCAGGAGTAAAAGCATTTCGAAATAGTTTTGACCAATACTTGGTCAATTGGGGTACTGACTGTATGCCTTAAGTTTTAATATGTAAGTTAATTTATGTTTTCTTATATTGATGTCTTAAACTGTGGTTTTTGCAATATAACTGTGATTTGTGTTTTAGTTTTCTATTTTGATTTCCTTTAGCAATCCTGCAGTGCATACAAAAGCAATTAATACAATCCGCAACTTATTAACTTGTCATGATTGGGATGGCCGATTTTCTGATCCTGATCACAAAGCCAGAGTTGCAAATTTATATCTACCTTTAATAGGCATTGTCTTAGATGCACTTCCATTATTATATGATTGGCAACATAACAGCAAAGGTAAGGAAGAATAATTATTCTTAACACATTTTAGAAAGAGGTTTTTTCAAGGATATAATATTTTAACAATTGAATAATTTAATATTTCATTAATTAAACTAATTTGTGACAATGTAAAAAAGGGTTGTCTGGGGGTTGGAAGTTGCTTGTCGGAAAATGAAATGATCTTGTGGTGTGTCTGCAGGGACCTAAGCCATGGTGATGTGATGCAGTACCTGTCCTTGTCCACTGCTCCAAACTGTGTGTTACAGTGCTCACTGTGCGACTGAGATGGTTGTCTATATGACAGGCAGACTAACCTGCCTCATGCATCCCCACAATAAGACTCTATTTGAATGGGCCTAACTGCTGATAGCATGCTCACATTTGTTGCCTTGGCATAACTGAAACACTTCCACTAACTGACTTCTGTCTGCTATGATGACTTTTATTGGAGTCTCAGAGTGGAAAAAATATTTTATCTTGTGCATCTCAATTGCATGGGAATTTTTTAGCATTTTTTTTTAGCTTTTAGCCGTATTATGAGAAGTTGACTAATATTAGTTTCATTTAAGATGCATAACATATGTTGTATATCTGTTACTGACTGACTGTTTAGATTATCAAACAGAACTTGTTTTACTTCATATATGATGTAAATTGGGTGTATTTATTTTAATTCATAAATTGTTCTTTGAGTTAATGCAATTGGTTCTTAATTTTTAAGCACGGTGTAGTCTAAAGAAAATTTCTATATGCTAAAAGAGAAAATTTAAATAACTTTTTTAGTTGCCAGTTAAGAAAAAGGCTAACTCAATACACATTCATTTTTGAATATTTCTATTGAATGACTATCCAGACTCCCAACCTGAGTTTCTCAAGTTTTGATCCTGTGGCCAAAACTGAAATCTATTCATATTTTTATGCCTTTGGTGGGGAAAGTGATCACCAAAAGTCCTCTCAATTCCTCCAACATTTGTTCTATGAGTCTTCTTCCAAACCTGTTCAAGCTTCAAGGAATTCTTGTGATCTGACAAATTTTCATCTTTTTTTTAAAACAGAAAGTTCTTTTCAGTGGTAAGCTAGCTGAAGGAATGTTATTAAACATCTAGATGTTTTTAGTGTAAATTTTGTGATCAAATTGTGTATTTTGTACAAATATTTTTATATAGTAGTGATTTTTGTCACATATTTTTATATAGCTTCAAATTTCATTTTCAGTATGTGATGCCCCACCGTCCACTTTTGCTTTACCTTTAACCAGTTTTGTTTAATTTACGTTATATTTATCATTTTGGGGATTTTTTATTTCCTTTTTGGCATCGCAGCACTCATTTCCTAGTTTCTAGGAGTTGCGCATGCGCCGCAACTCCGATCTTCCGACTGTACCGTTAAAGCGCATGCCAAGGACACGCCCCCTCTTGCGTCATAGCTTTTGCGTCATTCGTCATAGTATGCAAATGTCTTTCCCGGCATGCGCCGGCCTCATGTCAAAAAAACCGGTGACCTACGAGTCACATAAGCAGTAGCATAAGCAGTAGAGTGGTAGAAGGAGTAGCACTAGCACAAATTAGTGCACAAGCACAAGGTGCGTAGCACCAAGCACAGTGCGTGTAGCACAGGAGTTGGAGTTGTGTTTATTTCATTGATGTCTTGGTGAGTTGAATTATTTTGGAAATAAATCTATTTTGTTATATTTTAAAACCTTTTGAGTCTGTACAGTTTTTTCTCTTGAGCAACGTGAATTAAGGATTTTTGAATTTAGAATTACTTGACAATCGTTTTGATTCTTACTCATTAACGCTCGCTGGTATTTGAACCCTAAATCAACTTATTATCAACTTATTCTACTTTTGGCAATTTGTTAATTATTGCCTGGCACCCGTCTAAGCTATCCGGAGCATAAAAACTTCAAGTATTTTGCATTTGTTTGGAGCGTTACAAGTAACATTAGAATTTTATTTAATGGGCAAAGAAGTTGCACAATCAAAACTAAATATTTTGACTGCCAAATTGGAAGAGTTTTTCAGAGTTCAAAGAGAAGCATGAGACCTTTATCAAGACTTTAAGATTTTCAGATTCCCATAAGAAATATGTGACAGATTCCCATAAGAAATAAATTGATTTCTTGTTGGGAATTACCTCTCTTTTTTCTTAATTGTGTTATTGTCAGGACTGCCATAAATTACACCATATTACAAGAGTGGTGAACTGTGATTTTGTTGTATTACACGCAAGTATCAAGGATTTTGGGAATGGTGTTATGTAATGCTAAAATGCAATGTTTATTTTTGCATTTAGTAATTTTTCTCTGTTTTCTGATGATAAAATTGGTTAATTATAGCATGTTACTACTACTACTGAACTGAAGTGTAAATAGAACATACTAAAAAAGTGAGGACATAAAAAGGAACATATTACATAGCATCAAAAGAATTAAAATTTATATAAAACTGTGTTATGCAATCAATTTATGGACTTTTCCTAATCACTGACAATAATATACCTAGTTCTCATAGTTACAGAATAGGTGGTTCCTGGAAATGGCCATGTAAATGGACAACATGCAAAAAGAGAGCTTTTTTTAATGTGTGTTATAGTGTAGGGTGTAATAACTTGATTGCATTTCTTAATTTTATTGCAATTGAGAAATATTGGAAAACAAAGTTTATTAAAGAAATTATTGTGTACATTATATTTGACATTTAAACATCCAAATCAAAATTTAGTTTTAGATTTATGACTAGAATAATATTTTAAAGATCTCATGGTTAGGAAGAATGCATTTTTTTTTTCTGAAGTTAAGAGTAAAACAAATGCAATGCAGTAAAGAAAAAGAGTTCAGTATTACAATTGGAATAATCATGGGATATTTAATGGCACTGTTCTACTTTCTACTTTTGGCCAAGACTTGTGTCACTTTCCAGAGAATAACAAGGTGATGGTATTAATGAGGAAAGCTCATCATGAAATTCTTCTTCATCGTCAGAGGGTAGAACACTGACTGGCAATGATTCTAAAGCAGATATGGAAGCAAAGGATGTTGATGGAGTTGTAAATGAAAAAAAAGTCTATAGACTCTAAGCTATCTTTGCCTGGCTCTTTCATAATGAAACACATTATGGATAATTGTTTGGTTGTAAGTAGATAATAAGATTACAAAGACTTTCTCATGTCTCTTGTTACTTTTCTACTACTTTCTGCACTTGAGTTTCTATCTACCAAGTTTGAGTGGCTGATTCTTTAATTTGTTTTTGTTTGTTGTTGTTATTGTCAGCTTTGTCTGCAGGGTTCTTAATAAGTTCAACTCTTTATGAATCTCCATTTCTCACAAGCCTCATTGCTCATCTCCTCCTTGGATGGCATGTAAAGTAATGATTGGAATGCAAAGCATAATCCATTAGAGTAAGGCCTTTGAAGTCTTTGTAGTCCATTGACTGCCAGGGAGAGGTAACAACGAATGGTTGTATGATCCCCTTTTTGCGATTCACTTTGCTCTGAAAAATTTTGCATTTCTCCAAGGGATGGTACATCTTTGATAGCACATCTGAGAAAACATAAATGGAGAGTATGTAAAAAGAGAACTGGGTGTTTATAAACAAGAAGACATAATTCATTATTTTTAATTAGTGTAAATTATTACATTTATTTGCAGACCTGACATAGTTTACATTCACTTCATCAAATCCTGTTTCCTTTCCAAGAAAGTAGAATCTCAAAGTATGTTAACTCAGAGTATGTTACCCTGCTCATATGTGATTGACTCCCAAGAAAATTGTTCATATTGTTCATCAAGTAGGCAGTGAAGGATTCAACAATATGGAGGTAGATAATATAGAAGAATTACTGAATGATAATGTAGACAAGCTAGCAGAAGAAGATTGGGTTAGTTGTTTTACCTCTGAGCATCACTTTTTAGTACACAATGGGCTAAATAGCCAAATCACAATGACTCCAAATGCCCAGAAAAGGTTGGGGGAAAAACCCACTGGACAGCTCTTGGGAGACAGATCACATCATACTGAATGGCCAGACTCCTGTCAAGGCCATCCAGCATGTTCTTTAATGTGCACTGGGTATGGCTCTCCCACACCTGGGGCCATGGCTAAACATCACATCCAACTGACGGCAGCCTTACCAAGCCCGTCAGTGTTCCCTACTGACTGGGCTGGGTGGGGAGTTTTGTAGAGATAAATCTCAGTGCTGGCCCAGCTAGGACTCGAACCTGGGAACTAACAGAAAAAGATCTGCTAGAACTCATCGTAACATTCAGCAAAGTCTTTCACCTCCATAAACTGCTAACTGGCAAAGTGTATGAGTATGATCTTTCAATAGAAATAAGTTTAAAGATTGCTCAGGAAGTGAACAAATGTTTCTTCCCATTAAGCGAGATGTTCAAGGAATTTCTGTGTAAGTACCCTATTCGTGAAGTTCTATCACCATGTTCTTTGGAAAAGCACCTAAAAGAACTCCATCTACATCCATTGCCATCATGTACTCCCACCGCATTGCTGCAAGGAACCTCCTCGTAACTCCTGAAGAAAAAGTCGTGAAATCACTGACCAAAACACCTGTCAAAACTTGAGCCATTTTGTTACTATTTGCTACCTTTTTTTTTAACCCCACTTGTTACTATTTTCATTAATTTAAACTGTTTTACGAAATTAATTTCATAAAATTTAAAATGTTGATATTCTTTCCTTATCCTTGTCACATTAACCTTAAAAAATAAATTCCAAATTACTGTGATAGCTCTAAGAGCTAGTGAGCCCTATGCCAAAGTCATACATAAGCCCCCTTGATGTAATATATAATACACTGCTCGACATAGAAAATGCCACACAAGAAGTATTTGTCTGAGTGCATGCAAAAAGGTGCATATATGTCAGTCAGGTTATGGCAATGAGTAGTTGTGAACCAATCATATGATAGGTGAGGGAGATAACAGGACAAAACTGCTTGGCGTAGCTAAGTTTGATCATCCTCACCTGGGGCGTGTGGACCACTGCATCTGAGTGGTCAGTGGTGAAAGCATGTGTAAGGAGTTAGATGCCTGTGTGATGTCATCAGGATCCTACCATCACAAAGACACCTTTACCAGAGGCTTCACCATAGGGCTTTGTATGACTGGTTGGTCCCTGCATTGCATCACAACAGAAATGCATCAGGATGCAACAACTGTCAGCTGAATTTCATGACAGTGGTTGGAGGAAGATAACATATATCGCCATAGTGGAACTGGTGCACATAGGCGGATGTCCAAATGCCTCAATCACTGTACTCGATGGCAAACTGTAGCAGCCTCATAATTCACAGCGGACAGCATTCGACACAATGTACAGACATCCCCATGTCGACATGAACTGTGAATCACAGATTGGCTGAGGCAGATTTGCGCTCTTCCCAGCCATTACAATGACTGCCACTCACTGCACCACATCATCGTGCAAAGTTGCAGTGATGTCATACTATGTTGTATTCAGCCATGAGTCTCACTTCTGTCTCAGCACTGATGATCGCTGATTGAGAGTCTGGAGGCGATGTGGTCACCAAGCTGGTCTTGCTGCCAGTGATCGTCATATGACTCCAGCCTGGTGTCATGGTTTGGGGCACTATCAGTTTTAACAGCCATTCACTGCTCATCCACATAGTGGGTACAATGACAGCATGATGATAAGTTGATGAGATGCTGCAGCCCATTTTGTGCCATATCTCTGTGGTATGTCTGATGCCCAGTTGCAACGTAACACCTGCCCGCACACTGGCAACATCAGCAGACAGTGCCTACAAGATGTCTATTTACTGCATTGGCCAGCATGATCCCCACACATCTCCCAAATGGAGAACACGTGGAATGTCATTGGCAGATGACTTCATGCCTCTGCACAATCCCCTCGCAGTGTCATTGAATTATGGACACAGGTCAACAATGCATGATCTGTGATACCTCAGCACACAATCCGGGGACATTTCCACTCAGTGCCATGTTGCTGAATGTATAACCCAACATGGCAGTCATATAACCTACTGACTCAGGGCCACATTATACTGTCTCCTTGCCCATCACATTCATGTAATCTTAGAAATTAAATAACTTGGAAATGGAGAATATAAAATATATATTTTTTAAAATCTGCCTCTACTAAAGTGAATGATGTTTTAATAAGACAAAAGACAAAAATTTAATCATCATCATCCTTTTCATCCTTTTCCATCTACTTCTCTACATATGTGGTAAATTTTGTCTCATTTCGTGCATTTTTTCATGGTGTAGCATTTTTCTATGTTGAGCAGTGTAATTTTCATTTGTTGCAAGTAAATAATGTGAGGTCCTAGGTAGTCACCTAATTTGTCTTACAATAGAGTCGTCTCTGCCCACAAACCCTCTATCTTTTGAGAGATCAGATGAAGTGGATCAGAAATAAAAAAAATTGTAATGTTCAGGTACATTATTTACTAAAATTTAAAGTTTGAGATTTATATAAATTTAATTTGCACAAATGAAGAGTATATATACTTGTACATAGTTTATAGGAGCATGTGTATTTTACAATGTTCATGGTTTATAGGAGCTTGTCATTTTACATTAGTATAAGTACAATAATTTTCTATAGGAGACCCACAATTAGCAAATTTGCACTTACGTGTGATAACCAGGAACCTAACCTTCACATACTTTGAAACTCTATTATTAATCATATTATTTTCAGAAAGTAACATTATAATTTCATTACTCTAGATTAGGGATGCACAAATTCTGGCCCATTTAACAATGTTATCTTGCCCGTGTGAAAATGGAGAATATAAAATATGTATTTTTTAAAATCTGCCTCAACTAAAGTGAATGATGTTTTAATAAGACAAAAGACAAAAATTTAATCATCATCATCATCCTCAAGCAGCCATGAGCTATGGAGGTCCAACCAGACCATGCAGTTTAATTCTCCAAGCATATCTGTCCTGAGCTACATCTGCTGCATTCGGCCACTGCACACCAATTCTAAAAAGGTCCTGTTTGAAATTGTCTGTTCACCACATCCTAGGTCTCCCCCTCTTTCTGAGCCCTCTAGGCACACTGTTCATAACCCTATTCGCCAATCTATAATTATCCATATGAGCAACATGGCCAAAACCAGCGGAGTCTCTCTCTGCACAATATGCTGCTTAAAGCAGGTTGCAGACTCCTTTGCCTAACCTCATCATTAGTTACAAAGTTAAACCACGTAATACCCAAGATACTGCGTAAGCATCTAGAATCAAAAGCATCTAGTTTCCTGTTATCTTGTTTACACAGCATCCAAATTTCAGTACCATAACTAACCCTAGAAAGAACCAAACTATTATACAGTCTAATTTTAATCTTTAGGTGTATACGCCCTATTCGTCTGTTAATCCCCCCTATTCGTCTGTTAATCTCATGCCACACATCACCATTATCTGTTACATAGCTCCCAAGATAATTAAACTGTGACACCTGCTCAAGACTGCAACCATTCAGAGTAACTGAATCACATTCTGCCTGACCAATTTTCATCACTTTAGTTTTTTCTCTGTTTATAACCAAACCTACTCTACTACAAGTTTCATCAACAGCTTGAATGAAAGTGTTCATCTCATCAACATCATTTTCCAAAAGGGCTAAATCATCAGCATAATCTAAATCAGAAATTTTCGTATCTCCAGCCCATTTAAGGCCAAAATCTTTCCCTTCAAGTGAATTTTGCATAACATAATCAATAACCAAGCTAAAGAGAAAAGGAGACAAAATGCACCCTTGTCGAACACCAGAAGTAATGCTAAACCAATTGCTACAAGACTTACCAACTCTCACACACGACTCAGTGTTCTTGTAGAGAGCTTTCATTATGTTAAGTAACTTGTTTGGTATGTCATATGATCTCACAATCAGCCACAAATTATGACGATCAACAGAGTCGAAAGCCTTTTTGAAATCAACAAAGCTAGCAACCAAAGGTTTCTGAAACTCTAAACATTTCTCAAGAATCTTCCTGAGTGAATATCTGATCTACACATCCCCTACCACTTCTGAATCCACATTGCTCATCATGCATTTGCATGTCAACCAGATTCTTAATTCTATTCGTCTGTTAATTAATTAACAATCATGGGAAGAACTTTACGTGGAACAGAGAGTAGGCTGATACCCCTATAGTTATCACAAGAACTGCGATCACCTTTTTTGAAAATAGGAATAACAATAGCTCTGGTAAAATCCTTAGGAACCATGCCTTTATCATAAAAGATATTCAGAATTTCGGTCATCCAAGTGGTAACCGAAACATTCCCAGCTCTAAGCATTTCTGTAGTAATTTCATCTACCCCTGGGGATTTACAAAGTTTAAGTTTAGAAATAGCCAAAATAACTTCAGATTGTGTTATAGGGTCAATATTAAAGCCACCAATGCATCTATCATCATTACAAACAATGGGAGTAGAACTAACCGCATTGTTTAGAACATCACTGAAATGCTCAGCCCACGTAGCCATGATAGAATCCTTACCTTCTGTAACCTTACCTTGTTTATCCTTCAATCCTTGTATGCTTCTCTGTTTTCTACTACATAAAACATTAACTATCTGGTACAGCTCTCTGCTGTTGTGCTGTCTGCTTCCTCGGCTTTGTCAGCCAAACCATCAAGCCAAAGATTCTTATCAGCAGCTAACTGATCCTTTACACGCTTATTAAGCTCTCTGTAATGCTTTCTATTAGGACTAGTAGGGTACTGATTAAGGATATTCCTGCAGTTCCTTCTTTCTGAAATAAGCTCAAGTGCCTTATCACTCAAATAATTCTGCCTCCTCTGCTCCTTTTTTCCTAAAAGAGTATTGTTAGTGTCCAAAAAAAGCCTGTTTAAAATGGCCCCATTCTTCCACAACTTCAGTAGTAAGCAAACCATGACTGTCATAATGACTAAGTAACCTATCATGGTAAGCTTTAGCTATAACTGGGTCTTTCAGAACTTCAGTATTAAAGGTAAATTTTTTAACCCTAGCACAACACTTTTTAAGTTTAAGTTGCAAGACACTTTTAACAAGGTAATGGTCAGATCCAATTTCAGCTCCCCTATATGCCCTAATATTCCTAACAGAACTAGCCCATTTGCTGTTAATTAATATATAATTAATCATATTCTTATGCAGCCCATCAGGTGAAAACCCATGTGTACTTATGTATGTCACGGTGTTTGTAATAAGTGTTAGTTATTCTGAAACCATTGAGTTTACTTACCTGTAGGAGACATTGCCATTGAGTTACCAATACCAAAAGGGCCTATCACCCCTCCCCAAATGTCAGAGTCAGTACCAACTTTGGCATTGAAGTCACCTAGAATAAGGGTAATATCTCCTTTCTTGACAGATTTCAAAATATCCTGAAGTTGTCCGTAAAACCTAACCTTCTCATCCTCATCAGCATCCTCAGTGGGGGCATAACAGCAGATAACGTTCAAGTCTTTAATTTTGTCTGAAATTTTGCTGTAAAAACCTTTCATTAACCCTTTCACGACTAAGGGAAACATTTTTCCCATTTTAAAATTGGTGATTGTCGTATTTAATTATAACCTTATCTGCATTTTTTATACAGAATGTCAAAATAGAACGTATGCCGAATGCAATTACGTAAACGGGAACGTTTAGAAAACAAAAACAGAACTGTCAGGATGCATAATATATGTACTATGTGCAATGCCCATCTTTGCCTCACTACCAAAAGAAATTGCTTCACAGAATATCATAATTAGCACATCATTTTGTATAGTAATTTTATTTCATAATTTTGTATTATTTTAGTTGACATTTTGTTCTAATAAACCACTAAATAAAAGACGTTGCATAATAAGCCTAACTATAATTTTGTTACCTTTATAGACCATTGGGAAAAATATTTCCCATAAAATTCCAAAAAAAACTACACATTGTTATGTATTTTTCTTATGATTTTTATGTATTTTTTGTTTAAACAAACTAAAATAAACAGTTACATACTAATATTTACTCTTAGAAACCTTATGGTCCTGAAAGGGTTAATACACTCATATCCTAGAAAAGCATCACTAGCATGTCTGCTGAGAAGCAGTCCCACACCTTGGTGATGCTTTCCATCCTCCCTCCCTTTAAAGAGAAATTTAAAATTATTTTTAAGTCTCACCTTTACCTGTCCATCTGGTCTCTTGCAAGCCTAGAATATCTAGATTTTAGTGCTGGAATTCCTGCGTGAGGACATCAAGTGTATAATCTCTATATAATGTCCTCACGTTTCACATTCCAGCAGAGAGAAAATGATTAGTAGAATTTTTAAAGAAACTAGGTTTATTGAGATAGGTAGGGCCAACAATATCAAACAGCCCCCTGATTGCAGGCATGGGGCAAAGACCTATTCCTCCTTCTGCTAAAGGCTGAAGTCACTGATGCTGGTAGGAACTTCAGGCACCACCTTTTCAATTGGAATTTTTCAAGAGCCATATGGCCTGCCTGAGACACATTACTCCAGTTTAGGCTTGACAATGCCCAACTAGCTAAGTAAGGTACAACTAGATAGTAAGGTTGTTCAGGTACCTGTGATGGCCTCTGATCAGGATTATCCACCAGCTGATATAAGGTATCCCATGCCTCTGTTCACTTAGGGCTGGCAACCCAGAAGCAAACAGAAAACACAGCGACAGATTCTCCCTCAACAGAGGCCCACCAGTGCAGCAAGTCCAGGATCAATAATCAAGCTCAAATCCATAAACAAGTCCAGTCTAGTAGGTATAAATGGTCAGCACCAGGACCCTGTGAAGTTGACCACTTCTCAGTAGGGTTGAAAAAAAAAAAAGAAAAAAGTGGCCATAGATGACCAGATCAGTAGGCCATACTGAACTGGCAGCCCTCCCCTTCCGTTCCCTTCCAAAAGAGAATATCTCTTTTCCAAAAGAGAATTTTTCATCTTCCAAAAGAGAATATCTCTTTTCAAAGGTACTAACGGCCTGCACCGCGAGAAGGCGGGGTCGGACATTAGGTACTAGACCTGGCCGGTTCTGTGCATCATCACTAACATCATACAAATAACTACAATGTCACTGAAGCCAAATGTTCAGTAGCTCATTTCTTGAATCCTGTCTCATTCTTCACATAGCATTTCAACAAGTCAAGCAATTTTGATGACAAAATAAACTGCAGATTAATGTTTAATTTTTTTAAAATTAATTTGCACCTATGCATGTAACACATGAAATGTAATAAACGAAATTAAACTCTGTTTTTTCTCCTTTTTTTATTGCACCCTCATTCCAACTATTAGCCCACACAAACATAACATTTTTCTGTTCAGCCTGAAACTAAAAACGTTTGAGCAATCTGCTGTAGATAATTGAAACATTTCTTGCAAAAACCCCATATGCTACTATTTTCACAAATGTAAACTGACTTTGAAATGTTGATACCCTTATCCTTGTCATGTTAACTTTAAAAAGAAATGAAAAAAAATCGCATTTGTGCATGTTTAGGTTTTAATGAAAAATCAGATGCTCTGTAAAACTTCCAATTGGCAGCTAGCTTTTTTTTTTTCTAAAAAAAAAAAGCTTACGCTGACAAATGGAGTTTTTGCAAGAAATGCTTTAATTAGATGAGGTAATAATATATAACTAAAAGTATAATATATAATAATAATAACTTTAAATATCTAAGAAAAATTAAATTCTGTAAACAGTGCTTTTGATTTACTTTATGTTTTACTTAACTAAATTTGGTTACAGTAACTTGTGTTGTAAAGTGAAAAAAACATTGTTTCATTCATATGCATTTCATAAGTGTTATATTTTTCTTAATTCTGTTTAGTGGGATGCTCATTTATTGGAAATGAGTTGGAGAGTGACAGTGAGTGTTCACTTAATCAGACAGTTGCTATGGCAATAGCAAAATCAGGCATATTCTCTAAGTGCTCTGGTCAAGTGGAGACATATGAAACATATCAACAAGTAATTTTAGTTTTTATATTTTTTAGCAGTATTTTTAAACATGTAAATCAAGAAACTTGGTAGTCTGGGTAATTCTGTGTTATAAAAATGATGTGCATGTTGAAAAGAGAAATTATTTTATCTTAATATCCTGCCCTTAAAATGTGCTATGATATATATCAGAAGTACATTGGATTATGTATAACAATCAGGGCAGACAAACAGAAAGAAACCTTCCCTCCTAAATTTCCATGGGCATCCAACTAGACTAGAGTTTATTCCTCCAAACATATCTGTCCTGACCTGCTGCTGCTACATTTGTCCACTGCAGGACAGTCTAACAAGAGTCTATTTTGACATTGTCTGCTCACCACATCTTAGGTTTTCCCTTTTACTGTGGCCTTCTGTTTTGGGGTATATTGTTTATAACCCTGTTCACTACTATGTAGTAATGCATACAAGCACAATGCCAAACCAATGGTGTCTCTCTCTCTGCACAATATGTTATTCAAAGGTAGTTGCTGACTCCTTCACCTAACCTCATCATTATTTACAGTCAGACCACCTAATGCCCAAGATACCACATAAGTATCTAGAATCAAAGGCATCTAGTTATCTGTTATCTTGCTTACAAGAGGGTCCAAGTTTCACTACTACCATAACAAACCCTAGAAAGAACCAAAATTATACAGCCTAATTTTAGTCTTTAGGTGTATATGCCCATTTTTCCACACTCTCCATAGATACTTAAAATTCCAAGCATAATCCCTATTCTTCTGTTTATCTTATGCTGTATCTTGCCAGTATCTGCTAAACAGCTCCTAAGATAATTAAACCAAGACACTTGTTCAAGGGCACAACTGTTCAAAGCAACTGAGGCTCCATTATACCTGACCAATTTTCATCACTTAAGTTTTTGCTCTGTTTACCACAAACCTACTTTATTGCCAGTTTCATCAACAGTGGTAATGAAAGAATTCATCTCAATGAACAGGGTGGGTGTGGCTCACTCAGTAGCATGCCAGCTCGTAATCTACAACTGCCAAGTTCAACTCCTAGCTGGGCCAGCATTGAGATTAATCTCTTCAAAACTTCCCACCCTGCCCTTAATCAGTAGGGGACACTGATGAGCTTGGAAAGGCCACTGTCTCTCAGATGGTACATAGAGCCAATGCCCTGTGCTGGAGAGCCATATCATGTACACATTAAAGAACATGCTGAATGACCTTGAAAGGGAGGCTACCACCTGTCTCTTAACAGCTGTTCCAGTGGATCCCCTCCCCTAACCTTCTCTGAGACTTCAGGGTCTTTGTGATTGGTCATTTAGCCCATTATGGGTATAAAAGTGTCACTCAGAAGTAAAACAACCCATCTTATCAATATCATTAGCCAAAAGGACCAAATCAATAGCATATAGTATATACTAGTGGAAACTGTGTTATTCAGCTACATGCATTAATTTTTAAATTAATATTATAGTCATCATCATCATCATCCTCAAGCAGCCATGGGCTTATGGAGGTCCAACCACACCGTGCAGTTTAATTCTCCAAGCATATCTGTCCTGAGCTACATCTACTGCATTCGGCCACTACACGCCAATTCTAACAAGGTCCTGTTTGACATTGTCTGCCCACTGCATCTTAGGTCTCCCCCTCCTTCTGAGGCCTCTAGGCACACTGTTCATAACCCTATTCGCCAATCTATAATTATCCATACGGGCAAATGACCAAACAAGCAGAGTCTCTCTCTGCACAATATGCTGCTTAAAGGAGGTTGCAGACTCCTTTGCCTAACCTCATCATTAGTTACAAAGTTAAACCACGTAATATCCAAGATACTATGTAAGCATCTAGAATCAAAAGCATCTAGTTTCCTGTTATCTTGTTTACACAGCGTCCAAGTTTCACTACCATAACTAACCCTAGAAAGAACCAAACTATTATACAGTCTAATTTTAGTCTTTAGGTGTATACACCTATTTCTCCACAATCTCCATAGATTCTTAAAAGTCCTGGCAGCAATCCCTATTCATCTGTTAATCTCATGCCGCACATCACCAGTATATGTTATATAGCTCTCAAGGTAATTAAACTATGACACCTGCTCAAGACTGCAACCATTCAGATGAACTGAATCACAACCTGCCTGACCAGTTTTCATCACTTTAGTTTTCTCTCTGTTTATAACCAAACCTACTCTACTACCAGTCTCATCAACAGCTTGAATGAAAGAGTTCATCTCATCAACATAATTTGCCAAATTTCAAATATGTTTTGTTTTTTGCTATTCCTGATATATACTGTAATTAAAAATAATGATAATTATTTTGAAACTTTAACGATAGAAAACAATTATGATATACATAAGATTTTGCTGGCCTCAAACAGTGGTTACTTTGGATAGTATTGGATTAACCAGATTTTTTAAAAGGTTAGATTTATAGTTGTATTTCTAATTTTATATTCTAAGGAATTTCATAATTAAAATTAAGAAACTGCGTGTGTGTGTATGTGTGTTTTTTAATCAAAATTTACTATTAATTTACATATAAGTAATGCATTTTGTTATAAAAACTATTACATCTCAATTTTGATGCTTTAGTTAAACTTTGTATATTTTGAAATATTTTTATATAAATTTTTTTCTCAGTTATATCTTTTTTTGGTTTTTGTTTAAAATATCTTGATTTTGAAGCAAAAGAAAAAATTTTTTGTGGCATTAGTTTCTTAGTTTTAGAGTTTGCCAATCACAAAAAATAAGCATATACATTATATACACCCACATGACTAAAAACTTTAGAAAAATAAATGCAAGATTTCAATAATAACAGAAATATTGTAAACTATTTATATTGAGATAATGAAATAACTTAGAGAAAAATGCAAAAATTAATGTTTCTTTAATATTTTATGAAGTTAAAATGAAAATATACAGTAACATTTTGCCTTTTTTTTTAAAGAGAGCATAAAACATTTTACCTACCTTTTTTTAAAAATATTTTCTCTTTTCTTACTTGCAACTGAATGCTCTTTGCTAGTTACTTCAGAATAGTGTTCTAAATTTTTATTATATTGAATAGATTAAAGGAGAAGATAATTTTTGATTAATAATGTAAATATATGTTAGCTTGTGCATAAGGAGGAACTCTAATTTTACATCAATTACTGACATGTATGAAATGACTTTCAGAACCTTTTTAGACATAAATAAGTAATATATGCTGATGTTTCAGAAGTCTTAAAAATGTGACAATGAAATGCTGTGAGAGTTGGTGTGGCAATGCATTGTTAATTGCTGTTATTCACTCATCAATTTGCTGTTGCTGGCTCCATCTGTTGAATATCCTGACTTTTGAGGAATTTATTGACAGTCTGAGCCCTATGAGAAGTGGGCATTGTCTTCTATCAAAATAAACCTCAGGCCAACAGCACCTCCAAAAGTTTTACAGAGGGCTGAAGGATATCATCCTTATACCTCCAACCAGTTAGAGAACCTCCAACAAGTATGCAGAGCATTGTGCATTCCATTTGATGATAATGCCATTTAAGACCAGCAAACCACCACCCAAGTGGTGTCATTCTTTAACATTAGAGGGTTGGTAACAAGTTGCTTGCCCTCTTGAGATTAAACATGTTGAGAATATCTGAAGACTGAATTGTGATTCATTGGTGAAAAGCACATGTGCCCATTGGTCTGTAGTCCAGCCACAGTGTTGTCTGCACCAAGCTATTTGGCCTCTCCTGTGGGAAAGATTGAGGGGAATATAACTGTCAGTTGTCTGGCATAGAGCCCTCTTTGGTGAAGCCTTCTGTAAACAGTTTGCATCAAAACTATCCTCCCAAAAGCTACAAAAAGCTTCATAGAGAGTTGTCTAGCTGACTTTGCCCGTGACATAGAGCTGTTGTGCAAGACTGGGGTCATCCTGTGGTGTTATCACTCTTGACAACCTTACACTTATCTATGGTTAACATCTCCTATCTGCTGAACTGTATCCAAAGTCTTGAAAGCAGTGATTGGAAGAAATTTACAATCATAGCCAAATCAGTCTGGGATTGACTGGCCTCTAACATACCCCTTGGTGCAACCTCCTGTCCATGGTGAGGGGACCACCCTTTGAAGGTTCCACTGGTTTGGGTACCTTCACAGGGTCCTGAACTCCCAACCATTGTGTTTGACATTTGTGGAGATCCATTTCCTGGGAAAGGAGGATCCTGATAGTTGCTCGGGGATCCCCGTCATCTCTCCTCAGCTCATGACTGGAAGGGTCCCCTTTGGCCACCTTGCCATTGGGGAGCCTGTCGTCACAGGGCTGGACAGTGGATTCTGAAGCCTCTGCTACACACTGATGTGGCCTCTGCTTCTTGTAAACAGGAGCTCCTGGGGAGGGGGATAAGACTCCTTGGGGGAATAAGAGGGCTCTACACGAGCCCCCATCTTTGTCATTGTCATCTCTGCTGTTGTCATCTTTGTCTGTGTTTTCATTTCCAAGATTCCTGGTCATCCATTCCATGGTGATCAGAGCCTCAGGAGCAATCAGCTGGTAGGCAGGACCTGCTAGGGTTCTGCCTACCAGCCAATTATGAGTACCAGCCGATTATGACTACCAGCCGATTATGAGTAACCATGCCCATGTCTGGGACAGATTTGCGAGTTTTCTCACACTCTGACTAATAAGAGAGTTTTCTCACACTGTGACTAATAAGAGCGTTTTCTTTCTTTTGTAAGAATGTTTTGTATCTCACTATTTTATTTTGTCACTTCTTTCATTTTGTGGAAACTCAGATGAATTTCTCACAATTTCTCTTTTCATTTTACTTTTTTTTTATTTGTGAGGGCTTGATTCACTGTCTGTGTAGGTATAGTGCCTGCATAGCCCTGATGTTCAACTGGGTGCCCCCTTTTTGGGCTCTGTGGAGGGTGGGGACAGTGGGCACTGAACCATACAAAAATAACCATGAAATCAATTAATTCGAGCAATGCAAATAAGAGGGGCTCGATGTGAGCCCCCATCTTTGTCATTGTCATCTCTGCCATTCTCATCTTTGTCTATGTTTTCATCTCCAAGATTCCTGGTCATCCATTCCATGGGTAATCAGGCACTTGGGGACATGTCTCCATTTTTCGTGCATAAAGGTTTGGAAGGTCTTTAATATGCGCCGAAATCCATTCATCACCTACGATCTGGCAACTTGCAAGTTGAGACCACTTGTTCAAAACATTCAGAACTGCTCTTGAAGGTTACACAGATTGATGGGGTGGCTGTCTTGGTACTCTCCACAAAACCTTAAATTCCTCTTGGGGTGTGATCACGGAGTGGGGCCTTCTCAAAGTCACTGAGGAGGAAATCTTCTCAGAGCTCACCCCTCAAGGAGTAACAGCGGTCCATCGGGTTTCGACATGCCATGATGAGAAATTGGTATCCACCCTGGTACTGATTCTGACTTTTAACACACCATGCCTGCCTTCTTCTGTCAAGGCAGGTTATTTGCATTGCAAGGTATGACCATATATATCTAACCCTCTGTGCTGCTTTCAGTGCCAGATATATGGTTATGCACACACAGCTTGTCGGGGCAAACCCACTCATGCTTACTGTGGCAGCAAGGATCATCTCGGTTCAGATTGCACAGCAGAAAAGGCAAGCTGTGTGAACTATAGTGGTGACCATCCGGTATATTCCCACAACTGTCCCAAATGGAAGGAGGAAAAGGGGATGAATTCCTCAAGACCATCCATAAAATCTCCTACCCTGAGGCGAGATAGCTTCGCTTCACTGCCCCACCCACCTGGCAAGGTTTCCTATGCCAGTACAGTCATTGGAAAGCCCATCGTTCCATTCACTTCAGTGGTGGTGCAGACTGACATCAGTTTACCACCTACTGAATCTTTCTCACCTACTGCAAAATACCTCCTGACGCAGGCAAAACCGACATTGGTGTTGACTTCTACATCAACCTTGGTTTCTATTCCTACAACTCAGCCTTCCATCTCCACTGGAAGGTCTCATCTTTCCTGTCTCAGACAGCTAGATCATCCAAAACAAAGGGGCCCCCATCAGGGCCAAAAAAAGAAAATCACTCCTCCAGAAAGAACAGTCACCAATACATGTCCCTCGGACGATTCCAAGGACATTGGTACAGACCACTCCCTATTTACTAAACCGTCCTCTGCAGGAATTAAGTTGAATTGGAATTCGTCATCTGCCCACTCTTCTACGTCCTGAGATGGCCACACTCCTTAATGGAATTGTCATGGATTCCAGAGGAATCTTGATGACATCAAAGTCTTCCTTCAGATAGACCAGCCCATCTATGTGTGCCTCTAGGAGATGTTCTTGGAGTCAGTCACAGATCCCATGATCTGGCACTTTTCACAAGTTTGCCAGGACTGGGATGGAAATGGTCCAGCTCGCAGGGTTGTCACCATTCTCATGGGCAACCATTCTCCATTCCAGATCGTACTCCTCACCACCAACTTAGAGGCAGTAGCCATTGGCCTCTTCATGGGGGGTATGACTGTCTGCTCTGTATATCTTCTACCTGGAAGCATCATCTTCTAGGAAGACCTTGGTAACTTCGTCTTGCAGCTGCTGTCCACCTTCCTCATCATGGGGGCCTTCAACAGGCACAGTCCACTTTGGGGCAGTGCTGACACCAATGGGAGGAGTGGGGTCCTGGAGAAATGGCTCCTGGATCCTTCTCTCTCCCTATTGAACACCGGTGTCAGTACATACTTTCACTCCCCAACCTGCAGATTCACTGCATTGACCTCACCATCTGCTCCTCCTCAATCCTTCCACTCTTTACATGGAAGTCGAGAACAACCCTTATGGAAGCGTTCACCTCCCTGTGGTGTGCCCCATCTTCTGTGGGGGGCCTTGCAACTCTTCACATGTCTCACAGTGGAGGCTTGATTGGGCTGACTGGAGTGACCTTGAGCTCCTCTCTGAGCTCGATGACCATGCTGTCAGTCAGTTGCCAATCAATGTGGCAGTAGTGGAGATAATAGACTGTATCTTAGATGCAGCTGCATCTACAATTCCTCAAACTTTGGCACGGTTTCCTTGTTTTCTGAAACTGTGGTGGAATCCAGATTGCACTGCAGCTCGTAAGGCTCAGAACAAGGCTTGGGGGTGTTTCAGAGATAACCGACATCCCCCAACCACAAGCGTAATCTTCATCTGGATCCCAAGCTATGGCTTGGTGGTAACATCATTCCAGTTGTGGCGGAGACCAAGTTTCTCAGTCTCATCTTCAATCGGAAATTGACCTTTTTACCACACATACATCATCTCAGGTTCAACTGCACACAGGCATTGAACATTGTCAAGGTCCTCTCCTCTCGATCCTGGGGAGCTGACCGATGTTCTCTGCTCCGTCTGTACTATGTGGTTGTCCGGTCGAAACTGAATTATGGATCCCAGGTGTACAACTGTGCCCGGGATTCAGTGATGAAGGTGCTGGACCCCCTCCATCATCAGGCCCTCCGTGTTTGCACTGGAGTCTTCTGTACCTCACCAGTCCAGAGTCTTTACATTGAGACTCATGAACCATCATTATCTCTTTGCCGTCAACAGTTGTCCCTGCAATACTCATCTAAATTGCGATCCCTGCCTGGCCATCCCAGTTGGGACTGTATTTTCAGTCAAAAGTGGGAAATGCTTTACACTAATTGGACAACTGCCATTTGTCCTTTTGATTTGCGAGTCCGAGGCTACCTCAGAGACATCATCACCAGTTTCGATAGAGTCACACAGTCTACAGTCGAGTCACTCCCACTGTGTGTACCTGCAACTCTTTGTTAGCCATCATGCTGAGTAACCAGACTTCTTGCCTGTCTTCACAGATGGCTCGAAGTCTGGCACATCAGTGAGATTGGTCATGGTCTGCTGTGATGTAATCATTGCAGACCAGATCCCACTGCAGTGTTTCATCTTCACTACAGAGTTGCACTCTATCAGTCTTGCCTTGGACCACATAGCAGCTAAGCATCATTGTCAGTGTGTGCTTTACATCAACTCGCTTAGCTCACTACAGGCTTTGATCTCAGTAAGGCATCAGCCTCACCCAGTTCTTTCTACAATCCGCCAGCAGCTCCATCGTCTGGCAGCCACAATAACTATCCATTTCTGTTGGGTGCCCAGTCATGGTACCAGGGCAATGACTTGGCAGATGCTGCTGCCAAGTCAGCCATTACCCCATTCAGCTCTCCATTACCTGTTCCATATTTGGATTTCTCTCAAGCTCTGGGCTAAGTGGCAGAGATCTTTGGTCAGAACAGCTTATCAACAAGCACTTTGAGATCAAACCTATCATCAAACCATGGCAGTCATGTTACTGTAGGAATCACTAGGGGGAAGTTGTACTTGCTCGGCTCCACTTAAGTCATTCATTTATTACTCATTCATTTCTTCTATGAGTGGATGATGAACCTAAGTGCGAGTTTTCTGACACTGTTTTAAGTATAAACATATTTTAATCAAATGTTCTTGTTTTAATATCGAATGACATTTGTATTTTAGCTCTCATAATTTTATGTCCGAGCCTCTTCACTCGGACATCTTTTACCTAATCATTGCTTTTCACCACCAATTTTTTCCTTTTTAAAATATTGTGGCTATTTTAATAGATTCTGATTTTATCCTATCTTTTTGTATTGTGTTATATAATCCAGGTCTCTTACACCTGGGGTTATTTTATTTTGTCTCGTGTTATTTATACACCTGTTCTTTGTTGCTTTACCATTTTACTATGTAGAGTTTATATTTTAGCCTTTGGTTGTGGATATACATGTCTTTTATATATTGTCTTTTGTTTGGTGCATTATGGCCTATTCTCCCATGTGCCATAAAATCCCAACCAACCAACCAACCAACCTCTAACATACCAATTGTTCTACCACATATAAAAGCATCCATGTGATGTCTTTGAGCCATACTGTTGTTATAAAATGCTCTACACTATGAGCACAACACTTCCTCAACAGGAAATGAGTGATTCAGAGTCAGCGCCCCAGATTAGCTTTATAAATCTAGTCTTAAGTAAGAAATGTACATTAAGAATTCAATCCTTTTTCAAATATTTAATTTTGTGAATTATGATTAGGTTTTGGACACAAGTGTTTTCGATGTGACAAGTTGATTGTTATATTAGCTTATTGATATTTGTAATAATTCATTTTTTGTTATTCTAATTAATTTTTGTGCATTTATTCTTACAGAATCGTAAATTTCAGTTGAAAGAAGAAACAACACGTCATCTTCTTATGTGCATTTTGTGGATTGTTAAAAATGTAGATAAAAGAGTATTAAGACTGTGGTGGGCTGATATACATCCTCAACGCCTGCATCAGCTACTAGAAGTATTGTTCATCTGTATATCTTGTTTCCAGTACAAGGTAATATGTTTTACTCTAATGCAGGTGATCCAACATAAAGCATTTTATGCAGCCTGCAGTAAATTTCTTATAAGAATGTATTTAACTAAGGTATATATCTACTTTAAGTGATGTGCAGTCCACTGCCAAGATTGTTATTTAAATGGGACATATGCATCAAACTTACAGAATAATGCAAAGAACTTGGAACAAAAAGTAGTTAGGGATTACTCATCTATGTGTGTTAAATTTATGATCTTTTGTTTTTGTGTTCACAAATTGACAAATTTTTTAATATATTGTTACGACAGATAAACGTGCTGCAATGAATTTATGATAAACATGTCATGAACACTCGCGTATGTTTCTGCGTGAGAATTACATAACAAACGAATTGGGATATAGAACCTATATGAAAAATAGGAAAGATAGAATTGTTATGTTGGAGTTATTGGTATGTGAAAGATGACATAATTAGTGTAAGTTTATACATGTTAAAGTGGTTAAAAAGAAATAAGTATTTTATGTGGTGAGTGTGTGGGAGGTAATTAGTTTATTAGTGTGGATTCATGTTAGTAAACTAGTGAAGGAAAAGAATAATTTATCATCTTGTGCATGGTGATCAACATCTGAAAAGAATTGGTTCTGAAAAACCAGTACACTTAGCTGCAGTTTTGGAGTACTTGATGACTAAAACCTTAGAAGGAAGTCATTTAGTTTGTTTAGGAATTGGTAAGATATTCTCGTTAGATTGAATATTTATTTACCAACATGATTTTATTTTTCATTGAATGATATTAGCCTTGTTTTGTGATTTGGGTGTGAATAGAAATAAGATAATGGATTCTTTTGAAAGTTTATCTTTATATTGATATAGATTTTCTTGTCGGTTGACTTAAGTTGTATAAATAATTTCATCCATGCTTTTGTAATAAATTACATTGTTTTGTAATTATCATTGTAATATTTACTTGAACCCATGCTCAGTACTCATCCATTTAATTTGTAACAATATATAGAACTCAAAAAACATTTTTGCCATTCTTTTGCATTATTCTGTCTATTATATCTGATTGTTATATTAGTATACTTAAATTCTATATTCCACTTAAGTATATATGTGCTTAAATTATATATAAGGTCTGTGTATTTCTGTTCAGAAATTTTTGAGAAAATCCTTTTACCTCTTCCTGAGTTGAAAATCTTGATTTCTTTAAGAAAAGTTTGATTTTTAATATTCAGAATTTTCCCAATGTTTAGCCATTACCAATTTAAACAGCTTAATATTTGTTCTGCATCACATCAAAAGGGTTAATTATAACACTAAAAAAGTGCTTCTTATTGTTGTAACTAAATGTATAAATTGATTGGATGCATAAGAGACTAATAGGGAAAGATTAACATGAAGTATACAGGAAGCTATGTTTATTGTCTAACCCATCTTCATCCTGTTATTTGAAACAATTTAATAGTGGTTAAATACTCAGTAAATCAATGATGAACTGTGAATTCATTTGTCCAATATAAGGTACTATTGATCATATCACAAGTGATTCAAATTCTGATTTGCTCACAAAGAAAAAGTATGTCAGGAGACTCATGCAGCATGGCTGGTTGTGTACACATGTATGGGAAGGCTCTGAAGAATAGAGTCCTGAAATGCACTAAAAAAGACTAATATAACCAGATGGTATATATAGCATAACATCAACAGTATAGTAGAGAAGAGATTGATCAGTGGCTGGTAGCTCAGTTATCAAAGCACCTAACATGTCATCAGGAGGTCATGGGTTCAAATCACATCTGGCTCAAGACAATTTTTCCTTTTGTTTCATACATATTTTCATGTTTTTTGTTACTTAAAACAGCTTAATAGTGGTTAAATATTCAGTAAATTATTTATATCAGTTGGATGCGATGTTGATAAGTACTCTTAAGTGTCTATAGAGTTTCAGAAAGATTTTGATTGGTGAAAGTGCAAAACCTAAATATATTGTTACAACAGATGAATGTGTGACAGTGGCTTGTGACAGGTGTATCATGAATGCTCGCATATACTTAGCATGACAATTTATGTTATTAACTGTTTAGAATGAGGATGCTTTGAAATAGTAAGAATTGTGAAAGAAATCAAAAGAGATATAGTGGAGTAGTAAGAGGAAGAAGGATATAGTGTATTAATTTAATGTTGTGTAATGCTATGTAAAAAGACTGCTCTTATTTGATTTAAGATGAAGTCTAGTTCCAGTGGAGAAAAGGAATCAACAGTAAAGTTTGTTATTGGGTCCTCTATCAGGGGAGATCAATGTTAAACGTTTCACATATATAAGGTATAAAGTATTGTTAAGGTTAATTAGCATTGTAAATGAGATTCAATACAAAGTGATTTGTCTTTATGCTAAGAGGAATAGAAATGTTTGTGTTTAGGTAAAATTGATTAATTTGTAATAATATTGTGTCATTGTAATAAATTACATCATTCATACTTTAGTCATTAATACTTTAGTGGACTACATATCAGTGGACTATATTTTAGTGGACTATATATTAGTGGACTTCATCATTCATACTTTAGTGGTATACATATATGCTGTTTATGAACTCACATTAAATTTTCATCTCTTTGAATTCATATCAATATATATACATAGTTTCATGTATGGCCTTTTTTTTAATGTTTAAAGTATGATGCACTATTTTATAGTTATGAAATTTGCAGTCTATACTTTTCATTGATTGATATAAATATAACCTTTTCCATACCCAGCCTGAAGACTAGACCACAGCCCAACTGTTTTTTCACTTTACTCAGCTGGAAAAAAAATTAGAACTTTTTTTTTACAAATAACTAATGAACAGAATTACATATATGCAAAATCCTTATGCAACCATGGATTATGCAGGTCCAACAAGATTGTGTAATTTAGTCCTCCAAATGTGTCTGTCCTGAGCTACAGCTGCTGCATTTGGCCACTGTAGGTCAATTCTAACAAAATCCTGTTTGACATAGTCTGCCCATTATATCCTAGGTTCCCCTTTTCTTCAGGTCTTTAGGCACACTGTTTATAACCTTATTTGCCAATTTGTATTTATGCATATAGACAGCATTCACAGTCTCTTTCTCTGCACAATATTGTACAGAGAAATTCTGTTGAGAGTCCCTGTTCTTTTGTTGATTTCTCAACACCGACAGTCTCTTTCTCTGCACAATATGCTGCAAAAAGTGTTTGACAACTCCTTTGCCTAACCTCCTCATTGCTTACAAAGTGGAACCATCTGATTCCCAAGATACTGCATAAGCATCTAGAATCAAAGGCATCACATTTCCTGTTATCTTGCTTACAGAGATAGGGTCCAAGTTTCACTACCATAACAAATCCTAGAGAGAACCAAACTATTATGCTGCTTAATTTTAGTTTTTAGGCATATACACACATTTTTTCACACTCTCCATAGATTCTTAAAAGTCCCTGTTCTTCTGTTTTACTCATGCTGTACCTCGCCAGTATCTGTTAAATGGTTCCAGAGATAAACCAAGACACTTGTTCAAAGTCACAACTGTTCAAAGCAACTAAGGTATCATTTGCCTGACCAATTGTCATCACTTTTCTTTCTGTTTATCACCAAATCTACTCTATTACCCTTCTCATCAATCACTAACGAAACAATTCATCTCGTCAACATCATTACCCAACAGAGCCAAGTCATCTGCATAATGTAAATCAGAAATTTTCAAATCTCTACATCATTCAAAACCCCAATCTCCCCATTCCATTGAATTTCACATAACATAATCAGTAACAAACTAAAGAGAAAAGGAAACAAAATTCACCCTTGTTGAATTCCAGTAGTAATGCTAAACTAATTGCTAAAAGCTTCAACTCTTGCATGTCTCAATGTTATTATAGAGAGTTTCTTTATGCTAACCAACTTGTTAGTTCTATATGATCTAACAATCAACTACAAATTAGTATGGTCAACAGAGTCAAAAAGCCTTTTTGAAATCTACAAAGCTAGTAACCACAGTTTTCTAAAACTAAACATTTCTCAAGAACCTGCCTAAGTGAAAAAAAATTGATATATATATATATCCCTAATACTCTTCAGACCACACTCTTTATCACACAATTGTACATCAGCCAAAATCTTAATTTTTACACAATGATGCAAAGAACTTGGAACAAAAAAGTTGACTGATTCCCTTATAATTATTACAAGAGTTGTGATCACCTTTTTTTAAAAGAGGGATTATAATAGCTCTGGTAAAATTCTTCGGAACAACACCTTTATCGTAAAAATTGTTTAAAAGTTCAGTCATTCAAATTATTCCTTCTTTCAAATAAGTTGTCTTTCTCTGTTCCTTTTTACTCAAGAGAGTACTATTAGGTGTAGGTTTTCTTTTCAGCAGACATGCCAGTGATGCTCTTTTAGGATATGACTGTGTTAATGACAGATTTCTTACAGCAAAATTTAAAACGAAAATTAAAGACTTGAATGTTATCTGTTATGCCCTGAGAGAGAACTTTGATAAGAATGAGAAGGATATGTTTACAGCTAGCTTCAGGATATTTCGAATTCTGTAGGATATTTCCCTTATGCTAGGTGACTGCAGTGTTAAAGTTAGCACTGACTCTGACCTTTGGGCAGGAGTTTTAGGCCCCTTTGGCATTGGTAGTTCCAATGGCAATGGACAATGCCTTCTACAGGTAAATAAACTTAATGGCTTACAAAAAACTAACACATACTACAAACACCAAAACATTTATAAATATACATGGGTTTCACCCAATGGGTTTGCACAGGAATATTATAGATTATATTTTAATTAGCAGCAAATGGGCCAGTTCAGTTAGGAATACCAGATCATACAGGGTAGCTGAAATGGGTCTGACCATTACGTGGTCAAAAGTGTCTTGCAGCTGAAGCTTAAGAAATGTTGTGCTAAGGTTAAGAACATTACCTTCAACACTGAAGGTGAAAGATCCAGATATAGCCAAAACATACCTGATAGGCTACTTAGTCATTATGACAGTCATGGTTTGCTTACTGCTGAAGTTAAGAAAGAATGCGATCAGTTTAAACAGTCTTTTCTTGAAACCAACAGTACTCTTTTGGATAAAAGGGAACAGAGGAAACAAAATTATTTGAGTGATAAGGCTATAAAACTTATTTCTGAAAGAAGGAAGTGCAGGATTGATATGAATCAACACCCTACTAGTCCTAACAGAAGGCATTACAGTGAGCTTATTAAACATGTAAAGAATCAGTTAACAGCTGATAAGAATCTTTGGCTTGATAGCATTGCTGACAAAGCAGAGGAAGCAGTTAGACAGCACAAAAGCAGGGGGTTGTACCAGATTTTTAATGTTTTCTGTGTGAAGAAACAGACAGATATACATGGATTGAGGGATAAACATGGTAAGGTGGTTGAAGTTTTTGTGATGATTAGGTGGGCTGGGCATTTCAGAGAAGTTCTAAATAATGTGATTATTTCTACTCCATTGTTTGTGATGAGGATAGATAATTAATGGCTTTAATGATGATCCTATATCACATTCTGAAGTCACTTTGACTATCTCTAAATTAGAACTGCATGGGGTGGATGAAATCCCCAGGGGTGGATGAAATCTTCACTGAAATTCTTAGAGTTGGAAACACTTTTGTTGTCACATTGCTGACTGAAATTTTGGATATTTTTTATGATAAAGGCTTTGCTTCTAACAATTTTACTACAGCTATTATTATCCCTATTTTTTTAAAAAGGTGATTGTAGTTTTTGTGATAATTATAAAAGAATTAGTTTACTTTCTGTTCCAGGTAAAGTTCTTTGCATGATTATACTTGATATAATTAAGAATTTGGTTGATGGACAACTGCATGATGAACAGTGTGGATTCAGAAGTGGTAGGGGGTGTATTGATTAAATATTTTCACTTAGGCAGATTCTTGAGAAATGTCTAGAGTTTCAGAAATCTGTGGTTTATAGATTTCTCAAAGGCTTCTTTTGACTCTATTCATCATAATTTGTGGTTGATTGTTATATCATATGGAATACCTGATAAGTTAGTGTAATGAAAGCTGTCTTGTGAGAGTTGGTACATCTTGCAGTGATTGGTTTAGCATTGCTAGTGGAGTTAGACAAGGGTACTTTTTTGTTTCCTTTTCTCTTTTGTTTGGTTATTGACTATATTATACAAAATTCTTTGCAAGGGAAAGATTTTTTCCTTAAATGGTCTAGAGATTTCAAGATTTCTGCTTTATATTATGCAGATGATTTGGCCCTGTTGGCTAATGATGTTGATGAGATGAATTCTTTCATTAGAGCTGTTCATGAGAATGGTAACAGAGTAGGTTTAGTGATAAACAGAGAAAAAACTAAAGTGATGAAAATTGGTCAGGCAGATAGTACTTCAGTTGTTTTGAATGGCTGCATTCTTGAGCAAGTGTCTCAGTTTAATTATCTTGGGAGCTATGTAACAAATACTAGTGATATGCAGCATGAGATAAATAGAAGAATAGGGATTGCCACTGGGACTTTTTAAGAATCTATGGAGAGAGTGGAAAAATAGGCATATGCACCTAAAGACTAAAATTAGGCTGTATAATAGTTTGGTTCTTTTTAAGGTTAGTTATGGTAGTGAAACATGGACCCTTTGTTATCACGATAACAAGAAACATGATGCCTTCGATTCTAGATGCTTATGCAGTATCTTGGGCATTAGGTGGTTCAACTTAGTAAGTAATGATGAGGTTAGAAGGAGGAGTCATCAACCTTCTTTGAGCAGTGTATTGTGCAGAGAGAGACTGCTTTGGCTTTGCCATGTTGGCATTTTTCATAGCTGCAGATTGGCAAACAGGATTATGAACAGTGTGTCTAAGGGTTTCAGAAAAAGAGGGAATCCTAGGATGCGATGGGCAGACAATATCAAACAGGACCTTGCTAGAATTGGCCTTGAGTGGCCAAATGCAGCAGCTGCAGCTCAGAAGAGACATGTCTGGAGAGGAAAATTACAGTCTGGTTGACCCTCCGTAGCCCATGACTGCATGAGGATTTTGTTCATATGCATGTATGAAGCCTGTTTAAACTGATTCCATTCTTCCTCAACTGTAGTAATAAGCAAACTGTGATTGTCATAATGACTAAGTAACTTATGGTAAACTTTTACTATATCTGGTTCTTTTAGATATCCAATTTTAAAAGTGTAGTAATTGCTCAATACTTTTGACTGGGTAATAATCAAACCCATTTTGGCTCCCCCGTCCCATGGCCGAGTGGTTAGCGCGCTTGGCTACTGATCTAAGGGACCTGGGTTCGAATCCCGGGTTAAGGCATGGATGTATGTGTCGTTTTTCTGCTGAGGTCCTGCCATCCTCTCAGATCTTCTACTGTGGCATATAAACTGACAGGCTCCTGTCAGACCTCTGTGGCAAGCAGCTGCTTGAGGGGGTATTTATTTATTTATTTTTATAAGTGGCTACCCTGTTAGTCATAACAGAACTAACCCATTTGCTGTTAATCAACATATAATTGATCATATTATGCAACCTATCTGATGAAAACCATGTGTATTTGTAAATGTGATGTTTGTAATAAGTGTTAGTTATCCTCAAACTATTAAGTTTACTAACCTTTAGGAGATATTCCCCATTGCCATTTCAACTACCAAAGCCAAAAGGACCTGTCACCTCTGGCTAAAGGTAGAGTCAGTACCATCATTAGCATTGAAATTACGTAGCACAAAGGTAATATCTCCTTGACAGAATAAAAGTTTTCTTGAAGTTATTTCTAAAATCTGTCTTTTTCATTCTCATTAAAGTAATATGAGTGATGTAACAATAGATAATATTCAGGTCTTTAATCTTAGTCTTAAATTTAATTATAATAAATTTTTCATTAATGCAGTGATATACTTAGAAGAACTTCACTATCATGTGCCCGTGATGCTCTTCTAGGATATGTGGCATTAATGTACTGGTCTACTGACTTCATCAAAGCATTGTTCTTCTCAGCAGACCACATATTCCATCTTCCCTCGCTGAAAAAGGAAATATAAAATTATTTTCAAGTGTCTAATCTTTGCCTTTATATTTCATATCTTGCAAGCCCAGAATATATAAATTATAATGGTGGAATTCTTGTGTGGAGACATCAAAAGAAAAATTTGTATAAAGTGTCCTCATATTCTACATACCTTGGAAAGAAAATGATAGGCTGTTTTTTAAAAACAGTGGTTTATTAGTTTATTGAGAGAGTCAACAATATTACAGCTCCATAATCACAGACACAGGGTAAAGACATGTTCCCCAACCACTAAAAGTTTTATCTACCCATGCTGGGGGATGTATTTCATACTGTAAAGTTGACCACTCAGAAAAAAAAAGATGTGGCCATAGATGACCAGATTAGTAGGGCACACTAATCTGGCAGCCCTCCCTTTCCCTTCCTGAAGAGAATAACTCTTTTGGAAGGACTAATGGCTTGCACTGCAAGAAGATGGACTCGGTCTTTATTTGCTAGGCCTGGCTGTTTCTGTACATCATTACTGTGGATTATATGTGAATACAAAATTGAACATCATTTAATTCTGAATTGTATGAAACTGAAAATTCTAACTAAAGTATGAAACAAATTTAAATAACACTTTTTCAGAATGGTATTGTGAATAAAGGATCTAGTAAAGTGATTAATGTGTAATTCTGGAAAATCTTTTGAACAGAAATAGTTATATATCAATGGAAGGAAAATTTATTTCTGAAAACATTTTACTTGAAACAGAACTTTTTTCTTTATAATTTCTTTCATCGAGGTTTTATTTTATAATTTTTTTCTCGGAGGTATTTTAAAACATGAGCTAGAATTGCACATGATGACTTTGTACACTGTTCATAATTTGGAACTTGCTTCTGTTTATGACAATGGAACAATGTTTTTTTTCCTGGCTTTTTCAGTGCACATCACACATTTGCTGATTGGCTGTTGTACTTTGGGGCAAAGTGCATTTTTATTAGGTATGTGCGGCATGAGATTAACAGATGAATATTGCTGCCGGGACTTTTAAGAATCTATGGAGAGTGTGGAGAAATAGCGTATACACCTAAAGACTAAAATTAGACTGTATAATAGTTTGGTTCTTTCTAGGGTTAGTTATGGTAGTGAAAGATGATCTGACTCCTTATATAACATTGATATGCATCCACTTGCTTGGAACCTTCTGTTATACAATTGCCCAATTACCTGTCAAGTGCATCAATATAGGACTGGCAGTATTTACTCCATCATTCTGTTCCAACAGTAGTCACACAAAGATACTGTTGAAGCAGAATTAATCTTTTTGCCACTGATGAGGATTCAACTTGTCAAGTGTGAATAAGCATCATGCTACCAGTTCTCTGTTGATGAGTAACACCCTTAAAATTGTCAATTAAAATGGAGTGGTGTCCACTTGCATAACTAACATCATCACTGTAGCAAGACTTCCTTCTCGCGACACCTCCTCCTAAAAAAATCACAGCAGTGCATATGTCTTCCCTCCCACTACAAGAAACAACAGACAGTGCAAGTGCAGAAGTTGACCAACTTTAATTTTCAAAGTAGGCAAATCCGAAATCAGCTTCCACATCCCCATGCAAAAATTATCATAGTTGAGCAATGAATGGATGGTCATTTTACTCCTCCCATTATTAATGAAATTTTTATTTTATAACAGGGAGATTTAATCTGTTTTACATTTACAGTATATGACCAACTTTCTTTTCCTATTATCTATCATTGTATCCAGTTTTAAATTAAGGGATGTTGAAAGAGTTTGTTAGAGTGGTGGGCTCTACTTCATCATTTAAATTCTCTCTATTATGCTTCCAGAAGCATGAATCAAACAAATTAAACATGAGCTGGGGGGTGGCTCAGTTCATAGTTCCCAGGTTTTTAGATCCCAGCTGTGTCAGTGGTGAGATTTATCTCTGTAAGAATTCCCCGCCCTGCCCTTGGTTAGTAGGGGACACCTATGGGCTTGGAAAAGCCACCATCTGTCAGATGGGACATTAAACTATGGCCATGTGTGTGGGAGAGTCATACTCTGTGCACTTTAAAGAACATGCTGGATGGCCTCGTGTAACACTCCAAAAATATGTTAAACTTCTTCTCTTTTTGGACCTTTTGACTGATCCAAATTAAACCAAACTTTCAGATAGCAATGGGTGCCAGGCAATTAATCTTGCTAAATAAAGTTAAATGAAGGTTTGCTAAGTATATAGGCATTACTTATTGAGTAAGAAATCAAAAGATTGTCAAATTATTGAAGTTAAATCTTAATAAAAATCAATTATCATTGCACAAGAGAAAAAATAGCACAGTCAGAATATTTCATATAACAAACAAAGTTTATTTCCAAAAAATTCAAGATTCCCCAAATATACTGATGAATACCAAAGTCTGAACAACTAAAAGCTCCATCTCTAATAACAACTCCAAAAAACTAACTTCCTCTTACTGACATTTTTTAATTACTCCTATCTCATTACTGACTCGGTGACCTAATGTCACTTAGTATACATGCAGTGTGCAACTGACACAAGTGTGTTTCACGCTGAGAGAAACATTTGCATATTCTGACTATCATGCCTTGTGCTAGCTATGACACAAGAGGGGGGGGGGGGGTCCTTATGTGCACATTAGTGGCTGTAAGTCAAAAATTAGAGTTGCGCATGCACAACTCTTTTAGCAGATCAGAAGAGGGGGAAATGATAAGTCCAATTGAAGAATAAATCCCCAAAATGATAAATATAACATAAATAAAGTAAAACTGGTTAGGGAAAAGCAAAAGTGAATGGGTGGATCATCACACTTGATGGCAGGCTACCATCTGTCTCCCAACAGTTGTCCAATGGATCCCCTCTCCCAACCTTCTCTGAGCCCTCAGAGTCCCCGTGACCTGGCCATTATGCCCATTGTGGGCAAAAAATTGCTGCTCAGAGGTAAAACAACTCAACCTAAACATGAGCTGGGTTGTATTTATTTCATAGCAACACTTTTGTGTCTACAATGTTCATCAGCTGTTAGGATTAAAATAAAAGCCTCACACAAGGAAATGTATACACACTGACCCTTGATTTAATGTCCCATCAGATGGATCAATTCATCAGTGTCTTCTTTCTCATCAAGGACAGAGTGGGACTTTAGTGGGGAAAATCAACACAGTAGAACATTTCTGTGCTGCAAAATGAGTCCTGAACCAAATAAAACTCAGATAACATAACATAGCATAACAACTCTTAGAATACTTTGAAATCATACTACTCCTAATTCTAGTTCATATAGTGATGCAACATATATTAATAAAACAACGTAATAAAGCACATAATGCATTTTGATAAGAAGAATAATGTGGATCTCCAAGTATTAGCCCTATTGTGCTTCTGGGCCATCTTCATCATTCGTGAAGATAGCAATGGCATCATAAATAAGTGTGACAAATACATCATCTTCTAAATGATGACTATATTAAGCTTGACAGTCACCCCATGCATGCTCCTATCAATAATATTTCACAGTTTAATTCTTTTTGTCATTCTTCCAGAAGCATAGTTCAGATTATTTTATATATAATTTAATATCTTAAATTCCTCCTGTATGACATTCTATTTTTTAATTTCCTTCTTTATTGATGCAACTTTAAGAGGCATCAGAGGAGGGGGGGACACACACACACAAAGTGTCCTTATTCAGAACAACCCCTGATTATGTGCCTTATAAACTCACCTCAAAGCATGCAATGAAAATTCTTTTAAGCTCACTTTCAAGTAGTTAAAAATAATTTACTACACGATTATGCTGTTTTCATCAGAGTGCAATTCTTAGTCTACTGCGACCAGTTACTCAAGACAATAAAATCCATAATCTAGGTATGAGCTACTAGACATGGTAAAAAGTTAACTTAAGGGATTTTTTTTAATATAGGTAAAAAGTTCAAAGTAGAGTTGTAAAACATTACCCATTTATAAAAGTCCAGCTGGCTTCAGCTACCATTGCACATCTTGATTAATCCTCAAAGCTTTTCTTCATGCTGATGCTTGAAGCAATGATGATAATGCTTAGAAGATTTCACAATATAATTGCTGTGCACCGTAGATACCAGTCCGGATGATGTTTAGTGATGTTATTTCCCTTGATATTTTGTCGATAATGATCGACTATATAAGGTCACAAATCCGTTGAGTAGTAGCTCATTGAAACACAGGAACAGTAGATTTTCAAAGATGCTCACAATATAATGTTCAACATAGCTCACAATAGCGTATTCGTAGTGATTAAGCCACATTTGTGAACAGCATATTTTGTGTGCCTGTTTAAAATAACAGCCAATAAAAGAATTAACTATTTAAACATTAAAATCATAACGGTACTTGTCTTTCAAGACTTTTAAGGCGACTAGTTTCATCCCGAACGCGTGCAGGGCCTTTTCAAGCAACATGAAATGTGATGGCAAGTGTTTAAATAGTGGTCTCCCCCATCAATGAATCAATATGTTACTGTGATGCTCGCACAGCAGGAGATTCCATTCCGCAGGTAAGGGTGGAATCTCCGTGTTGCACAAATGGCCCTTATTTAAATTAATTAGAAGTTTTTCAGCATATTGCAATTGGAATTTACTGTGTGGTGCAAATAATGGTTTATATGTTAAAGTGTCAGTTTAATTTGATTATGTATGATATTTTGCGATAAAGCTGTATTATCGGTTTTATTTTTAACATCCATTTGATGTTCATTCATACGCTGTTGATATGTACAATAAGTTTTTCCAATATATTTATTTCCCCCCCACCCTAATTTATCATCAACATCAGGAATTTCGATTTCATATACCCCCCCCCCCCCCCTATTGCACTTTGTTTATCCCAATCATTAATTAGTAAATTTCCAGCTGGATTTTGACAGTATGTGGCATTTTTGTATTATATTTACCCATGTTTTTAAGTGTTTTGGATACTCCTGGGATAAAAGGAAAACTATGAGAATATTGAACATTATCCGTTATCTGTGAGGGATTGGGTTAAGATGTTTTTTGTGTACAAAATTTAGTGTTTTTTTTTTAACTTTCATAACAAATGCATTCGGGTATCCTGCCAATCTCATTATGTCATATATAAAATTTAGTTCGGTATGTGGTTAGCGCGCTTGGCTACTGATCTACGGGACCTGGGTTCGAGCCCCAGGTAAGGCATGGCTGTTTGTGTCGTTTTTCTGCTGAGGTCCTGCCATCCTCTCAGATCTTCTACTATGGCATATAAACTGACAGGCTCCTGTCAGACCTCTGTGGCAAGCAGCTGCTTGAGGGGTATTTATTTATATATTTATTTATTTATGTAATATATCTTTATTGGAGGAATATCTGCAAGCTCGTATGAAGTAGGTTTTTATGGCAGTTTTTCTATATAACTGATAAGATGTGCTGAGTTGAAGGGGATAATATTAGGAATAAATGTTGGTTTATGATATACAATGGTACTACAGGATACTTGATGATGTTTAATTAGCATATCTAAGAATGGTAATTCACCATTCCTTTCTGATTAGTGGGTGAATTTAATAGTATGTAAAGCTGTATTAAATGCTTCTATTAAATGATTAAGTTCTGAAATTGAATGGTCCCAAAAAATTAATGTGTCGTCCACTTACCTAAGGTAAAGGAGGGGTTATGATTTTAAATTAATGATGACCATATGATTTTAAAGTTTAAATAGTTAATTCTTTTATTGGCTGTTATTTTAAACGGGCACACAAAATAAGCTGTTCACAAATGTGGCTTAATCATTACGAATACACTATTGTGAGCTATGTTGAACATTATATAAATCTGCCATATAAACCATGTGAGCATCTTTGAAAATCTACTGTTCCTGTGTTTCAATGAGCTACTACTCAAAGGATTTGTGACCTTATATAGTCGATCATTATCGACAAAATATCAAGGGAAATAACATCACTAAACATCATCCGGACTGGTATCTACGGTGCACAGCATCGAGGTCCGATACTTCCTAAATGCAACATATTCCGGGCGGTGGATTGGACGTGGTGGACCTGTGGCTTGGCCTCCATGCTCCCCGGACTTCAATTCACTAGACTTCTTCTGGGGGCACATGAAAACACTTGTGTACGAGACACCTGTGGACTCCCTGGAAGATATCGTCGTGAGAATCGGTGTTGCAGCGGACAAGACCAACACCACACCAGGAGTCTATGAGAGGGTGCGTGCAACACCACACCAGGAGTCTATGAGAGGGTCAATGCAATGCTACGGTGCACAGCAATTATATTGTGAAATCTTCTAAGTATTATCATCAGTGCTTCAAGTATCAGCATGAAGAAAAGCTTTGAGAATTAATCAAGATGTGCAATGGTAGCTGAAGCCAGCTGGACTTTTATAAATGGTAAATGTTTTACAACTCTACTTTGGGCTTTTTAACTATATTAAAAAATCCCTTAAGTTAACTTTTTACCATGTCTAGTAGCTCATACCTAGACTATGGATTTTATAGTCTTGAGTAACTGGCTGCAGTAGACTAAGAATTGTACTCTGATGAAAACAGCATAATCGTGTAGTAAATTATTTTTAACTTACTTGCTGTGTTTTAAATTTCAAAGAGTTAGATTAATTTAGTCAGTCTAAAATGATGTCTATATTGAATCCCCTATTCCCCTTTTACCATTAAAGCTTGATGTTGCCCTTTTCTTCAAAATCTCGGCAGTCATATCAACATTCATAGCACCAAGCAATATGTTACTCTCTTATCATAGTCTAATTTATCTGTATTATTTCATATAAATGCTTCCAGGCATAAGTATGCTAATGGGACACTAGAATGCAAGTGCAGATGTAAAACATTGCAAACATAATGATAAGTAGTTACCTGCCTCCAGACACTTGCAAATACGGTACCATGACATCACCGCCCTGCACACAGTCAATAGGGGACACCAATGGGCTTGGAAAGGCTGCCATCCATTGAATGGGACATTAAGCTGTGGTCCCGTGTGTAGGAGAGCCATACCCTGTGCATGTTAAAGAACACACTGGATGGCCTTGACGGGAGGCTATCATCTGCCTCCCAACAGCTGTTCCAGTGGGTCCTCTCCCCAACCTCCTCTGAGCCTTCGGGGTCCATGTGACCTGGCTATTTAGCCCATGGTGTGCAAAAAAGTGCCACTCAGAGGTAAAACAACCCAACCATGACATCATATTTACAAGTACCCAGTGAAAAGTTTTTAAAAACAAAAAAGCAGCGCTGAGACTCCAATGGGAGACTGATGGTATGTGAGCCAGTGTGTATACATTTCCTTTGTGTGAGGCTTTCATTTCACTCCTAACAACCTGGTGATTTGGAATATGTGTGCTAAAAAAATTTGGAATATGTGTGCTAAAAGTGTTATGAACTAAATACAACCTAGCTCATGTTTAATTTATATTTCGGGAAGTATAATAGATAGAATTTAAATGATGAGGTAGAGCCCACCACTCCTCTACAGTCCTTAATTTGTTACTGGATACAATAATAGATCACTTTGAAAAGAATTTGGCCATTTACTGCAAAAATGTAAATAAACAGATTGTCTCCTTGTTGTTGGATAAAAATTCATTAACAATCTGTTAATTGAGAGGCATAAAATGATCTATATTATTGATATATATATATATCAATAATATAGATTATAAATGATATATATTATAAAATCATCTCTATTATTTGCATGGGAATGGGGAAGCCAATTTTGGATTCACCGTAATAAATTTTAGTTTGCAAGGAACTGGGAAGGTGCAGGACCCAAGTCTGCTGGCATGCTAATATGCTCTGATGCAACTGCTGGAGTCTTGAGTCCCAAGATGGCATGATAATTTTTTCTGTCATAAACCTGCAGATAAGCTAATAGTTTTGCAAGTTAAAAAAAAGTTGTATTTAATCACTAATAAATCAACTAATAATCAATCAAACAGACACCATAGATTAATAATCCATTAACTGATATAATGCATAAATCAGCATTACAATAGAGAGTTAGCAGAAAGAAGTGCCATTCTGTCCCTTACTCCTGTTCATTTTCAAGAAGGTTCCTGAACTGTATCAGGTGCATTACCCAAGTCCACTAATGTGTGTACACTATGATAATTGTATTTGAATTTAATCACTAATAATTGATAATAATCAGTCAATAGCCATCAGTCATCGATTAATCAATAAAATGCATAAACCATCACTATAACGCAGAGAGAACAGAAAGAATTGCCATTGGACTCCTCCCTCCTGTGCTTTTCTTAGAAAGTGTTTCTTGTCATGCTGCATGGGAAATAGTGTTTCAGAAGTGATGATCGAAGTTTGGCATGTGCCATTTATGATATTAATGTAAATAAAATTATCACAAATAATTAATAATCAATGCATATATATATATAGGGTGATTGTAAACTCCTTCAACAAAAAAAGAGGGGTGATAGTACACATCAAGACGAACAATTGCTGCAATGGAACCTAGGGTCGCATTCCACTTCTTCCACCAGAGAAGTGTAAAGTTACATATCCACATTGATCCTTCAACAGTGAAAACAAAGGCTCTTAACCAATTTATGAGTTGCTTAATTACATTCGCGTCAGAGAAAGACTCAAAATAGCTGCTCAAAGTGGCGTCCGAGGGCATTGTTGCACAGCTCACACTGGCGAATGAAGGACTGTCGCACCCTCTCATAGACTCCTGGTGTGGTGTTGGTCTTGTCCGCTGCAACACCGATTCTCACGACGATATCTTCCAGGGAGTCCACAGGTGTCTCGTACACAAGTGTTTTCATGTGCCCCCAGAAGAAGTCTAGTGAATTGAAGTCCGGGGAGCATGGAGGCCAAGCCACAGGTCCACCACGTCCAATCCACCGCCCGGAATATGTTGCATTTAGGAAGTATCGGACCTCGATGGAAAAGTGTGCTGGGGCCCTATCATGCATAAACCACATGTCCCTCTGCATGGTGAGCAGAACACCCTGCAACAGACTGGGAAGCACTTGCTCCAGAAACACACGGTACGCTGCGCCAGTCAGTCGTTCTGGCAAGAGGTAAGGTCCCACCAGACAATCATCCAGGATACCTGCCCAGATGTTGACGCCAAATTTCTGCTGGTGTTTACGAGCGTCAGTGACGATAGTTGGAAATGTGTTCCCTGGTAAACGTGTCCTCATCACTAAATAACACTAATGCGGGAAATTGCAGATTAACGTTGTTCATCTGGAGCATCCACCTAGTCATTTTCGTTCAAAGCTTGGACCTTCTGCACATGGAAGGTATGCATCTGTGCCTCATGTAGGACATTCCACACTGAGGTTTGACAAACTCCCATTTCGGATGACACCACTCGCATACTTGTGGAAGGAACTTCTGCAAATTGCTGCAAGACACGTTCTTCCATTTCCGGTGTCTGCATACTTCGCAGTATCACTCATTGAGATAGCCAACAAGCCAGTTTCATGCAGTCTTCGATCAACACTGGCGAAGGTCAAATGGTAAGGAATACGATGATTCGGAAATCTCTCACTGTACAATCTTTGTGCTTCACGTTCATTACCACCTGCTTGGCTGTACATCAGATGCACATCCACCAATTCCTCGTATGTGTATAGTCTTCCATGTCCTTCACGAATACGTCACTTATCATGTGACATTATCACGGTAATGTCGATGAACTGGTTCAGCTGCGTTTTTGAATATTTGTTCTTAATCGTCTATGCACTTGCTCAGCACATCTGATTTGCATCTTGTGCTTTTCATACACTGGTTGTAAATACTTGTGCATGCATGGCGTTTTTCGAAAGTACTCTTTTCTGGCGGAAGGAGTGGAATGTGACCCTAGGTTCCATTGCAAAAATTGTTCGTCTTGATGTTTACTATCGCCCCTCTTTTTTTTGTTGAAAGAGTTTACAATCACCCTGTGATATCATTAATTGAATAAATAATCGATTAATCAATATATGATATTAGTTTTACATAAATTTATGTTAAAATACAGGAAAACAACCTCATTATGTGCCACAGGACGTCACCTCCTATCCAAGGAATGCTTCAGCAAGTTCTGTTGAGTGTCCAATGTAATAGACTTGCCTATATTTAGTAATAAATAATCAATATGCAGGCATCATGTATTGATTAATAATCTATATATTGCATAAATTGTGCTACATGCTGGAATTTGTTAGTTCATTTAAAGTGTTTGTAACTGCCTGAATTTTCATTTTTTCAAGCATAAAATACTTGTAATTTTCATTGTGTAAGGTTGGCAGCTCTGTACCACCATAATTAAAAGTCAATGGACAGGAGCTAGCCTACTACCATTCTCTCCTAATAAGTCCAAAGGAAAAAGTCTCTCCCTTTCATCTCATAGATCAATGACATTAGAGTCATGATAGTTTGCATTCAGTGAGTTGCAAATTGCTTGGTTCTCATGTGTTGAAAGGATCAGTTAGCTTGAATGTAATGTTAATTAAGTACTAAGGAAATTGTATTTCATCAAACATAGTAATATGGCAACCGTGATTTTGCAAAAGCTACAAAATGAGTATAGCTGAAGTATTTTTAGCAGTTTTCTGCAATATTGTTTCCCATAATCTTATTGATGTTGTTAAATGGTCCTATTAGCGTAACTCCTATTAGCGTAACTCATTTTTTCTGTTAGCGTTAAAATGTTTCTCATTTTTCTGTTAGCGTACTTCATTTTTTCTTTCAACTAATAACCCCCTCAATAGGAAATTTGTGGAACTAATAACAAGATCATTACATACTGATGGTAACAAGGTGTTGAAATAGGATACTATATATTTTAATATACACATTGTGCCTTTATTAACCCTTCCAGGGTCCAGCCTGAAAAATTGGTGTACATCCAGGGGCCCAGCTATTTTTTTTTCACTGTGATCAGACAAAGTAAAAAAAATTTATACCTTTTTAGCCAAATAACGAATGAAAGGAATTGCAGTATGTTATATGCCAAATTAATCAGCATTTAATTCTGAATTTTCAAAAAAATTAAATATTTTACAAAAAAGATGACAAGTTTCATTTTAATAGGGCATTTTTAGAGTCATATAGTAAAAAAATGCATCTGACAATGTAAATAAAAATTTATTTAAAAAAACAACAACTAATAGACAGAAATAATTATAATAGGAAGGATATTGAATGCACAAATTAAAAATGACCTTCTTGCTCAGAAATTAATTAAAATAAAATTCTCTGTCATTGAGCAAAAATTTTTTAAGTTTATCCTTCATACTATTTGCATGTTAAAAGTTTGTAGGAAAAAACTCAAAAACTTTTCAGAGTAAAGACAGCGCTTCTTCGGTGCAGATACACTAAGTAGTGATATTAGGGCTGTTGAAAACTTCTTTCCACACGTTGTGAAAGATGATTCCAGTGTGTTGGTTGCAGGTGGGGACAGGTGGGTTGGGTTGTTTTACTTCTGAGTGGCACTTGTTTGCACACTATGGGCTAAATGGCCAGATCACAAGGACCCCAAAGACTCAGAGAAGGTTGGGGGAGGGGACCCACTGGAACAGCTGTTGGGAGACAGATGGTAGCCTCCCATCAAGGCCATCCAACATGTTCTTTAATATGCACAAGGTATGGCTCTTTCCCACACACAGGGACCATGGCTTAATGTCCCATCTGACAGACAGTGACTTTTACAAGCCCATCGGTGTCCCCTACTGACTGGGCAGGGCGGGGAGTTTTGCGGAGATAAATCTCAACACTGATCCAGCTGGGACTAGAACCTGGGAACTGCAGATTATGAGCCTGGTGTGCTACCGACTGAGCCATCCCTTCCCCTCTCAAGCTATGGTGTACTAACTCTTTCAAGTATGTATATCAGTTGTTACAAACTTTTTAATTTTGTTTCTCATGTTTGTTTGCATAGTGTTAAAAATGAATAAATATTGGTAGTTATTTTATTAAAAATAAAAATTTCTTGAGAGTTGGGTTGTTTTACCTCTGAGCAGCACTTTTTTTGCACACCATGGGCTAAAAGGCCAGGTCACATGGACCCCAAAGGCTCAGAGAAGGTTGGGGGACGGGACCCACTGGAACAGCTGTTGGGAGACAGATGGTAGCCTCCCGTCAAGGTCATCCAGTGTGTTCTTTAATGTGCACAGGGTATGGCTCTCCCACACACGGGGCCACAGCTTAACATCTCATCCGAGGGACGGCAGCTTTTCCAAGCCCATTGGTGTCCCCTACTGAATGTGAGCAAGGCAGGGAATTTTGCAGAGATAAATCTCAAAGCTGACCCAGCTGGGACTCAAACCTGGGAACTACAAATAACGAGCAAGGTGCGCTACCAACTGAGCCACTCCAGGATGGGTGAGGTCTAATGCAATGTCAAATAAAATATCCACAGCAGTTGTAAGCCAGTCATCCAATGTAGCATAACTCTGAAAAATCAATAATAATCGATCAATTGAAAGATCAATAATTTACAGAAATGAAAACTAAGTTTTATTATAAAAAAAGGAAATAAAATACTAACTTCATGTAGGTAGTTTATGTTCAGTATGTGAAGAGGAAATATTTGGACTTAAATCATTCATGTAAATAAGTTGCCATGCAGCCACTTCGCAAACAGCTTTCTCAACTGTGTCATGTGTGAGCGAGCATTAGAACACCTGTGACTTCCTCCTCTCCTGAGATGCTGTGCATTGCAGCCAGTCTTGAAAAAGCTCTGTCTATGAAGACTTTTTTTATAGTTTCGATTTGAAGAGTTGGAAAGACGCATGGAATGCTGGGATAAATGATATAAACGATAAAATATTTTTAAGAATAGTGAAATTGGTTTAAGGCAGAAAAGAGTGTAAAACGGGGAAAAAACAAAGGCACGTACTTTGTAATTACTTCCAAAATCCATTTTTAAAAATAGCAGTTTTTTTTTTTTGTTGTTGTTGTTAATTTTCAGGAGATTTTCGAAATTTTTGGGAATAGTTTGTTGGTAATAGTTCGAATCAAACTTGTGAGCTTAAATCAGAAGGTTGCTTCTGCAAAGAGTAACTTTAACAAATAAATCTGCAATACCGTATAATGCTTTTAAGAAATGGCAATCAGATGGCATTAGTATATTATTTTTATTGTAATTTAATAAAATATGCATCAAATGGAAAAAGAAAATATTATCTTTCAAATTTGAATTGCATATTTTAAAAAAATATATGCAGGAAAATTTTAAAATGACTATTTCTATTGTTTTTAAACCGAAGTTTCATGTGTTGTACAAAGGACATTTATGTTCATCTTAAGCCTCTCATTTCAGATTTTGTCAATTTCTATATTTGCCTTGGACCCTAGAAAGGTTAATGGAAAAGTGGTGAATAAATATTTAATGATAAATAGTTGCTAATTTTAATTAAATGATTTTATTGTAAATTTTAGCAAATGAATAAGCGTATTTTTGTTGAAAAAATGAGTTACGCTAATAGGACTCAAACCGACACCTCCAAGTTACATGACAGATGTTCTAACCACTAAACTATCAACAGCTCCATCATATTTCCACTAATAGTGACTTACATCCTCCCAACATTTTTTCTCCTGTCAGCATCTATGATCAGGAAAGGCAACTTTCCAATATTGCTTAATGTAGATGTAAATACGAAAGTCACTCATGCTAAACCAGCATTAATAAAATAATCAATCAGTAGTAAATACACAAATTACCTGTTTGACATAGAATTCAAGAAATGCTTTCGTGGAAAAAATTAGTTTTGCCGATAAGTGGTACTCAAACTCATGCATTTCAGTTATATGCCAAGTGTTCTGTGAATTCCGTGTTAACAGGGTAATCTTTGTATTTACTATTGATTGACTGTTTCATTAATAATACTTTGGTGGAGTGACTTTCTTATTTACATCAATACTAAGCAATATTGGAAAGTTGCCTATCCCAATTACAGATCTTACCATGAGCTACAAGGAAAGTTTAAAAGTCATAATTAGTCGATAAATGATGAAGCTGTCGATAGTTTAGTGGCTAGAACACCTGGCATGTAACCGGGAAGCATAGATTTGATCTCACTCATTGGCATTTCTCCCACTGAACAGTTTTTTGAATTCTATACCAACAGGTAATCTGTGTACATTGATTAATGAGTAAATATACAATAAATGAATAAGGAATGTATTGTATATTTTCACATTCACAGAGGATGCACCACTGTTTAATCCTTTCAAAGGGCCCCAGCCTGAAGAACTAGTTTACATCCAAAAGCCAAGGTATTTTTTCATATGATGAGCCAAGAAATAAAATTAACTTCAGAACTTTTTTGCCAAATAACTAATGAAAGGAATTATGGCATGTTATATGCCAAATTATAAGCATTAAATTCGGTGTTTTTTAAAAATAAAATATTTAACAAAAAAAACACAAAATTTTATTTTAATTGGGGTTTTTAGAGTCATCTAGTAAAAAAAAATGCATCTGGCAGTACAAATAAAAATTTACTTGAAAAAAAAAATCGATAGAAATAAAATAATTATAATTAATATGAATAAGTAGGCTATTTATATCTGAATAATAAAAAAAGAAATATTATTTGAAACAAGAAAATTATTCTCATTTTTAAAATTTTTTCTCAGTACTCTACTTCGTAAAAAGTCCAGGCTTTTTGCCAACTGTGGCGAGTCAAATAAGCAGGTCAACTTTAGAATTAAAAAAAAATAGCCATTCAACAGAAATAGGTCATGTTGCATGCCATATAAACAAAATTTAACTTGGAATTTTATGAAAATGATAAATTTAAACAAATTTACAAACATATTAATTTTAATACGAATTTTTTTTTTTACAGTGATATAGTGAAAAAAAAAGGATCTGACTATTAAATTGAAGCTTAATTTTGGAAAACCTTATCAATAACAACAGTTAATTATACATTAAATGAAAAGCAATATCTTCCTGAATAATACAATATTTAATTGAAACTTGATTTTTATTTATTTATGGTATATTTTCAAACACAGCTCAATGTTATAAAGGTGACTTGCATTGATCACATTCATAGTGTTTTCTGTCCCATTTATGAAGTGGAAGAACAATTTCTTGGCTTTATTTTTACTGGACATTATGCATTTTTTTCTTTAAATGTTACATTTTGGGGACCTTGGCAAAGGCAAAATGCCATTAGCATAGCCATAGAGATGGAGGGGGGGGGGAGTGGTTGCCTTGTTGAGCCATAGAGATGAAGGGGGAGGGGGAGGGGGAGTGGTTGCCTTGTTGAAATTGCCCTTCCAACCATAGGACTGATTTCTGTGCCGAGGCTCTTGACTTCTGTATCCAAGACCTCACACATTTTCAGGAAACTATAAAAGATTAGTTTTTTGATTGAAAAATGAGGAAATAATAAAAAAATACATAGCCTAATTTGATGTTATAACTTTTGGCTGCAATGATTTTTAAGTTGCCCATCACCATAGTCAGCAATGTATCATGACTTTGAAAGATTTATAATGGCATATAAATATATGGGAAATAAAACCATTAACCAATAGAAGTAAAAACAAACAAATTATCAGCCAGTCATAGTCACAATCAGCGATGTAGCATAACTCTGAAAGACCTATGGGAGTAAAAATCAATAAGTCGATAGAAAAAAAAAACAAGTTTTAAGGCAGCCATTGTCATACCTTAATGAAGTAGCAGAACTCCGAAAGATTGATACATATAAATAGGAAATAAAGTCGTAATAGATCTGTAGAAATGAAAATGAAATTTTAATTAAAAGTGCAAATAAAATACTAACTGAATTGGAAAGTTATACATTGTTGAAAACATTATATACAGTCATCTATTATCAGAAGTTGGGTTGAAGAAATGGTCAGATCCTAGGTGGTCTAGCAGTTATGATGCCCTGCATACTTCTGGGAGACCTGGGTTTGAATCCTAGTCAGGACTACCAATTTTTTTCAAGTGTTTCTTATCTACAAGACTTTTTTCTCTGATAATTTATTATTTATTTGTATATATAATGCTGTGAGCATGAGTGATAAATATTACTACCATCAAAATGTGGAGGCTTGTCTGCCCAACTCCTGATTGGAGTTGTGTGCCATCTATTGATGGCACCACTGGTGAATCAACAGGAATTCTTATATATGTGGGGCAGGGGTGGCTCAGTCAGTAGTGTGCCAGGTCATAATCTGCAGTTCCCTGGTTTGAGTCCCAGCTGGGTCAGTGTTAAGATTTATCTGTGCAAAACTCCCTGCTGTGCCCATGGTCAGCAGGGGACACTGATGGGCTTGTAAAGGCCGCTGTTCGTTGGATGGGATGTTAAGCCGTGGCCCCGTGTGCAGGAGACCCATATCATGTGCACGTTGAAGAACACACTGTATGGCTTTGATAGAAGCTACCATCTGTCTCTCAACAAGTGGTCCCTTCCCTCAACCTTCTGTGAGCCTTCAAGGTCCTTATGACCTGGCCCATTGTGTGCAAAAAAAGTGTTGTTCAGAGATAAAACAAACCAAACCAAAGCTTATATGTCACTTTGTTGAAGAAATGGTCTGTTTCTCAGTGGTCTAGTGGCTATGATGCCCAGCATGCTTCTAGGAGACCTGGGTTTGAATCCTAGTCAGGACAAACCAATTTTTTTCAACTCATTATTTCAATATTTCTTGCCTACAGGACGTTTTCCTGTGATAATTTATTATTGAATTGTTTATATAATGCCATGAGCATGAGTGACAATTATTACTACCATCAAAATGTAGCGTCTTGGCTGCCCAACTTCCTGATAATGGATGGCACCACTGGTGAATTAACAGGAATGCTTATATGTCACTTTGTTGAAGAAATGGCCAGTTCCTTGATGATCTAGTGGTTATGATGCCCGGCATGCTTCTGGGAGACCTGAGTTCAAATCCCATTTAGGACAATCAAATTTTTTTCAACTCAGTATTTTAAGTGTTTCTTGTCTATAGGACATTTTCCTATAATAATTTATTACTGAAAAGTTGTGTTTAGTTGTAGTTTTGGTTTTAGTAGCCTGAGAGCACAGTTGGATGCTAGGATGAATGATAAAAATAATTCTAGGCATATTGAAATAGTTGTAAGTCGGAAAACAGCATAAAATGAAAAAGAAAAAGGAAAAATAGAAGTACACCTTCTTTTGCATTCACAACAATTATCAGGTTTGTTTGAAGATAGTGGCTTCAAATAAATAGAGATACGTACTTTTTAATTATTTCCAAATTCTTTTGTTTTTAAAAATAGCAATTTCTTTATTGTTAATTTTTTGGGAGATTTTTGAAACTTCAGAAAAAAATTTGTTGATAATAGTTCAAATCAGACTTGTGAGCTTTAAATCAGGGGATTGCTTCAGCATAGAATAGCATTAACAAACAAATCAGCATTCCGATATAGGATCTAAGAAATGACAATCAGATGGCTTTAACAAATTATTTATATCCTGGCTTAATGAAATATGCATCAAATGAAAAAAGAAAAATATTATTTTCCAAGCTTGAATTACTTCTATTTTTATAATATATATGTGTAAGAAATTTAGTTTAAGCCACCAATTTAATGCAAATTTAACATCAATTTGTATTTTTTTGAAAATCGAAGCTTTTGTTTTTTTTCTTAAAGCCTTGAGATGTCCTCAGCCTCTCATTCATATTCTGTTAATATGTATAAATGACTGGACACTAGAAGGGTTTACGTAATATGGTATAAAATGTTAGGTTCATTAGCAACTAAATTTCTTTGAGCATTTGGTTATTGTAGTGTATTTTGTTCTTGCATCATCTAGCAAAGGGAAATGTTGTGCAGCGAATCTCTGGAGGAAGAATTGCATTAGTTCCACTCCTAAACTAGTGCTGAGTGATCCAATTATTTAGCATTGGTATCTGTTGACTTAATCATGTAAGTAATTGGATTCAAGTCTCATCTTTAGCAGAATGCATTTCTCTCTGAATTGACCTCACAGATATCTAAATTTTCCATACTGATGAAGTTTTGGTTTCTGCAAGATTTATCTCTGGTTTTGCATGATTGATGATGATGATAATAAAACAAAATCTTGCAGTGTGCATACCTTGGTCTATAGATGGTAAAATAGAAGTCACTTGAGTAGAAATTTAAATGCAATTTAAGTTGCCAGAAATGGAAGTATGAATGTTGTGTATTATTATTTGTGGGAAACAATCCAAACAAGTGAGTCACAGTTATTTTCTGTTTAAAGTTTCCTTCTGAAAGTATAAAACAGAAAGAAATTAAATTACAAAAACAAAAATCTTGAAATTTCATCAAAAAAATTTCTCTTTTGGCTATTTTATAAAAGTTGGTATGCATGGATTAACCTTTTGCAGCCTCATTGGATGATATATTGGTTATTGAATTTGAAGATATAATTAATGATCTCAATTAATTTACTTATGTAAAATGTCCAAACTTGTAATAATCAATCTTGCTTTTGCTTTTTAACAATAGACTCCATCTTTTTTATTTGTGAGGGAAATATTAACTCCATCTAGAAATAACCAGTAACATAAATGTCAGGCCCAGCCTGACAACAATCTCAATGAATATATTCACTAAAGTTGTTACATTATGAATTATATGCACTCAAGCTATGGGTTGGGTTGTTTTACCTCTGAGCGGCACTTGTTTGCACACTATGGGCTAAATGGCCAGGTCACAAGGACCCCAAAGACTCAGAGAAGGTTGGGGGAGGGGACCCACTGGAACAGCTGTTGGGAGACGGTAGCCTCCCATCAAGGCCATCCAACATGTTCTTTAATATGCACAAGGTATGGCTCTTTCCCACACACAGGGGCCATGGCTTAATGTCCCATCTGACAGACAGTGACTTTTACAAGCCCATCGGTGTCCCCTACTGACCGTAGGCAGGGCGGAGAGTTTTGCGGAGATAAATCTCAACACTGATCCAGCTGGGACTGGAACCTGGGAATTGCAGATTATGAGCCTGATGTGTTACCAACTGAGCCATCCCCGCCCCTCTCAAACTATGGTATACTAACTTTTTCAAGTATGTATATCAGTTGTTACAAACGTTTTAATTTTGTTTCTCATGTTTGTTTGCATAGTGTTAAAAATGAATAAATATTGGTAGTTGTGCTATTAAAAATAAAAAATGACAACATGAAAAATATATCTCTATATTTGACTGTCACTGAAATGAATAACTTTGAAAACGTATTATATAACAAAGTATAAAGTATGAAAAATAAACTTTGAATATTTCGCAGGATGTTGTAGAGTATCTAGCAATATAATTTTTATCTTTTTATTTTTCTCTTATATTTTTTTATATTTTATTTCAGGGCAAGAAAGCGTTGTTGAAGTTTAACCAGCAACATTTGCGTAAAACATCAGATATTAAATCTCGTTTAGAAGATGCTATTCTTGGACATACAAGTGCTAGGAGTGAAATGATGCGACGTAAAGGTAATAAATTTTATTACATTCTTTTTATATGTCTTCCTATTGCTTCTTGCCACCTACTCAGTACCTCTTGGAGCAGGTGAAACAAGTCAGTGTCTGCATTGACATCAAGACCAATTCCAATTCCTGTTTCATGTAGCCCACCATTTAAACCTCAGAATAGTTTCTTCATTCTTGCCCACAGATACCAGACTTGCCCAACTCAAAGAGTCCTCATCAGCAAAAGAAAGAAATTACACCTCCATGCATGCGGCCTTTGATTCATGTCCATCAAATGGATCCGGGGATATGGACCCTGGCCTACTCTTTTTATTTCAGGGTAAGAATTCTGATTTCATAAAATCGTTTTGGCTGCAGTCCTTTTAAATGGGAAATCTTGAACCCAATCCTCAAAGATCTGAGATAGCCAAACTCCTATAACAGAATTGTCATGGATTCTACAGAAATCTTAATGACTTCAAAGCACCAAGCCCATTCGCATGTGCCTGCAAGAGAGATACTTTTGAGCAGTGAGCAATGCCGTGATTCAGCATTTTTCTATCATCCACCAATACAGGGATGGAGATGATTCAACTCATAGGGGTGTCACTATCCTTGCGAGCCACCATCTCCATTCCATATTGTACCATTAACCACCACTTTAGAAGTGTGGGATTCTTGTTCATGGTTTTTTCTTGGGATTCTCATTAATTGATACTCCATTTATAGCATGGTATTATAAGTAAGCATCTTGTTTTGTTTTCAAACTTTTCTTAGTGTGCACTTGTTAGGCTGTACAGATCGATATTTATAGTGTGTTCGAAAACTACCGAAGTGTTTTTGCATTATGTTTTGCTGATGAAATATAATTTTTAAGGGATAAATAAGTTATGGTCAGTGCTTTCAAAAATATAGATATTAATCATAATATATATTATCAAGTTGATTCAGAAAAGCTTAATTTTTTTCTAAACTATTTCATTCACTCTGGGAGTGATTTAGATCAAATCTGACTTTTCTCAGATTCTGAAGTTGGATATTGATTCTACCATTTCTATAATTATTTATATTGCTTCTCAAATATATGCTGCAATTAGAAAGAATAATTATTTGAAGCTTGATCTAATATTAAATCATTAGGCATATATGACTTAATAATTTAAAGTACATAGCAATTTGTTTAAAAATGTTTAATTCATGATTAGGCTGTATGACTGAAAACTTTTGAGCAACTAGTCTACATTAAGCTTAACACTATTTTTACATAGTCAAGCTATGAGTAAAATTTATCATGGTAAACTATGACTTAAGGAGAATTTTATATTTATGAAAAGTTTCCAAGTTAAGATGTAAATGTTACCATTTCTTAGATGTCTTCCAGAATTTTCTGCTAGCTCAACCGGTTGTGCTACCCTCCTTGCATTATTTTTGCAGGGCCCTGCTTTCAGGATTTCATCTGGATTGCCATTTGGCTTCCCACTGGCAGTTGCCTGATGTATAGCACTGATGTTTTCCTTTCAAAGTCCAGACCAGTCCAGGTTTTTGCATTGAAGACTGTTCTGAATGTGATTCACCACCACCATATAGACTGCATTACACATTCTTCTGAATCATCTCGTAGAACACAAGTTGCTCAAAAAGATCCCCTTATTCTACATTTAAACATTGAACATTTGAACATTTTAGGGGTAAACTTCCTTTGGCAGAGCAGTAGGCTAAGCCTCAGGATATCTGTATAACTCAGTAGAACATGTTAGTACTTCCCCCAGTACGGGGTAGAAACGATCGAGCCACAAGGGCTGACCTTGACCCCGGAGGGTAGGTAGATCTCCAGGCAGTCGAGACGACTTTGCTTTACTTTACTTTTAATGAACTTTACCTCCAACTCAATAAACATTAAAATGTCTTTAAAAAAACTTATTAAACTCAAATTCAAGTTAGCGAACGCTAAAATCATAGACATCAAAATTAAAATACAATTGCGACCCCCTGTTTCACGCTGTCAGGGTGACACGTTTCATCCCTGCATCAGCAGGACTTTATCTGGCATTATACTACATGATGGTAAGACTTTAAATAGGAATCTTCCCCTGTCGGTGAGTTTTAATTTTATCATGTTGCTTGTGCAGCAGAAGGTTCCACACCACCAGAATGGATGGAATCTCCATATTGCACAACTGCTCTCTAAGTAAATTAATCAAAATATTTTCAGTATATTGTAACTGATATTTATTTGGTGGTGCTGCTATAGTCTTATGGTTAAATTTTCTACATGTATCTGATTTTGAAGTATTGTTTGCAATAACATTGAATTAATTTTTTTATTTTTTATATTGTGTTGATGCTCTGATATATGTTGTTCATATATCCTGTATGTTTTCCCTATGTGTATGATTCCCCCCCCCCCCCAATTTATTTTCAACATCCAGTATTTCTAGATTATATAATCCCTCCTGTTGGAACACGTTTATCTCTATCGTTAATTATTAGTTTTTTTATTGTATTATTTACTGTATGTGGCATTTTTAAATCATAATTAATGTATTTTTCATAGTTTTAGATATCCCTTGAATATATGGAAAACTTTGTGTGTATTGTGTTTTATTTGATATTTGGGCAGGATTAGGTTCTGTTGTTTGCTGCATTTTAAATTTGGCAGTTTTCTGAATTTTATCCATGAATTTATCGGGATATCTCACAGACCTAGTTATATCATATATTGTTTTTATTTCTTTCTATAGTATGTTAATGTTAGATGAGTATCTGTAGGCTCATATGAAATATGCATTTATTGCCGATTTCTTATAATTAATAGAGTGTATGGAGTCATATGATATTAAATTGGGGGTAAACGTAGATTTTCGATACACTGTAGTAGTATAACTTAAATGTTCACATTTAATTAATACATCAAGATATGATATATCTTAATTAACTTCTGATTCATGTGTGAATTTTATAGTAAGCATAATACTATTAAATGTATCTATTAATTTTTCTAGTTCGTGTACAGGGTGGTCCTAAAAAATTAATGTATCACCCACATAATGTAGGTAGAATAATGATTTATATTTTGCTTTTTCCTAGGCTGTTTCTTCTATATGGCACATAACGATGTCTGCCATGAGTCTAGACAGAGGTGATCCCTGTCTAGACTCATGGCCCCACTTCTGAACCCACAGCTGACTGCCAACAACAAACCAATTAGATGTAGTGGCCAGACCAGGGCCTCATGTACACTAAAGTACTGTTGCACCATGGATCTGATGACCTTTAACCACTCCGCTTTTAGCCGCATCGCTGCATCCAAAATACATGTATTTGGATACAGCGACACGATGTCTAGGGAGTGGATGGTTGTTGTGCTTTTGATTTTAGTTTGTTGAACAAATTTAATTACATCATGACAGGATGTTAAAGTATACTGTATTAATGGAAAATATCGACTAAAAGAGTCAAATAGTGCTATCTTTAAATTATAAGTAGGTGCCATTTATTTATTTATAAGGGGTCTAAACAGATGATTTTCATTATGTAATTTAATTTTTACAAACATCTGCAGGATATCTGGGTATACTGGTGATCTACATGCTTTAATTATACTTTGAGGTAAAGGTGGGTCTTTTTTTATCATTCTAGCTATTGGATTTTTTATTATAGATTGACATTTTAACTCTTCTAACAATTGAGTTATCTTTTCATCATATTCAGTTTTATCTGTTATTGCTATTTGTTCCATTTTAGCTGCTAATGAAATTTTTATTTCAGTATTATTTTTTAAATCTGTAATACTTTTGTATCATTTAATATGTTTGGTTTCTCAATCTTCTGGTTTTGTTTCTGCTATTTTATACTACGGTATATCTTAAAACGTTCTTTATCTGTTATTATTATCAGTATTTTTTAAATAGTTTGTGTATTTGTGGTATTAATTCTGTTAATTTAGGTATTAATTTAGGATATGCAAAAACTGCAGGAATGTCCTTAATCAATACTCTACTAGTCCTAATAGAAAGCATTACAGAGAGCTTAATAGACATGTAAAGGATCAGTTAGCTGCTGATAAGAATCTTTGACTTGATGGCTTGGCTGACAAAGCCAAGGAAGCAGTTAGACAGCACAACAGCAGAGAGCTGTACCAGATAGTTAATGTTTTATGTGGTAGAAAACGGACAGGTATACAGGGATTGAAGGATAAACAAGGTAAGGTTATAGAAGGTGAGGATTCTGTCATGGCTAGGTGGGCTGAGCATTTCAATAATGTTCTAAACAATGTGGTTAGTTCTGCCCCTATTGTTTGCAATGATGATAGATGTATTGGTGGCTTTAATGTTGGCCCTATAACACAATCTGAAGTTATTTTGGCTATTTCTAAACTTAAACTTCATAAATCCCCAGGTGTAGATGAAATTACTACAGAAATGCTTAGAGTTGGGAATGTTTCAGTTACAACTTGGATGACTGAAATTTTGAATATCTTTTATGATAAAGGCATGGTTCCTAAGGATATTACTAGAACTATTATTATCCCTATTTTCAAAAAAGGTGATCGCAGTTCTTGTGATAACTATAGGGGTATCAGCTTACTCTCTGTTCCAGGTAAAGTTTTTTCCATGATTGTGCTTAATAGAATTATGAATCTGGTTGACAGTCAATTGTGTGATGAGCAATGTGGATTCAGAAGTGGTAGGTGATGTGTAGATCAGATAATTTCAATCAGACAGATTCTTGAGAAATGTTTAAAGTTTCAGAAACCTTTGGTTGCTAGCTTTGTTGATTTCAAAAAGGCTTTCGACTCTGTTGATCGACATAATTTGTGGTTGATTGTGAGATCATATGGTATACCAGACAAGTTACTTAACATAATGAAAGCTCTCTATAATAACACTGAGTTGTTTGTGAGAGTTGGTAAGGCGTGTAGCAATTGGGTTAGCATTACTTCAGGTGTTCGACAAGAGTGCATTTTGTCTCCTTTTCTCATTAGTTTGGTTATTGATTATGTTGTGCGAAATTCACTGCAAAAACCTTGTAATTTTTTAATAAATGCTTATAAAATTTAGTTGTCTGTCATTTTTTTAAATTTTATTATTATCTTAACCTCAATTAAATGCTCTTTCTTTTGATATATAACATGATCTATATCTGTTGATTGTTTTTTTTTTAATTCTAAATTTGACTTGTTTGTTTGACTGCTCACAGCTGGTGAAAAGCCTGGACTTTTCTCAAGTATAATACTGTGAAAAAAAATTGGAAAATGAGAGTAATTTTCTTCATTTAAGAAAAAATTAATTTTTCTCTTTTTTGTAAACTGATAGCCTTTTTATGATATACATTATAATTATTTTTGTCTATTGGCTTTTTTAAAGTAAATTTTATATGCATTACCAGATGATTTTTTTTACTACGTGCTTCTATAAAAGTATTATTAAAACAAAACTAGTCATCAACAGAAACATAGTTAAATATATTATTTTCATAAAATCTAGAATCAAATGCTGATTGATTTGGCATACAATATACCATAATTCCTTTCATTATTTATTGGCAAAAAAGTTCTCAAGTTCGCTTTTTTTTTTTTGACTGAACACAGTTTAAAAAACTCTGGCCATTGGGTAATTTGGTCTTTCAGGTCTAGTGTGGTAAGAGTTAAGGAACATAACCCTCTTTGGTGCACTACTAACACTAGTGGAAGAGGGTTGCACTCTTGGACAATGACTTGGAAATCCATCACTCTCCCCAATGAGCATAGGTGTTGGTACTTATTTTCATTCCTCTACCCACACTTTCACTGCCATTGATCTTTCTATCTACTATTCCTTTGATTTGAAGTTGAGGGCAACCTATAAAGAAATAGGACAGGGTTTTCTAATAATAATAATAAGCTTGCATTCAAGGGAAACATCACTATTAGTTTAATGTCGATATCAAATGTTAGAGGAAAAATTGTCTGAGCTGGGTGGGATACAAATCCATCTCCTGCTGATAGCACATCAGTTGCTCTGACTGCTGAGCTACCGGCCACTGAGCAAGATCTCCTATAACTGATGTTAAGAACAATCTACCTACAGTACACAATTTTCTGTGTCTCATGCAGGCATCCTGGCTGCTCACAGCCTCTAGAAACATTGTCTGAGCTGGGTAGCATGAACTCACATTCTACTGATGTACTGTAGTTAGATAGTTCTTAAAATCAATTAAAGGAGATTTTGGTGAGTGGCCAGTAGCTCAGTGGTTAGAGCACCTGGAATGTTATCAGGAGGATGCAGGTTTATATCCCACTTGGCTCAGACAATTTTTTTTCTAACATTTGATATCGATGTTAAACTAAAAGTGATATTTTCCTTTATTTAAGTTGAATATAAGCGTTGAGAAATTTCTTTGAACTATTCAACGTATCCTTGTAACATACTTATCATCGTCATAACATACTTGTCATCTATTTCTAGAGGCTTTGAGCAGCTAGGACAATGCTTGCATGAGACAGAAAATTGTGTACTGTAGGTAGGTAGTTTTTAACATCAGTTAGAGGAGATCTTGCTTGTGGTCGGTAGCTCAGCGGTCAGAGCACCTGGAATGTTATTAGGAGGATGCAGGTTTATATCCCACTTGGCTCAGACAATTTTTTTTCTAACATTTGATATCGATGTTAAACTAAAAGTGATATTTTCCTTTATTAAAGTTGAATATAAGCATCAAGATATTTCTTTGAAATAATTAACTTACACTTTTCCTGTGCCTGTTATTATCGCTGAGAGAAGTTAATATAAGATTTTTTTTTATAATCTGGTCTTTTCCTCTTTGCATGGTCTTTTGAAATCCCAGAATGCATATGTTATATAGTTAGAACACTTGTAGAAGGGCATCAAGAGAGTAATTTTGATTTAAATTTCTCACATTCCAAGTAATGGTAGTTGGTATGCTGAATAAATTATAGTAATTGTGTGAAGTAAGGCCAACAATATTAAACAGAGTCTTAATCATAAGAGTGGGGGAAAGACTTATTTCATGTTTGCTAAGTGTGTAAGCTATCACGGTTACTTGGAACTTTAAACACAATCTCTTTACATTGTAATATTTCAAGAAGAAAGACCTGTTTGGGATGCAGGTTCTCCCCCCTACTTACGAACAGGTTACGTTCCCGAGGTTTTGTCATAAGTCGAAATGTTCGTAAGTCGAAAACTAACCTAAAAAGTACATTTGTACACAGAATAACCACTTTTTGTTACTGTTTGATCCTTCAATGTACTTACTAGAATGCATTACACTCGTTTACCCGCTCGCTACTGCTTACTAGCAGGTGTTTCAAATGCGGTAAAAATCTGCTGTTGTATATGGTAACATAAAGTCGATATTAAAAATAAAACAACTTATACTGTTAATGTATATGTTTGTACCATAAATAATATAATGTGTATTGTTAATAACAAAAAAAGGAAAACTAGACCACGCTATCGACTTCAACGCCACGAATCCATGTGAAATTTAAATTTTAAACATACGGTCAAATTGTTCGTAAGTCTGAAAGTTCGTAAGTTGAACGTTCGCAAGTAGGGGAGCACCTGTACTTTTGTTTAAGGTCTGTGTGTGATTAGAAGTGAAGGTTCAAGTATTGCAATGGCTTCTGATCAGGATCTGCTACCTGCTGGTATAAGATACCCCATGTATTTGTTCACTTGGGGCTTATAACCCATAAACAAATGAAAAACATGACTGTAGAGGCTCCTTCAACAGAGACCACCCAGAAGTGCAACAAGTTCAAGTAGTCATTCTCATAGTCATTAGACAGTCTGTATTGTTCAAATGATCAGCATTAAAATCCTATGAAGGTGACTATTCTACAACAGGATGGGGGGGGGGGGGGAAATTATAAAAATACCCATTCAGCAGAAGTCCATATCAATGAGCCAAATGGTTTTGGAGGCCCTCCCCTCTATTTTCCATCAAAGGAAGGAATATTTCCTTTGCAAGGTACTAATGACTTACACTAGGAAAAAGTGGGATAAGAGTTTAGGTGCTATGTATAGCTGATTCTGTGCATCATCACACAGAATGGTCACAGCATCCCTTCCAGTGTAATGCTTAACAACTATTTATAAGTATTGCATTTCAATATATCACATTCAACATATTAATATCATAAATTATTGTAACCATTTCAAATTAATGCTTCTGTTTTGTTCCCTACATGTATAATAGGTCTCTTCTGTGTCATACTTCATATAGTTTTTGGTCCTGCTTACAGACAACAGCTTCTGAACTAGGAATTAGAAACTGTCTTAATGTGTGGTGCTGTCAATAGACATGGTTGCTTTTATGCCAAATATCAGTCTTGTCATAAAATATGTCAGTATTTTTTTTTCAAATCATTCATATATTTTCACATACAAGTAATTATCTTCCGCAAGAGTTAATAGTTAACCCACAAGTTGATAAAAACATATTTTTTTACCAAGTGTGTATCTGAGAGATTCTATTATTTCAAAAAAAAAATAGTCTTAAGTACACAGCCTCTAAATGTACAATTTTTACTAATACAGCAATTTTGGTTCCTGCAACCAATGACATATAATTATTATAAACAATACCAGCAGATATTAGTCCTTGGGTACTGCCATTATAACCAAATTTTCACATTGATTTTCTTCAATGGCCATTGCCTTTCATACTTCTCTCTAGAAGCATTTCAAAACATGTTCAGAGGTTTTACATATCACAAAAATGTAAATTCAAAAACAAATAAAAGTAAAAACAACACTTTGATAAATTATATTTTATTTTCCAGAGACTCATGGAAAAGAAATCATTGTACTTACAAAAGAAAAAATAACTGCTGGAAGGAATAGACATTGGTGATGTGGTGATAGAGGTGGAATCATTCAGAATCAGTCTCTGATTTACATGGACATTTGCTGCCACTTGTCTTTACATTAGAATGTCTTTGTTTCTTTCTGGAAAAAAAAAAAGAAAAATCATAAGATGACTGTAAGTTGTTTTTGAGTTCAGGGCCCTCCAACATAAAAACCAAAGAAGACCATCTAAAGTCTCAAAGTCCATTCTGTTTTTGAAATCAGTTTTTGCACATTTCATTGCTGAGAAAGCTCTTTACACTTTTACATTTGAGGTTGGAAATTTTCTAAGATTGTTGACAATTAGTCATAAGTGTGAATAAGTCATATTGCAGTTTTTCATAACACATGCCCACAAATGCTTTGTTTGAAGTGCTGCAAATTCTTGAACCAAAAGATTTTGAAGTCCTCTCATTCTTGTAGCAGAGTATATTTCCATTATTTTTAAGTAGTTCTGAAAAAGGATAAAATAATACTGATATGAAATCATCACCAAATGATTCAGGAGTTTTTCTCTATAGGCCATAATTTTAAGTCATGTAGCTTCACACATTGCACTACTTGCAACTCAAATATTTGCCAGTCTACTCTATATGCATAAATGCAGTTTTCAAGAACATCACTGTATTCTTTAAAAAAAAAACTCTAAAACTTGCATCACAAAATCATGCTACACAAAATCTATCATTACTCAGTATAAAATGCAATACTTGTTAAATTATACACTAGTTCATACAGTAATCACAATCACAACTGTTCTGACAAAATTTTCCATTCTTTCAATAATTTGTTTTACTATTTATAATTTTTAGATTATTAAGTAGAAAGTTAAATAGTAATTTTTAATGCACTCTAATTGTAATTTTTTTTGAATAATTCTCTCTTTGGTTTCAGAATCCAAAAATTTCGGCCACTAATGTTCTTGTAAAATATTATTTTTAACTGCTGTATTAAATTAAATTTTTTAAATATATTCACTGCCAAAGCCACTTTGCATATGTTTCAAATTTAATAGTTTAATATCTCTTAAAATTAGCTTATAAGAGTTCTACATTATATTAATGTCACAATCTCTACAGTATTTGTTATACATTTAAGCAAATTGATGACACTCTCTCTTCCCCAAATTGGAATTTATGTACAGTATTCTGAAATAAATTAAAAGAAAAATACATTCTCTAAGATTTTTATATTTGTTTTATCTCATAATGAATGTAATTTAGGAATTATTTGTTTAATAGACTTTCTATAAACTGCAGTGAGGATGTAACAAAACATTTGTAGCAACATCTGCATCTTCATTGCACCATTTACCTTTGTGTGGCCATTCTACTGTGTATCTTTCACGGAATGGAAACGATACAACACTACATGGTAATATATCAGGTGCTGAGATTGTAAAATATTCTGCCAACAGTCTTACCTTAGGTGAGCAATACACTGTATTCCTCATTTTTGGTAACCATCTTATATAGTTCAACATTTAAATGCATATGTGATCTATATTATATACAGCTGTCCAGTGGATTCCCTCCCACTAACCTTCTCTGAACCCTCGTGTTTCCTACACTTGTTACCTGTCCATTTAGCCCATCTGCAAAAAGTGCTGCTCCAAGGTAAAACAACACAACTCTTAAAAGTGGGTAGTGGCAAGCCCCCCCCCCCCCCTAGACCCAGTCCTGAAGTTAACTGAAGGAGGTTGAGAAACAGAGAATGTTAGGGGGAATGGACCAACTGGACAGCTGTTAGGAGACAGATGGTAGCCTCTTGTCAAGGCCATCCAGTGTGTTCTGTACAAGGTATGATTCTCCTGCATGCAGGCCATAGCTTAATGTCCCATCTGATGAATGGCAACCTTTCCAAGCCCATCAGTGTCCCCTACTGACCAAAGTCAGGATGGAGATTTTGCAGAGATAAATCTCAGTGCTGGCCCAGGTGGGACTCGAACTTGAGAACTACAGATTACAAGCATGGCACACTACTGATTGAGCCACCACCACCCCTTTCCAGATATTCCCTTTTGAAACTCCTTACCACTTTTATTTGTGTGCAAAAATAGATCATCTGGTGATTTTACTCTTGTGTAATAATGTTTGATCGTACAATTAAATTGATTTCTTTGTAAATCAGTATAAAGTTTCATTTGCAATTTACATAAGGTAGTGTTTGTCATAAAATAGTTATTGCAGTACTTAAATATTTAACTTTTAGATCGAAATCCACCTTCACCTTGTCCACATCTAGGAGATAAACTAAGATGGAGAAAGGATCAAATGCAGTGGAGAATCAGTACAGAACAAGCAGAAAGGTGGGAAGTTTTTAGTATTTTAACTTGTATTAAAATTATAAAATTTGCTTCACTTCTAAAATTAAAATCAATTAATTACTACAGATGTGCAAAATTTATGGTATTCTATTCAATCTGTTTAACTATATGTGATTTCATACAGATGTACACCTGTAACAATAAAATTCCTGAAATGGATCTACAGTTGAGTGTTGGGTTGCTCGAAGATGACCTAATTGGAAGCACAGAAGTGTTAGAAGTATTCCAATACATCTGTGCATCCTTACTCTGTAGTTTTCAAATAATCATGTATGTCCTTGTGAAGTGAGCACTTCTCAGTTTCATTGGGAAAATAAGTACTATCTAGTTAGAGCAATGAATCAGTATCAAGTTTCTCAGCAGCATCTTTGCTGAAGCTTTCTTCATGTGCAAATACTTTGTCAAAATCTTTCTCATAGTTTCTCTGTATAAATGTAATTTTCTCTGCAATCAGTCATATGCTTAAACATCTGTCTGGCCAAAACAAAGTCAGCATTTTTTTGGACCATCACTTCTTTTATCATTTTTCATATCTTCCCAACTCTCTTTAAACCAGTTATGTCTTTATAAAACATTATTTTTTTCATCTCTGTATTCCCATAAACCACTGAAAACATCACAGATTCACTTGTACTTTTGCCTAACTTTGCACAAAACTTGATGTTGATTCATTGTGGTAACCAATGATCACTCATTTTCGCATTGGGGTGAGAAACACTCTCTTATTTTTGCTGCTGCTTTGCAAAGTCTGGCATGATTGACAGCTGCAGCATAAGGAAGCACAGACATGTTGGAAGATATCCATATTATATCATGATGCTCGGGCAATCCGACACTGAACTCTAAAAGTATTCCAGGAACTTTATTGTCACACCTTGTGTTTGAGTCTCCTAACAAATACTTTCATATTCAGACTGCATGCATCCGAAGAACAAATATCTTAATATGCATTTTATCATTGTTTATAACTGATGTAATCATTTTTGAGTCCAATAAATTAACATTGAGAAGATGACTTTTTCTTTTGTGCTGTGCATTAAACTCTTATCTAGTGCATTTTTATAATCTTAGTCAGGTGATATGCATTATTTTATTATATACATCCTCCACAGGGATTTTTCGCAAACAATTGAACCCCAATTTGCAAGTATCATCAGTGTAAGGGCCAATGAATATTTTTTTTTATAATTTAAGGGATAGAGCCTTTCTTATGGAAATGGACTGACCATAGCACAACTGTGTCTGCCACATCTATATCTGCATAAAACTCTTATAACATATGTGTCTGCAACAAAACAATTTTGTCACCTGACAATGCATTGGAGCAACAATGCAAACTGCATGTGTATTAAGACATGTTATTCGCCCTTCCAGAAAAGTTGTGATATAGGCTGGAAATCTACAAATATATTGGTTTAACATGTGCAATAAATCATAGATTACAACATATTTCATCTCTCAGTGCCACTTTCAAATTGATGTCAACACTGCAAGAGAACCCCTAACAAGAACAATGGCAAAATTAAGAACATATATGAACTCTTAATAATTGGACTGTACTATCTACCACAGGACAATAGACTCACCCATTTATCTGATATCATCCCAAGAAAAAACCATGGTAATTTTGTAGATAATAATTCCAACAAATTGTCTCAGCTTTTCTGACCATTATAGTGACATAGAGAAAAATTATTAATTTAAAATCAGCACTGTGACTTAAACCACTTTCTTTTAGGAATAAATACTTAAACAAATTCTGCATATTCTAACAGACGTTAGCATAAGCATGTGCAATGAAAGAATGTTATGACACTGATAACAAAGTTACTCCTGCTAGCTATGTAACAAAGCAGCCTAACTTTGTATGTCTTGCAGTGAATCCACAGCTCTAGTTAGTTCTTGGTTTTGTGTGCAGTTCTTTCAAAGCTTGTATCAATATTAATTTCAATGGGCACAGGCAAAAACTGAATGTGATATTAAAGAATAGCCCAAGCTACACGTCTTCTATCACCCACATGACCAGTTCTAAGGTTGTGTGGGATAAGGTCTGGAAGATGGGTGGGAAGTACACATCCCACTCATTATTGATCCCAGAGGACAATGGACAGGCAATTGCTGATCCTCGAGCAATTGCCAACACTGAATGCTCTCTGCTGTCCTTCCACTCAAATGCACTGGAGTCTAACAAAAGGCCATTCACAGTGGAGGAGCTTTGCCTTGCTCTGCACACTTTTCGTGCATTTGCTGTCAGGCCAGACAATATCCATTATGTAACGCTCCAACATCTCTCACCATCGAGTAAGGATCTGCTGCTCTGACTCTTCAACCGTATTTTCATCTAGGAGCAGTTTCTGGACTCCTGGCAGGAGGCCATCGTCTTGGCCTTCCCCAAGCCAAGCAAAGATCCCAAGATTCCTTCGAATTATCTTTCAATTGTGTTGACAAGCTGCATCTGCAAGGTGTTGGAAAGAATGGTAAATACCAGGCTGGCCTGGTATTTGGAACATCATAGCCTTCTTTCCAACACCCAGTGTGGCTTTCGCAGGCACAGGTCTACTTTAGACCACCTGATCTGTCTCGAATCAGCGATCAGGAATTCGTTTTTATGTCGAGAGCACATGGTGTCCTTTTCTTCAACATTGAAAAAGCGTACAACACGGCATGGAGATTCAGCATTCTTTGTGACCTCCATAGCTTCGGCTTGAGAGGTCACATGCCAATCTTCATTGCAAACTTTTTATCTTCTCATAGTTTTCGAGTTTGTGTCGGCAACACTCTGTCGCAGTCTTTCCCCCAAGACCAGGGGGGGCCACAAGGCTGCATCCTGAGTGTTACGCTTTTCGCTGTCAAGATAAATTCCATTACACAGCAGCTTCCTCCGACTGTAAGCAATGCCCTTTATGTTGATAACTTAAGTATCTTTTGCTCATCATCCAGCATGAGGGTCATTGAACGACAACTGTTCAGGGCATTGAACTGCCCTGAACCATCTTTCTGTTTGGGCGACGACCAATGGGTTTTGGTTCTCCCCACAGAAGACCTCTTGCATGCACTTTTGCTGCAAGCATAATCTTCATCTGGACCATGAGCTGCGGCTTGGGGATAACTTCATTCCAGTTATGGCGGAGACCATGTTTCTCGGTCTCATCTTCGACCAGAAATTGAACTTTTTACCACACATCGGACATCTTAGGTCCAAGTTCACGCGGGCACTAAACATCCTCAAGGTCCTCTCCCTCACTTGGGGGGCGGACTGATGTTCATTGCTCCGCCTCTACTGTACACTTGTCCAGTCAAAACTGGACTATGGATCCAAGGTGTACAACTCCAACTGGGATTCGGTGGTGAAGGTGCTGGACCCCCTTCATCATCAGGCCCTCTGTGTTTACACAGGGACCTTCTGCACTTCACCGGTCCAGAGTCTTTATGTTGAGACTGACGAACCATCTTTATCTATTCACTGTCCACAGTTGTCTCTGCAGTACGTTGCAAAATTGCAATCCCTGCCAGGCCATCCCTCTTGGGACTACATATTCAGTCCCTGGTGGGAAATGTTATACCAGAATCGGCTGACTGCCATTTGTCCTTTTAGTTTGCGTGTCCTATGTTACCTGTGAGACATTAACATCAGTCTCTATAGCATCTCAGAGTTGACAACCGAGCCACTTTCACCTTGGCCCGCTGTTTCCCCTTCATATGATTTATCTCTTTTCAGGATGGGAAGGCCTTTACACCCAAATGTGTATATCAGCAACTTTTTGCCAGCCATCGTGCTGAGCACCCAGATCAGGAGCAATGACTTGGCGGATGCTGCTGCCAGGTCATCCATGCCCCTATCCGACACTCCACTGCCAGTTTCTTACTTGGACTTCTGGCAGTGTTTTTCCATCAAGCTCCGGACACAGTGGCAGAGATCTTGGTCTGAACAGGTTGGTAACAAGCTTTTTGAGATCAAGCCCATTGTCAAACCGTGGCAGTCTTGTTTTCACAGTAATCGCAAGGAGGAAGTTGTACTTGCTCAGTTCCGCTTAGGTCATTCGTATATTACACATTCCTTTCTTCTTCAGGTGGACGATGAACCTAAGTGTGAGTTTTGTGACACCATTTTAACCATTAAACATATTTTAATTTATTGTACTGCTTTTAATCTTGAATGCCGGTTATGTTTTAACTTCCATGATTTTACATCTGAGCCCCTTGCACGCAGTCACCTTTTATCTGATTAATCCTTTTTTACCTCCTGTCTTTGCCTTTTTATATCTTACCAGTTATTTTGCTAAATTGTAATTTTATGGCTTTATCATTTATACATTGTCCAACCCGGGGCTTTTACACCTGGGTTGGTTTTCCTTCTATACCTTTATATTTATTGCTTTACACATTTTCTTTTTTGTATTTTTTATATCTGTTGGTTTTGTCCTTTACCTTTTACTGTATTGAATTTTAGCTTTGGTTGTGTGTTTCTGTTTCTTTTACCCTTTTATTCTTCTCATTTGGCACACTTTGGCCTTAGCTGCCAATGCACCATAAAACCCCAAACAAACAACCAAAAATCTGTTTGACAGCAACAGAGGGCATACCAGTAATAAATGCTTCCTACAAATAGCTGCGCCATGCACTATGGGGTTCATACAGTGACAAGAAGTGGTTGTTTGCCACGTGTGTGTTAGTCATTCCGTGAAACATGGTCGTGCTAAAGATGTGAATGAGTGGCAAAAAGGTGTTTGGCCAAGCCAAAGGGCATAGTGTACAAGAAGTTGCTGCCTTTGCAGTTGTGTCGAAATGTATTGTCCAAAAGGTCTTCCAGCAGTAGTGTACATAGCAGTCCACTGCTAATTGTCACCAGAACTGCAGCAGAAAGACTGCTTACCAATAGGGACTGCCAAAGTGTGTCATAAACTGTTAGGGCAAACCACTCTGCAACAAAGCAGGAATTGCTCCAGTCAGTCAATGCAGGCTTACAACAAGCTGTTTCCGAATGAACACTCCGAAGGGAACTGCATACCATGGATATCTGGAGCAGAGTACCGTGGAAGAGACCCTTGTTAACAGCTCTGCACAAGGCTGCATGGGTACAGTGGGTGTGGCACCACAAAGACTGGACTGTTGACTCTTGCAAGCGTGTGATCTGGTTGGATGAGTCACGTTTTTTGCTTGTACTCAAATGATGCAAGGTGACTGGTACATTGTGAGCCACATGAAGCTTTCCATGCAGACTGTGTGCAAGGTTATGTTCAAGTTGGAGAAGGCTCTGTGATGTTCTGGGGGTGTTTCATATACAAGGAAATAGGTCCTTTGATTGTGGTGACGTCACAGTTGAACCAGAAGGGCTATATGGAGTACTGGATGACCACATGTTGCCTTTTGTGCAGCATCTCCACAGTGAACACCAGAAGAATGCCCCAGTCTTCCAAGATGACAATTGTTGCATGCACATGACTCAAAGTGTGTCGGATTGGCACGACAAGCATTCTGAAGCTTTCGAACATCTCGACTGGCCCATCAAACCCCCGGATTTCAATCCAATAGAAAACTTGTGGGACTATTTGGGGCAATGAGTGAAGTGCTGTCCCAGCCATCCAGCCAATCTTGCTGCTGGGAGAGTGGATGAATATTGATGTGCACTACATCTGTACACTGGTGGCATCCTTGCCAGACAGGATTTCGGCTGTTCTTTGGTTGCACAGAGGCACTACGTGCTATTAGGTGACATTCAGCCAGGGGTGACTAATTTTTTGTCCGGTGAGCTTATTATTGAATCATTTTAGATCTAAAGGCTTTAACACAGGAGATATCGATTGTCTAAGCATAACAGTGATATTGTGAAAATAAATCAAATTTTATAATAAATAATAATAAAAGGTTTAACTTTTAAAATTTTTAAAATTTGTTTTATTTTAACTTTCATAAACTTTTTTGTTTATCTTCTGTTTATTCCATGTGGAAATATTAAGAATGGGCTGATCAAAGGGATTTGGGTTTGAGCCCCAGGTAAGATATGGATGTTTGTGTTGTCTTTATGCTGAGGTCTTTCCTTCCTCACAGGCCTTTTCTATGGCATATAAACTGGCACTTCTGTCAGACCTCTGTGAAAGCAGCTGCTTGAGGGAGTATTTTTTTTTGTTTCACCTTTGCGTGATTCCATGTTAAAGTATCTTGATAACATAGTGTGTAACTTGTCTTTATTATAACTATAAGTGATACAATATTTAATAAAAAATAATTTGTTGTATACTAGTGATATAGACATTTACTAATTAAGTGCTGTAATATAGCCATTTTGTTTTATTAGACCCAAAGTGGAAATTGAGACTGAAGCACACATGGAAGGAAATCTTGCAGCAGAAGTCAATATGATAGTTTTAGATACTCTTGAACTTATTGTTCAGGTTTGTGTAAAGAGGCATCCTTGGCCTGTAAATATTTATATTTGTATATTTTATATCTATTAAAAAATTATTTTGCTGAAGCACATAGGGAAAGAAATGTTAAAGCAGAAATTGGTATCAAGATTTTAAATATTCATGAGCTAACTATTTACGTGGTGTAAATTTTTTGACTTCATTGTTGGCCCTATGTCATGATCTGAATCCACTTTGGTATTCTGAAAATTAAAATTATATGGGCCACTAAAGGTAGATGAAATTTTCACTGAAATGCTGAATGCTAGGGATTATTCTGCTGTTACTAGGCTGACTAAAGTGTTTAATAATATTTAATATAAATAAAAGATGTTTCTGGGAACATAGGCACCAGGACATATGGGCACTTGGGTACCCATATTGACCCATATTGACTGGGTACCCCCAGTTGACAATGCATATATGTTCCATGGTATGCAGACATGACTAATATGTGGATGTTGGTGAGAGCTTAATTACCACATAAACTGTTGAAAGATATTTATCTCTTCTTAGACGAGATATCAGACCCTCTGTAATTACCTAAATGCTTGACCTACTAATCCCATATTTTATACTTGGATTTCCTCTGTACCACCCCATTCTGTGTTAAAAATTCAAGTCCCTACCTATAACAGAATGTGATTTAGAAACTCAGATTGCCTTTCTCCCCTTTTAACCCTTCCAGGGTCCCAACTGAGAAACTGATTTATATCCAGCAGCCCAGCTATTTTATTCACTATGATCAACCAAAAAAATTAATTTTAGAACTTTTTTTTTACCAAATAACTAATGAAAGGAATTATGGCATACTATATGCCAAATTATCAGCATTTAAATCTGGATTTTCTGAAAATTAAATATTTTACAAAAAAAAGACTAGTTTTATTTTAATAGGGCATTTTTAGAGTCATGTAGTAAAAAAATGCACAGACTATGCAATTAAGATTTAATTTTTGGAAAACGTGATGAATAAAAGCAGTTAAATTATATATTAATTGAAAGGAAATTTTTTCCGAATACTATAATATTTACCTGAAACATGATTTTTATTTCTTTTAATGATTCTTTTCAGTGTTGTATAATTTAAAACATGGGCCAGTGTTATACAAGGTGACTTGGATTGCTCACACATTAATGGGATTTTTTACTGTATTTATGAAATGAAATATTTCATGGCTGTTTTTTTTTTACTAAACATTAAGAATTTTTATTCCTTGAATGTTGAATTTTGTGGATTCATCATAGGGAAAGCCTTCAAACTCAGAGTCCAATTCCCCAAAATTTTGTGGGGAAAAAAAATCAAGATTATCGTGATGTACTTCTCTCAGTTCTTCATTGATAACTTTTAATGATGCAGCCATTTCCGTTTTTAAAAATATATATATAATAATATAAAATTTAACAATTAATATTGACATATCACAAAGGTAAACTTTCAAAATATAAAAATATTCAATCGTTATCCTATACAACAATGGTTCTCTTATACTAGCAAGAACGATTCCATAACTGAAACTACTTTGAACTGCCTGCCACTTTGACAGTTATGATTATGCAAAAAATATCAATTTTCCTATAATGTAATATATTCAGTAAGTGATAAAGAAAGTATAGGAATATTGAAATAAATTTAAAGCAGGAAAAGAGAGTAAAATGAAAACCAAGAGTAAAAGTACATGAATGGTAAACTCTTCCAAATTACTCTGCAAAAAGAAAAAAAATTATGGTTTATTTTTGGAAGTTTTCAAATGTTTAAAGAAATGTGATTGGTAACAATTCAAGCTATAACCTACATCACAAATTTAATAGTAGGAAAGCTTCATTTCAACAGGAAAAGTAAGTGTAATGTAGTAAGAATAAGTGGCAACTGCGAGCATTCCAAGAATATTTTATGCCACTTTGGATAGAAATTCATCATAAATGGAAAGGTATTTTTAACACCTCTAAAATATACATTTTCAGAGTATATATATGTAAAAAAAATTTTATAAAAATCTTTCAATTTAAAAAAAAAATTGAAGTTTCATGTTTTGTACAAAAGACATCTATAGTCTTTATTTCTATAGATGTCTTTGAACTCTCATTGGGGATTCTGCCAATGTCTATGTTTGACAGTAACCCTGGAAGGGTTAAATGTTGAACTGTTGAAATTTTACATTTAACCCTTTTTGACACTATAACTATCCAGATACTTCACTGTCCAGTCCCAGATTTTCTCTATAGGTTTTCCCCCTTCCCACCCTGTTGTTGCATTAAAATTTAGTCTCTGCCTATGTTAGAACCTGAGTTACATTTCAAAACCACTTTTATTTTTTCCATATCATTTTAGGGAGGAGAGTGAGATTAAAAAACTCATTGATTTTCAACAGAATTTTTTGGCATTAAAGCTACGAGTTCTTATTACGGGGTGTGGGTGGCTTAGTTGGTAGCACTCCAGACTCGTAATCTGCAATTCCCAGGTTCGAGTTCCAGCTGGGTCAGCATTGAGATTTATCTCCACAAAATTCCCTACCCTGCTCACAGTCAGTAGGGGACACCGATGGGCTTGGAAAGGCCTCTGTCTGTTGGATGGAATGTTAAGCTATGACCCCATGTGCAGTAGAGCCATACTCTCTGCACATTAAAGAACATGCTGGATGGCCTTGATGGGAAGCTACAATCTGTCTTTTAACATCTGTCCCAGTAGGTCCCCTCCCCCAACCTTCTCTGAGCCTTCAGAGTCCTTGTGACCTAGCTATTTAGCCCATTGTTGCAAAAAAAGTGCCGCTCAGAGGTGAAACAACCAACAACCAAAGTCCTTATTTCCAACAGAACCTGATTTTGAAACCTGGAACCACCTTTCTCCCATTTCCTTTAGCTTCCAGGTGACTAGTATAGCACCTATAGTGTTTACAGAGTAATTTTGATCTTTCAGTAGTAAATTAGCACAGGAGATATCCTGTAGATATGGGATTCATGAAATAGCTAGATGAAAAATTTAGTTTCACTATGAGTGAGATTCATACACTCACTTCTCAGTAGCATGCTAGGCATGTGAATAACTTTTCATCAGCAAATATCACTTTAGCTGATGAAAAGGTAAGCCTCTGATGGAGCATTTATGGAATGTTACTGGGAGGCATGGGTTTGAATCCCACTTGTCTTGAAACTAAAATTTTTAAGCTAATTATTTAATGAATTTTTATTTAATTTTTTTCTGATACTTTTCTATACTATAGGTTCCAAAAATTTTATTAGAGGTATAATTAGCCCTATGTTTGAAAATGATTAGCATAGTTGTCATATTAGCTTGCACTCGCCTGATTCATCTCTATTCAGAATAGATGTATTTAGAGAACTAAATTTCATAATCTGGTTTGATCTATGTAGCCTTGAGTTGCAACTATTATTAAGGTTTTCTCTTCTAACTATTGTCTTTAGTAAGAAGGGGGATTCTGATGTCTTGGAAAGGCTACAAAGATGCTAAAGCCATGTATTGTGTACATTAAAGAACACTATGTATGGCTTTGATGGGAAGCTTCCATCTGTCTCCTAACTATCCAGTGGGTCCCTTTCCAAAACATTCTCTAGGATTTTTATGTCCTGGCCTTTTAGCCGAATACATTCACAGAATTGCTAATCAGAGGTAAAACAACTCAATCAAACTACCTGACAGAATTGCTCTATATCTGTTCATCACCTACCTCTTTTGAATCCACAATGTTAATCTCAAAGTTGTCCATCAGCCAAATGCTTAATTCTGTCAAGCACAATAATGCAAAGAACTTTATCTGGAACAGGAAGTAGACTGATTAATTCAGCGAGGAGCTGTGATCACCTTTTTATTTTTAAATAGGGACAATCCTGTATTCAAACTCTCAATCCTTCTAAGGTTCCTCCTGAAAAACTAATCTACATCCAGAGGCCTACTTTTGCTCATGATCAGCCAAAAGAAATTACATTAGAAATTTTTTTGCCAAATAACTAATGAAAGGAATTATGGCATGTTATATGCCAAATTAATCAGGATTTAATTTTGGATTTTCTGAAAATATAATATTTTCAAAAAAGATGGACTAGTTTTATTTCGATATGGCTTTTATAGAAGCATGTAGTAAAAAAATGCATCTGGCAATGAAAGTAAAAATTATTAAAAAATAAACTAATATAAATGATTATAATGCACATGAATAGAAAGACTATTTATTTCTGAATAACAAAAAATAAATATATATATTTGGAACAAAAAAATTATTTCCGTTTTGTAATTTTTTTTCTTGGTACCTACTTTGAGGAGAGTGCAGACTTTTTAGCCAATTTTGCTGAGTCATATCAACAAGTTAACTTTGGAATTAAAAAAACAAAATAGTACATGTTATATACCAAATTAACCAGAATTTAATTACGAATTTTATGAAAATTAAAAATTTAAACAAATTTACAAACATTAATTTTAATAAGACTTACAGTGATACAGTGAAAATATAGATAAGATTATGTAATTAAGGCTTAATTTTTTAAAACCTGATAAATAAAAATATTTAAATTATAATTTAGTCAAAAGTAAATATCTTCCCAAATAATATTATTGCAAATTTTAAATAGATGACACTGAGCATGAGTATAATAAGTATATTTACAATACAAATTACAGTACAATCAAATTATTACAAAAATATGGATGAAATAACTTATAAACAAACTAACTGCTATTGTACATAAATTAATAACCTTTTTTTTTACAGAGTATACAAGACCAGCTCTGTCTGTTCTACTAAATTACTACCTTTTCATTTTGTTTGCTGTATCTCTTGAATACCTTCACTTCAGGCATAAACAATCCTTTGTCTTTGGTTAGCTCACTAGATTTATCATACTAGTAAAATAAAACAACCACCCACGCACACACCACATAAATATATTTCTTGTTTGTGATTTATCGTGCACTGGCTCAGACTATTTAAACCTCCTTTTTTTTTAGATCTCTTCAATTCCAGCACACTGAAATTCTGTTATTCTCTTTTTCTAGGTCAGTTCTACATTCAAATTCGTTTGTTGTATAAATTTCAATCACAAGTATATGCGAGTATCTGTCGTAACTATATATTTAACTGAAACATGAATTTTATTTCTTTTAAATGAATTTTTTCAGTGTGGTATATTTTAAAACATGGGTCAGCATTATACAAGGTGACTTGGATTGCTCTAATGGTATTTTCTGTCCTGTTTATGAAATGGAAAAACACTTTCTTGGGTACCTTATTTTACTAAGCATTAGAAATTTTTTCTTTGGATGTTGAAGTTTGGCGGTCTTGACCAAGTGCAGAAAGGTTTGTGCACCAAGGGTAAAAAACAAATGTCTCTATCATCAGAATGAACAGCCAATATATTTATATAATATAAATAAAATATAATATAAATATAATATATATATATAATAAAATTAAGGCAATATCTTTCAAAACTGTTGAATATAAACTTAAAAACTTATAATTTCAAAAATAATAAAATTCTGCTAGGGTGGGGGGAGCAAAACACCCTCAATGTAGTAGGGGAGGGGGAAACCCTTGCCAAAATTGCCCTCCCAAGAGAGATTAATTTCTGTGCCCAAGAAGTCTTTTTTGCTTCCATATCCAAGACCTCATTCATTTCTAGGAAACAATACAAGATCAAAGATTTTTTTTACTGGAAAATGAAGAAAAATATTAAAATAATTGAAAAACATTAACATATAACCTAATGCAATGTTTAATCAAATATCACAGCAACAAGTTATAAGTAGGCCATCCGATGTAGTGAACTGTGAAAAATCAATAATCAATCAATCAAAAGATTAGTAATTTACAGAAATGAAATAAATCTACAGGAATGAAAATGAAGGTTTAAATATAAAATATAAATACTAACTAGATGCATCGTGAACTTATCCAAAGTCTGAGAACAACACTCACTGTAAACAATCCAATTTGTAGCCACTTGACTTCCACACCTGCCAGGAATTAATTAGGTCATAGCACCTGACACTCCTGTCTCCTGTGATATTGCAGACAGTTTCACAATGACAAGCTCTAGCTTCAGTTTCGATTTGAAGAGCAGGAACCATACATATAATGCTGGGATAAGTTATATAAATGATAAAAATAATTATAGGAATACTGAGATGGGTTTATGGCAAAAAAAATGTAAAATGAACAACCCCCTACCCCCCCCCCCAAAAAAAAAAAACTTGGAGTTATTATTATTATTAATTATTATTAATTACTTCCAAAATATTCCATTTTTAAAAATGGCAGTTTTTTGTTACTTTTCATGAGATTTTTGAATCTTTAAGAAGAAATTGTTTGATAATAGCTCAAAGTTTTGAGCTTAAATCAGGTGGTTGACTCAGCATAGAGTAACATTAACAAACTAATCAGCAATACTGTAGAGCACTTAAGAATTCGCAATCAGATGGCTTTAACAAATTGTTTATATTGTAGTTTAATAAAATATGCATCAAATGAAAAAAGAAAATATTATTTTTCAAGCCTGAAAAAGGTATTTTTATTAGATATATGTAAAGAAAATTTTCAAATGGCAATTCCTATTTTTTAAAAATTTAAGTTTTTTTTTTATTATACTAAAAATTAACATAGACATCTTGGGTCTCTCATTTCAGATTCTGTCAGTATCTCTGTTCAATGAGACCCTGGGAGGGTTAAGAACAGCACATTTATTGCAGAAAATATTAAAAAAGTCAGCTATATGACAACAGAAACATTTTCATCTAAGCACCTCAGTAATAATTTCATCTATCCCTATGCCAAGTATTGCAGTCAAAGTAGATTAACAGTGAATTGTTCCATGTTAAGCTTGCTGTCAAATCACTGGTAGTCTTGTTTCTGCAGGAATCATGAGAAGGAAGTTGTACTTGCTCGTTTTTGCATGGTTCATAGCTATTTAATCTTTTTTTCTTCTTTGGGTGGATGACCAACTTATATGCAAGTCTTATGATATCATTTTATCAACTCTTCATATATTAACTGAATGCTTTAGTTTAATGTTGAACATCATTTTTATTTTATCTTTGAAACTCAAACATTTTAGGCTTACACTTAGACAGTTCTATATCCTGCTCCTTACACTCCATTTATCAAGTGATACTCTTTTAACACCTATTTTTGTGAGCATTTTTTATTTCTACTATTAGTATAATTGAGCCAAAAAATGTAGGGGGGGGGGGGCAAGAGCCTTGATTTCCAATGTATTATAACATTATCCCCTCCATTTTACAGGTCTTTAAAATATTGCTTGAAAATGCATGAAATATAAATAAGTTAATAACTTTTGCTTTTGTTACCCTTACTAGCATTCTGAAAGAGAGAGGGAGGGACATCTTTATATACATATGTAATTTTTATTGTTTAGAATATGAATATGATTCTTTTTTTTTTTATGCATGATTATTCTCATGAATTGATCAGTTTTATTTTGAACAAGCAGCAGTGAGTGGATAAGTTTAAAGATATGATTTAAAATTTCAAGATCGTGTTCCTCATTTCAAACTAAGTTTCGAACATGATATTTGTGCAGTATTCAAGATGGTGCATCGATGAATCTAAAAGATAGCAGAGATTGTCCAGCTGAATGAATCTTTTCTTCAAATCAATCAGTTCATTTATTAGTGTGTGATTATTTTTATAGTAAATGAGAATCAGTATATATATATATCACTGTTAGTAACAGTCAAAGAAACACATTTTCAATAAAAATTATTTCTGCAATTCAGTTCATGATGAAGTAGATGTAGAAGAATATAAGGAAGCAAAAAAAAAAAAATTTTTTTTCCAGCTGGAATTAATATGTCGTTTCTTATTTCGGTTATTCTCCTGTGCTTAAAAACATTCTCTAAACTTATGTTAAAAAATAATATAGAAGTGAATATGAACTTCCTCTAGATCAGTGGTTCTCAACCTTTTATGCTTCACATACCACCTGGAAACGTATGTAACTGGCGTACCCTTTGTATAGATAGATAAAAGTATAGTTATAGTATAACAATGGGAATAAACTAAAACATATATATAACATATATCTAGCGACTTTAGAGCTCTCATAGTGTACCCTAAAAAATTTTATCACGTACCCCACATTGAGAACCCCTACTAATGGCCCCTACAAGAGACCTATGTTTTTGCCATTTTTGGGGAAAGGAAAAACCCTAACACTCTCACTATCTCAGATTCCAAATAACAAGCTGTTAAAAAGGATATCAATTGCTAAACAATCCATTAAACAAATTTAAGAGTGTCAGTTCTGTGCTACAAAATCTTCCATATGTCCCTAAATTGCCCCCTCCAGTCTTGAGACCTATGATCTCCTCAGACTTCTTCTAGATCAGGGATTTTAACTGAGAAGGTGAGGGAATGGGATCAAGGGTGTGCAAATAAAGCATTTGGATATTGGATTTTTTTTTCTTTTTTTCTTTTTTAAATATGAAGCAAGCAAGGAAACATGAAGGTGTGGTGCAAGGAGAATTGAAGGGTGTGAGGTTTCCAAACATTAGTGCAAATGATGCAGACCTGAAAAAGGTTAAGAACTCCTGCTCTAGATACAAAGTTCACTGGAATTTAAATGCATCCATTATGGAAAAATGCTTAATGCTCAAAATTACACTTCTTAACCCTCTGACTGCTCAATTTGTGGACCGAAATCGCTTCAAAAATTGTGTATTTTTTTTTTGTGCATATTTAAAATCTATATATATATTGGAGAATTGAAATATGCATTTTTTCTTTCTAGAAAAGATTTTTTATATAGATTTTTATCATGAGAAACTAAGCTGTCAGAAAAAACAATTTCAGATGTTATCACACAAAAAAAATTTTTTTAATAAATTTCAATTGAATTGCAGTTAATTTCTATTTATTACATAATATAAAAAAGTAAAATGTATAAAACTTAAGAAAATATAATGCACTGAGAAAAAAATACCTTAGAAATGTAGTTTAGTATGATAGAGTTCGAAACAGGGTTCAAGGCAAAGTCCAACTTCACAGTCTTTGCACCAGATTCGTGTTTCTTTGCGAATTTTTTTTCCATTTGCATCTTTTCTTGAACAGCAAACAGCACACTGTCTTTGAGGCTCTCTTTTTATGGGGTTAGGCGGTATGTGCCTTGCAAAATGACGAGCTGTCAATCTCAAAGGGTTCGGAGTAGAACTCGGTCTTCCAGGACAACTGCTTTTATCTCCATCAGAATACTTTTGGATACTTTCTTCAACCATTTGCAAACGAAATTCCAAAAGCTTTATATTTTGTGTTGGGTTTTGCTTTTTGTAAAGTACATAGGCATTCCACAACGATTGATCTAAAAACTGCCTGAAAATTTTGATATAATACTTCCCCTGTTGTTTTCGGAGCGTTGGGTAGTAGGACATTTCTTGGTCGCATAAATCGACGTCACCCATTGTATTATTATAGTCACAAACGACAACTGGTTTCATAACAGTCTTGTTAGATTTGCATGTAACCAAATAAGAGCTTGCATCATGAATAGTACTCATAAGGCAGACACTCTTCTTGTCCTGCCACTTCAGGGCCATAACTTTACCTCTTTGATAAGCAACAATTTCACCCATGGGGACTTTCTCTTTTGAAAAATTGACAGGAAGGTCTTTTCTGGTTTTATTCACTGTCCCATAAGTGTCCGTCTTTTCTGTAACTAAGATGTCTGCAAGCTGTGGAGACATATAAAAATTATCAATAGTGACACAATAACCTTTTCCCAGGAATCGATCCATCAAGTGTAAAACAATTTTGGTGGAAACTGGATAGTGGCTGTATTTCGGATTATACACTGTTCCATCACCTGTGTATATGAGGAAATCTGAAATGTATCCACTTTCTGCTTCACAAAGAACGAAAAACTTCAAGCCAAATCTTGCTCTTTTTTTGGCAATAAACATTTTCCAGTTCAGCCTGCCTTTGAACCGCATCAAACTTTCATCTAAACTAAGATTTTTCCCTGGTATATAGACTTCTCGAAATTTGCATTGAAGATGTTCCATTAGTTCATAAATTTTATTCAGTTTCGGCCATGGGTGTCGGTCTTTATCAAATTCCTCATTATTGGTAAAATGAAGAAACTTCATAAGCAATAAAAACCTATTTTTTCCAATTACTTTTTCAAAAATTTGTGTGTATAATATTTGACGCTTAGACCAATAATGCTCTTGTTCTGGCTTCTTTATGACTCCTTGGAGTAACAAAACTGCAAAAAATAGTCTTAGTTCTTCAACATTCGTTTCTGTCCATTTTTTCCAGCGTGATCTCTCTTTACAAACTGCTTTATGGATATATTGTTCAGCGTATCTATTTGTTTCTTGGACTATCATTCGTAATATTTGATCATCAAAAAAAAGTTCAAAATAATTCAATATACTTGCATTGTTAGCTATATTCACAGTAATTCTCAGATTTCCACGAAAAGGAACTGGAGGAGGAGGAGGAGGAATATCCTTCATATCAATTTTGCACCACTACCTAACGCTTTGCAAGTTTATTGAATCACGATCAGATTCATCGCCATCCGAGGAGCAGTCCGAAAAATCTATATCACTATCACTATCAAAGCTAAAATCACTTTTAGAATCTGATAAATCATCAGGAATATATACTCTGTCAATCGCTGAACGTTTTCTAGCAGCCATTTCTGATTAGAAAAGGCTGCAAACATAGTGAAGTTAGAGCGGTAAATACCAAGTACCTTCAAATGCCGCAATTTAGTGGATGACTAACGACATCTGTTGGTCAAAACCTAAATTAAACGTCTAACACTATATGTAATTTATTTCACTGGTTAAACGGTGAAAAGGCGGGATGCGCTCCTCAATAAAGGAAGAAAAACACCTGCCTGCGAAAATTGCGGGATGAGCAAATTTTGCTACATTTGAGTTGCCCATGGAAATCGCGGGATGAGCAGCCAGAGGGTTAAAGCTCTAAAATACATTTATTTACTCCCTTCATTTGATTGAAAAGAAAATCATTACGAGCTGTTAAAACTCTGAACAATTCTGTACAGCCATGGTAATTAAAGCTCTAAGTTGAAAAGATGCAAGTCTCTTTGGAGCTGACGGAGATTTTTCTTTTCTTTTTTAGAGTTGGTGGATTAAAATCAGAAATATTACAGTTTATCTAATTAATTGGAAATTGCATTGAAAACTGGAAAAAATAACAATATTATGGTCTTAATCAAATACCTTATTGATCCATCAAATTTTTCCTTACCAGTTAACCGATATCTGGCAAAAATTGACTATCTAATAATTGTGGTTATCAAAAACTGGATATCTGGCAACCCTGTTCTATGTACCTATAATATTGCACAAAGCATTATTTAACAACAGTGAAAAATCATAAGTGGATATTTTTGGCAATATACAAAGTTTCTGTGCTATAGAGATATGTGATATAATTAAATTACCAGGATCAGTGTGTTTTCATTTATATTAACTTTTATATTTGCCCTGTTATCCTCATTATTGAGTTATTGCAACTTTTCACATTCTCATAATTGCTCATAACAGGCTGCATTTAAGTACTCTTTCAATATATATATATGCATACTGTTTAATAATAGACTTGAAAGTGAAAAAAAGTGAATATATTTCATTATGCATTAGTAAGCTGCTTTTGAGAACTGCAAATATCTGATTATGCATATTTTTAAAACACGTAGTACAACTAGTGTAATTTAAGCATTTGGTGTCACGAAAATTCCTACACCTTCAGTTTTCTTTACGCACTCAATATGTAGTTAGGTGTATCAGTATATGTTATATTCTGATATGCATGTTGGTATAATTCCTATTTTTAATTTTTCTAGGTTGTATCTCAGTCAGATCCCCTACAAGGGCTTTTAAGTACTGTACTTAGAGTGCTTCTACATGCACTAGGTACAAACCAAAGCACAGCTGTTTTGCAGAACATGTTTTCTACTCAACGTTCTCTTGTTTACAAGGTAAAGCATTTGTATACATTACAGGGGATTTACAGTAAGCTTACACAAAAAATTATTACTTTTAATAATCAAATCTGAAACTTCCATGTTTCGATCTCAACTGGCCCGATTATGAGATTTGTTCCATGTGTTTTCTCAATCTTTAATGACAGAAGGGCACTATTGCATTGGAAAAACTACTATTCTTTATATGGACATTAGCTATGTTTATGCAGAAATCCATCACTTTTACATGCACAAAATGTTTGATGGGAAGCTGCAATATTCTCTTATTAACTTTTCAGTAATTTTTTATCCTCAAGCTGTCCTGTGGCTGAGTGGTTAGCAATGCTAGGCTACAAATCTAGGACCTGGGTTTGAGCCCTGGGTAAGGCATGTATGTATGAATTGTTTTTCTACTGAGGTCTCACCTTCCTCACAGATTCAGCATATACTACGGCATATAAATTGACAGGCTCCTGTCAGACTTCTGTGGCAAGCAGCTGTTAAGGGGATATTTATCCTCAAACTTATTATCCCTAAACTCATTCTCGTTTTCTGGATCTTTGTGATTTGTCTATTTAGTCCACTGTGGAATATAAATACCACTCAGATAACTTTGAAGCAACCCAACTTTTAACTGAAACTTAAATGCAGAATCAGTATTGAAATTAGGGAATAATAAGGGAAATATCAATAGGTCATTGAGTAGTGTAGAAATATCAGATGTGAGCGCTGATACAGAGTGATACATATATATATATAAATACAGATGTCAGCACTTATGAGCATTGATAATGAATGCATTGTTTGGAGCACTTCTAACAGCTTTGTAAGCACTGGGTTGCATAGGTCTGTATTATAGAGCACTGACCAATATCTTTTCACTAAAGAACTAGCTATCCTGACCTACAAATTAAAGCACAAAGCATAAAAAGGTGAAAACCATACTGGTGAGCAAAATGAAGTGAAAGTTAATGGATATAATGTGATATGATATGTGTCATCCTGGGATGAAAAAGAATGTCCAAGCATAGAAACAAGTTCATGTGCAACTGGGTGGAAGGGAAATGTGCATCAGGTGTATGCCTGAAAATGAAAAAATAATGTGCCCACTATCGTCAATATGATTATGGTCATCTCTGGCAGCAATGTAGGTCTGAAGTGATTCACAATGCTGTGGCTCAGCATGTCCAGCAGAACCTGGGGCAGTAATTCCCATGCCTCATGCAGAGCAGATTGTAGCTCCTTGTTGGTTGTAGGAGGAGAGAAATGAATGGTAATATGTTACCCTACATCATCCCAGACATGTCATACAATATTCACATCTGATGATCATAATAATGGCCAGTCCATACAAGGGATGTCTTCATTCTCAATGTAATCGTCCACTAGCCAAGTCCTGCAAGGTAGATCATTGAGGGGATATTTATCCTCAAACTTATTATCCCCAAACTCATTCTCATTTTCTGGACCTTTTTGACTTGTCTATTTAGTCCACTGTGGTATATAAATACCACTCAGATAACTTTGAAGCAACCCAACTTTTAACTGAAACAACTTTTAACCATTTACAGAAATTCTGGACCTGCTGCACTTCTAAAAGAATGATTATAAGTAGCCATCTCAATATCTGACACTGGTCAGACCTTTCTGATTTACCCATGTGATCTCATGGAGAGGAATACGACCACTTATACACATCTCATCCCAGACCATCATTCCATTGCCTCCATTTTGGTTCCTTTCCCAGATGAGGGGTGGATGAAATTGTATCCCACATTCTCTCCACATGCAGAGAATCATTTTGCAAATTAAATCTCGACTCATGAATAAAGAGCATGTTGTTTTTGGCAAATTATAACAGCAAATTATATTATTATAACTATTGTTTAATAACTATTGTTGATAGATCCAGTTAACCTGCATTGTAAATGAGCTCTTCTGTTGGTGGGAGTCAAGGGAATAAAAATAAAGGTTGCCTTGCATAGAGAGCAGTATTATTCAACCTCTTGTAAACTGTATGTCAATATACAGTTCTTCAATGGATAAAGAGAGTGCTGATGGAAGTTGACATGCTATGCTATCTCTATGGGACTTTGTGGCTAACACCAGATAATGGTCGTCCCATGTTGCAGTCATCTTATGATGTTCTTGTCCAGATCTTCAAAAAATGTTTGAAGTCTCTTGAAACTGCCTCCACAGGCAACTAACAACAAAACAATCCACATTTAGCCTTGTGGCTACTTCAGATTTCCCTATGGCTCTCCATCTCATTAAACGTCCAGATAGCTTCTCTATGACATATTCAGAATGTTACAAATCTTATTGCTGACTTTGGAAAATTAACATGCACACACTTCTGCATTTTTAATCATGTACCTTTATACACTGCTCAACATTGAAAGTGCCCCACCTAGAAGGACATGTCGTACAAACATGCAAATAGAAGGGTGGGTGTGCGCAGTTGAGATATGCAAATGATGATAATCTGTAACCAATGATGTGTGTGGCTCAAGAGATAAAAGGTACAAGAAAGAACAGGGGTGGTATTGTGTTTATGCAGGTGGAAGTCATGCGAACGGTTGAGATTAGGTGGTTCAGCGAAGGCCGAAAATGACTGGTACATACCATTGGCAGGTTTATCACCATTTGGATGCTTTTGAGAGATGAAGAATTATAGGCCTAAGTGTAGCTGGATGGACTACATGTCGTGTTGCTGCCCATGTTCATTGGGATGCAAGAACTGTTGGACGCTGTTGGCAACAGTGGTGAAATGAAGGTTCTAGCATGTGTGGTGCTGTCCTACACGTCAGCATGGCTTGGTAGGTGCATTGTTCGATACGTTTGTTCGTCACCACAGAGCACTGCAGGCAATATTCAATGGGCTGTTTCAGCAGCCATGGACATTCCCATAATGTGGGATACAATTTCTGAATGGTAAACCAAAGGTTTCATGAGGCACACCTGCACTCTTGGCAACTGTTATGTTGACTGCTATTGACTGCAAACTATCACAGTGCTCGTCTGGCTTGGTGCGAACTGGTTCATTCGGTTGAAGTCGTGCGAACTGGGTTCACGAATGGAACACTGTTGTGTTTAGTGATGAATCCTGTTTCTGTCTGAGTGCTGACAATCAATGGGCCCATGTATGGTGACAACCTGACGAGAGGACGGATCCAGCTTTTGTACGTGACCGGCACACCACCCATCAGCCAGACATAATGGTATGGGGTGCTATTGGATATGACAGCAGGTCACCTCTTGTCTGCATCACGGGAACACTGACAGCTGCACAATACGTTAGCACGGTTCTGCAGCATGTTTTGTTACCATTCCTGGGAAGCATGCGGCAGCCCATTTTGCAGCATAACAACACTCGTGTACACACTGCTAGGGTCTCCAGACAATGTTTGCAACATGTTCAAGTATTACCATGGCCAGCACGATCTCCAGATTTATTCCCAATAAAAAATCTGTGGAACCACAATGGAAAACATGTGCTCTCCTCTCACTGGCCAGTGTGGAATCTCGACAAATTATGGGAACAAGTCACACTGCTTGGTGTGCAATTCCTCAGGACCATATCTGTCGACTGTATGACTCCATGCTACGCCGTATTGCTGCCTGTATTGCCATTCACGGCGGTGCAACCACCTACTTAGGCAGTCACATTGTGCTGCATTATCTCATCTTCTAACCATTGTTGGTGGCTGCAAATTAAATCATGGTCTACCAATATGTATTGCTATATGTGTGCTACATTTCACCCCTATCCCCTCACTCCTTCTGGGTGGAGAATTTCAATGTCATGCATTGTATATATATTTAGTTTGCACACTTATGCAAATTTCTTACATGGGCATTTCTATTGTGTTTTTATGTACTGCCTTCTAGCACTTTGGACAACACATTTGCTGTTTTACATATGACAGTACTTTGGGGTGATTTCTTTTTGCCACTTTAGTAGTGATAGAGTATATTTGTTGCTTTAGTTTTGACCACTAGTGTAGATTAGATGCTTTTATTCCCTAACTGGAGATGGATTATGCTATAACCTAAATGCTGCAGAGTTAATAGCGATTTTATTGTTTATAGTTTTAAAGCTGTTTTATTTGTTTTTAAACCATGGGTAATACATGACACATTGAAGAATTAGGCACATAATTCTGTGATCATCAAGGAAGTTCACATAAATGATGCTTATTCTGTGGAAAATGTAAATAGTATAATAAAACTGAAAGTGGTTTTAGTGATCTTAAAATCAACATCAGAAGTTTGTAACTGAGATTGTAACAATTAAGAGAAATAAATATATATATATTGGATAATTATAATTTTTCTATGGGATATTAAATGTGTTTATGCTATAAAAGTGTTAAATATTTGTTTGAGAGAAATGAAGAAAGTGCATGCTATACATTTTCTTCTATGCTATATATATTTATATAGCTATTGTGTGAATTTAGGGAGTTTAGAAATTAGCATACATTAGAACACTCTAGATATTATATTTATTATTCTGGTGTGTATGTGTGTATATATATATACTTTTGATTTATATATATAGTATTGATAATATGTATACTTTGATATTTATGTACTATCAATAAAACATAATTGGTAAAAAGCCTATTTTTTATCTATTACACAAGAGCTTAATGGGGAACTGATATGTAACAACAAAATCCAGATTTCCATGTCTTATTTACTATAAAAGTCATATTTTTGCCTTATTTACTAGATAAATAAAAGCTGATTGAAATATGCTACCATTTATCTTTAAAAGTTGCAAAATTGGTAGCTGCCAAAAAGCAGGGATCCCTTTGTTTTTTCAGTATCATTTTTATGCATGTGCTTAAGCTTTACTTTTTTGTAGTTGTGTCAATTTCACACTAAACCCTGAGAGACCGTGTTCCACATCGATTAAGGATTAATCACATTAAAGTGTATGGATATGTTAATTTTGTCAGAAGATAGCCAGTTTAGACAAGAGACATTGTCCGCTAATTTGCAGGCTCATTCTAAATTACCAAACTTAGTTTTCAGGAGGTCATGGATTCCATTCCCATTTCCACCAAAACTCAGTTTCTCCAGTTATCATTGGGCCACAGGACATTACCTGTGTGTTGTTGTTATTGAATTTCTCCATGATAATGCTGTTTCTATATTTGTAACTATAAAAATAACAACTTTCTGTAGACAGTCTGTCCTGTTCTCAATCAACAGATGGTGCCACAAATCCCTACTGATCATGAAATCGTAGGTCAGAGTCACCTGATAGCTAAACAAAGCCTAGAATAGCTATTAAGCTCTCCTAAGGCTTGTTATCATGGCCCAATAATAACTGAGCAATTAGCTGAATAAACTGAGTTTTGGTGGAAATGGGAAAGGAAGGGCACTTGACATGTTTGCAGAAACTATGGGTTCAGTTTTTGCTCTTGCCAAAACTCAGTTTTTTCAGTTAACTTTACAACAGTTTATATATATATACATTATTTTACATATGTTTTAAATAATTTTTTTAATTTAATATTAGGTCTATAGCTATGTACAAAAGCTAAACATTTTTTTTCGATTGCATTTTTTTTAAAGTACAATATTTTATTTCTAGTTTCCAGAGCTCTTGTTTGAAGAGGAAACAGAACAATGTGCTGATTTATGTTTAAGATTACTTAGACACTGCAGCTCCAGTATTAGCACTGTTAGATCTCAAGCTTCTGCATCACTATATTTGCTTATGAGACAAAATTTTGAGATTGGCAATGTAAGTACAAATTAATGAATATTTCTGTCCAAATTTAAAAGTTTTTTTCATAAGTAATCAGTGTGTTGTTATAATTGTTTTAATTCTTGTATGTATAAATAAACTTTTCTACTATATTAAATTTTCTAATTAATATATACTTTGCTTTTGCTTAATTATGGCTAGGTAAATAAAACAGTGCCTAATTTTAAATACAGTTTCAACAAACCTTTATCCCTAAATCAGCCAGATATTTTTCAAGTAATTCTAATTGCATAAACAGAATAGCATTTTGCTTTTTAAGGTTTGTTTCTTTTAATGGTGTATATTGGTGCTAAGCATTTTGCATAAATTGTGTATGCTTCATGGTAAAAAAAAGTAAATATATAGATATATAGCCTAAGTAAAACCAGTTTTTCTTTATATAACTTCTTTTTCATCCATTTTATTTAAGTGATATCCCTTCATGCTTAATCTTTCATTTTTCTGTTATTCTTCCAATCTTTTAGCCTAAGAAATCATAGCCATTAGTTTAAATTAACAAATCATAATATACTTGTCTCACATATTCCAAAAACAAATAAAGCAATCAGCCTGTTCAGTACAATGTACCATGATGATAAAGTTGATATTGATACATGTAAACTAGATATATTTTACAGTGGTCAAGTACACACCATTAAATGAAAATTTTCAAAACGGAAAAGTCTTTTTCAAAATGATAGATTTATTTAATTGCATTTTATGGTGAAGTTTGATCTCATCAGCAGTCAAATTTTGAGATAGAATTTTATTAAGAAGGTGGTAAGCACAGAACATATGGTATGGGAAGTATTTTCTCTTCAATTAAGAAATCACATTAAGTAGACTTTAAACTTGTATGGTTTTCTAGTTGACAGAAAATTGTTTGGAAGTCTTCTTTTACATCATCATCATCATCCTCAAGTAGCCAAGGGCTACGAAAGTCCAACCAGACCGTGCAATTTAGTTCTCCAAGCAAGTCTGTCCTGAGCTACATCTACTGCATCTGGCCACTGCACACCAATTCTAATAAGGTCCTGTTTGACATTGTCTGCCCACCGCATACTAGGTCTCCCCCTCTTTCTGAGGCATTTAGGCACACTGTTCATAACCCTATTCACCAATTTATAATTATTCATACGGGCAACATGGCCAAACCATTGGAGTCTCTCTCTGCACAATATGCTGCTTAAAGGAGGTTGCAAATTCCTTTGCCTAACCTCATCATTAGTTACAAAGTTGAACCACCTAATGCCCAAGATGCTGTGTAAGCATCTAGAATCAAAAGCATCTAGTTTCCTGTTATCTTGTTTACAAAATGTCCAAGTTTCACTACCATAACTAACCCTAGAAAGAACCAAACTATTATTCAGTCCAATTTTAGTCTTTAGGTGTATACGCTTATTTCTCCACACTCTCTACAGATTCTTAAAAGTCCCGGCAGCAATCCCTATTCGTCTGTTAATCTCATGCCGCACATCACCAGTACCTGTTACATAGCTCCCAAGGTAATTAAATTGAGACACCTGCTCAAGACTGCAACCATTCAGATTTAACTGAATCACAGCATGCCTGACCAATTTTCTTCACTTTAGTTTTCTCTCTTTTTATAACCAAACCTACTCTACTACCAGTCTCATCAACAACTCAAATGAAATAGTTCATCTCATCAACATCATTTGCCAAAAGGGCTAAATCATCAGCATAATCTAAATCAGAAATTTTTGTATCTCCAGTCCATTTAAGGCCAAAATCTTTCCTTTGAAGTGAATTTCGCATAACATAATCAATGCTGAACCAATTGCTACAAGCCTTACCAACTCTCACACACGACTCAGTGTTATTATAAAAAGCTTTCATTATGTTAACTAACTTGTCTGGTATACCTATGATCTCACAATCAACCACAAATTATGACGATCAACATAGTGGAAAACTTTTTTTGAAATCAATAAAGCTAGCAATCAAAGGTTTCTGAAACTCTAAACATTTCTCAAGAATCTGCCTAAGTGAAAATATCTGATCTACACATCCTCTACCACTTCTGAATCCACATTGCTCATCATGCAATTGCATGTCAACCAGATTCTTAATTCTATTAAGCACAATCATGGGAAGAACTTTACGTGGAACAGAGAGTAGGCTGATACCCCTATAGTTATCACAAGAACTACGATCACCTTTTTTGAAAATAGGGATAACAATAGCTCTGGTAAAATCCTTAGAAACCATGCCTTTATCATAAAATATATTCAGAATTTCGGTCATCCAAGTGGTAAACGAAACATTCCCAGCTCTAAGCATTTCTGTAGTAATTTCATCTACCCCTGGGGATTTACGAAGTCTAAGTTTAGAAATAGCCAAAATAACTTCAGATTGTGTTATAGGGCCAATATTAAAGCCACCAATGCATCTATCATCATTACAAACAATGGGAGTAGAACTAACCGCATTGTTTAGAACATCACTGAAATGCTCAGCCCACGTAGCCATGATAGAATCCTCACCTTCTGTAACCTTACCTTGTTTATCCTTCAATCCTTGTATGCTTCTCCGTTTTTTACTACATAAAACATTAACTATCTGGTACAGCTCTCTGCTGTTGTGCTGTCTAACTGTTTCCTCGGCTTTGTCAGCCAAGGCATCAAACCAAAGATTCTTATCAGCAGCTAACTGATCTTTTACACGTTTATTAAGTTCTCTGTAATGCTTTCTATTAGGACTAGTAGGGTATTAATTAAGGACATTCCTGAAGTTCTTTCTTTCCGAAATAAGCCCAAGTGCCTTATCACTCAGATAATTCTGTCTCTTCTGCTCCTTTTTTCCTAAAAGAGTACTGTTAGTTTCCAAAAAAGCCTGTTTAAAATGATTCAATTCTTCCTCAACTTCAGTAGTAAGCATACCATGACTGTCATAATGACTAAGTAACCTATCATGGTAAGCTTTGGCTATAACTGGGTCTTTCAGAGCTTCAGTATTAAAAGTAAAATTTTTAACCCTAGCACAACACTTTATAAGTTTAAGTTGCAAGACACTTTTAACAAGGTAATGGTCAGATCCAATTTCAGCTCCCCCATATGACCTGGTATTCCTAACAGAACTAGCCCATTTGCTGTTAATTAATATATAATCAATCATATTCTTATGCAGCCCATCGGGTGAAACCCATGTGTACTTATGTATGTCGTGGTGTTTGTAATAAGTGTTAGTTATTCTTAATCCATTGAGTTTACTTACTTGTAGGAGACGTTGCCCATTGCCATTGCAGCTACCAATACAAAAGGGCCTATCACCCCTCCCCAAAGGTCAGAGTCAGTACCAACTTTGGCATTGAAGTCACGAAGAACAAGGGTAATATCTCCTTTCTTGACATAATTCAAAATATCCTGAAGTTGTCCATAAAACCTATCCTTCTCATCCTCATCGGCATCCTCAGTGGGAGCATAACAGCAGATAACATTCAAGTCTTTAACGCTTGTCTGAAATTTTGCTATAGGAAATCTTTCATTAATGCACTCATATCCTAAAAGAGCATCACTAGTATGTATGCTGAGAAGCAGACCCACACCTTGGTGATGTTTATTGTGTTCCCTCCCTGAAAAGAGAAATTTCAGATTATTTTTAAGAATCTGACATTTATCTGTCCATCTGGTTTCTTGCAAGCTGAGAATATCTAAACTATAATGGTGGAATTCTTGTGTAAGGACATCAAGAGAAAAAGCTCTGTGCAGAGTCCTCACATTACAACTACCTATGGAGAGAAAATGGTTAGTGGGATGTTTAAAGAAACTATGTTTATTGAGAGAGGGAATGTCGACAATATCAAACAGCCCCCTAATCGCGGACATGGGGCAAAGACCCATTCCCCCACCACTAAAGGCTGAAGCCGTCTACACTGGAAGACTTCCTCCAATGTAGAATTTGACGATGCCAATGGAAGCAAAGAGTTCAGGTGCCTGCGATGACTTCTGCTCAGGATTATCCACCAGCTGATAAACATATCCTGTGAATCTATTCACTTGGGGCTGTCAACCCACAAACAAACAGAAAACACAGCGGAAGATTTTTCCCTCCACAGAAGCCCACTAGTGCAGCAAAATCAGGATCCATAATCAAGCTCAGAGCCATATATCTGTCCAGTCCAGTGGGTTTATATGGTCAGCACCAGGACCCTGTGTGGTTGACCACTCCTCAGCAGGTAGAAAAAAAAAGAAAAGTAGCCATAGTTGTCCAGATCAGTAGGCCACACTAATCTGGCAGCCCTCCCCTTCCGTTCACTTCCGCAAGAGAGTATCTCTTTTGAAAGGTACTAATGGTCTACACCACAAGAAGGCGGGGGTCGGACATTAGGTGTTAGGCCTGGCCGGTTCTTTGCATCATCACAGGAGATTGATGCATAGCTCTCCTTCCAGTGACTACCTAGCTACCATTTACAGACCATGATTACTCTAGTATTGTAATAATAAATGTTTTCTCTGTTAAGCAGAGTACCAATTCTTTTACTTTCTAGATCACTAATTAAATCACAGTAATTGTCTCTGGGAAAAATTTTGAATACCATGACAAAACATGTAAACCACTTTATTTTTTACAGATGGGTTAGCAAGTGTTATTTTTATTTTTTTCACTCTGGCACATTCTGAGTCACAGTATGAATAACTCTGATCAAATTATTAAGGGTAATGTTTTGAAACAATAGGCAAATGTACATTTACTTTTCTTTTAAAAGAATTCTTTTGCCCTCTTGTCTCTAAGACAAAAGCTTCAACATATAATTTGGAAAAAGAAATATTTTTTTTTATATTACATTCATCTTAAAAGCAACGTAAAATTTGTAGCATATTTTAATATAATGAAATAATTTTTGGTTAAAAATGTTAAATTATTGTGAATTGCAAAAAAAAAATGCAAGATTATAGAAGCACATTTTTAATCTATAATCTGTAGCCTGATAAATTTTCAGCATGAATATTTTTATTCAAATATTTTTAGTTGTTAAATGGTCTGTCAAAAATATCAATTAAACTGCTTGACATAGAATGCAACATCATGAAAGAATGCACAAAATGAGATGAAACTTATCACACATATAGACAAGTAGGTGGGAAAGAAGTGATTTAATTTCTGAGGGATTTCATGAATGCAATGGGAGAGGAGACGGTATAATGTGGCCTAAGTCAGTAGGTATGACTGCCATGCTGGACTATACATTAGGCAACACAGCATGGCATCAAGTGGAAAAGTCCCTAAATGGTGTGCTGAGGTATTGTGGACCATGTGTCTTTGACCTTTGTCCATAATTCTTCGACATTGCAAAACGGTCATGCAGAGGTGTGAAATCATCTGCCAATAACATCCTACATGTTCTCCATTGGAGAGAAGTCTGGGGATCGTGCTGGCCAAGGCAGCACCTGGACACCTTATAAGCACTGTCTACTGATGTTGGCAGTGTGCAAGCGGGCATTATTGTGTTAAAACTGGACATCAGGGATACCATGGAGATAGGCAACAAAATGGGGTGCAGCACCTCATCGATGTATTGCTGTGCTGTCATTGTATCCACTATGTGTACGAGGGGTGAATGGCTGTTAAAACTGATAGTGTCTCAAACCATGACTGAGCCAGGCTGAGGAGCTGTATGATGCTCATGTATGGCAGCAAGATCAGCCTGGTGACCACATTGTCTCCAGACTCTCAATCACTGATGATGAGATATCTCACTGAGACAGAAGCGAGACTCGTCTCTGAATACAACATGGTTCCATTTGTCCTGTCACGCATGTCTGGTATGGCACAACTGCAATTTTGCACAATGATGTGCTGCGGTGAGTGGCAGTCATCTCAATGGCTGGCGAGAGTGCAAATCTGCCTCAGCCAATCTGTGATTCCCAGTTTGTGTTGACATGGGGATGTCTGCAGCTGCCTGTACACCACATCGAATGTCATCCTATGTGGATTGTAGGACTACAATGGCTTGCCATCGAATGTGGTGATCGAGGCATTCAGACATCTGCCTACCTGCACCAGTCCTACTATAGCAATGCACATTACTTTCCACCAACCATTGTCACCAAATTTGGCTTACAGTTGTTGCATCCCGATGCATTTCCACTGTGATATGACTCAGGGACTAATCAGCCATACGTAGCCTTACGATGAAGCCTTTGGTAAAAGTGTCTGTTTTATGGTAGGATTCCCAATGACGTCGCCCAGGCATTTTCACTCCTTAATGTGTTTTTGCCACCAATCACTCTGATGCAGTGATGCACAGCCCAGGTGAGGATGACCAAACATAACTACGCTGAGCCATTTTGCCTTGTTTATTTCCCTCACCTCACGTGATTGGTTCACAACTGTACTCATTTCCATAACCCGACTATCAACACATTGCCTACCTATTTGTGTGGCACTCTGACAAATACTTCCTGGTGTGGCATTTTCTATGTCGAGCAATGTATGTCAAAAAACTATGGATTGCATTGGCTATGTGACTTTTTTTTTTTAGTATAAATTAGTTTTCTATGGATTTCAATGTGTACTTAAGTAATAAGTAATGGAAAAGTACTAATATTTCTCTACATTTCTGTTTTATATCTCCTCTCAGCACACTTGTTTTTCATATTGCACTGCTTTCAGCTTCTCCCTTTACTTTCTTGACCTTTAGTATGGGTTAGAGATAAGTTCAGGCTTAATTTTCTGAGCCTCCATCCAATGATATTGAACTCTAGTCTGCCCAAGCCTGAACCATTTTGATATTTGTTGAACCCAAATCTTATTTGTTAAAAACATTTCTTTGATGTATTATAGATTAACATACAGAAATGATGTGCAGAAATGCATGATACTAATCATTTATTTTATTTCTGTATTATTAATTATAATCATTTTATGACAAAATAAAATGTTAATGTTTTTTGGAACAAAAAATATTAGAAATACTAGAAACTACAAGTTTGTGAGCAACAGCTTATAAATGCAAAGAGCTATTCATTTATTAACCCTTCCACTGTCCAGGTACTATGTATACATTGATAGAATCCAAAATGAGAGATCAAGGGCATGTGTATCCCTTTTCAGTACAACAAAAAAATTTGATTTAAAAAAAATAAAAATTGCCACTTTAAAATTTTATATATTACTATGTTATAGAAATATATTAAAATTATACACAGTCATATCAAAATAATATGACCACCCACAGAATCACAGTGTACCCGCCCAGGCGCATCACAGAGTGCACATGACAAGGTTGACCACACGGATATATAAACGGCCAGCCAGGACAGATGAGCCATAGTGCATAGCGTGAGCACAATGGGCAGAAATATTGATTTGATGGATGTTCAAAAAGGAATGATCATCAGCTACTGCACGAAGGGTGGAAGCATCTCGGAAACAACAGACTTTGTGGCTGTTCGTGAGGGGCTGTAGTAAGGGTGTACCAAGAATGGACCATTAGCACACTGAGTACTCCAGACGTCATAACTGTGGAGCCCCAAAGGCCATTGATCCCAGAGGAGAACGTCACCTCCATCAATTGATAAAGGGCAATCAACTCACAACAGTGCCCTTGACCACTCAAATGAATGCTGGGGCACCCAGGTACGTGTCCCCCATAACAGTAGAGTGAACCCTGTTACACATGGGTCTCTGGAGTCGCCACTGTGTAAAGGTGCCCATGTTAGCCAAGGTCTGTCAGCAACGACACGTGCAGTTCGCACGGGACTACTGTCATTGGACAGTGGAAGAGTGGAAAAAGGTTGCCTTCTCTGACGAATCGAGGTTTTTACTTCACAGAAGTGATGAGTGGTGGGGATACTGCATCAAACACATGAGAACCAACACCTGGACACTCTTGTCAGTCAAGTACAGGATGGCGGTGGCAGTGTGCATGTCTGGGGGATGTTTTCCTGGTATGACCTTGGATCGCTGGTACCACTGGATGGGTCCCTGAACGCCAATGGCTACCCGTCCATCCTTGCTGACCACATACATCCCTTCATGTTGGATGTTTACTCTGGTGGTGATGGTGTCTACCAACAGGACAATTCACCCTGCTAAGGTGGTGCATGAAACAAATGTGCAATGGACAATGTGCGCTAACAAATGGACACTAAGATGGTGCGTGACTGGTTCCAGGAATACGATAGCGATGTCTTCGTTCTCCCTTGGCTGACAAAATCGCCCAACCTCAATCTCATAGAGCACTTGTGGGACCATTTGGATCAACAGGTTCGGTGTGCAGACCCACAACCACGTCATCTCCAGAATCTCAGTTCTATGCTGGAGTCCAAATGACCATGTGCACCTCTGGCAACCTTCCAAGGCCTCATCAGGTCTATGTCATGCTGTCTCGCTGCTGTCATCTGGGCAAAGGGTTATATTCCCATTATTAGGTAGGTGGTCATATTATTATGATACAACTATGTATATTTCTATAACATAGTAATGTAAGTAACATATTTATGTATATACTATGTTATGTATTTCTCTACATACGATATGTTATAGAAAAAAATATATTATTATGTTATAGAAATATATTATTTATTCTTGAAAAATAATACTTCTTTTTTCATTTTATGCATATTTTGTTCAACTAGGGGATAAATAATTTGTTAAAGTCATCTGATTGTCATTTGTTAGACCTAATATATATTAACCCCCCCCCCCCTCATTATCTTGGCTGTGCCACTCCAACAATATAACTTTTTTTTTTGCTTTGGAGCACTAACTTTTCAGCACTTAGCCAAGATCCCCAAAATTTCACTTCCCCAAAAAATATGATAATGTTTAGTAAAAAAAAAGGTAGTCTAGAAAGTGTTCTTCTATATCATAAACATGACAGAAAATCCCATTAATATGAATAATCCAAGTCACCTTGTATAATGCTGCCTGTGCTTTAAAATATACCACACTGAAAAGTATCATTAAAAGAAATAAAAATCATGTTTCAGATAAAAATTAAATAATACAGGAAAAAATTTACTTTCAGTTAATATATATATAATTTAACTGTTTTTATTCATCACATTTTCTAACATTAAGCCTTAAGCCTTTAATGCTCAAGAAATCTGAGAAAAAGGTAGAGGATAGTAAAGACAAAGAAATAGCACTATTTGGACTAATCCATTTCAAAATCTCGGCTGTTTTGGGCTGTTCTGGACATTAAAGGGTTAATTATATAGTTCGATCTATTTTTTTCATTATATCACTATGAAAGCGCCTTAATAAAATTAATATGCTATAAAATTGTTTAAATTTTTTATTTTCATAAAATTTGGAGTTAAATTCTGTTTAATTTTGTATATAACATGACCTATTCCTGTTTTTTTTTTTAATTCTAAAATTATCTTGTTTATTTGACTTGTCACAATTGTCGAAAAGTCTGGACTTTTCTCAAAGTATGGTACCAAGAAAAAAATTAAAAAAAAGAGAGTTTTTTTTGTTTGAAGTAAAAGTTCTTTATCAGGACTTTTATCTAACATAATTATGCAAGACATTGAATATCATATAACAGCTAAAAGGGACTTGAAGACATTAGTATGGAAACATTATACTGATGATCTATTTATTGTTTGGCAACATTCTACAGCTGCATTAAATGAATTACTCAAAGAATTAAATCAGGCTTACAACTCTATAAATTTTACTGTTAGCTATGAAAATAACAAAGCAATTTCTTTTCTGGATATATTAATCCATCGCAGTAACTTCAGTTTTGAAACTACAGTTCATAAAAAAAAAACTCATATATCAACAATTTAATACCTTTCAATTCATCTTACAACAAATCTTATCTCTACAATGTTATCTTTATTCTACAGAACCTACAAAGTGTGCAGCAACAAGTATTTTTTAAATAAAGAACTTTCCTTTATATAGTATTCTCTGTGTCAAGATGCAGGCTATCAGCAGCATTTCATAAAGAGATTTCACCTCTCCACCAGAAATAAAATCAACTTCTGTCTTGAAAACAGCAGTTCTCGAGATGTGAAATATGCCTCATTCATTTTCCTTTTTCCAATTATCAACAATATAATGAAAAATTATAATTATAAAGTATCTACCAAATCTACAATCACTATTTTATCTCTCATAAAGCAAGAAAGAGATATATCTTCACTTACAGGTGATGTATATTTAGTACCATCACAACATACCCTGAATCAGACTCCTGTAGCCATCCAAACCTCTTGGCTACACAGGACAAACCAAAAGAACTCTTCAAGAAAGAATAAGGGAACACCAAAGAAATATCAAATTAAAGCAAACTACTGCAGCTCTTTCATCTGCAGTTATACTTGAAGGAGCTAAACCTTTATTCAACAAAACCTGTATCACCAGCAGTCCATCATCCCTCTTTAAGTTTTGTTTATTTGACTTGTCACAATTGTCGAAAAGCCTGGACCCCTAAAAAAATAGAAAATAGAATTCATAGAAAAATCAAATTTTTGTCAACAGAAACTGTTGTTGTAATACTGAGCAAGCACGACTAAATTCTGCATGGAAAATTCTATTACAAAATTTTCCACAAAACAATTTGTCTTTGCCACAGTTATTAAGAAAAAATTCATCCTCCAACTATAATTCACCAACAATCACCAGCACTTCTCAAGACATCTGACCTCACCTATCATATATGACCGTGCATTGTATCACTGCGCAATTAGAATTTGAAGTGTGACAGAACTTTCAAATTTTACCTACTTTATAAACTAATCCTCTAATCATTGTATGTCTGAAGAAGTCCTAATGGTTAGGATGAAATCGATATATCATTTATATACTCTGTTACAGTGCTTAATATTCATCTCATTTGTTAATTTTATCCATCTACTTCACATGATTAGTGTAAAAAATTTAGTAAGTATAAACTTATGAAATGTTGTTTAGCTTTCCTTTATTCCATCTACTTAACTATTCTTCAAGATACTGTTTAACATGGATAGATGAAATTAATTATAGTGAAATAAACAAAGTAGCTATTATATATGTTTGATTGACATTTTTCACTGAGATATATTTGTATTATATGTAAAAATTTATTTTTGTGTTATTAAAAATAAATAGCCTTTTGATTCTGATTCATTTGCATTATAATTATTTCTGTCTATTAGTTTTTTTTTTAAATAATTTTTTATTTGCATTGCGAGATGCATTTTTTTACTACATGACTAAAGGAGTCATATTGAAATAAAATTAGTTTTTTTGTTAAAAATTTTATTTTTAAAAAATTCAGAATTAAATTCTAATTAATTTGGCATATAACATGCTATAATTCCTTTCATTAATTTTTTTGAAAAAAAGTGTTCTAAAGTTAAATTTTTTGGATGAGCATAGGTAAGAAATAGCTTGGCCTCTGGATGTGAATCAATTTTTCAAGCCAGACACTGGAAAGGTTAAAGATAGAAAATAGGTTTAAAAAAATTAAATGCCTCATGATGCTTATTTTTGATTACTAATAAAAATAAAATAAAATAAATATCCCCTCAAGCAGCTGCTTGCCACAGAGGTCTGACAGGAGCCTGTCAGTTTATATGCCATAGTAGAAGGTCTGTGAGGATGGCAGGACCTCAGCAGAAAAACAACACACACACATCCATGCCTTATCCGGGGGTCGAACCCAGGTCCCTTAGATTAGTAGCCAAGCGCGCTAACCACTCGGCCACGGGATGGCTCTTTGATTACTAAAGACTGATTAAAAAGTTGAAATTATAATATTTTTTTTTATATTTTTACTTTTTATTTCAAAATTTCAAGAAAAATCTGATATTTAAATTAGATTTTAATTATCACGATTAATAGCTGTACATTGACAATAAAATTATAAGTCAAGAATAGTGCTCAACATATCATACGTAGTATCAGAATAGCTAAAGTTCATCATGGTAGCTACATAACTATGATTGATGTGCTCCTGACATTGTACGCTCCATTGGCACTTTCTGTAAACTCTCCTTTATGTAGTAAAGGGACTCAAGAGAAAAGGAACAGTATTTGCCAGTTATTGGCAAAGAACTAATACCTTTCAACTCAGCTCACAACAGATCTTATGGTAAATATTATATAATTAATATAATAACCAGTAAACAATCTTCCTTTTCTCTTGAGCCCCTTTATGAGATAAAGGAGAGCTTACAGATAGTACCAATGGAGGGTACAATGTCAGGAGCACATCGATTGTAGTTAAGTAGCTACCATGACAAACTTTAGCTAATCTGATACTATATATTATACGTTGAGCACTCCTCTTAACTTATAATTTTATTCTGTTAATGTGCAGCTATTAATTGTGATAATTAAATTTTATCAAATTAACTGTGAGTTGTAATTTATAATTATAAATTTAAATTATTCTGAACCCGAGCCCAAAGTCATCTCTAGTATATGTACTTTGAGTAGCAGAAAAATGAGGATTTTTTATTTCTTAATAGCAAATTGTAATCGAAAGGAGGAGATAGTGACACCCAATTTCATCAATTTTCATATTTAGAGATGTTTTAGAAGTAAAATACTGGGGTCTGTATTGTTTATTTCTGATGGTTGAATAGTATATACCAAGGAATAGAATCATAAATACAGTCAGTTTATAATTATTACAAGCATAATTGTGATATTTTTTTTAGCATAAATGTATAACATTATGCTAAAAGATAGATTAAAGAGAATTTAAAAGAAGATATTATTCTATAAAATATAATTATGCAATGGTAGAAGCATAATTCTAATCTAGAAGCAAGAATGACAAGATAATTCATCAAAAATTTGTCTGTCACAGTTCAACAGTTATACTTGCAAAAATGTTTTTAAAGGCTCCCAGCTGAAGAGAATCTAAGAGCTGAGTATCAAGGTCGAGGTATGTAAGTTCATGGTGAAATTAGCCTCCAATGAGGGGCTCACTACACCAGTCACAACAGGAGGGCAAGACAGAAGATACTACCTCAGCTATCTCACAAAACTATTAACTGTACTAATCTCACTAAAGAAAAAGGGCATTGGACCTTGCAGAAGAGGCCAATGTTCTGAAAGAAATCAGTGACCAGTCACATGCAAGTCCACTGCAGCTTCATATTCTGGTGATTACCAAGAAGGGAGGTAATGTAATAGTCAGTGGTTCCAATAGCATGAAGCTCCCGGAACAAAGCTTCTCTTTCAGCATTGTAGCAGGAGCAATTGAGCAGAATGTGAGATACAGTCTCAGGTGTGCTGCATGTGGCAGGAGCTGAGTATCTTGACCCCAGAATAACATCCAGACCACTCACAAACATTGGTCAGGTGCCTACTATACTTTGAAATATCTACTTAACATCTGCCAGTCTTTTGTTAATCATCTAATCTTTCTGTAACTTCTTGTGTATTTCTAGTGCTAATTCTCTTTTTAAACATAAACAGCCAATATTGTTACAGGCAAGTGACATAGTGTGATATATGAAATATGGGAAGTAATGAATATTAAACTGAAGCAGTTAGTAACTGAAGTTACAGTTTTAGACAAAAGCAACATGCTCTTTCATATAAAATATAAATCTGAGTTTTAGTAGAATATCATTTTGAAGTGTTTGAAAGTTAATAAATTACTTTCATGTAAATAATTAATAGTCAGAGTCCTGAAAATAGCAATTATTTTATTGTACTGTTTACAATGCACGAACTTAGTTGAACTACCTTAATTGAATTCAGATGTTTTAGTAGGTGAGGGGTTTGTAGCATTTTTGTCTGGCAGCACTTCATACATTCCAATTTTAGAATTGTGTTTGAAGCAGCAATGAGCTATGCCTATATCAGTATGTGTTAAATATAAATTATAATAGTAAATATTTTGTCTTATACTCTGGAACTTTACCACTTTTAGATTATTTTTGTTCAAATTACCTCATAGTTGTTTATTTTTTATGTCAATGGGATTTTTTTCTTTAAGAATTTTGCCCGTGTTAAGATGCAAGTTACCATGTCATTAAGCTCTCTTGTTGGCACTAATCAAAATTTCAATGAGGAGTACCTTCGCCATTCATTGAAGACCATTTTGGTGTATGCTGAAGAAGATAATGAATTGCAAGAAACTACATTTCCAGAACAGGTATTTTCATTTTATTTCAGAATAGAATGTACAAATGCGAAGTGTTAAGAATTTGTGTAGTAACATTTTAGTCTGCACTTGGCTGTAAAACTATTTTAATCAAATTAAAATTGTTAAATGAAATACATTTTTGTTAGCTTATTTTTCACATAAAAACATGCATATGTTTAAAATTATTGAAATATTTACTCTAGTTTTATATATTTTTGTGTCAGTGGGCAAAATATGTTTATTTGAGTTTAAATAACAGTAATGTCATGCTCCAAACATTTAAGATTAACAAAATTAATACTAAAAAAGTTGAATTTTAGAAAGTGTTAAGAAATCAAAGCATTATTTGGCAACTTAAAAGTGAAAAGAATGCAATTTTTATACAGATATTAGCTTCAGGCAAAACATTTAGTTTTATTTTTATTTCAGACTCTTTGTCCCCTTATTTCAGTGAAGTAATTAATAAGAAACTAGAAGCTTATAATAAATATAAAGCATCTGCTATTGGGAGTTTACCACTAATAAAAATTATGCACAGACCCATTTTTATGATACTTTTGACCAAATGGAAATAAAACCAATCCTGTGTATTGCAATATTTATAGCCTTGTGTAAGTAAGCTCACCAGACAAAAAATTAGTTATCTCCAACCGTAAGAGGGTTACATCCATTCGACAGCAACAGATATGGTGTACCAGTAATAAATGCGTCCTACAAATAGCTGTGTTTTGTGCTATGGGGTTCGTATGGTGACAAGAAGTGGTTGGTGCCATGTGTGGTAGTCACTCTGTGAAACATGAGTCATGCCAAAGATGTGAATGAGTGGCAAAAAGGTATTATTGCATTTGGTCGAGCCACTATGCCAACCAAAAGTTTGGTTGGCATAGTGTACAAGAAGTTGCTGCCTTTGCAGGGTGTTGAAACATACTGTCCAAAGGGTCTACCAGTAGTGGCGTACATTGCAGTCCACCACTAATCATCGCCAGAGCTGCAACAGAAAGACTGTGCTCACCAGTAGGGACCACCACAGTGTGTCACACACAATAAGGGCAAACTGCTTTGCAACAAGGCAGAAATTGCTCCAGTCAGTCAATACAGGCCTACAACAAGCTGTTTCTGAATGAACACTCCAAAGGGAACTGCATGCCATGGATATCTGGAGCAGAGTACCGCAGAAGAGATCCATGTTAACAGCTTTCACAAGGCTGCACAGCAACAATGGGTGCGGTGCTACAAAGATTATACTGTCGACTCTTGGAAGCAAGCTTGTGATCTGGTCGGATGAGTCACATTTTTGCTTTTACTCGAACGATGCAAGGCGATGAGTACATTGTAAGCCACATGAAGCTTTCCATGCAGACTGTGTGCAAGGTTCTGTTCAAGTTGGAGGAGGCTCTGTGATGTTCTGGGGGTGTTTCATATACAAGGAAATAGGTCCTTTGATTGTGGTGACGTCACAGTTGAACCAGAAGGGCTATATGGAGTACTGGATGACCACATGTTTCCTTTTGTGCAGCATCTCCACAGTGAACACCAGAAGGATGCCCCAGTCTTCTAAGATGACATTTGTCGCATGCACATGGCTCAAAGTGTGTTAGATTGTTGTGAAGAGCATTCTGAAGCCTTCGAACATCTCAACTGGCCCGCCAAATCCCCGGATTTGAATCCCATAGAAAACTTGTGGGACTATTTGGGACAACTAGTGAAGTGCCATCCCAGCCATCCAGCCAATCTTACCGAACTGCAGCATTTACTGCTGGAAGAGTGAATGAATATTGATGTGCACTACATCTGCACACTGGTGGCATCCATGCCAGACAGGATTTCGGCTGTTCTTCGGTCGCACAGAAGCGTTACATGCTATTAGGTGACATTCAGCCAGGGGTGACTAATTTTTTGTTCTGTGAGCTAATTTTAGTCAAAAAGCATTTAATTAAGTACACAGTGATAGATAGTTCAAAATAATTTAATCACATTTTTATTGTTAAAATTAACTTAAATGCCTTTAGATTAAGCTCATAAGCTTAGACAAGAGATTAGCTTTTCTAACTCAATCGTTGTATTATACAACATGGAGTAGATATAGCATATCATGAACGTAGCATGTTTTTACTTTTAATAAAGTTCTTTATGCTTAAAACATTGGATACTTTTGTTGAAGAAATGAGTCTTGATCATACTCACTTAAATAGTTGAGGTATACATAGTCCATCATGGCATGCCACCAAGAAAACTTCCATATGTCACAGTGAGGTGTACATGATCTTGCTGAGTTAGATAACTACTTGGCATGAAGACTCTTGCTGTTTAAATGTTATATGCAGGCTGGCATACTCAACAGTAAAATATATATATAATTTATTTGATGCCATGGGGGCTAGAGTAAATCCAGTGTACAGGTAATTTTAGATAAATAAACGTTCAAGTGGTATGATGTACATTTGAAAAATTAACACAAAATATCAAGTTCTTTAATTATCAAGGACAGTACAAAAATAAAAACATCATACAGAAATTGCATAGCTGTTTGATACATAATTAAATGACAACAGGCTGCATAGACAAAGACAGACATATAATATGAATATGACAGCGAAAGTAAAGTAAAAGAAGGAATATATAAAATATATATATATATATCAATGAAAAAGATTTAAAAACAGTAAATTATATCAGAGGCTTGAACAGGGAGGGATTGCAAATAATCCAGAGAAATAGCAAAAGAAAAATGGGAGAGGAGAAATGAGGTGAGGAGATAATATTGGTCAAATACAAGAGGGTAAATTAAAAAAAAATAATTTTAATTTAATTTAGGCCGCAGAAACAGAGGCAAAAAAATATTAAACAGATATATATTGCTCATATTTTTCAAGGAATTTGTTAGACTACTAAAATGTTGCAAAAGTTTATATTGAAATGACATTCTAGTTCATTCTGACTCAATCTTGACCCTTGCTTGATATGAGAGAAATGGGGGGAGCCCCATTTCACTCATATCATTTGCTTCCTACTATTTTTTTTTTTCTGGATCTGATCTGGTGTGTAGATCCTTTTGGCTTTGGTAGTTTCAGGAGTAATGGGGATAGTCTTCAACATGTAAGTAAATTTAATTGTTTGTTAAGAACTAACACTTCAAGCACTGAAACATTTATAAATACACATAGGTTTCATCAGATGGGTCGCACCAGTGCTGGTGGGTTGCAAAGAAATGTTATTGATTTTACATTAATTAACAGCAAATGTTAGGAAGTTCTGTTAGAAATGCCAAGCCATATCTGGAAGCAAAGATTCGATCTGAACATTACCTTGTTAAAAATGTCTTGCAAGTGAAGCTTAAGAAATGTGCTAAGGTTAAAAGAGGTTAAAATAATTACCTTTACACTTAAGTTAAAAGAATTACCTTTAACACTAAAGCTCTGAAAGACCCGTATGTGGCCATAGCTTATCATGATAGGTAGCTTAGTCATTATGACAATCATTGTTTACTTACTACTGAAGTTGAGGAAGAATAGGATCAGTTTAAACAAGTTTCCCTTGATACTAACAGATGATGCTTGGTTTGTGCCATAAAGGCATTACTAAGTTTGTGGCATAAATCAAAATCAGCATATATTGAAAGTAATTTTTTTGCAAGATACTGTATCTTAAAAAAATTATAAGGCAAATTATACCCTAAAATTTTTAAGTAACCCCTAAAATAAAAATAATATAATAAATCATATAATTATATAAATTAATAATAAAATAAATAATGTATATTAAATTTTTAAATAACAAATTTCTGTAAGTTTTAAACTGTTTGCACCAGCATAGAAATCCAAATTATATATATATTAAAGGAGCAATAATTAGTGCTTAAAATTCCAGACTGCTAATTAATTTCTAAATATTTATAACAGTGAAATTATAGCAATTAAATGTTTTTAGCAGTTAGTACTGTGATCTGTAGTTCTTTTAAATCCACCAGGAATCTTTTATGCCAGGCTTGTCATCTTCAGTATTCTTAATGAATTTCAGTAAAAATGGTTAGCTTTAAAGGTTGCAATGAGAGCACATGTTGACAGAAAAACACCTATTCATTATCAGTGTCTGTTTGCCCATGCATTTCAATACCATTATTATTTATTATGATGGTATTTCATCCATCGAGATTCCAGTAGTTGGCATCCTTACATAGTGGAAATTAAATGTTATTTCTTCACTATAAATGGCATTAAAGTGCATAAAACCTATTGGCATATAGTAAGCATTGCCTGTACTCATTTGTCTAAAAAGGAGCTGAAGAGAGAAAATTATTTGAGTGATAAGGCTCTAGAGCTTATTTCTAAGAAAGAATTGCAAGAATAATATGAATCGGCACTCTACTACTCTTAACAGATCACATTACAGAGAGCTTAATAAGTGTGTAAATGATCATTTGAATTCTGATTGGAATTTTGGCTTGGGTTGTTTTACTTCTGAGCGGCACTTTTTGGCCAGGTCACATGAACCCTGAAGGCTCAGAGAAGGTTGGGGGAGGGGATCCACTGGAATAGCTGTTGGGAGACAGATGGTAGCCTCCCGTCAAGGCCATCCAGCATGTTCTTTAACGTGCACAGGGTATGGCTCTCCCGCACACGGAACCACGGCTTAATGTCCCATCCGAAGGACAGCGGCCTTTCCAAGCCCATCGGTGTCCCCTACTGACCGTGGGCAGGGCGTGGAATTTTGCGGAGATAAATCTCAACGCTGACCCAGCTGGGACTCGAACCTGGAAACTACAGATTGTGGGCCTGATGCGCTACCGACTGAGCCACCCCCGCCCCAATTTTGGCTTGATAGCTTGGCAAACAGAGTGGAGGAAACAGTTAGCCACCTAACAGCAGCGAGCAATACCAGATAGTTAATGTTTTGTGTGAGAAGAAACGGACAGATCACAGGGATTCAGGTATAATAAATATGGTAAAGTTATTGAAGGTGAGGATTCTGTCATGGCTAAGTAGACTGAGTATTTCTGAGATATTCTAAACAATTGGGCTAATTCTACTCCTGTTTATTTATGAGAAGGATGTATTACTAGCTTCAATGTTAGCCCTATGTCACAAGCTGAAGTTAATTTGGCTATCTCTAAATTGAAATTACTTAAATACCAGGGGGTAGATGGAATTACTACTGAAGTGCTTATTGCTACGAATATTTCTGTTATCACATGGCTGGCAGAAATTCAGAATATGTTTTATGATAAAGGCATTGTTCCTAAGAATTTTATTAGAGCTATTATTATCCTGATTTTTAAAAAAAGATGATCACAGTTCTTGTCATAACTATAGGGGTATCAGCCTATATTCTGTTCCAGGTAAATTCTTTTCATTATTGTGCTTAATAGAATTTAGAATTTGGTTGATAGACAACTATGTGATGAACAGTATGGGTTCAGAAGTGGTAGAGGATGAATAGATAAAGTATTTTCACATTGACTGGTTCTTGAGATGTGTTTATCGTTTCAAAAACCTGTGATTACTTGCTTTGTATATTTCAAAAACCTGTGATTACTTGCTTTGTATATTTCGAAAACCTGTGATTACTTGCTTTGTATATTTCAAAAAGGCTTTTTAGTCTGTTGATCATAATTTGTTGTTGATCTTGTGATCATGGGATACCAAACAAGGCAGTTAGCATTATGGATAGTTTTTACCTCTGAGCAGCACTTTTTTGTGCACAATGAGCTAAATGGCCAGGTCAGAAGAACTCCAAGGCCTTAGAGAAGGTTGGGGAAGGAAACCCACTGGATAGCTGTTACAAGACAGATAGTAGCCTCCTGTCAAGGCCATCCAAAATGTTCTTTAATGAGCACAGAATATCAATCACTTTCCTGCACACGGGAACATGATTTAATGTCTCATCAGATGAACATCAGTCTTTTCAAGCCTATCATTGTCCCCTTTCTCACCAAGGAAGGGGGGTGAATATGACAGATAACTCTCAAACTTGCACTGTCGGGATTCATACTTAATAACTGCATATTATGAGCCTGACATGTTATCAACTGAACCAACCCTATACCTTAGTTAGCATTATCATTATGATGTCACTCTGTTATAACACTGAATTGTGTGAGTTGGCAAGGCTTGTAGCAAATGGTTTAGCCTTACTACTGAAGTGTGACAAGGGTGCATTTGTGTCCTTTCCTCTTTAGTTTCATTGTCGATTATGCTTTGCAGAATTCACTGAAATAGGAAGATTTTAGCTTTTAATGGTCTAAAGATTTGAAAATTTCTTATTTAGATTATGCTGATGATTTGGATCTTTGGCAAATGATGTTGACAAAATGACCTCTTTTGTTAGAGCTGCTGCTGAAACTGGTAATAGTGTGTTTGGTGATAAATGCAGAAAAAAAACTTGTGATGTAAAGTAGTCAGACAGGATGTGCTTCAGTTGTTTTGAATGATTGCATCCTTGAGCAAGTGTCTCAGAATAATTATCTCTGCAGCTGTATAATAGATTATTGTTGATGTAAAACGTGAGATAAATAGAAGAATAGGACTGCTGCAAGGACTTTTAAGAATCTCTGGAAAGTGTGGAAAAACAGGTGTATACACCTAAAGATTAAAATTAGTCTATATAATTGTTTACTCCTATCTAAAGTTAGTTATGGTATTGGAACTTGGACCCTTTGTAAGTAAGATAACAGGAAGCTTGATGTCTTTGATTCTAAATGCTTATGCAGTATCTTGAGCATTAGATGTTTTAACTTTGTAAGTAATGGTAAAGGAGTTGACAACTACCTTTGAGCAGCATATTGTGTAGAGAGGGACTGCATTGGTGTGGTGATGCCCTAAAACACATAGTACATCAACAATAATCTATTATACAGCTGCAGAGATAATTATTCTGAGACACTTGCTCAAGGATGCAATCATTCAAAACAACTGAAGCATATCCTGTCTTCTTCATCATCTATGAACACAAATTAGATTTACAAATTCACAAACCTATCACAGGGTTATCCAAATTAACACTAGAAGAAAAGGTTGATCCTCTTTTTGATCAAGCATACCTAATTGCTACCTCTACCACCAAAGTACTAACATTAACCAGAAAAAACAGAAATTTACCACAATCAAGAAATTGTCTATAATATAGATGCACCCCTCTCTCCAACAGCATGGTGGCTAATCCTGCAAGAAGCAGAGAAACCCCACACTATGAAATAGCCCCACCCAACTCATATAAACAGACAGCTTGCATGCCAGCTCCAAGCCAAGTGGCGTGCATGCATGATATTGGCTATCAAGTCACAACAACAGTGGAATTTGAACAGATATCATTTCATTTAAGGATTGCACCTATAACTATGTAGCTGACTATGGAAGATCCAAAGAACTCAAGTAAGATTTTTTATTTTATGAAGTAAAGCATGGAAAATCATGTAGCAACCATAGTTAACAAAAAACAGATGCCGAAGGAGGTGACAACAGTGCGACCACCGGCTCAACAACAAACAGAAGCTGTGGCCAATGTATGACAGCAAGTTGGACAATGCTGATCCCTAAGCCTTACTCCTATACTCAATGGTCCATGGTAATGGAAGTGAAATTAAATATCTGGACAATATTAAGAAGAAATTATATTAGAAGAAACATTAAAAGGAATATTTGACTTCACTTATTATGCATATTGAAAAGGGACAAGTTTCGAGATTCAGATTCAAAAAATTTTATACATATACTATGAAATGTAATTATATTTGTAATAAAAAAATATTGTTGTTAGTATAGAATCACCAAAATATTACCTAACATGTATTTAATTGCCTAAGATATGTCTCTGAAGATGTGTAGCTACATTACAGCTGCATGACAGCACTCAGGCCATATGGCATAAATTGCCTAATCACAAGCCACCTAAATAAGCATTGTGATTTATAATAGAGTTTAAATTTCATCTTCTTATAAATATCAGTTACAAGAAAAAAAATACATTTTTATAGACTATTATAGCTATACTTCTTCATACTATAGATGAAGACTATACTACTTCATTTTTATAGATTATCAATTAGGGTTATGAACAGTGTGCCAAAATGACCTCAGAAACCTCAGAAATAATTATAGCTATATTTCTTCATACTATAGATATAGCTATACTTCTTCATACTATAGATATAGCTATACTACTTCATTTTTAAAGATTATCAATTAGGGTTATGAACAGTGTGCCAAAATCATCTCAGAAAAGGGGAAGACTTAGAATGTGGTGGGCATACAATATCAAATAGAACCTTGTTAGAATTGGCCTTCAGTGGCCAAATTCAGCAGCTGTGGCTCTTGATAGACATCTTTGCCACAGCTTTTAAATTATCCAGTCTGGTGGCCTCAAATCTCTATGAAGTGTTGAAGAGTCCAACTTGGGTATTGCCATTTTGAAACAAAGTAATTGCCTGAACTGGGCTTGGACAATACATGGGAGGGGTTAAAAGACCTCTAGGTTGCATAGGAAAAGCAGATACTGCATTATTTGGAGAGAATAATCTATGAAAAAAATGGAGCTGAATTCTGGTTCAGTCCAATGACTCCACACACACACACATACACCCTTAAATGTTTTCTGGATCCAAGCATGTGTTCTGAAATGCTTTGTCATGTGGCATCTAGCATTGCTGATTGCATTGCTAATAGATATATAATGTAGTATGCTATACAACAGTCCCTTAATGTGATATATAGGGTGATTCATTTAAGCGTGTAAAACTTCTGGGAGGGGTAGGTTGCACAAAGATGAATCGGAATCATATAGCAATGCAGGGTTGGTAAAGGTATCTTCACGCGGTAGATGGCATAGTATGGCCGCGGGACTGCACAACATCCTTGCAGGTAACTGTCATTCGTTAACTGCCCGCAGAGGTAGTAGGATGACCGATTACACAAACACGGAGTTGGCCAATATGCATCTCACATACGGGGCTTCAGACTGCAACGGGTGAGTCGCTGTGCACCTGTACCAGGAACGGTACTCGATGAGGTGTACTCCCAACCACCAGATGTTTGTACGGCTGCATCAGAGGTCACTGGTTCCTTCCTGAGACCTGCCAGGAGTCAGGAATAATGGGCACGGACCCCTGACATGGAAGAGAATATGCTACGTCATACAGAAGACACTCCAAGTGCCAGTACTCGAGCAATTGTCCACCGGGTCTGTCTTTCCCAATCCACCATATGGAGGATTATGCACGATAACCAATTGCATCCATATCATGTGCAGTGTGTCCAGACACTGGAGCCTGAGGATTACCCACAGCACATTGCATTTGCGCAATGATACCTGCAGAAGAGTGCGGCAGAACCCCAATTTCCTGCTTCTGTTCTGTTCGCAGATGAGGCATGCTTTACACAGGAAGGTAGCTTCAAAGCACATAATGCGCATGCATGGGCGGTGGAGAACCCCCATGCTACACGAACATGTGCAGCACAAAACCATTTTGCTGTAAATGTTTGGTCTGACATTGTCGGGGACCACTTAATAGGCCCATACTTCATGCCTGTTTGTCTGGACGGATGGTGTTACCAGATATTTCTGGAGGACATCTTGCCAGAACCTTTGGATGAACAACAGGTCCCTCAGTCACTGTGTCATGCAATGTGGTTCCAGCACAATGGTTCCAGCACAAATGGGCCCATTTCAGCCATGAAGTTCGTCAATGCTTAAACATGACATTTGGACAACAGTGGATTGGGTGTGGTGGTCCCGTTCATTGGCCTGCATGATCGCCAGACCTATCATGCCTTGATTACTTCTTCTGGGGTTACATCAAAGGACTGGTGTTTGACACCCCCATTGAAAGTGCTGAGGACCTTGTCGTACGCATCTTTGTAGCTGCCTTGGAAGTCCGAGACACCAGAAATCTTCCAGAATGTACGTGATTCCATGCACCGACGATGTCAGGCCTGTGTTACACACTCGTGGTCGCAACTTCGAACACCTTCTGTGATCTCTGTGCATTTTGCAAATGTACCTATTGTGATTAATAAAAAGCATTTTGTTCACTTACATGCTGCTCTTTCATTCACGTCCATTCTGTACACTAGCACATGTTGATGCCATTACCGACCCTGCATTGCTATATGATTCCGATTCGTCTTTGTGCAACCTACCCCTCCCAGAAGTTTGTACACGCTTAACTGAATCACCCTGTATATGTAATTTGACTCCAGTGCACATTCCAGGTACATTTAGTTTCATCCATATTCTACAATAACCAATTTACCATTAAACCAAGTGATAATTTATTTTGATTCTTTCAGACCTGTGTGCATTACAGTGTACATTCTTTTTCTTCTTCAGCTATATAAGCCTGGAAGTACAATTTGTCTCCATTCTCCTCTATCCATGGCCTTCTGCCAGTTTGAGATCTTAAGTTCATCCAAGTTCTTTTGTATGAATATCTCCATCTCAAGTGGGGCACCCTCTTGATCTTTTTTCTTTTTGGTTTGTGACATATAGAACAGAGAATAATCTTATAAGCTACTCCTAGCTTTTATAGTCCTTCTCATACAAAGACATGCCCTACTAAGACCGAAATCATTGCTGACCACTGCCTCAGTTAGAACTATCACAGCACACAAAGTTTGCCTTTCTGGAACAGTGGCTAGTTTTCCACTCTTAAGTTAGATATAGCTTTCCTTTGGTTCTCTTTCTTCATCCACCCTTTGAATGTGTCCCATCCACCGTAATTGGTTGACTTTAATCTCGCTAATTATAGTAGGAGAGCCATATTTTTCATACATTCTAGATTATGTTGTCTTTCCCACAGTCCACTAGAGTTGTCAAGGATTGATCCATATGCTTTTTTTAGGACTTACAATGTACATTACTTTCTATATTTTTTTAAACACAGGAAGAGGTGCCTGTGGTCTTGTAATGTTTACAAAGTGTAGACCAGTCTTTAGTCTACAAGAATGGACTAGAATTTTGTGCCATCTATGGATATAATAGAAATTACATAATATTGAAGATAACTGTGTCTGACACACAACAAGAACTGTATTGCTAAATTTTGCAGTTGTCATTCATTTGATGTGCTTACCATGAAAAGTGTACATAAATCATAATATTTTTTTTTTATGTTCCTTTTTACTGCTTTCTGAGATTTTAGAATTTTTTACTCTTAGGGCCATTTTTACATTGCAATTTACAAACATTTATATAAGTAATAAACAAAAAAAAATGGAAACAGCAATGTAAAATCACTAATACAGTGTTGGACTACCTCATGAATCCATTACTGCCTGTATATGTCATGGCATAGTCTACCAGTGCCTGAAAGTCAGCAGGAGATATATAACACCATTCTTCCACAAGAAACATGATCAATTCCTGCTTATTCGATGGAACTAGAAAACTCTGCCTAAGATTTTCCAGAAGTTCCCATAGATTTTACATTGGGTTGATATATGGTGACTGCAGTTGCCACATAGGGTTGACAGGTCTCTGGATTTTGATCAGTCTGGTTTTTGATGGGTTTGTCCAACCAAAAATTTTGGATCCAACAGGACAAAGAAATGTCTGATTTCTGGATTAATGCAAAAAAAAAGACTTATAAGCTTTTCACTGTAAAGCAGCATTCTGTTCAGTTATTTATGATGCAAATATATAATATAATGATTTCAATATTAATCGATAGATCATTAGTTCCGAAAATCAGTGTGGCTATGACAGCATAATTTCCAAAATATTCAGTTGGCAGCCCTGTCTGCTGTCTACACATCTTCCCACAAATTATGATGTGAAGGCATGGCAACACTGTGCAGCCTGTAGCTGTCTGAGTGTTTACATACAATGTGTCGGTGTGAAGTATTGCTTTATGAAAATAGCAAAATATTAATAATCACTGCACAAAAGTTTGGTGACATTATAAAATTTAATGTAAATATGTTAAATTCTCCCAATAGTTGTTTTTAAAATGACTGAATCTACAGCAAAAGAAACTCCCCAAAAAATGAAGAGAATGTGTAAATATAATTTGGAATGAGAAACACATTTTTCTTGAATTATCAAATGTCCAAGTCAAGCAAGGAATCCAAAAAAAATTTTAAGGCAAAGTGCAAATGAAATATTAATTTTACCGTAGGTTATGATGGCATAAAAACAGTAACAAAACATGCTAGTGTGCAAAAACTTTCATTTTTCCAGAGTATGGTTTTGTGGTTCACTTCTTCTGGTAACCCTATATGGTCATGGTATGTGAAAAAGCTGTCTCATGGCTTCTCAAACCACTGGGTGATTACATGGGCTTTGTGAATAGGAGCACTATCATCCTGAAACACAGCTCTCTCTTCATGAAAGAAATGATGTATCATTGGATGAAGATGATTACTCAGAATTGTCAAATAGCAACTGGCATTAACCCTTACAGTGTCAGTCAGGTTTCTGAAACTGAACTCACTGTGGTGGCCAGATTTATTTTGAAGTGTTTTCAGAAAATAAAATAAGCAACTTTAGAACCTCATCCTGAAGTAACTAATGAACGAAAATATGTCATGTTATATACCCAGTGTTTGTAGTATGTATTAGTTATTCACAAACCATTAAGTTTACTTACCTGTAGGAGATGTTCCCCATTACCATTGGAACTACCAATGCCAAAGGGCTTATCACTCCTCCCCAAAGGGCAGAATCAGTACCAACTTTGGCATTGAAGTCACCTAGAAAAAGGGTAATATCTCCTTTCTTGACATAATTCAAAATATCCTGAAGTTGTTCGTAAAACCTATTCTTCTCATCCTCATCAGCATCCTCAGTGGGGGCATAATAACAGATAACATTCAAGTCTTTAATGCTTGTCTGAAATTTTGCTATAAGAAACCTTTCATTAATGTACTCATGTACTAGAAGAGCATCACTAGCATGAACTGCATCACTGCTGAGAAGCAGACCCACACCTTGGTGATTAACTATCTGGTACAGCTCTATGCTGTCTAACTGTTTTCTCTGCTTTGTCAACCAAGCCATCAAGTCAAAGATTCTTATCAGAAGTTAACTGATCCTTTACACATTTATTAAGCTCTCTGTAATGCTTTCTATTAGGACTAGTAGGGCATTGATTAAGGACATTCCTGCTGTTCTTCCTTTCTGAAATAAGCTCAAGTGCCTTATCACTCAAATAATTCTGCCTCCTCTGCACCTTTTTTCCTAAAAGAGTACTGTTCCAAAAAAACCTGTTTAAAATGGCCCATTCTTCCTCAACTTCAGTAGTAAGTAAACGATGACTGCCATAATGACTAAGTAACCTATCATGGTAAGCTTTAGCTAATAACTAGGTCTTTCAGAGCTTCGGTATTAAAGGTAAATTTTTTAACTTTAGCACAACACTTTTAAGTTTAAGTTGCAAGACAGCTTTAACAAAGTAATGGTCAAATCCAATTTCAGCTCTCCTATATGACCTGGTATTCCTAACAGAACTAGCCCATTTGCTGTTAATATAATAATCAATCATATTCTTATGCAGCCCATCAGGTGAAACCCATGTGTACTTATGTGTGTCGTGGTGTTTGTAATAAGTGTTAGTATATTCTGAAACCATTAAGTTTACTTCCCTGTAGGAGATGTTGCCCATTGCTGCTTCCAATAACAAAAGGGCCTGTCACCCCTCCCCAAAGGTCATAGTCTGTACCAACTTTGGCATTGAAGTCACCTAGAACAAGGGTAATATCTCCTTTCTTGACGGAATTCAAAATATCCTGAAGTTGTCCGTAAAATCTAATCCTTCTCATCCTCAGTGGGGGCATAACAGCAGATAACATTTAAATTTTTAATTCATGTCTGAAATTTTGCTGTAAGAAATCTTTTATTAATGCACTCATACATAGATGCCTAGAAGAGCATCACTAGTGTGCCTGCCGAGAAGCTGACCCACACCTTGGTGATGCTTTCCATTCTCCCTACCTGTAAAGAGAAATTTAAAGTTATTTTTAAGTATCTCACCTTTACCTGTCCATCTGGTCTCTTGCAAGCCTAGAATATCTAGGTTATAGTGCTGGAATTCCTGCATGAGAACATCAAGAGAATAATCTCTATGTAATGTTCTCACACTCCACATTCCTGCAGAGAGAAAATGTAAAGCAGTGTCATAAAAAATAAATTTGCTTTAAAAACTAGATAATTTAAATAATAAATGTAAAATATATCAGAAAAGTAATAAATAACTATGAAAGAAAATTTAAAAAAATATTTCAAAGCATTTAAAATTTAATCGATGCATGAATTTGAGAATGAGTCGTTTCATTATAAAGCTGCATAACTGCTACAAAAAAGTTTAATTCTAAAATTCCGGCAGAAATTTTGGTTAAAAGTTGCAATTTCCTGACCTTAATTTGTTTATATGCTTTAAATGTAATTAAAAATATTGTTAAATAAAGTTCTGCCATTTAAAAAATGAGTTCTGAGTAATCCTAATGCTTGTTCTGATTGCCGCTATTATAGATCATTAGCAGCTCCACTTTCAAATGTTTCCAATTAATTATTGTTTGTAATCGCAGTATCCAATTGAGAAGCAATAAAAAATAATTTTAGTATCATCAAAGTAAATAAAAAAGTCTTTAAAATCGAAAGTCTGCTAAAATATTGGTTGAAAGCCAATGTGCGTAGTTCCCGAACGACTCAATTTCCGGTAGTAAAATAATCAAAATCCTTCGTTAAAATTTTAGAAAGCATTACAACTCTAGTAGTGCTATAAATAGCGCAAAATGCGTAAAAATGCAACTGATCGATAATCTAAGTATGAGACAGCAGAATAAAGACATAAACTAAATTGGTGCATCTTGATACTGTTTACAGCGACTGAACATGCTCAAACGTTCACTGTAGACTCAAATTGATTTGTTTTTAAACTTTATCATAATTTTTTCAAGCAGAATCAACAGGTAAAAGATATATGCCATAGATTTAAATGTAATTTTTGATATTTATTTAGAAACAGTTGAAAAAATTTCAAATTTCTATTTGAAAAAAAAATTTTTTTCACAACTTTGTATTAGGGAACGAAACTTCATTCTCCAATCGCTAGAATGGGAAAGATGGAAGCAATTCTTTGGGCTGTGATATGGTAAGGGTTAATCTTCTTCCTAGCAGAATGAGTGCACCTAAACCATGCCATGAAAAAGCATCCCACACCATTACAGAATCATCAGAACCCTAAACATTAGGAAACAAGCAATCAGAGTTATAATCTTCCTTCAGTTGGTGTCACACAGATACTGGTCCATTTGCTGGAAGCAAAGTTTAGTATTATTCATCAGACCACATTCTGCCACTGCTCAAATCTCCGCTGCTTGTGCTCTTTGCACCACTACACAGGACTATGTGCATTGACAGGTATGATGAGTGGCTTGTGAAGTACAACTTCATTGTGATATCCAGCCTGTCCTACTTTAAAATCCATGCAGAACTGATCAATTGTAGCTTAATGGTTTTGCTTTGCACATAGTACTAATGCTTGAACATCTCGATTTTGTAGTATGCACACTTTCCCACTATTACAGATGATGTTTTCCCTTTAGATTCCCATGTAGACATGACTTTGGAAACTTTTCCTTAGCAAACATTAATGATTTCAGCTTTCTTAGTGACTGATGCTCCTGCCAAGCGCACTACAACCATTATGCCTTCTCCTTTCGAAATCACTAAGGTCTTCTGTCGATGACATGATATCAATAATTGCATGCAGTTACGTCTGTTTGCCTTTATAGACATGATGCTATTTGCATGTTTCATGCCTTTGTCAGGGGCATGTAGATGTTGCTGCTTAACATAAATCCAAAAGATTTTACAAACATTGGTGTTTCCATTTTTCTGTCCATTATCTGTAGGTTACATTATATACTAAAAGAATATTTAATTCCTATAGCCACCCATGACTGAGTGGTTAGTATACTTGATTACTGATTAACCCTCCTGGTGTTATGCATTTATCTCTCTCTGGTTTACAGCCACAGCAAGGTGTAAGCAATGGTTGTGTAGCAGGTCTCCAATGTCAACAGTATATAGGATCAGATACATGTGGTGGGGAAAAACGTTCCAGCCACCTGGAGAGTTAACCCTTTAACATCCATAATGGCCCAAAACAGCCTACATTTTGAAATGAACTCTTCCAAATAGTACAACTCCTTTGTCTTTAATACCCTCTACCCTTTTCTGAATTTTCCTGGGCATTAAAGGGACTTGAGGTTGAGCCTTGGGTAAGGCATGGATGTTTGTGTTGTCTTTCTGCTTAGGTCTCACTTTCCTCACAGGTCTTCTTAATGGTGTATTAAACTGGCAGATTCCTGTCAGATATGGCAAGTAGCTGCTTGAGGGGATATTTATTATTTTTTAATTCTGTGTAGTAATAGAAATTTTAAACAAGACTAAATTAAACTTTTATATACTTTTTGCTAATAAGAGTAAAATTTACAGTTTTTTTAATTTTATGAAGTAAAGAAAAACAATTTGACTTTCAGAGTTTTTATCACATTTCATTATCTTAATATTTCTATTACTTTTTATTTTCAAAAAATTTTGACTTTCAAGAGTTTTTATTAAATTTTATTATCATAACATTTCTATTCTTTTTATTTGTCATGTTTGACATTGTCTTCCCATCACATCCTAGGTCTCTCCTTTTTCCCAAGGCCTTTGAGTGCACTGGTCATAATCCAATTCGCCAATCTGCAGCTATGCATATGAGCAACATGGACAGACTAATGCTGTCTCTCTTTGCACAATATGCTGCTCTAACTCTAAGGAGGTTGCTGAATCCTTCTAACTTCATCATTGCTGCAAAGTCAAACCACCTAAATGCCTGATATATTGCATAAACATCAAGAATCAAAAGGCATTAAGGTTCCTGTTATTCTGCTTACAAAGGGTCCATATCTCTACCATAACTAGCCTTAAAAAGAGCCAAATTGTTATATAGCTTAATTTTAGTTTTTAGGCGTATACTCTTATTTTTCCATACACTCTATAGATCCTTAAAAGTCCAAGCAGCAATCCCTATTCTTCTTTTATCTTATACTGCACATTACCAGTATCTGTTACATAGCTCCCAAGATAATTAAACTGAGAGACTTGCTCAAGTTGTGATGGTTCACACATTCACTTTTACTTTTCTTTAACCTGTTTTACTTTATTTGCATTTTAATTATTATTTTGGGGGTTTCTTTAATTTGAATCATCATTTTCCCCACTCATTCCATAGGAAGAGTTCGATTGCATAACTCCACAGTTTGATTGATGACTGCAGTATAGAAGGACACACCCACTTAATCATATAGAGCACAATCATTGTATGCAATGTGGCTTCCCCTCGTGATGATGCATGCCACAGTTTTGGAAGCCAAGAGTGTATGGCAGAGTGACAGGAGATCATAGAGGCAGTTGGTGATGTGAAGATAGTTAGAGTGAGTTGCGCAGATGCTAGTGTGAGCAGCAGTTGATAGTTATTGTGAAGGAGGTTGGTGTTAGTTTGGAAGTGTTGCTTTTTGGTGCAACCTATTTTTGGTGAGTCGATTCTGGAAAAACATTTATTTTATGAAATTTGTGCTTGGATTTCTCTTTTTTTTTTCTCTTGAGCAGAGTTTTGGTTTAGAAGATTAGGTTCATTAACTTTTATTTGAGAGAATCTTTATTTAAGTTCTTTTTTTTTTCATCTAACTCCTTTAACAAAAGAACCCTTGTTTAATTTCTTGGCAAGATTAATTGCCTAGCATCGAGACTTTAAGCTATCCCGCAAAGTTAACATACTTTTGGAGCATTACAAAGGGTGCAGCATTACAAAGGATTAACTGAACAACAACCTGCCTGACCAATTTTCATCACTTTAATTTCCTTTCAGTTTATCACCAAACCTAGTCAAACCAGTCTCATCAATAGTCCTAATGAAAGAAGGGTGGGGGTGACTCGGTAGCACTCCAGGCTCGTAATCTGCAGTTCCCAGGGTTGGGTTCTGCCTGGGTCAGCATTGATATTTATATCCACAAAACTCTCTGCTCTGCCCTTGGTCAGTAGGGGAGATCGATGGACTTGGAAAGGCCACAATCCATCAGATGGGACATTAAGCCATGGTGTGTGTGTGTGTGTACGTGCGCGCAGAGGAGGGGGGGGGGTCAGTTGGTAGTGCACCAGACTTGTAATCTGCAGTTTCCAGATTTGAGTCCCACCTGGGCCAGCATTGAGATTTATCTCCATAAAGCTCCCTGCCTTCAGTCTGTAGGTGACACCAATGGTCTTGGAAAGGTTGCTGTCCATTGGATGGACATTAAGCTATGACTCTCCATGCGGGAGAGTCGTAGCCTGTGCACTTTAAAGAACATGCTAGATGGCCTGGATGGGAGGTTACTATTTGTCTCCTAAGGAAGCTATATATATTTATATCCATAATTTTGATATATATAAGTAACAAATTTTTTAATGAAGCCTCTTTCCTTGTCACTTTTGTGGTGTGTTTTTAGCAAGTCACCAAATTTTAAGTTTGATGTGCCATCATCTTTTGTTATAGTCTTCCCATTGCTTTTTCTGTGCCTTCAGTGAATTATCTTTGGCCATTGTAATGGCTTGAATGTGCTGCTCCATACGAAATTTGATAGATTGTGGAGATGCTTGCTGACAATAAGTCTTTCCCAGGAAAAGTTAGTTCTCTTCCTAAAAATATCCTTGAAGGAATAAATTTAATAGTTTTGTGTAATAATGTTTGTTAGGCAAATGAAAATTGTTGCAAATATTTGCCCCAAGTACTATGTTGATTTTCATATATGCTGAAATCATCATATATTCTGATTTATTCTTTCAGTTAGATTTGACTGGAGATGATAGATGTGTATAATAATTTTATTTCCATTTTATTATGCAATACAAAGATGTTATGCTCGTTAATATAATACAATTCACATAAAACAGAAAAGGAACACCCAGTTAAAAATTTCAATACAGAATTTGACAAGACTGAGCAACTTAACTAAATTACATTAAATCATAAACTTGTGGCAAATATCTACTACTCTATGATACACCAGTATTTTAAGCATTTAAAATATTAATGAGTTAAAGTAGTTAACAAAATACATTTGAATGCAGAATACTTTTCAGTTCCTTTTAAATTATTATCTCAATTATTCCAAACTTTCGCACCCTGAAAGGTTAGTGATGCTTGTCCATAATTTGTTCTGCGTAATGGTGATTCTAGGTTAAGTTGCTGTCAACTTGGGTAATAATGACACTTCCTTTGGAAATTGATATCATATTTTTTTAACCTAATAGCACACAACGTAAATAGTGCTATATTTAATTTGTATAGATCCAGAAGTTGTAGAATTTTGGCTTTTTCAAAAAAGTCTTTAGTATGTTCATTAAAGTTTAGATTATACAGATTTCTGACGAATGTTTTTTGAATATTTAGTACTTTATTAATATTCTGATTACTTGTGTTACCCCATATTAAAATGCAATAATGTAGATGAGAATAAATAATGGAGTTATACATTGCAATTTAATTCGAATTTTTTTTAGGACTAGCAAAAGAATTTTTAAAATCTTAAGAGAAATAAAATAGGGAGCAAAAATCAAATTTTAAAATAGAATAAGGAGCATGAAACTGAATACTTCCACCTTAGAATAAGGAGCTAGTGCTGAAATTACTAATCAGTAATGGCAAGCACAGGAATGGATGTATTCCAGAAATAGCTTTAAGGTTTCCTTCCCCTTTTTTTTACAAAATTCGACCAAATAAATTATTATTTAGGAATTCTAAACCTTAAATTTGTGATTATAAAAATATTTAAGTGAGTGGTAATAGAACACCCAAGAGACCTTTAGTGTGGAATTGACACCATTTCAACCACATATAGCTGCATCAGATTTAATATGATTTTTAAACAATTATATTTATTTAATATTATAGAAACATTTTATGGATTTTTATTTTTGATAAAACTTGACAAATGCATTTTGCAGTTCTGAATATGAATGTATCATTATTACAAAATGATCATAAAGCAAAAATAGTAATGAATATTTTGAAAATTTTATCATTTGTGTTTCTTTAATTGTTTTTTCTTATGTTTATGACCAACAAGGTACGAGATTTGGTGTTCAATTTACATATGATCCTCTCTGACACTGTGAAGATGAAAGAGTTCCAAGAAGACCCTGAGATGCTAATGGACTTGATGTATCGTATTGCCAAAGGTTACCAAACTTCACCTGATCTGCGACTCACATGGTTGGCAAATATGGCCCAAAAACATACAGAGGTATGACAAGTGTTATCTAAAAACAAATATTTATATGAATATAAGACAAGTTTTCCCTTTTTTTCCTCTTTATTTATATGAAATTTGGGGGATTTATATTTCCAAGTAAAGAAATTAAAATACAGAGATGACATGTTTTGTAAATAATAAACTTTTCTGTTGAAAGCTTAAAACACAACTTATCTTAAAAAAATTGTGTTACAGGCAGGACTTTTTAATGAGTAACATTTTTCAATACATACATATAAAATCCTCATGCAGCCATGGGCTACAGAGGTCCCATAAGACTGTAATTTTGTTCTCCGTATAGTTCTGTCCTGAGCTATACCTGCTACATTTGGACACTGTATGCCAATTCTAGCAAAGTCCTGTTTGACATTGCCCACTGCATCCTTGGTCTCACCCTTTTCCTGAAGCCTTTTTCATAATCCCATTTGTCAATCTGCAACTATGCTTATGGACAACATGACCAAACCAACAACGAATTGAATACGTGACATTCCCGGTGCACCACAACTCAAGGCTGTATATCACCTTAAGGGAGATGTCACTGAAACCACTATGAACTAGAAAGCTCTTTCTTTGCACAATATGCTGCTCAAAGCAGGTTGCTGACTCTTTCTAACCTCATTATTATTTACAAAATCAAACCACGTAATGCCGAAAAGTTTCCTATTATCCTGCTTACAAATGGTTCAAGTTTCACTTATCATTAGAAAGAACCAAATTGTTATACAGTCTAATTTTAGTCTTTAGGTGTATACGCCTATTTTTCCACACTCCACAGATTCTCCAGCAGCAATCCCTATTCAAAATATGACTTTCCTGGAAAGGGATCACCTTATATTCAGGGTAAATGTGGTACTTCAAATGCTCATAATGTGTTTAAAATAATAATTGTGAAAATTATATCTCAAATAACAAAAGCTTATTGTAAAATTACTGACTTCTTGGCTTTAATATCATCATGTAATTGAAATTTATTTACTTTTTGCAACATTTTAGAGCCAATCCTAATGTTATCCTAATGTTCCAATGAGTTCCTAATGAGCCAATCCTATTGTTATCTACATTGTGTTCAGTGTTAATGGAGTGGGGGTGGCTCAGTCAGTAGCGCGCCAGGCTCGTAATCTGTAGTTCCCAGGTTTGAGTCCCAGCAGGTCAATGTTGAGATTTATCTCTGCAAGATTCTCCACCCTGCCCATGGTCAGTAAGGGACACCGATGGGCTTGAAAAGGCCACCGTCCTTCAGATGGGACATTAAGCTGTGACCCCGTGTGCAGGAGAGCCATACCCTGTGCGTGTTAAAGAACACACTGGATGGCCTTGACGGGAGGCTACTATCTGTCTCCCAACAGCTGTTCTAGTCGGTCCCCTCCCCCAACCGTCTCTGAGCTTTCAGGGTCCATGTGACCTGGCCATTTAGCCCATAGTGTGCAAAAAAGTGCTGCTCAGAGGTAAAACAACCCAACAACCCAACTGTCAAGGATCAATAGCTTCTCTTTTTCATAGAGACTGAATAGCACTGATAATAACATAAGTTTCTTATGTTATATTATTAAACATAATATTTAAGGTTATGTTGTAGCAAATGTTATAATGTGTACATATATTATACAGAGTTAAAACAGTTAATGTTGTGGCAAATATTTTTCGAACTGAAAAAAAGGATGAATTATAATAATTTAGAAACTGATAGTGGTCAATTTTGATCAGAATTTCTGTACCCCTGGAGTAATTTTTCAAGTAGTTTCAAAGCTTATCTCCATAATATGAAAGATAGCAAAAAAAATTGATTACAAAGAAGTAAAGTGCAGTCAGTTCATTAATCAATTTGAAAAGATTTAGATGCTTTCAAAAGTTGCGATACAAGATACTTTTTTGAATGTGCTTTAATATTCAAACTAATTTTTCCCCAAAATTATTTTATTCAGTAAAATTATCAGTATGCAGGTAGTCTATATTTTATTCATTTTTATTTTTAAAAAAATAAATAAATTGCCTATCATTCTCAATTCGAATTTATATAAGTTGGCCAAAAGGGAACAATTTTTTTCATTAGAACAGATGAAGGAAGCATTACATTATCCTTTATATAAAAGTAAGCTTCACTCATGGATACATATCCAAGGACCTCAGATCCCTCATATTTTCTCTAAGGTCATTGGAAAATTAGGAAAAGTTTTGTTGGAATAAAAACAAATTATCTTCATCTATGGTAGTCTCATAAATAGTGAGATAGTTTAGAGATAGTTCACAAACTTTACTGAGAAAATTTTTTTTCTCCCTTGCATCTTGATTTCCATAGTTGCAAAATTAAAACCATGAAGCATAAAATGCCTTTCTAGAATTACACTGAAAGATAGAAAATGTTTTCTGTCTTGATTAATGCACTGATTCATGCACAAAACATTCAGTTGACACACAAAACTGACAGTGCTGCAGGGTTTGTCATCTACTTTTCTGATTAGCTTAAAAATGACATCCAGTAGAAGCACCAATATAATGACTTTGTTTTATATTACTTTACTTTTATCGGCTGTTGACTTTATTTGAAACATTACTTCCTCATTTTGACACATGTTCAGATATTGGTCAATCTAATACTAGCAGAGCACAAATTATGCTATTGGGATGATGGGATCACTTATGTATTTAAAATAGACAATTTTTGTATGATTATAGCAAGAAAATTTTGTATTTTATGTCAAGTATCCAAATAGTTAATACATAATACTCACTGCAAAAATGCATTTTCAATGCTACATACATACAAGATACAATTCTGCACTAAATTTCAGTGCATGATATTAGATGCATTTGTATCAGCAACTGTGCATAAATATGATTTTGATCTACAACTTCTGTGGTGTAGCTTAAAATTTTACCTTAAATTTTTGTTAACCCCAGAGGAAAAAGTCTGGTTGTGTCAAGTGACATGAACAGTCATGACTAGGTCACTGACATCAGAAGGTGTTTTGCCTAATACAGATGGCTTTATGTGGTGGAGCTTCACTTTGTTCCTATATGTTCCTCACCTTTGTAAGAGATCTTTCTGCAGCTAATCGTTTTCTGAAGTTTGCAACGGGTGGTATCTGTCACCATTAAGTTACCACAGTAGAGGAATGTGTTCTCATCCTGGTTGATTGAAATACCACCACCACAATTTGTCAACTACTGTCCTTGATAGCAAGTATCGTGTCTGACGGGGGTTTTCATTGTTCAATAGTAAGGTTATTGTCTGTTCACAGCACCATCACTATGAGTTCACACAATCTTTTAGATCATATTACATTCAGAGGATCCTTGCCCTACTTATTCAGTGCACTAATCCTTTCACTGGGCTTTATCACCAGTATCATCCACTACTATAGACAGACATAGTACAGATGGAAATCATAGCAGTGTAGAATGTTTAAAACCTGTATGTGACTCAACTGAATTGTTTGTGATGTTTGAGCATATGATGTAATATCTGCATCTTTACCATGCAGCTGATCTGTAGAAACTGCTGAAATATGTGGCCTATGCAATATGCATTCTAATAGAAGCAGTATGAAACAATTTTGACAACCATACAAGCCAATATGGATACATAATTTCAGGCCTACATTGTTTATGACAGGTTTTGTGCATAAATAGTAGCACAGAGATTTTGTGTGTAATAAGCAAGTGATACAGTCATAATCGATTTTATCACTTATTTTCAATATTTATGAAACATTCTGTGTTATCAAAATAATTTGGACTGTTTAATGTTTACTAGTCCTATAAAAACTGCAAATAATAAAAGTTATTCAATTTCAAAAGTGAAAGGAAGTTTTTGATCGAAAATTTGTCTCTTTTTACAGTGATAGTTTGTATATAACATATGGATATGATATTAATACATACAAAAAAAAATAGATTATACAGAATGGACCTCTTACCATCTTTTAGCATGCTCATTTCAACTTCTTAGAAATGCCAACTCACTAATTCATTAATCATTGAAAAACTATCTGATTGCCTTTTAGCTTTTAAGTTATAACTTGATCTAAACAATATACAGGGTGTCCTGAATTCATGGCCCAAACGTGAGGGGATGGTAGTACACACCGAACCCACCAATATTCGTCATATAATATGTGGCTGCAAATGCAGTGAGGAGTCGGAAATGAAGGACAGACACAGAGGTTTTCAAAGTGACATTTATTGGAGATCATTACAACAAATGCTCAAATGTCCACCCACCAACGTTGATATAGGCGGCGCAATGGCGGAGTAGTGATCGGCGTACCTGCTCGTAAACCCCGGCTTGTCGCACACATCGGCGACTGCGATGGACAGTCGGGCTACCAGATCCTCTGCGGACTGCATGGACGTCTCGTACACAACACTCTTCAAATGACCCCACAGAAAGAAATCGATAAAGAAAGATCAGGTGATCTGGGGAGCCATGGGATAGGACCAATCCACCGGTTCCCAAATGTGGTATTAAGACGCTGATGCACATCCATGCTGAAATGGGCTGGAACATCCTGAAGCAATTCCGGCAAAACCTGTTGCAGAAAAATGTGATACGTTCGCCCATCGAGGTAGGGTCCAATTAAGTAGTCATGAACGATCCCCACCAGACATTGACAGCGAACCGTTGCTGGTCCGAATTTGGATGTGTACCATGGGGGTTCTGGGCCGCCCACAAATGTGCATTATGGACATTCACTACGCCTTCACGTGAGAATGTTCATTCATCCGTAAAGAGCACATGCGCGGGGAAATCGGGATGTGCAGCACTTTGCTGCGGGAACCACTGGGCGAAATCCATATGCAGGGGATAATCAACAGCTGTAAATGCCTGCACTCGCTGCAAGTGATAGGGGTGTGGCCCTTCTTCATACAGTACTCACCAGACACTTCCGATGCACACCCAGGCTCCGGACAGCGGATTGCGTGCTTGTACCTGGGTCATCTGTCACCATAGGCAAGATGTCCTCACTCATAGCTGGCGTTCTGACCATCCGTGCTCGTTCAGCATCATGTCGACTGATGTGGAAAGTGCCTGCCTCAAACAGCTGGCGGTGTAGTCGCGCAAACATTTTATGATCGGGCACAAGTCGCATAGGAGCTCACGGTAGAATCTTTGCGCCTCTCTACCATTGCCCTCGGCTACGCCATACATCAGGTGCATATTGGCTTTCTCTGCATTCGTAAACTGTCCCATCTCGTGTCTGGTCGACACTGAGAATGCTGGGGTTTGGCCAATCCAGCGCTTTTAAGCCATGCTGCCTCGTCTATGCCCCCTACCGGCACTGGGCTGCGTTTGCGGCCGCATATTCTATGATGAATATTGGTGGGTTCGGTGTGTACTACCATCCCCTCATGTTTGGGCCATGAATTCAGGGACACCCTGTATAGAGAGGAAATTATACTAATGGTATACTACTATAATGTTATCTTTTCAAGCATACATATGCAAAGTATAAGAGTGAAACCAATCACTTCTAATTCACTAAAGCATGTGTTATCCATTGATTATTTACATTTATAAAAGTTACTAGAAAGGTCATGGGGCAAACCTAGTGATATTGGAGGTATGTTCTAAATTAGAATTGTGACAATTCCTGGAACTGCATGACACTACTTACAAGTTAATAAATCAATCATGTCCTACATCTTTCTAATTGAGTGATTCTCTGTTTCATAGTTATTAACATAGCCCTGCAGCTCTTGAAATTTATCCCAAAGATACTGAAATCTTCACAATCAAATTGACCACTACATGTTTGCTTTGACAAATCCTATTTATTATGAGCCTATCACTGTCACCTTACCCCCTTGGAACAAGCTCTTGTATGTGCTGAGGGAGCCACCTTCTGAAAGTTCTTCTAGTTTAGGTAACTTTACAGGGTCTTGAATGCTCACCTGCATGTTTGCTGCACTGTAACCCTTATCTCTGAAAGGGATGATCCTGATGTGTAGTGGACTGGTAGTTGCTTGGGATATCCTCTCATCTGCTCATGTGTAATGGGTTCCTTTGCCTTGCCATGGGAAGCCTGTTCATCATAGGGATGGACAGTACTTTAGAGGTCCACTGCTATGCACTGCTTGAGCCTCTATGTCAAGAAAGTGTGAGTCCAGTTGTGTCAAGTGATATAAGCAGCCATGACTAGGTCACTGCTAGCCCCCCCCCCTCCCCCCAGGACCAATCAGCTGGTGGGCTTAACCTGCTAGGGCCAACTGTGTGGTGAATACCTTGTCTATGTCCTAGTACAGAGTTATGAGTTTCTTTATCCTTTCAATTTATTTTTCCTTTTATTCCTTTTTATTGTGTGAGGACTCTGCTCTCTGGCTGTATGATGCCTGTGCAACCCTGACAACCGATCAAGCATCTCTTTATTGAATGACATTGCCCCTATGGTAAATGGAGACCACAGGCACTGAATCACAAATATTACAATCATGGAGTCTAAAATTGAAAAATTTTCAACTTTGTCCACTAGCAGGGTTTGACACAATGTCCCCATCTTCTTCATCTTCCGTTTGTTTCTTCATCCCCACAATTCCTGATCATCCAAAAATTTTTGGGAGGGCTCAGACCACCAAAATTTGTCAAATGATCAGGTGACTTTCTGGCAGAAACTGCATGTGTGGAATATTTGAAATACTCTTGAAGTTAATAGCAATTTGAGGGGTGGCTCATAATAGATGAATTCCTCTTGTGTGATTTCTAAGTAGGAACTCTTCTGTCTCTCTAAGGAGAAGCTCTGCTCAGAATTAGCCACCCAAGGAGTCATCACAGTTTACTAGATTTCAGCTCGCCATAATGGTAAATTAATCCATCACGGGTTCTAAGTAACATTCAATTCACCATGCATGCTGACTTCTGCCAAGGCAGAATATCATCACCATGAGGTATGGCCTTATACATATACCTAACCCTCTACTCTGCTTCCAGTGCCAAAGGTATGGCAATGCCTGCACAACTTGCTAGGATAAGCCTGTGGCAGTATGGATCATTTAGATCTGAACTACACAGCAGAGAAGGCAAGCTATTTGAATTGCAATGATGTGAATGTCCAGCATTTTCCCACAACTGTCAGAAGTGGAAAGAGGAGAAAGATCTAGTAAGTGAAGATGATAAAACATCACCCTGAGGCAAGAAAGAATGTTGCACCATCTACCTCATTAGGCAAACTCTCTTATGCAAATATAGCTGTTGTGAAGCCCACCATTCCCGCAGCATTTGTATTTTGCAAACTGTTACCAGTGTTCTGCCTACTGAGTTTTTTTTATTTTTGCCAGCTGTTCACTACCTCTTAGGAAAAGTGAAACTGACATTGGTGTCTGCCTCAACATTGACACTGGTTTCCATCCCTGCTTCACAACCTTCTGTTTCCACCTCTGGAAGGCCTCTCTGCCTTCCTACCCACAGACAGCTAGACCTTCTAAACATAAAGGCCACGATTGGTACCAAAGAAATAGCACCACCTCTCTGAATGGCAGTGTCTGATCCATGCCCATCAGATAATTCCAAGGATATGAATATGGACCATCTGGTATAGGATTCTGTCATGGTTAGGTGGGCTGAGCATTTCAGTGATGTTCTAAACAATGTGGTTAGTTCTACTCCCATTGTTTGCAATGATGACAAATGCTATTGGTGGCTTTAATGTTGGCCCTATAACACAATCTGAAATTATTATTATTAATCTGAAAGGTGGGCTGAGCATTTCAGTGATGTTCTAAACAATGTGGTTAGTTCTACTCCCATTGTTTGCAATGATGACAAATGCTATTGGTGGCTTTAATGTTGGCCCTATAACACAATCTGAAATTATTATTATTAATCTGAAATTATCTTATTTTGGCTATTTCTAAACTTAAACTTCATAAATTCAAAGGGGTAGATGAAATAACTATGGAAATGCTTAGAGCTGGGGATGTTTCGGTTACCACTTGGATGACTGAAATTCTGAATATCTTTTATGATAAAGGCATGGTACCTAAGGAATTTACCAGAGGTATTGTTATCCCTATTTTCAAAAAAGGTGATCGCAGTTCTTGTGATAACTATAGAGGTATCAGCCTACTCTCTGTTCCAGGTAAAGTTCTTTCCATGATTGTGCTTAATAGAATTAAGAATCTGGTTGACAGGCAATTGCGTGATGAGCAATGTGGATTCAGAAGTGGTAGGGGATGTGTGGATCAGATATTTTCACTTAGGCAGATTCTTGAGAAATGTCTTGAGTTTCAGAAACCTTTGGTTGCAAAGCTTTGTTGATAATTTGTTGATTTCAAAAAGGCTTTCGACTCTGTTGACGTCAAAATTTGTGGTTGATTGTGAGATCATATGGTATACCAGACAAGTTAGTTAATATAATGAAAGCTCTCTATAATAACACTGAGTCATGTGTGAGAGTTGTAGCAATTGGTTTAGCATTACTTCTGGTGTTCGACAAGGGTGCATTTTGTCTCCTTTTCTCTTTAGTTTGATTGTTGATTATGTTATGCGAAATTCACTTCAAGGGAAAGCTTTTGGCCTTAAATGGGCTGGAGATACGAAAATTTCTGATTTAGATTATGCTGATGATTTAGCCCTTTTGGCAAATGATGTTGATGAGATGAACTCTTTCATTCGAGCTGTTGATGAGACTGGTAGTAGAGTAGGTTTGGTTATAAACAGAGAGAAAACTAAAGTGATGAAAATTGGTCAGACAGGCTGTGATTCAGTTAATCTGAATGGTTGCAGTCTTGAGCAGGTTTTACACTTTAATTATCTTGGGAGCTATGTGACAGATACTGGTGATGTGTGGCATGAGATTAACAGACAAATAGGGATTGCTGCTGGGACTTTTAAGAATCTATGGAGAGTGTGGAGAAATAGGCATATACACCTAAAGACTAAAATTAGACTGTATAATAGTTTGATTCTTTCTAGGGTTAGTTATGGGAGTGAAACTTGGCTGCTGTGTAAACAAGGTATCAGGAAACTAGATGCTTCTGATTCTAGATGCTTACGCAGTATCTTGGGCATTAGGTGGTTTAACTTTGTAACTGATGATGAGGTTAGGCAAAGGAGTCGGCATCTAAGCAGCACATTGTGCAGAGAGAGATTCCGTTAGTGTGGCCATGTTGCCCTTATGGATAATTATAGTATGGTGAATAGGGTTATAAACAGTGTGCCTAAAGGCGTCAGAAAGAGGGGGAGACCTAGGATGCGGTGGGCAGACAATGTCAAACAGGATCTTGTTAGAATTGGCATGCAGTGGCCAAATTCAGTAGATGTAGCTCAGGACAGACTTGCTTGGAGAACTAAATTGCATGGTCTGGTTGGACCTCAGTAGCCCATGGCTGCTTGAGGATGATAATGATGATGGTATACATAAAACCATCCATCTGTGACTGAAAAATTAAACAGAGAATTGTCACCCACCCAGTCCTCATTTATCCACTAGTTGAGACTTTTATATCTTCATGACCTAGTTGCTTATGATGCCATCTGTGGTCATGAAAGGCATCTAATCCAATTTTGTTCAATATAGCCACGAGTTCAGGAAAACTTAAAAGTATAAATTAGTGCATAAAATGAAAGAGCTGGTGATAGTTTTGTGGGTAGAGCAACTGACATGTAACTGGGAGGGATGGATTTGAATTCCACTCATCAGCAAAACTTATCTTTTCCACAGAAATATTTTTTTGAATAATAAATAAGTTTTTTTTTTATTTTATATACAATGACTGATTTGCCCCTTAAACCCTAGGGGATGAAAAAATGCAACTTTTTTATTTTTATAAATGAAAAATTCTTTTTGGATTGCATAGAGCTAATAATACATTAGTATTTACATTTTCCAGTTGCCCATTAGTATGAATTACTACTAGTAAAGGGTACAAAATTCGGAAAATTAAAAACTTCCCTTTTTTTTTTGTGGGGAGGATCCTTGGCAAAATTGCATTTCTCCCAACTACTGAAGGCCCAATTACCCTGCCAAGGTGATCCGTTTTGCTTCTGTATCCAAGTCATCATTAATTCTCAGAAAACAAGATGAAAAACCCAAAAAAAATTTAAAAAGTAAGCAGTAGCTGAAAGTGATGCTTAAATTTTTTTTTACAACAACTAGTTGTAATAACAATCAGAGAGAAAGAACTGAACTCATCAGAAAAAGATGACAAGGATGTATCATAATGCCAAAAGATTGATAATGATTTATGAATCTGTGTAAATGAAATCCAAATAAATTTATGCAAATAGAAACAAAAATGTTATAAAAATCTAAATGCTAACCAAGAAAAGGAAATCTTCTCTAATGTTTACCACAAGAAAGACTGCTGAATGACTGCAATGCACTTTTGTGCTGAGCAGGTACTATACACTGAGTATACTATACTACTATACCATACACTGAGCAATATCACAGTTGTGTCTTCTCTACTTGATTTTACAAAGAATACAATAGCAGTTTAATTTCACTTTCAAGAAATTGCACACTGAATTCTGGGATGAATGATAAAAATAATTCTAGAAAACGAAATTGGTTAAAGTGAAAAAAGAGAAAATTAAACAGACAAAAAATGAATGACAGATTTATTTCACAGTTATCACTGTTAGGAGATTTATGTCTCCTATGTTGCAGCAGAGATGCTAAATGATTCAATGGTAATAGTTCGTTTTAGGTGTTGTGCTGTTAAAGGCTTAGGTATATTTACCACTACCGGAGGATAATCCTTGACTGGTACACTCACTGTAGTTGCTTCAAAGGCTTATGCTCGGTTGCAGCAGTGCTCTAGTTATCATTGGTTCGCCAGTCCACTAACATTGCCGGGTGATCATTGGCACTGTCTGCTGATGCACAGAATGTTAATCTGTTAGCACATGGTGGAGGTGTTTCTCTATACATGCTGCAGGTTGATATGCTATGGGGCATAGTCACAGTGGAGATATTCTTCCAGCTTTAACTGTTTGATGTGTGGTAGAGGATCATTTTCTGCTACTTTGCACATTTGACATATATTATTGGGCAGAAAATGATCTTCCATCACCTCAACTGTGCCCCATAGCATGTCATCCTGTAGCATGCATAGAGAAACACTGTCATGTGCTAAACAGATGAACATTTTATGCATCAGTGGAAGTGCCAATGACCACCTGGCAGTGCTATTGGACTGGCAAACTGATGACAACTCGAATGCTGCAGCAACTGAGTATAGGCCTTGGCAGCAGCTATGGCAAATATACCTAAGCCTTTGACTGCACAACAACTAAAACGAACTATTGCCATCAAATCATTTAGCATCTCTGCTGCAACACAGGAGACATAAATCTTCTAACATTGATAATTTCAAATAAATCTGTTATTTATTATTACTTTGTTTTACTCATAACTATTTAGACAAAACATCAATTACATATTTCATAATTCCTTACAAAATCCTCATATTTTAAAAAAAGAAGTTTTTTTGTTAATTTTTGGAAGAATTTCAAAATTTTAATTAAAAATGTGTTGACAACAACAACTTAAATCAAAGGGTTACTTCAAAATGGAGAAATGAAAAGAAATAGAATGTTAATAGCATATATTGTGTCTGTGGAAGGGTAATCAGAAAGCTGGAAGAAATTATTTATATCATATCTTAATCAAATGTATACATAAAGAAAAAGGTTAGTATAATTTTTCAAGTTTGAATTATTTACTTTTATGAGATATATATAAAATTTTCAAATGGGAATGTATATACACTGCTTGACATAGAAAATGCCACACCAGGAAGTATTTGTTGGAGTGCCATGCAAATAGGTGGGTATGTATCGACAGTCAGGTTATAGAAATGAAGGCAGTTGCGAATCATTCATGTGATAACAGGGCAAAATGGCTCAGATAGCTAAGTTTGATAGTCCTCACCTGGACATGTGGACCACTGCATCAGAGTGATCTCGGTGGTGAAAGCACATGTAAGGAGTTGAGAGTCTGGAGACGATATGGTCACCTGGCTGATCTTGCTGCCATTTGTGAGCGTCATACAGCTCCTGCTTTGCTCAGCCATGGTTTTGGGCACTATTAGTTTCAACAGCCATTCACCACTCATATGCATAGTGGGTACAATGATAGCACAACAATATATTAATGAGGTGCTGCACCTTATTTTGTTGCCGTATCTCTGTTGTATGTTTCATAAATACAGTTGTGAACCAATCACATAATAGATGAGGAAGATAGCAGGAAAAAACAGCTTGGTGTAGCTAAGTTTGGCCATCCTCACCTGGGCGTGCACCACTGCATCAGAGTGATCTCGGTGATTAAAACATGTAAGGAGTGAGAATGCCTGGGAGGCTTCATCATAGGGCTACATATGCTGGTTGGTGCCTGTGTTGCATTGCAGTGGAAATGTATCAGGATGCAACAGCTTTTGGCCGAATTTGGTGACAGTGGTTAGAGGAAGATAATGTGTGTCGCCTTAGTGGGACTGGTGTGGGTAGACAGATGTCTGAACACCTCAATTGCCTGCCCGCTTACTGCCAACATCAGCAGACAGTGCCTACAAGATGCCCAGGTGCTGCCTTGTCCAGCACTATCCACATACATCTCCCCAATAGAGAAAATGTGAGACATCATTGGCAGACAACTTCACACCTCTGCACTGCCCCATCATATTGTTGAGAATTATGGACACAGTAGCATACTGTAATAATAATGTAATAGGTCAATGATGCATGGTCTGCATTATACCTCATCCGGGAACTTTTCCTGGATCATGTGCCAGATGGTGTTCAGAAACTCAATGCTGCACTGTGTTGCTGATTGTATAGCCCAGCATCTTGGTCATATGACCTTTGCCCCCTTGCCCATTGCATTCATGTAATCCGTAAGAAATTAAATTACTTCTTTCTCACCTGGTAAGTTTCATCTCATTTCATGCATTCCTTCATGGTATGGCATTTTCTGTGTCGAGCAGTGTATATATATATTAATCAAGAGTTTCATTTATTGTGCTAGCAGCACTGAGCAATACTTATGCTCCCAATCTATGTTAATTTGATGTACTACAGTACTGATGGCTGTGGAAGATTTAAAGAATAGCAATGAAGAAGGTGTAGTCTATTGACAGTGAACGAGAAGTGATAATGAATACTTGTGCAAGACAAGCCCCCTTTTATTGCAGTGACCTAGAATTTAGTACATCAGGTTTGTATTTCATGTTTCTCTGTTTTAAACAGTTGGATTGGATTGTTTTATATCTGAGTGGCACTTTTTTGCACACACTGGGCTAAATGGTCAGGTCACAAGTACTCTGAGGGCTTATAGAAGGTTGGGGAGGGGACCCACTGGACAGCTGTTAGGAGACAGATGATAGCCTGCTGTCAAGGCTATCTATCCATCATGTTCTTTAATGTGCACAAGGTATGACTCTCCCACACACCGACCCACAGCTTAACATCTCTTCCAACAGTTAACAGCCTTTCCAATTTTAACAGGAACATTTCAAATGTTTTTTCCAAATTGCATATGTATGAAAAGTTTAGTGTATCTCTGAGAGGTGGGATATTTTCTTCAAAAGTGTATCTCTGAGAAAACATAAATGGCAAGCATGTAAATAGAGAAATTGTTGTATATGAAAGAAAACAATCATAAATCTTGTTTATAATAACTTATGAATTTAAAATCTGAATATCAACTATTTTAGGGTAAATTTGGGGAGAAGAATACATTTTTAACAAAGCACACAGATTAAGTTAGGAATCATGGTAATCAGCATTTTTGGCAAGCAGATTTTCTGACAATCAGCATAAACTTGAAACTCTCAAGCAGAAATTAGTATGTGTGACAAAGCAACTGTTTATCAAGTATACTGAAAATATCCACTGTCAAGTATATTTCAGTGGAAGAAATTGTTTTTAATATTTGTAATACTTTATAATTATCCTCAATTTAATGAGCTATATTAAAATGTCCTTAAGTGCATAGTCTTTTGTTCAGTCACCAAAATGTGAATGTCAGTCACCACTTGTGGAGTTTGTGTTATTAGTTTGAGAGGAGATTTTAACAATTCTACCTTTTAGAACTAAGCTACAGTCTCACAGCAGTTGAGTACATGATATTTTTATAGATATTTTATTTGCATTTCACACAGTTTATTTCTCTGCTTTGATGGTTTTTTTCATGTTTGTGACATTTCTGCTATGTAGAGTTTGGAAAATGGAAAGTTATCTATTTTGTCGGGTCACAGAAAGAAAGTATTTTAATTTTTATTGATTTTTAGGCAATTATAGAGAGCTATATATATATAGTTATCATCTACTCCATCAATTGCAAATCAATTTAAAAATTATTTTTACAAAATTAACCATCATTCCTCTTTATTATCTTTGTATTTTTGTTATTATACTATATATGATGTCATACCTCAATAATGTCAAACTAATTATTCTGCATTATCTTTCATTATTATTTTGAATTCCATATTATAAGAAATGTACCATATGTTTTAAGTAAATTTAATGACCTACATGAAATGATTTAAAATCAAAGAACAGTATGTGTTGCTAACTGGAAGAAGGAAATTATTATAATTTCTGTTTTGTCTATTATTAGTGTTACCATTAAACTTGTATGATGTTTCATTCATGTGTTTGTTTAACAGAGATCACATCTTTTATATGGATGAAAAAGATTTGCAAGAATCTTAAGTTGCATATTATTACCAGAATTACATGTTACGAAGTTTGAATGACAGGGCATTTCAGTGACATATTAGAAGCAAATTAAGTTTGCTCAATTAATATCATGAGTATTTGAATAGAGTTGAAAAAACAATATAGTTATTCTTAATATAATTCATTTTGTTTGTTCTTACCCTAAACTGTTTATTTGATCATTCTTAAAAGACAAAATAGTTAATATTTCTTAATTAAGTTCTTTTGTACTTCTCTGATTTGCATGCTTTTTTAAATCAATGGATCTCAGTAGTAATACTCTGTAGTAAAATATGCAATGCTTTTCTTTCCTAGAGGGCAAACCATGTTGAGGCAGCACATTGTTTGGTTCATTCTGCAGCACTTGTTGCTGAATACCTTTATATGTTAGAAGATAGACCATATCTTCCCGTAGGTTGTGTATCTTTTGAGGTGTGTATATTAAAACATATATATATGTAAAATTTAATCACATATAGAATATTATATGGATGATTTCACTCACATTTAAGGTTTGTGTAAAGATAGTTTATTTATTTAGAAATTAGTTTTTGATAAACAGGAATTTTGTCAAAAGATAATATTATTATAATTTCAAATAAAATTAGGTAAATCAAGATGATCATGATGAAAAATCCAGCAAAGATAGATTATAATGCATCAAAATATGTACAAAAGTGAACAATTAATGAATATTTTTAAAATTTTAATTATATATTTTGTAATATATATGTAAAAATTTCAAACCAAAATTTTTATTTATAAATATTGAATATTTATTTGTTGTGCTAATAATGCTTACTGGCCTTAATCCTCCTGAGATATTCAGCTCCTCCTGAGCTGAGGAAATTTTACATGCAGTACAATATGAATGGCTCTGGAAGATTTAGGGATGAATTTTAATTTGTATCACAATTTTGAACTAAAACCATTGTCAGCTAAGAAGACTAGTTTATTAGTTTGTTAAGGATGTTGTCAAAGTTATATAATTAATGCTGTAAGGCATGACAAGTGCCATGTATATATGTGATGTGTATGACTCTGAAAATTGAGCTGCAATCTTCAAGTGCTTATTGTTATAAAGAAGGCATGAGTTGTAGAATTCTTTATTGTGGATATTGTTAAGTATGATATGATTGCTGCCAAACTGTTAATTTGGTGAAGAACTTTGACACACTCATCCTTCAAATTAAACAGAAAAATATATGTGTATCAACAACTTGCATTTTTGTCATCGAAATTCCTATTATGAATGCAATTTTGTTTTAAATAACTTAAACCTAATTTTTAAAATTATTAAGGTAGTTTCAAACCAAATCCTATCCTACTTAACAGTCTCAATAAAAAAAAAAGCTATACCATATTTCCCACAATATACATTTCAAGACCACATCTCAACCTTCATAGCAGCATATATCAACTATACCAGCTAGTAATTGTGAAACATTTCATGGATCAAAATGTTAATTATTCATATAATAAACCATTATCTTAATCACCATAGCTGATGTTGGTACTATTTAAGTCCAAAGTCATGATTCTAATTAATATTTAAATATTATGTTTATTTTTTTATCTCATTTTCAAAGAAAACGAGATAATAGTTTCACTTTGTCATCTGTCTGTCAACATCAAACTTTTTTATTTACCGAGATAAATAAAAAAAAAATTTGTGTTGGATAGGTATTGAAGAAATATTATGATATGCACTTTCGGAATCTCTCGAAAGTTATAATTATGCCCTCTAGCGGTGGAAAAAGGTGAAAATTCTAAAATTTCAAACAAATATTGCAAGCAATATATATACAATAGAAATTTTGGTGGTGGAATGTGAAGATCATGAAGGTTCCATTGCCATCAATGAATTGACCCCTTTGACCCAGAGTAGGTGGGAAAACACACTTTTTTTTAGCAGATAATTGTTTGTTTTTTGAGATAAATGAAATATTCTTTTTGGGTTAGATAGGAATTGATAAAATATTGTGATTCACACTTTTTAAATCTTCCGAAAACTATAATTGTGTGGTGAAAAAGACTGGAAATTCCAGAATTTCTAGTGAATATTGCAATGATGTATTGATAGAAATAAGAAATTTTGATAGTGGAATGTCAATGTCATGAAGTTTTGATTGGATGAAAATGATAATGGAAACTCTTTTTCAGTTTAATTGGTACTAATGAAATATTATAATTTGCGTTTTTCAAATACTTAGCAGTTTTAATATATATACCTTTATAGATCACTGAAATGATGAAGCTGCAGAGCTGTTTTTGAGTTTTACAAATAATATATACAGAACAGAAATTTGAAAAATTAGTGGTAGTTTTTATCAGATGTTCCACTGACAGCAATATCTACCCACTTTCCTGAGAGAGATGTGGGAAATGCAACTTTTTAGATTTAAGAATTAAAAGACGAATACTTTTATGTTGTATAATTACTAATAAAATACTATTTGCCTTTTCCCCAACATCTGCTAGCTCAAATTAAAACTTTTAAGGAAAAAAACAGTAGATAAAGGAAAAACTTGTTTCTCTTTGAAAACAAGATTTTCATATGTGACAGAGGGGATATGCATCCTTCTAGTTACCATTTTATTCTTCTGAAATAGTTCATATGTTAAATTTCTTTAAAACACAAACATTTTTGTTGTGCAGAATTTCACACAAGGTGCTTCACTTAAAAAAAATATCATTCCAAAAAGGCATACAAGAATAAATTGCTGTACCTATATTAGTCTTATTACACTGGTTTACAAGGTTTTTATAACATGAACAATTGTAGCAGCCTTTAACTATTTTTCATGTGTTGATTTCAGATCTGACCTTAAAAAATGGCTAGTACGTCACATTTTTATGTTACTGGTCATTTTGACTCCTATTAAGATCTTCCTATACCAACACCTCTACGCAACTGGGAGAATACTAGATATTTTACTTTTCGTGGCTGGCAATGCTGATTCCCAAGTGGGAGAAAACATGTAACCTAACTTCAGACCGCCATTCTTGTGTTTTCGTTGTAGGAGGAACACATGCTGTTCGTTGAAGAGTAAATTTTGGCATTTAAATAGCACAAAGGCAGCATCACAGATGTGTTAATGTACCAGATAAGTTTTGTTATGTGTCTGGAAATTATATTTTAAAATCCCAGGGTTCTTTGACAAAGATTGTGAAGAAAGCCTATAACTTGTATTTTGGATATCATGTTGGATATCAGGACAAAACAATGGGCTCCACATGTGTGCTGCATTTTGTGCTTTGTTGGCCTGAGTGAATGGTTGAAAAGTAAGATAAAATCCTTGCCCTTTGCAGTTCCAATGGTTTGGCGTGAGCCCACTAGTCACTTGCATGATTGCTGTTTTTGTTTAACTAAAGTATTGGGCTTTTCAAAAAAGAACAAAAGCAAAATACAATATCCAAATGTACCTTCAGCCATAAGGCCAGTTCCTCATGGAGAAGATCTTCCTATACCAACATCTCCAACCAACTGGGATGAGATGGATTCACATTCATCAAAGGAAGACTGAGGCACATACAGATCCTGATCCTACATACACCCCTAAAAAGTTAGACAAGCCTCATCTGATTCAGCAAAATGAGCTAAATGATCTTGTTCGAGATCTAGGACTCCAATCAACAAGCTGAGGTTTTGGGTTCAAGACTCCAAGAGTGGAATCTTCTGGTCAAGGGTACCAGAGTTTCTCTGTTCAGAAAGAGAAATTTGGCTTTATCTGCTTATTACAAGATGCAAGATGGTTTGTGTTTCTGCACAGATATTTCAGGGATAATGGAAGAAATTGGAACAACTCACAACCTTAAGGAATGGCTGCTATTTATAAATAAATAAAAAAAATCCCCTTCAAGCAGCTGCTTGCCACAGAAATCTGACAGGAGCCTGTCAGTTTATATGCCATAGTAGAAGGTCTGAGAGGATGGCAGGACCTCAGCAGAAAGACGACACATACATCTATGCCTTACCCAAGGTTCGAACCCAGGTCCCTTAGATCAGTAGCCAAGCGCGCTAACTACTCAGATAGTTTCGTCAAAATTCAGCTTAAAAGCTGTCCTTTTGAATAAAGGAAACCAAAAACCTTCCATTCCAGTGACACATGCTGTGGAAAACTTATGAAAGCATAGAAAAAATACTCACTGCTGTAAAATATGACCAGTTTAAGTGAACAATATGTGGTGACCTAAAAAGCCATATCTCTCTTGCTTGGGCTTCGAGGAGGCTTCAAGAAATTTTGCTGTTTTCTGTGTTTGTGGGACAGTAGTGCCAGAAAAGAACATTACAAAACAAAAGACATGCCCAAAAGGGTTGTTTTTATTCCTGGAAAGAGTACTGTGAGGTATAAGCTTTTAGTTGACCCCTCTGATGTTTTGCTTCCACCACTACACATCAAACTGGGGCTTATGAAAAACTGTGTAATGGCTATGGACAAAACTGGTAAAGGGTTTTTGCACTTGAAGCAAAATTTTCCAAAACTAAGTGATGGCAAACTCAAATAAGGAATCTTTGTAGGTCCTCAGATCATGAAGCTACTGAATGATACTGTCTTCGAAGAAAAACTGAATATGAAGGAGTGAGCTTCATGGAAAATCCTTCATGTCTGTGGTCCAGGGTTTTCTGGGGAATCGCAAAGAGGGAAACTACCATCAACTCTTTCAAGATCTTCTCAAAAACTATGAAAATCTTGGCTCTGAATGTCTTTGATGATCCATTTCTTGCACTCACATCACAACTTCTTTCCCAAGAATTTAGGAGCTGTCAGTGATGAACAACAGGAAAGATTTTACCAGGATATCAGAACCATGGAGGAAAGATACCAAGGCAGGTGGTACCCAGCAATGATGGGTGACTACTGCTGATTCTTGCAGAAGGAAGATACCTCATCACATAAAAGACAAAAATGAACTTCTTGTAAGTATAAAAAATCCTTACCCATGTTTTCTTATTTTGTGTTTCAATATTATTTCATTTGTTACTTTATATTCAGTGGTCTATAACTACGATGTTTCTTTCTTTCACTGTAGTCATGTAATTAATTAATGAGTTTTAAGTTGCAATTTAATGAAATAGTCACATTTTTTCCCATTTCCCAGATATGCATATTCACTGAAATTTGAAATACATCAATCTGTAATTTAAAACATCTATGTACTGCAGTTTTTTCACAGCCATATTTGAATTCAGCACCCCAAAATTAGTTAAAGCATCCTATTTGACCAATGTTATAAAAAAAGTTTAAATTTGTTGTCTAGTGTTATCAGAGTCAAAGAAGTTTTATATGAACACTTAGTACAAACTTATTGCTGAGTTATTGTGATGGTTCACCCATTCACTTTTACTTTTTTTAGCCAGTTTTACTTTATTTACGTTTAATTATTATTTTGGGGTTTAATTTGAATCATCATTCTTCCCACCCATTCTGTAGGAAGAGTAACTCTGCATTTTGATTTACAGCCCTAAACACAAGTGGAAGGACACGCCCACTTACGCCATCTAGCACACGATCATCATAAGCAAATGTGTCTTTCCTGCTAGATGGCACATGCCATGCAGTTTTGCATGCAGGAATGTATGATAGAGCAACAGGAGATTATGGAGCAGTTGGCAATGAATTTGGAGTGAGTTGCCCAGCTGCTAGTGTGATCAGCAGTTGATGGTTATTGTGAAGGAGTTTGGAGTTAGTTTGTGAAGTGTTGCTTTTTGGAGCAATGATTATTTATTGTTTTATAAACAATAAATGATCACAGATTTATTCATTTATAGACTTTAACATCTATAAATGAATAAATATTTTGTGGAAAAAAAGTTTTGCTGACATGTAGGATTCGAACCCACGTCTCTCCAGAAACATGCCAGAGTATTCTACTTCAGAACTAATGCCAGCTCTGTCTTTTTACTCCACTAATACGATTTATCACTCCTCCCATGATTTCAGCACCTGGACTTGGTGCTATCTATGATCTAGGATGGCAACTATTTCTCTTTATGTTGTGCTGAGTAAGATGTAAATAAATAAGCAAGTCACTTCACACTGTCAGCAGTAGAATATTGTGATATATTTCTAGAGAGATGTAGGTTCAAATCTTGCATGTCGGCAAAACCTTTTCCTCAAAATATTTATTTTTGGTGAATCTAGATTTTGAATAAGTATTTATTTATTTTGTGAAATTTGCTTTCACTTTCTTATTTTTTTCTCTTGAACAGAGTTTTGGTTTAGAAGATTAATTTTACTAACTTTTATTTGAGATAATCACTTATTTAAGTTTTTTTTTTTTCTGTCTAATAATGCATTTACCAAAGAGCCCTTGATTAATTTCTTGGCGATAGTAATTGCCTGGTGCCTGACTTTTGAGCTATTATCTGGCAAAGTAATGTAACAGACTTTGGAGTGTTATATTATGTTGTATTTTTATCTATCTTCCTATTACTTGTCACTCTTGTCATTTGTTGGTTTGTCAAAATAGTTGTTTCACTAAATCATTCACATGTGAGGGAGAAACTTAGTGATTTATGTGTCAAATTAAAGCTTAGGGCAAGGAGAGTGTCATAGTTTGTAGAAAAATATACCCCCCCCCCCCCCAGAAAATGGGGAAAATATGTGAATGATTGCGTATAAAATGTGGTTTCACTCTTAACCTGTACAAACTACCGATCAAATAATGTAAGAGTTCATAAAGGATTTACTGACTTCGGGCATCTACTTCCCTTGCTCCGTTGGCATCTGGCACGGTTGGGGTCTGTTGTCCTCCCACTGGCTGTTAGCAATACTTCGTTGTGGAGATGGGATTTCTGTAGGCACTCTTCCTTCACCGTGCAGTTCACTAAATCTTGTATTGTGGTGTAGAGATGCACTTATGAGCTTGCACATTATTTACAGTTAGTTTTACATGCCTAACTGGTTTCAATGACTTTTTGTCATCATCTTCAGAGAATGTTACATATTTTTCTGGGCATGCTGTAGGGGTTAATGGCGATTGTTGATTTGGAATGTTCTGTGCATGGTTGATTTGCTTGTGGTGGGTTGGTCCACTTTTTTTTTTTTCTTTTTTTTTTTTTGGGGGGGGGGTAGACTGTTACTATTAGTAGGGATTGCTCCTTTCTGTTTGTAACCTATCCTCCTCTTCATTCATGAGAGTTTCCATGGATGTGGTGGGATCACTACATCGCAAGTTTTCCTGTTTCTATATATTGCATATATTTTGGCTAAATTTAATTGATATTCATTTTTGGAACTTGTTATTATTTGTGCTTGATCAAATTTTGGTGTTATGTTTCAATTTCACATGTATCTGGCTAATGCTGTTGTATCTGGCTAATGCTTTTATATCTGATATCCTGTTGGTGCTCTTTAAATCTGATTTTACATGATCTTTTGTTTTTTTCATAGTACACTGTGTTGGTTTTTATTTTGTTGATTTATGATTGGTATTCTGTAAACTCCTGCCATTTTTTCTTTTTCATCTCAGTCTTTTTTTATACTTCTTTCTATTGTTAATGCTGCTGGTCATAAATCAACAAAATAAAACTGACACACTTGTATTATGGAAAAACCAAAAGATCATGTAAAATCAGATTTAAAGAGCACCAACAGGATATCAGATATAAAAGAGAAACAACGGCATTAGCCAGATACACGCAAAACTCAAGCATAACACTGAAATTCGATCAAGCACAAATAATAGCATCTCAAAAAATGAATATCAATTAAATCTAGCCAGACACAATTGCAATATGTAGAAACAGGAAAACCTGCTGTGATGTAGTGATCCCACCACACCCATGGAAACTCTCATGAATGAAGAGGAGAATAGGAATGCAAACAAACAGAAAGGAGCAATCCCTACTAATAGCACCCACCCCCCAAGGAAACTTTTTTAGCTTGTGGTGGGACCAACCCATCATCATCATCATCATCAAGCAGCCATGGGCTACGGAGGTCCAACCAGACCGTGCAATTTAGTTCTCCAAGCAAGTCTATCCTGGGCTACATCTACTGCATCTGGCCACTGCACACCAATTCTAACAAGGTCCTGTTTGACATTGTCTACCCACCGCATCCTAGGTCTCCCCTTCTTTCTGAGGCCTTTAGGCATACTGTTCATAACTCTATTCGCCAATCTATAATTATTCATACGGGCAACATGGCCAAATCAACGGAGTCTCTCTCTGCACAATATGCTGCTTAAAGGAGGTTGCAAACTCCTTTGCCTAACCTCATCATTAGTTACAAAGTTGAACCACCTAATGCCCAAAATACTGCGTAAGCATCTGGAATCAAAAACATCTAGTTTCCTGTTATCTTGTTTACAAAGTGTCCAAGTTTCACTACCATAACTAACCCTAGAAAGAACCAAACTATTATACAGCCTAATTTTAGTCTTTAGGTGTATACGCCTATTTCTCCACACTCTCCATAGATTCTTAAAAGTCCTGGCAGCAATCCCTATTCATCTGTTAATCCCATGCCACACATCACCATTATCTGTTACATAGCTCCCAGGATAATTAAACTGTGACACCTGCTCAAGACTGCAACCATTCAGATTAACTGAATCACAACCTGCCTGACCAATTTTCATCACTTTAGTTTTCTCTCTTTTTATAACCAAACCTACTCTACTACCAGTCTCATCAACATCATTTGCCAAAAGGGCTAAATCATCAGCATAATCTAAATCAGAAATTTTCGTATCTCCAGACCATTTAAGGCCAAAATCTTTCCCTTGAAGTGAATTTCGCATAACATAATCGATAACCAAACTAAAGAGAAAAGGAGACAAAATGCACCCTTGTCGAACACCAGAAGTAATGCTAAACCAATTGCTACAAGCCTTACCAACTCTCACACACGAATCAGTGTTATTATAGAGAGCTTTCATTATGTTAACTAACTTGTCTGGTATACCATATGATTTCACAATCAACCACAAATTATGACGATCAACAGAGTCGAAAGCCTTTTTGAAATCAACAAAGCTAGCAACCAAAGGTTTCTGAAACTCTAAACATTTCTCAAGAATCTGCCTAAGTGAAAATATCTGATCCACACATACCCTACCACTTCTGAATCCACATTGCTCATCACGCAATTGACTGTCAACCAGATTCTTAATTCTATTAAGCACAATCATGGAAAGAACTTTACCTGGAACAGAGAGTAGGCTGATACCCCTATAGTTATCACAAGAACTGCGATCACCTTTTTTGAAAATAAGGATAACAATAGCTCTGGTAAAATCCTTATGAACCATGCCTTTATCATAAAAGATATTCAGAATTTCAGTCATCCAAGTGGTAACCGAAACATTCTCAGCTCTAAGCATTTCTGTAGTAATTTCATCTACCCCTGGGGATTTATGAAGTTTAAGTTTAGAAACAGCCAAAATAACTTCAGATTGTGTTATAGGGCCAACATTAAAGCCACCAATGCATCTATCATCATTGCAAACAATGGGAATAGAACTAACTGCATTGTTTAGAATATCACTGAAATGCTCAGCCCACCTAGCCATGACAGAATCCTCACCTTCTATAACCTTACCTTGTTATCCTTCAATCCCTGTATACCTGTCCGTTTTCTACCACACAAAACATTAACTATCTGTTACAGCTCTCTGCTGTTGTGCTGTCTAACTGCTTCCTCGGCTTTGTCAGCCAAGCCATTAAGCCAAAGATTCTTATCAGCAGCTAACTGATCTTTTACACGTTTTTTAAGTTCTCTGTAATGCTTTCTATTAGTACTAGTAGGGTATTGATTAAGGACATTCCTGCAGTTCTTTCTTTCCGAAATAAGCTCAAGTGCCTTATCACTCAGATAATTCTGTCTCTTCTGCTCCTTTTTTCCTAAAAGAGTACTGCTAGTGTCCAAAAAAGCCTGTTTAAAATGATCCCATTCTTCCTTAACTTCAGTAGTAAGCATAACATAACTGTCATAATGACTAAGTAACCTATCATTGTAAGCTTTAGCTATAACTGGGTCTTTCAGAGCTTCAGTATTAAAGGTAAATTTTTTAACCCTAGCACAACACTTTTTAAGTTTAAGTTGCAACACACTTTTAACAAGGTAATGGTCAGATCCAATTTCAGCTCCCCTATATGCCCTGGTATTTCTAACAGAACTAGCCCATTTGCAGTTAATTAATATGTAATCAATAATATTCTTATGCAGCCCATCAGGTGAAACCCATGTGTACTTATGCATGTCGCGGTGTTTGTAATATGTGTTAGTTATTCTGAAACCATTGAGTTTACTTACCTGTAGGAGACGTTGCCCATTGCCATTGCAGCTACCAATACCAAAAGGGCCAATCACCCCTCCCCAAAGGTCAGAGTCAGTACCAACTTTGGCATTGAAATCACCAAGAACAAGGGTAATATCTCCTTTCTTGACAGAATTCAAAATATCCTGAAGTTGTTCATAAAACCTATCCTTCTCATCCTCATCGGCATCCTCAGTGGGGGGCGGGGGTGGCTCAGTCGGTAGCGAGCCAAGCTCGTAATCTGTAGTTCCCAGGTTCGAGTCCCAGCTGGGTCATCGTTGAGATTTATCTCCATGAAATTCACACCGATGGGCTTGAAAAGGCTGCCGTCCGTCGGATGGGACGTTAAGCCGTGGCCCCGTGTGCGGGAGAGCCATACCCTGTGCACGTTAAAGAACACGCTGGATGGCCTTGACGGGAGGCTACCATCTGTCTCCCAACAGCTGTTCCAGTGGGTCCCCTCCTCCAACCTTCTCTGAGCCTTCGGGGTCCATGTGACCTGGCCATTTAGCCCATGGTGTGCAAAAAAGTGCCGCTCAAAGGTAAAACAACCCAACCCATCCTCAGTGGGGGCATAACAGCAGATAACATTCAAGTCTTTAACGCTTGTCTGAAATTTTGCTGTAAGAAACCTTTCATTAATGCACTAATATCCTAGAAGTGCATCACCAGCGTGTCTGCTGAGAAGCAGACCCATGCCTTGGTGATGCTTATTGTCGTCCCTCCCTGAAAAGAGAAATTTAAGATTATTTTTAAGAATCTGACCTTTATCTGTCCATCTGGTCTCTTGCAAGCTGAGAATATCTAAATTATAATGGTGGAATTCTTGTGTGAGGACATCAAGAGAAAAAGCTCTGTGCAGAGTCCTCACATTCCAACAACCTACGGAGAGAAAATGGTTAGTAGGATGTTTCAGGAAACTATGTTTATTGAGAGAGGGAATGCCGACAATATCAAACAGCCCCCTAATCGCAGACGTGGGGCAAAGACCTGTTCCCCCACCACTAAAGGCTGAAGCCATCTACACTGGAAGACTTCCTCCAATGTAGAATTTGACGATGCCAATAGAAGCAAAGAGTTCAGGTGACTGCGATGACCTCTGCTCAGGATTATCCACCAGCTGATAAACATATCCTGCGAATCTATTCACTTGGGGCTGTCAACCCACAAACAAACAGAAAACACAGCGGAAGATTTTCCCTCCACAGAAGCCCACCAGTGCAGCAAAATCAGGATCCATAATAAACTCAGAGCCATATATCTGTCCAGTCCAGTGGGTTTATATGGTCAGCACCAGGACCCTGTGTGGTTGACCACTCCTCAGCAGGGTAGAAAAAAAAGAAAAGTAGCCATAGTTGTCCAGATCAGTAGGCCACACTAATCTGGCAGCCCTCCCCTTCTGTTCACTTCCACGAGAGAGTATCTCTTTTGAAAGGTACTAACGGTGTGCACCACGAGAAGGCGGGGTCGGACATTAGGTGGTAGGCCTGGCCGGTTCTATGCATCATCACAGGGGATTGGTGCATAGCTCTCCTTCCATTGACTACCTAGCTACCATTTACAGACCAGGACCAACCCACCACAAGCTAATCAACCACGCACAGAACATTCCAAATCAACAACCGCCATTAACTCCTACAACACGCCCAGAAGAAGATGTAGCATCCTCTGAAGATGATGACAAAAGTCATCAAAACTGGTTAGAGATGTAACACTAACTGTAAATAATGTGCAAGCTCACAAGTGCATCTTTACACAACAATACAGGATTTAGTGAACTGCACGGTGAAGGACGAGTGCCTGCAGAAAGCTCACTCCCACAATGAAGATCACTAACAGCCAGTGGAGGACCAATGACGGACGCCAACGGAGTGAGGGAAGCAGACTCCCGAAGTCAGTGAATCCTTTATGAACTCTTACATTATTTGATCGGCAGTCTGTACAGGTTAAGAGTGAAACCACATTTTATACACAATCTGATAAAACCTGTGTTTAAACTGTGAAAGTATGTGAATGATTATTCTACTATATCTTTTGAACATGAGGACTGAATGTAACAAGTTGAATGTCAAATTGAAGATATGAGATGCAGAGTTATTTTTTAAGGGTTATCAAAATTTATCCTTTCACTGCTTTCTTCTCCACTAAATAGAAGAAATATAAAAATCATTCCACCATATCTTTTGAATGCAAGAGGCCCTTTACCTTCTTCCCCACTCTCTTCTGAAAGGGAGTGAAAATTTTGCAGGGGTGACCTTAAGTTATATATCAAATTAAAGATTGTGACATCTACAATATTTAACAGCATAATAACAGCATAAGCTTCATCAAATCCCCCCCCCCAAAAAAAACCAATAAATAAATAATAGAAAAATTGGAGGAAAAATATCAATTCCTATGAGTCATATATAAAATGAAAGGTTCTGAAAATAGGTGTTTTAATGAGCAAAAAATTAAAAACTACCCATCAATCCATATATGTCTTAAAAAGTAGAAAATAAAACTGAAACATATTGATGGGGGGGGGGGGGGCAATCAGTCACTGAATTTGTATTCTCTATTCAACTGAAGATAGGGCATCAATTTGCATGCTCAACAATATTGACAGTGCCCTATCTCCCTTCGAAGTGAATACGAATTCAGTCACTGCTTACTCCATCATTATGCTTTAGTTCTATTTTCTACTTTTAAGGCACCTATAGAAAGATAAGTATTTTGTAAAATTTTTAATGTTTATTTTTAAAGATCTCAATGAAATTTTTCTAAATTTTTATTTTTAGCAAAATTCATTTAGTATAAAAAGGTTATGATAGTTTTAATATTCAACAGCATTATTGACATTAGAATTTTTCTCAAAAGTAAAGCACATTAACTGGTAACTTTTCACTGAAATAGAAATATTTGAGGTTTTAGTAATGATTCTTTCAATTTTCATCATTATTAAAGCAAAAGATATTTTATGATGACCTGTACTAAATGCATCTGCTGATGAAAATTACAGCTGCCATAAATTTTTCAATACTAGTTTTGCCATGAGTGGGAGTCGAACCCATGTCTCCAGGAAAGTTCCATGTCTACAGGGCTTATTCTGTGATTATTTACTACTGATTTATTGATTTAACACCCTAGCGTGAGAGACAAATATTAATTCCATCTCTACTAAAGCAACAGAGTTATCCACTTCCTGGATAGATTGGCACCACTAGTGCAAATCAAATAAATAAAATCCGGAAGGTTTATAAGGTCACATAAGCTGAGAAAAGGTTAGCCATTGGTGGTGTAGAGGTAGCATAACAGGCATGTTTCCTGGAGACGTGGGTTCGAATCCCACTCTTGGCAAAACCAATTTTTTTTCAGCTCATTATTTCATAAGTTCCATGTGTACAGGACTTATCCTGTAATTATTTACTACTGGTTTTTAATACCAAATAAATATCATTTAAAAAATCATGATTTAAATAGATTTCATTAAGATATTTTACTTCAGTTTGATTTTTCCATAAAAGCTTATTTTAGAAATGACAGAACTTCAAATTTAGTTTGTCATGGACATAACATGGGATTGTACTTTGTATTTTGGACACCAGAATATAAGGAGATCTTGTATAATTAGCATCATATTCCAGAAGAGTTTATTTTTTACATGCAAGGCAATGTTACTTAGCCGGCATATGGCTTTAAGTGGTTCAGTCAAAAATATTAATATGTTCCAGTATGATATTAATATATTAGTCTCATGAATATACCTCTCTGTCAAATAGCTTAAACATAGTTTTACTGAATTGTAATGTCCATAAATCTGCTGTCAGATTAATAAAAATTGCTCCCCAAACCTTATGTATTCATAGGTACCTGCATCTTATATAGATGCTACAGAGATGGCAATTGCTTTTGTGATTGAAAATGCTTTTGTGATGTGTGTTTTTCTGATGTTTTATTTTTGTTTTGTGTTACTTTATGATTTGATATATCATCCAGGGGGATGGTAGTTAGTGCATTTAACTACTTATCAAAGGGACCTGGGTTTGAACTCTGAATAAAGTATAGTAGTTCATTTTCTGTGTTGTCTTTCTACTGAGGTTCCACCTTCCTCAAAGATCTCTCTGGCATATTAAACTGACAAATGTCCATGGCAAGCAGCTGCTTAACCCTTAAAGTGCCAGAAGACACTATAGTTTCCAGATAACTTTGCTGAAACTTTATATTTTTATTAAATTTAACTTTTAAGAGTTCTTTTAAATTAAACATTAAAATTAACACATTGCATTGTGTGAAATAATACGTTGAAGTTATGCAGTTACTTAAGAATGAAATTCTACAGCTCTTTGAATTTTCACATTCAGCAGAAATTGTATATAATTCAACACTTTAAGGGTTAAAGGGTAATTATTTTTTTTAATGATTTGATGTATATTTATTTTGTTCCCCATCAAACTGGGAAATTGTGACTCCATGGTATTGTGATTTTCTAGCTGCACTTACAAATTTCTTGCACCTTAAAGATTTAAACTCTGTTACATATATCTGATACATATCTCTGTTACATATTTCATTTCTCCTTTGGTGGAGTATGGGTTGGCTCAATCAGTAGTGTTCCAGGCTCATAATCTGTAATTCCCAAGTTAAGTAACCCCTGTGCCAGCATTGAGATTTATCTCCACTAAACCGGCACCCTGCCCTCACATTCAGAAAGGGGACACCAATAAGCTTTGGAAGGCTACTGTCTATTGAATGGGATGTTAAGCTATAGCCCAATGTGCAGGAAACCCATATACTGTTTAAATTTAAGAGAATTTTGGATAGCCTTGATGATAGGCTATCATCTGTCTCCTAACAGCTGTCCAGTGAGTCCCCTTCCCCAACTTTCTCCGAGCCTTTGTGATCCTTTTGACCTGGCCGTTTAGCCAGTTGCGGGCAAAAAAGTGTTGCTCAGAGGTAAAATGACAAGCCAACCCTCCCTTGGATTTGAGGTTAATGAACTTTTTTGTCATTAACTATAAAATATTTTTTTCTTCATTTGATTAGAAGGAATGAATAACAAATAGTTTAATTACCATTTCGAAATATGAAAAACCAATTTAATTGGTTCTCAGCTACCATTGTTTCATTGAAAGATGAGGCTAGCAGTAATCATCTGTTTCAAAGTTTTATCTAGTAAAAAGCTTTTCAGGGATCAAAATGCAAATTTTTAAATAGTATGTCAGTCAAATATTTTAAGAATGCAAATCATTTTTAAGTTGAAAGTACAGTGTAACTCACAGTTCGCTTTATGCAGTAAATGATGTTTGACTATATTGCAAGTATCACTACTTCAAGATGCATAGAAATAGTTGCTTACATATAGAGGTTTAACAAGAGACTATCAGCATAATATAATCTACCTAATAATGGGAATAACCACCCTTGGCCAAGATGACAGTGGCGAAACAGCATGGCATGGACACAATAAGGTCCTGGAAGGTTGCCAGAGGCACACATGCCCATTCGGACTCTAGCAGAACACGGAGGTTCTGGAGATGAAGTGGTTGTGGATTTGCATGCCGAACTTGTCAATCCAAATGATCCCACAAGTGCTCTATGCGATTGAGGTCTGGTAATTTCATCGGCCAAGGGAGAACAGAGACATCGTTGTCATGTTCCTGGAACCAGTCACGCACCACCTTAGCGACATGGAAGGGTGCACTGTCCTGTTGGTAGACACCATCACCACCAGGATAAATGTCCAACATGAAGGGATGCATATGGTCAGCAAGGATGGACAACATAGTAATACGTGACAATCCCGGTGCACCGCAGTACGAGGACTGCATATCACCACAAGGGAGTTGTCACAGAAATCACCATCGACTAACTAGGTTCCTGTTAGTTTAAGCTGCCTTGCATTTGTCCTACCTACAGCGGGAGAAGACTGAGTGAAGAGATAAACACTGCTCGGGATTTTATAGCCTGTCTGTAGAAATAATCATTGAGGTGCAGTGAGAGTGGGATCTTTTAGGAATTTTATAAGAGTGCCTAGGGATAGCCCAACATTCACTGGATTTTGTCCAAACAACTGCCAAAAAACCAGATGGTATCTTTTGAATTTGGATGCCAAAAAATAAATGTAGAAGTCCTATCTTTTTGAGTCCTCCACAGCAGAGGCTCTTAGGCACTTCCATCGATAAGCCACTTCTAATCGGGTGACCAAGCCTTTCAGCATGACCTTCAACTTTGTCCTCTCCATCGAGCCGGGCAACCACAGCCCGCTCGCCGTCTTGGCCTTAACCATGCCGAGGCTGCGTCGGGGAACCACCCAACCCAGTCAGCGGCCCTCCAATGACCCCGACAAAGCCATTAGCCTACCGGGGCTTACATCACTGCAGCACCCAGACCCCACTTCTCAGAGGAACCCAAGCTCCTCCACTACGAAAGCTATCTGATGAGCCATAACAGATTCTGTGGGACTCTTTAGTTTGGCTGTTCCATCGATAAGTCCGTCGACCGGGGTAGCCATTCCCAGTCGCGAGCCCTCAACTTCTACCTCTCCATTGTGAATGGGCCAAAGTACCCCAGTGAACAATCTTCCGACCCACGATGTCACTGAGACTGCATCGATGAGCCTACTGGACGGGCTAGCCAAACCCTATCCACAGAACCCTCAAGTACGGCCCCTCAACCAGGGTGTAGCCCCCAGCTTCTCAGGGGAATAAGTCAATAAGCCGACTGGACCGGCCCACAGCCAAAACCCATCCGCCAGCCCTCAACAGGCCCCCCTCCACTGGGGGGCACAAGATATATGAACCCCAGAGCGTCAGCGATCCGAGCCAACTTCTAGGAGGCACCGTAAGCCTCGTCATGGAGGTCCCACTCTGGGGGGGAGCAAGGATATACAGGTAGCCATTGGCATTCAGGAACCCATCCAGTGGTACCAGCAGTCCCAGGTCATACCAGGAAAACATCCCCTAGACATGCACACTACCACCGCCAGCTTGTACTTGACCGACAAGCGTGTCTGGGTATTAGTTCTCGTGTCAGACGGTGTATCTGCCACCACCTGTCACTTCTGTGGAGTAGAAACCTCAATTCGTTGGAGAAGGCAACCTTTTTCCACTCTTCCACTGTCCAATGACGGTAGTCCCATGCAAACTACAGGCATCATTGCCAATGGACCTTGGTTAACATGGGTGCCTTTTTGCAATATCAACTCCAGAGACCCATGGGTAACATGGTTCGCTCTACTGTTATCAGGGATATGTACCTGGGTGCCCCAGTGTTCATTTGAGTGGTCAATTGCTGCACTGTTGCATGTGGATTGCCCTTTATCAGTCAACAGAGGTGACATTCTCCTCTGGGGTCGATGGCATTTGGGGCTCCACAGTTATTATGTCTGGAGGTACTCGGTGTGCCAGCTGTCCATTCTTGGTACACCCTTACTACAGCACCTCACGAACAGCCCACAATTAATTTCCAATATGCTTCCACCCTTGGCACAGTAGCCGATGATCATTCCTTTTTGAACATCCATCAAATCAATACCTCTGCTCATTTTGCTCACATTACGCACTATGGCTCATCTGTCCTGGCTGGCATCTTATATCCCCTTGTGGTTGACCTTGTCACGTGTACTCTGTGCCACTCCTGGACGGATACACTGTGATTTCGTGGGTTGTCATATTATTCTGATATGACTGTGTACACCATATGCAAGATCTACGAGGAAAGCAAGACCTATGCATAAAGACAACACAATAACTGTCCATACTTTGTGCTGTGCTCAGACTTGTGTCTTTTTGATCCATAACCAAGCATGCTAAGCTACAGATTAAAAAAAAAGCATCACTGAAAATGCATTATGTAGCAATTTAAGATTCATTGTGTAGCATTTCATTTTATTTTTATTATTATCAATAAATATAATTTTTAAAATTTTCATGAGATTTACAAACATTGTGAAATTGCAACTCTGTTTTTCTAACCACTTGACCGCAGATGAAAAGAGTATCACATGGAATTTTGTAGCAATTTAAGATTAATTTACACTGAATTTCATTTTAGTATTAATAACAGATAAAAATTTTCTTAATTATGTGTGAAATATACAAATATTGTGAAATTATCTCTTTTTCTTCTTGTATAATTATCATCATTAATTAATGCTATCCTAACAGATGATTTACATACATTTATAAAAGTGATGAAATTTTGCTTCATTTCATAAAAAGTTCCAAAATAATTCATTTCAAAATAATTTCAATATTCTAGTTATAATGCATGAGCATTATTACTTAAACATGATTTTATCCAACATTTAATAAATAAAGATACAGAATTTCTTAGATTTAAAATTTGTCTTTCAAGTTAATTTAGATTTTTTTAACCATATTTCTTAGCCAAGGGAAATAATTTTTTGTTTTCTTAATTTCCAGAAAATATCTCCAAATGTTTTAGAAGAAAGTGCTGTTTCAGATGATGTGTTATCACCTGATGAAGAAGGCATTTGTACAGGAAAATATTTCACAGAAAATGGTTTAATAGGATTGTTAGAACAAGCTGCAAGTTCATTTAGTCAGGTGAAGTTTCAGATTTATTTGCTTATCATATTAAAACAATAAAATTTACTTCATTATCAAGTCTCAAATCCTACACTAAATTCTAATGCAAGGAAACTTGTTAAAAATTTAATTGTGGAGCAAATTAAATTTTTTAAAAATTTATTTAAGGAAAAATTCTCTCTAGTATTTTAGATGGAGGTTCAGGCTTTTCATTTTAAGGGGGAAAAAACGAGATGATTTAATAAGAAAGTACCTTCAACATTAAAAGTTTTGATACCAAATTAATTGCACAGTCATAATTTAGCACGTTCAGATTTGAAGGAAATAAGATTTTTGGCTATTAATGAAAAACATCAAAAATGTGAAATAGAATAAATCTTTGTCTTTATTTAGAATAATGATTGGAAATCTGATTTATGCATGATTTGGACAAGTTGAATCATGTCAAGCCCAATATTGCCAATTCTTGAATGTTAAAAGTTGCCAAAGGAAAAAAAAAACTGAAAAGTGCATATTTTTACATAAATGATTTAATAATGATTGGAAATCTGATTTATACATGATTTAGACAAGTTGAATCATGTCAAGCCCAATATTGGCAATTCTTTAATGTAAAAAGTTGCAAAAGAAAAAAATTAAAAATTGCATATTTCTACATAAATGATTTAAATGTTTGAACTAATGTGCCCTCTTACAGTTCAGGTAGAAAATTTACAATTTTCAGCAATGCCTTTGTAAAAGAAGAGTTGGAAACAAACAATGAAAATTAAATGCACTGAAACACAAAAAAACTATAAATTTAACCACTGCATGATTAGTTTAAAATATTTCTATTAACATTGTAAATAAAAAGTTTACTAGTTACATTACAAAAAGAAATTAAAAGAGTGGAATGAAATTTTGCAAAGTAGACCAAGACATTTGCATCATGTCAGTTATTTTTTAAATTTTTTGGCACCACTTTATAGTCAACATTTCAATAATTTAATTTTCTGGTAAAACATAAATGTAATAATGTACTACTTAAGAGTTTAAAATTAGCAAACAAAAAAACTAAAAAAAAATATCCTGCCCATTATGAATGGTGGAAACTTTAATTCATAAACACTAATTATTTCTTTAAAAAAATGCATTTTCACCAAAGAGATCACTTAACCATCACTCTAACTTGCTACTGGCTTGACTGATTGCCAGTTGAAGGAATTAAAAAAAACCTAGGCATAGAACAAAACAAAATACTTTTTATTAGTTTTCTCTATATGATTTTCCAATTAATAACAGTAATTAAGTAACTGGAGGAATAATCCACAGTTTACAGTTTTCATACAAGGTGAGTTCACATTACCTTAACATTGTTAAGAAACTGAAGGGGTTAAAATTAGAGTGTAATAAAACACTTTTGTTTTCACATAAACAAATGTTTTGATTTCACAAACTTGGGATTTCGTACTGTAAAAATGTTCATGTAATTTGTCCATCCATGATGAAAACTTTTGGAGACAGTTTTATGGTACAAAAATTGGTGGAAGGAGAGAGGTGTAAAATCTCACAAGTAAATGTGGTATTTAAATTTCTGGTGAAAAAATGCTGAAATAGAGAAAATTCAGTCACCAGACTTCACAGCCACAATTGCAAGCATTGTGTTTAACAATCCTTCATCCTTTCCTGAGGCCCCTTTTACAAAATGGTCCAGGAAAGAATGAAGGATTGTTAAACACAATGCTTGCAATTGTGGCCAAAATAATTTTTAACATGTTGAAATGTAGAGCTTTAACCTGCAGTGACTGATAGATATACATATATAGGTCATGTTGTATGCCAAACAAAAAAAAAAAACATTTCATTCTGAGTAATAAAATAACAGAAATTAAAATTAAAATGAATGCTACATAAGTCTAATTTAAAAAAAAGTTTAACTGTCTTTCAGATACTTTAATGTTAAGGAAGTTGGTAACATTGGTTGCCAGATCCACTACACTTGTGTATTTTTAGTATACATGAGGCTCTAAACCTATACTTGATGGCCAGTGGTTCACTTCTGACTGAATTTGTGACTGATGGTCTCTATCACACTGAAAAATTCCATCTTTGATGGCCAACCTTGTTATAGGTACATTGATAATGTGTTTTAATATGGCCAGAAGCTGTAACTAGAACTTCATTAACTTTTTTGGGAAAACTGAATTCTGTTTATCCTCCAATAAAGTTTATGCATAAAACTGAAAAACATGTGAGTACTGCATTTTTGAATGTTTGAATCCAATGAACAATCATATCAATATGTCTATTTAAAAAAAAACTCACATTTATACCTGCTTTATTTCCACAAATTTGGCACACCCTATAGCTTGTGAAAAATCTGCTTTTAATCCTTCCTGGGTCACCATCGAAAAAAGACTTTGACAGAATCTGCAATTAGAGTTCAAAGACGTCAATATATGTCTTGTGCCACACATGAAACTTTGATTTTTTAAAAATAGAAAAATTTGATTTAAACTTTTTTAATATATACATATACTCTGAAAACGTATATTTTGGAGGTGTTAAAAATAAAACCATTTTAATATATGATGAAATTCTATCCAATGTGGCATAAAATATCCTTGGAATCCTTCCAGTTGCCATTCAGATAGCTCAATCACAGTATTGCTACACTTATTCTTCCCATTGAAACGAAGCTTTCCTATCATTAAATTTCTTGTGTAGGTTATAGTTTGTATTGTTGCCAATCACATTTCTTTAGAAGTGTGAAAAACTTCCAAAAATAAACCATATTTTTTTCCCAGAGCAATTTGGAAGTGTTTACCAATCATGTACTCTCTTTTCCTACTTTAAATTTATTTTAATATTCCTATACTTTCTCTAGCATTTACTAAATATATTATGATGTAGAAAAATCGATATTTTTTTTGTGTTCGTAACCATCAAAGTTTCCATGTCAAGCAGTTCAAAAGGTTAGTTATGGAATCTTTCCTGCTATCTGCATTTAGGATAATCATTGAGTGTTTTTATATTTTGAAAGTTTATCTTTGATATTTTTATTTGTGATATGTAAATATTAAGTGTTAAATATTGTATCTATTATATTTATTTTTAAATACGGAAATGGCTGAATCATCATTGAAAGTCATTGATTAATAACTGAGAAAAGTACATCCCAATAATCGCAATTTTTTTTTTTACAAAATTTTGGGGAATTGGATTCTATTGAGTTTGAAGGCTTTTCCGATGTTGAATCCCCAAAATTCAACATCCAAGGAAAAAAATTCATAATGTTTAATAAAAAAAAAAAAATCAATCCAAAGTGAATGCACAGTATTCCCTGTTAAGAACATTAATTAATAGATTCTGAAAAAAATTCATCGCTGCCACGGTGGGAATCGAACCCGCATCTCTCCAGATTCATGCCAGAGCGCGCTAACCATTGCACCACGCGTCGGACAATGAATATTTTCAGAATATGACCTTATAAATCTTCTTCCTGAGATGTGACTGAGACAGCGCCATCTGTACTCAAGGAGATGCAACTTTTTTCAGTCGTTGCATTTGATTATCAGATGTTAATGAGAAGGTCACTAACGCTAAGACGTTATAAGGTCATATTCTGAAAATATTCATTGTCCGACGCGTGGTGCAATAGTTAGTGCACTCTGGCATGAATCTGGAGAGATGCGGGTTCGATTCCCGCCATGGCAGCAACGAATTTTTTTCAGAATCTATTTAAAAAAAAAGCATTTCTTGCTGGACCATGTTTTAAATTATACAACACTGAAAAGAGTCATTAAAAGAAATAAAAATCGTGTTTCAGGTAAATATTATAGTATTCAGGAAAAAAATTCCTTTTGATTAATATATAATTTAATATATAAATAAATTCCATCAGGTTTTCCAAAATTAAGCCTTAATTGTATAATCCAATTTATTTTTTCATTTTATCACTGTAAAAAAAAATTATTAAAATTAATACAGCTAATTTTCCTGCATATAAATAATCACATCACAACACAAGTATATAGGAAAGCCATCACACCTGTAACACTTATACCATATTACTCAGCTCATCAACTCCATAACAAAAAAGCAAGCATTAAAGGAGCATTTTTGCAGAATTACAGATATGTATCTACCCTGCCATTAAAGCACAAAAAGTGTCAAATCATATATGAAGCAGCAGGCTATCCATATTCAATGATATGAAAACAAGAATATCAAGCTAAACACCACTCGCAACAACCATCCCAAATGCAGGCAGCATAACAACCTCTTACAGAAAGGAAGAAGTATTTAGGCAGTCTCCCCAGTACACCATGACTACAACATATCATGAAGAAAGCATTACAGCCATATGATATGGCCATAACCACCAAAACACCTAAAACCTTATTACCATAAAAACATGACAGGGATCTCGCAGGGATATTACATAAAACATGACAGGGATCTCGCAGAATGAGTTGGGTGTGCATACAGTATACCATTATACCACCCAACAAACAACACTTATACACCATATATGGGAAAAACAAAAAGAACTGCAATAACAAGATTCAAAGAACATCAACACAACATAAAGGACAATTGACTGACCACAGTATTATCAACAATAATTTCAAATTTAATAATGTGTATCGGAAATAAAAGCTAAATCGAGATTCAGCTCTAGCATTAATAATCCATGTGATTATGATATCATGAGCAAACAAGAGACAACAGTAACACATGTTCTAATATATCTGAAGGAAAAAAAAACTCTGCAAAACTACTCATTGTTATCTTTAAACAAGTATAAATGTCAATCTATTAATGCATTTTAATATACCTGAAAGCATGATAATTGACATTCATCTATAATAATGAGTTGCTAAATTATTTTTAAGTGTTTCTCACATGTTTATGTAATCATGTTTATATTTCTTAAAATACTGCAGTAGAAAATAAATTATATTTTTCTTCTTTTACCCAGGGTAATGTAATGATTATTTTCTTCTGTATGCATATTCATCCAAGAAGTTCTTTTTCAGCATCTTGCTACAGAATATTTTGCAATTCCATTATTGAATTTCACCAGTGTAAAAAAATAAGAGAATATCTACATTTACAGAGGTACATTTTATATAATCACGTAAAATATATATGTGTAATTATTTATCTGTGCTGAAATTGTTATTCATACATTCATCGAAACAATTATTTTTCTTATAGTAGTTTCATTGGAAAAGAAACTTATGTCATTACTTGGATGTCTCAGAATTAACTAAAATAAACTTATCATTTTCACTTTGATTTTTTTTATATAATTTGTATATCATAGATGTATCATATATATACAGAGTGTTTCAAAACTCTCTGTACAAATTTCAATGGGAGATAGGTAACACCAAGACAAATCTTTTTCATCTATAAATGTATGTCCATTGACGTAACCCTTCAATGCGAGAGGGTGCTGACAGAAATATTGGTGGAGCTGATACATAAATGAATGGAAACAAGTGTGAACAACATGTTTATTTAAAGAAGGTGCTTAAAGTTGCGACCGGCAACTTTGAGCACCTTGCATGACAGCGTCAAAGCATTGATTGCCATACATGTTGAAAGTTCCAGAAATTTCACGAACAGTTGCAGCGGCGACAGTGGTTCTCATGATGAGGTCTTCATCTGAGACAATGGTAGTCTTGTACATGAGGTTCTTCAGGTGTCCCCAGAGGAAGAAATTGATACATGTTAAATCGGGAGATCTTGGTGGCCAGGTGATAGGTTCTCCCTGGCCTATCCATCGGCCCCCAGAAGTAGTGTTCAGATAATCCTGCACATCATTGCTAAAGTGTGCTGATGTCCCGTTGTGTTGAAATCACATTCATCTGTGAATAGCTACAGGAACATCTTCCAGCATGCCCAGCAACGTTTCTTCAATAAATCTCGATAAATCTACCTGTTGAGTCAGGGAGGCAGCAGGTATGGCCCAATCAAAATGTCATGGACGATACCCACCCAAACATTGATGACGAACCGTTGTTGATAACCATGCGCCATTGTGGCATGTGGATTTTTGTGCACATTAAACACACCCACATGTGTGAAAGAGGCCTCATCTGAGAAGAGCACATGAGCTGGAAAATCAGGCTGCACCACGGTCTGCTGTAGAAACCAGTGCATGAATTCTACACATGAAGAGGGTAATGCTGAGGTTGCAATGTCTGGACTGTCTGACGATGAAATGGATGTAACTGCTGCTTGTGCAACAGTCTCCAGATGAGGATGTGGTTCACACCGAGGCTACGTGCAACAGCTCACATGCTTGTGCCTGAATTGTCCTCAATCCACCATAGGATCTCTTCTTCCATGTCAGAAGTGTGCATGGTTCTCTCCTGACCAGTGTCATGCATGTTTGCATGGAATGTTCCAATTTCTCACAGTTGCCGGTGCAAATGTTTGGTGGTTTGGCACACGTCTTTTTGGGAAGCACTGTTGGTACAATCTCACAGCAGCTCTTCCATCTCCATTGGCAGCCCCATATGCCAGATGCATGTCAGCCATCTCAGCAGTTATGAAACACTCCATGTTACATGTAATGTGTCTGATTTACGAATGCCGACAGCAAACATACGTCCGTTCTCCATTCCCACTTTGCCCCTCTAGCCAATTTCAGTGCCATCAAATAGCACTCTTTAGCACCGAAGGGTTATGTCAGTGAACATACATTCATAGACAAAAAAGGATTGTCTTGGGTTCCCTATCTCCCATTGAAATTTGTACAGAGAGTTTTGAAACACCCTGTTTATCATAGATCATTATTGACAATAGGAATGTAGATAAACAATCACAGAATAATTTTAGATGATGCTACAAATTAATTGGGTAAAAATGCTTTTCTCTATAGGGTGGCATGTATGAAGCTGTAAATGAAGTCTACAAGATTCTTATTCCAATAGCAGAAGCTCATAGAGACTATAAGAAGTTGGCCAACATACACAACAAGCTTCATGAAGCTTTTACAAAAATAGATCAACAAGTAAATAGATTTTGTGTCATAAAGTATTTTTTGTTATTTCTTATCTAAATAAATAAAGGGAAGGAAAAAATAAATCAAGATGGAAAAAAGTAAAAAGGAAGGCCAAGAGACTAAATATCTAATGCATTATAGCATTTTCCCTTTCGTTTTAGAGGTGTTTAAAAAAGAGATTGAAAATGCATGAAATATGCACAAGTTTAATCATTTTTGTCTCCATTACCCATACTAGCATTCTCAAAGGGAGGGTGGCATCCTTGTCCACTCCCCCCCCCCTCACTATCCAGTCCTGCATGAAAGGTCTAAAGGACAATTACCCATGATCTGTTTGGTCCATTCATACAAAATCATCATGGTCATTTATACATGCATCTCATTGAGTCACAGATGCCAGATGCATTTCATGCAGAATTCCTTCAGTTGATCATCTAAACATTTTTACACAATCTGCTACAGTGGGCTAAATCTTTAGAATGTCCATCGTTCTGAATTTTTGTCCTTTTTTGAAGTTTCATCATCTGAGTACCTATGTACTAGATCGTAAGAATGTCCTTTGCTGGCCATTTGGCCTAATATCTCATGTCACATTGCCTTTCTCAGTGGCATTTGTCTTCTACCCTTAGGGCCTCATTTCTGTTAAGGTTGCAGAATTATCTCTGAAAAATTCACTCTACTTTAAACTGAGCTGCTTAAGTCTAATTTTGTCTGATAAGCAGTGATATTCAGAGATTGGTTAAAAAATTTTTATCTCCAAGTTAATTGAAGAGATAGCATCCTTTCAAATTCAGATATTGATTCTCTGTGCCTAGATGGCAACATGTATAAATACTTGATAAATATACGTAATAGATAGGAGGAATTCAGATGTCAAAATGTAGCTGTTGTAACACTCCAAAAGTATGTTAAACTTCTTCACTTTGGACCTTTTGACTAATCCAAAAAAACAAATTTACCAGATAGTATTTGGTGCCAGGCAATTAATCTTGTCAAATAAAGTTAAATAAGTGTTTGTAAAATGTATAATGCATTACTTAGTTAATATGAAAAGAATTAAAAAGATTATCAAATTTTTAAAGTTAAAATCTAATCAAAATCAATTATCCTGCTCAAGAGAAAAAATTAGAAAAGTCAAAATTATCTCATAAAATAAACATAGTTTATTTCCAAAAAATCGTGACTCACCAATGCCTTTCTATTATATCAAAAATCTGAACAGCTAAAAGCTCACATCAAAACATCTAACTAATAAACTTCTCAACTAACATTGTCCCAACTACTAGCTCTCTCCTACTCCATCTCTACTAATTCCGTGACCTAACATCACTTGCATTATATGTGGTGTGCAACTGATGTAGTCTTGGGTGAAGAAAAGTGATGACGCCAACTGAAAATAAAAGCTCCAAAATAATAAATGTAATGTAAATAAAGTTGGGTTGTTTTACCTCTGAGTGTCACTTTTTTGCACACCATGGGCTAAATGGCCAGGTCACATGGACCCCGAAGGCAAAGAGAAGGTTGGGGGAGGAAACCCACTGGAAGAGCTGTTGGGAGACAGAAGGTAGCCTCACGTCAAGGCCATCCAGCATGTTCTTTAATGTGCACAGGGTATGGCTCTCCCGCATACGAGTCCATGCTTAACATCCCATCTGATGGACGGCAGCCTTTCCAGGTACAGCGATGTAAATAAAGTAAAACTGGTTAAGGAAAAGTAAAGTAAATGGGTGGACCAGCACACTGTGCTTCAGCCAATAGATGGTGGCACATTGTAGGAAGAAGGCAGCCACAAACTAGTGCTGAAATGAGTCATAGTATGGTGGCAGGCTTTTGATGGTTGCTTTACTGTCATTGAGATCCATCACCTGTATAACCACCCTGAGATTTGTGCTCTCAACATTAGTCAGAATTCATGTTGTACTCCGTATGTCAGATGGTGGTTGCTCTCACATGCATCACAGCAAAGCTTGTGCACCATGTGTATGTTTCTTCAGAGCTCCAGAGTGAGCCTTATATCCTTCTGTAGTTTGGATTTACAGTATTCTTCAAGTGTATCTCGACATATGAGACTTCTACAGGGCATAGCACATTGTATGTCTTCCTTGCATGTGAAGGCAACATCACATTACTGCATTTCATCTGAATGAAACTGATATCCCTTGAGTGTCTTCTTCAGAAACCCTAAGATGTGGAAATCTTAATGGGAGAGAGATCTGGACTGTACAGAGGATTCTTGAACACCTTCCATCAAATTCAACATTATATAACTTTGATGGTATTTGCTGCATGGTTGGTGTGTTTCATTGTGGATGATTCTATATATAACCTATCCTGGAAATTTCTTTTTAGTAGCTATATGCAATAATTTACTTTGATCTCGAACACATAAACATCTCCATAAACAATTTGTATCCTGCAATAAATCTATGCCAGCTTACAGCACTCAGCATTTAAATATTGAAGGGCAGGGATAGCTCTTCTGATAGTATGCTAAGCTTGTAATCTAATGTTCCCAGGTTCAAGTGCCAACAATTTCTCTGATGATATTTTTTGTGCTCCCTCTGCCTTTGGTGAGAAATGGGACATCAGTGGACTTGGAAAGGCTGTCATCCATTGGATGAGACATTAAGTCCTGGAATCTTTTGCAGGAAAGCATATGCTTTGCACATTAAGGAACACTTTAGGTGAACATGACAAAAGGCTTCCATTCATCTCCTAACAGCTGTCTAGAGGGTTGCTCCCTATATCCATCTCTGAGCCCTTGAGATGATTTGGCCATTTAGTTCACTGTGTGCAAAGAAAATTGTATTCAGAGATAAAACAACCCAATTTTATAACTATCACTCTATGCTGGTCTTGTTTGGAATCTGATATGACATTCTGAAGAAAGAAGATGAAGAATTCTTATGAGTCACACAGCTGACCTCTGCTCTTCAGCAAAGTAATCATTGCATGAACTTCATTGCTAATAATAGTTTCTTGCCTGGATGATGCAGAATTTTTCGAATAATGAGCATGAACCACTTCTTTTGAGCCTCCCAAATATTTAAGCATAAAAGAAATCTTAGTTTATGACTTTGCTGATAATAAAAGTAATTTATCATAGTGAGGAATCTATACATACTGCCATCTAGGCAGAGAGAAGGAAACCAATATCAGAATTTGAAAGGTTGTTAATTATAAAAAATAATATAGCAAACATTGCATTTTTCCCCACCAGTATGATTGCTAATGCTAATATTATAGCAAATACAATTATCTCTTCAATTAACCTAAAGGTATAAGAGTAATTTTTAATAAGTAATGCAGATAATTAAATTAACACCACAGATAAAGTCAAGTATTTAGCAGTAGACTTCTTAGTAATCAAATTTTTTGAGGCAATATGAATATCATAAAGTAATTCCTAATTCTCTAAAAAATACTTTGTAAGAAATATCCTTCCTACCCAAAAACTTGAAATACAGCTGAAACAAAGCTTTTAAATACTGCTTTTAGAAATTTGTAAAAGGACATGATTAAGGTTGAAAGGCTGATATTTACTCAATATCAGAACCTTGCCTTTAAGGTGATGCAGGAAAATTTTTAATCAATTGCTGGGGAGACTCCATGCTATTTGATAGACTCATATAATATGACTGAATTACTTAGGCATAGAATAGACCTATTAATGCAACAAAAATATAGGGAAAATAGAAACAGAAATGGTAAATGGAATGATAAAGTAGAACAGGATAATAAACCTAAATACTTGACTCTATCTAGTATAGAATTTAGTGATAACTAATGTAGGATTTTAATTTTAGGTGTTAAGTTTGCACATTCAAGTAACCCCTTTACATATAATAATTTCAGAATTAGAACAGTTGATTCAACCTATTCCCAAAATCTAAAAGGATAAAACAATTGAATTATATCATACAATAAAGCATATGCAAATCAAGATGCATATGAAAACCACAAAAGATTTAAAATAATAAATATATTAAAAATGCATAAAGATATCAATATTGTAATGGCTGATAAAACAGAGCAATTAGTGTTAATTGATAGAAAGTATTTTACATTGATAGAAAGTATTTTACCGATAACATTAATTTAAAACTTTAGCAGAGTCCGACCTTTAATGGTGGACCCTATTCCAAAAACCTCAAAGAAACTTTCAGAACTTAAATTAGACCCATTTTTACCAACAGAAATTGTGTGAGTATGTGTTGCCCCCATGTATCCTGCTATTCCAACAGATTTTCACCAAGATAAAATTGCATAAAGAAAATCATTCATTGAGACCATTAGCCTCTCCATGCCATTCTCCAACATATAATCTAGAACATGCATTATACGATTTTTTAACCATTTTTCCCCACCAGCATGTTTGCTAATGCTAATATTACAGCAAATACCACATTGCACTCATTTAATGTTATATCATTATCTTAACACTCCTGTGTGGATGCAGCGATGCTCATCAAATCAAAATGATTGAAGGTTGTCAGGCCCACAGCTTAACAATATTTTAGTATGTATGAGGTCCTGGACCTGGCTACCACTTCCAATTGCTTTCAGGTCAATGATCAGGTATGGGTCCAGACTGAGGGTGTGTCTATGGGATCGCCACTGTCTGGTCTCATGGCCAATATTGTCATGAAGCATATGTAGGAAACAATATTAAATCAAGCAATTTATAAGCTGTTTCTATATATATGGTACATTGTATTTTTATTTTTTTTTTTTTTTTGAGGGGGGGGGGGGATCAAGAAGAGGATGCTCAGAAGTATTATTAAAAAATTCATTTGGTAATATCAGTTATTAACTTTACTCTTGAAAGTGAAGTTATCTGTCAAATCCATTTCTTGACCTATGGGTCGAACGAGAGAATCACAAATGTAGTACAGGTTATCACAAATACACTGGTTTCCAAAAAATTAAGGAAAATCCTTATGTTAAGTCAATGGGAAGCTAAAGTTGAAGCTCTATAACTTCTAAAATAAGTTTTTTTGTTTCGAAAAATGTGATTGCAGATAAAGATCTCAATCAAATAAATCAATATCTCAGTTTTTCAACAATATTCATTCAGTATTTAATGAATTATGGAAGTATTTTATGGAAGTATTATTGAATATTTAACAACAGCAATGCCAGTCTTAAGAAGCTTATACAAAACTGAAAAATAGTAAAAGGATTCTTATTTTATTAAACACTTTGATACAATACTTATTACTAAGTTTTAATTAACTTCTGAAGTCAATTTTTGTGGCTAGCTAGCATTGTTATCAATAAATATTCAAACTTCCATAACTCATTAAATACTGAACGAATATTGTTGAAAATCGAGATATTGATTTATTTGATTGAGATCTTTATCTGCAATCACATTTTTCAAAACAAAAAAAAACTTAGTTTAGAAGTTATAGAGCTTTGATGTTAGCTTCCCATTGACTTAACATAGGGATTTTCCTTAATTTATGGAAACCAGTGTATATTAATTTACCACTGTAATGGCTCTTTGGCATACAAATACATACACATAGAAATACAGCATAGAAATGCTCCATAAAAGTAAACATTACAAGTGTACATCTATATGTGACAGGATGGCATGAACTTTTCAAAACTTGGTTGGGAATGAAGGTAGGTTACTGTATATATATATATAACCTACCTTACTTTTACATAGCATTTTCTTTTTGCTTTCTTTATTTATAAAATACACAAGAAAGTTACTATAGTACACTTTCTTGTGTAATTACTAATTTAACAAATGGATATAAATTAGTCTGATAGTATATATAATATATATATCCAACAAAATTCTCAACCCACTGCTGCACATTATACCTGTAAATGAGGAAAAAAAAATATAACAGTATCATTTCCTTATATTTCTATAGTTTTTAATAATATATCTTAAAGCAATATAATTAATAAGTGCCATTAACAATGAAAAATAAAAGTCAAAATTTAATTCTAAATGATCAAGATAGTGTACCTCTTTATGCAATATCTTGGGCATTAGGTGGTTTGACTTTGTAAGTAATGATGAAGTTAGGCAAAGGAGTCAGTAATCACCTATGAGCAGCATATTGTGCAGAGAAAGACTGCATTGATTTGGTCATGCTGGATAGTATGCATAACTACAGATCAGCAAATAGGGTTATGAATAGTGTGCTAAAAGCCCAGAAAAAAAGGAAAGCTAGGATGCAGGGGGCAGTTGATGGCAAACACCACCTTGTGTTTGGAGGACTAAATTACATATTCTGGTTGAACCTTCATACCACCCATGTCTGATGGACAATTATGTATGTGTGTTTGTGTGGCCTCAAGTCAAGGAATAAATTGAAAAAATTAGTATTAATTTAATAAAACATGAATGGTGCAGTTACATTAAAGCTATTAAAACCTTTAAAATCTAAAGTCATGAGGAGTGTAATTATTATATGTAATAATAATTGCTTACAACATTGGATATAGCCTGATTTTCTGCTATTATTTACTCTTTAATTTCTATCTTAAATATTACATAAATCTACTATATAACCTTTGTTGTTTACCTCAAAGGTAAACTAGGGCATATATTAAGACAAAGATTAATTACCAGTTTGTTGTTTTTTGTACATCTGCGATGGTCATTATCTCATGGTGGTATATACATTCAGTAGATGTTATATTACATAGATGATATAGATAACAAATCCATGGCTACCAGTCCTTTAAAGCTGCACATCACTTAAATATTGTTGTTACAGTCATAATGAAGTAAATGATTTATAGATGTCAAAAGGATGCTATTTTCTTAACTTATGTGAAGCACAGAAGATACAGTTCTGCTGTAGGGCAGTTATGTCCAATTGTTTTGACGGTATTTGCTGTCTGGCAATTTGATATATGTATATGCCAGCTAATTCAGCTCACCCCCTAAAATACAAAAATGCAAGTATCATCCCACACTTCATAAGGGCACACTGATACTGTTCTGAGCAATTATCTTTTCAAAATGAAATATATTACATAAAAATGACAGCAGCACAATTTGGATATACACAACAAAATTTAAATAGATGGAAAAAAAATGCCAAATATATGGTTATAAAAGAATCACACCCAACCCCAAATCAGGTAAAACCTAACAATAAATACTTGCACAGTTTTCCATATACTAAAAATATTTCAGATACTATCGAAAATATTCTTAAATGATATAATATCAAATTACCCACCACAGTTGCACACACCATAAAAAACTTAACAATTAATGACAGGGATAAAAAACCACCAACAGGAGGGATATATGAAATAAATATCCCTGACCCACAAATATATTAAATGGAAAAGACCCATATATAGGTAAAACATACAGGCAATATAAAAATAGAATGCAGGAGCACCAAAGTGATATCACAAAAAAATTCCAAACACAGCATTAGCACATCATCATTATCATCATCCTCAAGCAGCCATGGGCTACGGAGGTCCAACCAGACCGCGCAGTTTAATTCTCCAAGCATATCTGTCCTGAGCTACATCTGCTGCATCCGGCCACTGTACACCAATTCTAACAAGGTCCTGTTTGACATTGTCTGCCCACCGCATCCTAGGTCTCCCCCTCCTTCTGAGGCCTCTAGGCACACTGTTCATAACCTTATTCGCCAATCTATAACTATCCATACGGGCAACATGGCCAAACCAGCGGAGTCTCTCTCTGCACAATATGCTGCTTAAAGGAGGTTGCAGACTCCTTTGCCTAACCTCATCATTAGTTACAAAGTTGAACCACCTAATACCCAAGATACTGCGTAAGCATCTAGTTTCCTGTTATCTTGCTTACACAGCGTCCAAGTTTCACTACCATAACTAACCCTAGAAAGAACCAAACTATTATACAGTCTAATTTTAGTCTTAAGGTGTATACGCCTATTTCTCCACAATCTCCATAGATTCTTAAAAGTCCCGGCAGCAATACCTATTCGTCTGTTAATCTCATGCCGCACATCACCAGTATCAGTTACGTAGCTCCCAAGGTAATTAAACTGTGACACCTGCTCAAGACTGCAACCATTCAGATTAACTGAATCACAACCTGTCTGACCAATTTTCATCACTTTAGTTTTCTCTCTGTTTATAACCAAACCTACTGTACTACCAGTCTCATCAACAGTTCGAATGAAAGAGTTCATCTCATCAACATCATTTGCCAAAAGGGCTAAATCATCAGCATAATCTAAATCAGAAATTTTCGTATCTCCAGCCCATTTAAGGCCAAAATCTTTCCCTTGAAGTGAATTTCGCATAACATAATCAACAACCAAACTAAAGAGAAAAGGAGACAAAATGCACCCTTGTCGAACACCAGAAGTAATGCTAAACCAATTGCTACAAGACTTACCAACTCTCACACATGACTCAGTGTTATTATAGAGAGCTTTCATTATGTTAACTAACTTGTCTGGTATACCATATGATCTCACAATCAACCACAAATTATGACGATCAACAGAGTCGAAAGCCTTTTTGAAATCAACAAAGCTAGCAACCAAAGGTTTCTGAAACTCTAAACATTTCTCAAGAATCTGCCTAAGTGAAAATATCTGATCTACACATCCCCTACCACTTCTGAATCCACATTGCTCATCACGCAATTGCTTGTCAACCAGATTCTTAATTCTATTAAGCACAATCATGGAAAGAACTCTACCTGGAACAGAGAGTAGGCTGATACCCCTATAGTTATCACAAGAACTGCGATCACCTTTTTTGAAAATAGGGATAATAATAGCTCTGGTAAAATCTTTAGGAACCATGCCTTTATCATAAAAGTTATTCAAAATTTCAGTCATCCAAATGGTAACAGAAACATTCCCAGCTCTAAGCATTTCCGTAGTAATTTCATCAACCCCTGGGGATTTATGAAGTTTAAGTTTAGAAATAGCAAACTAACTTCAGATTGTGTTATAGGGCCAACATTAAAGCCAACAATGCATCTATCATCATTGCAAACAATGGGAGTAGAACTAACCACATTGTTTAGAACATCACTGAAATGCTCAGCCCACCTAGCCATGACAGAATCCTCACCTTCTATAACCTTGCCTTGTTTATCCTTCAATCCCTGTATACCTGTTCGTTTTCTACCACACAAAACATTAACTATCTGGTACAGCTCTCTGCTGTTGTGCCGTCTAACTGCTTCCTCAGCTTTGTCAGCAAGGCCATCAAGCCAAAGATTCTTATCAGTAGCTAACTGACCCTTCACACGTTTATTAAGTTCTTTGTAATGCTTTCTATTAGGACTAGTAGGGTACTGATTAAGGACATTCCTGCAGTTCCTTCTTTCTGAAATAAGCTCAAGTGCCTTATCACTTAAATAATTCTGCGTCCTCTGCTCCTTTTTCCCTAAAAGAGTACTGTTAGTTTCCAAAAAAAGCCTGTTTAAAATGGCCCCATTCTTCCTCAACTTCAGTATTAAGCAAACCATGACTGTCATAATGACTAAGTAACCTATCATGGTAAGCTTTAGCTATAACTGGGTCTTTCAGAGCTTCAGTATTAAAGGTAAATTTTTTAACCCTAGCACAACACTTTTTAAGTTTAAGTTGCAAGACACTTTTAACAAGGTAATGGTCAGATCCAATTTCAGCTCCCCTATATGCCCTGGTATTTCTAACAGAACTAGCCCATTTGCTGTTAATTAATATATAATCAATCATATTCTTATGCAGCCCATCAGGTGAAACCCATGTGTGTTTATGTATGTCACGGTGTTTGTAATATGTGTTAGTTATTCTGAAACCATTTAGTTTACTCACCTGTAGGAGACGTTGCCCATTGCCATTGCAGTTACCAATACCAAAAGGGCCTATTACTCCTCCCCAAAGGTCAGAGTCGGTACCAACTTTGGCATTGAAGTCACCAAGAACAAGGGTAATATCTCCTTTCTTGACAGAATTCAAAATATCCTGAAGTTGTCTGTAAAACCTATCCTTCTCATCCTCATCAGAATCCTCAGTGGGGGCATAACAGCAGATAACATTCAAGTCTTTAATGCTTGTCTGAAATTTTGCTGTAAGAAACCTTTCATTAATGCACTCATATCCTAGAAGAGCATCACTAGCATGTCTGCTGAGCAGCAGACCCACGCCTTGGTGATGCTTTCCATCCTCCCTCCCTGTAAAGAGAAATTTAAAGTTATTTTTAAGTATCTCACCTTTATCTGTCCATCTGGTCTCTTGCAAGCCTAGAATATCTAGGTTATAGCGCTGGAATTCCTGTATGAGGACATCAAGAGAATAATCTCTATGTAATGTCCTCACGTTCCACGTTCCTGCAGAGAGAAAATGATTAGTAGGATTTTTAAAGAAATTAGGTTTATTGAGATTGGTAGGGCCAACAATATCAAACAGCCCCCTGATCGCAGGCATGGGGCAAAGACCTGTTCCTCCTCCGCTAAAGGCTGAAGTCACCGATGCTGGTAGGAACTTCAGGCACCACCTTTTCAAGTGGACTTTTTCAAGAACCATATGGCCTGCCTGAGACACATTACTCCAGTTTAGGCTTGACGATGCCCAACTAGCAAAGTAAGGTTCAGGTACCTGCGATGGCCTCTGATTAGGATTATCCACCAGCTGATATAAGGTATCCCATGCCTCTGTTCACTTAGAGCTGGTAACCCAGAAGCAAACAGAAAACACAGCGGCAGACTCTCCCTCAACAGAGGCCCACCAGTGCAGCAAGTCCAGGATCCATAATCAAGCTCAAATCCATAAACAAGTCCAATCTAGTAGGTATAAATGGTCAGCACCAGGACCCTGTGAAGTTGACCACTCCTCAGCAGGGTTGAAAAAAAAGAAAAAAGTGGCCATAGATGACCAGATCAGTAGGCCATACTGAACTGGCAGCCCTCCCCTTCCGTTCCCTTCCAAAAGAGAATATCTCTTTTGAAAGGTACTAACGGCCTGCACCACGAGAAGGCGGGGTCGGACATTAGGTGCTAGACCTGGCCGGTTCTGTGCATCATCACTGGGGATTGGTACACAGCTCTCCTTCCAGTTTACGCCTAGCTACCATTTACAAGCTCATTAGCACAAGCAATATTAAATAATGAAATAGAACTTTAAAATATAGATTTTAAATCATTATCAGCTCCACATTCAAAATTTCAACTGCTTTATGCAGAAAAATTACTAATTCCAACACAAATAAATTATGCAACACAGAGATCCCTTCCCCCATACCATCAGCATGAAATCTCCTGCTGCATCACCAGTCTTGTGCAAACCAAGTAAGCATGATCATACCACTGATGAAGCATCAATGAGACAGATTTATAGCAGAGAGTTGACTTACAATACACAGAGCTGAGGGAAGTACAGGGAAATGCGTCACTCTAGTTAACACCAGATGAGTATCACGGCCTTAGCTTTTAAATGCTTTTAATAGTTGAGTTTGTGGTCTGTTCACTGATTGTTAAAGTGTTGATTTTAACTTGAAACTTAAGACCTGAGGACAGTGCAAAATGTTTGAATCTCTCCTACCAATGTAAGCATATCAAACTTATCATGATATTGAATTATAACATCAGTGCTATTTAGTTGAAGCCTGTTTCCATCATGTTATAAAGAGGTTCGAATGTCAGTTAATGTCCAAAATTGTGTAATGACAATGACTCACTAATAACGTAGTATAAGTAATATAAGTAATGTAAATGTTGGTTATCACATATCTAAACTTATACCTATTTGGAAGCAAGTACCATCAAAACAATTGGACATAACTGCCCTATAGCAGAACTGTATCTTCTGTGCTTCACATAAGTTAAGAAAATAGTAGCCTTTTGACATCTATAAGCCATTTACCTCATTATACCTGTAACAACATTATTTAAGTGATCTGCAGCTATAACGGACTGGTAGCCATGAATTTGTTATCTACATCATCTAAGTAATATAACGTGTACTGAATGTATATACCACCCTGAGATGATGACCATCTCAGATGTATCAGCCATCAACAAACTGGTAATTAATCTTTGTCATAATATACGCTCTAGTTTGCCTTTGAGGTAACTAATAAAGGTTATGTAGTAGAGTTATGTAATATTTAAGATAGAAATTAAGGAGTAGAGAATAACTGAAAATTGGGCTATAGCCAATATTGTAAGCAATCATTATTGCATATAATAATTGCACTCCTCATGACTTGAGATTTTAAAGATTTTAATAGCTTTATTGTAACAGCACCATTTGTGTTTTATTAAATTAAATTTATCTAGCTGTGTTTAATATTACTAAAGATTAGTATTAAAATGATGATCTCTGAAATGTCTATTTTTAATATATATATAAATGTAAAAGTTAACTAGAAATTATATATGTATTAATTTAAATTTCTTTTGCCATTATAGTTTGCTCCATTGTGTGAAATATGCAGGCTTGATAAACCACATTTTCATGGCTTCAGCAGCATAAGTTTTAATGTCCTTATGTTAACTGCTAAAATAAAGAATTTTTATCGTAATTATTCTAATGTATCAGGTAACATATGTTAATATCACTTAATACTTGCTCTAAATTCATAACAGCATTCTTGAAAAAAATTGCATTATGTGTATCATATATGTATTGTTTTCTGTACTTCATTTGTGTTTTAGTTTCAATTGCAATAAAATGGTGTCTGTATAACTTCAAGTTATTACTACTCTGTAATGATTTATAATTGCCACTGTGCATAAATATGAATAAAATTATGTATTTTTAAGGCTGGAAAGAGAGTGTTTGGAACATATTTTCGAGTTGGTTTCTATGGCAGCAAATTTGGTGATTTAGATGGAGAAGAGTTCATTTATAAGGAGCCATACCTTACCAAATTGCCAGAAATTTCTCATAGACTTGAAGTAAGTCTCTTACCATATATAATGTTATAATTATTTGTAAACTTGACTGTTTAAAGATATAGGTAATTGTAAATATTTGGAACCGTTTACTCTATGGGTATTCTGTAGCCATTAGTAATTTTTTTTTTAATTTCTTTACTATATAGTAATTCACTAGTATGCAATGGGCTATAGTTTGGTTTGGTTGTTTGGGGTTTATTGGCGCAACAGCAACTAAGGCTATATTGTGCCAAACAAATGATAAAAAGGGATAAAAGTCTCATAACCCACAACCAAAGTTAAAACGAACACAAACAAAACGGCACAAAAACGATAAGTAAAAAAGAATAAAAAGAAACAACAAGTGTAGAAGTTAACAATAAAAATGGGTGTATAGGACCTATTTGAAATCACAAACAAGGGTAAAAACTAGGAAACATAGTAAAAATCAGATACGTGTAAAATAACCAGTAAAACGTAAAAAGTCAAAAACAGGAGTTAAAACGATTCATCAGATAAAAGATGGCCGAGTGTAAGAGGCTCAGCCATAAAATTGTGGAAGGTAAAATACATTTTGCGTTCAAGGTTAAAAGCTGGACAATGAATTAAAATATGTTTAACAGTTAAAATGGTGTCACAAAACTTGCACTTAGGGTTCAGCGTCTGCCTTAAGAAGAAAAGAGTGTGTTAAAAACAATGGGCTATAGTGTATTTGGAGATATTATTGAAATTTTGTTTGTTTGAACTGGCTGCATTTTTTGCATTATTATTTTTCCCTTGCTTAGAAATTGGGATGCAACTTAGATTCAATAGTTAATTAGTATTACAATGTTTTTACAGAATTGAAACAAATAATCATTCATACTGAAATTTTGTTTGTTTGAACTGGCTGTATTTTTTGCATTGTTATTTTTCCCTTGCTTAGAAATTGGGATGCAACTTAGATTCAATAGTTAATTAGTATTACAATGTTTTTACAGAATTGAAACAAATAATCATTCGTACACATTGTTATCAGGTTACATTTGAATATATTTTGCCTTGTACCAGATCAAGCCTATTGATCTAGACTACAATGGCTACTTTTTCATTATTTTTTCTGCCATGCTAAGCTGTGATCAGCTTCACAGAGTCTTGGTGCTGACCAATTATACTGACTGGAATGTGTAATGAATTTGAGTATGATGATGAATCAGTGGTGTACCGAAAACTCTTGGGGAGGGCAAGAAATGTCTCAGGGGGGAGTCCTTTCATTTAAACCAGTGATTCCCAACCTTTTCTGGACCATCGCCCCCTTTAGAAGAGAACAAAAATTTCAACGCCCCCCCTAGTCCACAACAGTTAATTTTATATGAAATATTAAAATATTGTTGCATATTATCTGTACTTAATTTATCTGTTTATTTATCTATTAAAAATCATAAAGCAGAAATTAATAAAACAACAACCAAATGTACAATAAAATTGTTTATTAAAATTTTAAAAATAAACACAGAATCAATGAGAAATAAAAAATAATGAGATAAACACAAAATTAATAATAAATAAAAAAAAATGAGATGGTTGAGGCTGGTGGGATGTTAACAATTTGTTAATGTCGGGTTCCAATTTCGTTAACATCAATCGCAGATCACCACGTTCAGTGATGTGTAGTCTGTTCCTCTTCTTTGACAGTAAATTAGCTACTGCACTGAATCCAGGCTCAGCCATATAGGACGAAGGAAATGCAGTAAAAAACTTCTGTACTATTGCCCACAATCCAGGGTAGAGAACTGGTATTGATTTTTGAAGCCAGAACTCTTGGTATCCATGTTTGAATTTTACTTTGAGACCTTCGTTAGTCGTGAGTTCTAAGAGTTCCTCTTACAAATTTGATGATTCTTCAGTGTGTTTGCGAAAGGATCTAAAACCCTACTCGGTATATTCATGTTTAAAATATCTTCGAAACGCTCCGTAAAATCAACATGAAGAACTTCCAAGTGTTGGCAGTAAGTAAGTAAATCTTCCGGTTTTGCAGAGACTGCTGATAATCTGGGAAAGAGGTTGTATTCACCTCTACCTAGATTTCGTTTGAATAGAAGTTTTTCCGCAAAAGCAGCTATGACGTTTTTTGTTTTAATTAAATTCAATTCATCACCTTGCAATTGTAAATTAACTTGATTAAATATTTTAAACAGGTCTGTCAAATAAGCGATGTCATTTTTTGACGTAATCAGGTTTTCGTGCAATTTTTCGTCTCTGTCCTCAAGAAAGTCCAGTACTGAGTCAAATAGATTGAAAAAACGATTCAGACAAACACCTTTAGAGAGCCAACGTACTACTGTGTGCAGCAGCAAGCGATTGTAATCTTCATCATTTTCATTACAAAGCTTACCGAATAATCGGTCATTCAATGAATTGCTTCTAATCTTATTGATTGCTTTAATAACGTAGTGGAGCGATGTATGCAGACGTTCATTCAAATTTTTTGCAACCAAATGCTGACGATAAATAATACTATGTACAGCGAGTACATTTGGTACTGCTTGTTTCAAATGCGCTATGAAACCCTTATGATGCCCTGTCATTGCTGGAGCACCATCAGTAGCAGCAGACAAAATATTGCAAATAGGAATTTCTTTCTCTTGAAAAAACTTTTGCATGGTATTAAATATAGATTTTCCCTTTGTATCAGATTCAAAATTTTTAGCAAATAATAACTCTTCATGAATTTTTTCTTCTTTTATAAATCGTACGTATGATAAGAGTAGAGCTTCGTTCTTTGGTAGAGTTGATTCATCAAATTGAATGGAAAATTTGCAAGTCTTTAAGTAATCACATAATGATATTTCAACGTCTTTTGCCATTTCATCTATTCTTCTTTGCACTGAATTATTACTGAGAGGAATTTTTTGATGATATCTGACGGTGTCTTATGATGAAGAACAGTTTTTAATATCTCTTTGACTGCCAGCAAAATTAATTCCTCGCCAATTGTGTGTGGTTTTCCTGCTTTTGCGATTAACAATGAAACATTATATGAGGCTCGTAGTCCATCATCATCTTGTTTAGAAGACGACGCAAAAAGGTTTGACATAGTTGGCTGTTTTAAATATTGCTTTTCCAGTTCTTGAAAATAGGATAAATCTTTGTTCTTCTTATCAGCATGCATTTTATTTAAATGCTCTTGTAGCCTAGAAGGTTTCATTAGCTTTATTTGAAAAAAACTTTCGGCAAATTAAACACTTTGGTAATGATTGGTTTGTAGGAGATACGTAAATCCATATTTCAAATACTGAATACTGTACTGCCGGCATTTCTTTTTAGATGTAGATTCAGACATTTTCAAATACAAATTAATTTCTCAACAGATTTATAGATAGTTATAAAAATAATGTTTATAATGACTTCTAACACTTATCACTCACGACTATTTATCACGACGAAGCACATAAAAATAATAAAACATTCCTAGAGCTATCGCTTTTATAGATTTGATTTTGTGTACACATTAACTTGTATGTTTGCGATGCCGGCGCACTTGCTCCGTAAACAAGTCATTTCAAGCTCCCATATTCTTGTCGAAACATGTTAAATTGCATGAACCGTGTGTTTGCCTACCAACTTTGCAAGGACTTGTCACCGTCAATCTATTCTAAACTAAAACAAATTAGGTATAGGTATACCAAATGCTAATTTAAAAATGCTTATTAACGCAATAACAATAAGATAATTTACATAGCTAGATAAAATATTTATTCATGAAAACAGGTATTTTCAAAGTATTTTATTATATTAAAAAAAATAATTATAAAAAAAATTAAAAATATAAAAAAATTATTATTATTATATTATTATTGCATCAAGGTTGATTTGCCTATCAGGACGGACACACATGTCCAACATAATAAGCCTGATATAGTAGTGCATTATAAGGTATTGAATGAGATTACAATTATTGAAGTAGGAATAACATCTCAGGATAACCTGCAGACAGTAGAGGTTGAAAAGAAGAGGAAGTATGATCTGCTGGCTAATGAGTTGAGCCTAATTCACAAGTGTAATGTTAATATTATACCTTATATTCTGACATGGGATGATATTGTAACTACGTACCATAAAGCATACTCAAAGCGACTTGGAGTGGGAAAACATATTGAAGCTTGTATCCAATCTGTGATCTTGAAGAGAACTTTTGAGAGCATCTCAGTCGACTTCAGACGTACCAGTACGCTAGTAGGCGGTAGCAGGGAACTTATTGTCCAAGCTGCAGTTGAAAAGCTGTACATGACGGATGAGGTAGTGGATGACCAGAATCACCAGGAAGACACCACAGAATAGAAGAGATAAAAAGGTTGTCACAGAAAATTCCATTAAATTTATTTATTTATTTAACCGCCCCTCTTGACTGCCTTCAATGCCATTTGCCTCTGGATCCGCTACCGCCCCCATGGAAGGCTCCAGCGCCCACTGGGGGGCGGTATCGCCCCCGTTGGGAATCTATGATTTAAACCTATTAGTTTCAATTGGGCCGGATCTAGGAGGGAGACAAGGGACCATGCAAAATGATAGTAAGAGTAATAGAGAGAGAAATTATTAACCTTATTTTTATTTCATGCATTTCCAAAAAAATGTTTTAAAGACCTATAAAACAGAGGGGAAAATGTTATAATGTACCGAAAATCCAGTCTCTTTACCCACTCTTTAACATTTTTCTAGTTAGATTGTGTCTCTCTCTCCCAACCCTCCCTCTCGCTTTGCATTTTTTTCTAGGTCTTGACCTGGTTTTTATTGCTGAAATTTACAATTAGATTTTTATATTAATTCATCTGCTTTAAAATTTTCTGGGCTTTGTAGTAAATTCTAATTTTAAATTTTTAGAACTGAAAAATATTTTATGTAAAACTAAAATTATCACACTTTGCTGAATAAACTGCAAATCTGTGCATCTTGATTCAAATGATTATCTTAGTTTCATAACAAAATAAACATGTGTATATTAATGTGTTAATTACGTTGTGTTAATTAGGTATATTAATGGGTTAATTAACCCTCAAGCAGATGCTTGCCACAGAAGTCTTACAGGAGCCTGTAAGTGTGCAGTCTCAAAATCTACAGCTCCCAGGTTCGAGTCACAACTGTATCAGATTCGAGATTATCTCAATAAACCACATCCTGCTCTCAATAAGAAAGGGGGCATTAATGGACTTATAAAAGCTGCTGTCCATCTGGTGGGATGTAAAGTGCAGACCCCTTTGTTAATATCACTTAATACTTGCTGTAAATTACACGACTCTCCCATGTACAGGGGAGTTGTGTAATTGTGCATTAAAGAACATGATGAATGGCTTTAACACATGGTCAGACTTTGACCTTCTGAGACCCTAATCTATGTCAAATTTAAGAGGCCCAAAAAATTCAGAGGTTGAAATGCATATTTATTTTTCTGACTGAAGGGAATATTGAAAATAAACAGGAACTGATGTGATTAAAACATTGTATTTTATAAGTACTAAATTTGTTTATTATTCCCAATGCAAATTTGCAGCTGATACACAGTAAAACTTGAAATGCATATTTTTGGGCCCTGCAGTACCATGAGACCTTACGTTATTTATAGCTTAGTTAGTTAGCTTATGTGTAAGTCCAGCCCTGCCTTGAAGAGAGGTTTTCTTTTCCTTGCAGCTGTCGAGTTGGATTTCTTCCCCTGATCTTCTCTGAGTCCTTGTGAACTCACCATTTAGACCACTGTGTAGTAAAAGGGCTGCTCAGAGAAAAAACAACCCAACCAACCACTGTTTATAATTTGAGTAATTTAGTACTATTTACTCTTACTGGAGATATTCAGCCTTACATTAGAGAAAAATATTGGCAAACCACATACTTAACAGCAGATATAGATTTTACCTTGATTCAACACTTTTATTATGCGATAAGAGTTATTTTGAGATTAGTAAATTCATAATTCGGAGATTCTTTTTCTAGAACTGAATATTGCTTGTAGTCTCAACATATTTGAAAGTGTTATCATTTGTTTGTTTAGATGCTACAATGTCTTTCCCAGTGTCCGTCAACTAAACAAAGGTCAGAAACAGCTCACTGTTTCGAGAGATAATCTTACATCCAGAGTGAAGAGTTTATCGGGTTCAAAGAATATTGTAAAGCTTAAACTAGTTCATGAATCATTTATTGTTTAATGAATGCACTGTCAAAACAGTTTTGTTCGTTGCAAAAAGAATTTGTTTACATATTTTATGTATGTCCTAATCACTGTGATGCTAAAAGTGGAAGGTTTAATATATATGTATCCCTTCAAGCAGCTGCTTGCCACAAAGGTTAGAGAAGCTGTGAATTTAATATGCCATAGTAGGTGTGTTAGGAAGGTAAGACCTCAGCAGAAAAACAACACAAACATCCATGTCTTACCTGGAGCTCGAACCCAGGTCCCTTTGATCAGTTTAGTTGACATAAAAAAGGTGATTAACACTTTTCACAAAATCTGATGGGGGAAAAAACATCAAGTTGAAATAAAAAAAAGGCACAAAACAAATTATGTCTTTCACACGAAAGTTTAATTTGTAATACTAATGTAATATAATTTGTAATAATAATGTAAACCAAAAGTTAAAATATAAGAAATTAAAGTTATATAAAATATATTCCTGTTTAATTCATTTACTATATAGTGAAATGATTGAAAATTGTTTAAGGTCATGATCGATTTTCCTTAGATTTTCTGCATAAATACAAAATATTTATTCCTACAACTTGAGCTATCTCCACAAAACTCTCTACCCTGCTCATAGTCAGTAGGGGACACTGATGGGCTTAGAAAGACTGCCATCCGTCGGTTGGGATGTTAAACCATGGTCCCATGTGTGGGAGAATCATACCCTGTGCACGTTGACCCTTCCAGTGTCCAGGCTGAAAAACAGGTTTCTATCCAGGGGCCAAGCTATTTTCTCCCTATGCTCAGCCAAAAAAAACTTTAATTTTATAACTTTTTTGACAAATAACTAATGAAAGGAATTTTGGCATGTTGTATGCCAAATTAATCAGCATTTAATTTTGGATTTTCTGAAAATAAAGTATTTAACAAAAAAGCAATATGTTTTATTTTGATAGGTTTTTTTAGAGTCACATAGTAAAAAAATGCATCTGGCAACACATAAAAATTTATTTGAAAAAACTAATAGACAGAAATGATTACAATGCACATGAATAGAATGGCTATATATTTCTGAATAACAAAAAAAAATATTTTGTTAAAATAAATAGTTTTTTCTTTTTGTAATTTTTTTTTTGGTACCATACTTTGAGAAAAGTCCAGGCTTTTTGCCATTTGTGCTGAGTCACATGAACAAGTCAACTTTATAATTTAAAAAAAAATAACTAATCAATGGAAATAGGTCATGTTATATACCAAATTAAACAGAATTTAATTGTGATCATATTGGTTGCAAGCATATTGATTTTAATAAGCCTTTTTCAATGTGATATGGTGAAAAAAAAGATCACACTTATACAATTAAGGCTTCATTTTGGAAAACCTGATTAATAAAAATAGTTAAATTATATATTTATCGAAAGGAAATTTCCTCCCAAATAATATTCAACCTGAAATATGATTTTTATTTCTTTTAATGTTCTTTTCAGTATCATATATTTTAAACACGGCCAGTGTTATACAACGTGACTTGACCTTCTTACATTCACGAGATTTTCTGAAATGGTTATGAAATAGAAAAAAAAACTTCCTTGGCTGCTTTTTTACCTAAACATTATGAATTTTTCTTTGGGTGTTGAAGTTTGGTAATCTTGGCTAAGTGCAGAAAGACCAAGGACCAACCCTTGCCGAAATTGCCCTCCCAAATGAAGGCCGATTTCTGTAGCAAGGAAGTCTATTTGCTTCCGTATCCAAGACATTCAATTTCAGAAAACGGTACAAGCTCAATGTTTTTTTTTATTAAAATGCAAGAAATAATAAAGGAAAGTTTACATATAACCTAATGGGATGTTAAATAAAATATCCACAGCAACTTTTAAGCCGGCCTCCAGTCTAGATCTAGCACAACCCGGAAAGAAATTTAAATTAGCTGATTGAAGATTGTTAACTATCGGAAGTAAATATACAGAAATGAATTTGCTTTCATATACAAGACCTCATTTATTTTCAGAAAATGATACTATTATCAAGGTTGTACTGGTAAAGTAATAGATAATAAAATGAAAATTAACATATTGCCTAATGCAATGTTAAAATATCCACAGCCACAAGTTGTATGCCAGCCATTCGATATAATATAACTATGAAAAAGTCAATACTTATCGATCAGACAAAAGATCGCTAATTTCTGAAAATAAATCTACTAAATGAAAACTAACTAAGGTTCAGATAGAAAAAAAATACTAACTTGACAAAGAGTATCCAATGCTGGACCAAAACTGAAAAAAAAAACAGCACATGGAACAATGGAGATATCATTTGTTCAGCCATCTGCTTATTGTTTGCCTCAGTGAAGCATAACTAATTAAATGCAGGTGCAACCAGAATTTCTAAGAAGGATGTGTTTACTTCCAGTTTCGATTTAAAGGCGGGAAAGATGCATAGAATGCTGGGAAAATGATAAAAATAACATGGAAATACTGAAATACGTTATGACAGGAAATAGTGTGAAACAGAAAAAAAAATGGCAGTACATATTTTGTAATTACTTTCAAAATCTAGGGTTTTTAAAAAGAGCAGTTTTTTTTGTTAATTTTTAGATTTTCGAAAATTTAAGGAAAATTTTGTTGATAATAGCTGAAATCAAACTTGTGGGCTAAAATCAGAAGATTGCTTCAGCAAATAGGAACGTTAACAAGCAAATCAGCAATACCGTTTAGTGCTTCAAAAAAAAGGCAATCAGATGGCTTTGTAAAATTATTTATATTGTAGTTTAGTAAAATATCATCATCATTCTCAAGCAGCCATGGGCTACGGAGGTCCAACCAGACTGTGCAATTTAGTTCTCCAAGCAAGTCTGTCCTGAGCTACATCTACTGCATCTGGCCACTGAACACCAATTCTAACAAGGTCCTGTTTGACATTGTCTGCCCACTGCATCCTAGGTCTCCCCTTCTTTCTGAGGCCTTTAGGCTCACTGTTCATAACCCTATTCGCCAATCTATAATTATTCATACGGGCAACATGGCCAAACCAACAGAGTCTCTCTCTGCACAATATGCTGCTTAAAGGAGGTTGCCGACTCCTTTGCCTAACCTCATCATTAGTTACAAAGTTGAACCACGTAATGCCCAAGATATTGCGTAAGCATCTAGAATCAAAAGCATCTAGTTTCCTGTTATCTTGTTTACAAAGTGTCCAAGTTTCACTACCATAACTAACCCTAGAAAGAACCAAACTATTATACAGTCTAATTTTAGTCTTTAGGTATATACGCCAATTTCTCCACACTCTCCATAGATTCTTAAAAGTCCCAGCAACAATCCCTATTCATCTGTTAATCTCATGCCGCACATCACCATTATCTGTTACATAGCTCCCAAGATAATTAAACTGTAACACCTGCTCAAGACTGCAACCATTCAGATTAACTGAATCACAGCCTGCCTGACCAATTTTCATCACTTTAGTTTTCTCTCTGTTTATAACCAAACCTACTCTACTACCAGTCTCATCAACAGCTCGAATGAAAGAGTTCATCTCATCAACATCATTTGCCAAAAGAACTAAACCATCAGCATAATCTAAATCAGAAATTTTCGTATCTCCAGTCCATTTCAGGCCAAAATCTTTCCCTTGAAGTAAATTTCGCATAACATAATCAATAACCAAGCTAAAAAGAAAAGGAGACAAAATGCACCCTTGTCGAACACCAGAAGTAATGCTAAACCAATTGCTATAAGCCTTACCAACTCTCACACACGACTCAGTGTTATTATAGAGAGCTTTCATTATGTTAACTAACTTGTCAGGTATACCATATGATTTCACAATCAACCACAAATTATGATGATCAACAGAGTCAAAAGCCTTTTTAAAATCAACAAAAACTAGCAACCAAAGGTTTCTGAAACTCTAAACATTTCTCAAGAATCTGCCTAAGTGAAAATATCTGATCCACACGTCCCCTACCACTTCTGAATCCACATTGCTGATCACGCAATTGACTGTCAAATAGATTCTTAATTCTATTAAGCACAATCATGGAAAGAACTTTACCTGGAACAGAAAGTAGGCTGATACCCCTATAGTTATCACAAGAACTGCGATCACTTTTTTGAAAATAGGGATAACAATAGCTCTGGTAAAATCCTTAGGAACCATGCCTTTATCATAAAAGATATTCAGAATTTCAGTCATCCAAGTGGTAACCAAAACATTCCCAGCTCTAAGCATTTCTGTAGTAATTTCATCTACCCCTGGGGATTTATATAGTTTAAGTTTAGAAACAGCCAAAATAACTTCAGATTGTGTTATAGGGCCAACATTAATGCCACCAATGCATCTATCATCATTGCAAACAATCGGAGCAGAACTAACTAAATTGTTTAGAACATCACTGATATGCTCAGCCAACCTAGCCATGACAGAATCCTCCCCTTCTATAACCTTACCTTGTTTATCCTTCAATCCTTGTATACCTGTCCGTTTCCTACCACACAAAATATTAACTATGTGGTACAGCTCTCTGCTATTGTGCTGTCTAACTGCTTCCTCGGCTTTGTCAGCCAAACCATCAAGCCAAAGATTCTTATCAGCAGCTAACTGATCTTTTACACGTTTATTAAGTTCTCTGTAATGCTTTCTATTAGGATTAGTAGGGTATTGATTAAGGACATTCCTGCAGTTCTTTCTTTCTGAAATAAGCTCAAGTGCCTTATCACTCGGATAATTCTGTCTCTTCTGCTCCTTTTTTCCTAAAAGAGTACTGTTAGTGTCCAAAAAAAGCCTGTTTAAAATGATCCCATTCTTCCTCAACTTCAGTAGTAAGCATACCATGACTGTCATAATGAATAAGTAACCTATCATGGTAAGCTTTGGCTATAACTGGATCTTTCAGAGCTTCAGTATTTAAAAGTAAATTTTTTAACCCTAGAACAACACTTTTTAAGTTTAAATTGCAACACACTTTTAACAAGGTAATGGTCAGATCCAATTTCAGCTCCCCTATATGCCCTGGTATTCCTAACAGAACTAGCCCATTTGCTGTTAATTAATATATAATCAATCATATTCTTATGCAGCCCATCAGGCGAAACCCATGTGTACTTATGTATGTCGCAGTGTTTGTAATAAGTGTTAGTTATTCTGAATCCATTGAGTTTACTTACCTGTAGGAGACGTTGCCCATTGCAGCTACCAATACCAAAAGGGCCTATTACTCCTCCCCAAAGGTCAGAGTCAGTACTAACTTTGGCATTGAAGTCACCAAGAACAAGGGTAATATCTCCTTTCTTGACAGAATTCAAAATATCCTGAAGTTGTTCATAAAACCTATCCTTCTCATCCTCATCGGCATCCTCAGTGGGGACATAACAGCAGATAACATTCAAGTCTTTAATGCTTGTCTGAAATTTTGCTGTGAGAAACCTTTCATTAATGCACTCATATCCTAGAAGAGCATCACTAGCGTGTCTGCTGAGAAGCAGACCCACGCCTTGGTGATGCTTTTTGTCGTCCCTCCCTGAAAAGAGAAATTTAAGATTATTTTTTGGAATCTGACCTTTATCTGTCCATCTGGTCTCTTGCAAGCCGAGAATATCTAAATTATAATGGTGGAATTCTTGTGTGAGGACATCAAGAGAAAAAGCTCTGTGCAGAGTCCTCACATTCCAACTACCTATGGAGAGAAAATGGTTAGTGGGATGTTTAAAGAAACTATGTTTATTGACAGAGGGAATGCCGACAATATCAAACAGCCCCCTAATCGCAGACATGGGGCAAAGACCCTTCCCCCACCTCTAAAGGCTGAAGCCATCTACACTGGAAGACTTCCTCCAATGTAGAATTTCACGATGCCAATAGAAACAAAAAGTTCAGGTGCCTGCGATGACTTCTGCTCAGGATTATCCACCAGCTGATAAACATATCCTATGAATCTATTCGCTTGGGGCTGTCAACCCACAAACAAACAGAAAACACAGCGGAAGATTTTCCCTCCACAGAAGCCCACCAGTGCAGCAAAATCAGGATCCATAATCAAGCTCAGAGCCATATATCTGTCCAGTCCAGTGGGTTTATACGGTCAGCACCAGGACCCTGTGTGGTTGACCACTCCTCAGCAGGGTAGAAAAAAAAGAAAAGTAGCCATAGTTGTCCAGATCAGTAGGCTACACTAATCTGGCAGCCCTCCCCTTCCGTTCAGTTCCACAAGAGAGTATCTCTTTTGAAAGGTACTAACGGTCTGCACCATGAGAAGGTGGGGTCGGACATTAGGTGGTAGGCCTGGCCGGTTCTATGCATCATCACAGGGGATTGGTGCATAGCTCTCCTTCCAGTGACTACCTAGCTACCATTTACAGACAAAATATTATTTTTGAAGCCTGAATTATATATATTTATATATAATAATAATATATAAATTACAATGGCAATCTTTATTTTTTTAAAATCGATATATTTTTGTTGTACTAAATGCGTATTCGTACATCATTGGCCCCTCAATTCAGATTCTCCGTACGTATACAGATGGGTTGGACATTGGAAGTGTTAAATCAGAAGGTTGCTTCAGCAAATAGGAACATTAACAAGCAAATCGGCCATACCATTTAGTGCTTCAAAGAAATGGTAATCAGATGGCTTTATAAAATTATATTGTAGTTTAATAAAATATGCATCAAATTAAAAAACAAAATATTATTTTTGAAGCCTGAATTATATATTTTTACAAGTTATGTATAAAAAATTCATCATCATCATCATCCTCCTCCTCAAGCAGCCATGGGCTACACAACGGCATTTTTTATTTAAATTTTTTGTTGTTGCTGTTGTTGTGCTAAAAACCTATACATACATCTTTGGCCTCTCAATTCAAATTCTCCGAATGTATACAGACATTGTGGACACTGGAAGGGTTAAAGAACATGATGGATAGCCTTGATGGGAGGCTATCATCTGTCTCCCAACAGCTGTTCAATGGGTCCCCTCTCCCAGCCTTCTCTGAGTCTTCGGGATCCTTGTGACCTGGTCATTTCGCTCTGGTGTACCAAAAAGTGCCTCTCAGAGATAAAACAACCTAACTTATAATTTGAGCAGGCTAATTTGCTTATGCATTTCATAAATTATTCACTAAACATCAATATGTAGGAAATGCTAACACACTCCAAATTTTCTAAATGTTATTGGTTCAGCCTAATCAGTTTTAGCTATATTAATAGCAAAGCTTGTCATGGCCGAGTGGAATAGCATGCTTGTCTATTGATCAAAGGGACCTGTGTTCGAGTCCCTGGATTTAAGGCATGGATGTTTGTATTTTCTTTCTGCCTTGCTGAGTTGTAATAATTTGACTCTCTATCTGCAAAAAGCCAGCAATCCTTGCAATAAGCAATATCCAATTTTTGAAAAAAGCATAATCACAATTGAGAAATTTTTTGTCCTCATGATGTTTTGTTTTATAATAATCATTAGAAAAGCATATGTTTTTCTCATCATGAGGAAAAGGACATTTAGGTTTACAAGGTCTATAACTAACTAAGAGTAGTCTTTTTATCAGATTCGCATCATTTATATCAACAGGATAATGTCCATGACCAGTAGGATTTACCATGACCGGTAGGATAATGTCCATGACCGGTAGAACATTAGCTTGATCACTAAGATATGGAGAAATTGCAGTTTCAGGCTCAAATTGACGACTTTTTCACTAGGAGTTTCATCAGCATTATATTTCGAAATATATTTGGTTTTGTTAATAATATCCACAGTACTTTCAAATTCATTTTGATTATCAGCAGAACATTTTTGGATGGTGTCCTAATCAGTACTACTTGAAGTTGTGGCACTTTGATCATCTAAATATAGTACCATAAAAAAGAAGAAAGTTTAGGTAACTTTTTGGTAATTTCTTCTATTTCTTTCCTTTTTTTCCTTTTTTTGGCACTGCTAAGATAAGTTTTTTTTCCTGAATATGACATTCTGATTAAGGGTATTAATTTCTAATATCACACTAATGAAAATATCACAAATTACAAAAAAAAAGATCAAAACAATTCTAAATCTCTCTCAAAATCACTAATCAAATGGTGGAAGGTGCTGAATCTTTGAAAGTGTCATCAATCTATTGGCCAACTATGGGAGCAGGACAGCATATGTCTGTGAAGAAACTGAGTCCTACACACAGCTGTGGCCCCTGCAGATGGCATAACTGATTGAAAATGACTGATTATAATCTTCAATAGCACCATTCAGTGTACAGGGGGAAGTCTTAATATGTAGCTGGTATACTCCGAACATCCAGAGACTACCAAAGAGAAGCATGCTCATTTCCATTGTTTAAGCTCTGTAGGTGAATGAAGTGACATTAATCTCTCTTGTTGACCACATGGTGAGAGTGTCAAGCCCTGACCTTCGTAACAGTCAAACTCAGGCATTGCAACGATGAGTCTGGACAACTGAGAGGAAAGAGAGGAATTTCTACTAGGGAAAATTAAATTTACTGTTCATGATCCCTTCTAAATTTGCTGATTGTTCACAATTCGTTATTATTAATTCAAAGCTACAGGGGGAAAAAACCTTCTGGACTATTCCTTTAAATAGTTGTATATCAAATTTAACCATAAATTTTGTAAAAATTATTTTGCAGGGGCCCCTCTAACCATGCCCCCCCCCCCCTCCCCTATCAGTACACCTCTGTGATCGATCCTGAACTTGCTGCACTGGTGGGCTTTTGTTGAGGGAAAAATTTACCACTGTGCTTTCTGTTTGATTTATGTGTTGATGGTCCTCAGTGAATAAATGCATAGGATACTTTAAATCATACAAATATCAACAGCTCATCATTGATTTATTAAGCATTTCTGCCAATTATTAGTCATTCAGAAAACCAGAACAACTCCCCTACACCCTCAGTCGGATGGTATGGTTGAAAGATTTAATAGGACAATTGCATAGCATCTAGCATTGTTTGTGAACAACCATCAACGTGACTGGGATCGCCATATACCACTCCTTTTGTTGGCATATAGAACAGCAGTGTATGAGACAACTGGACAGACACCTTCCATGATGCTCTTTGGAAGAGAGCTATGTCTTCGTTCTGACCTTTTATATGGTACCCGAAGCAATGCCTGTATCCACTCCACAATACGTACAAGAATTACAACAGTGACTATAAGAAATCCATCACTCCATTAGACATAACATCAACTTAGCAAGCAAGAGAACCAAAACGAGACACGATAGTAAAATAAATGGAACTGTTTTCAATCAAGGAGATCTTGTCTGGCTATATAATCCACATAGAAAGAAGAGGCTTTCTCCAAAACTTCAGAAACCTTGGGAAGGTCCATATATGCTAGTTAACAGGATTAATGACATGGTGTACGGGGCGGGGGTGGCTCAGTCGGTAGCTCGCCAGACTCGTAATCTGTAGTTCCCAGGTTCGAGTCCCAGCTGGGTCAGCGTTGAGATTTATCTCCACAAAATTCCCCGCCTTGCCCACGGTCAGTAGGGGACACCGATGGGCTTGGAAAGGCCGCCGTCCATCGGATGGGACGTTAAGCCGTGGCCCCGTGTGCGGGAGAGCTATACCCTGTGCACGTTAAAGAACACGCTGGATGGCCTTGACAGGAGGCTACCATCTGTCTCCCAACAGCTGTTCCAGTGGGTCCCCTCCCCCAACCTTCTCTAAGCCTTCGGGGTCCATGTGACCTGGCCATTTAGCCCATGGTGTGCAAAAAAGTGCCGCTCAGAGGTAAAACAACCTAAGACATAGTGTATCGCATTCATCGATGTCCAACTACAAAGTGCAAGGTGGTTCATGTGGATCGTTTGGTTCCATTTCATCGAAGAACTGAAGAAGCTTCGGAATCCAGAGTTGTTCAGGACAAACAAGACCTAAGGAGGGGGGGCAGTGTTACAACAGATGAACGCACTGCAGTGACTTCATGACAAAATGTGGCATGAATGCTCGCATATACTTGTGCATGAGAATTATACAACAAACGAATTTGAATGTAGAACCGACCTGAAAAAGAGAATGATAGAATTACAATGCTAAAAGTTGTGCAGGTCAAAAAGGAGGTTTAGATAGTCTGAGTCAGTGCACGATAAGTTAAAAACAAGAAATATCTTTATGTGGTGTGTGCGCGGGTGGTTGTTTTGTTTTGTTAGTATGATAAATCTAGTGATCTAACCAAATACAAAGGATTGTTTATGTCTGAAGTGAAGGTATTCAAGAGATATGACAAACAAAATGAAGAGGTAGTAGTTTAGTAGAACAGATGGAGCTGGTCTTGTATGCTCTGTAGAAAAAGGGTTATTAATTTATGTATGATAGCAGTTAGTTTGTTTAAAAGTTATTTCATCCATATTTTTGTAATAATTTGCATTGTATTGTAATTTGTATTGTAAATATAGTTATTATACTCACGCTCAGTGTCATCCATTTAAAATTTGCAACAATATTTTAGAAGTACAAGTATTATGCAACTTGAATTAATTTTGTGAAGTCTAGTAAATGAAAACAATTACAGTTTCTATTACTGGATTAAATCATCTGGCACCAGCTTCTGCCTTGCACAGTTTTAAAATAATGCACAATTTTGTAGGTAAATTTTAATATATTTTAGAAGTACCAAATACAAGTACTATGCAACTTGAATTATTTTGTGAAATCTAGTAAATGAAAGCAATTACAGTTTCTATTACTGGATTAAATCATCTGACACCAGCTTCTGCCCTGCACAGTTTTTAAGATAATATCAGCAATGAAAACTGATGGTGTAATCATGATTACACCATCAGTTTTCACATTTCGGAATAAATTTTTTTCCTTAATTATTATAGAACAGGACCAAAAATAAAGCATAATTTACCATTTTCAAGTTATACGAACTGAAGTCGGAACATTTAATAACATGTTCCGGTTTTTACCGATCATAATATGGTCACCCTATGTATCACTGAACATTTGTATTGTTAAATTAGTTCCCACTAAATATTGGGCTTTTTTGTTTGCTCATCTGTAAAAGAAGGATATGAAATTTTATCAACAGCAGCCGAATGTTAGTTGGAGTTACAAAGTCACGTTTAAGTTCAAGCAGCAAACACATCGGTAGCCTCTCCATGCGTCTCTTCCAGTGCACTGCTCAAGAGCTTCAGTGCGGTCCCCTGAAGTGCATCATTAGTGATAACATTGGTACCAATTCAATATCTTTTTATCGTTATTAAAGAAATGACCATACTCCAAATTTCGTATAACATTTCTATGAAGTATAATGTACAACATATGTCAGTTTTAATTTTTCATATATGGGGCCACATCACTTTTTTTTTTACATTTTAAAATTTTCAGTTTTTTTAATTTGATTTATTTTAATAAATTTATAATCCAAATGTACATCAGTACACCAAGTTTAGTCTTCTTATCTACCATAGAAGCAAAGTAAAAAAAGAAAAACCTTTTGTCACAATTGCAATTTGCATATTTTCTCCTTAGGTTAAATGACATAACTCCTTACAAAAAATTTTTTGACTCAAAATATTTCGGACAATTAGACATCTTATATGTACTAACATTTATGCCAAAGATCATTGAAATCTATGATGGGCAGTGAACTGGCCTGGTTGAATTGACATGGAATGACCCTACCTAGAATTAGCCCTGTCTACAACAAGCTAGCAACTTCATGTTATCATGAAACTAAACATTTCTCAAGAATAAGCATGAGGGAAACAAATTTGGTTAATAAAGAATGTTTCTCAGTGTTGATTGCAAAGTTGTTAATCAACCAAATATTTAACTCTGTTAAGTACGATTATGCAAAGAATGTTATCGAAAACAGAGAGTAGACTGATGTCTCTGTTATTACACACAAGAAATGTATCAACTTTCTTGAAAATTAGAATAACTACCAGTAGAAAATTCTTAGGAATAACACCACTTTCATAGAAATATTCAACACTTCAGTCAGCCATATGGTAACAGAACCATCCACAATCGTAGCAGATAAAATAGTTCGTATCATATTCATCATATTAATAGACTAGAAAGCTTTTAATTGCATTTTGTATTTGCTTTTAATGTTATGTATGTTTTCAGAATTTTTATGCCGAACGATTTGGATCCGAATTTGTTGATGTGATAAAAGATTCAAACTCTGTTGATTCTGCTAAATTGAACCCTGACAAGGTAGGTCTGTAAGCCGGTTACAAAATGTTTTCTACAGTTGTCAGTTCTAATCCTTGCATGATAAGGAATTCAGCAGGTACAATATCAATATTTACTCTCCTGTTTCTCATCTATGTAGTGCAATGGGTATATTGTAAATAAGTCAATAGTACCAAATTTAATTATTAATTTTTAGTATGCTTAAAATTAAATATTTATACACAGTGTAAAATTTCATTATTTGATCAAAATGCTATTCTCTATATAAGTGAAAAATATTGAGAAATGCACTGCATAACCATGATAATCTTGACTTTACTTCTCTATATACTTAGTTGTGGTATTCACAAGAACAGTCCATTGCATTTATACTTATTTTTTAATTAGTTCTTTAATAAAATTTCAATAATTTTTAGCATGCACAACACTTTTTATGTCATTATTAGATGAAGAAACTTATTGTGTAGAAATTAATAACTCTCTCTCACCATTTGTATTCCCTACAGTGAAGTGTTATTCCCATTAAGTCACTGAAATGCACCCTGTGGCTTTTGTTCTTCATATGTTAGTTTTATCTCAGAAACTGTTAATTGAAAAGTTGTTCCTCAAAGAAATATTTAATTCTGTTAAGCACAATTGTGTTTTTTTTTTGCATATTGTATAAGAAACTAGTTCAAGGCTAATGAAGCTTTTAGATTATTTCCGTCTTGTTGTTTTTTTTTAGAAAAAGTGCACAAAAACTTTACCAAAAATGTAATGTAAACTAATGTCTCTGTATTTATCATTATAAGTAGCATCACTTCTCACTGACACTGTCAAATGTATTCAATCTTGCATGAAAATATTTGCAAACCATCTGTAGAAAGCAGTTATGCAAGATAGAATAGTTGACAGTATCAACAAGATGCAGGGTGTCATTCTCTATCCCTCTCCCATATCAAGCTAAACTATTGCACTACTAACAAAAATTGCACAGCAGTTTACAATTCAGAAACTTAATAGAAATGACATATCACAACAAGTAATGCCGACAATGATAAAGCGTTAAATACTAAGAGGTAAGACAAGTTTCCTTGCATAAGAACAATATAAAAAGTGCCATGCTCATTAAAGATCGTAACAGCTAAAGAATTTAGTGTAAGAATAACAGTTAAAAACTGAAGTACCAAATATAACTTATGAGCTTATATTATTTCCATTACCCCTTGTTAGTTTTAAGTGATATAATATAAATGTGTGGTATATTCCAAAGCTGAGAATAATACAAAGCTTGGTTGCTGACTGATCCACAGTTTAAATATCAGTTTCATTATCTTTTATTATTATCAATGTAGTTTATCAATTATTATTATCACATACTATTCCTGTGAATATTACCCACCAAGTTAAGCAAATAAAGAAAAGAAGCCAAGCCCACCCATCATAGATACCCAGTTGAAATTTGTCAATATTTTGAATTTATATGGTAAATAGTGTTTTAAGAAATAGAAAAATATATATTTATAATCAAAATTGCACAAAACTTTAGCATACTTTCAAAAATGAAATGTAAAGGTATTTTATGTCTTAGATAAAATATAATAATAATATCTTTATTTATGCTTCAATATGGCTGTATACATAAAATGCCTCACTAAGCCTTATGGCTTGTCAGCAGAATTCCTCTCAAGTATGACAGATTAATTAAAGAATAAGACATGTATAATGTAAAATATACACATAATTAAAGACAGAAAACAAAATAATAAGAAAGAAATATGAATTAAAGCACATACATGTAAAATTAAACACTATATGAAATAAGCATATACAATATGAATTATAAACACTATGCTGTAAGCTCCGTTATTAACAAAATTGTCACGTATTGTACAAGTCCCCATTTCATACTAATATTTTAGTTGCTTAAAACAATACCTGATACAAGATATGACTTTTCGAATATTTATATCTAATAATCATTTCAAAACTTTTGTTATAATTTCTGAATTTTAATTCAGACTGCTAGAAAGTATATTTACCTAATTTTCCTAAATGTTTTTTGTTTTAAGCAAATATTAAAAAAGTATTTATGAAAATTAAACTTATTTTATTAATTTTACTCTACGATGTTACTTTGCATTATGATTTCATATGAATATCCAAATTCTGACCTTAGAATCAGTGCTTTCTGCACAATTAACTCATTGACATTCTAAGCAAAAAATGTGTGTAGTATTTAAATTTCTAAAGCACTTAAACCAGTATCTCTTCATATACAGTATTTCTAGTCAATTTTTCAGAGTAAATATTAAATTACTAAATAGTTTGGACTGTGATAAATATTTTATTTAATTATAGACTAGTTTAAACATATACAATACTTAATCATATCAATTATTTCCAACAAGATGTTGCAAAAAGAGTTGCAATACTTAATCATATCAATTATTTGCCAACAAGATGTTGCAAAAAGTTTAGCATAATAAATGGTACATTTGAATAATTATATATGTACATTTTGAGTAAATATAGAAGTTAAGATCTTTTCCATTATTTCAGAACTTTCAACTAAAATTATCTGGAGAAAATATATATGTGTGCAATAGAAAAGCATTCATGTCTAAAAATTAATACTAATATTATCATTAGCATAACGACATTGTAGAATTTCCAAAATAGAAATATGATTTGTTGCCTTCTAAACATCACCTTAAATCTGAGATGTATATAAACATATATGAAATCATGATAATTAGTTAACTCTTATGAATATATGCAATAAGTTGTTCTAATTAGTTTGTACCATCGTTTTATATGTTCAAGAAATAATGTTTTCTTCTGTAACCTTTATAACATAATGAAATAAATCCATCCTATTATGCTCTAAAAACATTGTGACTTTTGTGATGCATTGTGTTTATCTTGACATCATTTTCATATGACGATTATAACAACTATGTTAATATAGTGAAAAAAAAAAGTGTATATACATATATTTTTTTAAATAAAAAAAATCCTATCATTGTTAAGGCAAAGCAGGTTATAGATTTAATTTCTGAGACTAGGTTATAAACTGTATATATTTAGTTTCACAGATGAAGATTAAAATTTAAATATGAACTAATCTATTTTCTTAAATTGTTTATATAATAGGTTGATAAAAAATATTTTTCATGTTAAAATAATAAATATTTACAATGTCTTACATCTTTTTGATTTATTCTGCAACAATGTTATAACAAGTAGTCAGCTCACTGCCACAGAGGTACAACAGGAGTATCAGCATAATTCACTAACTAAACTAAACAATAACCTAACTAAACAATAGTTAGGAAATTCATCATGACCTCTGAGGAACTTCTTATATATAGAAATAACATAAGGCAAGACCTTAGCCAAAAGATGTTGAAAGCTTAATACATACATATGCAGAATTATCCTCTTTACAATTGTAGAGTATTAGTATCTACCATAAATGTAAAAGAAATACAAAAAATTATTTTAAATTGCCATTTACTGTGTACTCCAGTTATGTGCAATAAAGTACAAGAGTTCGTTGGTGAAACAAAAGTAATTCTATCACTGCAGAGTTTGTAAGATGACATCAAAGGTACCATTTGGATTGTTGACATTAGCATACAGTAGGGCAATATCCTGGATTGCGTTTTGAAGTCAGTTCATCAAAACACAGGTAGACAACCATATCACTCAGTCATTTGCATAGTTGATGTCAGCCTTTCCCAAGTTGTAGAATCATACTAAATGCACTATCAGGTTCACTGGTACTATCATGTCTTCATTAAATTAAAATATATACAGCTCATTGGCACATTTAAAAAATAGTTCAAAATATAAAAAGAACAAAAGAAAACTACTACTGATACTGAAGAGTTTGAAATTTCTACCCATTAAAGTATCTCTCAAGAATAATTTCATCTGGCCTCCTTGCCTGGTATCATCAGAGCTTGCTCAACCATAGTTGATTTGTTCACATCATGTACATGTCAGGTTATTCCACTAAAGTTGCAAGGTAGGTATTCTATTTTGTCAATAAACAATCTCCACATTAAGGGCAGAAAAATGAATCTTGTCGTTTATGCATTTACACAGTTCACATATAACAGCAGCTGTTCATCAAGATGAAGTTGCATCTGGTCTGATCTTGTTTGAAGGTGTATGGATTTTGCATAGTTTGAAGGTGCATAGAAAAATGAAACAATGTATTCATTGAATGTTTCGTTGAACAGCTATTGATATATAGAAAATATGCTAAATGTATCATAATAAGATCAATTTCCTCCATTGCAATGGAGATTGCTTGTTGATGAAGGGAAACACCACTTACCTTATTATATTGATACGTACTGTCAGAGCACCCACCCTGCGAATTTAAGTGGAATAACCTGGCACTTGGATGATTAAAACATACAACCCAGCTGTGATCAGAAATGCTTTCAACCATGGGCAAGGAGGCTTGGTGAAACAATAGTTAGGAAATGCTCATGCATATATTGTAACACTTCAAATGCTGCTTCATTTTGGACCTGGTAACTGATCCAAAAAAAAAATAAATTTACCAGATAGCATCGGCACCAGTCAATTATTCTTAACAAATAAGGGTTCACTAAGTATATAAATATTACGTTAATTTTATAGTTTATAATATGAAAAGAATTCAAAAAGATTGTCAAATTATTAAAGTTTAAATCTAATCATTAATTAATACTTAAATATAATCGAAATCAATTATCCTGCTCAAGATAAAAAATTAGAAAAGTCAAAACTATTTCATAAAACAAACAAAATTTATTTCCAAAAAATCAAGACTCGCCAAATAAACCTCTCTACAAAATATTCTGAGCAACTAAAAGCTCACATCAAAACATCTAGACTGACAAATTTCTCAACTAACATCGTCTCAAATACCTTCATTCTCAAATTGCAACTTCAAACTCTTCTAGCGCCAATTCTCTCAACTACTAGATCTCTCTTAGCTCCAAAAACTTTTCAACTGCTATCTCTCAACTAGCTTCAAAAACTACTAATATTCACCTACTAACTCTGTGACCTAACATCACTTACATTACATGCAGCGTGCAACTGACGTGTTGCACACTAGGAAAAATCATTTGCAGAAATTTATTATGGTGTGCGTGCTAGTTATGATATAAGAGGAGGACATGTCCTTATGTGTGCATTTGTGGCTGTCAGATATCGAAGTTGCACATGCGCAACCCCTTTAGCAGTCTTGGGTGAGAAAAAGTGATAATCCAACTGAAGAATAAGCCCCAAAATAATAAATATAATGTAAGTAAAGTAAAACTGGTTAAGTAAAAGTCAATGGGTGGACCTTCACAATGTATTTTGAATAAACTCTATAGTGTCATAAATAGTATTTTAGATGTTTTTGTATTTTGCACTTTATTGTTCAGATGTACTTCTTGAGCCTTCTCCAAGAGCTGCCCAATTGGCAATAGAATTTCTTTCGCTATTTCTGAACCCTATATTAAAATTGTTGGTTTTAAGATTGTGGCAGAACGAGTTTGGTTGGCAAAAAGTGTAACTCTCCTAAGTAAAGCATGAAATATTGCAAAAACCATTGTTAAATCAATAAATATTTTGCGGAAAAAATTTTCACCGACACAAAAAAAAAAATTCCTCAATAATTCTCAAAATATTTATTGATTTATCAACACCAAAAGAGCAGCAGGTAATGCTGTGATTATCATCTGTGTTTAAAAACCATTGTTTTGTTACACATATTTGACCTTGTTGTGACTTATTTTTACTATCAAATTTGTTTATAAATGAAGCAATTGCATCATGTTTTGTGCCTTAAGAAAAAAATGGCAAGCATGGGCAATTAATATTTTCTTTTTAAATCACACCTAGAAGGGGCGGGGGTGGCTCAGTCGGTAGCGCGCCAGGCTCGTAATCTGTAGTTCCCAGGTTCGAGTCCCAGCTGGGTCAGCGTTGAGATTTATTTCCGCAAAATTCCCCGCCCTGCCCACGGTCAGTAGGGGACACCGATGGGCTTGGAAAGGCCGCCGTCCGTCGGATGGGACGTTAAGCCGTGGCCCCGTGTGCGGGAGAGACATACCCTGTGCACGTTAAAGAACACGCTGGATGGCCTTGACGGGAGGCTACCATCTGTCTCCCAACAGCTGTTCCAGTGGGTCCCCTCCCCCAACCTTCTCTGAGCCTTCGGGGTCCATGTGACCTGGCCATTTAGCCCATGGTGTGCAAAAAAGTGCCGCTCAGAGGTAACCCAACTCACACCTAGAAAGGTCTAAAATACCCCTGGCAAAATTGAGGCTTTTTCAATTTTGTGGGTCACCTAATATTTTTCTTTTTTGGGGGAAACAGCTCCTTAATAAGATCAAAATGATGCTTAAACTAATCTAATAATAATAATTTAATGTAATGAAAACTGCATGAAATGTGTATAATAACTTATTTTATTTATATTGATTTCAATTGATTTTTTTTTTCTCCTTGAGCAAAGTTAAGAGTGAATATGTTTTGCACACATATTAATTGTTTTCCCTTTAATATATTTCAAGATTGGGTATTTCTATATTATAGACAGCACCTGTTGGTTTATCTCAATCAGTAATATTTGAGCAATGGCAGCAACAAAACTTAATACCAGAGGGAAATTCTCATAAATGCATCACTAGCACAAAGCAGTTTGCCAGAAGAAGCCACACAAGAGACCAGGGCAAAACATGTTGCCTAAAGTTTTTAGGCTCGAGTTGATGTTTGGAAAACTCTGGTTTTTAAGTATTATTTTGGTTGAGTGCAAATATTCATCATCCTCATCATCATCCTCAATCAGCCATGGGCTACGGAGGTCCAACCAGACCTTGCAGTTTAATTCTCCAAGCATATCTGTCCTGAGCTACATCTACTGCATTCAGTCACTGCACACCAATTCTAACAAGGCCCTGTTTCACATTGTCTGCCCACCGCATCCTAGGTCTCGCCCTCTTTCTGAGGCCTTTAAGGCACACTGTTCATAACCCTATTCACCAATCTATAATTATCCATATGGGCAACATGGCCAAACCAGCAGAGTCTCACTCTTCACAATATGCTGCTTGAAGGAGGTTGCAGACTCCTTTGCCTAACCTCATCATTAGTTACAAAGTTAAGCCACCTAATACTACATAAGTATCTAGAATCAAAAACATCTAGTTTCCTGTTATCTTGTTTACACAGTGTCCAAGTTTCACTACCATAACTAACCCTAAAAACAACCAAACTATTATACAATCTAATTTTAGTCTTTAGGTGTATACGCCAATTTCTCCACAATCTCCATAGATTCTTAAAAGTCTCGGCAGCAATCCCTATTCATCTGTTAATCTCATGCCGCACATCACCAGTATCTGTTACATAGCTCCCAAGGTAATTAAACTGTGACACCTGCTCAAGACTGCAACCATTCAGATGAACTGAATCACAGCCTGCCTGACCAATTTCCATCACTTTAGTTTTCTCTCTGTTTAGTTTTTTTCTTTAGTTTTTTTCTCAAACCTACTCTACTACCAGTCTCATCAACAGCTCGAATGAAAGAGTTCATCTCATCAAATCATCAAATCAAAAATTCGCCAAAAGGGCTAAATCATCAGCATAATCTAAATCAGAAATTTTCGTATCTCCAGCCCATTTAAGGCCAAAATCTTTCCCTCAAAGTGAATTTCGCATAACGTAATCAATAACCAAACTAAAGAGAAAAGGAAAGAGAATGCACCCTAGTCAAACACCAGAACTAATGCTAAACCAATTGCTACAAGCCTTACCAACTCCCACACACGACTCAGTGTTATTATAGAGAGCTTTCATTATGTTAACTAACTTGTCAGGTATACCATATGATCTCACAATCAACCACAAATCATGACGATCAACAGAGTTGAAAGCCTTTTTGTTAATCGGCAAAGCTAGCCACCAAAGGTTTCTGAAACTCGAAACAATTCTCAAGAATCTGCCTAAGTGAAAATATGTGATCCACACATCCCCTACCACTACTGAATCCACATTGCTCATCATGCAATTGACTGTCAACCAGATTCTTAATTCTATTAAGCACAATCATGGAAAGAACTTTACCTGGAACAGAGAGTGGGCTGATACCCCTATAGTTATCACAAGAACTGCGATCACCTTTTTTGAAAATAGGGATAATAATAGCTCTGGTAAAATTCTTAGGAACCATGCCTTTATCATAAAAGATTCAAAATTTCAGTCATCCAAGTGGTAACCGAAACATTCCCAGCTCTAAGCATTTCTGTAGTAATTTCGTGTACCCCTGGGGATTTATGAAGTTTAAGTTTAGAAATAGCCAAAATAAATTCAGATTGTGTTATAGGGCCAACATTAAAGCTGCCAATGCATCTATCATCATTACAAACAATGGGAGTAGAACTAACCACATTGTTTAGAACATCACTGAAAAGCTCAGCCCACCTAGCCATGACAGAATCCTCACCTTCTATAACCTTACCTTGTTTATCCTGCAATCCTTGTATACCTGTCCATTTTCTACCACATAAAACATTAACTATCTGGTACAGCTCTCTGCTGTTGTGCTGCCTAACGGCTTCCTCAGATTTCAGCCAAGCCATCAAGCCAAATATTCTTAGCAGCAGCTAACTGATTCCTTACACGTTTATTAAGCTCTCTGTAATGCTTTCTATTAGGACTAGTAGGGTATTGATTAAGGACATTCATGCAGTTCCTTCTTTCTGAAATAAGCTCAAGTGCCTTATCACTCAAATAATTCTGCCTACTATGTTCCTTTTCCCCTAAAAGAGTACTGTTAGTTTCCAAAAAAGCCTGTTTAAAATAGCTCCATTCTTCCTCAACTTCAGTAGTAAACAAACCATGACTATCATAATGACTAAGTAACCTATCATGGTAAGCTTTAGTTATAACTGGGTCTTTTAGAGCATCAGTATTAAAGGTAAATTTTTTAACTTTAGCACAACACTTTTTAAGTTTAAGTTACAAGACACTTTTAACAAGGTGATGGTCAGATGCAATTTCAGCTCCCGTATATGCCCTGGTATTTCTATAAGAACTAGCCCATTTGCTGTTAATATATAATCAATCATATTCCTATGTAGCCCATCAGGTGAAACCTGTGTGTACTTATGTATGTCCGGACGTTTGTAATAAGTGTTAGTTATTCTGAAACCACTGAGTTTACTTACCTGTAGGAGACGTTGCCCATTGCAGTTACCAATAACAAAAGGGCCTATCCCCCTCCCCAAAGGTCAGAGTCAGTACCAACTTTGGCATTGATGTTACCTAAAACAAGGGTAATATCTCCTTTCTTGACAGAATTTAAAATATCCTGAAGTTGTCTGTAAAACCTATCCTTCTCATCCTCATTGGCATCCTTAGTGGGGGCATAACAGCAGATAACATTCAAGTCTTTAATGCCCATCTGAAATTTTGCTGTGAGAAACCTTTCTTTAATGCACTCATATCCTAGAAGATCATCATTAGCATGTCTGCTGAGAAGCAAACCCACCCCTTGGTGATGCTTTCCATCATCCCTCCCTGTAAAGAGAAATTTAAAGTTATTTTTAAGTATCTCACCTTTACCTGTCCATCTGGTCTCTTGCAAGCCTAGAATATCTAGGTTATAGCTCTGGAATTCCTGCGTAGGGACATCAAGAAAATAATCTCTATATAATGTCCTCACGTTCCTGCAGAGAGAAAATGATTAGTAGGTTTTTTAATGAAACTAGGTTTATTGAGATAGGTAGGGCCAACAATATCAAACAGCCCCCTGATCGCAGGCATGGGGCAAAGACCTGTTCCTCCTCCGCTAAAGGTTGAAGTCACCAATACTGGTAAGAACTTCAGGCACCACCTTTTCAAGTGGACTTTTTCAAGAGCCATATGGCCTGCCTGAGACACATTACTCCAGTTTAGGCTTGACGATGTGCAACTAGCTAAGTGAGGTTCAAGTGCTTGCGATGACCTCTGATTAAGATTATTCACCAGCTGATATAAGGTATCCCATGCCTCTGTTCACTTAGGGCTGGCAACACAGAAGCAAACGGAAAACACTGGCAGATTCTCCCTCAACAGACGCCCACCAGTGCACCAAGTCCAGGATCCATAATCAAGCTCAAATCCATAAACAAGTCCAGTCTAGTAGGTATAAATGGTCAGCATGAGGACCCTGTGAAGTTGACCACTCCTCAGCAGGATTGGAAAAAAAAATAAAAAAGTGGCCATAGATGACCAGATCAGTAGGCCATACTGAACTGCCAGCCCTCCCCTTCCGTTCCCTTCCAAAAGAGAAAATATCTTTTTAAAGGTACTAATGGCCTCGAGAAGGCGGGGTCGGCATTAGTTGTTAGACCTGGCCTGTTCTGTGCATCATCATTACTGGGGATTGGTATACAGCTCTCCTTCCAGTTTATGCCTAGCTAATATTGCTTGAGCAAATTCATATAATGAAGGAAAGAGATATAAACCACTCAGTTTATGAACAGCAAGATTTAACCACCAGCAATGAAAGTATATCTCCATATTGAAAGATGACATGTTGGAAGTTATCATTGGTACAAATGGCAGTCAACTCATAAACTAGTGCACTTCACAGATTTCAAAGAATTGGTATAATTATACACAACTATAGCATCTGCTGAACACCATCAACTGACAACAGCAACTGACTCTTCAGAATTAATATAACAACAATTGATCATCATCAACTGGTGACAGCAACAAGCCTATTTGAGCCAGCCATTTGCACATTCATAAAAAAAATATCTTTCATAACCTTCATCTTTAAACTTAAGAACCTTTGCAAGATAAAAGCCTCTTTAAGTTAAATGATGCTGATATAATTTATATCATTTGTAAAGGAGCAATGAGTATAGCTAATGGATAAGAATATGATATGCTCAAAAAGCATTTATTGATAATACAGCATAATAATATTAATCTGAATTAAATATTTGCTCTGTTTGGGGTATTTAAAAAAATTTTGTGCATATTTCATACATGCAATTCATTTTTATAGAAAACAAGGTACAACAAAAAATTGCCTAAATGCACATTTATTTTAATACATGGTACATTTAAATGATAGTTGAGTAATGAAGACTGAAAAATGTTAAAAATTATGACAATCGATTTCTTGAGTAATTAAGACTTAACTGTATGTTTATAAGCATTTTTACGCTGTGTGAGACAAGTTATTATTTTAACCAAATGAATCTATATGTTTTCATTGTCATCAGTCAGTGACAGAATCTTATTTATTGTTTACAAGTATATTACATATTATACTTGTCTTCATTACTCAACTATCATTTAAATGTACCATGTATTACATATTACATATTATACATATTATACATATTACATCTATTACATATTATAGCTGCATAAACACATGAATTTGTGTAGGAAAATGTGAAAAGCCTTTTTGGAAGCACTGACATTAGTAACAACGATAGGTCAGAATTGTGAGACAAGGAAAGCATCCCAGGTGTTTTTTATATGGTAAATACAGTGATATAAACAAAGTAGAGAAGAAGTGGAGAAACTGTTAAATTGGACAGCCAGTCATGTTAGTTGAAAACTAACCCTACTTTAAAAATCATGTTGGTTAGGGACTGGATGCATTATGTTGCATAGTTGCCATTCTTATAATGAAGCTTTTATTTTGCTTCTTTTTGTGATGGATTATTTATTTATATCTACCCTGTATATGTGATTTGCCATTATTGCAGTTTCAATTATGAAATTGTTAAATTACCTACTGATGGCTTTTGTGTGAAAATTAAATCTTTGAAATAAACTATTCTGTGCCACTACTATTATTGATATCTATGAAATCTAAAATCTAATTGCAACTTATTTTATGCATGCACTATACACAGTCGTATCAGAATAATATGAGCACCCACAGAATTACAGTGTACCCACCCAGACACATCACAGAGTACACATGACAAGGTCGACCACATGGAGATATAAGTGGCCGGTCATAGTGCATAACGTGAACACAATGGGCAGAGGTATTGATTTGATGGACATTCAAAAAGAAATGATCATTGGCTACTACGCCAAGAGTGGAAACATCTCAGAAACAGTAGATTTTGTGGGCTGTTCGTGAGATGCTGTAGTAAAGGTGTACCAAGAATGGACTGCTGGCACACTGAGTATCTCCAGATGTCATAACTATGGAGCCCTAAAGGCCATTGACCCCAGAGGAGAACGTTGACTGGTAAAGAGCAATTGACGCACAACAGTGAGTGAACAACAATTGATTTGATGATTGATTTGATTGACTGATTTGATGATTGATTTGATTGACTGATTTGATGATTGATTTGATTGACTGATTTGATGAAAACAACAATTGACCACTCAAATGAACACTGGGACACCCAGGTACATGTCCCCAATAATAGTAGAGCGAACCCCATCACGCATGGGTTTCCGGAGTCGATGCTGCTTAAAAGCGCCCATGTTAACCAAGGTCCATCGGCAACAACACCTGCATTTCGCACGGGACTACCATCATTTGACAGTGGCATATCATATTCTGAAGAGTGGAAAAAGGTTGCCTCCTCTGACAAATCAAGGTTTTTACTCCACAGAAGTGATGGGCAGTGGCTGATACGGCTTCAGACACGAGAACAAGCAACTGGACATACTTGTCGGTCAAGTACAGGCCGGAGTGTGCATGTCTGCAGGATTAATTAATAGATTCTGAAAAAAATTCATCGCCGCCACGGCGGGAATCGAACCCGCATCTCTCCAGATTCATGCCAGAGCGCGCTACCATTGCACCACGTGTTGGACAATGAATTCTTTCTGAATATGACCTTATAAATCTTCTTCCTGAGACGTGAATGAGAGCACCATCTATACTCAAGGAGATGCAACTTTTTCAGTCGTTGCATTTGATTATCAGATGTTAATGAGAAGGTCGCTAATGCTAAGACGTTAATATATAATTAAAAATCAATCCAAAGTGAATGCACAGTATTCCCTGTTAAGATAGACATCAAGCATTAATTAATAGCTTCTGAAAAAAATTCATCGCCGCCACGATGGGAATCGAACCCGCATCTCTCCAGATTCATGCCAGAGCGCACTACCATTGCGCCACGCATCACACAATGAATTCTTTCAGAATATGACCTTATAAATCTTCTTCCTGAGACGTGACTGAGACAGCGCCATCTATACTCAAGGAGATGCAACTTTTTCAGTCGTTGCATTTGATTATCAGATGTTAATGAGAAGGTCGCTAATGCTAAGACGTTAATCTATAATTAAAAATCAATCCAAATACCAGTTTTCCTGGTATGAACTCATTTCATGGACACCCCCAGTGGGACCGCTGGTACCACTGGGTGGGTCCCTGAATGCCAATGGCTACCTGTCCACCTCGCTGACCACATGCATCCCTTCATGTTGGACTTTTACCCTGGTGGTGATGGTGTCTACCAACAGGACAATGTGCCCTGCCATGCCGCTAGGTGGTGTGTGACTGGTTCCAGGAACACGACAGCGATGTCTCCGTTCTCCCTTGGCTGGCAAAATCTCCTGGCCTTAATCACTTAGAGCACTTGTGGGACCATTTGGATTGACAGGTTTGGCATGTGGACCCACAATCACGCCATCTCTGGAACAACTGTGTTCTTCTGGAGTCCGAATTCATGTGTGCCTCTGGCAACCTTCCAGGGCCTCATTGCATCCATGCCACGCTGTCTTGCTGCTGTCATCCGGTCCAAGGGTGGTTATTCCCATTATTAGGTATTGATGAATGACAGAATAATGATGTGTTGTCTCACAGCCCAGGAGGAAGTGGAATTAGTACTTAACCACTTGCCTGATGGGGTTTTTAATTGTTTTCTGCACAGAAAATGTCAGTTTTTTTTATTTTTTTTTCTCCTATTCATATGTCTATGACTAGGAAAAACAGACAATTACAGAAAATCATACTTAATTTATTAATTTAAAAATCTTACAATTTTGATTCACTTATCACCTTTTTTTTTTTGAAATTTAAAATTTTTTTTCAAAAGCTCTAATTTGAATTTTTTTGCATGAAATATAAATAATCTAGGTTTTAGATAGATTATGTAACTAAACTCGATTATGTAATTATAACCGTTATTTTTTACACAACTGTTTCATGTACATTTTCTAAAAATCCTTCATTGTGTATAGTTTTTGAAACATGGTGCAGCACAAAGTCCAACATCACATTCCTGCAATAGAACCTTGTTTCTTTTCTTATTCTTTTGCCATTTTCATCCCTTTTGGCACAGCAAACTGCACACTGCCGACATGGCATTTCCTTCTTCTCTGTAGGTGGAATGTAGTCAGGGAAGTGCTTCGCAGTCAGGCATAGGGGATGTGGTTCTACCTAAGGCCTTCCACCTTTAGATCTCATATCCTCTGTGTGGTACTTCTCAATTATATTTTCCACTAGTTCCATTCTAAAGTAAAGGTTTCTTTTTGTTCCACCATTCTTCCTGTACAACCTAAATGAGTTCCAAGTGGCCTGGTCTAACAAATGGAAAAATATTTTTTATGATACTTTTTCCCTTTTTTTTTTATAATGGGATAGTTTGTCAGGTGCTGATCTGCCCTATCCACTCCACCCATTGTATCATTGTACTCGATAATAATTTTTGGCTTCCATAACACCTTTTCCCCTTTTTTCATGTCCACAAATTCAGTGTTGTGTACCATAGAGAGTACAGTAACGACCTTCTTGTCGTTCCATTTCATCACCATCACTTTACCTCTCTGAAAGGCAGCGAATTCCCCCTTTTTCAACTTCTTTTGTTTCATGTCATTTGGAACTTCTTTTAATTCTCAATGTCCCATAGGTATCAGTTCCTTTAGCAATCAACAAATCAGCCAGCTCTGAGGAAGTGTAGTAATTGTCCCTAGTCACACAATAACCTTTACCTAGTAAGGGTTTCATTAGTGCTAGAACAATCTGGGATGATATAGGTAGATTATTATATTCCTCATTCAGTACTGACCCTTTTCCTGTATAAATAATAATTGACCAGATATATCTGGACTTTGATTCACATAGCATGAAAGTTTTTACTCCAAATCTTGCTCTTTTTAGGGGAACATATTGAATCCATGCTAGTCTACCCTTATAAAGCATGAGACTTTCATCAATAGAAATGTCCCTCTCAATCAGGTGTAATTATGTAATTCAAAAACTATAATGTCCTCTCTCAGGTGTCAGCAAACTTGAAAACTTTTTGTTCAGATAAAGGAGTGCAGACCAAATTTTATTTAGTTTGGCATTAGGATGTGCTTCCCTATCAAAGACACTATTATCTGAAAAATGCAGATAGCATTTTATGAGGACAAACCTACGGTATGAAATTATTTTAGCAAAGAATGGAGTAAGAATTGTCTGTTTCTTTAACCAATACCATTCTTCCACTGGTTTACTTATAATTCCCTGCAGAATAATCAAACCTAAAAACACTAATTTCACTAGACTTACTGGCTGTCAATCATTTCCCCTTAAAAATGTTTTCAAAACAGAGGATTTTAGGCACTGGTCAGCATATAGGTTGGTTTGCTCTGTTATCAAATCAATTAGATAATCATCAATAAAAGCCTCGAAATAATAAAGAATATCAGCGCTTCCATCATTTTCTAAATGTATAGTAGGAGAATCAGTAAAAGGAAATCTTGGAGGAGGTGGCTTGGGATCTTGATGTGAACTGATTGGACACCAAACTCTTGCATCAAGCAATTCAGCAGTTGAATCCTCATCAATATCAGAAAAGATGTCTGTACCTTCTGATGAACTTCCTGAATCACTTATTGAAATATTGTTTATACTTTGAATCTTTGTGATTATGTATAAGATTAATCAATGTGATTGTGTATTGAGTGATGATGTGTAAATAAGTTTTGAAGCTTCATGATATTCAACATAAGCTATAAATCTGAAAAGTAATGTTTGTAAAACAGGAAATTATTGTGTGCTTGTGTGTGTTATCAAAAAAAAGGCATCCTTTCATTTGACTTTTGCCACTGGTCTGAGATATTCGGCAGAAATGTAGACGAAATTTTTTTGTGATGTTTAAGTAAGCAATTTGCAAGATTGAAATTACATTTTTCATCTACTAATAATTGACAGCATATGTAATAACTATCAAATTCTAATTTCAACTGTTTTGCTTGAGCTTAGCAACTAGTTTATTGTTACTTTTTAAACAGCATTAAGTAATATTTTAAATTGTGATTTGATAATTTCTCATTCATTTTAAGGATGAGTTAAATTTTAATCTGTGTGTTGACTACAAATTTTGTAGAGTAAAACTTTTCAGTTTTGCATAGTTTTAGTAGAAATGATAGTGTTATATAATAACACTATTATAGATTGTGTGTGTATATTATAATCAATGACTTAAGACTTCCTAGTTTCACGAAAGATCACACTGGCTGCTTTGTGTTGGAGTGTCAGAAGCAGTCTTAGCAATGACTGGCAGGTGTGCAGTCCAAATTGCAATAAACAATGTCGAACTGTTACTTCCAACATTGCAAGATGTAAATATAAATGATAATCACAGTGTTACTTGTTGACTTTTTAATAAATAAAATAAATAAAAAATAATAAATAAATACCTCCTTAAGCAGTTGCTTGCTACAGAGGTCTGACAGGAGCTTGTCAGTTTATACACCATAGTAGGTCTGTGAGGATGGCGAGACCAGCAGAAAAATAACATGAACATCCATGCCTTACCTGGGGCTTGAACCCAGGTTCCTTAGATCAGTAGTCAAGTGTGCTAACCACTCGACCATGTCTATAAATCAATAAATGTTGTGGAAAAATTTCATTGAAAATTTTCAAGTCCTGTCTGTCATCGAAATTTTTTCCACAAAGCATTTATTGGAAGATGTATTATTGACCTTCACTGTTGGAATAAAGCTTTAGATGGGGCAGAGCAATCTGTTTTAGCCAGTCTCCAAAGATGGTGATCTTCCCATGGGGTTGTCTGTGAATGAGGTCCAGAACTTTTACGACATGTTCATTGCCCATCTTCCAACCATTCTCTACATATTTGATGCACAACAGATACACTACATTCCATTAGAGCCACAATTTCTCAATACAAAAGATTGTCTTCTCTCATGCCAACAATATACTCTCTGTTGAACTCACCTGGAGATGTGACTTGTGGAACTCATACTAGTCTACATGGCATATCTTAACAGCCTGCACAAAAACTGATCAGCTGAACTCAGTTCTCTTTGGCCTGTAGCCAACTCGACTGCACCAATGACCTTGAAACTATAATCTCTTGTTCAATGGTAGGTGCTAAACATGTTATCCCATGGCTGAATGGTTAGCACGCTTGGCTACTAATCTAAGGCACCTAGGTTCGAGCCCTGGGTAAGGCATGGATGTTCATGTTTTTCTGCTGAGGTCCTGCCAACCTCACAGACCTACTATGGCATATAAACTGACAGGCTCCTGTTGAAGTTTAAAAAACTTTAAAAAACACGTAGTTAAATGTTCCAAAGACCTCTGTGGCAAGCAGCTGCTTGAGAGGGTATTTATTTCTTATTTTAAACATGTTCCATGCTAATCATGGACCTTACTCTATTCCTTCTCGGTGTTCTGAATTTTGTGAACAGAGTGTATTTGGTTAAAATTACTGATGTGACATTCAAAAAGTTAAATAGAAGAACCGATCAGAGTTAAGGAAACAGCTCTTTGGTACACAAAGGTAAAGTGGTTGCTGTGATCACTCGATAAACTGAGTACAACAGCTATAATATAGCTTTTTTTTAACAATTTACATGTTTATTAACATTAATTTTAAGTAAGTAGAAAAGTTAGTTTTAACTAAGTAACAGAAAAAATGCTATGATACATAATTGTTGTTTATGCTATTAAATAAATTGTTACATTGATTATACTTTGAAAAACAGCCCTTTATTCCTTTTGACTATAACAAACTTACTTTAATATTTCTAGGCCTACATACAAATAACATATGTTGAACCATATTTTGAAATGTACCAGTTGCGAGAAAGGATAACACAATTTGATAGGAACTACAACATTAGTAAGTTAAAATTTTCAAAATTTTGTCTAATATTTCATTTAAATGTTAATTTTGATATTAATAAAATATTTTATTCAAAATTATTCCATCTCTTATTGCTGTTAACTTCTAATATGGAAATATTTACTTTTATGCAGTGTAATATATTCGAATTCTTCCAATATAATTTATCAACATATTTAGTGTAGAATTGCATTTTTACCTAGCATTACTTACATTGAATATTGTTAAATCATCCAGTTGAATGTTCAAGTGAACTTCAAATGCCTTTTTTATGAGGATCATTCAGTAGCACATCAAGCTCATAATCTTCAGTTCCCAGGTTTGAATCCCACCTGGGCCAGTGTTGAGATTTATATCTGCAAAACTCCCCATCTGCTCTCGGTCAGTAGAGAACACTTATGGGCATGGGGAGACCGTTGTCCGTTGGATGAGACATTAAGCCATGGACCCATGTGTGGTGTGATCCCCATCGTTCACTTTTGCTTTACCTTAACCAGTTTTGGTTAACCATCGTTCACTTTTGCTTTACCTTAACCAGTTTTGTTTAATTTACGTTATATTTATCATTTTGGGGATTTTTATTTCCTTTTTGGCATCACAGCGCTCGTTTCCAAGAGTTCGGAGTTGCGCATGCGCAACTCCGATCTTCCGACTGTCACCCGCTAAAGCACGTGCACAAGGACACGCCCCCTCTTACGTCATAGCTTGCGTCACTCGTCATTTTATGTAAATGTCTTTCCCGGCGTGCAACATGACACACGTCCGGCTCTTGTTAAAGTCTGACATGTGGTCAGAGAAGCAGATAGTGCATGTAACACGAGATAGTGCAGAGGCACATAGAGAGAGTTGTAGCACATAGAGTTGTCAGAGTATAAGCATGTAGCACGGAAGAGTGCTGAGTTGATGTATCTTCTTCATTGAAGTTTTGGTGAGTTGATTTTTTTGGAAATAAATTTGTTTGTTATTTAAACCTTTTGAGTCTTTACTAATTTTTTCTCTTGAGCAACGCGAATTAAGATTTGATTATATTTAGACATTTGACAATCATTTTTGGATTCTTACTCATTAACGCTCTCTGGTATTTTGAACCCTAATTTAACTTATTCTATTTTTTGGCAATTTGTTAATTATTGCCTGGCGCCCATCTCAGCTATCCGGAGCATAAAACTAATTGATCAGAAAAAGGGTCCAAATTAAAAGGTATTTTGCATTTCTTTGGAGCGTTACAGTGGGAGAGCCATACCCTGTGCATGTTAAAGAACATGTAGGATGGCCTTGATGGGACCCAAGAGCTGCCCAGTGTGTCCCCACCCCAACTTTCTCTGAGTCCTTGGGGACCTTGTAACCTGGCCATTTAGCCCATTGTGTGCAAAAAAGTGTTGCTCAGAGGTAAAACAACCCAACGCTTTTTTATGACTATGGTGAGAGCAAAAGTATTTTTGAAATTGTACGAGTTCAAAATAAGCAGTTTAAGCAAATGAAGTGATAAGATGTAAGTACATGAGATCCAAATGTTTCTGGTAGAAATGTTTGTGAATGGTTTACAAACATTCAGTCACAAGAAATATATGCACCTTGAATACCATCACTGTTTCCTTTGGAATGAGGTAACCAACTTTGTATTAGCCATAATATAGCATTTTTAATCTCCTGCTTGATTCAGAAGTGCAAGTATTTTTTTCCTACTAAAAGTATTTTTTGATTTTGGAACATTTAACTATATGTTTTTTAAAGTACTTGTCCTCTCATAGTCTTGAGTTATTTGTCATTTTTTACAATATTGGCTGCAAAAAAAGTTAGCATGTATTTCAAGAAATTTGTGTATTGTTTGTTTGGTTTTGGTATCAAAGACATGGCCATATTTAAAAGGAGTATCCACTGATCATATCAAGGTCTATTGTAAATTTTCTGATTTAAATTTTTTTGATAATTATTAAAACAACTCCTTTTTTTATTAAATCCCTTTGGAAATATTTAAGTGAAATCCCTGCTAAGACATGCAGAATAATTGCAACAGTTGATAGATCTGTCATGAAAATATCCTGCAGCATATTGCGGCACCTATGGTGCCATCTGTTTTGAAAACTTTTTCATAGTCGTAGCAAAAACTTTAAACATCAATGTGATAGCCTATATGTTAGGAATGCTATATTTAATCAGGTTATTCCAGAGTCATGCCACATTCCTCTCAAAAATAAGCCAATTAGTTCATTTATTAGAAGTTCTGTGGAACATTTGTTTGTGTATTGTAATGCTCAAAAGATTATTAACTTTTCAAGACGGATCTTTTGTCAGATCCAAAATTATTCAAAATTCCGGATAGCTTTGTCGGGCACCAGGCAATTTTAACTTGCAAAATAAAGTTAAAATAGGGTTCATTGTGTATATAGCATTACTTATCAAGTAAGAATTCAAAAAAGATTGTTAAGTTTAATTAAAGTTTATATCTAATCAAAAAATCAATTAATGTTGCTCAAGGAAAAAATAGCAAAAATTCAAAAGTTTCTAAAACAAAGTTTATATACAAAAAATTCAAAAACTCACCAAACTCATTGATGAATACAAAAGTTGGAGTACTAACAACTCACATCTATCTAAATCTCTACTACATCTCTCTCCACTACAATACAACATTTCCACTAACTCATTCTACTATTTCTACATCTCTGACTCATCATCATCATCCTCAAGCAGCCATGGGTTATGGAGGTCCAACCAGACCGTGCAATTTAGTTCTCCAAGCAAGTCTATCCTGAGCTACATCTACTGCATCTGGCCAATGCACACCAATTCTAACAAGGTCCTGTTTGACATTGTCTGCCCACCGCATCCTAGGTCTCCCCTTCTTTCTGAGACCTTTAGGCACACTGTTCATAACCCTATTCGCCAATCTATAATTATTCATACGGGCAACATGGCCAAACCAACAGAGTCTCTCTCTGCACAATATGCTGCTTAAAGGAGGTTGCAAACTCCTTTGTCAAACTTCATCATTAGTTACAAAGTTGAACCACGTAATGCCCAAGATACTGCATAAGCAATCTACACTTCTACAAAAACTGGACAGAACAGCTTGGAAACAAGAATTGCGATCAGTCCCAAAAAAATGAAATAATCCCCAAAATGATAAATATAACGTAAATAAAGTAAAACTGGTTAAGAAAAAGTGAATGGGTGGACCATCACAGTATTACTATTATTGAAATTATTATTTAAGGAGCTAGTCTAAATTTTGCCATTTTCATATCTGGTCAACATGTACATAAAAAAGATTTCAGTAATATGGAAAGCACTCCACAAATATTCAGTTTCCATGTAATATGTCTGTTTATCAAGTACTATTCCTTGGATCCCACTAATGTGATGTAATGGTTAATGTTTTTAAGGTGAATAATGCAAATAGTTGACACTATCATTCTAGATAGGATGTGGCTAATGTTAATGTAGGCATTGTAACATTTTTATTGATTGTTTTTTGTCAGGAGACATGCTTATGGTAATAATATAAACCTTCAATAATGAAATTTTAACATATAAATTCAGTAATAACTTTTATTGGGAGATTGGGTCTTCATGTGAATTCACAGAGAGAAGATTATCTCATCATCAGTGATTTTTTTTTTCTATCATAGATTCCTATTATAGACCAATGCATAAAAGTATAGGTTTCCGTTTTTCACAGTTTTATCTGATATCAGTTTTCAAAATTTCTGTAATTTTATGCCAAATATTCATTCCTTATGAATAGATCAAAATATAATTTTTTTTAAGTTTGTAACTTATCACTCAATTTTAATACTTTTTGCAGTAATTTAAAGAGGGAGATTAGCATAATATTTCTTTTGCAGCTCTGATATTGGAAGCTATAAATTTAGCTTTGATGTAGGTTCTTAATCTTGGAAATCTTCAATAAAAATAAACATATATTGAAATATATATGAAATACAAATCGCAGGTCAAGTGATTCTACAAATTATCATATCTGATCATTTGTAGATATAAACACCACCAAAGTGTAACAAAAAAAGAAGAGGGTGCTATTTCATGTTTGGAAAATATAAATTTTAGAAAAGTATACTTCTCTTCCTTAATTCCATTGTACAATTAGTTAAGTAACAATGTTTATGTAAATAATAATAATCAAGATCCTTATAACAGTAAATAATTTAAAATTATTATGTGCAATAACATTGACAGTAGCAACAACAGGCAGCAAAATCTTCCAAGTCTTTTTTTCGTCTGGTCTAAGTATCTCTTGAAGCAGATGAAACTGCAATCAGTATCTGCCTTAACATTGACTCCAATATGGATCCCCTGCTTGCTAGCTTTCCACCTCTAGAAGGCTTCCTCATTCTCACCCTCATAGATAGCCAGTAACTGGGCCTAAGCTCCAGCCTAAGTGGCCTCTACTGTCATCAAAACAGACTACTCCTTCTCATATGTTGTTCTCTGGTACATGTCTATCAGATGCTCTCAATGTCGCAGACCTAAATCTCCCTCATTGTGATAATCAGGAAGTTTTTTAAATATCAAATTTTCATCCACCCAATCCTTTAATATTGAGATAGCCACGCTCTTACGCAGAAATTGGCTTAGATTCTGCATTAATCTGGCTGTCAAAGTCCTCCTTCAGCACACGAGTCCATCTGTGTATACCAGGAGACATAGTTGCAGGCAATTCAGGATACTTCAATCTCCCATTTTTCCCATTTTCAACAGGAATGGAGGTGGTCCAGCTCACAGTGGTATTGCCATCCTCTTGAGCCACCATTCTCTATTCCAGAAGGTATCCCTTAGAGGCAATTGCCTCTTTTGTGAGATTATTGTTGACTGTCTGCTTTGTCAGTCTTTCAACTGAAAATGCCATCTTTCATGCTGACATTGATTATCTTGTCTCCTGGCTGCATTTCCCTTTCTTCCCACAGGACATTTCAATGGACACAGAGAGCATAAAGTGTCTCTCATTTCCATTCCTCTACCTGCACTTACATTGTCATTGATCGTTTCATCTACTATTCCTCAATCCTTCCACTCTAATTGGAGGTCAAGGACAATCCATATGGAAATCATAGGATCAGAGAAGTCAGTCACTCTCTGTGGAATACTTTTGGTGAAGAAGTGATCAGCTCCCCATGATATGCAGTATTTCTCATGGAGAGCCTTGTGACCCTTCACATCTTTCACAGTGGAGGATTGATTGGGCTGACTGGAGTAGTGTCAAACTTCTCTACCACTTTGACCGTCTTCTTAGCCAAATGTCCATTGGTGTTATAGTGGCAGAGATCACATAGTATATCATCCATTAGCTACCTCTACCATCCAACAGACTTTGACACAGTTTCCTCATTTCCCAAAACTGTGATGGAATTCCAACTGTATCACAATTTGTAAGGCTCAGAACAAGGCTGGGGATTTTTCAGAGATATCTGGCATCCTCCAGCTTTAATGCTTTTAAGTGCTCCAGGGTGAAAGCCTGTTTCTTCCAACACCAATGCCTGAAGGAATCTTGAATCAAGTATACATCTTTCATCATCTACATATTCACAACCAATTCTAAAAGTGGGGAAATATTCATCCCATTCATTATCGATTCTGGAACACAATGGTTATGTAGTTGTTGATCCCACAGCAGTTGCCAATACTCTGAGGAAAACTTTTTCCCCCTTCTCTTATTATTCCTCAGCACTTCTGGCCTTGAAGATCAATGCTGAATGTTCAAGGTGTTGTAAGTTCATGGTGAAATTAGCCTCCAATAAGGGGCTCCATACACCAGTGAATGCTCATTATTATCTTTCCATTCAAATGGGCTGGAGCACTACAACAGACTGTTCACAGTGCAGAATATATATATTCTTTATGTACATTTACTGTTTGCCCAAACAATGTCCATTATTCAAAGTTCCACTATCGTGTAAGGATCAGCTGCTCAGTATTTTTAATTGTACTTTTCCCAAGTAGTATTTTCAGAACTCCTGACAGGAAATTATCTTAGCCTTCCTTAATCTGGGGAAAGATTCATTTGAATTATTTTCTTATTGCATTGATGAGTTGTATGTGAATGGTCTGTAAATGGTAGCTAGGCACAAACTGGAAGGAGAGCTGTGTACTAATCCCCCAGTGATGATACACAGAACCAGCCAGGTCTAGCACCTAATGTCTGACCCCGCCTTCTCGTGGTGCAGGCCGTTAGTACCTTTCAAAAGAGATATTCTCTTTTGGAAGGGAACGGAAGGGGAGGGCAACCAGTTCAGTATGGTCTACTGATCTGGCCATCTATGGCCACTTCATTCTTTTTTTTCCAACCCTGCTGAGGAGTGGTCAACTTCACAGGTCCTAGTGCTCACCATTTATACCTACTAGACTGGACTTGTTTATGGATTTGAGCTTGATTATGGATCCTGGACTTGCTGCACTGGTGGGCCTCTGTTGAGGGAGAATCTGCCGCTGTGTTTTCTGTTTGATTCTGGGTTGCCAACCCTAAGTGAACAGAGTCATGGGATACCTTATATCAGCTGGTGGATAATCCTAATCAGAGGCCATCGCAGGTACCTGAACCTTACTTAGCTAGTTGGGTATCGTCAAGCCTAAACTGGAGTAATGTGTTTCAGGCAGGCCATATGGCTCTTGAAAAAGTCCACTTAAAAAGGTGGTGCCTGAAGTATCGTACCAGCATCGGTGACTTCAGCCTTTAGCGGAGGAGGAACAGGTCTTTGCCCCATGCCTGTGATCAGGGGCTGTTTGATATTGTTGGCCCTACAATCTCAATAAAAATAATTTCTTTAAAAATCCTACTAATCATTTTCTCTCTGCATGAATGTGGAATGTGAGGACATTACATAGAGATTATTCTCTTGATGTCCACATGCAGGAATTCCAGCACTATAACCTAGATATTCTAGGCTTGCAAGAGACCAGATGGACAGGTAAAGGTGAGATACTTAAAAATAACTTTAAATTTCTCTTTACATGGAGGGAGAATGGAAAGCATCACCAAAGTGTGGGTCTGCTTCTCAGCAGACACACTCCTGATGCTCTTATAGGATATGAGTGCATTAATGAAAGGTTTCTTACAGCAAAATTTCAGACAAGCATTAAAGACTTGAATGTTATCTGCTGTTATGCTCCCACTGAGGATGCCGATGAGGATGAGAAGAATAGGTTTTACGGAGAACTTCAGGATATTTTGAATTCTTTCAAGAATGGAGATATTACCCTTGTTCTAGGTGACTTCAATGCCAAAGCTGGTACTGACTCTGACCTTTGGGGAGGGGTGATAGGCCCTTTTGGTATTGGTAGCTGCAATGGCAATGGGCAAAGTCTCCTACAGGTAAGTAAATTCAATGGTTTCAGAATAACTAACACTTATTAGAAACACAGTGACATACATAAGTACACATGGGTTCACCAGATGGGCTGCATAAGAATATGATTGATTATATATTAATTAACAGCAAATGGGCTAATTCTGTTACGAATAATGGTTATATAGGGAAGCTGAAATTGGATCTGACCATTACATTGTTAAAAGTGTTTTGCAACTTAAATTTAAAAAGTATTTTGCTAAGTTTAAAAAAGTTATCTTTAACACTAATGTGTTGAAAAACCGAGTTATAGCCAAAGCTTACCATGTTAGGTTACTTAGTTATTATAACAATCATGGTTTGCTTACTACTGAAGTTGAGGAAGAATGGGACCATTTTAAACAGGCTTTAAAATGGATGGATTCGAATTTTGCCAACTGCCATATATTTTGTTAAGTTTCCTTGAATTGTCCAACATTCCTTAATTTCACAAATTAAATTCCAATTTTCACAAATCGCCTATATTTTACCAAGTGGATTTGAATTTTGCTAATTATCCTAGATTTTGCCAACTTAACATAATTTTACAGAAAAAATCGCAATTTTTACATGTTCCCTGAATTTGCAAAGTCACTTCGAATTTTATCAACTCTCCAAAATTGCACAAGAAAGGCACAATTTTCACATCTCCCCTGTATTTTAATAAGGGTTTCGAATTTTGCCAACTCCTCTAGATTTTGCCAAGAGTTCTCGGTTTTTCCATCTCTCCTTAATTTCAGAAAACCAATCCCAATTTTTACAACTCACCTATACTTTACCAAGTGGTTTCCAGTTTTGCCAACTTCGCTAGATTTTGCCAAGTTGCCTCGATTTTACCACCTCTTTAATTTTGCAAAACAATTGCAATTTTTACATATCTCCTGAATTTGACAAATCACTTCAAATTTTTCAAACTCCCCAAAATTTTGCCAAGTTTTCTCGATTTTGTCAACTCTCCTTAATTTCACAAAAACAATCCCAATATTCACAAATCGCCCGTATTTTACCAAGTGGATTCGAATTTTGCCAAGTTTCCTCGATCTTGCCACAATTTTACAGAAAAAAAAAATCCCAATTATTACATCTTACCTGATTTTTCCAAAGTCACTCTGAATTTTGCCAATTTCCTCAAGACTTGTTAACTTTCCTATATATTGCAAAGTTGCCTCGATTTTGCCAACATGCCATAATGTTACAGAAAACAGATTGCAATTTTTACATCTCACCTGAATTTTGTCAACTCTTCACGATTTTGCCAACTGCCCCTAAATTTTGCCACCTCACCATAATTTTACCGAAAAAAACCCAATTTTTACATCTCACCTGAATTTTGGCAACTCTCCACGATTTTCCCAAGTCACTCCGAATTTTGTCAACTCCCCAAGATTTTGCCATGTCACTCCAAATTTTGCCAACTGCCCAAGATTTTATCAAGTCTCTCCAAATTTTGCCAATTGGCCGTAGATTTTGCAAACTCCCTAAGTTTTGCCAACTCACCATAATTTTACAGAAAAAAAAAACAATTTTTACATCTCACCTGAATTTTGCCAACTCACCTGTATTTTGCTAAGTGGCTTCGAATTTCGCCAACTGCTCTAAATTTGGCCATATCTCCATTTTCCAAACTGCCCTAGATCTTCCAAGTTGTCTCGATTTTGATAACTCCACTTAATTTTACAAAAAAAAAGATTACAAATTTTCACAAATCACCTAGATTTAATGAAGTCACTTCGAATTTTGCCAACTCCGAGTTAATTTGGGTACAAATTTTCACAAATCACCTAGATTTAATGAAGTCGCTTCAAATTTTGCCAACTCCGAGTTAATTTGGGTACAAATTTTCACAAATCACCTAGATTTAACAAAGTCGCTTCGAATTTTGCCAAAGTCCGAGTTAATTTGGGGGGAGCCTCCCCCCATCCCCCCATAGCTATGCCCCTGTGAGGAGATATTTATTTTATTTATTATATGGTTCCTAAGGATTTTACCAGAGCTATTTTTATCCCTATTTTCAAAAAAGATTATCGCAGTTCTTGTGATAACTATAGGGGTATCAGCCTACTCTCTGTTCCAGGTAAAGTTCTTTCCATGATTGTGCTTAATAGAATTAAGAATCTGGTTGACAGGCAATTGCGTGATGACCAATGTGGATTCAGAAGTGGTAGGGGATGTGTAGATCAGATATTTTCACTCAGGCAGAATTCTTGAGAAATGTTTAGAGTTTCAGAAACCTTTGGTTACTAGCTTTGTTGATTTCAAAAAGGCTTTCGACTCTGTTGATTGTCATAATTTGTGGTTGATTATGAGATCATATGGTATACCAGACAAGTTAGTTAACAAAATGAAAGCTCTCTATAATAACACTGAGTCGTGTGTGAGAGTTTGTAAGGCTTGTAGCAATTGGTTTAGCATTACTTCTGGTGTTCGACAAGGGTGCATTTTGTCTCCTTTTCTCTTTGGTTTGGTTATTGATTATTTTAATGTGAAATTTACTGCAAGGGAAAGATTTTGGCCTTAAATGGTCTAGAGATCTGAAAATTACTGATTTAGATTATGCTGATGATTTTGCCCTTTTGGCAAATGATGTTGATTAGATGAATTCTTTCATTCGAGCTGTTGTTGAAACTGGGAGTAGAGTAGGTTTGGTTATAAACAGAGAGAAAACTAAAGTGATGGAAATTGGTCAGGCAGACTGTGATTCAGTTAATCTGAATGGTTGCAGTCTTGAGCAGGTTTTACACTTTAATTATCTTGGCAGCTATGTGACAGATACTGGTGATGTGTGACATGAGATTAACAGACGAATAGGGATTGCTGCCTGGACTTTTAAGAATCTATGGAGAGTGTGGAGAAATAGGCATATACACCTGAAGACTAAAATTAGACTGTATAATAGTTTGGTTCTTTCTAGGGTTAGTTATGGTAGTGAAACTTGGACACTTTGTAAACAAGATAACAGGAAACTAGATGCTTTTGATTCCAGATGCTTACGCAGTATCTTGGGCATTGGGTGGTTTAACTTTGTAACTAATGATGAGGTTAGGCAAAGGAGTTTGCAACCTCCTTTAAGCAGCATATTGTACAGAGAGATACTCTGTTTGTTTGGCCATGTTGCCCTTATGAATAATTATAGAATGGTGAATAGGGTTATGAACAGTGTACCTAAAGGCATCAGAAAGAGGGGGAGACATAGGATGCAGTGGGCACACAATGTCAAACAGTACCTTGTTAGAATTGGTGTGCAGTGGCTGGATGCAGCAGATGTAGCTCAGGACAGATATGCTTGGAGAATTAAACTGCATGGTCTGGTTGGACCTCCATAGCCTATGGCTGCTTGATGATGATGATGATGATGATTACCTGTATTTAAATACAAATTTAAATAGATAAACTTTACCAACACCCATGTAGTTTTTGCAGGTAATAGAGAATCCTTAACCACTTGATACACCCCAACACAGTTATCAAGATTTTCTTTTTAAATAGAGAGCACTCGGTGACAGTTATCTTCATCGAAAAAGCACATGGTATGACTTGATTTGGCATTCTTCATTACCTCCATGTCTTGGCTTGCGAAATCATGTGCCTATCTTTATTGCAAATTTTCTTCTCATTCTTTTCATGGTCACATCAGTAACAGTCTGTCACATGCTTTTCCTCAAGAACATGGTTCCTCAGTACTGCCTTGAATGTTACACACTTTTCGCTGTCACAATCAGTATTATCAAGTAACAACTCTTCTGACTGCAATCATGTCCTCTATTCTGACAATTTCAGCATTTTTTTAATACTTTTTTCTAACATGAGGGATCATTGAATGACAATTTCAAACTTCTCTGACCAATTTTTCTGGGTGGTGGCAAACAAGCTTAAGTTCTCCCCACAAAAGACTGCTTGTATGAACTTTTTTTACAAGTGTAATCTTCTTGTGGGTCCCAAGTTGCAGCTCTAAGATTTTATCATTCTAGTTTGACAGAGACTGTTTCTTAGTCTCATTATCAACTGAAAATTGACCTTTTTACCAGCATTTGTCATCTTAAGTCATAATGTATATAAGTATTGAACATTGTCAAGGTCCTTTCTCTATTGAGAGTGGATGAATGTTCCCTGCTGTGTTTATACTATGCACTTCTCCAGTCGAACCTGGACTAAGGATTCCAAGTATATTCTTCTGCTCAAGATCCAGTTATGCTGGTATAGGACCTCTTTATCTATCTCTATACTATCAAGCCCTATGTGTGTGCATGAAAGCCTTCCACGCCTCACTGGCCCAGAGTCATAATGACTGCAATGGTGAGATGTAGATTCTTATGACCTTTCATTTTTCAGACACACTGGCATGACCAATTGGCCTTTCCAAGCACTAATATAAAGTTACTTCATCATTCAACTGGCAGTAACAGGTGGTATTTAAAAAAGGCAAGGATAACAACATGAGCTTATGACTCATACTTACTGGGAATTTTTCATTCAAGGGGACAGTTCTGTTATAAGCCCCTATCATTAACAAAGTTTAATGAGTTACCCATTCTCCCAAGAAAGGGAGATCAGTATGTATGCAATTCAAGACATCTGAGTTGCTGACATGCCTGTTATCTTTCTGTTTGATGTGGGTAAATGCCACTTATCCCTTATAAAAGAAAGTCTGACTAGAGGTGATCAGAACACTTAGTTGGCTAGAATCTTGTTTGTTTGTCAGAATTAACCAGACAAATCATTCCACCAACTAAGAACAACCATACACTACCACCTACTGAATCAAGAAATCTTGTAATCTTTCATTCCTTCCAGTTATGTTGGAAACCTATATTGGGAACTGGACAGGCCCATTCTGGTCTCTTCACTATTGGCAGTTGTCCTTACAATATGCTTGCAAATTGCAATCCCTTCATGGCCATCCCACTTGGGACTGTGTTTTTACCCCAAATGGGAAACACTTCATGATCATCATCTGACTGTCATATGTCTTTTCACTTTGCATGTCCAAATCTACCTGAGAACACAAACCTCACTCTCAATAACATCACTCATTTGGCAACTGAGCCATTTTCACCATGGTTCACTATTTTTCCTTCCTGTGATTTTTATCTTTGTAGAACAGGGAGAGCTTTCACACCTGACTGAGTATACCAGTAGCTCTTAGCCAGCCATCACATATACACCTAGACTTCATTCTTGTCTTCACCAATGGCTCAAAATGGGTCCTCAGATAAATCAGCTATTGTCTGCTCTGATGTCACCATAGCAGACTAGATCCCATCACATTGTTGCACCTTCACTGCAGAGTTGCAGAATATCAGCTTTGCCCTGGAATTGCATAGCAACTAAGCATCACCATGTGTGTTTTACATTGACTCACTTAGCTCATTACAGGATTTGATCTCATTGAGCCTCAACCTCACCAAGATTCATGATTTAGCAGCAGCTCCATCTTTTGACCACCCTCTCTTCCATCAGGTTCTGTTAGATGCCTGGACATAACAGCATCATGGTAATGCTTTTGTGATACTGCTACCAGGTCAGTCACACTCCTTTCTGGCTTTCCACTGCCAGTTCCTTAATGAACTTTTGGCATTGTTTTTCCACTGAGATCTGGTGTGTGGCAAAGATCTGGGTCAGAACAGATTATTCAAGATCAAACATTTTTTTTTCATCTTTAGTTGGAGATCAATCGCTGTGCAAGTTTTGTGACAGAAATTTAGTGATTTGTCACTTTATTCACTGTCACACAAATCCCATTTACTGTTAATTGTCTTGTTTTACTGCAGAACATCATATCCCATCATTTGCTCTCCAAGCCCCTTTACATTCAGACATTTGTTATCTGACAACTGTTTTATTTCACCAGTTTTTGTGTTTTTAATATATACTGGTTATTTTTAATCATATTTAACCTTTTAACTCAAAGTTGTATGTTCTTGTTATTTGATTTTTGCATGGGTTCTACACTACTGAAAGTAAAAATCACAACACCAAGAAGGAATGGAAGTAGCAATATGGAAATTGCAGGAGGCAGTGGCTATCAGAGATATGCAAATGATCAGAGTTCTGCAATGAATGGACACACGACATCCAGCCAAGTTGTGGATAAATACTGAGCACCCACAAGCTTATATCATAGCACAACTGACAGTGAAGTTGGAGTGCATGCTGTGAAAATGTTTGGAACGTGCCTTGGAGAAGCCAATGGGACCCTTATGTGCACAATTGATGCCTTCTGAGAGAGAGAGAGAGCAAATCTTCAATATGTGAGAGCTCAGAGTGAGCCTTAGAGCAATTGCCACATTCATGGATGCAATGTGAGCACATTGCAACAGTGCGTCTCATGCAACATCATGGAGCACCAAATGACATGAAAGGCAGGTATGAGGCCAGTATCATGCTCCATAGGAATGCTGTTCGTGACACTTTCACCACAGCGACTGTGCTGCCAGAGGGATTTGCAGACCACTACAGGTAATGTGATCTTCATGCAAAAACCATTCTACAATGTTTGCATGATGCAGGAATGAGGGTGAGATATCCAGTCTAGCATCTGCCATTGTAGCAACATTGCTGGTCACGCTTTCTCCACTAGTGTCGAGTGAGGCAACATTGGATTACAGAATGGAGGAGAGTGTTGTTCACATATATGCACAGATGATAGATGAGTCCCAATTCTGTTTCAACATGCCCAATAGCATCACCATTGTCAATGACATGAGGAAGCCTATTCCATTAGCCACCATATGGCTCTTCACTGTGGTACAATGGTATGAGGTGGCATCACATTTGGTGGCTGGACACCTCTGGTGCACTAATGGCAAGACATTACATTGATGACATTGTTAATCCTGTGACGTGACCTTTCCTTACCACGATGCCTGGGCTGGTTCTGCAGCAGGACAGCAATACTCTACACACTGCATGTGCAACAATGGACAGTCTCCAGGGTGTGGACATTCTCTCATGGCCGCCATACTCCCTGGACTTGTTGCCTGTCGAGCATGTGTTCTTTATGGACCTTAGTGGTTGTCACCTTCTCCAGCTCCTTCTGGCAGTGAATCTGGTAGAGTTGCATGCCCAATTGGATACTTCTTGGAACACAATAAACTCAGGACACCATTAACCATCTGATTGATGGAATGTCGAGACATCTACAGTCTTGTATAACCACCTGATCTGGGCTTACTGTGTACTGATAAACAGCAATAAATGTTTGCATTGCATTCTCATGTTCTGGTTTTTGATCATTTGCACATCTACCCTCGTAGCTTCCATTCTGTCAGTGTTTGGCATATACATCACTTATTTTGCAGTGTTATGATTTCCATTTTGAACAGTGTATATACTCATTGTTATTAACTTTTATACACATGTTTTATTTTTGTTATTTCTTGAAAACATCCTGTATTTTGATTTTTAACTTTAGTTGACACTTTACTTAGTTTAGTTGTGGATTTCGTGAATTTTCTTTTTTAATATATATTATATTTGGTATAATATAGTCTTAAGCTGCTCTTGTGCCATAAAACTCCAAACAAACAAAACACTATTTGCAATTGACCTTTTTTTTTAAACTACATTTTTTGCTTTAAAAACTTAACCACTATCCAAGCTGTTTTATTATTGTTTTAGTAAATCAAAATAGCATTTTGATCAGTGAATACAGGACAGTAGGGATGTTAGTCACTTCTTGTAGAAATATATGAAGTAAGTCATTTCTTGTTGCACGGATCACACAATTTTAGACCACCATCTAAATACCATTGTGTAATCTGTGCAACAAGGAAAGTAAAATAGCATTTTGATTACATTTTTAATTTAACTCAGCTGTATTAAAATTAGACTGTATAATAGTTTGGTTCTTTCTAGGGTTAGTTATGGTAGTGAAACTTGGACACTTTGTAAACAAGATAACAGGAAACTAGATGCTTTTGATTCCAGATGCTTACGCAGTATCTTGGGCATTAGGTGGTTCAACTTTGTAACTAATGATGAGGTTAGGCAAAGGAGTTTGCAACCTCCTTTAAGCAGCATATTGTGCAGAGAGAGACTCCCTTGGTTTGGCCATGTTGCCCGTATGAATAATTATAGATTGGCGAATAGGGTTATGAACAGTGTGCCTAAAGGCCTCAGAAAGAAGGGGAGACCTAGGATGTGGTGGGCTGACAATGTCAAACAGGACCTTGTTAGAATTGGTGTGCAGTGGCCAGATGCAGTTGATGTAGCTCAGGATAGACTTGCTTGGAGAACTAAATTGCACGGTCTGGTGTGACCTCCGTAGCCCATGGCTGCTTGATGATGATGATGATGATTAAATCTGTTATGCATTTTTTACATAAACTGTCAAAAGAAAATGACAAAGAGCTTTTTGCAAAAAAAGCTCAATCGTTTTGTTTTTTTTCTTATAGCTGTGTTAAAAATTGCAGTACTGGTTTCATTACATATGTTGCAAGTTAAATGTATAGAATATGTGTTTTGAAAATTGTTTAAAAACTAATTTGTATATTACAGGATGTTTTATATATGCAACTCCTTTTACTCCTGATGGACGTGCACATGGAGAATTGCATGAACAGTATAAAAGAAAAACTGTTTTGACCACATCATACACTTTTCCTTATGTCAAGACTAGGATACAAGTAATAGAACGAAAACAGGTAATTTCATTTCCTTTTCATTAATTTTTCTGCATACATTAAAGTTTGCACTTTGGCAAATTATCAAGTAGCAGTAATGATAGATCACATTGCAAAGCGTAAGATAACAGTCTTTTACCATATTTGTTTGTTATATTTTGACATTCATTACAGTGTAACCCTTTCAGGATGGGTGCTGTATATGTACTTTCAGGGTCTAGTATTGCAGACCTTGTATCATATTCATATATTTTTAGTTGTGCTTTTTTGGTGGCCCTATTTACCATATAAATTTTAACACATGTTTCTGCAGGGCAGCTTTTGTATATGTGTACGATTCCAATCTCATTCCCTGGCTCTGTATTGTACATGTATGTGATTCCCACTCATTTCCTGACTGTGTGTCATACTTTTGCATTTAACATTTGCCTCTCAGAGGCCAAGTGTCATACGTTTTGACTAATCATACTTGAGTTGTTTGAGCCATTTTTGTAGCAAAATTTATTATTATTGAACAAATTACATTTATTTCCAGAGAAAAATACAGCCAGTTAATAGAAAATAATGTAATTCATATAAAGAGTTATGTATATATATAATTTAAACTATTATAAAAATAAATGCCAAACATAATAATAATTCGAATACACTTTTATGAAGCAAAAATTTGGTATTTTTTTAAGTTCGAAAATTTTGAAAGCATCGACAAAATGTATAATGTGTTCTGTAAAATGATCACCTGATGCTGAGCGGTACATAAGCATTTTCCCAAGCTTGGCCAACCTTCAAGTCTTGAATTTCCTGCATGCATACAATTTGAAATATCTCTGAGGGAATCAACCCCTCCAACTAATAATGGATTTAAAGGATGTCTGATCCTTTTTGAAAATGAGTTTATCTAACATTTGAATTTCTGAAAATGAGGTTTATATATGATGAAGAAAGCATGCAACCAAATTTTTAATTATATATTAACAGTACAATGGAGGCAGTTTTGATGTTGATCATGAGTCAATCTTCAATTGAATAGTGGCAGTTTTATTCCTGAAAATCAGAAAATACAAATGAATAAGAAAAGTTTATGAATTGTGTTTTAGTTGTGAAGTTCATAAATTCTCATTCACTGTTGTATGCTTTCTTGTGTTTTCAGCAGTGGATCGAGGCAAAGCAGCTTGTTTCCTGTTTGCCTTTAAATATTAGATTCTAGAGCATTTATCTCTATATCTGTCACTGTCTCTAATCTTCACACTTCTTTAAATGCAAAAGGCTGTTTGATACTGATAGTCAGTGACAGAACAGGTTTAGGTCCTATAGGTTGTAAGTGCTTGATGAAAAATAGGGCAATGACAAATATGGCTGTGGAACCACACTATACTCTGATTTTTCAGGGAATGCAAAAGGACTTCTTGTACTTCATATGGGTTTCCCATTCACGAAATTCAGCAGTTCTGAGTGTTTCCTTGGCTGTTAAACAGGAGTGTATCCAGGTACATACCTCACATTCACCCAAAGAACCCATTAGTGCAAATATATGTAATTACTTTTAATAAAGTGCAAATCTGTGTAGATGAACAAGTAATCTGAAAAAGCATGGAAGAGTAACAGGACTTATTAGAACAGTGTTGCCATATTAGAGGTTTTATCCATAAATCTGTTGTTTTTTAATCTGTAGGATAATCTAAGGTAATATTTTGTTTATGGAACATTTTGTACAGTTCTTTCAGCAAAGGAAAATAAGACTAATTTTGGTGCCAAAATTAGTGAACAACTAGACTGTGGCCAGTTGTGATTATAAAACACTATTAATTGCAACTACCTTCTGATTAAAGCAGATCAAAATTAAAACAAAAACAAATGCATTATTGGATACCACCTCATATCAGTGGTACTCGAGAATTGGATATGTGGTTGAAATTACTTGAGGCTGTAAAAGTCTCATCAGAAACGGAAGAAAGAATAGGATAATGAAAAATGTTTTTTCTTAACACTCTTGTTTTTGATTCTGCCAACAAATCCAGTGAAAAGATTTTTGGGCCACAAAGTGAATTTTGGGAGATTTGTGTGTAAAGATTAATTGGGAAGGGAAGTAACCAGGAGACACTTGTAGGTCTTCACTATCAGGTGGGACTTTTCAGTGGTACATCTTTACAGGTGTAGGAATGTAAAATTTCAGCTTCATCTGTCTTTTTTTTTTTCTTCCTTTATTTCTTTTAATCCTTCCCAGGTTCAGCTATTTTTTCACTTTGATCAAGCAAAACAAATTAACTTTAGAACTCTTTTGCCAAATAACTAATAAAAGGAATTATGGCATGTTACATGCCAAATTAATCAGCATTTAATTCTGGATTTTCTGAAAATAAAATACTTAAATAAAAAGACAGCTAGTTTTATTTTAATAGGACCTTTTTAGAGTCAATGTAGTAAAAAATGCATCTGGTGACACAAAAATTTATTTAAAAAACTAATAGACAGATGTAATTATAATGCACATGAACAGAAAACTTATTTATTTCTGAATAACAAAAATAAATTTTTATTAAAAATAAGAAAATTACTCCCTTTTCAGAAATTTTTTCCTGGTACTATACTTTGAGAAAAGTTCAGACTTTTAGCCAATTGTTTTGAATTAGATAAACAAGCCACTTTATAATTTAAAAAAAAATCAACCAACAGAAATAGGTCATGTTATATACCAAATTAAGCAGAATTTAATTACGAATTTAATGAAAATAAATAATAAACAAATTTGCAAGCATAATGATTTTAATAAACCTTTTTCAATGTGATACGTGGAAAAAAAAGATCGCACCATACAATTAAGGCTTCACTTTGGAAAACCTGCTGAATAAAAATAGTTAAATTATATATTTATATTGAATATTATATTAAAGAAAATTTTCTTCTAAATAATGTAATATTCAACCTGAAATATTTTTATTTCTTTTAATGAATCTTTAAATGTATATTTAAACGTATATTTTAAACATGGCCGTATATTTTGGCCGTATTTTTAAACATGGGCGTATATTTTAAACATGGCCAGTGTTATACAAAATGACTTGGACTTCTCACATTCACGAGATTTTCTGAACTGGTTATGAAATGGGGAAAAAAAATTCTTGGCTGCTATTTTTACTAAACATTTAATTTTTTTTTTTTTTTTGAGTATTGAAGTTTGGCAATCTTGGCTAAGTGCAGAAAGGTTTGTGCACCAAAGCAAAAAAAAAGCATTATATTGTCAGAGTGACACAGCCAAGATACTGAGGTGGGGGGTTATAATCATTCAATGTGAACATAAAAACTCGAAATATTTTAATGAAAATTTTCTGGGGGGAGTGAAATATTCACAGAGTTTAGCAGGGGGGATAAAAGTGTTCCTGAAATTGCCATTCCACACGAGGACTGATTTCCGTGCCAAGGAAGTCCATTTTGCATCTGTATCCAAGACCTCATCCATTTTTAGAAAATGATACAAGCTCAAAGTTTTTTTTTACTAAAACACCAAGAAATAATAAAAAATTACATATAACCTAATGGGATGTTAAATAAAGTATCCGCAACAATTTTTAAGCCGGCCATCCAATGTAGCATAACTCAGAAATATCGATAGATCAGCCACCCGAAAAATCACTAACTTATGGAAATAAATCTACAGAAATGAATTTGCTTCTGTATTCAAGACCTCAATTATTTTCAGAAAATGATATCAGATCAAAGTTTTGCTGGAAAAGTAATAAATAACAAAATAAAAATTAGCATATAACCTAATGCAGTATTAAATAAAATATCCACAGCAACAAGTTGTAGTCAATAAGCATCACCAAGACGTGGGTGTGCTTCTCAGCAGACACGCTAGTGATGCTCTAGGATATGAGTGCATTAATGAAAGGCTTCTTACAGCAAAATTTCAGACAAGCGTTAAAGACTTGAAAGTTATCTGCTGTTATGCCCCCACTGAGGATGAGGATGAGAAGGATAGGGTTTATGAACAACTTCGGGATATTTTGAATTCTGTCAAGAAAGGAGATATTACCCTTGTTCTTGGTGACTTCAATGCCAAAGTTGGTACTGACTCTGACCTTTGGGGAGGGGTGATAGGCCCTTTTGGTATTGGTAGCTGCAATGGCAATGGGCAACGTCTCCTACAAGTAAGTAAACTCAATGGATTCAGAATAACTAACACTTATTACAAACACCACGACATACATAAGTATACATGGGTTTCACCTGATGGGCTGCATAAGAATATGATTGATTATATATTAATTAACAGCAAATGGGCTAGTTCTGTTAGGAATACCAGGTCATATAGGGGAGCTGAAATTGGATCTGACCATTATCTTGTTAAAAGTGTCTTGCAACTTAAACTTAAAAAGTATTGTGCTAGGGTTAAAAAATTTGCTTTTAATACTGAAGCTCTGAAAGACCCAGTTATAGGTAAAGCGTACCATGATAGGTTACTTAGTCATTATGACAGTCATGGTATTCTTACTACTGAAGTTGAGGAAGAATGGGATCATTTTAAACAGACTTTTTTGGACACTAACAGTACTCTTTTAGGAAAAAAGGAGCAGAAGAGACAGAATTATCTGAGTGATAAGACACTTGAGCTTATTTTGGAAAGAAAGAACTGCAGGAATGTCCTTAATCAATACCCTACTAGTCCTAATAGAAAGCATTACAGAGAATTTAATAAACGTGTAAAAGATCAGTTAGCTGCTGATAAGAATCTTTGGCTTGATGGTTTGGCTGACAAAGCCGAGGAAGCAGTTAGACAGCACAACAGCAGAGAGCTGTAGCAGATAGTTAATGTTTTGTGTGGTAGAAAACGGACAGGTATACAGGGATTGAAGGATAAACAAGGTAATGTTATAGAAGGTGAAGATTCTGTCATGGCTAGGTGGGCTGAGCATTTCAGTGATATTCTAAACAATGCGGTTAGTTCTATTCCCATTGTTTGCAATGATGATAGATGCATTGGTGGCTTTAATGTTGGCCCTATAACACAATCTGAAGTTATTTTGGCTGTTTCTAAACTTAAACTTCATAAATCCCCAGGGGTAGATGAAATTACTACAGAAATGCTTAGAGCTGAAAATGTTTTGGTTATCACTTGGATGACTGAAATTCTGAATATCTTTTATGATAAAGGCATGGTTCCTAAGGATTTTACCAGAGCGATTGTTATTTCTATTTTCAAAAAAGGTGATCGCAGTTCTTGGGATAACTATAGGGGTATCAGCCTACTCTCTGTTCCAGGTAAAGTTCTTTCCATGATTGTCCTTAATAGAATTAAGAATCTGGTTGACAGTCAATTGCGTGATGAGCAATGTGGATTCAGAAGTGGTAGGGGATGTGTGGATCAGATATTTTCACTCAGGCAGATTCTTGAGAAATGTTTAGAGTTTCAGAAACCTTTGGTTGTTGGCTTTGTTGATTTCAAAAAGGCTTTCGACTCTGTTGATCGTCATGATTTGTGGTTGATTGTGAGATCATATGGTATACCTGACAAGTTAGTTAACATAATGAAACTCTCTATAATCACTGAGTCGTGTGTGGGAGTTGGTAAGGCTTGTAGCAATTGGTTTAACATTAGTTCTGGTGTTCGACAAGGGTGCATTCTCTTTCCTTTTCTCTTTAGTTTGGTTATTGATTATGTTATGCGAAATTCACTTTGAGGGAAAGATTTTGGCCTTAAATGGGCTGGAGATACGAAAATTTCTGATTTAGATTATGCTGATGATTTAGCCCTTGTGGCAAATGATGTTGATGAGATGAACTCTTTCATCCGGGCTGTTAATGAAACTGGTAGTAGAGTAGGTTTGGTTATAAACAGAGAGAAAACTAAAGTGATGAAAATTGGTCAGGCAGGCTGTGATTCAGTTAATCTGAATGGTTGCAGTCTTGAGCAGGTGTCACAGTTTAATTATCTTGGGAGCTGTGTAACAGATAATGGTGATGTGCAGCATGAGATTAACAGACGAATAGGGATTGCTGCCGGGACTTTTAAGAATCTATGGAGAGTGTGGAGAAATAGGCATATACACCTAAAGGCTAAAATTAGACTGTATAATAGTTTGGTTCTTTCTAGGGTTAGTTATGGTAGTGAAACTTGGACACTTTGTAAACAAGATAACAGGAAATTAGATGCTTTTGATTCTAGATGCTTACACAATATCTTGGGCATTAGGTGGTTTAACTTTGTAACTAATGATGAGGTTAGGCAAAGGAGTTTGCAACCTCCTTTAAGCAGCATATTGTGCAGAGAGAGACTCCGTTGGTTTGGCCATGTTGCCCGTATGAATAATTATAGTTTGGTGAATAGGGTTATGTACAGTGTGCCTAAAAGCCTCAGAAAGAAGGGGAGACCTAGGATGCGGTGGGCTGACAATGTCAAACAGGACCTTGTTAGAATTGGTGTTCAGTGGCCAGATGCAGTAGATGTAGCTCGGGATAGATTTGCTTGGAGAACTAAATTGCATGGTCTGGTTGGACCTCCGTAGCCCATTGCTGCTTACGGATGATGATGATGATGAACTTTATAAAGGGTATCCAATATTCTGCACCAAAACTCTAAACAATCCATTATGGAGCCACTTATAGCACATGGAACAGAGATGGCATGTGTGAGTCACCCTATCTCTTCTACAATGAACCATAATGTAATTAGGTGCAGCTGCACTCAGTCTTAGAGCCTTTGGAAGGATGTTTCACTTCCAGTTTCGATTTTAAGAGTGGGAAAGATGCATAGAATACTGAGAAAAAATTATAAAAATTATTCTGGGAATACTGAAAGATGTATACAGAAAAGAGTTTAAAATGGGTAAAAAAATGGTGGTACATACTTTGTAATTACTTCTAAAATCTATCGTTTAAAAATAGCAGTTTTTTTTTTTTTGTTAATTTTAGGAGATTTTCAAAAATTTAAGGAAAAATAAGTTGATAATAATTCAAATCAAACTTGTGAGCTTAAATCAGATGATTGCTTCAATACAGAGTAACATTAACAAACACATCGGCAATCCACATAGCGCTTCTAAAATATGGCAAGCAGATGGCTTTATCCAATTATTTATATTATAGTTTAATAAATATGCATCAAATGAAAATAAAAATACTATGTTTCTAGCTTGAATTACGTATTTTTAAAAGATACACTACAGGAAATAAAAGATGCAACACTTGCAAAAAAGTTATGCAAATATGATGAAATTTAGGGAGGCAGTAGTATATAGAAATGCATGGAATGATTAGGTTTGCAGGACGATCAAAATGGTCGAATGTCACAGATGCAGAGCAGTCAAACACAGATAATGGCAACCAAAACTCCCTGGTTGACAAAATGTTGTGGAAATTGTTTTAAACCACTAAAGATGCCCTTACGCAGATGTCAACACCCATTCCTACAGTTAACATACTTTGAGAGTGGAAGAATCATTGGCTTTAGAGAAGCTGGTTTGTCATAGAGAGACAGGGCCAACCTTGTTGGCCACAATCCCCAGCACCATCATACACGGAGCAGGGGTGGCTCAGTCGGTATCACGCCAGGATCGTAATCTGCAGTTCCCAGGGTCAAGTCCCAGCTGGGTCAGCGTTGAGACTTATCTCCACAAAACTCCCCGCTGCCCACAGTCAGTAGGGGACATTGATGGGCTTGGAAAGGCTGCCGACCATCAGATGGGACGTTAAGCCATGGCTCTGTGTGCAGGAGAGCCATACCCTATGCATGTTAAAGAACATGCTGAATGGCCTTGACAGGAGGCTATCGTCTGTCTCCCAACAGCTGTTACAGTGAGTCCCCTTCCCCAACCTTCTCTGAGCCTTTGGGGTCCTTGTGACTTGGCCATTTAGCCCATGGTGTGCAAAAAAGTGCCGCTCAGAGGTAAAACAACCCAACACCATTATACACATATGGCACCAGTGGGTTCAAGAAGGATCTAGCATACACCGACAAGGATCAGGAAGATAATGTATGACCTTGGAGCGAAGGACCACCATTTGTGATGCATGGCAATAGAGTGGTAATAGTGATGCATGGCACAGATTCGCAACTACAATGCAACTGTAAAGGAACTGGCAACAGATAACACATCGAATACATACCAAGTGTACAGTAAACCCAACAGGCTTTTGCAATTTTCATTGTGAGTCTATCATCCAGCACTTGCGTTTGCTCCTCGCATCAGCCCAAATGTAAGCATATTTTCAGTGGTATCACCTCAGACAGAACTGGAATGAACAAGAGTGGAGTACCGTGGTGTTTAGTGACAAATCTCATTTTTGACTTGGTCAGCATGACAGTAGATAACATGTTTGCCATCATCCAGGGAAAAGGAATGCCACCCAGTGAATGTGACATCGGCAAACAGCTCCAGCACCTGGTGTCTTGGTGCGGGATGCCATTAGTTGGACGTCTCGTTCAGAACTGGTCATCATAAGGGGATCTCTAACTGCCCAACAATATGTTACCAACATTTTGCAGCCAGTGGCTGTCCCATTTGTTCAGCAGCATGGAACATTTTATCAGCAAGATAACACTTGTTCCCACACATCCCCCGTGGCTAGCACACTTGCCAAACTGTTCACCTATTGAACACATCTGTTACATGTTGGGCCGACATCTCCAACAACATCCAAGAAGTGTGCCAACCACTTTTCCTAAAATGGAACAGAGACTTCACACTATTTGGCATTCTATCTCTCAGGAGGACATTATAGAGCTGTGTGATAGCATTCTTCGCAGTATTCATTAATGCATTGGTGCGCAGGGCAGTTCAGCATTATACTAATTATACCACTTTACCAGGTAGGTAAAGTGGTATATTAGAAATGATTAGGTTTGGAAGGATTACCACTTTACCAGTAGGTAAAGTGGTAATCCTTCCAAGTGTTGCAGTTTTACCAGGTAGGTAAAGTGGTAATTATACCACTTTACCAGGTAAGTAAAATGGTATAATTAGTTCAAACTAAAATAACTTTTTTGGTAGCTCCCGCCCCCACCCCAAGAAAATTTTCTGGCTCTGCACCAGTTTGCTTTATACCCTAAAAAATGTGCTTTATAAGTAAACCATAAATGGAGTGCCACTTCTGTTCATGATGGCAGAAATATGAACTTAATTATATATTGTATTTTTTTTTTACTTATTACCACTTTATTGGGTAGTTAAAGCGGTAATTTTCCATATTTTTTTTGATGATGTAATCGATCACACATATCAGTGTATGCTAATAGCTGCCTGCATTTCAATAAAATGGCATTAATCCTTCCAAGTGTTGCAGTTTGTTTGTTTTTTCTGTAGTATATATGTAAGAAAATTTTTAAATGGCAATTTTTTAAAAAATAAATCGAAGTTTCATGTGTTATACAAAAAAGCTATAGATGTACTTGACCTGGGAAGGTTAATAAATGTATTTAGTTATTTTTATTTATAATTGATTTTGATGCTTATGCTAAGCAGTAATTATATGAACAAAGGGACCTAGGTTTGAGTATAGATAAGACTTGGATTTTTTTGTCATATACTGTTTTTCTGATGAGATCTCGTTTCTTCACAGATCTTCACTGTGAGTTATTATGCTAGCAGGCCTATGATACCTACAGTTTAATTCAGAAATACTTGACTTCTTTTCCAAACAAGTTGTTTTCTGTATTAATTCTTTTCATTTAAAGAGAGGCAGAATTTTTTTAGTGAAAAACATCAAATCTGGGAATTTGATTTAATTTGGAAAGAGTTAGGCTCCATTTCAAGTGTTGTTAATGCATTTTTATTTCTGGATATCAATGTACCATAAATTAGGCAGGATTTCCATTTATTATGAAATCAAATAAACTTAGTACTTAATCTAGGAGAAAAATGAGGCACACTTCTAGTAACACTGGTTACAACAATCAGCTATCAACAGAAATTAATCTGCAATATGGTAATTTAGTGACTAATTTAATGATTTCCTTCTAAGAAATTTGTAACACTGTAAGCAGGATGCTGAGAAATGTAATTTAACACCAAGTTGTATCTACAAAATTTGATAGTCAACTGGCTTTGGCTGGTTAAACTAATAATCAGATAGTTCAGGTTAGTTATTCGAAGTTTTATTGTATGCAAAAAAACTGTGTTCCCACCCCAAGAAAATTTTCTGGCTCTGCACCAATTTCTTCACATACCTGTCTTTATATCCTAAAAAATTTGCTTTATATGTAAACCATAAATTGAGTGCCACTTCTGTTCCTGATGGCAGAAATATGAACTTAATTATATATTGTCATTTTTTTTTCCAGTGCAGTGGTTCCCAAGTAGGAATATTTTTCTGTGGTTTTCTGTGGAAAGAGATTAAATAGAATATCAAATACTTCATATATTAACATAGCCTTTCACGGAGGGATGCATTTCAAAACTAAAAGAGGTCATTTGGCCCAAAAAGGTTGAGAACCACTGCTCTAGTGCATGATGTGGACCATATGTACACAAAATTTTGCTCAGTTCTGGCCATTAGGTAGAGCATGGAGCTCCAGACATATCTGAATAGGGATAGTTTGATTGTAACATACCTGTATTTTTCACTTGAAATTCATTTTATAAGTTATTACTAACAGACAGCCTATTCCTCAAATTCCAAAATTCTACTTTGCTGGTAGACTAAGAATGGGGATCTTATTATGACATGTTAAGAATATCTTTAGTGATTTTGGAAGGTTTAAAATAATTTAAGTGTTAGAACTACTGTCAGTTCAAACTAAAATATTTTATTATTCTATTGTGCTTTATAGTTTGAGAAATAGTGTTTTAATGAAAAAACACCTCTGAGCAAATGTATATATATATAACAAATAATTTTTTGCATACTTTTTTTTATCATGGACCAAACATGATATGTAGTCTAAGAGCCTCAGAAAATGCTATTCTTTTTGGAGATTTGCCAAGAGAAAAAGTGTGAAAAATCTTGCTTTAACCAGTTCAACAACTGTTCCAAAATGCAGTTGCTTTTTCTTCAATTTTTAAATCCTCAATGGATTAAAAATAAATCAGGTTACTTTTATTAGAATGTTATATACTGTTTTAAAAGTAAGATCCTAAACTAGCTCTTAGGTTTATCCAATAATATTATATTCAAAGTTACTATTGATACTTATTCACTCATACTTTCTATCAAAGTTGACTATGCGTTTGAAAACATTACTTTTTTAGTAGCTCATAAAAACTAGAATAATTCTTCTTATAAATTACAATAGTGTTATTATTTGCAATATCTGAGCTTATGGATGGTGATCTGCAGGATCTTTTTGCTGCTCCAAATTGGTCCACAAACCAAAAGCATATGGAAAAAAACTTAGTGCAATAAATTATATTTATATTTGGAACTTATTTATTACATTAACATTTTCATATTTAAAAATTCATTTAGATTTCTTAAAATAATATCTGTAATGATATTTCTGTGCCCTTTTGTTAGTGATTGTAAAAATGATACTCTTCAATGGATTAACTGAAATTTGTTGATGATTTATGTTGTCAGTTATCACCTATTGATTAAATTGAGGTTTGCTTGAAGATCAGAAGTTGGCATACCATAGGTTTTCTGATCATTTTTTGTTGTTTGGTCAATTTTCAGGTAAATTATTGTGTAAAAAAAGGGGGAAGGAAGAGGGTTTTTTTAATTAAAATTAGTCTCATAGTGAATAAGTAGAAATCAATTTTAATGCTTTGTAAAAATGTTAATTGATATTAATTCTTTTATCCTTATTATTTAATTATCCATTATTATTTAATGCCTTAACATTTAATGCTTTTTCATTTGTTAAAAATTCTTACATATTATATAAACATTTGTTACTGATAGATTGTACTTACACCAATAGAAGTGGCAATTGAAGATATAAAGAAAAAGACCCAAGAATTAGCTGCTGCTACTAATCAGGAACCTGCTGATCCAAAAATTTTGCAAATGGTTATTCAAGGCTGTATTGGAACTACTGTCAATCAGGTAAAAAAAAAAAGTGCAGTGATCCTGCAATGACTTCTTGATCAGGAATACAATATCCTGAAACACTTTTTAATACTTCTAGTAAACATCTTTTGTTATAATTTAATGCCTTTTGATAAAAAAAAATTATTTTTAAAGTTATTATTTTGTTAGTGTTGTAGGAAAATCTATCAATCGTGTCAGAATCCAACCAACTTAAGCAGGCAGCTAAGTTACAGAGAATTGACTCTGTGTGCGAAAATTTAATCAATCAAATGTAATAGAAATAGGAAATATTTATGTTGGAGTAATAAAATTCTGTATTTAAAAATGATAAATAAAATTTTCTTAGCAAAGTTAAATTTAAAACACTCACCTCTGGTGAATATGGAATGCTGACTTTCAAAGAGAATAAAGTTTGTCATTTCCAACTTTAGCACCTTCTAATGGTAAAATGTCTAACAAAAGATTCAGAAAATGTAAATAATAATATTTTATTAATACCTATCCAAAGCAATATATTTTTTTTCAGTTATTGCTTAAAAAAGAAAGTTGAATATCAGTGGATGGATAGATGACAAAGTGAAAACAATTCTCTTTTATTTTAAAAGTAAAAAATGCAGCGAAAATTTAACCATTATCAGAAGAATTTTTATCAAAAAAATATATATGGAAAATTTAGCTAACTTTTATTTTCTTCCAATTTCTATTATTTTATTGCACAGCATTAAATGTTCTTTTGGTGTATAATATATCCTATTTATTAATTGCTTCAAAATAAGGTTCTAAATTTATTTATTTTTATGCTGAAAATGCATAAAAATTAGCCTTGCCATTAAACTCATTTCATTGTTAGAAACTCATCACTTTAAAAAGATGTTGGTAGTTTAGGTATTCCTGTCAACAGATGTGAAAAGATTAAATTGATATGTAGACCTGTTAAATAGAATGACTTGGATTGTTTAATGGAATGACTATTAATTTGGCTCACTTGCACAAATTAAAACAGTTTTCTTGAGCTAAAGCATGAGTATTAATCCAAGTGAAAGTGATCACCACTCAAACTGGATGTAGATTTTTTACGAACTTTCACACTTCAGATTGATTTTAAATAGAAAACACAGAAATACAAAAACAGAATTTGTGTATGAGAGAATAGCATGTAGATTAATATAAATTAGATGTATTTACCATTAAAATAAAAGAATGCATACTAACATGTTTCTGGATTAATAGGTTTATAGTCTGGTATGAATAAAAAAAGGATACATTTGAAGTTGGTATTAGGATTGTATTAATTGTTAAGATTGGGAATTGATTGATTGAACTTTAAATGTATGGATGAACTTTGTGATTGTGTTTTAATGTAAAAGAGTAGTTATTTTTGCATATACACCCATCCCTCAATTAACACAGTTTCAGTTTTACCTGGTCAAGAAAATGCAACCAGTTTCACTTTACATGATGAGAAACTAGTTTCACACAGTACAGACATAATTTTTTGGGGAGTATATAATATAATACATATAATGAAGAAATAATGACATATCTTCAAGGGAGATTTTAGATTATCTTCCTAAAGTATAATCAACTAAATGTTTGTAGTTGATATCATTTATTTTTAACACTTAGAGTGTCGGGTTTCTGAAACTAAACTCACTGTGGTGGCCGGATTTATTTTAAAGTGTTCTCAGAAAATAAAATTAACAGCATTTAGAACCTCATCCTGAAGTAACTAATGAATGGAAATATGTCATGTTATATACCAAAAGAAAGAGCATTTAATTGTGCTTTTATTTTTTTTTAAACATTGCAAAGTTTTATTGTGTTTTTCCCCACTTTATCGTTAGTAAAATTTCAAAAATACATATGTTTTTCCCCTTTTTTTCTCTATTATCTTATTATTCTAATATAAATAATAAATACCCCCTCAAGCAGCTGCTTGCCACAGAGGTCTGACAGGAGCCTGTTAGTTTAATATGCCATAGTAGAAGATCTGTGGATGACGGGACCTCAGCAGAAAAACAACACACACATCCATGACTTACCCAGGGCTCGAACCCAGGTCCCTTAGATCAGTAGCCAAGTGCACTAACCACTCGGCCATGAGACAGCTCTAATATAAATAGTTCATAATATTTCCATTTTTTCTTAAATCTTTTATTTTGTTTTTTCTAACTTTCGTGGCCGAGTGGTTAGCGCGCTTGGCTACTGATCTACGGGACCTGGGTTCGAGCCCCGGGTAAGGCATGGATGTTCGTGTTGTTTTTCTGCTGAGGTCCTGCCATCCTCTCAGATCTTCTACTGTGGCATATACACTGACAGGCTCCTGTCAGACCTCTGTGGCAAGCAGCTGCTTGAGGGGGTATTTATTTTATTTATTTTACTCATTTATGCATATAATGCATATTCTTAGACTTTTGATGATCAGCAAACTTTAAGCCTAAGTAAAGCAGCATTATAAAAAAAGTTTTGCTTTAAAAAATTCATAATTTAAATAATAAATGAAAAATTTATCAGCCATGTAATCATCCATTTGAGAAGCAATAAAAAATAATTTTAGAAGCATTTAAAGTAAATAAAAAATCTTTATAATCGAAAGTCTGCTAAAATATTGATCGAAAGCTGATGTGCATAGTTCCTGGATGACACAATTTCTGGTAGTTAAAAAATCAATATCCTTATGTTAAAAGTTTAGAAAGCATTACAACTCTAGTAAAGCTATAAATAGCACAAGAGCGGGAAATGCAACCGATCAATAATATGAGCACATTACCGCAGAATAAAGGCATGAACTGAATCGGTGCTACTTGAGGCTGTTTATGGCGACTTTATTTTTAAAATTTATCATAATTTCTTCAAGTGGAATCAACAGGTAAAAAATTTATATCATAGAATTAAATGTTATTTTTGATATCTGATTAGAAAAATTTGAAAAAAAATTCAGATTTCTGTTCGGGAAATTTTTTTTTTACAATCTTGTACTGTGGGAACAAAGCTTTGGTCGCTGACCTTAGAATGGGAAAGATGAAAGCAATTCTTCATGCTGCAACATGGAAAGGGTTAAGAATAAATTGATAATAGTAAATCTCTATGTAAAAGAAATCATCTGTAACGAGTTATATTCTTTCACTTAGAATGGGAAAGATGAAAGCAATTCTTCATGCTGCAACATGGAAAGGGTTAAGAATAAATTGATAATAGTAAATCTCTATGTAAAAGAAATCATCTGTAACGAGTTATATTCTTTCACTAAAATGTATTCTTGCCATTGTAATAAAATCTGTCTCCTGATATCGTATTAAAATAAAGCCTGTTTCAGATCTGCAGCAAGATCTGACTCTTCTAGACTAAATTCTTTCAAGCTAGTAAAAACTGTGTTTTGTCTCATTTTTAGCAGAAAGTTTAATTATGTAGACTATTATTTAGGCTAAATATAGCTGATAAATAAAGATACTGTTTCATAAATATCACATAATGCTTTGTTTTGAAAAATAAGTTTTTAAATATTGGTACAAATGCTTAATTTTTAGTTTAAATTCAGTTCATAAACATTCTTTCAAATTTCACCTTAAAATTCACTGGTGTACATCTACTAGCATTTAGTATTTTTGTGACCAAAAAGAAAAGTTATATGTGAAAAATTAGTATAAACTTCTCTAAATTAGTACAAATAAAATATAAAAAATGTTACATTACTAAGCATTTAATAACTGTTAGGCTGTTTAAGTATCATGATGAAAATGGGTATAGAGGAAAAATTGTCTTGAGCCAGGTGGGATCCAAACTCATGACTTCCTGATGACATATCAGGTACTCTTACCAATGATCAATCTCTCTTCTATTGCTCATGTTATGCGCAACACAAAGACAGTGACTGGCCCTGTGGTTATACACCACAGGGCCAGTCACTGTCTTTTGAGTACGTTTAGAGACCATCCTTCTGAGCCATTCCAGGCATGTGCCCATGACCAGCCATACTTGGAGTGTGGCTGATCATCAAGAGGTAATGGTATATTAGATAGAGGTAATCAGATATTCCACCTGGCTCAAGATAATTTTTCCTATACACCCATTGTCATCATGATACTTAGAGCATAATAGTGATTAAATCTTAATAAACCAATGATAGTTTGAATTGTTTTACTTCTGAACAGCACTATTTTTTTCACACAGTTGGCTAAATGATTAGGTCACAAGGACTGTAAGGGCTCAGAAAAGATTGGGAAAGGGTACCCACTAGACAGCTGTTAGGAGACAGATGGTAGCCTCCTATCAAGGCCATTCAGCATCTTCTTTAATGTAAACAGAGTATGGCACATGCACATAGGGCCACAGCTTTGCATCCCATCTGACAGACAGCTGCCTTTCTAAGCCCAGCAGTGTCCCCTTTTTGACTGAGAGTATAGTGGGGGTTTAGCAGAGATAAATCTTAATCCTGGCACAGGTGGAGCTCAAACCTGGTAACTGTAGATTATGAGCCTGGTACATTACCAGCTGTGGTACATTACCCTGCCCCAACAGTGATATACTGTGGAGTATTTGTATAACTACAAGGTAAGGTATTTGGAGTATTTATATAACTACAAGGATCACTAGTAGTGATCATACCAGAAGTGAATCACATTAAGATTTGCTCAAAAAAAAAGGTAGTGGGGATGGCTTGGAGAATGGCTAGTCATGTGCTCATGCTTGGAATGGCTCTGAAGGATAGTCTCCAAATGCACTCAAAAGACAAGACTGACCCTTTGGTATATGGCTTAACATCAGCAATAGATGAGAGATTGATCAGCAGTCAATAGCTCAGTGGTCAGAGCATCTGATATGTCATCAAGAGGTTGTGGGTTCAGATCCCACCCAGCTCAAGACAATTTTTCCTCTATACCCATTGCCATCATTATATATAAAGAGCCTAATAGTGATTAAATGCTTAGTAAACCAATGATGTGCTATGGATTAATTTATGTAATGTTTCATTGATGTTTATTATTGCTGCTAAACTGGAATTTGGATAAATTTTTTCAAATGAAACTTTCAATGTAAGTTTTATTAATAACAAGAATTTTTTTTTTGGAATTTATCCTACATTTTTCCCACATGATTGCATTGTTTCAATTTACAGGGTAGTTTTCAAAAACCCATCTACCATGTAAATTGAAGTATGGGTGTACTTTATTGAAACAAAAGATCTTGAAAATGTTCAATGGTTGAAATATAAATGTTAAGGCACACTAACCATTCTTCCATTTGACAGCTAGTATATAATATAATACATTATAATACTAACTTAAACTGAAAACTATAATTTGTATGTCTATTCCTGTTTAAAGTGCAGTAAATACCTATAGAGAGTCATGAATTCTGGGATGAATTTTAAAATACAGAAAAAATTAAAACCTAGAGAGAAGAGTTTTTTTTAATGGCAATATAAGAATTAGATTGATGTTATTCGTAAAACTAAAGATTAAAAAATAAATACCCCCTCAAGCAGCTGCTTGCCACAGAGGTCTGACAAAAGCCTGTCAGTTTATGTGCCATAGTAGAAGGTCAGAGGATGGCAGGACCTCAGCAGAAAAACAACAAACATCCATGCCTTATTCTGGGCTCAAACCCCCAGGTCCCATAGATCAGCAGCCAAGCACACTAACCATTCTTCCATGGGACAGCTAGTATATAATATAATACATTATAATACTAACACTATGTGGTGGACATGTAAGTAGCAGAAGTTACCAAATGCAGCCAAGCACGCTAACCATTCTTCCATGGGATAGCTAGTATATAATATAATACATTATAATACTAACACTATATGGTGACATGTAAGTAGCAGAAGTTACCAAATGCAGCCAAGCACGCTAACCATTCTTCCATGGGACAGCTGGTATATAATATAATACATTGTAATACTAACACTATTTGGTGACATGTAAGTAGCAGAAGTGAGCAAATGCTGAAACTTTGTTTTGAAATATTTGCTGTTCAAATACTTGTTTATATGTACAATATACATATATTTAATCACTTACCTACCACAAAAATACTTAATATCATATGACCTTATTTTGCTTTCAGAACAGCCATGATTTATGATTTGATTTCACAATATCATGGAAGTGTCATAATCAAGACAATATAGCATCAACCTCTTTAATTATGGAATAGCGAATCAGCACAACTGGCTTCTCTTTTTGCATCATCCCATGAATCAGGTTTTTTTTTAATTGCCCCCCCCCCCCCCCATTAAAAAAGTGAGAGAGAGAATAGTATTTTATGCAGCCTCCCAAAAAGAAACGTTTACAGTGTCCCTTAGAACCAGAAAAATCCATAAAGACAAAAAAGATACACTAAATATGAAAAACATTTTAATACATATTTTATTTACTGTAAATTATTAATGAAATAGGCTCGACGTATTTCAAATCAACTCATAATAAATAGGCACTTTAGCATCGATTTAAATTTTAGAGGAAAAATTGTCTTGAGCCGGGTGGGATACAAACCCACGACCTCCTCATAACATGTCAGGTGCTCTGGACCACTGAGCTACCAGCCGCCGATCAAGATCTCCTGTAATTAGCACTATGAACATTCCTTTTATGTTTCATATAGGCGCTGTTCTGGCAATATTTATAGCCACAAGCAGCATTTATATTTGCCAATAGATGGAAGCATGTACAACAAGTATGCAGATAATAAATAATTAATGAAATAGGCTCGACGTATTTCAAATCAACTCATAATACATAGGCACTTTAGCGTCGATTTCAATTTTAGAGGAAAAATTGTATTGAGCCCGGTGGGATACAAACCCACGACCTCCTCATAACATGTCAGGTGCTCTGGACTACTGAGCTACTGGCTGCTGATCAAGATCTACTCTAATTAGCACTATGAACATTCCTTTTTGTTTCATATAGGTGCTGTTCTGTCAATATTTCTAGCCACAAGCGGCATTTATATTTCCCAATGAATGGAAGCATGTATGACAAGTGTGCAGATAATAAATAATTAATGAAATAGGCTCGATAAATAATTAATGATTGGCGGCCGGTAGCTCAGTGGTCCACAGCACCTGACATGTTATCAGGAGGTCGTGGGTTCGTATCCCACCTGGCTCAAGACAATTTGTCCTCTAAAATTTAAATCGATGCTAAAGTGCCTATTTATTATGAGTTGATTGAAATATGTCGAGCCTATTTCATTAATTATTTATTATCTGCATACTTGTCATACATGCTTCCATCTATTGGCAAATATAAATGCCTCTTGTAGAAATATTGCCAGAATAGCGCCTACGTTAAACATAAAAGGAATGTTCGTAGCGCTAATTAAAGGAGATCTTGATCAGCGGCTGGTAACTCAGTGGTCCAGAGCACCTGACATGTTATCAGGAGGTTGTGGGTTCATATCCTACCCGGCTAAAGACAATTTTTCCTCTAAAATTTAAATCGATGCTAAAGTGCCTATTTATTATGAGTTGATTTGAAATACATTGAGCCTATTTCATTAATTATTTATTATCTGCATACTTGTTGTACATGCTTCCATCTATTGGCAAATGTAAATGCCGCTTGTGGCTAGAAATATTGCCAGAACAGCGCCTATATGAAACATAAAAGGAATGTTCATAATGCTAATTAGAGGAGATCTTGATCGGCGGCCGGTAGCTCAGTGGTCCAGAGCACCTGACATGTTATCAGGAGGTCGTGGGTTTGTATCCCACCCGGCTCAAGACAATTTTTCCTCTAAAATTGAAATTGACGCTAAAGTGCCTATTTATTATGAGTTGATTTGAAATACGTTGAGCCTATTTCATTAATTATTTATTATCTGCATACTTGTCGTACATGCTTCCATCTATTGGCAAATATAAATGCTGCTTGTGGCTATAAATATTGCCAGAACAGCGCCTATATGAAACATAAAAGGAATGTTCATAGCGCTAATTACAGGAGATCTTGATCGGCGGCCGGTAGCGCAGTGGTCCAGAGCACCTGACATGTTATCAGGAGGTCGTAGGTTCATATTCCACCCGGCTCAAGACAATTTTTCCTCTAAAATTTAAATCGACGCTAAAGTGCCTATTTATTATGAGTTACTGTATTTCGTAGCATATAAGATGCACTTTTTTTCCATAAAGAAAATGCTAAAAAAGAACCATCTTCCAGTATGTGATGTTGCGGATATCATATAGTTTCACATTTCAGTGAAACTGTGGGAACCCATAACACTTTCAGTGGCAATGGGTGTAGAGTAAAATTTGTCTTGAGCTGGGCGGGATTTGAACCCAAGAATAATGAATTCCCCTGAACAATGGCAACATCCATAACAAATATTGAATAATAACAATGAGGATGGGTTTGCATTGTGCTAAGCATATAAATGAACATTCAATAAAATCTTTTGATCAACCAATTAATTTATTTGTCCCATGACAAAAGTTGGGAAAAACTATAATTTTGGACCGAACAAAGAACTCAAATACCACAAAATTAGCATATTTTTAGAGTCCATGATCCTTTTACTGAACATCATGATTAACATCTATCATAAAAAGACACTATTCCCAGAAGAGTGAAGAATCAAGGGGATGTCATAAACTTAGGCTCGATTTTTTGTTTTATTTAGAAAGTTATTAATATTTGTAAAGTTTTTCTTTTTTCCACCATTGTTACATAACCTTGATGTTTTCATCGCATGCTACTAAGTTTATCTATCAGAATTATCACTGAAGATTTATTCCATTTATATAGATGTATTTTATCATGCTCCATATTAGTAAGAGTAAACATTAACTGCTTGAATAAGTAAAAACTTTTCCTAAGTATTCCCTGCGGAAATGGAGGTGCATCTTATATGCTCTAAAATATAGTAATTTAGTATATCTGTTACTTAATATAATTAGATTTAATTTCAATGAGGTATTTGCAATGTTGAGTGAATAAGCCTATGGGAAAAAATGACACTGATTTCAATATTCATATAAAAATATTAGTTCCTTTAACTTTCATTAAATTTATTTGGAATTGTAATAAACACTTAAGAAATGAATTTTTATCAAAGTTAGTGTTGATATTAGTAGACGTTGTGTTGGTCCATCTATTCACTTTTACTTTTTCTTAACCAGTTTTGCTTTATTTACAGTATATTTATCATTTTGGGGATTGTTTCATTTGGACTTATCACAATTCTCATTTCCAAGCTATAGGAGTTGTGCATGTGCAACTCTGACCTTTTTGATTGTCAACTGCTAAAGTGCATGTAGGACACGACCCCTCTTGCGTCATAGCTAGTGCGATCGTTATGTTATGCAAATGTCTTTCCTGGCATGCAATAGACACATGCCGGACTTGTACACGTTATAACTAAGTGACATTAGGTCACACAGAGAAAGTAGAAAAAGTGTGTTATGAGTAGAGTCGTGGCATTGAGCCACGGAGAGTGTGGATAGTGGAAGTTGAGATGATGTTACTTTAGATAGGAGTTGTTAGTGCTTCAACTTTTGTATTGAGGAGTCTTTTTGAATTTTTTGGAACTTTGTTTGTTTTAGAAACTTTTGAATTTTTGCTATTTTTCTCTTGAGCAATGTAAATAGTTTTTTTTATTAGATTTAAACTTTAAACTTTACAATCCTTTTTGAATTCTTACTCGATAAGTAACGTTTGACAAAGGTTTCATTTCAAGGGTCCATTTCATCTTAACGACCCTATTTAAACTTTATTTGGCAATTATTATTGCCTGGCCCCGATATGGCTATCTGGAATTTGAATAAATTTGGATCAGACAAAAGGTCCAACTGTAAAAGTTAATAATCTTTGGAGCATTACAGAGAGTTGAAAGAAAGTGGCGCCCGAACAGGGACGTAATGGTAGTAAATTATGAAGTGTTTAATTATTGTGATATTTAATGCGAGTAAGAGCTTGTTTCTTTTCTGTTAATTTTTTCCAGGTAGGTTATATGTATTTTTATATTGTTTTTAAAAAAGAACCTCACAAGCTAGGTGATTTAAAAAATTGCTTCTTTGGCCTTTATGACATGAATGAGTTTCAATATATAAATTTTTATTCTTTTACATACAATAGGAAGATTCAAAATTAAAATTTAATATGATGTGGTCCTTTCCAAATCTTTGTGGCCCATAGTTTTAAAAACCCTTCCCCAGACCATTAGAGTACTTTCACCAGCCAGCTATTGTTCACACTGCACATGATAGATCCATAAACTCCTGTATCCTGATCCTTCCACCATTCTGGTGCAACTGGAATTTGGATTCGATGGACCAAAATTGGCCCAAATAACATGGGGTTAATCATATGGATCATCTCTCTCTCTATGGTAACCTAAGTGAGAAAAAGTCCAATGCATAGTCCAGTCCGATATTACACTGTAACCAGTGGGGAAAGTAGGCCGGTACGCCATACCAGCAAGAAATTATTTGCCGGTACAGCGTACTGGTAAAACATTTTTCAGTAGTGGCTCCATTAATGATTTTCTTTACACATTAATACAGTTTCAACTGAGCATTTAATTTTTTAAAGAACGAATCCTTTTAAGAAGAATTTCTTTTAAGAAGAATTCTTCGATATTTCATTATACTACTATAGTTTAACCCTTTAGATATCTGTTGCTTGAAAACCGCATACTTGAGGTGCTAGAGGTTACATTTCTGCTGACAGGGAGTGCCAAGTGGGGGTGCTAATCCAAATATCTGAAGTAGTGCTTTCTCTCTTTTAGCAATTAGTAAAAGCAGACTGGGAAAAGAGAACAGAACTAGACAGACAACGGTGATTCCAACCAAAGCTGTCCCTCAGGGAGTCGTTAAGTATCCACGGACAATGCACATCCCCGGTAGTTGTCTGGGTTCGGTCTTAATCCCTACCAGAAGCAGAAATGGGAAAACGGGATGACAAATCAAAGAAAGGATATGAACTGACTTAGACATTGAAATGTAATCCATTGCAAGATAATATTTCTGGTTTTCTAATTTTCATCTTTTTTATCTAAGGGACCTGAGTTTGAGCCCCGGGTAACACATGGATGTTTGTTTTTCTGCTGAAGTCCTGCCATCTTCACAAACCTTCTACTATGGCATATAAACTGGCAGGTTGCTGTTAGACCTCTGTGGCAAGCAGTGACTTCTGGTATAAACATATTTTTGCAAATAATTTATATATTGCTGAATTGAAAATCCTAACATTTCTGAGCATAACGGAAGGCAATTTAATGGGGGCAATGAGGCGCATACTTCCCCAAATTTAACTAATGAGTTTGAAGTTTGGGAGAGGGTCCCATAAAAGTTGGCCATTATTTTTCTTAAACATAATTTTCGATTAGCACTATAAATCTACTTTCACCACTGACTGTAACCTACAATTATATGCATATATGTTCCATTGTGGTTCATCTGTTTTGCTGTACAATCTTGGTGACCTGTATGTCTCAAATGTTACTAATATTTTCTGGCCACATGAATTTCACTGATTGTTTGCTTTTTGTCCTACATACCATCTTGTTTTACTTGTGATACTGTTGATGGTGAACCCTCAGCCAAACTGATGTTTTATTAATGCACCAGCTTTCCTAACCCCAAAAACTACCACTGGGTGCTACAATCTTAAATATGCTACAGTAAGAGCATGACAATGTAACATCCTGAAATAATACATGCAGAGCAGACAGGTGTGTTTCTAATAAAGTGGCCACTGAGTTTATACATATATGGGGAAACAGTGTATTAACAAAGATGCTAAATTCTTTTTGTGATGAATAATGAATGCTTTAAAAATCTTGTAACAAGGAAATAAGCTATACAATTGATATTTATTTTTATTTTACTTAAGTATTTGATTTCAATAAAGATAATACTATTTAAGGTATGCAAAAGTGTTATTTCATCTGTGATACCATTATAGAGCTGTATTACTTTTCTCCTTGATCAATAGACCCATCAATAGATGTTTCTCGACATTTCCATGTTATGTGAATCTGAAGTCAAATTCAAAGCTCCCTAAAATTGAAAATAAGTTTTTCATTAAAAAAAGATGTTAGTGGGGATAAATGAAGCTCTCACTCAAATATTTCTGGTTTTCGATTTTCAACAATATTTTTTTTAATATTTATATAATTAGTAAGTTGAAAACAGCAAATTTGAAAATATATTTAAAATGAGTATATGAACAGCAAATGCTACTCATATACTCATTTTAAATATATTTTCAAATTTAATTGAAAGAATCTTTACACCAACTTCTAAATTTGCATTTATTTTAGTAAGCCATTTGTTTCGTTGTAACAGTTATAATTTGTGTTGTAGTGGGCTTTTGAAGTAAATTGTTATGATTAATGATGCTGCTTTTAAATGCTTCAGGCTACAGAACTCTTTAAATATAACATGGATGTTGTTGAAAATTGAGAATTCAAAAGATTTGATTAAGGTCTTCATTTTATCTCTAGTGACATTTTTCAAAAAAAAAAGAAGCTTATTTTGAAAGTTGGGGAACTCTGAATGTGACTTTTCATTCATATAACAGGAAGGTGTCTGGAAACTTTTTGTAATATGGTGTATATCTATAAACTGTGATGATAAATTACATATACTCAATAACCACTTTTCCACGAACGCATAACATACCTTTTGTCTTTTAGGACCTCATTTATACCAGCAGGCAAGTAATCTGAATTGTTAGTAGTTATTTTATAGAGATAATTATTCTGTCAGTTCTTTAAACTTAATTTTACCGAAATTGATTAAAATTTGCTACATTTACAATTTCAGTAATAAATGAAGCATAAATAATAATGCTGAATTAGACATTTTTGTGCTCAATATTTTCAGGGCCCTATGGAAGTAGCCATAGTTTTTCTTCAGGATTTAGCTGATGGCAAAAAAACTCCTACACCACTTCAGAACAAATTAAGATTGTGTTTCAAAGACTTTGCAAGAAAGTATGTATTGTTAAATTTTCAATCTTATTAATTTTTTACAATATTTTTATTGTAGTGAAATGCCTAGAAAAAGCACAAAAATTTAAAGTGAAACAGTGGACAAATAATCTAATACATAATTTTAACATTTTCTGCTCCAATTTTTCAATGTAGTATTGGTTGCATTCCACAATGAAACTAATGACCTCAATAATTTGCTTATGACAGAATCAAACACATTTTGCTTGAAAAATTACATTTCACACATACTTTAAAATTGTGTGACAATTAATACTTATTTTAGCTCACTTGCAGAGGGGGGAGGGGGTGCATATTATACACATGTACAATTAAATATACTTACAATATTACTACAAGTGCATGTCAAATTGTCACTCTTGTTGTTTGAACAGCATAATTTAGCGCCAAATCAATCTGACACTCATCACAGACCCTCTGTCTCCTCTCTTTCTCTTGCCCTAACTGTATCACCTCCATCCTAAATACTGTGTGGACATGTCGGCCTACACTTACCAATGTTGTTGAGTGGATGCTCTCAGCATGGAATGAATTAGTCCCACCTATCATTCAGCATGGCTTTCATAAATGCTGCCTTACCAATACATCTGACAGTAGCAAGGATGATGTTCTGTGGGAGGACAGGCAGGTGACAATAGGTGAAGAAGACAATTACATCAATATGTATTATGATGGTAAAAACAATAACATGGACAGCAGCGCAGGAGCTTCTTTCCAGTAGTAACAGTGACAATGACTTTGAAGATTTGCTAGCAATGATTGAAGCATATTTTTTATGTTTATTATCTGAACAAAAGACAGTAACATTTTTTATTTTTGATCTGCTTTTGTTTTTATTCTAAAGTAAAGTTTAGTTTCTCTTATTAAACTCTTGCAGTCATCAACTAATTGAAATGCGTTGTTGCATTGTCATAGTTAATAAAAAACTAAATTACAACTCCTTACTTCCTTATTAAGAAACACCATTAAATAAAATTATTGTTTTTTTATTACAACAAAACTAACAGCATTTAATTGACAATGTAAAAATATATTTTATTTAAAAAATTATTAGCCCTCTATACCATAAGAAACCAGTTGGGACCTGTTTGAAAAGTTGTTAGGCCTATCTTCAAAACTATGATAATGAAAAAAAATTCAATTATGAAATTGTAGAAAAACACTGAATTAGTAAGAAAGAAAACTTATTAGTAATGAAATATGGAGACTACACCTTAAAAGCAACACAAAACAGGCATGTATTTACAGAAAGGCAGATTAAAAGTGATCCCCATATATTTAAGTGGCAAATTAGAGTGTCATGACCAAAAGAGTAACAGATATATATATATACTACAGGAAAAGTACTGTGCCCAATTGAATATGCACAAATGTAGTGCATTTGGTGGCAAATATAGAAGGGGGGGGGGGAGTGTGGTCTGTTAATCTCATGCCACACATCACCAGTATCTGTCACATAGCTCCCAAGATAATTAAAGTGTAAAACCTGCTCAAAGACTGCAACCATTCAGATTAACTGAATCACAGCCTGCCTGACCAATTTCCATCACTTTAGTTTTCTCTCTGTTTATAACCAAACCTACTCTACTACCAATCTCATCAACAGCTCGAATGAAAGAATTCATCTCATCAACATCATTTGCCAACATCATTTGGCATTGGTCTGGAGATCTGAAAATCAGAAATTTTCAGATCTTCAGACCATTGAAGGCCAAAATTTTTCCCTTGCAGTGAATTTCACATAACATAATCAATAACCAAACTAAAGAGAAAAGGAGACAAAATGCACCCTTGTCGAACACCAGACGTAATGCTAAACCAATTGCTACAAGACCTACCAACTCTCACACATGACTCAGTGTTATTATAGAGAACTTTCATTATGTTAACTAACTTGTCAAGTATACCATATGATCTCACAATCAACCACAAATTATGATGATCAACAGAGTCGAAAGCTTTTTTGAAATCAACAAAGCTAGCAACCAAAGGTTTCTGAAACTCTAAACATTTCTCAAGAATCCACCTAAGTGAAAATATCTGATCCACACATCCCCTACCACTTCTGAATCCACATTGCTCATCACACAATTGACTATCAACCAGATTCTTAATTCTATTAAGCACCATCATGGAAAGAACGACCTGGAACAGAGGGCTGATAACTATAGGGCTGATACCCCTATAGTTATCACAAGAACTGCGATCACCTTTTTTGAAAATAGGAATAACAATCGCTCTGGTAAAATCCTTAGGAACCATGCCTTTATCATAAAAGATATTCAGAATTTCAGTCATCCAAGTGATAACCAAAACATTCCCAGCTCTAAGCATTTCCATAGTAATTTCATCTACCCCTGGGGATTTATGAAGTTTAAGTTTAGAAATAGCCAAAATAACTTCAGATTGTGTTATAGGGCCAACATTAACGCCACCAATGCATCTATCATCATTACAAACAATGGGAGTAGAACTAACCACATTGTTTAGAACATCACTGAAATGCTCAGCCCACCTAGCCATGACAGAATTCTCACCTTCTATAACCTTACCTTCTTTATCCTTCAATGCCTGTCTGTTTTCTACCACACAAAACTTTAACTATCTGGCACAGCTCTCTGCTTTTGTTTAGTCTAACTGCTTCCTCGGCTTTGTCAACCAAGCCATCAAACCAAAGATTTTTATCAGCAGCTAACTGATCCTTTACACGTTTATTAAGCTCTCTGTAATCCTTTCTATTAGGACTAGTAGGGTATTGATTAAGGACATTCCGGTATTTCCTTCTTTCTGAAATGAACTCAAGTGCCTTATCACTCAAATAATTCTGCCCCATCTGCTCATTTTTTCCTAAAAGAATACTGTTAGTTTCCAAGGCCCCATTCTTCCTCAACTTCAGTAGTAAGCAAACCATGACTGTCATAATGACTAAGTAACCTATCATGGTAAGCTTTAGCTATAACTGGGTCTTTCAGAGCTTCAGTATTAAAGGTAAATTTTTTAACCTTAGCACAACACTTTTTAAGTTTAAGTTGCAAGACACTTTTAACAAGATAATGGTCAGATCCAATTTCAGCTCCCCTATGTGACCTGGTATTCCTAACAGAACTAGCCCATTTGCTGTTAATTAATATATAATCAATCATATTCTTATACAGCCCATCAGGTGAAACCCATGTGTACTTATGTATGTCACAGTGTTTGTAATAAGTGTTAGTTATTCTGAAACCATTAAGTTTACTTACCTGTAGGAGATGTTGCCCATTGCCATTGCAGCTACCAATACCAAAAGGGCCTATCACCCCTCCCCAAAGGTCAGAGTCAGTATTAACTTTGGAATTGAAGTCACCTAGAACAATGGTAATATCTCCTTTCTTGACACAATTCAAAATATCCTGAAGTTGTCTGTAAAACCTATTCTTCTCATCCTCATTGGCATCCTCAGTGGGGGCATAACAGCAGATAACATTTAAATTTTTAATGCTTGTCTGAAATTTTGTTGTAAGAAATCTTTCATTAATGCACTCATACATATCCTAGAAGAGCATCACTAGTGTGCCTGCTGAGAAGCTGACCCACACCTTGGTGATGCTTCCCATTCTCCCTCCCTGTAAAGAGAATTTTAAAGTTATTTTTAAGTATCTCACCTTTACCTGTCCATCTTTTCTCTTGCAAGCCTAGAATATCTAGGTTATAGTGCTGGAATTCCTGCATGAGAACATCAAGAGAATAATCTCTATGTAATGTCCTCACGTTCCTGCAGAGAGAAAATTATTAGTAGGATTTTTAAAGAAACTAGGTTTATTGAGATAGGTAGGACCAACAATATGAAACAGTCCCTGTTTGCAGGCATGGGGCAAAGACCTGTTCCTGCTCCGCTAAAGGCTGAAGTCACCGATGCTGGTAGGAACTTCAGTTACCACCTTCTCAAGTGAACTTTTTCAAGAGCCATATGGCCTGCCTGAGACACATTATTACAGTTTAGGATTTATGATGCCCAACTAGCTAAGTGAGGTTCAGGTACCTGTAATGGCCTCTGATCAGGATTATCCACCAGTTGATATAAGGTATCCTATGCCTCTGTTCACTGGGGCGGGGGTGGCTCAGTCGGTAGCGCGCCAGACTCGTAATCTGTAGTACCCAGGTTCGAGTCCCAGCTGGGTCAGCATTGAGATTTATCTCCACAGAATTCCCCGCCCTGCCCACAGTCAGTAGGGGACACTGATGGGCTTGGAAAGGCCGCCGTCCGTCGGATGGGATGTTAAGCCGTGGCCTCGTGTGCGGGAGAGCCATACCCTGTGCACATTAAAGAACACGCTGGATGGCCTTGACGGGAGGCTATCATCTGTCTCCCAACAGCTGTTCCAGTGGGTCCCCTCCCCCAACCTTCTCTGAGCCTTCGGGGTTCACGTGACCTGGCCATTTAGCCCATGGTGTGCAAAAAAGTGCTGCTCAGAGGCAAAACAACCCAACCCTCTGTTCACTTAGGGCTAGCAAAATAGAAGCAAACAGAAAACAGAGCTGCAGATTCTCCCTCAACAGAGGCCCACCAGTGCAGCAAGTCCTGGATCCATAATCAAGCTCAAATTCATAAATAAGCCCAGTCTAGTAGGTATAAATGGTCAGCACCAGCACCCTGTGAAGTTGACAAGTAGAATTGAAAAAAAAAAAAAGTGGGCATAGATGACCAGATCAGTAGGCAATACTGAACTGGCGTCACTCCCCTTGTGTTCCCTTCCAAAAGAGAATATCTCATTTGAAAGATTCTAATGGCATGCATCATGAGAAGGTGGAATCGGACATTGCCCTCTGTGAATTATGCTTTATGATGCACCACACAATCATTGACCAGTACACCTCATACTAATCACAACTATGAGAGTTAATTGCAAAGTTATAGAGCAGCATAAAAATAGTAGGTAATGACATATCACATATACAAAATGAGTGAAAATAAGTCTGTAAAAACCAATCCTTCAAGAGTGTGTCAGGAGAATCTGTGGAACAGTGGCACAAGGATCACATGCACTGTGCATGCACATCAATAGCAATGAAGATAATTATAATACCAGTGTATTCAGTCAACTGACTGTTCTAGTATGAGAACTAAAACATACATTGATTGTACATACATTGTAGTTAATAAATGTATGTACAAACATACATTTATTAACTCCCATTCCCACAGACACGGAATAAAGAGAGGAAGTCATGGCAAATTCATTTACTAATTTCATTATACTCACTAATGATTAAAGGAATCAAATTCTATTTCAAAAAAAAAAGTGCACGACAACAATGAAATGCACTATGCTACTGTAAAATATGTTTCAGTGCCCACTATCTGTCATAATGCACATCTGGATTCAATAGAGAACTGCTGTACCAACATATGGGAGATCCACCCTAAGCTCAATGATGACATCATAGATCTTTCAGTCTTAATGGTATACACCTTGTAATTGATATAATCCATAGGAAGAATGCCATTGGGGTCAAGTCTGGTGACTGAACAGATAAGCACATAGAGCTGCTGACTGGTGCAGCAGTGTACAATCATGGTGGTACACTACACCTCCTTCAGGGAATATCATTCAACCAGTCAGTCAATGTATCCCATAAAGGTTAGAGGTACCACTATCCTGCTAGTTGAGATTTATCTCCACAAAATTCCCTGCCCTGTCCATGGTCAGTAGGAGACAATGATGGACTTGGAAAGGCCGCCATCCGTCGGATGGGATGTTAGAGCCATACCCTGTGCACGTTAAAGAACATGATGGCCTTGACGGAAGGCTGCCATCTGTCTCCAAACAGCTCTGTTCCAGTGGGTCCCCTCCCCTAACCTTCTCTGAACCTTTGGGGTTTATGTGACCTGGCCATTGTTAGCCCATGGTGTGCAAAAAAGTGCTGCTCAGAGGTAAAATAACCCAACCGAACCATCCTGCTAGTCCAATGACACAAGGATATTTTTCCAGATACTGCACCACACAATCATTGACCAGTACACCTGATGTTTCAACACTTGTATTAGGAGGGGTTGTCAAGCACTCAATGATTGAGATTCTGCCTATTGACCACAATGCTCCATGTGAATTGTGCTTTATCTGTTAATGGGATGCTGGATTCTGCTGAAGATTGCACCTCTCTAAACATTGCTGTCTGTCCCCTTCCATTGAAGTGTGAGTATGAACCACGTGGTACAGTGAGCATATGATCATGCAGGATTTGCCACATGAGACCTGCTGTTAAACTACATGCCTTACTGATTTCTATCATATTGAAATCTGGGTGGGCAAGGACTTAGCCCAGAACACCCTCCGGTGTCACTTGAATGCCTCATCGTGTAAGTCCCTATCATCAGTGGTATCTGGAAACTTGTTCGGCAACATTTGTTCAACATAAATTTGTTTGTCAGAATTTTCTTTCACAGAAATTCGTTCGAAGTAGAATTTTGTCTGAAACAGAAATTTGTTCACCGGAAATTTGAAACAGAATCAAAGTTATTTAATTAAAAGTGTTCGGAGATTGTATCTTTCCAGTGCAAAAGATTTTAGTGTAGTTTTCAATGGAGGGTTGGATAAAGGTTTTATCTTTGAATTTAAGGGTCCATGGGATAACTTTGAATTTAAGGGTCCATGGATTAATAACTGGAAATGTAGTCAAAAATGTTAATGATATATATTAACCCTTCCAGTGTCCAGCCTGAAAAACAGGTTTCCATCCAGAGGTCAAGCTATTTTCTCCTTATGCTCAGTCAAAAAAAAATTTAACTAGAACTTTTTTGCCAAATAACTAATGAAAGGAATTATGACATGTTGTATGCCAAATTAATCAGCATTTAATTCTGGATTTTCTGAAAATAAAGTATATAACAAAAAACTGATGTTTTATTTTAATAGGACATTTTTAGAGTCATGTAGTAAAAAATGCAGATATTTTGTAATTACTTCCAAAATCTATTGTTTTTAAAAATAGCATGGTAGCTAGGCGTAAACTGGAAGGAGAGCTGTGTACCAATCCCTAGTGATGATGCACAGAACCGGCCAGGTCTAGCACCTAATGTCCTACCCCGCCTTCTCGTGGTGCAGGCTGTTAGTACCTTTCAAAAGAGATATTCTCTTTTGGAAGAGATATTCTCTTTTGAAGAGATCAAAAGAGATATTCTCTTTTGGAAAGGAACGGAAGGGGAGGGCTGCCAGTTCAGTATGGCCTACTGAGTCATCTATGGCCACTTTTTTCTTTTTCTTCAACCCTGCTGAGGAGTGGTCAACTTCACAGGGTCCTGGTGCTGACCATTTATACCTACTAGACTGGACTTGTTTATGGATTTGAGCTTGATTATTGATCCTGAACTTGCTGCACTGGTGGGTCTCTGTTGAGAGAGAGTCTGCCGCTGTGTTTTCTGTTTGCTTCTGGGTTGCCAGCTCTAAGTGAACAGAGACATGGGATACCTTATATCAGCTGGTGGATAATCCTAATCAGAGGCCATCGCAGGTACCTGAACCGTACTTAGCTAGTTGGGCATCGTCAAGCCTAAACTGGAGTAATGTGTCTCAGGCAGGCCATATGGCTCTTGAAAAAGTCCACTTGAAAAGGTGGTGCCTGAAATTCCTACCAGCATTGGTGACTTCAGCCTTTAGCGGAGCAGGAACAGGTCTTTGCCCCATGCCTGCGATAAGGGGACTGTTTGATATTGTTGGCCCTACCAATCTCAATAAACTTAATTTCTTTAAAAATCCTACTAATCATTTTCCCTCTGCAGGAACATGGAACGTGAGGACATTACATGGAGATTATCCTCTTGATGTCCTCATGCAAGAATTCCAGCGCTATAACCTAGATATTCTAGGCTTGCAAGAGACCAGATGGACAGGTAAAGGTAAGATACTTAAAAATAACTTTAAATTTCTCTTTACACGTAGGGAGGATGGAAAGCATCACCAAGGTGTGGGTCTGCTGCTCAGCAGACATGCTAGTGATGCTCTTCTAGGATATGAGTGCATTAATGAAAGGTTTCTTACAGCAAAATTTCAGACAAGCATTAAAGACTTGAATGTTATTTGCTGTTATGCCCCCACTGAGGATGCTGATGAGGACGAGAAGGATAGGTTTTACGGACAACTTCAGGATATTTTGAATTCTGTCAAGAAAGGAGATATTGCCCTTGTTCTAGGTGACTTCAATGCCAAAGTTGGTACTGACTCTGATCTTTGGGGAGGGGTGATTGGCCCTTTTGGTATTGGTAGCTGCAATGGCAATGGACAACGTCTCCTACAGGTAAGTAAACTCAGTGGTTTCAGAATAACTGACACATATTACAAACACTGCGACATACATAAATACACATGGGCTTCACCTGATGGGCTGCATAAGAATATGATTGATTATATGTTAATTAACAGCAAATGGGCTAGTTCTGTTAGAAATACCAGGTCATAGAGGGGAGCTGAAATTGCATCTGACCATTACCTTGTTAAAAGTGTCGTGCAACTTAAACTTAAAAAGTGTTGTGCTAGGGTTAAAAAATTTATCTTTAATACTGAAGCTCTGAAAGACCCAGTTATAGCTAAAGCTTACCATGATAGGTTACTTAGTCATTATGACAGTCATGGTTTGCCTACTACTGAAGTTGAGGAAGAATGGGATCATTTTAAACAGGCTTTTTTGGACACTAACAGTACTCTTTTAGGAAAAAAGGAGCAGAAGAGACAGAATTATCTGAGTGATAAGGTACTTGAGCTTATTTCGGAAAGAAAGACCTGCAGGAATGTCCTTAATCAATACCCTACTAATCCTAATAGAAAGCATTACAGAGAACTTAATAAACGTGTGAAACGTATAGCTGCTGATAAGAATCTTTGGCTTAATGGTTTGGCTGACAAAGCCGAGGAAGCAGTTAGACAGCACAACAGCAGAGAGCTGTACCAGATAGTTAATGTTTTATGTGGTAGAAAACGGACAGGTATACTAGGATTGAAGGATGAACAAGGTAAGGTTATAGAAGGGGAGGATTCTGTCATGGCTAGGTGGGCTGAGCATTTCAGTGATGTTCTAAACAATGTGGTAGTTTTACTCCCATTGTTTGTAATGATGATAGATGCATTGGTGGCTTTAATGTTGGCCCTATAACACAATCTGAAGTTATTTTGGCTATTTCTAAACTTAAACTACATAAATCTCCAGGGGTAGATGAAATTACTAAAGAATAGCTTAGAGCTGGGAATGTTTCGGTTACCACTTGGATGACTGAAATTCTGAATATCTTTTATAATAAAGGCATGGTTCCTAAGGATTTTATCCCTATTTCCCCATAGCTATTGTTATCCCTATTTTCAAAAAACGTGATCGCAGTTCTTGTGATAACTATAGGGGAATCAGCCTACTCTCTGTTCCAGGTAAAGTTCTTTCCATGATTGTGCTTAATAAAATTAAAAATCTGGTTGACAGTCAATTGCGTGATGAGCAATGTGGATTCAGAAGTGGTAGGGGATGTGGGGATCAGATATTTTCACTTAGGCAGATTCTTGAGAAATGTTTAGAGTTTCAGAAACCTTTGGTTGTTAGCTTTGTTGATTTCAAAAAGCTTTTGACTCTGTTGATCGTCATAATTTGTGGTTGATTGTGAAATCATATGGTATACCAGACAAGTTAGTTAACATAATGAAAGCTCTCTATAATAACACTGAGTCATGTGTGAGAGTTGGTAAGTCTTGTAGCAATTGGTTTAGCATTACGTCTGGTGTTCGACAAGGGTGTATTTTGTCTCCTTTTCTCTTTAGTTTGGTTGTTGATTATGTTATGTGAAATTCACTTCAAGGGAAAGATTTTTGCCTTAAATGGGCTGGAGATACTAAAATTTCTGATTTCGATTATGCTGATGATTTAGCCCTTTTCGCAAATGATGTTGATAAGATGAACTCTTTCATTCGAGCTGTTGATGAAACTGGTAGTAGAGTAGGTTTGGTTATAAACAGAGAGAAAACTAAAGTGATGAGAATTGGTCAGGCAGGTTTTGATTCAGTTCATCTGAATGGTTGCAGTCTTGAACAGGTGTCACAGTTTAATTACTTTGGGAGCTATGTAACAGATACTGGTGATGTGTGGCATGAGATTAACAGACGAATAGGGATTGATGTCGGGACATTTAAGAATCTATGGAGATTGTGGAGAAATAGGCGTGTACACCTAAAGACTAAAATTAGACTGTATAATAGTTTGGTTCTTTCTAGGGTTAGTTATGGTAGTGAAACTTGGATGCTGTGTAAACAAGATAACAGGAAACTAGATGCTTTTGATTCTAGATGCTTACGCAGTATCTTGGGTATTAGGTGGTTTAACTTTGTAACTAATGATGAGGTTAGGCAAAGGAGTCTGCAACCTCCTTTAAGCAGCATATTGTGCAGAGAGAGACTCCGCTGGTTTGGCCATGTTGCCCGTATGGATAATTATAGATTAGCGAATAAGGTTATGAACAGTGTGCCTAGAGGCCTCAGAAGGAGGGGGAGACGTAGGATGCGGTGGGCAGACAATGTCAAACAAGACCTTGTTAGAATGGTGTGCAGTGGCCGGATGCAGCAGATGTAGCTCAGGACAGATATGCTTGGAGAATTAAACTGCATGGTCTGGTTGAACCTCTGTAGCCCATGGCTGCTTGAGGATGATGATGAGTATTTTTGTTAATTTTTAGAAGATTTTCAAAAATTTATGGAAAAATTTGTTGATAATAGTTTTTGCAACACAAATAAAAATATATTTTAAAAAAGCTAATAGACAGAAATGATTACGATGCACATGAATAGAATGATTATATATTTCTGAATGACAAAAAATTTATTTTTTTTGGTTTCAAGCAAACATTTTTCGCTTTTTGTAATTTTTTTCTTAGCATCATACTTTGAGAAAATTCCAGGCTTTTAGTCAATTGTGCAGAAATTACATAAACAAGTCAACTTTAGAATTAAAAAAAATAACCAATCAACGGAAATAGGTCATGTTATATACCAAATTAAACAGAATTTAATTACGAATTTAATGAAAATAAACAATATAAAATATTTTGCAAGCATATTGATTTTAATAAGCCTTTTTCATGTGATAGAGTGAAAAAAAATCGCACTCTACAATTAAGGCTTCATTTTGGAAAACCTGTTGAATAAAAGTAGTTAAATTATATGTTTATCAAAAAGAAATTTCCTCCCGAATAATATAATATTCAACCTGAAAGTGATTTTTATTTCTTTTAATTATTCTCTTCATTATCATTCATTTTGAACACAGCCAGTGTTATACAATGTGACTTGGACTTCTCAAATTTACAGGATTTTCTGAACTGGTTATGAAATAGGAAAAAAACTTACTTGGCTGATTTTTTTGCTAAACATTATGAATTTTTTTGTTTGGGTGTTGGAGTTTGGTGATTTTTGGCTAAGTGCAGAAAGGTTTGTGCACCAAAGCAAAAAAAAAACAGTGTTATATCGTCTGTGTGGCACAGCCAAGGTACTGAGGGAGGGAGGGTACTTTAAAATCATTCAATATAAAAAAAAAAACTCGTAACTTAAAAAAATGATATTTTTCTAAGGGGAGGGGGCATGAAACTTTCTACATGAGTTTAGCAGAGGGGACTCCTTCCCAAAATTGCCCTCCCACATAACAGCTGATTTTCATAGCAAGGAGTCTATTTTTGCTTCTCTCAAGACATTCATTTTCAGAAAATGGTACAAGCTCAAAGTTTTTGTAGTAAAATAGCAAGAAATAATAAAAAAAATACATATAATCTAATGGGATGTTAAATAAAATATCCACAACAACTTTTAAGCCGACCTCCAATCTGCCATAACTCAGAAAGATCAATAAATCAGCTGATTGAAAGATTGCTAACTAACAGAAATAAATCTACAGAAATTAATTTGCTTCCATATCCAAGACCTCATTTATTTTCAGAAAATGATACTAGATCAAAATTTTACTGGGAAAAGTAATATATAATGAAATAAAATTAACACATAGCCTAATGCGATGTTAAAATATCCACAGCAGTAAGTTGTAGGCCACCATATGATGTTGCATAACTATGAAAAAAATCGATACTTATTGATCGGCCAAATGATTGCTAATTTCCGAAAATAAACTACTGAAATGAAAACTAAGGTTTAAATATAAAAAATAAATACTAACTTTACAAAGGGTATCCAATATGCTGGACCAAAACTGTAAACAACACTTATAGCATATGCAACGGAGATTGCATGTGTCAGCCATCTGTGTCTTGTTTGCCTCAGTGAAGCATAACTAATTAAATGCAGGTGCAACCAGAATTTCTAAGAGAAATGTGTTTACTTTCAGTTTCGATTTTAAGGCAAGAAAGATGCATAGAATGCTGGGAAAAATGATAAAAATAACTTGAGAATACTGAAATAGATTTATGATGGAAGAGTGTGAAATGGAAAAAAAAAATTGTGATACATATTTTGTAATTACTTCCAAAATCTATCGTTTTTAAAAATAGCAGTATTTTTGTTAATTTTTAGGAGATTTTCGAAAATTAAGGAAAAATTTGTTGATGATAGTTCAAATAAAACTTGTGAGCTTAAATCAGAAGGTTGCTTCAGCAAATAGGAACCTATCTACTACAAGCAAATCGGCAATACCGTTTAGTGCTTCTAAGAAATGGCAATCAGATGGCTTTATAAAATTATTTATATTGTAGTTTAATAAAATATGCATCAAATTAAAAAACAAAATATTGTTTTTGAAGCCTGAATTATATATTTTTATAAGTTTTATATATAAATTACAACAGCAATTTTTATTTTTTAAAAAATCGATTTTTTTTTGTTGTACTAAAAACGAATGCATACATCCTTGGCCTCTCAAATCAGATTCTCCGAATGTATATGGACAATGTGGACACTGGAAGGGTTAATATGTATTTTGTGTAAAATTTTGAAAGAGCACTAAAATAGGAGGAAAAAATTATATTCCAGAACTGTGTTTAAGTTTGTCGTGCTTTGATCTGACCATTTGGCTCTAAGTTTTTAGACAAGACATACTCTGAGTAATCATTGAAGTCAGTGTAATTGTTTGAAATTGGAATGACTACCCCATATTATGCCAATGGTATGCTAACTTTGAAGTTCTATAACTTCTGAAATCAGTGTTTTGTGAGAAAATGTGATGGAGGATGATTAGAAGGTCTGAATCAAATCTACCTAAATCTCGATTTTTAACAATATTCTTGCAGTATTTAAGCAGGTATTGAAGTTTAAACCTTTCAGAGCAGAAATCTGTTCTAAGAAATTCATCAAAAAAAGAAGAATATTTAAGAAATTATTTGTACACACTTTTAAAATATTTAATTGCGTATGAACTAGTTTGAAATAATATTTCCTATTTCAGTTTCAAATTAACTTCCAATGTTTCCACTGCTATTCTTATATGTTCAAACTTCCATAATTCTTTAAATACTGAAGGGATATTGTTGAAAATTGATATTTAGATAGAAATGATTTCGAACTTTAATTTACCTTTTTCACATTTTCCCATAAAAATGTTTATTTTAAAAGTTATAGGACTTCAAAATTAGAGTACCACTGATATAACTTGGGGTGGGATAGTCATATTTCAATGATCACTCAGAATATAGTTGTGGTAAAAAAAATAACAAATGAAAGGTGTCAAAAAATAAAAATAGGAAAAAAAAAAGGAGAAGACATTAGTGTTGTTTACTTCTCAACAGTCAAAGTTGGTTCAAAGAAAGTTAAAAATGCAAGCACTCTTATACTCCATTCAGCCTAAAGCCTCCAGAAGATGCCAGATGCACCATCCCAACAAAAAAGCCCACCAACAGCACTCCAACATTCCAGAGATAGCAGATATCCACTATGGACTAATCTGTATTATCCACAAGATACAAAGGACATCAGCCTCTGCAGCTGAAACCCCTCAAGACGTGGACAGCAGCCCAAGCCATATAAGACAAAATAATTAGCAGAGATAACTTACCCAAAAGAAAGAAAAAAAAACTATCACAAAAAAACTATTTTAGTTAAAATCATGGAAAAATAAATGCTGGAAGTAAATATAATATATAATGATAAAGCACTAGAAAATAAGAAATCAAAAGGAAAGAACAAAAGTAAATTATACTAACAAAAATAGGAAATCAAGCTGCAAAAGCAAAGAAATAATGAACAAAAATTATGATGCACAGAAAATTTCATGAAGACAAAATTAGCACAAAGTCCAATCATAAAATATGAAATATGAAACAACATGAAGAAAAGTAATATACACGAACAAAAACATAAAAACAAAACATGAAAAAACATAAAAACTCAGAACAAATAAGCCCTTCCACCTTCACCTACCTGAAACCTTTCCTGCTATTTTCTATCACTAAACTAACTATCAATCTCTTAACTTATCAATGCTCTAAATTATGTCCAAGATAGGAGGTTATATCAACTTAAAATCAGCACAGAGTATCTTTGCAAAAATAAGTATAGTTGTAGTAAATACCACAGTTTCAAATTTCAAACATTATTCCTCTTCTACAAAGTTCTGAATGTAGCTTATAATAATAGTAAAAACAAAGAAGTAAAAAGGTGTCTAGATGATCTGTAAAGCAAATGTTTTATTCTGCCAAACCCTAAAACTAAGCCTTCTCTTCTGTTTCCTCTTTTCCCGTTCCCCCCCCCTCCTTCTATTGATCCCCAGGTGACAAAGCGGGTTGGGTTGGGTTGTTTTACCTCTGAGCGGCACTTTTTTGCACACCATGGGCTAAATGGCCATTTCACATGGACCCCGAAGGCTCAGAGAAGGTTGGGGGAGGGGACCCACTGGAACAGCTGTTGGGAGACAGATGGTAGCCTCCCGTCAAGGCCATCCAGCGTGTTCTTTAACTTGCACAGAGTATGGCTTTCACGCACACGGGGCCACAGCTTAACATCCCATCCGACGGACGACGGCCTTTCCAAGCCCATCGGTGTCCCCTACCGACCGTGGGCAGGACAGGGGATTTTGCGGAGACAAATCTCAATGTTGACCCAGCTGAGACTCGAACCTGGGAACTATAGATTCCAGCTGCTTCTCAATATTTCTCAATTCTGAAACTTTCAATAAAATGTTGAACGAAACTTTCTGTTTTGAACAAAATTCCATTTCGAACAAATTTACGTTTTGAACAAAATCCTGTCAAACAAATTTCCATTGAACAAATGTTGTCGAAAAAATTATGCTACCAGTCTTTCTCAAAAATTTATCAACACAGTTAATGAACAGATTTGGGTCTACCAAAAAATACTCTGCATATTTTGTGGTTTCCCATACATTGCATTGACATTTTACACACAGTAACACACTCTCAAAATACTGGTGAGTGGAATATCCATCTATAATAGTCTCAAACCAGTTCACCTAGAAGTTTTATATCCTGCATTGCTGGGTGGGGTTGTGTAGGGAATCGGTCAGCTTGTGCAGAAAGGGAGAGAGCCAGAATCGTAATTTTGGCAGCAGGGCTCCTTTCTGCTAACAACAGAGCACTGGCAGTGGATTCAGTTTGGGGAGCTGGGTGAAGAAAGTCAACAAGAGTTGACGTGGCACTGGGAATCGTGTGCATGTCCCATTGGCTGAGACACCCTGACGTCCCCCAAAGAAACATCACATGACCTCATCTGGCAGGTCATTCAAATGAGGACTTGCATGCTGACAAGGAGACTTTCTGCATGTCAGATTGTCTGTGGCTCGATTAAGCCTTTTGTTCTTCATCTGGAGGTGGGATCAAAAACCATGCCTTAGGAACCATTGTTCATAAATCTTTGGACTCATCATTCAATTTCAAATATGGGGAAAGTTCAGATAGTATACCATCTGATTCTGTAGACTTTCCATCTCTTAGGTTTTAGAATGCTGTATTTATCTCATCCATCATTATTTCCATCATGAGACTGTTGTTCTATGATTTCCTGATTATTTAAATTTTTTCTGTCAACACTTCATCGGAGAACTATAAGTGAAAGAATTCCATCATTGTTTTGATGATTTCTTCTCTGTCTTTGGTTTCCTGTCCATTCTTCATTTTCAAAATCGTTTTAATTGCAATTATTTTATTTTTTTGCCGTCCTTGGCTAAGTGATTAGCATGCTTGGCTGCTGATCAAAGGGACCAAGGTTCAAGCCCCACTTAAAGTATAGATGTTTGTGTTTATACTAAATATTAACCACTTTGTAAGTCGATTTAATTTTAGAGGAAAAATTGTCTTGAGCCGGGTGGGATATGAACCCACGACCTCCTGATAACATGTCAGGTGCTCTAAACCACTGAGCTACCCGCCGCCAATCAAGATTTCCTCTAATTGATGATATGAACATTCTCAACCTATAGTACATAATCCATTACGTCACATATAGGCGCTGTTCGAGTGATCTTAGCCACAATATATAAAGTGGTTAATATTTAATATATACCAAGAAAGTCGAGTTTATTCAATATTTAAATATTTGTGTTTTCATTTTGCTGAAGTCCCACCATTCTCACAGACCTCCTATTATGGCATATTAAACTGACAGGCTCTTATCGGACCTCTGTGGCAAGCAACTCCTTGAAGGGGGTGTTTATTTTATAAGAATAATTGAAATCACAGCTCTAATACTTATAAAATTTAATAATGCACGATTATTAGCTGTGTTCACAATTAAAAACTATTCTTGAGATCAGCTGGTATCACTCATTATTGCATATAATTAAATTGCCTTACAGTGCAATTTAACTATGCAATAATGAGCGATACTAGTCATTTATTTTGTTTTTTTTTATTATTTTCTGATGTATTCTCAGAAATTTCTATCCAACTCTCTTCCATCTTTTTTTTTATTTTTTGGTTACATTGCAATTGAATTTCCACAGCTATTTATAGACTAATCTAGTTGATTTAGACTTTTCAGTTTTGTATTCCATCTGAAAACTTTAGGGGTGGGGGTGGCTCAGGCTTGTAATTTGCACTCTCCAGGTTTGAATCCCAGCTGGGCCAGCATTGAGATTTATCTCTGCAAAACTCCTCGCCATGCCCATGGTCAATAGGGGATACCAATGGGCTTGGAAAAGTCATTATCCATCATGTAGGGAGATTAAGCCATGGCCCCATGTATGGGAGAGCCATACATACCCTGTGCACATTAAAAACACCCTGGATGACCTTGACAGGATGCTACCATCTGTCTCCCAACAGCTGTTCCAGATGGTCCCCTCCCCCAACCTTCTCTGAGCCCTTGGGATCCTTGTAACCTTGCCATTTATCCCATTGTATGCAAAAAACTGCCACCAGAAGTAAAACAATCCAACAACTTTAAAAAATACTTTCCTGGAGAGCAAGCTGTATTGCTTGTTGATATCTGTGGCAACACCTTTTTATCTCGTTTTCAAAGAAAATGAGATAAGTGGGGCTCTGTCATTTACGCGCCAGGCTCATAATCTACAGTTCCCAGGTTCGAGTCCCAGCTGAGTCAGCATTGAGGTTTATCTCCGCAAAATTCCTCGCCCTGCCCACGGTCAGTAGGGGACACCGATGGGCTTTGAAAGGCCGCCGTCTGTCGGATGGGACGTTAAGCTGTGGCCCCGTGTGTGGGAGAGCCATACCCTGTGCATGTTAAAGAACATGCTGGATGGCCTTGATGGGAGGCTACCATCTGTCTCCAAACAGCTGTTCCAGTGGGTCCCCTCACCCAACCTTCTCTGAGCCTTCGGGGTCCATGTGACCTGGTAAAACAACCCAATTAACCCTCAGAAAGAGGGGGAGACCTATGATGCGGTGGACAATGTCAAACAAGATCTTATTAGAATTGGTGTGGAGTGGCCAGATGCAGCAGATGTAGCTGAGGATAAATATGTTTGGAGAACTAAATTGCATGGTCTGGTTGCTCTGTAGCCTATGGCTACTTGAGGATGATGATGACCTAGCATCAAAAGTAATGAATGAGATTTTACCAACCATAGAGGTGAGAAATGGGTGAGATAGCGAGTGACAGTTTCATTTGATACAGTCCTTGCTAGCAAGTAATGAGTTATAGCAGGTCGAAGTGGAGAAGGTGATGTGGTATGCTGAAAGTTACTGAAGAAGGTATGCTGAACACATACGGAGAAGGTGTGCTGAAGAGTTGATTTCTTTAAGTTAAATTGTTTTCCTAAGTTTCCTGACTGCAGTAGTGTCAATAATAACCAATGATACCTGTGGTATAGAGTGCTTATAAATGTTAAAATCACTGCAAAAAAAGTCAGAAAAATAAAAAAAAAATAGTTATAGGCCCTTTTATTTATAGGCCCATGTTACCCATATGAATAATTATAGATTGGTGAATAGGATTATGAACAGCGTGCCTAAAGGCCTCAGAAAGAGGGGGAGACCTAGGATGCGGCGGGCAGACGATGTCAAACAGGACCTTATTAAAATTGGTGTGCAGTGGCCAGATGCAGTAGATGTAGCTCAGGGCAGACTTGCTTGGAGAACTAAATTGAACGGTCTGGTTGGACTTCCGTAGCCCATGGCTGCTTGAGGATGATGATGATATATTAGAAATAATAATTTGTAAATTTTTATAGTTTTTTTTAATTCTCATTATAATCTGTTTAATTTTGTATATAACATGCTAATTGGTTTTTTGTTAATTGGCTTCTTTCTGCTGATTGTCTTTTTTGAAAAAAATTCTGAAACTGACTTGTTTATTTGACTCGACTGAGTTGATGAAAAAGCCTGGACTTTTCTCAAAGTATAATACTGAGAAAAAATTATAAAAAGAGAGTAATTATTTTGTTTCAAGTGAAATATTTTTTCTATTATTCAGAAATAAATAGCCATATACACAGTTGTATCAGAATAATATGACCACTTCCTAATAATGGGAATAACCAACCTTGGCCCGGATGACAGCAATGAGACTGCGTGGCATGGATGTAATGATGCCCTGGAAGATTGCCAGTGGCACACATGCCCATTCTGACTCCAGCAGACAAGTGGTTCCAGAGATGGTGTTGTTGTGGATCCACATGCTGAACCTGCCGATCCATATGGTCCCACAAGTACTCTACGGGATTAATGCCGGGCAATTTCGCCAGCCAAGAGAGAACAGAGACATCGCTGTTGTGTTCCTGGAACCAGTCATGCACCACTGTAGCGACATGGCAGGGCGCATTGTCCTGTTGGTAGACACCATCACCACCAGGGTAAACGTCCAACATGAAGGGATGCATGTGGTCAGCGAGGATGGACAGGAAATAAAATGAATGACAAAACCCAGATGTATCGCAATTCAAGGACTGCATGCCATCTTTAGGGATAATGCCAAGATTTCCACTAACTACAGTCAAGGGCAATACAGTACCATATAGATACAGCTACCCCACTACTACTTATGGCAAACAGTACTATAGAAGTAAAGTTCATCCATCGGTCAAAACCTAAATTTAACCTGTGTCCCAGATCACCACAAACAAGGATATAAAGATCCAGCCTTTGGATTGCCTCGGCTCCCATTACAGGAGCTTTTAGTCCGGCCCTTTCATCTTGGCCTGTCCGACTGGAGCAGCTCCAATCAGCATTGCCTTCAACTTCATTTAGGCCCTCAAGCCCCCACCACCTCGACAAGGTAACTCCTATTCAGGGGGGAGCAAGAATGGACAGGTAGCCATTGGCTTTCAGGGACTCACCCAGTGGTACCAGCGGTCCCAAGTCATACCAGGAAAACATCCCCCAGACATGCACACTGCCACCACCGGCCTGTACTTGATCGACAAGCATGTCCAGCTGTTGGTTCTCATGTGTCTGATGCCATATCAGCCACCTCCCATCACTTTTGTGGAATAGGAACCTCGATTTGTCGGAGGAGACAACCTTTTTCCACTCTTCCACTGTCCAATGACAGTAGTCCTGTGCAAATTGCAGGTGTTGTTGCCGATGGACCTTGGTTAACATAGGTGCCTTTATGCAGCATCGACTCCAGAGACCCATGCGTGACAGGGTTCGGTCTACTGTAATTGGGGACATGTACCTGGGTGCTCCAGTGTTCATTTGAGTGGTCAGTTGCTGCCCTGTTGCGCATCAATTGCCCTTTACCAGTCAACGTTCTCCTCTGGGGTCAATGGCCTTTAGGGCTCCACAGTTATGATGTCTGGAGGTACTCGGTATGCCAGCAGTCCATTCTTGGTATACCCTTATTACAGCACCTCACGAACAGCCCACAAAGTCTGCTGTTTCTGAGATGCTTACAACCTTGGCACGGTAGCTGATGATCATTCCTTTTTGAACGTCCATCAAATCAATACCTCTGTCCATTGTGCTCATGTTACGCACTATGGCTCATCTGTCCTGGCTGGTCGCTTATATCTCTGTGTGGTCGACCTTGTCATGTGCACTCTGTGACACACCTGGGTGGTCATATTATTCTGATATGACTGTGTACATTATAATTAATTTTGTGTATTAGTTTTTTTTTAAATAATTATGTTATATGCAGTACCAGAATCTTTGTTTACTACATTATTCTAAAAAAGCCCTATTAAAATTTAACCTGCCATCTTTTTTGTCAAATATTTTATTTTTTGTAAAATCTGTTATTAAATTCTGATTAATTTGGTATATAACATGTTGTAATTCCTATCATTAGTCATTTGGCAAAACAGTTCAAAAGTTGTTTTTGGCTGAGCATAGTGAAAAAATATCTTGGCCTGTAGATGTAACCAGTTTGTCAGTCTGGACCCTAGAAGGGTTAATAATGTTATTTCCTGGGTAACAGATTTTTTATTTCGGTTACCTTAATGTTATCTTTAATGGTATGTTATATAGATGAACATTTTACAATGAACTAGTGATGTGATGTATCATTTTGATGCTCACATGTGCTTCCATGTGAGAATTACATAACCGACCACTTCAAACAAACATAACTTATAAACAAAGAATAAGAGAGTTATATTAAGAAGAATTAGGATGTGAAGAAAAATGTTGTTTGTCATTGTCTATGCACTAAAGGATAAAAAAAAAAGAAATGATTTGGTGTGTTCGTGGGAGATTAAATAAGTTCATTAGTGTTGATCCTGTTAGTGGATTGGCAAGAAAAAGAAGAATGCTAATGATACTTCAAAACATGACTGATTCAGTTATATAGTTGAACGAACAGAGCTGATCTCAACTTTTCTATAGGAAGAGTTCATCATCTGATGCATAGTTATATTTAGTTTGGTTAGGAATTGGTAAGACTGTTCTTTATAGATTGCAGGTTTGTTCACAAATATGATTGTGCCACTTATCAACTATTGTAAAAAGCATTATTTTATGTTTTGAATAGAGATAGTAAGGATTATATCCTAACTACATCCTACTTACATCTGTAACAATATAATCCTACTTACATCCTACTTACATATGTAACAATAGTAAAAAGGTATTTTGTTCTTCTGAAGGTTTATTTATATTACTAATATAGATTTATGTTAGTTGAGTTGAGTTTATAAATATTTTCATTCATATTTTTGTAATAAATTACATCATTTTAGAATTATAATTGTTGAATACTGTTTTTGAACTCACGCTCAGTTTACATCCATTTAATTCATAACAGTATTATAGGAATAACTTAAAATATTATTTTTAGCTATGTGCTCTGTGTAGAGTTAGAAGTGCCTTTCTGGCATAAAGCTACAAGAGCAGTCTTCTACTTTTGAACATAATGCATTCCTCAAAATATATCTAAAAGTCAAGCGACATGTTATAATGGCAGTTCCAGAGAGCTAAGAAAATTATCTATTCATGATAATTAGGGATTTTATATATATATATATTTTTCCCTTCTGATTGGTATTTAATGTATGCAGAATATTTTTAAACATTTAAAAGATACATTCAACATCAATATAATCAGTAAAATTAATCTTAAATACTACATTCTTACTTTAAGTATAAATCGTAATAATAGGACTTAAAATCCACTCCTCTCAACTTACTAGTGATGACATTTATTAGACAGAAGAAATGCATTTTGATGGTTGGATGAAGGGCTTACTGATGGCAATCTGTGGGGGTTGAGCAGGGGATTGTGATGCAGTCTTAAATGATAAAGGCTCTTTCTGCCAACTTTGATGGTATCTCATCAGCTTTTTTCAATAATTTCTTAAGAGAGAGTTAAACATGTGGCTTCTTCTTAGTAAAGAAATCTATAGCAAGATGTAACTCTCTCAACATCTTTGCAGACACTGAACTGTTTTCTGTATTGTGGTCAAATTCTTAATAGTGTTTAAAAACTTCTCAAGGTAAATGAAGGCTTTATTGAGGTTCTTCACATTAAAAAACCTAAATAGAGACTGAATGATTTCGTTGTCATCTTGGTGTTCAAGTGGTGCCTTATTTGCCTCTTGCATGTTAATCAGATCCTCATTTGACATAGGCTCTGAATGAAATGCAATCAGTTCATTAACATCTTCATTGCTGACTTCAAGTTCAGCTGATTCATAAGCTGAATAACTTCCTTTGTGGCGACTTCAGAGGTTTTGAAACCTTCAGAATTGGTCACTAACTCTGGGCACAACTGCTTCCAGCAGCCATTCATCGTTGATTGTGACATGTTGATTGCGATGAGTCTCTGCATGACATGCAGTGACTTACAAAGTCTGTTCATTGGTTTGCCAATGTCTGAAAGTCAATTTAGGTATTACCTTACAATGTCCGAAAGAACAATTTATCTGAATGTCAAGTATCCAGATGTCGAGGACTGCTTATACTTTTAAGTTATATATAATGTTACAGACAATTTAATTTATATCAAACATAGCTTACCACTTCTTGCTAAGCATAAGTATGCATTTTAGAAAGCTCTAACTTAAACACTAATTTTAAGATTAAATCTTTTTTGTTAGAAGTAGTATATAATTTGTGTAAATATGTTGTCCTTTTATTACAGATGTTGTGATGCTCTTCGTAAAAATAGGACATTGATAGGACCAGAACAAAGAGACTATCAAAAGGAGTTGGAACGTAATTACCACAGATTTACAGATCGACTCATGCCAATGATAAAACAGAGTGGTGGTCCAATGTCAAGACTATTCAGGTTTATTTCATATTTCACATTCTGTTTTATTTATTCAGGTTACATTGAGCAGAATCTTATGCAACTTCAGAGCCAATTTGGGCATTGCACTTATGCTTGGCTTCATGTTTATGACAAAATGCATCTAGACTGTTTATAAAAAGGATTGAAATAGGCCTAGAGTGTAAGGAGCCAAGTAGGAGTAAAATTTGTGCTTAGTGTACCTTGTGTAGCTTATGCAGAAAATTTTAAATTTCTGATATCTAATGCGTATATATGTAAATATTAAGTAATATATATCTGTTATTTGAATTTCATTCTTCTATAATATTAAGTAATTTTATGCATTTACCATACAAGCTTTAATCTTTGAATGCTTTAAGTGTGCTTTACCTATTAAGCCCTTTTATATTCAAGGTGTTTAATTTACAAATGTCTCACAATCATCATTTTATCAATCATCATTATGTCTAGAATTTTAAACAGTTGCCTCCAAACTTTTGTTACACTTGTAACTATAAACAGCATACAATTTCTTCACTGCTAATGAAAACAACTCATATAATCAAAAATATGATAATTTTTATGGTGCTATTGTGTATAGTGTACAATATCTACATAAGCTCTAACTTTGAAAAAGTAAATAGTTAAAAATACTAAAGTACATAATTTTTTGTAAATATGTGCTATTCATAATTTATTTAATATGCATTTTAATGTGATACTTGAATGTTTGTCATTTTGTTATCCAAAACTTCCATATTCACAACATAAATTTGTTACATATTTCTCATTAGTCATCACAGTAATAGTTGTCCAATTTTTTTTTGTGCATTTCAAAAATATTAAATTTGTACACCATCCCTTAATTAATATGATAAGGAAATTGCAGCCAGTTTCATTTTACACTATGATAGACATAGTTTTACATGATACAGATTTAATTTTGTTTCGTTTTTCTTATATGTACATGTATAATACATGTAATGAAGTAGCAGTGACATAATGTCAAGGGAGACTATTAGACTAGTCTCCCCAAACTAAATTGACTATAAGTTAAGTTTAACCAAAGTGTAATAATATTGATTAAAATTCAATTCACAATAACACTGTAAATAAATGCATGTCAATTGTATATAAATAAAAGCATCCACTGATCACAATAATACCTATAAAAATTTATATTTCTAAATTTTAAGAAATAAAATGTAAAATCATTTACAAATAGTATTATTGTGAATTAAATTTTAATCAATTAAAATTTACTAAATGTTTTTAGTTGATAACATTTACTTTTAAGAATTATAGATAAATTGATAATCCTGTATTAAAAATCATCATCGGCAATAAATTATATTTATATCCGTTTGCTAAAATTAGATTCTTGCCACTATAATGTAATCCGTCTTGTGAAACAGTGATTAAAATAGAACTTGTTTTGAATCTGGCAGCAGGATCTGACTTCTCTACACTGAATTCTTTCAGTCTAGTAAAAGCCCTATTTAGTGCATTTCCAGCAGCAAATTTTACTTTGTAGATTATTTTATAGACCAAATATAACTGCTTCATATTTTTAATTTTCATATTAATGTTAATCAAGGTGAATTATTGCATTTATGAATTAGTAGAAATAAAACATACAAAACAATGTTCCATTATGTTTATTATTATTACTACTGCTGAACTGAAATTTATGATAATATGCACAAATCAAACTTTCAATATATGTTTTATTTATATAAGATTTTCTTTGATGTACTCCAGTTTACCACAAGTTGTTGGTCTCAGTTTACACTCTGGTTTCCTGGAACCTGTCTACCATGTAAATTCAGGGATGAATGTAATTTAGGACTTTATTTGCATTTTTTAAATATTTTGCAAAATCTTAGTGTAACTTGTTTAGGAACTACTGGTCTCTAAATATATAATAAATCAATTATATAGACCAAAGAGCCAAAACATTATGACCAAATGCCTAATATGATGTTGGTCCTCCATGTGCCCACAAAACAACTCTTAGCCAGCAAGGCATGGATGCTGCAAGATTTCTAAAGGTGTCTTTGTATCTGGTACCAACACATTACCAGCAGATCCTTTAACTCTTGTAAGTTATGTGGTTGAGCTGCTGCAGATCTGCTATGCTGTTCCAACACAAACCACAGTGCTTGATTAGATTGATGTCTGGGGAATTTGGATGCCAGGGGCAATACCTGGAAGTCTTCCTCAAGTTCTGCGAACCATTCTTGAACAATCTAGGCAGTGTGGCATGGCGCATTATCCTGCTGAAAGAAGGCAATACTATAGGGGTATACCATTACCATCAAAGTATGTACCTGGTCTACAATGATGTTTAGGTAGGTTGTAAACATCATAGTGTCCTGCACATGAATGACTGAACCCAGGGTTTCCCAGCAGAACATTGCCCAAAGCATTACACTTCCTCCACTGGCTTGTTTTCATCCCACGGTGCATTCTGGTGACAACATTTCCCCAGGTAAATGATGCACATGTACTCAGCTGTCCACATGGCACAACAGGAAACAAGATTCGTCGGACCAGACGACTTTCTTCCAATCATTCAAGGTTCAGGTTTTATGCTCGCATGCCCATTGTAGGCACTTTCAATGGTGAATCGAGGTTAACATGGGCACTCCGAGCAGCCTGCAACTATGAACCCCATTTTCAGCAGGGTGTGATGTACCGTGTGTTGTGACACATTACTCCTTGTCACCAGCATTCAAATTATGGGCACGTTGCATCACACTATCCCTTCTGTTTGCTTGTACCATGCGGGATAGCCTTCACTGACCTCCAGCATTGATGAGCCGTGATCAGCCCACATGTTGCAGCAGATTGTGGTTTTTCCCTCCTCTGATCACTTTTTGAAAGTAGTAACCATGGTTGACTGTGAGCATTCCACAAGCTTTGCCATCTTGGAAATGCTCTGACCCAGTTGTCTTGCCATTACAATTTGCCTTTGTCAAACTCACTTAAGTCTGCTGCCTTTCCCATCTGAAGAACAAACACTGATTAACAGGTGTTATTTATACCATTTCATGACCTTCACATGCACCGTTGTTTACCTGAAATTTCTTCAATTTGTATAAAGACATGCTGGTCATAATGTTTTGCTCTTCAATGTATATATGAACATCATCATCATCATCATCCTCAAGCAGCCATGAGCTACGGAGGTCCAACCAGACCATGCAATTTAGTTCTCCAAGCAAGTCTATCCTGAGCTACATCTACTGCATCAGGCCACTGCACACCAATTCTAACAAGGTCCTGTTTGACATTGTCTGCCCACCGCATCCTAGGTCTCCCCCTCCTTCTGAGGCCTCCAGTCACACTGTTCATAACCCTATTCGCCAATCTATAATTATCCATACGGGCAACATGGCCAAACCAGCGGAGTCTCTCTCTGCACAATATGCTGCTTAAAGGAGGTTGCAGACTCCTTTGCCTAACCTCATCATTAGTTACAAAGTTAAACCACCTAATGCCCAAGATACTGCGTAAGCATCTGGAATCAAAAGCATCTAGTTTCCTGTTATCTTGTTTACAAAGTGTCCAAGTTTCACTACCATAACTAACCCTAGAAAGAACCAAACTATTATACAGTCTAATTTTAGTCTTTAGGTGTATATGCCTATTTCTCCACACTCTCCATAGATTCTTAAAAGTCCCGGCAGCAATCCCTATTCGTCTGTTAATCTCATGCCACACATCACCATTATCTGTTACATAGCTCCCAAGATAATTAAACTGTGACACCTGCTCAAGACTGCAACCATTCAGATTAACTGAATCACAGCCTGCCTGACCAATTTTCATCACTTTAGTTTTCTCTCTGTTTATAACCAAACCTACTCTACTACCAGTCTCATCAACAGCTCGAATGAAAGAGTTCATCTCATCAACATCATTTGCCAAAAGGGCTAAATCATCAGCATAATCTAAATCAGAAATTTTCGTATCTCCAGTCCATTTAAGGCCAAAATCTTTCCCTTGAAGTGAATTTCGCATAACATAATCAATAACCAAGCTAAAGAGAAAAGGAGACAAAATGCACCCTTGTCGAACACCAGAAGTAATGCTAAACCAATTGCTACAAGCCTTACCAACTCTCACACACGACTCAGTGTTATTATAGAGAGCTTTCATTATGTTAACTAACTTGTCTGGTATACCATATGATTTCACAATCAACCACAAATTATGACGATCAACAGAGTCGAAGGCTTTTTTGAAATCAACAAAGCTAGCAACCAAAGGTTTCTGAAACTCTAAACATTTCTCAAGAATCTGCCTATGTGAAAATATCTGATCCACACATCCCCTACCAGTTCTGAATCCACATTGCTCATCACGCAATTGACTGTCAACCAGATTCTTAATTCTATTAAGCACAATCATGGAAAGAACTTTACCTGGAACAGAGAGTAGGCTAATACCCCTATAGTTATCACAAGAACTGCGATCACCTTTTTTGAAAATAGGGATAACAATAGCTCTGGTAAAATCCTTAGGAACCATGCCTTTATCATAAAAGATATTCAGAATTTCAGTCATCCAAGTGGTAACCGAAACATTCCCAGCTCTAAGCATTTCCATAGTAATTTCATCTACCCCTGGGGATTTATGAAGTTTAAGTTTAGAAATAGCCAAAATAACTTCAGATTGTGTTATAGGGCCAACATTAAAGCCACCAATGCATCTATCATCATTGCAAACAATGGGAATAGAACTAACCGCATTGTTTAGAATATCACTGAAATGCTCAGCCCACCTAGCCATGACAGAATCCTCACCTTCTATAACATTTCCTTGTTTATCCTTCAAGCCCTGTATACCTGTCCGTTTTCTACCACACAAAACATTAACTATCTGGTACAGCTCTCTGCTGTTGTGCTGTCTAACTGCTTCCTCGGCTTTGTCAGCCAAACCATCAAGCCAAAGATTCTTATCAGCAGCTAACTGATCTTTTACATGTTTATTAAGTTCTCTGTAATGCTTTCTATTAGGACTAATAGGGTATTGATTAAGGACATTCCTGCAGTTCTTTCTTTCCGAAATAAGCTCAAGTGCCTTATCACTCAGATAATTCTGTCTCTTCTGCTCCTTTTTTCCTAAAAGAGTACTGTTAGTGTCCAAAAAAGCCTGTTTAAAATGATCCCATTCTTCCTCAACTTCAGTAGTAAGCATACCATGACTGTCATAATGACTAAGTTACCTATCATGGTAAGCTTTGGCTATAACTGGGTCTTTCAGAGCTTCAGTATTAAAAGCAAATTTTTTAACCCTAGCAAAACACTTTTTAAGTTTAAGTTGCAAGACACTTTTAACAAGGTAATGGTCAGATCCAATTTCAGCTCCCCTATATGCCCTGGTATTTCTAACAGAACTAGCCCATTTGCTGTTAATTAATATATAATCAATCATATTCCTATGCAGCCCATCAGGTGAAACCCATGTGTACTTATGTATGTCGCGGTGTTTGTAATATGTGTTAGTTATTCTGAAACCATTGAGTTTACTTACCTGCAGGAGACGTTGCCCATTGCCATTGCAGCTACCAATACCAAAAGGGCCAATCACCCCTCCCCAAAGGTCAGAGTCAGTAGCAACTTTGGCATTGAAGTCACCAAGAACAAGGTCTGTCAAGAAATTTCCTTTCTTGACAGAATTCAAAATATCCTGAAGTTGTTCATAAAACCTATCCTTCTCATCCTCATCGGCATCCTCAGTGGGGGCAAAACAGCAGATAACATTCAGGTCTTTAATGCTTGTCTGAAATTTTGCTGTAAGAAACCTTTCATTAATGCACTCATATCCTAGAAGAGCATCACTAGCGTGTCTGCTGAGAAGCAGACCCACGCCTTGGTGATGCTTATTGTCGTCCCTCCCTGAAAAGAGAAATTTAAGATTATTTTTAAGAATCTAACCTTTATCTGTCCATCTGGTCTCTTGCAAGCCGAGAATATCTAAATTATAATGGTGGAATTCTTGTGTGAGGACATCAAGAGAAAAAGCTCTGTGCAGAGTCCTCACATTCCAACTACCTATGGAGAGAAAATGGTTAGTGGGATGTTTAAAGAAACTATGTTTATTGAGAGAGGGAATGCCGACAATATCAAACAGCCCCCTAATCGCAGACATGGGGCAAAGACCCGTTCCCCCCACCACTAAAGGCTGAAGCCATCTGCACTGGAAGACTTCCTCCAATGTAGAATTTGACGATGCCAATAGAAGCAAAGAGTTCAGGTGCCTGTGATGACCTCTGCTCAGGATTATCCACCAGCTGATAAACATATCCTGTGAATCTATTCACTTGGGGCTGTCAACCCACAAACAAACAGAAAACACAGCGGAAGATTTTCGCTCCACAGAAGCCCACCAGTGCAGCAAAATCAGGATCCATAATCAAACTCAGAGCCATATATCTGTCCAGTCCAGTGGGTTTATATGGTCAGCACCAGGACCCTGTGTGGTTGACCACTCCTCAGATGGGGGAAAAAATCTATGTCATTCAAATGCTACATTCCTTGGTTGTACATCAGTTATATGCTTCTTTCTTTTACATTGTTATTTCTTTTACATTGTATTTTCTTTACATTGTTAGATCATGTTGTATAGATTGAACCAACGAAAAAACTAGCTGGCATTATTAACCATCCAGTTGAAATAGCTGCTAAGCTGACTGATAACTTTTTCGGGCTTTTTAACATGCTAATAGCATATCTATTGCAGTTGAATCATTTAGTAAAATACCTACCCTTGATAACATGCTGAATCTTTTGGTTACACACTAGTACTAGTTTATATATATGTTAACATTTTTTAAATTTAGGAAAATACTCAAGACTTTTTTTGCCATTGCTGAGGTGTAGTCAACTTTATATAATCCCAGTTCTGATCTACTGCTTGATTGTATTCTGGAATCGATTATTAAACAGTGATGTTGTAACACTCCACAGATTATTAATTTTTCAAATTGGACCTTTTGTCTGATCCAAATTTATTCAAAATTCCAAATAGCTTTGTTGGGCGCCAGGCAATTTTAACTTGCCAAATAAAATTGAAATAGGATTCGTTAGGTATTTGTCTGGCGTTACTTATCGAGTAAAAATTCGAAAAGGATTGTCAAGTTTAATTAAAGTTTAAATATAATAAAAAATCAATTTACATTGCTCAAGAGAAAAATAGCAAAAATTTAAAAGTTTTTAAAACAAACAAAGTCTATTTCCAAAAAATTCAGACTCACCATCAGTGGAAGAATACAAAAGTTGGAGTATTAACAATTCAGGTCTATCTAAATTTCTACTAACAAATCCTTCTAACTATACAACACATACTGATTCAACATATTTCATCTCCTCCTAACAATCTACTAACAATTCCAATTCTCTACTAACTCTTTCTACTAATTCTACATATCTACTGACTTTAACAGCACTCGCTCTACTAGCTAACACTGTGATCTAATGTCGCTTAGTTATAACATGCTGCATACAAATCCGGCACGTGTCTGTTGCACACTGTGAAAACATTTGCATAATCTGACAATCACGCTAGCTAGGGTCATGTCCTACACACGCACATTAATGGCTGCCAATCAAAAGCCAGGAGTTGTGCATGCTCAACTCCTACAGCTCAGAAACGAGAATTGCAATCAGTCCAAAAAATGAAATAATAATCCCCAAAATAATATATATAATGTAAACAAAGTAAAACTGGTTAAGGAAAAGTAAAAGTGAATGGGTGGACCATCACTACTCCCCCTCCCAAAGGGAGTCAAAATTTGACCTAACAGATTTTGACGAGGAAATTTAGAATAATAGGACGCTTGTCACATCCTTTACACATCTTTGAACATAAAATAAAGTAAAAGTATGCTCACTCAAATTTTGATAAGAAGTCTATTCTCACTTTCGACACAATTTTCCATCACAACCAAAGATACCTCCTCCCTTTCTACCTAAAAATGTGTAAAGCTACCTAGTGTAATTACATACCAATGACTGTTGCAGTTAACTGCATACTAGCATTATTGGACTACCTAGTATCACATTCTGATACAAACTTCAAAAGTTGCATACACCTGTACAAAAAGCTGGTTAATATTACTCCTGTCCTGCTTAACTTCTAAAAGGTTAAAGAAAAAAATTCAATTACATCAAACTCTGCTCTTTTAACAGAATATAATTACAGACATATCAAGTGGGATATATTGTAATGCTCCAAAGATTTAAGTACTTTTAAAGTTTTGGACCTTTCATTTGATCCATTATTTATTCAAGCTCTGGATAACTTAATCGGGCACCAGGCAATAATAATAATTTGCCAAATTAAAGTCGAAATTAGGGTTCTAATATATTACTTAAATAAAATAAATAAATAAATAAATACCCCCTCAAGCAGCTGCTTGCCACAGAGGTCTGACAGGAGCCTGCCAGTTTATATGCCATAGTAGGAGATCTGAGAGGATGGCAGGACCTCAGCAGAAAAGCGTCACATACATCCATGCCTAATCCGTTGCTCAAGAGAAAAAAACAGCAAAGATTCAAAAGTTTCTATAACAAACAAAATTTATTTCCAAAATTTCAAACTCACCAACATCAGATGAAAATGTGAACTACTACTTCTACATCTCTAACTACTTCTACTACCAACTCTGTGACAACATGTCACCTAACTCCTCCATGACCGACTAACTCTGTGACAACTCTGTGCTTCCAACTAACTCTGTGACCACATGTCACTGCTATATCGTGTGTTGTACAAAGGCCCGCACTTGTCATGTTGCACGCCGGGAAAGACATTTACACAAACTGGCGATTGTGCAAGCTATGACACAAGAGAGGGCGTGTCCTTGAACATGCACACTTTAGCGGGTGACAATTGAAAGGTCAGAGTTGCACATTCACAACTCCTATGCTCTCGGAAACAAGTGCTGTGATGCCAAAAATAAAATTAAAATCTCAAAATGATAAATATAACGTAAATTAAGTAAAACTGGTTAAAGTAAAGTAAAGGTGAATTAGGGGGCATCACAGCATAACTTCTGCTTATCCCCTAACCGCAGTTCAAATATGTGAAAGCTAAATTTTCTCCTACCATAGATAGAAAAAAACAGGTATTGGAACACCATTAAATCTTCCTAACTACATCAAACACGTAAATCCAATAAAATTAAAATTTTGCAAACAAGCAGGAGTGTAATCATCCACTACATTTTCACCTAGACACAATAATCATGAGCTAGCTGAAATAAAAAAATGTATTACTTACCTCCCCTCATCAAACTTTACATCTCACTCCCAAAGGAATTATGCTGGTAACTCTCAGTCACTAGACTCTGTCATTGGGGACAACTCTAAGAAGGTACAAGACATCTGGTCAGCTCATAGATATGCAAACAGATGCCGCCAATGCCATCCCAATAATTACACATCATTGACGCATCAATATCACTGATGACACTGAACAGATTTAAACGTATATACATACATCGTACCTAAGAGTAAAGAAAAACTTTCAATAATTTATAATATATGATGCTAACATTTCATCTACTACAATTTCATCCACTACAATTTCATCCACTACAATTCCATCCACTTTTTACATGAAAACACACTTTGCATACAAAAAAATTCACTTCAAAATACACCTCAAAATATTTAATCACTGTATGCCATAAATTCTCTTTCATTCACATCATTCATATCCATAACCATTTTACAATTTCTAAATTTCTTAATGTAAACTTACAATATTTTCAGCTTTCAGTCAGCTGAAACGAAAAATAATATACAAAAATACATAAATGCTCTTTACATCACGTTAATACAATATTATAACTAGAACTTCAGATAAACAAGAATACATAAAAAATTCTATTCACATCACTTTATAAACTAAAACTATAAACCTTGAATAGTAAATTCACTTTTCAAAAAATAAATATCGAAACTCCAAAGTTTCAACAAGAAATTAAACATTTCAAAATCTGTAAGTATAAATCACAATAATTCGACTTCACTCTTCTCCGTCTTCATCTATTAAGTAAGCGCTTCTGAAGATCTCATTGGTGATGTCATCTATTCTATGTTGACTACTTTCTTGCCGGTTGTCACTCTACAGGCTGTAGTCATTTTGTTGCCATCTCGTTACACTCTTGACGTCAATGGAACAGTTGAATCTGGCTATATTATTTCTTTTCCTGTTGTATGCAATAGGTTATAATCCAATCTTCCCTCATCTGCTTGGTCATCATTTTCATCTTTTTCATCATCAGAGACATCATTTTCTTGGTTTTGTTGTGGAGCATCTAAATCATTTGAGACTTCTGATCTGGAAAATTCTATGGAACTTTTATACAGTTTAATGTTTATGATATTAAAATATCCTATTGAGGCATTAGTGGTTATATTGGCTGGTTCCTAACAAATGTGAAAGTTTTTTCTTTGCAATATATGGTCCAGCATATAATGGTGGAAATTTCTTTATGAATCCTCTTTCTTTATCACTTTTATGGTGTGTTTTGATCAAGACTTTATCACCTATTTTAAATTCCATATGTCATTGTCTTTTGTTATAATCTCCCCGTTGGTTTTGTTGTGCTTGTAGGGATTATCTTGTGCCTTTGAAATGGCTTGAATATACTGCTCCTTCTAAATTCAATGGATTGTGGAAATGCAGATTGACCAATGAGTCTGTCCCAGAGGGTAATGTCAGCTCTCTTCCTATAAATATCCTTGATGGTGTGAATTTAGTTGTACCATGTAATGAGGTGCATAGAGCAAAGGAAAACTGTTGCAAGTATTTATCCCAGGTACTATGTTTATTTTCAATATATGCAGCTATCATTCTGCCAATATTTCGATTAATTCTTTCGGTTAAATTTGATTGTGGATGATATGGAGTTGTATACATGTGTTTTATTTGAAATGTTTCACATACTTCAGCAAGCACATTTGAAATGAATTGGGGCTCATTGTCCGAAACTATACTCTTAGGTACCCCGTACCTGCATATAAATTCATTTATAAACTTCTTTGCTACAATTGTTGCTGTTGCATTTCTAATGGGAAATATTTCAACCCATTTTGAAAAATAATCTGCTAATACCAGAATGTATTAGGGTTCCGCTTGCGTTTGTGGATATGGGCCCATTAAATCCATGCCTACTAATTCCATGGGTTCATTGGAGATCGTGCTTTTCATAAGACCACAAAGACAGTTCTGATCGAATTTTGTGGTTTGGCAAATTAAGCATGTTTCTACATAGGTTTTTGCGTCCTTTTTCAAAGCTGGCCAATATGATCTTTTGGCTACCTTCTGATATGTTTTTTGTGTACCTAAATGTCCTGCTGAAGGTACATCATGCAATTCTTGGAGTATGTACTCTCTTAAATTCTTGGGAATAAATGGGCGATAACTGCCTGTTTGACTCGGCATCTGCAGTAGTACAAAATATCATTAATTAGTTGAAAATGTCTGGCTCTTAAAGCTATACTAGGATCTAGAGGTAATTCATCAGTTTTCAAATAATGGTATACATTTCCATATTCTAAATCTTTTTGTTGTTCATTAATTAAGTGTTCCTTGTATTCAATGGGAACTATTGGGATGAGTGAGGGAGCAAAAAGCTTATCCTCCAGCTTTGGTGTAACTTCTGCCAGCCACATGGGATAATGCATCTGGTAGCTGAAGTGCACTTCCCTTTCAGTGCTCAACTTAGAAATTGAATTTTTGTAGGTGTAATGCCCAGCGTATTAGACGACTTGTTAAATTGGTGGATGTCTGCAACCATTGTAAAGCAGCATGGTCGGTAAATATAGTAATGTCAGATGTGTCTAATTGCACTTTAAATTTTTCTAGAGCCCATATTACGCTTAGACTTACTTTTTGTCACTGTGTAATTTCTTTCAGCGTGACTGGCATACAGGATGACATGTTCACAATTGCCATCCTGTATTTGGCTAAGCATAGCACCGAGACCAACATCGGAAGCATTCAATGTAAATCTTAAAAGGTTTGCCTGACTGCGGCCAGGCCAACATGGAAGCATAACATAATGCATCTTTTAAAGTCTGAAAAGCTGTGTTGCAAACAGGTGTCTAATGGAACCATTTTCGCTTTTGGTGTAATTCATATAAAGGTTTGGCCAAATTAGGTACAAATTGTCAGTACCAACTACACATTCCTAGAAATCTGCTAAGTTGCTTTAAATTGAGCGGTGTCGCAAATCGTTCTATAGCTTCGACCTTATTAGGTACTGTTCTTACTCCTGCATTAACCATAAAATCGAGGTATTGAACATCTTCTCGGAAAAATGTGCATTTAGATAATTTTATGGTGAGCCCGGCTTCACTTAACCTTAAGAATACCAAATGTAAATCATGCAGATGATCAGAAAAATTAGTGGAAAAAATAACTATGTCATCTAAGTAGACTTCATAAATTTTTCCTTTCAGATCGCCAATAACTATAATGTAATAATATGTAATATATAACGGACATAAGACTAATATAAACATAGTGGGTGCTCTGGATAAGCCAAATGGTAAACAACAAAATTGGAATAATCCATCTTTTGTGAGGAATTTTTTTTTTTTTTTTTTTTGGGGGGGGGGGGGTCTGATGGATATATAGACACCTTCCAATATCCTGAAGACAAATATAGTGTGCTAATAAATTTCTTGCCAGCCAGTTGTGTCGGTAGATTCTGAATAATAGGTAGTGTATCTGTTGGGGACTGTGACAGTATTTAGTTTTTGATAGTCCACACAAACTCGAATAGCCAGTTTTCTTTTTAACAATGATGACTGGTGAAGCCCAAGGGCTAAAACTTGGTTCTATTATCCCATCCTTTAACATTTCTTTAATTTGTTCAGAGATTATTTTTTCTTTACTTAGAGGATAATTGTATGGTTTACTATAAACAGGTCTACTATTGCCCATTGCCCATGTCGATATATGATGCTCCAAAATCTTACATGTGCCAGGCATGTTGTTAAAAAGTTTGTAATTAGCATTGAGCAGAGCTTCTAACTTAACTCTCTTGTTATTCTCTAAATGAATGCTGTCAGTATGTTTTCTAATATCTGATTTTACCTGATCAACATCAAGTTTTTCATTGTTGCTTTCAGCGAAATAATATTATTAGCAAAATCAAATTCAATCAAGTGTTTTCGTATCCATCAATTCCTATCAAGGAGCCATATAATAATTCATTTATTACTACATATTTAAGTCTTATCTCCACACTATTTAAAGTGATAGGTAACTCAACAGTTCCTTGTGGAAAACACTGCTTGGGAGCAAGCTAAGTTCAAAGGTCCACAGACCATGGTTGCAATTTCAGTTTACAACTTCTGTGAATTTTATCCCATACTTTCTTATGTAGACATGTAATATCTGCTCCTGTGTCGATACGAGCTATGAATACAGTTTAGTCATGATAAAGCTTCACAATAGGTAAATGTAGGACATTATGTATACCCATGGTGGCATGACTTAACTCATGAGAGGGCTTTTCTTGAGGAACATTGGCCTCTCGCTTCAAAGATCCTATTTTAAGTTTCCCAAATTGCCATTTTTTCTGTAGCAATATTGCTCCATGTGCCCTTGTCAGCCACAAAATTTACATCTGAAAGTCTTTCTATTATTCATAGCAAAAGTTTTTGCTTTAGTGTCATTTTTGAAGCTTGACACAGAACATAATCTCTGCTACGTTCATTCTGCATCATTATAGGTGCATCAGTGCAAATTGTCAGGGCCATGTAACTTCTGGTCATGCAGGAGTCATTTTGTGAGACTCAACCTGCTGGCGCTGCTTTGACAAGGATTGCATCCATTGTTGATTTAATGCCATTTTTGCAGATTCTCTTCTTGCGGTGTACTGCTGAGCCAATTTGATTAACATTGAAATTGAATTTACATTTCTAGGAATTCCATTATGGGCCAAAGCAATTGACACATAATGCAGTTTAAAATGTCAATTTCAGTGGCATCAACATCATACAGCTGGTATAACTCTAATGTACCCCAGATGAATTTTTCGATATCGTCTCCTTCTCTTTGTGAAAACAGTTCTGTAGTTAACTGTGTAAAGTCATTATAAGGAGTATATATTTCCAAAGGTTCGCTTTTAAAATCTTCCCAAAACTCAATTCCATGATGACATCATATATTATTCCATCATTGTTTCCACATCCAATTAGAGAAGATACTGCTAAAACCACCGTTTTGTTGTCAGGCACTTCATGTAAATAGAAATGCTCTTCCATGGACTTGACAAATGTCGGACGTTACAAACCCTCAAACCTAATCTCAGGTAAAGGCCAATTAACATAAGGACTACAGTTAATAAATGGATTGGGAACTGGTCGTTGAGGCAGTTGATAATACTCTGTTCTATCGTTTTCTTCTGATGGAACAAAAAAATGGAACTTTACGTTCAAAGTTTATTGGTTCGTGAACTGACGTAGCATTGTCAGCAAATTTAGGGGATGTTGTCATTCCCCTTTTCTCCCGAGGCTCTTTAAGCAGATTCATTAACACTTCTGCTTTTTTCATCACATCCTGTAACCTATCTTTTACTTTTTCTAAGTAAATTATAAGTCATTATGGCAGAATCGACCATATTACTAGCGACATGTGTAGCTGATCTGCCAAAATTTTGAATTTTGAAACTTTTTTATCTTGAGCAGTGCTCAAAGTTACTGTTATACAACAATACATTACTAAAGTTATACTAACCTTGCAAATAAACTTGCTTATCAAAAAGTTTGTCTATCAATCATGTATTCGGACGCTTCTAATCTTTACATACAATAAAGATCTTAACTATCAGCAATAACTGTGGTACTTCAGTACCTTTATAATAAACTTCAGTACCTTTGACTAATACGCAAAAGTTAAGCTTCTTGTTCAACAAAAATTTCGGTTTAAGCTGCATTTAAATCTATGAATAGTACATATAACTAATGAGCTCAAAAATTTGTTAACTTTGACAATCACATTAAATAATATACATTTTATACATATGTATATATACAATCCCTGTTCTCAGTGTGCCACTTTCTTTATTGACTCTGTAACACTCCAAAGATTATTAATTTTTTAATTTGGACCTTTTGTCTGATCCAAATTTATTCAAAATTCTAGATAGCTTTGTCAATTTTAATTTGCCAAATGAATTTTAAATAGGGTTCGTTAGGTATTTGTCTAGCGTTACTTATCAAGTAAGAATTCAGAAATATTGTCAAGTTTAATTAAAGTTTCTAAAAGCAAAAATTCAAAGGTTTTTAAAACAAAGTTTATTTCCAAAAAATTCAGACTCACCATCAGTGGAAGAATACAAAAGTTGGAGTACTAACAACTCACATATATCTAAATCTCTGCTAACAAATCCTTCTATCTATACAACACATACTGATTCAACATATTTCATCTCCTCCTAACAATCTACTAACAATTCCAATTCTCTACTAACTCATTCTACTAATTCTACATCTCTATGGGGCGGGAGTCATAGAGACGGGGTTTCAGTCAGTAGCACACCAGGCTCATAATCTGTAGTTCCGAGGTTCGAGTCCCAGCTGGGTCAGCGTTGAGATTTTTCTCTGCAAAATTCCTTGCCCTGCCCATGGTCAGTAGGGGACACCGATGGGCTTGGAAAGGCTGCCGTCCGTTGGATGGGATGTTAAGCTGTGACCCCGTGTGTGGGAGAGCCATACCCTGTGCACGTTAAAGAACACGCTGGATGGCCTTGACGGGAGGCTACCATCTGTCTCCCAACATCTGTTCCAGTGGGTCCCCTCCCCCAACTTTCTCTGATCCTTTGGGGTAATATAAGATGTAATATAACCCACCTCTATATCTCTACTGACTCTAACAGCACTCTCTCCACTAGCTAACTCTATCACCTAACGTCACTTAGTTATAACATGCTGTGTACAAATCCAGCACGTGTCTATTGCACACTGTGAAAACATTTGCAAAATCTAACAATCACACTAGCTATGACGCAAGAAGGGTTATGTCCTACACACGCACATTAATGGCTGCCAATCAAAAGTCAGCAGTTGCGCATGCACAACTCCTACAGCTCGGAAACGAGAATTGCGATCAGTCCAAAAAATGAAATGGTGATCCCCAAAATGATAAATATAACGTAAATAAAGTAAAACTGGTTAAGAAAAAGTAAAAGTGAATGGGTGGACCATCACAATGTTTAATGGATTCTCTTTTTTCTTTTTATTTTATGATCTTCCTTCTGTGATTGGACACAAGGTTTATATCATTAAATAGGGATTGTGAAGTAATATAAATAATTGTTACAAAATGTTAATAAAGGCGAAAAAAATGTTTTCCCCTTGGTCTTCATTTCACAAAACATATCTTATAAATGATGAAAACAATTTAGAAATATTGAAACAGTTTTAAATCACAAAATATACTAAAATTAATGGAAAACAATACAGCTGTTCTCATCGATGCAAGCTCTTGTCCATGGTGAGGGAATCACCCTCTGAAGGTTCTGGTGGTTTGGGTACCTTCACAGAGTCATAAACGCTCATACTCATGTTTGCCATGCATGGTGACCCATGTCCCTGGAAAGGAGGATCCTGGCAGTTGCTTAGGGTCCTTGTTTGTCACAGGGCTGGGCAGCAATTTCAAGGACCTCTGCTACACATTGTGGCCTCTGTTTCAGGTGGCCTCTGTTTGGCCTGCCCTTGTTGTGGCCTCTGTTTCAGGTAAGTGGGAGATCCTGGGGTGACCCCTCCAGAATCAATCAGCTGTTGGGCTAGAACCTGCTAAGGCCAACTATGCAGTAGATGAGTGACTTGCCCACTTCTGGGTACAGGTTAGCGAGTTTCCCCACACATTATTTTCCTTTTGCAGTTCTCCTAATTTGGTGAGGCCTGTTCAATTCCTCGCACATTTCTTTTATTTTTTTGTTTATTTCATTTTGTGAGGACTCAGGTAAGTTACTTGCATTTCTCTTTTCTTTTTCCTTTTATTTATTTGTGAGGGCTTAACTCACTGCCTGTGTAGGTATAATGCTCATGCAGCCCTATTACCCAATTGGGTGTCCACTTGTTGGGCTCCATGGTGGTTGGGAACAATGGGCACTGAGCCACATATTAACAAACCATGAATTCAATTAATGAATTCACTACTACCTTGAGCAACAAATGTGCTTGTCATGAGGCTCCATCTTTGTTGCCGTCATCTTCATTGTCTGTGCTGTCATATGTGCCCATGTTTCTTAGATCAACCATTTAATGGGTGATCAAATGCTTGGGGATATGGCCCCACTCTTTATTCAGAAGGATTTGGAAGATCTCGTGGGCTTTCCAAAATCCATTAAGCATCTAAGATCTGATGACTTCTTGTTTAGACTACTTAACTCGACACTCTGAGCTTCTCCTGAAGGTCACAGTGATTGGTGGGATGCCCATTTCAGTGTTGCTTCATCAGTCCCTGAATTCTTCTCATGGAGTGGTCACTCAGTGGCACCTCCTCAAATAGGTGGTCACAAGTGGGGCCTCATTTCAAGTTTCTGAGGTGGAACTCAGCTCGGAGTTAGCACCACAGGGAGTTGTTGCAGTCTGATGGATTTTAGTGCACACTATGGTAAATTAATCCCATCCAGACACTAACTCTCACCTTTACCACACCTTGCCTGCATTCTGCCATCAAGGCTACCTGCATTATGAAGTATGGCCGTACATCCCAAACCCCTGCATTATTTTCAATGTCAGAGGTATGGCTATGCCCACATGGCTTGCAGTGGTAAGCCCACTTGCACTTGTTGTGGCAGTATGGTTCATACTCATCTGGACTGCACAGCTGTGCAGGTAAGCTGTGTTAAAACCCTTCCAGTGTCCAGCCTGAAAAACAGGTTTCCATCCAGAGGCCAAGCTATTTTCTCCCTATGCTCAGCCAAAAAAACTTTAGTTATTTGGCAAAAAAACTCTAAAATTAATGAAAGGAATTATGGCATGTTGTATGCCAAATTAATCAGCATTTAATTCTGGATTTTCTGAAAATAAAGTATTTAACAAAAAAAGACGATAGGTTTTATTTTAATAGGTTTTTTTAGAGTCACGTAGTAAAAAAATGCATCTGGCAGCACAAATAAAAATTTATAAAAAAAAAACTAATAGACAGAAATGATTACAATGCACATGAATAGAATGGCTATATATTTCTGAATAACAAAAAAATTATTATTTTGTTAAAATAAATAGTTTTCTCGTTTTGTAATTTTTTTTTTTTCGGTACCATACTTTGAGGAAAGTTCAGGCTTTTTGCCATTTGTGCTGAATCACATAAACAAGTCAACTTTAGAATTTAAAAAAAAATAACCAATCAACGGAAATAGGTCATGTTATATACCAAATTAAACAGAATTTAATTGTGAATTTTATTAAAATAGTATAACAAATTTGCAAGCATATTAATTTTAATAAGCCTTTTTAAATGTGATATGGTGAAAAAAAAGATCACACTATACAAATAAGGCTTCATTTTGGAAAACCTGATTAATAAAAATAGTTAAATTATATATTTATCAAAAGGAAATTTCCTCCCGAATAATATAATATTCAATCTGAAATATGACTTTTATTTCTTTTAACTATTCTTTTCAGTATCGTGTATTTTAACACGGTCAGTGTTATACAACTTGGACATCTCACATTCACAAGATTTTCTGACTGGTTATGAAATAGAAGAAAACTTCCTTAGCTGCTTTTTTCGATAAACAATATGAATTTTTTATTTGGGTGTTGAAGTTTGGCAATCTTGGTTAAGTGCAGAAAGGTTTATTCATGTATATACCATATATTCATTCTGTATAAACATAAAAACTCGTAACTAAAAAAAAAATTATATTTTTCTAGAGGAAGGCGTGAAACTTTCTAAGTGACTTTAGCGGAAGGGAAGCCTTCCTGAAATTGCCATTGCCCTCCCACATGGCGGCTGATTTCCATAGCAAGGAAGTCTATTTTTGCTTCTGTATCCAAGACATTCATTTTCAGAAAACAGTACAAGCTCAAAGTTTTTTTACTGAAAAAAAAAACAAGAAATAATAAAAGAAAAATTACATATAACCTAATGGGATGTTAAATATCCGCAATAACTTTTAAGCTGGCCTCTGATCTAGCATAACTCAGAAAGATCAATAAATCAGTGGATGGAAAGATCGCTAACTAACAGAAATGAATCTACAGAAATGAATCGAATAAGTGAAGTTTTGGATATGAAAGAAATTTCATATCCAAAACTTCATTTATTTTCAGAAAATGATACTAGATCAAAGTTTTACTGAAAAAGTAATAAATAATAAAATTAAAAATTAACATATATCCTAATGCAATGCTAAAATATTCACTGCCAACAAGTTGTAGGCCAGCCATATGATATAACATAACTATGAAAAAAAATCAATACTTATCAATCAGCCAAAAGATCGCTAATTTCCGAAAATAAATCTACTGAAATGAAAATGAAGGATTAAATATTAAAAAAGTAAATACTAATTTTACAAATAGTATCCAATATGTTGGACCAAAACTGTAAAAAACACTTATAGCATACGGGACGGAGATAGCATGTGTCAGTCATCTGCGTCTTGTTTGCCTCAGTGAAGCATAACTAATTAAATGCAGCTGCAACCAGAATTTCAAAGAAGGATGTATTTACTTCCAATTTCGATTTTAAAAGCGGGAAAGATGCATAGAATGCTGGGAAAAATGATAAAAATAACTAAGGAATACTGAAATTGGTTTATGACAGAGAAGAGTGTGAAACGGAGAAAAAAATGGCGGTACGTATTTTGTAATTACTTCCAAAATCTATCGTTTTTTAAAAATAGCTTTTTTTGTTAATTTTTAGGAGATTTTCGAAAATTTATGGAGAAATTTGTTGATAATAGTTCAAATCAAACTTGTGAGCTTAAATCAGAAGGTTGCTTCAGCAAATCGGCAATACCGTTAAGTGCTTCTAAGAAATGGCAAGCAGATGGCTTAAATTATTTATATTGTAGTTTAATAAAATATGCATCAAATTAAGAAACTAGATATTATTTTTGAAGCATAAATTATATATTTTTATCAGATATATTTATTCAAAAAATTATAAACGGCAATTTTTATTTTTAAAAAATCGATTTTTTTTTTATTATACTAAAAACGGATACATACGTCCTTGGCTTCTCAATTCAGATTCTCTAAATGTACACAGACAACATGGACACTGGAAGGGTTAAGTGGAAGGAGGAGAAAGAGGTGCAACACGTTAAGATGGTAATAAAAAAGAGGTGCAACACCTCATGTAAATAGCATCATTTACATGAGGCGAAAAAGCTTGCTGCACTGCCCACCCCACCCAGCAAGGTTTCCTATGCAAATGCATTCATTGGAAATCCCATTGTTTCAATGGGTTCTGTGACTGCAAACTGATATCAGCGTCCCACCATTTGAGTCTACTCCCCCACTGAGAGGTACATCTTACAGAAGGTGAAACCAAAGTAAGTGTCCATCTCGACATTCACTCTGGTTTCCATTCCTACTGTGACACCTTCTAATTCCACCACTGGAAGCCCCCCCCCCCCTCCTTCCTTACTGTGGATAGCTAGACCTTCCAAACCAAAGGAGCCACCACCAGGGTCCAAGAAAAAGACATTATCCCCTGCTCTTTTGTTAGTCTCTGACCCATGTCCCTTGGATCACTCCAAGGACCAGGACATGGACTGCCCCAGTGTTCCAAAACCTGGCAATGGTAAAAATAAATCAGAAATTGTCATCCTCCCATTCTCCTAAGATCTGAGATGTCCACACTCCTACAATGGACTTGTTTTGGATTCCAAAGAAACTTGATGACATCAAGGTTTGGCAATTAGGCACTTTTCTCTCATTCTCCAGGACTGGATGGAGAGAGTCCCGGGTGTCACCATCCTCATGAATCACATTCTCCATTCCAGGTCATACCCACCACCACCTGGAAGTATTGTCTTTCAGGAAGATCGCCAATTGTCTCACAGCTGCTGTCCCCTTTCTTTATCATGAGGGACTTGAACAGACACAGTCCTCTGTGGGGCAGTACTGACACAAATGGGAGGGGTGGGGCTTCAAGCAATGGCTCCTGGATTCTTCACTCTCCATGTTGAACACTGGTGTCAGTACCTACTTCCATTCCCCAACCAGAACATTCACTGCCATTGATCTCACCATCTTCTCCACCTCGATCCTTCCTCTTTACATGAGAACTTGAGAACAACCCTTATGGAAATGATCACCTCCCCATGGTGTGTACTATCTCCCATTGGAGGCCTTGCAACCCTTCATGTGAATTGTGGCAGAGGCATGATCAGGCTAATTGGAGGGTTTCAAACTCCTTTGTGAGTTTGATGAAGACTTGGTCAACCAGGAGCCAATCAATGTTACAATGGCAGAGATGGACTGTATCATCCATGCAGCTGCTTTTACCATTCCTCACACCACGGCCTGGTTTCCATAATTCCCGAAACTGTGGTGGAATCCCAACTGCATCACAGCTTGTAAGGATTAGAACAAAGCTTGGAGGGTGTTTCAGAGATATGTGACATCCTTCCGTCATGAAGCTTTCAAGCAAGCCAGGATGAAACCACGTTTCATTTGTTGCCAGAGCCAGAAGGAATCTTGGATCAAGTATACATCATCTATCACCTGCATGACCGGTTCTAAGTCCCAAGATAGGTGGAAATTACATATTCCTCTCAATACGATCCTGGAGCACAGTGAACAGGCAATTGCAGATCCTCAAGCAATTACCAACATTCTAGGGGAAACTTTTTCCTCCATCTCTTTATCATCCATTTATTCCCCTGAGTTCCTGTTCTGAAGAGCAAGAGTGAATGCTCTCCTCACTGCCTTTCCACTCGAATGGCCTGGAGCCTTACAACAAGCCATTCACAGCAGAGAAGCTTCGCCTTGCTCTGCACTCTTCTTGTGCATCTGCTGTTGGGCCACACAATGTCCATTATGCCATGCTGCCACATCTCTTAACATCAATTAAGGATCGGTGCTCCAACTTTTCAAATGCATTTTCCTCGAGGAGCAGCTACCAGACTCCTGGTGGGAGACTATTATTTTGGCTTTCTCGAAGTCAGGAACAGATCCCAAGATTCCTTCCAATTATCATCCCATGGCATTGATGAGCTGCTTGTGCAAGATGTTGGAAAGAATGGTAACTGCCAGACTCATCTGGCATTTGAAACACTGAAGCCTTCTTTCCAACACCTAGTGTGGCTTTCACAGGCAGTGGTCTAGCCCAAACCACCTGATTCACCTCAAATCAATGATCAGGAATTCTTTTTTTACCTAAAGAGCCCTTGGTATCAATATCCATAGATGTCGAAAAGCATATGGCATGGGGATTCAGCATTCTTCATGCCTCTATGCTTTAAGTTTCAGAGGTCACATCTTGATCTTCATCTCAAACTTTGCGTTTTGTTCTTTTCATGTCTGTGTTGGTAACACTCTTTTGGCAAATGATGTTGATGAGATGAACTCTTTCGTTCGAGCTGTTGATGAAATTGGTACTAGAGTAGGTTTGGTTATAAACAGAGAGAAAACTAAAGTGATGAAAATTGGTCAGGCAGGCTGTGATTCAGTTAATCTGAATGGTTGCAGTCTTGAGTAGGTTTTACAGTTTAATTATCTTGGGAGCTATGTAACAGATACTGGTGATGTGTGGCATGAGATTAACAGATGAATAGGGATTGCTTCCGGGACTTTTAAGAATCTCTGGAGAGTGTGGAGAAATAGGCGTATACACCTAAAGACTAAAATTAGATTGTATAATAGTTTGGTTCTTTCTAGGGTTAGTTATGGTAGTGAAACTTGGACGCTGTGTAAACAAGGTAACAGGAAACTAGATGATTTTGATTCTAGATGCTTATGCAGCATCTTGGGCATCAGGTGGTTTAACTTTGTAACTAATGATGAGGTTAGGCAAAGGAGTTTGCAACCTCCTTTAAGCAGCATATTGTGCAGAGAGAGACTCCGCTGGTTTGGCCATGTTGCCCATATGGATAATTATAGATTGGCAAATAGGGTTATGAACAATGTGCCTAAAGGCCTCATAAAGAGGGGGAGACGTAGGATGCGTTGGGCAGACAATGTCAAAAGGATTTTGTTAGAATTGGTGTGCAGTGGCCAGATGCAGCAGATGTAGCTCAGGATAGACTTGCTTGGAGAACTAAAGTGCATGGTCTCTTTGGACCTCCATAGTACAAGGCTGCTTGAGGATGATGATGATGAATTAAAAAATGTTGCAAAGCCTTTTTAAACCCAAAAGTTATTCTAGCACACTCAGTGTTTCTTCATATGGTAGGTTCCTATACTGTAATAAATTTAATTTAGTAATTTTCGAATGAGAATAAAAAAGTGACATAGCATATTTGATATAACATACTGCACAAGTGAAGCAGTAACAAAACTGCAAAAACAAATGACACTAGCCAGAGCTTGAAAACTGCTCATCCTCCCACCTGTGATGATTACATTTTACTGGAGGAAAACTGAAAATTAAAAATTCATTTCCATGCAAATGGATGGATAATTTTTTTTTTTCCATTACAAACTTTTCTCATTTTTTTTTATTTTTCTTGTGAATCTATTTGCATTCTTTTTGTTTTTCCTACTCTCTTTTTAGTAAAAGCAATAAGACTACAAATGTAACAGGAGATGAAACCACAAACCTGGAAACTTGAAATTTTTAAATGCCCACCTGAAATGTATTAAATAACAGTCCTCTTCTTGGGAAACAAGTGGGTGTAATTCATTTATATATTCACCCCTCAAGAAAGGAGGAAATACTTGTTTTTCCCAATGAAGTTTGGACTTAAGTTATGTTCCCAATGAAATTAGTCTGTATTTGTATGACACAAGAAGCACATGGATATAAATTTGAATGGCACACAATTGATAACTTTTGACCCAGTTCCAGCTATGAATCACTGGCTTGATGCTGGAGTAGGAAATTGTCATTGATAAACATAATAGATATTATGTGACATTACAGTGGTATGGAGGACAATTAAAAACTTTAAGTCAAGTAGTGAAAAGATAAAACTTTTTGCATGTAAGCTATTTTTATGCAATTTAATTTACAATGTCATTTAAGTGATTGAAGATATCTGTTTGTAAGTGAACCATAAACATCATATAAAAACTAGGCATTATATAAGCAAATTTAATTGATGTACAGAACAGGAATTTTAAGAGGATGGTTAAATTTTTTGCCCATTGTTGAGGACAGGTAATTTTTCAGTCCTTGACAAAAGTTTGGATTACATATATAAGTTTTAGATTACTTACAATAAACAGAATCTTTAGCGAAACACTATGGATCAGAGTAGCACTTTTGTTCTCCAAACATATCTATACTGAATAACAGCTGCTGTATTCTGGCAAAGAAGGACAATTTTAATAAGGTCCTGTTTGATATTCCTGAAAACTTCATTCACCCCCCCCCCCCCTACCACTTTAGAAATCCTTTCCTAAAAACAAAAATGAACAAAGACCCATTACCCAACTTCTGAATTAAATCACCGGGCTTATAGGAACTTGACATTCTCCTTTCATGCTTAAAACGTATGTTACCAAAACTGTGAGGAAAACAGGACAATTGGAATAACAAAAGAAATTCAAGTTTCTTTAAAAATATATAATTTTCAGCTGGCTTTTATATTTATGTATACTAATTAGAATGAAAACATAATGCTTCAGGCAAATATGGGATGCTTGTTTTATGAGAAAAAGTCTTTTTTTTCCGAATTTTGTGCCCTTTTACAGTAGTAATTTGTATTAGTGGGTGATTGGAAAATATAAATAAAAATGTATTATCATCTGTATATAACGCAAAAAATATATATCATTTAACCCTTAAAATGAAAACTTTGATTTTCTGATCCCCTATTGTCAGGAGCAAATCATCCAATGAATGTAAAATAATTTATTTATTATTACTGTATTGAAATATTATTGAATATTTTGAAATTAAATACTAAATTCATAAAAATAAGAAATAACCAGTATCAGTTGAATCAACTATATTTTAATTAAAACACATGTGACTCTCAATTATCCAGTTCATCATCAACACATTCTATCACCAGAATTTCTAGCATAAATATATCATTTGCAATATTACTTCAATTTTTACATTTTCTGTATTTAGTGTCCTCTAATGATGGTGAATTAAAGCTATTTGGAGGATTTGGAAATTATGAATCACCATATTTTGTTACTACCTATTCAACTCAAAAATAATTTTTCATTTTTCATTTAATCAAAAAATTTAATTTTTCAATCAACAAAAAAGTTGTGTATTCCCATCCATCCTGGGGGTGAAGGGACAAATTGTTACTGCCAATGTAAACCCCTTGATCATCACATTCCACCACTAAAATATTAAATTTAGACCAAATAGATCATTTGCAATATTCGTTTAGAATTTTGAAACTTTCCATAATCACAGGGCACAATTAAAGCTTTTGGGAGATTCTAAAAGTGTAAATCATAATAGTTTACAACACCTAGCCAACCTAAAAAGAATTTTCAAATTATCTCTAAAAAAACCAATCTTAAAACACGTAAATTGCATTTTCCCAACTCCACTGTGGATAAAGGTGAAAAATCACTTGTCAATTGAAGCTTCATGACATTCATCTTTTGCCACCAAAATGTCTAAGGTTGCTATTAACATTGCTTGCAATATTAGTTTGAAATTTTCAACATTTTCCACTGTTAAAGAGCACAATTATAGCTATAGAAAGATTCTGATAGTGTGAATCATATATTTCATCAATATTTATCTAACACAAAAAGAATTTTTATCTCTAAAAGCCAAAAAAGTTCATTGTCGACAAATGACAAAGTGAAAACATTAACTCATTTTTACTGAAAACATGCTAAGAACAGGCATTTCAGATCTCCTAACTGATCTTAATATTTTCAATTTATTTCATTTTTATGCATCAGATAGTAATAAACCTTTGCAATCCTTTACACTACCATTAATCACAATATTATTGTTGGGTATGTTCTAATTTTAGAAAATATTCTAAATTTAGCAAAACATTATTTAACATATTTGTGTTAGCTTCACCTATGTATGTTTTCAGTCAAAAGAAATCAGAGGCAGAGGGAACTTTTTTTTATTGGAGATTTTCAATCATTTCCATCAAAGTACAACCGTGTGGTGGTTGGTTGGTTGGGATTTTATGGCACAAGAGCAACAAGGCTATGCTATGCCAAACAAGAATAAACAAAAGATAAAAGATATTGAACCTGCAACCAAAATTAAAAATAACACACAAAAAGAGGAAAGCACTGAAAATGGAAATGACACAACAAGGAAGAAAAGTGTATAACAAACTACACTTACAAAACTGAGTAAAAAGATTCAACAGTTGTAAAACTGAAAAATCAACAATGTGTATATAGGACCCATAAAATAAAATCAACAAGCCAAATGATCAAATAGAAAATTAAATACATTAAATATGAGTAAAATAACCAATGAAATGTAAAAAGTTGAAAACTGGAGTTAAAAGTGAGTCATCAGATAAAAGATGTTCAAGTGTAAGGGAATCAAACAATAAATAATAAGAACTGAAATAAATACAGCATCTACAGTTTAAAGCTGGACATATGATTAAAATGTGTTTAAGAGTTAAAATGGTATCGCAAAACTCACAGTTGTATTTGTTGTCCACCCATAGAAGAAATTAATGACCTAAGAAAAGCCAAGCAAATACAATTTCCTCCTTGCAATTCCTGCAAAAACAGGACTGCCATAATTTTACAATAGGCTTGATCTCTAAAAGTGTATTATCAACCTGTTCAGACCAAGATCTCTGTCATTGTGCTCAGAGATCAATGAAAAGTGGGACAGAGGTGTGCCTACTTGACAGCAGCATCTGCCAAGTCATTGCCTCTGATCCTACCAAGACTTGGCAGATTCTCTTCTGTTGGGCACCCAACAGAAGAGAATAGTTGTCACGGCTGCCAGATGATGGAGCTGCTAGCGGATCTTGGAAAGAACAGGGATAGGCCGATGCCTCACTGAGATTAAAGACTAGCAAGCTAAACGAATCAGTGTAGAGGATACACCCACAGTGATGCTTAACTGATAATGTGGTCCACAGCCAGATATAGCATGCAACTCTGCAGTAAAGATGGAACACTGCAGTGGGGTCTTGTCTGCAATCACAGCAGACCATGGCTGATCCCACTGATGTACCAGACTTTGAGCCACCTGTGAAGGCAGGCAAGAAATTTGGGTACTCAACACAGTGGCTGGCATAGAGTTGTTGGTACATATAGTCAGATATAAAGGCCTTCTCCATCCTGCAAAGAGAAAAGTCACAGAAAGGGGAAACAATGAGCCACGGTGGAAGTGGCTCTGCTGTCAGCTGGGCAACACTATTGAGACTGATGTTGATGTCTCTGAGGTAGACTCATCCACACAAACTGAAAGGAAGAACGGCAGTCATGCGATTTGTGCAAAGCAATTGCCACTGAGGACTGAAAATGCAGTTTCAAGTGGGATGGCCTTGGCAAGTCACAATTTTACTGTGTATTGTAGGGACAACTGCTGATGATGAATGGATAACAATGGTTCATTGGTCTCAATGTAAAGACTCTGGATCAATGAGATGCAGAAGGCCCCTGTGCAAACATGAAGGGTCTTATGGTGGGGAGGGTCCAGCACCTTTACCACTGAATCCCAGGAAGAGTCATACACTTTTGATCTGTAGTCTGGCTGTGGCACCACTCCCCAAGAGAAAGAGGAAAGCACCTTGAGGATGTCCAATGCCCGGGCGAACTTGGACCTGAGATAAGAGATGTGAGGTAAAAAGGTAAATATCTGGTTGAAGATGAGACCAAAAAAATGGTCTCTGCCAACTGGAATGGTGGTACCGCCTAACTGAAGTTTGGGGTCCAGATAAAAATTACACTTGTAGCAAAAGTGCACACAAGTGGTTTTCTGTGGGGAAAACTAAAAAGCACACTGACCATTGTCCAAACTAAAAGAGTGTTCAGGGTAGTTTGCAGTTGTCATTTAATTACCCTCATGCTGGATGATGAGCAAAAGTTGCTAAAATCATCAACACAGAGGGCATTGCCTACAGTTGGAGGAAGTTGTCTAGTAATGGAATTTATCTTGACAGCAAAAAGTGTAACACTCAAGATGTAGCCTTGTGACACCATCTGCTTTTGGAAGAAAGATTTGGTTGGGATCCAAACAGGCAACACCAGAAGTAATGCTAAACCAATTGTTACAAGCCTTACCAATTCTCACAGATCACTCAGTGTTATTATAAAGAGCTTTCATTATGTTAATTAACTTGTCTGGTATACCATATGATCTCATAATCAACCACAAATTATGACGATCAACAGATTCGAAAGCCTTTTTGAAATCGACGAATGACCTTTGGGGAGGAGTGATAAACCCTTTTGGTATTGGTAGCTGCAATGGGTAACGTCTCCTACAGGTAAGTAAACTCAATCGTTTCAGAATAACAACACTTATTAGAAACACAGTGACATACATAAGTACACATGGGTTTCACCTGATGGGCTGCATAATAATATGATTGATTATATATTAATTAATAGCAAATGGGCTAGTTCTGTTAGGATTTTCAGGGCATATAGGGGAGCTGAAATTGGATCTGACCATTATCTTGTTAAAAGTGTCTTGCAACTTAAACTTAAAAAGTGTTGTGCTAGGGTTAAAAAATTTACCTTTAATATTGATGCTCTGAAAGACCCAGTTATAGCTAAAGCTTACCATGATAAGTTACTTAGTCATTATGACATTCATGGTTTGCTTACTACTGAAGTTGAGGAAGAATGGGACCATTTTAAACAGGCTTTTTTGGAAACTAACAGTACTCTTTCAGGAAAAAAGGAGCAGAGGAGGCAGAATTAATTGAGTGATAAGGCACTTGAGCTTATTTCAGAAAGAAAGAACTGCAGGAGTTCCTTAATCAATACCCTACTAGTCCTAATAGAAAGCATTACAGAGAGCTGAATAAATGTGTAAAGGATCAGTTAGCTGCTGATAAGAATCTTTGGCTTGATGGCTTGGCTGACAAAGCCGAGGAAGCAGTTAGCAGCACAACAGCAGAGAGCTGTACCAGATAGCTAATGTTTTGTGTCGTAGAAAACGGACAGGTATACAGGGATTGAAGGATAAACAAGGTAAGATTATAGAATATGAGGATTCTGTCATGGCTAGGTGGGCTGAGCATTGTTTAGAACAGTGATGTTCTAAACAATGTGGTTAGTTCTATTCCCATTGTTTGCAATGATGATAGATGCATTGGTGGCTTTAATGTTGGCCCTATAACACAATCTGAAGTTATTTTGGCTGTTTCTAAACTTAAACTTCATAAATCCACAGGGGTAGATGAAATTACTACGGAAATGCTTAGAGCTGGGAATGTTTCTGTTACCACTTGTATGACCGAAATTTTGAATATCTTTAATGATGAAGGCATGGTTCCTAAGGATTTTACCAGAGCTATTACTATTCCTATTTTCAAAAAAGGTGATCGCAGTTCTTGTGATAACTATAGGGGTATCAGCCTACTCTTTGTTCCAGGGAAAGTTCTTTGCATGATTGTGCTTAATAGAATTAAGAATCTGGTTGACAGTCAATTGCGTGATGAGCAATGTGGATTCAGAAGTGGTAGGGGATGTGTGGATCAGATATTTTCACTAGGCAAATTCTTAAGAAGTGTTTAGAGTTTCAGAAACCTTTGGTTACTAGCTTTTTTAACTATTATTCATAAAAAAAAATCAGTAGTATTTCTGAATATACACTCCTCATAAAAAAAATTGTCCACCAAGGAATGTCATGCTTACATTACAAAGCAACATGCTAAAAGGTAGTGTAATCAATGATCACGTTTGTAGCCTGTTTAGTGAGGCAGATGTGATGGTCCACCCATTCACTTTTACTTTTCCTTATCCAGTTTTACTTTATTTATGTTATCATTTTGGGGATTATTTTTAGTTGACCATCATTTTCCTCATCCCAATCCACTAAAGGAGTTGCGCATTCACAATTCAACTTTTGACTGACAGCTGCTAATGCACGCATAAGGGCACAAATCCTCTTGCGTCATAGCTAGTGCACAATCATAAGATTATGCAAATGTTTTTCCCAGCATACGTGTGTCAGTTGCATGCCATATGTATATTTAGATCATGGAGTTAGTATGATATACACTGTCAGAAATTGAAAAAAGAACATCATTAACAATTAAAGCATAATCTATGAGATTTATTTAGTAGAAACAACTTATTGAGAAAGGACAGTGATCACATGTGTGAAGTGATTCAATGTTTATTTTACCTTTTAATAAGTATAACATTTTACAGAAGGCATATTTTAATAAGGTGTTGAACGCCTTGAGCAGCAATACAAGCTTCCATTCTGGCATGCAATCGGTCGTACAAATGTTGGATATCATGCTGTGGGATACCATCCCATGCACTTTCAACTTGGATGTGTAATTCAGCAATGGTCATTGCCTGCCACGGTCCGCAGGAGAGTCTTTGTCCGATCCAGTCCCAGACATGCTCGATGGAAGACAAGTCCGGAGAGCATGCTGGCCAAGGAAGTTGGTGCACTGCCTGAAGAGCATGTTAGAGTTTCCTGGGCAGAGTGTGGGCGAGCGTTATCCTGCTGGAATATTGCATTTGGGATTACACTCAAAATGGCAGTACGACTGGCTGTACGATGTTACTGACGTACATATTGCTATTCAGTGTACCCTGTACAAACATCAGACACCTACGAGAGTGATAGCTAATTCTCCCCACATCATGATGCCCGGCATGGGCACTGTGTGTCGCTGGCGAATGCATGATGGAAGAAGCCATTACCTTGTAACCTTCGGACATGAAAATGACCATCAGACGCTCCTAAGCAGAATTGGCTTTCATCACTGAAGACCACAGACTGTCATTCTTCTTTCCAGTGAACTCGTTCTTGACACCACTGCAAACGTGCTCGACAGTGACAGTGGTAACTGTGCCAGCAGCACACGTGCCCATAGTCCTACTTCCAAAAGATGATTGCATATCATTCTTGTAGACACCCTTGATATGACAGAGAATCGAATTTGTGACGTTGTAGCCATCCACTCTGCCACCGCCGCCCTCCTGATATACCTATCCTCTCGTGTATGCATAATCTGTGTTGCCCAGAACCAAGTCTGCAAGTGTGTGCGATTGCTCTTCTGACCATCGATGCCACCATCGTACCACTACTGATACCTCTTGTCCAACACAGTGTGCAGTTTGACAAAAAGACCAACCTGCTTCCCGAAGACCCACTATACGACTTCGTTCAAACTCTACTAACTGAATAAATGTTGCGCTTCTGCATTGTCCAGGCATGGTAGCTTCTTAAGAGCACTGAACAACATGACGCAAGATAATAACTTCTTTCTTCACACCATAGTCCTTAAATACACGTTGCATACATTTGCAAGTTGTTGTCCTCAGTAATATCATTATTTCAGCCAATGACTTTCAATCTTGAATCACAGTTTCTGCTGCCCTTAACTATTAACATATTATAATATGACATTCCTAAAGGAATTCCTTCTGGGTGTTCTTTTTTCAATTTCTGCCAGTGTAGTAATGAGAGAGTGTCAGTAGTGGAAGGAAGTTAATAGAAATGTGAGCTTTTAGTTGCTTAGACTTTTGTATTCATCAGTTTATATGGTGAGTCTTCAAGGAAATAAACTTTGTTTTTTATGTGAAATATTTTGACTTTGCTATTTTTTCTCTTGAGCAACTAAAATTAATAAAAAATTAATTAAAACTGAAACTTATTGATTTTTTAATTAAGATTTAACTTTAATAATTTTACAATTTTTTGATTTCTTACTCTATAATTAATGCCCATATACTTAGTGAACCCTCATTTAACTTTATTTGGCAAGTTAATATTGCCTGGTGCCCGATACTATTCGGAAGTTTAGTTAAATTTGGATCAGTCAAAAGGTTCAAAGAGAAGAACACAGATACATGGATAACTAGAGTAACATCAGTATAGTTGTGGCAGCCTTTTGCTACAATACAAGGTACTAATGTGGTTAGAAAGTGAGTCAAAAAGGTTTCTAATAATACCCTGGTGTATGGTTTTCCAGATTAGCTGTACTTGCACCTGAAGATCTGTCATACTGTACACTGGAGTCAGTTCTGTTCTCATTGTTTCATAATGTCCCAAATATGCTGAATCAGCAATAGATCTGGCAACCAGTTTGGCCATGGTAGCATGGGAATGGCTTGCAGACACTGTTAAGCAATGCATTCGTTATATGGTCTGGCATTATCTTGCTGGAACATGGCATTTAGCATGCTCTATGGGAGTGGTAAGACCACAGGGCAGAGAATGGTATTTGGATACTGTTCGATGGTTAAATTACCTTCAATGCCTATGAAAGATGACTGTCATAAGAGATGGTGCCCCATGCCAGGATCCCAGCAAGTGGTGCTGCATGGTGCTCATAAATAATACAAGCTACAGAAACTCTTTTGCTGGTACATCATTACATATGAGTGCTGTCATCAATCTGTCTCAGACAGATCCTGCCTTATACTGAAGATGATATATTGCCAATTGTCATTCTTCTCAGCTCTTTCATTGCAATATACAAAGGAGAGGGGACTTCTCTTGCATACTAGCTTTGTGCAGACATCAATGAACAGTACTGACAGATTCCAATGATGCCTCTTCGGTCATTCTGTCACTGGATATCTGTCAGGCAGTCGCATTTTGGTACTGACAGCCATCTGGCAAATCTACCTATCATCCTGATCTATAGTCACTTGAGACAAGCCTAATCTTGAATGATGATGTTAAACACCTTCTTGGGTCCATTGCTGCCATTGCCAGCAATGGGATACAAGAAGGTGTTTCACATTATCATTCAAATGCACTGCAATTCACTGTATAAACCATCCTGTTCACATAAAAAAAAACTCCCTCAAGCAGCTGCTTGCCACAGAGGTCTGATAGACCTATGATATAATCTTGGCGAAACTCACTGAGCTGATTAAACATTCATCTACGATGTACAAATAGCATTACCCTTTGATAGTAACCATATTTACAGGTCAGATTCATTTTCTTTAATATACATTGTCCTCTTTTGTCCCACAATAACCTTCCCTACAGCTAAAGGAATCCATGTCATCTGCCATATTTCAGCTGTAGCCAGACCTGCAATTTTCCCTCTGCATATTCACTGTCCCAACACTTCCATTTTGATTTGCATAAATGTAGCTCTACTCTTCCTAGGTGAGGCAATTTTTTTATGAGGAGTATGTTATTTTCATTGTAGGCTCCAAGGAGCATGAATCTATTTTTTTTTTATCTTGTTTTCAAAAGAAAGGTGATCATTCACTTTGTCATTTGTCTCTTTGTCCATCCTAAACATTAATTTTTTTTTTTTGTTTTTGTTTTTAGAGATAAAAAAATTATATTTTTTGTTTAATAGGTATTGATGAAATACTACATTTGCACTTTCCAAATCTTCCAAAAGCTATAATTGCACCCTCTAACAGTGGAAAAAGTTGAAATTTCCAAAATTTTAAACGACTATTGCAAACAATGTATTTATGCTAGACATTTTAAATTTGGGTGGTGAAATGTGAAATTATGAAGTTTCCATTGGCAATGAATCAGTTGACCCCTTTAGACCTGGGGGATGCAGCTCTTTTTGTTTTAAGAGATAATTGTTTGTATTTAGAGATAAATAAAAAAATAAGTTGGATAGGTATGGATAAAATACTATAATTTGCATTTTTCAAATCTCCCAAAAGCTATAATTGTGATCTCCTAATGGTTGAAAATTCCAAAATATTTAACAAATATAGCAAATGATGCATTTATGTTTGAAATTTGAGATTTTGGCAGTAGAATATAAAGTATACAATTAAAAAGACCTTCTTGCTCAAAAATTAATTTAAAATAATTTAAAATTCTCTGTCATTGAGCAATAAAATTTTAGAGTTTATCCTTCAAACTATTTGATGTTGAAAGTTCTTAGGAGAAAACTCTCAGAAGCTTTTCGGAGCAAAGACAGCGCTCCGTCTTCAGTGAAGTGATGCTATGTACTGACGTTAGGTCTGTTTAGACAAAGAGCTTCTTTCCACATGTCGTGAAGGGTGATTCCAGTGTCTCGGTTGCAGGTGGGGACGGATGAGGTCATTATTTCAATAGCCTCGCGGACTATGGTTCCGTAGAAAGTGGATGCACGCGCAAGAAGTGTGGCGTGCTCCCAGTCTATTGTTGCTGTGTGTTGCACTGCTAGCTCAGAGGCGGCCGTCGTTAGCTTCTTTTGGCTGACATCAGTTTGGTGCTCCGCGAACCTTGTAAAGAGCGAATGGTTTTGCCGATGTAGTACACAACAGAATTATCCGTCAACTGTAGGGGAAATCGGTATACGCCCGATTTTTGAAGTAGGCTATATTTGTCCCTGTCCCTTTTGACTAATTTCTTCAAATCTGGAGCTGGGCTGAAAACAATTTTGATATTATGGGTCTGAGTAATTTGTGGACCGATTCACATAGGACAGGAACGTAAGAAATAGGTCCGCCAAAAGTAGTACGTTCGGGGTCGGTGATTGGGAGGAGAGCCGAATCTCTTCTGTTTTGGTTTCTGTATATTTGCTGATAACTTTATCTATTGCTGTTGAGTTGTAGCCATGGGAAGCAGCGATGGAATGGATGTTTAAAATTTCTTCTTCAAGCAGTTGCTCATTTGAAGACACGGCGAAAGCCCTATGTGTGAGGGAACGGAAGGCTGCAATTTTTGTATGCCCATGGGGTGCATGAGTCTGCACGTATGACAGAAGGGACGTAGGTAGGCTTCCGGTATACCGACGTCGTCAAGGCTCCTGTGTCATCTTTTTGGATGAAAATATCTAAATAGGGGATGGCACTTCTATTCTCCTCCTCCTTCGTAAAGCTTATCGTGGGATATATATTGTTGGTAGAGTCAATGAGACTGTTTAATTGCTCATTGCTGCCATTCCAAATTAAAAATATATCGTCGACATAGCAACACCAGAAGAAGGGTAAAATTGCTGCTGAGTTGAATAATATTGTTTCAAGATCTTGAAGGACAATTTTGGATATGATACCGGAAAGGGGTGAGCCCATGGGGGCCCCTGAGTCCTGCCTGTAGATTTGGTTGCCGAACTGGAAATAGTTGTTTTTGGTGACGAGTTTTAGAGCCTCATGAATGGCGTTGCTTTCGGGAAGGGAATTTTTTTGCGTTTCAATAATTTTTGTCCGAAACAACATGACTGCATCAAAAACTGGAGTGGACGGGAATAAAGAGACTATGTCAAGTGTGACAAATTTGCTGTCGGGAGGAATGGACAGATCCTTGAGTCTGTTAAGAAATTCCGCTGTCGACTTTATAGAAAATGGGTGATCGGAAATGAAATTAGATAGAAATTTCGACAAACTCTTTTCAAGAAAGAAAGTTGGAGAAGTTCTTTTGCACACGAGCGGCCGAATGGGATAATTATCTTTGTGCACTTTGCACTGGGCAAACATTCGCGGTGCTTGGCAGTTGGATGGCACTGAGCTCTTCTTAAGGTCCTTGGGGAGCCACCTTTTTAGTTTTTTAGCCTGCAGACCTTGTTTTTGATGCTACTGGTGGAGTCAATATTTAAACGAGTGCAATGGGAGCTATTTATGAAGTCCAAAACTTTGGCATCATAGTCACTCTTGTCCATTATGACAAACTGGCATGTTTTATCGGCTAAAGTGACTTCAATATCAGGGGTGTTTTGAACGTTTTTTAATGCCTGAAAATATTCCAATGAAAAGTTCCTATCTGAGTAAGATGGAAAATTTTGTCGGGATTTCATGAATTTGAGGACTTTTTGTCTGATAGCATTAATTTTATGCTCTTCCAAATGTTCGCGCGCGTTGTTAATGATATTTTCGACTTCGGAGATTATTTCTTTTTTGTCCAAATTTCTGTGGAAAGGGCTGAATTTAGGGACATGTTCCAGAGCAGCCAGCTCGTTAAGGGGAAAAATTTTATTGGACAGATTAATAACAGGAAGGAGTTTAAAAATAGGGCAAAAAGGCTTATCTGAAGTTTGAGTGAGCCACTGGATCTTTTTAAGATGTTTTCGTCTGGTGTCATTCTTGCGTTTTTCTTCTGTGTAGTGGAGCCTTTCTAGTAGATCCGTAAGCACGAGGGGAGGGCAGCTGTAGCAGAAGTCCTGGTGCGCCTGGTAGGCCTCTGTTTCAGTTCTTGAAATGTGCCGTCTGTTCTCTTGTATTAGAGCAAGGAGAAGCTTGACTTCCGCTGCGCGCAGCACATGTTGACATGAGCCAGGGAGGGAGGCTGCTGCGTGTTAGACGGATCGATTGTGGGATAACATTGTTGCGTCGGCAGTTCAGAAGAAACCACAACTGTTCCAGATTCACGACAAGTTTTATCCGTAAAGACCGTAACGTTTTCCATTTTTCAAAACCTTAGGTAGTTTTAATTTATATTATTAGAGATCACTAAATATGGAAGCAACAAAACTTTTAACAAATGTTGCAAGTGATCTGTTTATGGTAGAAATTTTTAATTTTGGTGGTAAAGTGTCAAGAGATATTCCACTGACAACAGCAATTTGGCCCCTTTTCTCAGAGGGGTGTAAGAAAAGCAACCTTTTAAATTTAAGGAATCAAAGACAAATATTTTTTTTTATGTGGTATAATTACTAATAAAATAATACTATTTTCATTTTCCCCATCATCCATTAGTTCAAATTAAAACTTTTAAGGAGTGAAAAAGTACTCATATGAAAATCTCCTTTCTCTTTGAAAATAAGATTCCCATATGTGCCAGAGTGGTATACCTTCTTCTAGTTCCAAATTAAACTGACGTCTAGGCATTTATATCTCTTAACCATCTGAGATATGAGTGTTAAACTTCAACAAAAATTCATCAAGAACAGAGGTGCTGAAGACGCAAACTCACTGACACTAGGGACCAAATTGTCCCATTTTTGATGGTTACAATAAAATATCTCAAAAATAAAAAAAAAAGTTCATCCAATAGAAATGTGAAATGGTCTGCATTCGAACTGCTTTTATATACTCACTAAGAACATTGCAATTTTGTAAGCAAAATAAATAAATAAATAAATAAATAACATAATAAATGCAAAAAATACAATAATAACTTAAGTTTAAATTATTTCTAACAGGCATGTTTATTACTGGTAGTTGCATTCCTAAAAAAGTTAATTATAATTTTAAAAAACTTAAGACAATGATTCACTGAGTAAATTTCCTAATATTTCGACAGTAACCAAGCATATCGTTCATGGTGCCATGAACTATATGCTTGGTTATTGGTTACCTATAATCTGGTAACCACTACTACAAAAAGAAAGTTCCAAGAAAGCTGCAACCTCCTCGGAAGAACCCAGTCAGGGTTTGAAATATTAGGAAATTTACTCACAAGTAAGTGAATCATTGTCTTAACGTTTTTTAAATTATTATTAACTAACTATTCTAAGACAGCCATGAATACAGTCATTCCTGAAAAAGATTGTGTAAACTGAAACTATATTATTTTGTCATAACAAATAACAGTATAGGTGGGGTTTACATTCCAAGCCACATCACTCAACTCTTTTTATTCATACTATGTATAATTACTCTAGTATTGTTATTAATGTATTATACCTATACATTTCTTATATATATTATTTGTTGGAGTCATTTACTGGGTAAGGAAACAAATTCAAAAGGAATGAAAATAGTTACAATATGTGGTAAATGAGGAAACAGGGAATGGAGCAGAGAATGGCAAAGTGCTAGTTCATTCGCCTACATACTTTTACAATGAATTTTAATCATACTAATAATGATAAAAATTTAATATTCAAATAAGAAAAGAAATTGTTCTAGTTTTCACACTCACAAATAGCCATATGGATGAAAATACAGCAAGGCACCTAAATTTGCAAAAGATGCACATCTTAGCTAGCACAAGAAAATACAAAGAATAATATGTGTCTATCCTAGGACAAGAAAGGTTGATGCAATGTGTAGCTTTCCTTTATGAAATGCTTGGGGTTCATTTCACACAAGGCCACCACATGATAATCACATTCAAGAGATTGCATTATTTGGAAAGTTTCCCTATATGTAAATTGTGTTAAATATGCGTATCTGAATTCATGTCATTCAGAAGCAACTTGTAACTCAGGGGAGAAAAGAATTGAAAACGCAATTTTGGGAAGCCTTATTACAGTAACCAACAGATATTTGTTCCTAATGATGATTTATTAGTAACACAGAAAAGGTCAACATTCTGAAGATTATTGAGAAACTAGCAGGTTATGCCAGACTTGCTGTTGGTGAGTGCATTTCTCCAGCCTTGTATATAGCTCATTATGGATTATCCACATTGGGGAGATACAATGGAACAACTGTTTACACAACATTTCTTTTTTGAAGAGAAGAAAAGCCACAAAGTGATTGAGCAACTAACAATTGATAGGTTAAAAGCAATGTAGGAAAATAGGCCTACATTGCTTTTCAATTCAGCACAATTTTTCTCCCCTGAGTTAGAAATAAAATATATTTAAGCTCACTCTTGAATTGAGTTTTATGAAGTAAAAAATATTTATATTAAGGTTTCAAAATTTGGCATAGTAAAGACACTATGCTTTAAACTGTGAAAGATATTGAATTCTGAATTCATATTTTTATATGAAATGTTACAAACTCAGAAAAATGCTACTTTCCTGAATCTGCAGAATGTTGACACCTTTTCTGTGTTACTAATAAATTATCATTAGGAACAAATATCTGTTGGTTACTGTAATAAGGCTTCCCAAAATTGCATTTTCAATTCATTTCTCCCCTGAATTCTTGATTAACAAATCCTAAATTTATGTTCAATATCCCTGATCTGAGATATATAAATAGCACATCAGTAATCAATATCAAGTTGTACATTGATTAATAGCTATTAGAATAACAGGATTCATACAAAGGATCATTTTAATTAAGAACCCATGAAAATTGAATAACTTTTTGCAGAAAGAGTGCTAGAGGTATGAAATTTTAAAGTAACAGTCTCTATTATCTGCATAGTGTCATCATCCGTTGACAGCCAGCTACACTATGAATGCATATGTGCAGTGCAAATGGAAAACAATATGGCATTAAGTGTAGAGGAGCATTATTCATGGTGAAAAAAAACCCCTAAAAAACCCTTAATATGGTGCAACACTTAGTAGAGGGAACTTCAGTTCTCTTCACTAAGTTTGCACATAAATGTGGTTGCTGATTGGATGATGTCAACATGAGAGTGTGATCAAAAATCCTAAGTCAAAGTGATTCAAAATGGTGGAAAAATCAAATGTTAATTTATAGTGCAAAGAAGCTACAGTTATTTAATAAAAGTTTCTAATGTAGCGTACTTTAAAGATATAATCGATTAGAAATCATGGTAAGTCTGAAATTCTCATTTCTTTGGAAGACACTTTTTTAATTAGAACTATGTTGCACTAAGATGCCATGAAACATTGGAATAGCAGTAAAGTAAAACAATAATTACTATTGGTTAGTTACTTATAAATCTTTTAATTTTATACTGAAAACTATCTTACAACATCAAACAAATTAATATGAAAGTATTACAGAAAAGTATTAAATATTTGTCATACATATAATAAAATTCTAACAAGTTATTTTAATGATCACTTGGAAAAGCTGAGTTTATTGCAGCACTTCCATTTTTGACTTCCGATTGAAAAGTACAGTTCTAATCCAACCATGACTGAAGCTTGTTTTTTCCCCAATATGCTGTTTTTCATGCTTCTTTTTTACCTGTGATATATAAATATCCAACATATCATCACTTGCCAAAGAATGCAGTGTATTACCTACTAGTATTTTTGTTAATTCATTTAGTAATAAAAAACAATTTGTGTGTTAATGTTATATTTTAAATGAAACATGATGCATTTATTATGAATTATTATGCTTATTATTTATAATGTTATTTGTTTTTAGGACTACACATAATTTTACTATGGAATTGCTGAAGTAATTTTAATATTTTATTATGTTTATTACTTTTTTCATTAATATTTACTCAGTAAATAAAATGCACCATTACAATTAATTATTATTTTAAGTAATTAGTAATTGCACTTCTGCCATTAGTTACTGTTTTACATTGGGGATAATATTTCATTCCTTGTACTGTCTTCTTCAGTCTGGTTTGTATACACCCACTGACAAAATTCAGGAGCAACTGCTGACCATTCCTTTATTTAAATTAACAATAGAGAATTTAATTGTCTTTAAAACCTATTTCAAATATGGGTTTCGCTGAAATTTAACTTTACTCATATTTACCTATTTTCCTACATTGCTTTTAACTTATCAATTGTTAGTTGCTCAATCACTTTGTGGCTTTTCTTCTCTTCAAAAAAGTAATGTTGTGTAAACAGATGTTCCACTGTATCTCCCCAATGTGGGGACAATTCATAATGAGCTATATACAAGGCTGGAGAAATGCACTCACCAACAGCAAATGAATTATCTGGCATAACCTGCTAGTTTTAAAGCCAGGAAAAAATACAACAGTAAAATATCTCCAGCAGAAAAACATCAGCTTCCACCTTCAAATACAGTATCATTAATTTTGTTGCATGCTCCTTTTTAATGCATATAAAAGCAAGAAAAAATATTTTTCTCATCCTTTCCTCCCACATTAGTACAATAGTTACTATAGTTTTTTTTTCTTCTATATTATTGAAAAATAATTTTTTTAAGAATTGTTATTCTGTTAATTAATAATAAAAAATTTCCATTAATTAATAATTTATCTAATTTTTGAAATTTATAAATTTTATTTTTGTTTTACTTATTGTAGAGATAAACATGGCAGTGGTGAGAGAATATCAAAGAAAGGAAGTCATTTGGTATAGGCACACCAATTCATCCCCAAAAATAATGAAAACATTGTGAGAGGCACTGGACTATGAAAAGAAAATTGATTTTAATGAAGCGAATTCTGCCTAAAATCAGTTTAATTGTTTTTTAGTGTATTGCATTAGTATTTTCTGTGCTGAGAGAGAAGAATAGTGCCAGTTCTTATAAAACATGAGTTAAAAAGAATTTAAATGTCCATGATAGCAAGACTGAAAAAAAGAAGGTATATTTGAAGGCATTGTTAATTTTATTATTTTTGACAATTTTTATGGAAAAGCTTGCTTTTAGTTAAGTAATATTTTTTATCATAGCTGTGTTATGTATATATATCATATGTTAGTTAAAGTACCTTGATTTTCAAATATTAAAACAGCAATACTAAACAGCACTCTTTTATTAATATTTCATTTGAGTGCTGTACAAAGTTTACTAAGCTGTGTGTAGTAGAGTATTCTGTCTACTAGTCAAACATTCCAATGTTTAAAACGAAAGTATTCAAGTTGGGAAACAATTAAAGTGAGTTGTGCATGTCACCTTAACTCATTTTCTTCCTCAAGTTTGTGTCTTTTGTAAGTACTTATTGAGTTAATATACTTGATGTGATATTTTCATTCAAGTAACCAACTTATTTGATATTTTTATATATTTTCATGGGTTATTGTAAATATCCATTCTTTGACTCTAGATCAGTGGTTTTCAAACTATCATGTGCACCCATGGGATAGTAAATGCTAATAGCATGTAATATAAAAATAATGTAAACAATATTAGTGGGTGATAGTGTCACCTCTTAATGTGTTATTATATATTACACAAGAAATATTTTATGATAGTTGACAATCCATTGTCATAGTATTTCACATCACCAAGTAAAGATAATATTGTCATTCAGATGGCCATTTATAAGGATAATTTTGATTACAGATCTAAATATTTGTATAAATTCAATGTAAATACTACTGACAGTGAAGAACATTAAAGGATCATGATGGGTACTGAGAGCAAAATATTTCATAAATTAGGGTTGACTAATGCTGATGTTCATATATGATGAAAGCATGCTGTATTGTTGAAACATATCTTGTTGATAATAATTCTGGTAAATGTATTGTAACACTCCAAAGATTTAATGACTTTCTGCCACTTCTTTTCTCCCACTCTGTAATGGGCCAAAGAATTGAAAATACTTTTAAAGTTTGGACCCTGATCCAATAATTATTAATAATAATTTATCCAATAATTATTCAAGCTCCGGATATCAAAGTCGTGCGCCAGGCAATAATTAACAAATTGCCAAAATAAAGTTCAATTATGATTCGACGAGCATATAACTACTATTATTATTTATTGTTAAGATTATATGAGTCCAGCGAGCGTTACTTAACGAGTAAGAATTAAAAAAATTAAATGATTGTCAAAATTCTAATGCAAATTCTAATCAAAACAATTAACATTGCTCAAGAGAAAAAATAGTAAAGATTCAAAGAAGGTTTATATAACAAACAAATTTATTTCCAAAATTATTTCAAACACTCACCACTCCAATGAAGAAGATATTACATCATTTCTATCTACTCGTCAACTGACTTCTCAAAAACTCCAACTGATTCTGTCTCCTGTGACTAACATGTCACAGTTTTAACAAGCGTACAGGCTTGACAACACATGTCTGTTGCACCAGAAAAGACATTTGCATAAAATGATGAGCACGCAAGCTATGATGCAAGAGAGGGCGTGTCCTTGTACATGCGCTTTATCGGGTGACAATCGAAAGTTCAGAGTTGCGCATGCGCAACTATGCTCTTGGAAACGAGAGCTGTGATGCCAAAAATGAAATAAAAATCCCCAAAATGATAAATATAACATAAATTAAACAAAACTGGTTAAGGTAAATAAAATGGAATGAGGGAGCATCACAGTATAAAAACACTACAGTGTTCAAAAAGTATCAAATGACATTTCATAAACAAAAAGTTTTAAATTCTATTGTAATATGTTGCTACTGCAATTTTATTTTGATATATTGTCAAGTATAGGAGCAGTCCTAGCATAGGTTATATACGCATATTGTTGTGTGACATCTTTATGCAATATGTAAACACATCATAGATATGGAATATCACAGCATTGGTTATGATGACAATTTGTTTAGTTATTGTAGTTAATTTTTACCTTTTTGTATTAAAATTTGAAAATACTCATTTTCAGAGAGTTAATGTAACATACAATATTGATTCCATAGAGATACATATCTCTATGGAATCTAAAGAATTTCTGAAACACTGATCTATAGCATAATTTCTAAAAAAATGTTTACTAGAGGAATGAAACAATGTTGAAAAATAAATATTGCCTAATTTAATAGCTAATCATTTGTAAAGTGAATATCATGTATGTATTTGTGTGATTAACAAATAGTTTATTTGAATGTGGATTAAGAGAAGTCTATTTTTTTAACTTTGTTGAGGCATTTAGTTTCTTGTTTGCTCCTTAATACTGCGAATATAAAATATTTTATTATAAAGTTTAATACATTAAATTATTTTTTGAAATAAAGTGAATTATGAATAGGAATATGTGACAATTTGGTTTTTACATGTGTTATACAATATACTATAATTGCAGTCTTTCCAACATTACATTGGTTATACTTAATTATAATTGTTTAAAACAAGTTATAAATTGTATCTAAAGTCAGATAATTAGAATTCACTACTCTAGATAGAGTGTAGTGTATGACAATCAAATCTTCCAATTTTTTTAATATCACAAAAAAAAAATAGCTCGATTATAATTACTTTCCAAAAATATTCAAATTCTTTTTAAACATTAAACATCATCAAAAATGAGCTTTTATTCTATCATTTGAAAACTGCCAGATAATAGTAATGTTTTTAATTCTCCTAAAGCATTAGTGGTTGTCTTTTTCTTTTCTGTTTATTCCTAAACTGATGTGTAAAAATAGTTCCTTTCTCTCCACCAAAAGACCCTTTTTGATAATGTAAATCAGTAAATATTGAATTTTGATTTCCCATTTAAAATTCTAAAATTAGACCTATGAAGGACAACACTTTTTGAAACAGTGCATATTGCTAAACATTGAAATTGAGCTCCACAGTTGAAAACTACCAAAACTAAATAAATACATAAAAGTGTAGCTAAAAGCAAGTGCAGAAGTACTGAATATCTTATAGCTGTCTTGAATGTACTATATCATAGCCTTTGCTATAGAGTCTTCACTTGTATGGTATTCATGTTTGTGTTTTAGTAAGTAAATAAAACTGCATTTTCATATAATATTTTTACAACATTTTAGGCGATAAGGTATTAAGTTCTTTAAATAAGCAGTATTCAATTTATATATATATATGTGTGTTTGTGTATTGTAAAACATCTGGCAATAATTCCAAAGCTCTGGGATACTGGATTTGGGACTTTGTGCTGTACCACCAAAAACTTTTAGTTGCTCTTTTAATGAAAATGTATCAGCTGTGTAGCACTTGTATAATGTCAATTATTTTATATTTGTAGAGGTTGTTACACACTTGCAATGATGGCTTGACACTGACATTGTCATAGAAATGGTTCTAGAAATGGTTTAGTTCAAATTAGTAACTAAGAAAATTTTAACTATATTTTTGTTTTAAACAAAGTAATCCTGTGAACATCCATTTTATTGTACATAAAATTGTAGACTTTGATAATGTATACAGGGCCAGATCTAGGGGGGGGGGGGGGAATGCCACCCTCTCCTTTTTTGGAAATGCTAGTAAGAGTAATGGAGGCAAAAATTATTAAACTTATGCATATTTCATGCATTTTTTCGATAAATACTTTAAAGACAAACAATTTCCTAAAACAGAGGGGCAAATGTTATATTGCAGTAGAAATTCAGTCTCTTCCCTTCTCCCCTTTGTTACCTAGATTGTGTATATAAGTTTTTTTTTTAAGATTGAATGTGTTTACGTGTAAACATCTGCAACATTTTATATCAAATTTTTTTGCCAATTAATGTTGTTTTTAATTTATTTCCTAATTTAGCAAAGATATTTTAAACATTGAAAAGACTTTTGTACTCTAAGAAGACTAATAAAATTTTAATAGCATTTTAATACTTTAAAGCATGCATGTTTTATTATAAATATTTTTATATCCACATAAATTCATTGGTTTTTGTGAAATATTTTAGCCACTATAAGTTTAATCGTTTACAATACTCTGGTATGTTTCTGGAGAGATGCAGGTTCAAGTTCCGTATGTCGGCAAAAGTTTTTCCACAAAATATTTATTGATATATTGACATTAAAATGTCACCCAGATAATGCTGTGATTGCCACTTATGTTTAAATCATTAATAATACTAAATAACATGAAGAGACTTTATTATTTCCGTCTCACTCAGCACAATATAAAAAGGAATTGTTGCCACCTGTTGATCGTAGATGGTGCCAATGGTTGGCGCCGAAAATCATCAGTGAAAGATTTAAAGTCTTAAATTAGTGGAAAAAAGATGAGCCAGCATTAGTTCGATCAGTAAGAATACTCTGGCATGTTTCTGGAGAGATGCGGGATCAAATCCCATATGTCGGCAAAATTTTTTCCACAAAATATTTATTGATATATTGATAACAATGGGTATAGAGGAAAAATTGTCTTGATCCCTGTGAGATCCTAACTCACATTCTCCTCTTCACATCCTGGTATTATAAATTTTGAAAGTAGGCATTTTTAGAAGTTTTATTTATTAAAATGAAAACAATAGCGTGTTTGATATTACTCATCAGAATGATTCTGGGGTTCTGTTATTCTAACTGCTACCTTTATTTTTATTGCTTGCACACAGATTTCTCTTGGAACTGAATAAACAAATGCTTATTTAGAGCTTTAAATTATAAGGGGGAAAATTTACAGTGGTTAGCACTCTTAAGAAAAAAAAATTGAGGCATTATATATATGGACTCAAAAGCATTTTTTAAAAAATACATTCAAAGATTTAACATGTTTACATAAGTAAAATTGTATGTTAAACTGGTTTTCAAAATTATATTTTTCTGGAAAAGATAAAAAGTATAGTACCCTTGAACATAGTTATTATCATTTGTTGTGACAATAATTGCCACCATCAATTTTTTAAATTTATGCAATAATAATATTTTGATTGTCAGATAAGAATTTATATCATACAATTCAATTATATGAATATTCTTGTAATATTCATCTCCATAACTTATTCTGTTGTCACTGAAATGGTTTTAAAAACAAAGAAGATATGTTTTCCAATGTTCAATAGAAAATGATGAAAACTGTTAATTATTTTAAAGAGATTTCATTGATAAAATGCTACCATATCTCATATAAAACTATCACCTTAAATACCTCCTTAATTTTGTGAAATAGAGTTGTAGCTACTGGAAACTCATTGTAATTATTGTGCTTTTTTTTCATTGAAGAAACCTTCAACATTTTGAGGTCTGTGCTCTAAAACAGTGCATGGTGTCTAATCATGGTAGCATTTTGCTATCATGTTTAAAAACAGGCACCCCATATACAACTTGCATGCATTTACTAGACTTAACATTTCTTACTGATTTCAAGCAAATTGCTTGATTTCTTCACTTCACTACTAAATCTATATAAAACTACTTCACTACATAAAAGTCAGGATCTACGATGACTCCTTGACCAGATATCTCAATCTTTATAAACTCATGTTCATTAACCAAAAAAAAAATAATAATAATTACCGGTTTCTGTCATTTGCCGAAAACAGATATTATTTTTGTTTTCAAAACCATTTTATTGACAACAGAACAAGTTACAGATCTCAATTATAAAGTAGTATTACCTTATAGAAGTGAATGTTACAAGCATAGTCATATAATTGCTTTTTCATAGAATTCATTTTTAAAAATCAATCCAAAGTGAATGCACAGTATTTTCTGTTAAGATATACATCAGACATTAATTAATAGATTTGCGCTACCATTGTACCACGAGTCGGACAATGAAATTTTTCAGAATAAGATCTTATAAATCTTTACTGAGACGTGGCTGAGACAGCGCCATCTATACTCAAAGAATCTATTACTTAATGTTTGATGCCTATCTCAACAGGGAATACTGTGCATTCACTTTGGATTGTTTTTTAATTATATATTAACACTTTAGCAACCTTCTCATTAACATCTGATAATCAATAGCAACGACTGAAAAAGTTGCATCTCCTTGAGTATAGATGGCACTGTCTCAGCCACGTCTCAGTAACGAAGATTTATAAGGTCTTATTCTGAAAAATTTCATTGTCCGACTCGTGGTACAATTGTAGCGCACTCTGGCATGAATCTGGAGAGATGCGGGTTCGATTCCCACCGTGTCAGCGATGAAATTTTTTCAAAATCTATTAATTAATGTTTGAATTCATTTTTTAAGATAATGCTAAAAAAAAAAGTCACTATAGACAAAGAACAAAAAGAAATTTCTTTGATATTTGGGTACAACATAGTCAAAGTGGGATGAAATGTCATTGCCAAAAAAACGTAATGGGTGAAACATAATAAAGATGAAGCATTGCAGGACAAAATATACACCCCCTATTTGTTTTACCTTTCCATCTTACTCTACAGGCAATACTCAGTAAAAGTTAATGACTGAATGAAATATTTGCACAGTAAAACAATTCAATAGCAATATCTAAATGTATGTACCCTATAATTTTAATCTGCTATAAATCACTTGTTTAATAAGATAGCTCACAATTTCCAGGAATGTGTCCAGAGAGAAATGTTTCCACAAAAGTCCAGAAAGTGTTCAAATATATCAAATCGTGACAAATAGGAAGAATCCATTTTATCATAGAAACTACACTCATGTCACTTTTAGTTCATGAATTTACAATAATATTCACAAAAGTATTTAAATATAAAATATTTTTCATGACATAAGTTAAAATATACCTTAAAAATCATAAACATATCTTTCCATTAAGATATTAAAGCCTGTTTTATTAACTTCATATATGACCATCGTAAACAGTACAAGTAGTTATACTGGTGCTACATGTAATCTAATAACACAACAGAGTGGGGGTGGCTCAGTCGGTAGCGTGCCAGGCTCATAATCTGCAGTTCCCAGGTTTGAGTCCCATCTGGGTCAGCGTTGAGATTTATCTCCTCAAAATTCCACACCCTGCCCATGGTCAGTAGCGGACACCGATGGGCTTGAAAAGGCCACCGTCCATCGGATGGGACGTTAAACCATAGCCCCGTATGTGAGAAAGCCATATCCTGTGCACGTTAAAGAACACACTGGATGGCCTTGACGGGAGACTACCATTTGTCTCCCAACAGCTGTTCCAGTGGGTCCCCTCCCCCAACCTTCTCTGAGCCTTTGGGGTCCTTGTGACATTTATCCCATGGTGTTCAAAAAAGTGTCGCTCTGAGGTAAAACAACCCAACCCTAATAACACATAAACAATTTCAAGGTTAATATTTGTTATTTTTTACATTATTCAGTGTGTTCAGTTATGTCTTTTATCATATATTTTCTTATTTTGCAATTTTGACCTTTGGCACGGTAATTTTTGTTCTTTTTTTTTTACATGACTTGTGGAATGCCTTGGCATAATTATATTTGCCAGTTTTTTGGTTAATGTAAAAGTTCCATATTGTTGGATATTATATTTTAGTTTTTATCATTGTAGAAGCTCATTTTAATTTTTATTAATTAGTAGAATATTTTTTAAGGTTGTTAAAATACTTTTAATAATAACTGTTTCCTTGCATTGCATTTTTTTTCTTGTGTCATTTACAGTTTGTTTTGTTTGCAGTATGTTGGATATTTATGCTGCATATTTTACACAGTTGAAATTTTGTTAGTCTGAAGAGCAAATTATTAGTAATTAAATTTTATACAATTGTTTTTAATTTGTTGTATTTATGTCAAAACATTTGACATTAGGTGTTTTACTGATTATCTCCACTTTTAAAGAATTTAAAAATTGATATAAAGAAAAGGTTATAATGTTTTGAAATCAATATTCTGATTTTCACTGATATAAATTTAAGTGCTAAATGTTTCATTTAAATTCATTAAAGTTTTAATTAAGTTGTGTCAATATCTGTATTTACATTTTTACATTGTGCATCATGTCTTTAGATTTTGTAAAACTAGGTGGAAATGTCTTCAGCTATTGTCGGAAAATGTGTTATAAATAGATGATATCAATCAGTGTCATTTCTACATTGATTCTTAATGTATATAATGAATAACATTTTGTGAAATTTGAATATTTATATCATTCTACATTGATTGGTTAATTGCCTTGGTACTTCCTAATAATTAAACTGTGGAATACTTATATGGATTATATGAGGACAATAAATTTAACTAGACATAAGAAACATAGACCCAATCTTGTATTTACTCTAGAGTAATAATATTCTATAAGCCTTCCACTTTAAAAATATCATTATGGTTTTGGGATGTTGAAATTATGGTTTCCTGTAACCAAATAAGTTCTTGGATTGTTTTTTGAACCTATTAGTACATTATTTTAAGGATTCTAAATTTATGTTTTGCACATATATTAAAGTTATCATTTACATTTAATGTGAATCATTAAGTTTAGTTTTCTCTATACACAAATTTTGTATCTCTGAAAAATAGTTTGTTTTTTCAATTACAAGTTCACAACAAACTTTAAATTTTTATATCTCCTTTTCGATTCTGATTATCTCATACCCTTAATAATTTCACCCAGAATACAAATTTTCTGGGTAAAAATTTACCAAATAAAATATTTAACATTGTTAAATACATTGCTATTAATTTTATTTTTAATTAAACCATTGAAAACAATAGTGATGCCTACTTATTCTCACTATTTTGTTCATCTTATCTTTAGTATTTTATTGTACAGATTACACATCTTTTAGTGTATATGTATAAATGAAAATAGATGAAAACATCTTAATAGTGTTAATTTAAATCTGCATGTGAGTTCTTGCAATAATACCATTTTTCTCAAAATCATTATTTATGACATATCATGCTTGCATTCAAAAGCTCAATTAAAGCTTGTAAGGATCTTTCAAGTTTACTGAAATCAAAACATAATCCATTAAATTCACAGTAGCAATGTTCCTTGAACTCTGAGTGGTGGTTATTTTTTTACTGTGCAACGTGCCAGTTTACAAAGACTGCACAACAATTGCCCTTTGCACTGCATTGTATGTCTTCATCCTTATAACACTACCACAATTAAAACAATTTGTTTTATGTTGTTTTAATTGAATTTACAATAAAATACTCAAACAGTGGATATAAGCAGTAAAATAAATGCTATAATTCAATCAGAACATCACTGATTACATTGCAACATTAACATGAATTCCTATTATATTGCAGTTTATAAAGGCATAGTTAAGTAATTACCCATAGTCTTACAGACTAATATAAACAAGTTCAATTTATGTCTGCACAAAATACTCTTTACACTGAGTATATTGTAAATATATTAATTTTAGCAAAGTTTATGTGAGTTTTGCTATGCTTAATGAAGATTTTAATCGATGCAGATCAACTACAAAGAGTTAAAGAGGTTAATATAATAAACTATATTTATGTGAATGCTTCCTTACACATGATATATGACCACATTAACAATATATGGTATATATACACAATGTACAGTGGTGTCCAGAATATGCACTAGGCTGACCATAGGTCTGGTGGGTATATTCTACTTTTCCTGAAGAGATTGTAGCTCATGGAGGGTTCTTGGAGATTGACAGCATCCATCATATCTCCCCAGTGTATAGCACACATGTACTATACAGGGTGATTCAAAACTTATCGTTCAAATTTCATGGGGAGGTAGGGAATACGTCAGGAAACCGATTTCACATAGGAAAGTATGTCCGCAAACGTCATCTACATGAATAAAATGGACAAGTAAAATGAACACAAGGAAACAGTACAGTTAAGTGGTAACGAATGTGACTTTTATTCCAACAAGGTAAAGTACAGGTTCACAGTAGGTGCTCAAAATTGCGACCATTTACACAGACACAGGATTCACAGCGCCATTGCATTGACCGCCGAACATTTTCAAAAACGCCTGGCATATCACGGACAATGCCTGCGGTGGCCACTATTCGTGCAACAAGGTCCATTTCACTGTCGACGGGGGTCTTGTACACATGGTATTTCATGGCCCACCACAAAAAGAAATCCATGGGCGATAAATCAGGTGACCTGGGTGGCCAAGCAATCGCTGATGACAGCGGGAGTGGTCGGGCGAGCTGTACACTGGTTGGGTACACACAGCGCCCTCTACATACGCATGCGTACATTTGCGGACATACTTTCCTATGTGAAATCGGTTTCCTGACGTATTCCCTACCTCCCCACGAAATTTGAACGATAAGTTTTGAATCGCCCTGTAGAGCTCAGGTCTGGAGAACGATCTTGGCCACTCTGCTGAATATCCTCACTTTCAACGAATTTATTAGCTGTATGAGGGCAGGCATTAACTTCCATTCAAATTAAACTGGGGGCTAACAGCACCACCTGAAAAGCCTCGCATAGGTCTGAAGGATACTGTCCCTCTACTTCAGACTAATCAGAGTCCTGCTGTGAGTGTTGATGGGGGGTGTATTGATTGGGAAAAAATACATTGAATAATATCAGGTGTACCAAAAAATCTTGTTTTTTCCCTTAACAAAATATAATCTTTTTTTTATGTTTTCTTTCGTTTTCAGAAGCATATCGCTTATTTTTATTTTTTGATGGTTGTATTGTGGTATGATGAATGCATGATTACTTTATTTACAACTGTGCTCATTAAGCACAAGAATGGATAAAATTAAACTTTTAGTTATATTACAATATAATATTTGTTAAAAAAAATAAGGTCAAAACTTTTCAATAAAATCATACTTTGTAGAAAACCCAGCACCCAAAATTTAGTTAGGTAACATTAAATTTGAAGTATAGGTATTGTTCCATGGCAGAGTGTTTAGCGTGCTTGACTGCTGAACAAAGGGACTGGGGTTTGAGCATGAATATTTGTATTGTTTTTCTGCTGAGGTCACACCATCTTCAGAAGCCTTCTACTGTGGTTTATAAACTGCGACTCTTGTCAGACCTATGTGGCAAGCAGCTGCTTGAAAGATGTATTTATTTTTAATATATATAATTAAGTAATATTATGCAAACCTTGACTTCTCAGATACATAAATTAATGACATGCTTCATAGGGAAAAATGAAACTATCTGTCAACATCAGAACTCAATTAGTGAAGCTGGAAGTGTGTGATGAGTAAACATTTATACAGCATTGAAAGTGAATTATATTTTGCTAGAAATTGAATTCCCTTCCATTAGATTTGAAGCATGATTCTTTAAGTATTAACCAACTTTCTTTTCATGTAATTGGCACATTCAGTGCAAATCCAGTTACCTTACTATTAATGTGTTACATAATTTATTGAAGAGTTTTACTGTAGTTGAAATGATGGGGTCTAAAATTCGTTCACAAATCAAGAATAGTTTTAAAGCATTAAAGAATATTTTTGAAGCCCATGTCATACTAAGCCACCATCTCTATTGAGCTTAGTAGGGTCTGTAACTTCTCAGTATAACCCACGGATAACATCAGTACTTCCATTGTTAGATAATTATTAAATGTCATACTTTAATAAGGATCAATGGCTTCCAATGTTTTAATAAGAACAATGGAAGCACTGATGGATAACATCAGTTGTTCCATTGTTATGATAATTATTAAATGTAAATCTTAGTCAAATAATAGCAATGCACCTTTTGTCAAAGAGAAAAGAAAATAATTTGTTTGAGAAACAGTCTTGTCAAATGTTCAGCAACAACCATCATGTATTTTTGTTATTTTTTATTATACTACCGTAAGACACACAAACTAATAAATTGTTCCTAGTTTCTCCAGGTTTCTCATGAAAGAAAACCCCAATGACCAGAAGTTAGTTTCTCTGATCACTGTGGCAAATAGAGTTGAAACACAACACAAAGAGTATGCCTGCTAGTACAGGAGCTGAAGCTAAGCTTTTCCAACCTTAGGATCATCACATATTTCCAATGGGGTCTTGTTGGAAATGTTTGAAAGAATCTTGTTTCTTGGCAAAGTTCCTATTGCATAAAATTCTACATTATAGGACAGTGGATGTTTTTTCTTTATATGATTAAAACCTATTTACACAGAAATTACAGAATTCTCAACACTTGGCAAAAATAGGATGACAAAAGTTAGATAGATGGTATGTTACTATGCCTAAAACTAAAGGTGATCAATAATTGCTCATTTGTAACGAGAAAACAATTTTGTTACTAATGGTCTCGTAATATTTGAAGCTGAATTAAATAGTGGAGACTATCATAGTGAAAATGAATTAGTTGAATTTTCTAAAATGACTGGTTCATGACAGTCTCAGGAAAAGATGTTGGTGTCAGAATCTGAAAAAGAAAGACTACTGTTAATCACTAAGTCAATAAACGTTGTTGTCTTTAGGGATGTTTCCTTAAAGAAACAATCTTTGGAAAGATAAAATTTCAAAAACAAGTTCATCAAGGGACACACTTCTGAAAAAAATGACTAATTGCCAGTCACAAAATGATAGAACTGTAGCAATATCCATAGAATGCGTGAAAAATTATGTAATGTTATTTATCCTGTTTTTACTGTATTGTTATTATTATGAGGAACCAAAAATATGTGTTCTTAGACCATTTTTGACAGGTTATACAAATCAGTAGTGTCAGCTCGTAAAAGTTTTATATTTTATTCACACACTTTGTTTAATGGATCTCAAAGTAAGCAAGTTAAATTGCTTGCTGCGAGCTTAATAAACCATAGTATCCTAGTCTGAAAAGGATGATTTTGAACCCACCCTTTGTTAAACTCATGTGAAGAAATAAATAATTCCAAACATGGTCTAAAACATGTAAATTATTATGATATTCCTAAGCTATTCATGTACTTAATTTTGTGTATAATTTTTTTGTTCAGATAAGCTGATCCAAATGAAACAGGTTAGTCACAGACTTTGTTCATTTACTATTGATTAGCATCCCAGAAAAGAGTAATAAATACTATTTTTGCTATTACATTTTCCTAAATCTACATGCCGATACACTATAAATCCATTCTTAAGTCAAGGTTACAAATGTACAGGTAATCTATTTTGATATGGATAAAATGAAAATGTCGTGAAACTGTTGCCTTTAATAACTCAATATTTAGTATACGTTTCTAACAAAAATGGGAGATTGTAATTTGGATCATCTGAGCTCAACGTGGATGATGCCAAATTTCCCCGCATCATTCAAGATCTCCAGTGTTACTGGAAAGCTGTAGCAATCTTTGCCTTCAGGTCATCATTGTTGTTGAATGTAAACAATGTTCTTCACAAACCCCCACAAAAAAAAATTTTTTTAGGACACTCTTTCAAGTTTGCAGTTAACATGGAGGTTTTCAGTGCCCCATATTATGAGATTATGGGATATTCATCCTTCCACTGTCATGAAATGTACCTCATCTGTGAAGAGCCATCTGCTTAAAAAGTCCTCCACTCACATACGATGTATATGAATGTAAACACAATTGGAAGTAAATATAAAAGTAGTGCTAGATGATGTGCTGGCAAATCATGTTAGCATCTCCCATTTTATCTCAGCATCTTCCCATTCCCTTAATTTTTAGGACTCCAAGGCGGCAACTCTGATTTTAAAGGATATAGATTGGGAGCAAGGTAGCTTCAGTTACCAGCTAGTCAGACTGTTGCCCGTGGCGCCAAGTGCTAAAAAAATGGAAAAAAAAGTTTTGCTTTCTTTTTATATTTCTGTTGTTAACGTAAACGCACTTAGTCAGAATTTGCATAATTGGATGTGAATTTATAATTTTTTACAACGTAAGGTATTGCTGAAAGTACACTTTGTAAGGGAGGGGGGGGATGCAGTCAGTTGGTAATCTGCGGTTCCCAGGTTCGAATCCCATCTATGAAGACCTTGAGATTTATCTCTGCTCCCGTGGCCGAGTGGTTAGCACGCTTGGCTACTGATCTGAGGGACCTGGGTTCGAGCCCCGGGTAAGGCATAGATGGGTGTGCTGTTTTTCTGCTGAGGTCTCGCCATCCTCACAGACCTTCTACTATGGGGTATTAAACTGATCTGGCTCCTGTCAGACCTCTGTGGCAAGCAGCTGCTTGAGGGGGTATTTATTTTTTTATAACCCCAACTCTGCCCTCAGTCAGAAAGGAAACACCTTGCCTTGGATAGGCTGTCGTCCATCAGATGCGACATTAAACCGTGGATCCACATGTGGGAGAGCCATACATTGTTTACGTTTAAGAGAACATGCTGGATGGCCTTGACGGAAGGTTGCCTACCACTGTGTCCACTTGCGTCTGTCTCCTAACCACTGTGTCCTTCCTTCAACCTTTAAGACCTGGCCATTTAGTCCATTATGCGCAAGAAAAGTGCTCAGAGGTAAAACAATTGACAGAGACACACAAAAACACCGGGCACTGTTTTACCTCTAGCCAGCCCTGATTGTAAGAATACCAACGTGTTATGTAAACGAAAAACCACATTTTAAAGCTTCATAACTTTAGAATGAGCTTTTTGCAGAAAAATGCCACATGGGAGATACTATTGATCTCAAATTTATCGCACATCGAATTTGAACAATATTAGTTTAATATTTAAAGACATGTTTTAAAGACTGTTACGCTCATCTTAAACACTGTTTCAAAGTCGATGGAAACTCAAATAAATATTTTATTATTTTAGTAAACAATTATATTTTTCAGGTAAATTCTTACGACTAGTAACACTGCTGTTAAATGTTTTGACTTGGAGAATTAATTACTAATTCTTGATCCAAAACGAAATTAGTAGATTTTTCGAAGATTTTTCGATTTCAGTATTTCTTGTAACATTTTGCTATAAAAGACTTTTAGTGTTGGAGCTTTCCATTCACATAATATGGAAGTATCCCAGTATTTTGAATATTTAGAGAAATTACTCAATCCCAGAGCAAAAAATGTGGGGAAAAAATTGTTTAAATTTGAGAATGAATAATTTGATATTGCAAATTTTATGCTACACTTAATATTAATTTATTATAATTTCTACAGTATTTGGTAATAAAACTGTATTACTTATCATTAAAATTCTCACATCCATTTCATTGTATTATTTCCTTCGTGGTTCTGAAAGTAAAAAAATTATAATTTTTTAATTTGTAGAATTATGATTATTTTTTCTGTAATAAAAATTAATAAATGTACATGGGCACTATCACTTCTTGTGTCTGTGAGGTGTGAAACCAGCCCTATGATAGGATACTGTTTGCTGCCGTGTATTCATCGCTGACAAGAATACTGGTCCCTGCGCAATTCTCCCTCCCGCAAAAAAGTTATCTCTGAAGATAACTTTTTTGGAGATTTTTCTAAATCGCTGAACTGGTAGAATTTATGTGTCTGTTAAATGATTTCAAATATTCAGCACATTGAATATGCATCACATAATTTTCATTCCTCTTAGTAACATTAAGCCGTCCCATGGCCGAGTGGTTAGCGCGCTTGGCTACTGATCTAAGGGACCTGGGTTCGAGCCCCGGATAAGGCATGGTTGTATGTGTTGTTTTTCTGCTGAGGTCCTGCCATCCTCTCAGACCTTCTACTATGGCATATAAACTGACAGGCTCCTGTCAGACCTCTGTGGCAAGCAGCTGCTTGAGGGGGTATTTATTTATTTATATTTATTAGTAACATTATGCTGTAGGGCCCCTTTCAGTGCCGGAGCCCATGCAATTGCCATCCCTCTTCTTGTCAGGGCTCTTCTTCCAATGAATTACATGCTGAGAATGCGTAATGAATATCGCATACAAACTCCCAAGTTACAAAGACAAAAACGAACGCTATCACTTATTGCTTTGTTTTCATATGTTTTACATTAATCGATACGGAAACGGAACATTCTGTATAGTTTTATTTCTGAAATGAGCTTTCATGTCTTATTTACACCTGCATCTATGTATACGTAGTGCTTAAACGGTACTGTCAGTATTTCACAATCGTGTGATGACTGCTAACCTGAGAGCAGATCGATCCTCCATAGCTTAGAGTCTTATTTTACAAAGACAACAAATTATTTAAACAAGCAAACAGGTGACAAAACTTATTTGAATATAATTGTATTCGTTGACAAAAGAAATTTCTTATTTAATTGATTTGATATATAAAGACTGCAAACAATTCATATTTTTCAAATCGCTTATTATGCTGTGATACAAATTCATATGATTCAAGATCAGCCTCTTTTCCTATGTCACATGGAAATAATTACAAGGCTATGGCAATTTGTGATTTTTTTATTCCGCAACCGTGATGCTTGAAAAAAAAATTGTTTGGTATGAGGTCTAATAAGATTGTCGATTGTTTCAAAACTTCTGGTAACTAAATGAAGTGCTATATGCCATAGTTTAAACTTCTATGTTGAAAATAGATAGTTTTTATAGATGAATTTCATTGGCAAGTAATGTCAGTTTATTCATCATTTACACCTGTTCTGATTACGTCTATATAAAGTAGTCTAGTCTTTTTTAGAAGTAAGTTAATTTATAAAGCTTTTATTAGCATAATTATATAGTGTCAAATATTTTTGTTCAGTGCACAATTTTTATTACTCCGAAACAAATGTATCACTATTTCGTATGTAATGTCTGTTCTTCGCGAAAACGCCGTCTTCTTCTTGGTGCATGTAAGGAATTTTGTACAACTCTGAATGTCGAGTTTATAATAAAATATATGTAAATACTTTGCTGATTTTATTACAATATTCAAATGTTGATTCGACTTAATCGCAAACACAATATAATTGGATGAACCTGAAGATCATTGAAGTGGTTTTGCTATCGTAATATCTTTAACTCACAATTGTTATAAGACATAAAAAAGGGGGGGGGGAAACTCCCATTCTACATCGTTATTTTGAAAATTAGATAAAAATTGGTATCGAATACGCACTATATTACAAAAAGTAACCAGACACTTCTTTGTTATGTAAATAGAAAGCCACATTCAAAGTTCCCTAACTTTAAAAAAAAATTACTGGTAGTGATACGAACTATCTATTGGTTTTTTTGTTTTTTACCATCGATAGTCACCGATGTTTTTGCAAAGAAAAATCAATAGTTTTTTTAGTGTTGCCAACTTATAAATAAGCTTTTTCGTTATGTTTAATTGATTGAAAAGAAATTAATTTTCGGTTAAACAAGTAATAAAACTATTCGTATTTGCATTATTTTCAATTTCCACCTTTTGAGGGCGAAAAATTTGTAAACGGAACAAATTTAAACTAATATAAAGTTGCAGTTTCAAATGGTAAAGTGTGGTGGTTAAGACGTTTACACTGATAGTTGCTACTTGCTTCTTTCCCTAGTTGGGAGGTTGTAGTGAAATTTTTAAATGGTGCTAAAATAAAGAAAAAAGTTTTTTTTTTTTCTATTCCTGACCTTGGATATTTTATATCTTCGTCAAAACAACCGGAAAGGGTCACAAATGGGTATGAAAATGTCGCCGTCTGTTGGATTTGACATAAAGTCGTGGTACATAAAGTGGTGTAGGTGAACCATGCCTATGCACAGGGGTGTAGCTATGGGGGGAGGCTCCCCCCAAAGTTAATCGCAGTTGACAAAATCGAAGCGACTTTGTAATATCGATGAATTCTGAAAAATTGAGATTTTTCTTTTGTGAAATTAAGAGGTTAGGAAAACCTAAAAACAACTTGGAAAAATTCGTAGCCACTTGGTAAAATACAGGTAACTTGTGAAAATTAGGATTGGTTTTGTGAAATTACGGAGAGTTGGCAAAATCGGGACAACTTGGGAAAATCATGGGGAGTTGGCAAAATTCAGGTGAGATGTAAAAAATTGGGATTTTTTCTGTAAAATTATGGCAACCTGTCAAAATCTAGGGGAGTTGACAAAATCCGATGCCACTTGGTAAAATACAGGCACGTGAATATAGGGATTGTTTCTGTGCGATTAAGGAGAGTTGGTAAAATTCGAAGTGACTTGGAAAATTCAGGAGAGAGGTAAAAATTGGGATTTTTTTTCTGTAAAATATGGTGAGTTAGCCAAATCGAGATAACTTGGCAAAATGTAGGGCAATTGGCAAAATTCGAATTCACTTGGTAAAATACAGGGGAGTTGTGAAAAATGGAATTGGTTTTGTGAAATTTTAGAGAGTTGGCAAAATTCAGGGGCGATATAAATATTGCGATTTTTCTGTAAAATCACAAGTTGGCAAAATCGGGAATTGGACAAAAAGAGGTAACTTGGCAAATCTTGGGCAGTAGGCAAAATTCGAAGCCTCGTAAAATGCAGAAGAGTTGTGACAATTGGTGTTTGTGAAACTTTGGAAAGCTGATAAAATCGAGAAATCTTGGGGAGTAGGCAAAATCGGGTAACTTGGGAAAATTGTGTTGGTGTTGTTCGAGTTATGAAAATGGGTCTATACACCGATCAGCTAAAACATTAAAACCACTTGCCTAATATGATGTAGGTCCTCCTCTCTCTGCCAAAAGAGCTCTCACCCGATGAGACATAGATTCAAAAAGATGTTGGTAGGTGTCTCTTGATATTTGGTACCATGACCAACAAGATCCCGCAGTTCCTGTGTAAATTACGTGGTTGGAGTGATGCTGCTCATACCGTTTTTCCAACTCAAACCACAAATGCTCGATAGGATTCATGTCCGGTGAATATGGGGGCCATGGCAATAAGTGGAATTCCTCATGTTCTAGGAACCATTCCAGAACCTTCTTTGCAGTATGACATGGGGCATTGTCTTGTTGAAAGACGCCATCTCCGCCAGGGAATACAGTCGCCACAAAAGAGTACTCGGTCAGCCACGATGTTCAGGTAGGTGACAGGTAAATATATATATGAGACAAGACCCACTGGTTCCCCCTGAAGCACTACCAGTATAGGGAAATGTCATATTCACCACTAACTACGGTCAGGGGCAAGACAGTACCATATAGATACAGCTCATCCCCGACTACCTAATGGCGAACACTAGGAGTAAAGCTCATCCATCGGTCAAAACCTAAATTTAATCTATCCCTGACCGCCACAAACAAGGATAGAGAATCCAAGTTGCCTCGGCTCCCGTGACTGGGACTCTTAGTTGGGCCCTATTGTCGGGGGCCCTCCCCCCCGATACGAAATAGTTATATTCCCGTACCGGGGGGGGGGGTCCTTCAGGACCGGCCCCCCCATGGGAGAAGCATGTATTCCGTCTCACGACACTACACGTGCTTGGCAAGAGAAGCCTAGAAGTAGAAGATGAAGTTTGTCTCGGAGGAGACCAGTAGGGACTTGGAGTACGGGTGTGTTAGAGGGGGTGCGGGTGAAAAAAGGAAGATAAGTAAAAGAGCGACAACATCTGGTCTCAAAGAAGAGAATCCTGGAGCCGGCAGACAAGCCAGCCTATGTCCCTCAAGTTTGCCTTGACACGGGCACTCTCAATGGACACCAAGACCAGCTCGCCTGCTGCTTCGTTGATCGCCTGGAAGCCCCTGAGTTTGTTAGCGAACCCTTCCATAATCGGGCACCTGAGGATATAGTGCCCGACATCTGCATCTGGAGCCCCACAGCCGCAGTAACCGTGGGTAGTGATCTTAAACCGCTCCAGGTATTTGGGGAAACTCCCATGTCCTGTTAGGACCTGTGTCAAATAGTGGTCAGAGGACATCAGGGATAGACACCGTTTTCAAGAATGTCTTTGTTTGAAGACCATTCTCAGTCGTATCCCAGAGCTTCTGCCACTCAATAAGTACGCTTCGACATAGTGTACACTTCAGGGTAATTTTAGAAGTCTTTACCGCTAGCACAGGTTGAGTGTTATTGCCTGCTGAGTGGGGGTGGCTCAGTCGGTAGGACGCCAGGCTCGTAATCTGCAGTTCCCAGGTTCGAGTCCCAGCTGGGTCAGCATTGAGATTTATCTCCGCATAACTCCCCGCCCTGCCCGTGGTCAGTAGGGGACACCGATGGGCTTGGAAAGGCCGCCGTCCGTCGGATGGGACGTTAAGCCGTGGCCCCGTGTGTGGGAGAGCCATACCCTGTGCACGTTAAAGAACACGCTGGATGGCCTTGACGGGAAACTACCATCTGTCTCCCAACAGCTGTTCCAGTGGGTCCCCTTCCCCAACCTTCTCTGAGCCTTCGGGGTCCATGTGACCTGGCTATTTAGCCCATGGTGTGCAAAAAAGTGCCGCTCAGAGGTAAAACAACCCAAGCCTGCTCGTTCCCTTCGTGACCTACATGTGCCTTGATCCAGGAGAAGGACACTCTGGGCATGTTCTGATTGCCCAGGATGCACTTGATTTTGTTGACTATTTGATGCCTATTGGTTGATCTTCAAGTGCTAGCAGAGCTGCCTGGCTGTCCGTGTACAGCCGGATGTCGCTATCATGACTGCCGTCATTGAGGGCCTCTCTGATGGCAAGCAGCTATGCTTGGAAGGCTGAGCCATTATTTGATACCCTCCTATTATAGTCATACACCTTGGCTCCTTGATTGTAGACAGTGAAGGCTAAGCCCACACCATCCTCGCTCTTGGAACCGTCGGTGTATATCTCTGTTCCTAATCCTGATGGTAACTCCGTGGACCAGGACACACGTAGTCTTCTTGTGGGATGGGGTTCCCACTTAGCGTTATTCATCTCATAATCCTCAGGTTCATATTGAACTCCGAGGAATGTTGCTTTCTCCTTAGCTTGCAGGACTCTAAAAATGGTCGCTTCTTTACCGACCGTCAAAAATAGCGGAGGAATCCCTGCTAACACCAGGAGGGCATCCGTAGTTGTGGTCCTGTAGGCCCTGGTGATTTGCAGTAAAGCTGGTCGTTGGGCTGCAATCAGCTTTTTACACATTATGGAGTGGTCTGTCGGGCGCCACTAGGCACCCGCACCATAGGTTAGGATCCGCTCCGTTCCCCTGAGATAAATTTCTTTGAGGACTTCACTTCTGAGTCCCCACGAGATGCGAGCCATTCGCCCCAGTTTACACATAACATTTGTGCATTTTGCTTTGAGGTCCTGCAAGTGTGGGATCCAGCTCATCCAGAGTGATCCCCAAGTACTTAATAGTCATCTTATGGCAGATGTTTTTGCCTTGTAATTTAAAAATAGGGTACCTCTTTCTGAGGACACCCTCTTTTGCAACCGTCATGGCTGTTGTCTTTGCAAAGTTGAACCCAAGCTTATTGTGCAGACACCATCCTTCTAGTATAGACAATGCTGCATTGCCAGCAGTCTCCAATCTCGCTCTGGAGGGTGCTGTTATTATAAGCAGCATGTCATCAGCATAGGCCTGGAGCTAGACGCCCTCTGGTAGGGTCAACTCCAGGGCAGTATCGGCGACCAAGTTCCAGAGGAACAGCCCACTGCACGAACACTGTGGGCAGCCTCTTTCCAAATTTCTTGAGGCTGTCCTGCTAGCATGGGAGTAGTTGACTATCCCCTCACTGAGGTAATTGGCCACTAGAACGAAAATGTTCTTAGGACAAGAACATTCTTTAGTCTTCTGAGAATCTCAGGCCACCAGACGTAGTCGAAGGCGCCCGTCACATCCAAGGCTATAAGAGAGGTATGCATCTTGTGCATATTATTCACCTTAGTTATGTCCACCATTTGTTTGATAGCAGCTGTGGTGGACTGGTCTGTCCTGAACCCAAATTGCTCAGGAATCCGTTCTTAGAACAGTGAAAATACATTCGGTTTATCTAGTATTTTTCCCAACACCGGCAGCAGATATATTGGTCTGTATGATCTTGGGTCTGCCGGATCTCTGCCTGCCTTGTTAAAAAGGACCAGGTCGGCCTGTTTCCAGGCTTGTGGGAAAATTCCCAGTTTCAAACATATGTTGAAGAGCTGGGTGAACAGATCTTTATGTTCATTAAACACCTGAGAAATGATTTCCACAGTCAGACCATCGTACCCCGTGCCATATCTCTGATCACCTCTCCTACTTCCTCTTTCGTAAACGGAACGTCATTTTCCGTATCCGGTGGTATCCTGCTATGTTCCCTTAGGAGTTGATGTTCTGCATCAACTCCTAAGGGAACATAGCTTTCATCTTTCGGGAACAGATTATATAATAATACCTGGATTGTTTCGCCAAAGAAAGAGGTCTTGGACCCATCTTCTTTGCAAACATATTCAATTTCCAGGGGTTTGATGTCCTCCATTGCCAGCTTGTACTGCAGCGTAAATGGGTTCTGTGCAGAGACATCACTACAAAACTTTTGCCAGGAGGCCAGCTGCACTTGACGTATAGCGAGCTTATACTCAGCCTGTTCCTTCCTGTATATTTCCTCTCTGGAACTTCTATCCCCATTACGGCACCTTTGGTACCTTTTTCTTAGAGCTCTTACCCTTTTTCTCTTGACACTGAGCTCAGGTGTCCACCAGGGCACCGATCTAATGCCTATCCTGGGTTGCCTCTTGAACCCTAAGGTTGTCTCACATCCAGTGCTTACACACTCCGTTAAATCTTAGGATGTTATTTAGAGATACACAATCACCAATGTTAGTGACGCGCTGGCTGATCTTCGCCAGTTCCGGTGTAACGCATTGCAGGAACTTGCACCAGTCCGGAGTCCTGCCCACCGCAAACCTTTTTACATGGTGTGGGGGAGGTGTTCCACCCACAAGGAACACGATACAGTTGTGGTCGTTGTTGGTGACCTTATCGCTAACACCAATTCTGAACCATAGGAAACATCCGAGGCGATACCAGGGTCAAGTCGATCCAGCTCTGACCTCGAAGGCCATGGAAAGTAGCTGGTGTATCCCAATCATTTAATAAAAATAGATCAGCAGAGTTGATAAAATCCAGAGTCATATCTCCTCTGATGTCTTGTCTATTTGAACCCCACAAGGGGTGCTTCGTATTGAAGTCACCACTTATTACTATGTTCTTAGAGTTAACATGAGCTAGGACGTTTTGTAACTCGGTCAACGAGTCCTCTATGTTGTTATTCGGAGGACAGTAGATGGAGATGGCTGGTACTAATAATCGCCCATAGCTAATCTCCACTACTACTAAAGTATCTGTGTGATATCCCAGGATGGCATTCACTTTGGGATTCAAAACGACAATTCCAACTTTTGGCTTGGCTCCTTTGATGCAAAATAGCCTGCTGGTTAAAGGGAATCCTCTGATGATGTTTCTGTGCAGTAAGGTTCCTGCACTAGAGCAACATCGACTCCTTTTATCTCCTGGCTGAGTTGGGCCATTGTGGCCCTTGCCCTGTTCAAATTTATCTGAATAAATTTCAGACTCGCCCTTCAACCACCTAGAAGCCTACTGCCCATAGTCGGTATGCTTTCGCAAAAACTTCAGTTCTCTGCAGTACGACGGACAGTTAATGTCCATCGCACTGTGGCCAATGTCGTATTTGGCCCCGTGTTCCTTGTTTGCATTTTGGTTTGGGCTTCTCGCCCTCCTTCTACGAGTGCTTGCCCGTGCACTGTGAACACTGTTGCGTCTTTTGTATACAATCCTTTTGCATGTGCCCTAATGCCTAACACTTGTAGCATCTGAGCACTCGGATGTATTTCTTAACAAAACAACGTGACTATCCCACGTTTATCTTACCTACGTCTATCAGTTTTCTATGTGAGCCACTACTAGCCTCCAGCACCCAGTGGACCGTGTTTTTTACTCGTGCTTTTACCGAGAACAGCAGGGCTAGATCCGCATGTTCATCTTTAAGCCCATTCTGATTTTGAATGACCTTCTGGTCTTCGTGGCGTATGTCCTTATCAAATACGCATACCATGATTTTTGGCCTTAGCCGCTTGACTGACTTGGCCTCTAAAATATCTTTTAGTGCATCATGGCTGTCCACTGCCTTCTTTAGACATTCCATGTCACTCTGAGAGCTGCATTCTACAATGACGCCATTTGCTCTCATTGGCTTTACTGTCATCACTCCCAGATTAAGTTCTGTAGAGTAAATGCTACTCTTTAGGCTATTCCTAACTTCTATGGCTGTCTTCTCTTTATCCTTTGAGAAGATCAGCAGGGTATGCATTTGCTTAGGTGGAGTGGGCTTCTTAGCTGTCACTGAACCACCCTTCTCTGACCCTTGTCCACCAACAGCCTTAGCATAAGTTGGTGGCTTCTCTTTCATCACTGGGGGACTTGCAGCTCTCTCTGCGATGCACCCTCTCATGGTAGCTAACTGGAGTTCCTGCTTACAGACTATGGTGTGAAACTTCTTTGCTGCACCCATTACCAAGTCTTTCAATTCCTTTTCTACTCTATAACAGAACATCACCACCACGAGTTCCTCCAGAAGGCCAGCCGCCGTGGCTAGTCTCCCCGAAGCCTTCTTGTCTCCGTCGTGTTCTACATTGTCCGGGCCGTCTTATTATTTGGGCTCCCTTAATCCACCCCTTTGGGTCCTCTGTGCTGATCAGAGGCCCATCTCTTTTCTCATTAGTACTTGTGGTGGGAAGGGGAGTCTCCGGGCATTCCTCCACAACCACTTCAAGATCAGTATCCTCTATGGGCTCATTGTCTTTTTTGCCTGTCCGTTTCACTTTATTACTGCCTGATTCCGTTGTCGTCAACTTAATCGTTTTCATGTTTGGTATTGGGTATTCCACCCAGGCGGTCTCCACCCACAACCGAGCCCAACAAGGGGAGGCCTCAGAGTTAGATTCATCGCTCGAGGTACCTCAGAGCTGTGCCCAGGTTAACCCAGACTTCAGATCTCCCCTCGGACCAGGGCACGATCCGGGCCAGAGCCCGGACTGGTCTCTGTCCGGACCCAACACCTATCGTCAGGGATCACCTCCACCCAGTTGGCTCACGCAACCGCCCCTGACCCACCCTGGACATAGAGATAGGACAGGGGATGCCTCACGAACCGATTGATCTGAGTGAGCCAGCTCAGACCGACCGTTTTATTGAAGCAGGGGCCAAGGACGGTGTATGGGCTGCCAGCTTTCCTGACCCTCAACCGCCAGGATCCCATTTTCTACATTATGGGTCTCCACCTGCGGTAAACTGGTGGGCCACTCATAGGCGTGGCAACCATGATAAAACTCCCACCTGTCCTAATGGGCCCATCTTAACTTGCACCTCTGGCCACCCTATTCCCTATTAGGTATATTGCTCAATTTTTAGAAGTCTCGGCCAGTATCCTCCCTTGAGTCCAGCTTTTGGAGGTTAGGCTCGCACACCTAGGACGTAATAGGGTGCTGTCTCTGGTCAGAGTCCATTGGACCTGCAACCCGGAAACGGGAATTTGGCAAAGTAAAAAGGGGGAGGACAGGAATCCATGTCCAAAGGATCAAGGACTCCTATCCTCCCCCATGTTAAGAGTTGCGACCTCAACCTATACTCGCTGAATGAACCAGAGACCAGTGAACCTGAAAAAGAATAGAAAATGTGGGAGAGGAGCTTATATCTCTTGACACAAGCCTCCTCCCCCATATAGTAACAGACCTGTAATATTGGGCTCTCCCCATAGCCACCTGGCATCTGTACACCTATACTCCTTTATAGTGTGTTCACATTTCACACTTAGATAACTTTCCCGGATAACTTTTTCATACTGCCAGTATTGTTTTTATTTCTTATCACTTTTTCATCTAACTCATTAACTCGTCTTACTCCTCCATTCCAAATCATCACTCTTTACCAATCTTCATCCTGTTCTTTAACCTTCTTGTGCATTTTATTTGCATTTTTCTCATTTCTCCACCCTCACTACTCCTTCCATCTCTTTCTCTACTTCAGCTCCTATTAATTCATCCTTTCCTACAGCCCACCTCCAGCTGTACTCAAACCTTATGATTGTTGACATCAGTCAACTGACTACCACGCACTTTGGTGCTTCCCCTGTGAAGTCATCTCTGAATGGGAACTCTTAGTCTGGCCTTTCCGTCTCAGCCTGTCTGACATGAGTAACTCTAGTCGGCATAGCCCTCAACTTCGCCAAGACACGCAAGCCCCCCCCCCACCATGACAAGGTGGGGGGAGTTGCTATAGAGCAAACTCTGACCCCCTTCGAGGGGGTCAGAGTTTGCTCTACAGGGATAATTGGTCCAAGTGTTCCCCAAGAGAATATTTTGCAGACCATCACACTCCCTCCAACTGCCTGGATCCACCCTACAGTGCATCCAGGTGAGGCGGCTTCCATGGGTAAACATCGCATATGAGTTTGTCCGTCCACATGGTGTAACAGAAAACGGGATTTGTCTGACCATGCGACCCTCTTCCAGTCTTCTATGGTCCAATGTCGATGATTACATGCCCTCTGTGAACATAGTCACATGAATGGGTCTGCGGCTGCAGAGACCCATATCCAAGAGCTTACGATGAACTGTGTGTTTGGACACATTGGGCCTTTACCGCAATTTATATTATGGATAATGTCAGCCACAGTAGCCCTCCTTTTGCTGCGGACAAAACGAGATAGCCTGCGCTGACATCTGGCATCAGTGAAGCGTGCCGGCTCACGCCTTGTCGACTGCTTGAAGTGTCACCTATTTCAGACCATCTTTGATAGGTACTAACTACTGCGTAGCGTGAGCAGCCTACCAGTGTCGCTGTTTCGGAGATACTCTTACCAAAGCGTCTTGCCATAACAATCTGGCCTTTGTCAAAATCAAACAAATCCTTTGCTTTTCCCATGTTGAGATGAAACGAAATACTGCCTGTGAGAGCTCTGACCCAGATATTATATATATCATTCGTAACCTTGACATGTGACACTGATTGGCTGCACTTGCGCTTCTTTGCATAACACAGTGGTGGTTTTAATGTATTGGCTGATCAGTGTATATGTGAAGGTCTTACTTTCTCAATTGGCAAAATTTTGTTTCTCAGTTGGAAAATTTTTGTTGTCTCCCCCTCAACCATAGTCCTTCGCTACGCCCCTGCTTATGCTAGGTAAAGAATGCACTGGATGGCCTTGATGGGAGGCTACCATCTGTCTCCTAACAGCTGTCCAGTGGGTTCCCTACTCCCATTATTATCTGAGCCTTCGAGGTCCTTGTGATCTGGCCATTTAACCCAAAGTGTGCAAAAAAGTGCGGTTCAGAAGTAAAATAACTCGACTGCACTTGTAAATAGTTTTATTATTTTCCAATTTATGACTTATTATATTTGAGATTGCTTTAGTCCTACCTCTGAATATGATGCCTTGTTTTGAACTCTTGTTCCCGTCGGTTCGTAAACTTGTCCAGGTATTTAAATTTTTTCCCTTCTCTCTCCGACTATTTCGCTTAGCGAGAGAAATCTGACACCCTTATTTGTGCTTCATATTGCTAAAATTTGCATATTCACAGGATTTGCAGACAGTTTGGGAAACAGATGGAAATGCCTAGAGTTGCAAAGGGACCATATGTGAATCAAACCGGTAGAACTTTTTAATCGTTTACGTGAAAATTTTATTCGCGCTGTTGTTACTGAAGGTAATTTTTCATGTTATCGAATTGAATTTATCTTTTCTTTCACTGAACATCAGTTAATATTGAAGAATGTTCTCAATCGTGAAAATCATTTGGTTTACAATCCGGAGTCTCATGTCAATAACTACTGTTCAAACTTTGATTTATTTTTCAAAATGAGTACTAGCTTAACGTGCCTGGAATTTTATGAAAAAATTTTTAAAAAATTCTAGTTAACACTATGATTTTTATAACAAAAATGAATAAGCTTTTTCTGTATAGTGCAATGAATTGAAATGAATGATTTGGTTGTTCATGTTTTTTATATACTGCTCAAAACACACATGCATTTCCAAATTTTTCCTAAATATCCTGGTTTCGTTGTGTGAAAACATGGTTAACCTGCCTATGCAGGCCTAACACTTCGCAATAGGTGGCAATAGCAATAATTATCTAATTCTTCGATTTATAGCATAGACTGATAATAAGCCTATATCTTATAGAGGTATGACTTTTATTGTTGCTGTGAGCGTGTAAGAGATGTGTGACTTTTCTTGTGGCAATGGCGAATTCGAAATATTTACGTTCGGTGTGTGAGGTCAACTTCGTACCTCGCCAACAACACTCAACTATGTCGCCAGCATACATCAACAATTTGGTACTCAGGGCAAACCATGCTATTCAACAAAAATAGGTCCACTCAAATTAATAAAGTGGGATGTAAATACAGTGAGCCAATTATTTCAAAAGCACGTTAATATAAGCAAAGTAAATCAAGAGCCAATTATATACACTACAGGAAAAAAAGTTGCAACACCTGGAAGGATTAATGCCATTTAATTGAAACGCAGGCAGCTGTTAGCATACAGTAAAATGTGCGATTGATTACATTACCCTCCCCCCCCCCAAAAAAAAATATGGAAAATTACCATTTTTCCTACCTGGTAAAGTGATATAATTAGTATGATGTTGAACCACTCCACACCAATGCACTCATGAACACGGTGAGGAAGGCTATCGTACAGCTTTATAATGTTCTCTTTGAGGGATAGAACAACAAAAGCACGAAGTCGTTGTTCCATTTCAGTGACAGTGTTTGGCACACCTTTTGGGTGTTGTTGGAGCTGTCGGCCCATCTCATCCCAGATGTGTTCAATAAGTGAAAGGTCTGGTTAGTGTGCTGGCCATGGTAGTGCCTGAACGTTTTGCTCATGTAGATACTGCAGGCTGTGTGGGGACAGGTGTTATCTTGCTTGTAAAAGGTTCCATGCTCTGAACAAATGGGACAGCCACTGGCTGCAAAATGTTGGTAACATATCGTTGGGCAGTTAGAGATCCCCTTATGATGACTAGTTCTGACCGAGATGTCCAACTAATGGCACCCTACACCAGGTACTGGCACTATGTGATGATGTCGGACGTACTGGGTGTCGTTCCTTTCCCCTGAATAACTGCAAACACATCTACCGTCATGCTGACCAGTACAAAAACGAGATTCGTCACTAAACACCACGGTACTCCACTCTTGTTCATTCCAGTTCTGTCGACATGCTTGCACGTGGGCAGATATAACAGGAAAACGCAGTGCTGGATGATTGCTCTCAATAAAAACTAAAAGCTTGTTGTTTACCATCCACCTGGTAGGTATTTAATGTGTTACCTGATACCAGTCCTTTGTAGTCGCGAATCTGTCACGAAATGCATGCGTTGCAAATGGTCCTGTCGCTTCGTGGTCATATGTCATCTTCCTGATCCTTATCGCCATGTACTGGATCCTTCTTGAACCCACTAGAGTCATATGTATATGATGGTGCTGGGATTGCAGCCAACAAGTTTAGCTACATCTATTGTATGACAAACCAGCATCTCTAAGGCCAATGATTATTCCACACTCATAGTCTGTTTGGAACATCTATCAATGTCTATGTAAGAGCATCTTTAGCAGTTTAAAACAATTTCCACTACATTTTGTCAACCAGAGAACTTTGGTTAAATTTTTCTGTGTTTGACTGCTCCGCACCTGTGATGTCAGCTCATGCCTGCCCAATCGTTTCGATCGTCCCGCAAATCTAATCATTTTCTTGCACTTTCATAGACTGCCGCCTCCCTAAATTTCGCCACATTTGCATAAATTCTTGCAAGTGTTGCATTTTCTATTTCCTATAGGGTATATTCACAAAGAAGCAACACATTTGGACGTCTGAAAAACTTTCGTTATACCTGGACAGTTCTTAAAAAACTGGAATGTATGGATTTCATTTAATTCATTACCATGTAATAAAAAATTTATGAATAAAGATATTTAAGATAAAGGTAAGATTTTTAAGAATAATCTTAAATTTATCTTTTCAAAGTGGGAAAATAAAAAGCATCTCCAAGGCGTAGGTTTGTTTCTCAGCAGATACGCTAGTTATGCTCTTCTAGGATATGATTATTAGTGTATGAATATATGATATGTAATATGAGTGTATTAATGAAAGGTTTCTTACAGCAAAATTTCAGGCAAGCATTAAAGACTTGAATGTCATCTGTTGTTATACCTCCACTGAGGATGATAAAGATAGGTTTTACGGAAAACTTCAGGATATTATGAATTCTGTCAAGAAAGGAGATATTTCCCTTGTTCTTGGTGACTCCAATGCCAAAGTTGGTACTGACTCTGACCTTTGGGGAGGAGTGATGGCTCCTGTTGGTATTGGTAGCTGCAATGGCAATGAGCAACGTCTCCTACAGGTAAGTGAACGTAATGGTTTGAGAATAACTAACACTTATTATAACCACTGTAACACATAAGTACACATGGGTTGCATAAGAACACGATTGATTATATATTAATTTTGCAGCAAATGGGCCAGTTCTGTTAGGAACACCAGGTCATATAGGGAAGCTGAAATTGGATCTGACCATTACCTTGTTAAAAGTGTCTTGCAACTTAGACTTAAGAAGTGTGCTAAAGTTAAAAAATTTGTCTTTAATTCTGAAGCTCTGAAAGACGTAATAGCTAAATCTTACGATGATAGGTTACTTAGTAATTAAGACAGTCATGATTTGCTTATTTTTGAAGTTGAGGAAGATGGGACCATTTTAAACGCTTTTCTTAAAACTGTACTCTTTTAGGAAAGAAGGAGCAGAGAAGGCAAAATATTTTTAGTAATAAGGCACTTGAGCTTATTTCAGAAAGAAAGAACTGCAGGAATGTCCTTAATCAATACCCTACTAGTCCTAATAGAAAGCATTGCAGAGAGCTTAATAAACGTATAAAATATCAGTCAGCAACTGATAAGAATCTTTGGCTTGATAGCTTGTCTGACAAAGCTGAGGAAACAGTTAGACAGCAAAGTGCTGTATCAGATATTTAATGTTTTGTGTGGTAGAAAACGGACAGGCATACAGGGATTGAAGGATAAACAAGGTAAGGTTATAGAAGGTGAGCATTCTGTCATGGTTAGGTGGGCTGAGCATTTCAGTGATGTTCTAAACAATGTAGTTAGTTCTACTCCCATTGTTTGCAATGATGATAGATGCTTTGGTGGCTTTAATGTTGGCCCTATAACACAATCTGAAGTTATTTTGGCTATAAACTTAAACTTCATTAATCCCCAAGAGTAGATGAAATTATTACGGAATTGCTAGACGCTGGGAATGATTCGGTTACCACTTGGATGACTGAAATTTTGAATATCCTTAATGATCAAGGCATTGTTCCTGAGGATTTTTCCCGAGCAATTATTATCCCTATTTATAAAAAAAGGTGATCGCAGTTCTTGTGATAACTATAGCGGTATCAGTCTACTTTCTGTTCCAAGGAAAGTTCTTTGCATGTGATTGTGCTTAATTGAGCTAAGAATCTGGTTGACAGGCAATTATATTATGAGCAATGAGGATTGAGATGTGATAGGGGATGCGTAAAACAGATAGTTTCACTTAACCCTTTGAAAGCCAGTCCGTATCTTTGCCGGCGGTCATGCAAAACGCCAGTCCGGCCGTAACCATCGAGACTCAAGGCCTTTTCACTAGTGACGTCACACGTTCTGACGTCAGCATTCGTCTGTCTAGCATCTTGACACCCCGTAGCTGCTTGTGTGTTTGTTGGCGGGATTATTATCTTTAATTATTATCTGGTGTTCAACAAATGTATTTTTAAACAATTTTTGCAAGATAAAAAATGATTGTTTGTTAGAGAATTTAGGAAATAAGAAAAAATGTGTTAGTGCCAAAAAGAGAAAGTTGTCTACCCTCAATAAATAGTATCCACATAATTAACTGTTGGCTTTGATATTAATAGTTTTGTGACAAACAGTTTTTCTGGCATGTGGGATTTGAACCATATCTCTCCAGGTACATGCCACAGTGTTCTAAGACCACTAAACTAACAAGTTATATTAGTCGAAAAAAGGCAGAGTCTGTTAGTTTATTGGTCTTATACCACTGGCTTATATCTGGAAAGAGGTATGCCTAAATGATTTAATCTTTCTTTACCAGGGTGCATAGAATTATTTTTTTAACAATCGAAGATTGATTAGAGACTATTTTCTTTACATTGGAAGGTTAGTTGAGCGTTTTATTGTCAAATCTTTAGTCATAGATTTAAAGGTAGCTTTGTAAACCAAAATATATATGTGTGTGCTTGCAGTAAATTGTAGTTTCTAAAGTTTAGATGCACTTTTCCTGCTAGTTTTTGAATATGTATTCCATCGGAAGGTTAATAATACCATGTCAATCAATTTTTGAGCACAGTGCTACACAAAAATGCCCTCCCGATCTTATAAAAAAAAGTAAATGCTGGATTTGCTACGATAGAACTACGTGCGCAAGATGCACTGTGGATTCACAGGATGTGACGTTATTTTAGACTGCAAAGGCCTTGAGTCTCGAAGGTTACGGTCCAGCCGACTATACGCCTCAACTCTCTCCCGCATGTTTCCTTCCCCCTGATCATAGGCAGCCGCTAATTGAACCAACCGCAACGCCACTCCTTGTGTCCGACCTTCAGGCAGAAATCTTCCCGTCTCCCCTTCCCATCCTTTTCGATATACAGAGAGCACCGAGAATAGCAATGTTACCTCTATGTCTCCAAAACTGCTCTGATGTGTTCAATAGTTTTCTGTTTTAAAACCTTTTTGTGCAATGGTAGATCTCAGTGCTTATTTCAAAATTATTTTCATATTTAAATTATTATTTGACGAAATCAAATAAGTGATTATCGCTTTGTCATGACTTTTAGAACGAAAAACAGGTTTATTTGAAGTTCAGATTCATAAATTATTTTTAGTCATTCTCATATGTCAGATTCTGAAACTATGCTAGATAAATCTCAAAAATATATCCAAAGATTTTGGTAATTTAGTCAGTTACCGGTATATTCATGAACTACAATTTCAACGAGATAGTACGATTAAAATTATTTACCTTATTTATAATTTATTTGAAATTGTTATAATCATATGTACACTATTTTTTTAAATCAGTCATTTGTGACTAAATCTCAAAAATTGTTTAAATATCTTATGCACAAAGAGTAAAAATATAATGCATTCGTTTCGAATTCCATAATAAAAAATGCCTTGAAAAAAAGAATCGTAATTATCATTATTTTTCACATTACCCTAAGCAACTGAAATGTACCAGGAAATCGTTTATGAAGGACTCGGAGATTAATATCGAGATGGGAATAAAAATATAATATAAACCTACCTAAAATCAATCAATCAATCCTATGTATAATGACTTGCAATGGAATAATAATAATAATAAACTTCTTAAAACTAATTAATACCCATGAGGTAGGGGGCAAGTGTGTAATCCTCCCCTTTCAGAAGGGTATAAGAGATAAAAAATAATGATTAAATTTTTTTACTTTATGCATTTTTAAAGACCTCTAAAACGTAGGGAGAAATTTCACACTGCAATGGAAATCGTAGATCATATGTACCGGGATATTCGATGTACCGGGTAATAATTTTGCCCCTAACCATCTCCATCATAAAGATATGCCTATTTGGCACGAGTAAGAACAAAATATATTAGTAAATCACCCTTAGGTGGGCCCCTAAGGGCAAACATAAGAAAAGCTAAAAATAGCAGTAAAATTGTACAAGTAACCTATAACGGGAAGGTCTCAGAGAACACTACCGTTTTAGGCCTCTTGTACTTGTTCAAAGCAGTAGGATCGTAAAGAATCAGAGAGGATATAATCTCATTGGGATTATTGCTTACAGCCTCAAAAAAACTTTTTGAGGTGCGTTTTATATATGTATTTATATATGGTCAATGCCCAGGTCTTTATGGAGTTGTCTGTTAGTGACAAATCAAGGGGCATCGACCGCAGTTCTCAAAATCTTGTTCTGTAAGACCTGAATCTTACGAATTTTGGTGGGTGTAGTATTCGCCCATATGGATGCATAGAGAATCACCGATCTGATGATCATATCACAGAGTAAAAGCTTATGATCAATCATTAAAATGGAGTTTCTCCTAAGGAGTGGGCCTATCTGGCCCCTAAATAAATTGACTTTGGAGATTATATTATTTATGACATAGTCCCACTTTAACCTCTTATGTATAACAAGCCCAAGATATTTGACTGAATCACTCCAATCAATGGGAATATCTTGTAAATGGAGGCAAGTGGGATTCATAATACGCTTTGCAGTAAAAAAGATGGCAGAACTCTTGTCAGAGTTAATCTTTATCTTCCATTTTTCGTACCACGTGCCCAGCTCGGTCAAGCTATGCTGCAGCCTCGTCACACCGCTTTCGAATTGTAAATTAATTTTTAAACTAAGTTTTCATTTCTCAATAACAAAAAGGGTGATTATTGTAATTATCAATTCGTCGAATCTTCAATTTATCATGTTAAGTTTTTCGCAATATTTAAAATTGCAGCAGGAAACCGTGAAATAATTTTAAAACGAGTGAAAAGTTTTATAACAATATGTGCACTGAAATTTAAATAGTTATTTGGCTAGAGATCAATAAATATATTGGTGTTTTTTGTCTTTTTTTATTCATGTATATATAATGCTGATTGATATAAATAAAAATGTACATAATTTATTTTTGGGAAACAGAAACTATTTTCATGACAGGGCTGAAAACTTTTTTCTAAACTCGAAGCCATAGAATAATGTTTTTTGATATATTGAATAAAGAAATGAAGTGTCGGTTTAACCTTTCCGAAGTATATCACAACTTTTAGTCATTTTCATAAAATCCAGCACCGTAGTGCGCATTTCTCGGAAAAGCTTTTGAGTAGAATATAATGAAGCACTGTTTATTTGTTGTGGTACTATAAATCAAGTGTCAAACATTATTCGGTTTGCGAATGTATAAATTGTACAAAAGAGGATGCGAATAACTTAATGTTAAACAAAGTGACGTTAATCTTCCGTGTATAAGTATTTGCCAAACGAAGTCACCATACTCTTGTTTAAGAGAAAATCTGCTTTTCTTTAAATGAAAAACTGGAAAATGTGCTTAGTGGCTGAAATACGAAGGAAAATATTTTCCCTGCAATTCTGTAAAGATTCATACGTATCAGAATAAAATGCTCTGATGTATTGCTAAACGATATCTAAATTCGCAAACTCATCTGCTAGTTTGAGAACGCAAATGTAATCTTACTCTCATTAAAATCTTCCTTACACTAACATGATAAGGGTGTCTCTTTTTTTTTCGTTACTAGAAGATTGTCTATAAAATAAAAAAAAAATTTTTAACTCTCAAAAGTTTTTACTAAGTTGAGGAGATTAAAATTATTGTTCTTACTCCAATAACGAAAAAAAAACCACAGAAATCTTAAAAAACACTAAGTTAATTAGTGTACTTAGGATGTATAAATAAAGTTTAATAGAGCTACTGAAAAATTACTCTTATTCAGGTGGGATCAAACTACAGTAATGTGCTCGACATATGGCCATATCTTCCCCCTTTGAGAATGAGTATGTGTAATGGATGCAAAAAATTATTAAACTTATTTCAATGCATTTTTCAAGAAATTTTTAAAGACTTGTAAAACAAGAGGAAAATCTTACACTGCATTAGAAAACCAGCCTCCTGCTCCCTCTTTACGTTTGTCTGACTCGATTGTATTTCCTGCTCCCCCTCCCCCCCCCCTTTCTAGATCAGAGCCCGTATGTGCATATTTCACACATTTTTCAAAAAATTTTAAAGACTTCTAAAGCGGAGGGGAAAATGTTATACTTCAATGTAAAGCCAGTCTCTCGCCTTCCCCTTTTATACCTTTTTCGGCTCCGTTGAGTCACTTGCACTCGCCCCCCCCCCCCCATTTTTTCTCCATCCTCTTTATATTTTTTCAGATCCTGGCCTGAATGATACTGATATGATATCTCGTGATTTATATGTGTACACTGCAAAATTAAATTAAGAAAACGATAAAACAATGGTGTTTCTATTTCATTAAAATATGTTTTCCTAATGTTTTTTTTCCAAAATATGATTTTAATGGGTGGGCCACATCTAGCGTACATATGGATTAATAAATGAAAGGATATTTTGAAAAAGGATTTAATAGTAAAGTTAAAGAATTTTTTACTTTCAAAGTAGTAATTAAAAGTGCATATATTTCCAATCACTCTCATTGTAAAATGAGATAAGTCAGGTATATTATAATAAAGGTATAACAGTCTACTGTCATATCTTTATTGCATGTGATTGCAGATTTTGTTTTAATTTTGTTACAAATGTATTCTATAATCATATTAGAGAATATTTGAGGGGATATCTGTCATTTCATCTATTATGTGAATATAAATATGTTAAACACCACAAATGCATACAATATTGTTTTCTAGTTAACTTCAAAGTTTATCCTCTGTACTGACCACTGGTTTGGATTTTACAACTGAAGAAATCCAAAAATTATCACAAAAATTTGAGGTTTTTTGATTTTACTGATATGTAATAGTAAAAGTTTATTGTAGAAACTGTCGACAACAGTAAACTTCCTGACCAATCAATTCCTAATACCTTTCAGCATTAGTATAATACCAGGTGCTGTCTATATAAACAAATTTATGCCTAATAAACTGAAAATTACAGTAAGAGGAAATTGTCTGAAACAATAAACTTATTACTGGAGTTGTTTTCAGGCTCAATTCCTGGACAGGAATATTTCAAACCTTTAAACTTTCATTCATAAGAGTGTTGTTTTAAATGATTTTCAGCTCAGTATGATTTTTCGCATTTTATTTTACATTATCACCTTATAGTGGCATTACCAAAAGCACTTTATGGTTAGTACTAGCAGTGGAATGCTATTAGATGGTTAGCATTAGCTTTCAAGGTGAACTATATATGATAAAAGAAGTGCTAGAAATATTGAGAAAAACCAGCTTACTGGTAGAATAGGTGCATTCCTTGGGAGAATTCATTCTTTTAACCATGGATTTTTATTGAAATCTTAGAAAATACACTGATTATAGAATTGTTTTGAATACAATTATAGCTTTTACTTTCGAAGGTAAAAAGTCTTCAGTTTTGAATAAAATTTTTTAGTGTATGGTGAACAGTATTCCTGGTGTTTGGATTTTTGTTTTAATGTTTATCATTCATCAGAGTTTTTTTTTTACATATTCTCAATATTTCTTTTGCATACATAGGTGTGTGAACTCCACTTTACCAGCATGTTTGACATGAAAACTGGGAGAAAGTTTTCTGACCTCTAAATTATCCATATACTGATGGAGAGGTACTGTTCAACTACTTTTAAAGCATCCACAAATACACTTTAAAAAAATATTACGCCCAAAACTGAAATCATTGCTGACCACTACCTCAGTCAGAGTTTGAAGTAACAGAAAGTTTACCTTTTATGACAGTGCATAGTTACTAATCATTATGACACTTTAGGAGAAATAACCTTTGATTGTTTATGAAATAGGAATAAAAATCACTGCACCATATATTTTATAGTATATTTAAGGAGTATTGTTTTTTTTTGACTCAACTGTTAGTACTTGGCAAAAAACTTAGTATGAAAAAACTTATTTTATTTCACAAAGAAAGCATATCCTCCTTTTATAAGACGCATCGAGTAACCCTACGCCTGGTGGTTATGTGTTTGGATCTCACCTGGCTCAAGGTAATTTTTCCACTATACTCATTATCATCATAATACTTAAGGAGTTTGATAGTGATTAAATGTTAGTAAATCAATGAGGTACTGTGGATTAATTTGTGTATGTTACTTTCACTTTGAGAAAATTATATTAAGATTTTTGTACAATTTGATATTGTGTTAAAGTCAAAATGCTGATTGTCTAATTTCACACCTTAAAAATTACTCTTATGAGATTTAATATAATCAAAAATTTATGTTTGGTAATCTCAATCATGTTACAAATTTGATATCAGTGGTTGATATTTTTAAGTAAATATTTTATTGAGTCCAGAATCCAATGTCTTAATTTCACCCAATGCAGATAATTTATTTTAAACTGTTAAATAAAGATAATTAAATAAAGAAATTATTAATCTTCATTCATCTTTAATATCTGGAAAACAATTTCCACAGGCTTTGAGCCAATAATTGAACATGGATCTTCTATAAAGCATGCTGTTTGATTTTTCTTATTACAAGTCTTTGGATTGTCCATCTGCTCGTGTACTTGGTTAGTCTGCAAGTACCTGAAAGTACCTAATGTTAAAAAGTATTTTAAGAAATATCAAATTTGGAGGGAGGTAAAAATAGCTGGTTGTCATTTTCATCAATTAGCATGAAGCTTTTTGGAAAGTAATGATACACTGTAATGGAAAAGTCTCCACAACATCATAGACCCACCTTCAAATAATTATAGCCCAATAAATACAATGGTGGAAAACCCTTTGGAATGGTGTGCTATTGTTTCAACCATTGTTTTTTAGACACAAAAACTGGTTAACTTTATTGTCAAATGTTTTGCAATATTTTAGTGGAAATTTTATTGCATGCAAGCTGCAATAGCTATTTTCAGTTCCTTTAACTATATTTTGCTACTGTACAGGGTCTACTAGATTTATTTCATTTTTATTTTACTGATTTCATGTCTTTTGTGGCTAAATCTATGATCAAAGGGAATCTCTACCTGCACTTGTCAGTAGGTTTTTTCTTAATATTGTGTTTAGTGTTACTTTTGAGTGATCTTTTGCCAATTCCACAACATTTTCACTTCCCACTATACTCTTATGGCTGGACCCCTGAAGATAAATTATATTTTGGTTGTCTTTAAATTTTTTTAACAATGTATCAAATACTTGGGGTGGATGCTTTTGTTTGGACAGCTATTCAGTATGGATGCAGTATGTGACAGTATATGGTTTTCTTTCCAATCCATTTCATTGCTTCTGTTATACATGCATTTAGTGGGGTATGAAATTTATAATTTTCTGTTGGAACATATACCACCAGTTTCTGGATGAAATGATCAACTGAAACTCATTAAACTGCAAATAGAATTTTCTGAATATTATTTTTCCTTCATTACTTTAAATTGAGAACATTATAAGCAGAAAACTTAAGTGTCAATCTTTGGTTTTTGTAAAAGCCATTGGAGATTTAGGAAGTTAATTCATTCCTTGATTTTTTTTAATATATATGCATATCTTGTGGCTTCTTCTGCCTTGCAAATGTAGGATTTTTTAAATTTCTAATAGTGATTGCCAAAGAGTGTTTGATATGCCTATGAACTAGCCTGGTCAACAGATCAATAAGGTTTTCTGTTTCATTGGGGGATGTCAGTTTCTGCTTGGAGGGAGATGATTGACTATGTTATTAGAAACCTTGTACTGGTTCTGATACATATTTTCTTCTTCCAAGTTCTTTGTTAATAATTGGTTTCACACTGATAGTGAGTTCAAGTAATATTAAAATTTTAGTGTAAGGATATCTGTTTATAAAGGAAATATACCCTGTTGCTCTTAGCATTTGAAAGCATCTTCACCAGATATGGCAGTTAAGATATGCATAATAGATTAATGACTTAAATTTAAAAAACTCTGCAGAAGGTCAAGATTAGAATAATGTTTTTATTTAATATGTTTCCAGGCATGTTAAGTATATGCTCTTTACAAAATAGCAAAACATTTTTTTCTGTTCTGTATATTTTTGACCCCATACAAATTTAAAGTTATTTTGTCGACTTGCCTTTGGGAAGGAAGCCTATTAAGAACCTACTGGTGTAGTTTATTTTTGCCACTTATCAACCTTTATGTAAATGACATCTAGATATTTTTTTAATTCTTCAATTTGATTTGCACATTTGGAGTATACTGAATCATTTGAAACAGCTTGACCTCTATAAAAATATAAGAAAATTTTAGATGCTAATTCTATCTATTCAATGTTAGTAAAATGTTCAATAGTTGATATATATTGCTTGTAGTACTTTATTTTTACTTAATTCAAGTTTTGCAATGTCATTAAATCTGAGTTGCTGATGATGCTACAATTCTACTAATTATATATATATAGCTGCAAATTTTACAAGTTAAATCTTTTCTTATTACATGTATGTACAAATATATTATCATAAATATTTTCAATTCTGTGTTATAAAAGTCTGTGTTTGCTGCCATGAAACTACCCCATATACACTCTGTTAATTATGACCAACCAATCCCATGTTATGTCAATGGAAAGATAATTTCAAAGCTCTGTAATTTCTAAAATAAACATTTCATGGGAAAATATGACTGAATATATATAAGTTAAAAAATCTATCTTAATTTTCTATATTCCAATAATATTCATTTAGTATTTAAAGAGGCTTCGCTTGGTTACTAACCTGGGTTCGAGCCCTAGGTAAGGCATGGTTGTTCGTGTTGTTTCTCTGCCGGGTTTCCACCATCCTCACAGACCTACTTTGGCATATAAACTTACAGGCTCATGTCAGACCTCTGTTGTAAGCAGCTGTTTGAAGGGGGTATTTTATTATATATCAACATCTTAAACAGTAATGCGCATTCTGCAGAGTTGGTGAAAATTTAAATAATTGTTACATTTTCTGCTAAAACTATGCTAATAAAATTTAATATGGGATACTGTTTTGAGATTAACTTATTTCAACTACTTCCCAGATCAATATTTTAAAACAGCCATTGTTCATATTAAATATCCCAGTTTTCATAATTCTTTGATTTTTAATGAACATAGATTTAGATAAATTTGATTGAGATCTTTAATTGATCTTCATTTTTTTTTTCCATAAAAGCTCATTTTAAAAGTTACAAAGGTTTGAAATTAGCTTTCCATTGAAATAACATGGAATTAGGTTTCATAATTACTGAGTGTATATGGATATTTCAATGTGACCTTTACATTGTAATACCCATTGTATTTTATATTTCTGTTGTATTTTGAATCTGTTCAAACCTTTTGACCACATGTATTTAGATGTTGCTTTCATGTTTCTTCAGAATTTTTTTTCCTATTATTAAAGTTTATTTTGATAGCAAAAAGAATAAAAATTTCTATGTTATGTGAAGAAATTAGTTTTAATATGCATTAGGGTAAAAAAGTTTGGGAAAGCAATTTTTCTTTTCTTTTTGTTTAAAAGTCATAGTTGTCCTAGAAACAGTTTTTATTAATGTGATGCATTTTAAAAACAGCTTTAATTATTAAACTATTTTAAAAAAAAAGAGTTCAACTGGGATGAATGGAATATCATAAAATTTTCCTTTTCCATTTAAATAAAATAAAATAAAATAAATAAATACCCCCTCAAGCAGCTGCTTGACACAGAGGTCTGACAGGAGCCTGTCAGTTTATATGCCAAAGTAGAAGATCTGAGAGGATGGCAGGACCTCAGCAGAAAAACAACACATACAACCATGCCTTATCCGGGGCTCGAACCCAGGTCCCTTAGATCACTAGCCAAGCGCGCTAACCACTCGGCCATGAGACGGCCTCCATTTAAATAGCATTGCACAATATTAAGTTCCTTCATATTGCTTAAAAATTCTCCCATATGATTGGTGAATTTTCCTGTTTTAATTGCACAATTTTCTTAAAAATAAAGTAAACAATGAAATATTTGTTTCATTGTAATGTGTATCCTATATATATTTGTTTTCTCATATTGTAAATAAAAGTATTTTTAATGTGGAATTTGTTGGTTGTTTTTCTTAAAATATGCAATATTGAAGCATACTGTTTTCATTAAATAATGTTTTAAACCTCATATATATATATACATACATATTTGTGAAAAAAAATAGATATCTGTGGTATTTTGTAACAAGTAGTTTTTTTCTAAATATATTTCGCTCTTCTAGAATCCTTTAAGAGTGAAAATTTAGTACTTGTTCAATACATTAATCGATCGTTTGAAAAATTCGTTAAAAGTTTTGAAATTTCCGAACATTTAAAGAGTGTTATTATCTAAATAATAATTTAAAGCTATCTGTATAATCGGAAACGGTAATTAATGGTTTACAATACAATACTAGTCAAAGCAAAAAAAAAGTTATCTCTAAAAAAAAATTAGAAAAATGTGGGATTTTTTTTTAATTATATGAAAACAAATTATTTTAATGATTTATTAGTGAATATTCAAAATCTAAATGGGAAGTTCTATTAACAAGGATAAGCTATCTCTCAATCTATTCTGCCGGCAGTCCGGTCTAGTAATGCTGACGTCACAAATCAGTGGTACGGCCTTCTCCTCTAGGTGGTGTTGGCCCAGCTCGGTCAAGCTATGCTGCAGCCTCTTCACAGCGATAGCAGGACCGCGGGAGGGAGATAGTAAGGCAAGGTCATCTGCGTAAAGTGCAAGTTGAATACGATCAAAGGAAGGTAAATCGTATAAATATAAAGAGAAAAAGTGTAGGACCCAAAAGGGAGCCCTGAGGCCCTTTGTTATCGAGTTTTGCGAATGATAGGTATAGAATAGAAATTTGAAAAACTAGTGGTAGTTTTTAAGGGTATTCCACTAACAGTAATAATCTTCCCACTCCACTGAGAGAGGTATGAGAAATGCAACTTTTTAGATCTAAGAATTGAAAGGCGAATACTTTTATATCGTATAATTACTAAGGAAATACTATTTGCCTTTTTCCCATCATCCGCTAGCTCAAATTAAAACTTTTAAGGAGTGAAAGAGTAGGCAAAGGAATAATTTCATTCTCTTTGAAAACGAGATTCTCATATGCGCCAGAGGCGACATGCCTTCTTCTAGTTATTTCAGATTTCACCTGACAAAATCCGATAAAACCATTGAAAACCACATTATTAGCTTACGAGTTAATATACGGGAAAAGAACCGAATTTGATAAATTGCGATTTGTAAACGGTATACAGAATATATTTTTTACAGTTGTATGCTTTTGGGTCCATCAATAATTTATTTAACCGTTTTATATTTTATTTCAATGTCTCCTCATCTTTCCGTGTTAAATAACACTCGTCTCTTTTTTAAGAGTCTTCACTTTTTATACGCTTTGCGATTCAATTCGGTAATAAATTTTAAGTGAAAATAAGTCATCTGATTTTTTCCCTCGGAAAATAAAAGTGCTAATTGCAGAAATAATTTTGCATTAGGAAACGGCCCCTCCGATTCCCCCTCTCCATCCTCCGTATAATACAATCAGTGTCTCCTAACAGCTGTTCAGTAGCTCCTCTCCTGAGCCAATGAATTTCTTATAATCAGATCTTTTAGCCGATTGTATGCACAACAATGCAGCTCAGAGGTAAGACAACTCAGCATAACACAATTCGTAACACCACCCTTGAGTGTTGCAAAATCTGTGGACAAGACCTTTGCAATAGTAATAATATCCACCGATGCAGAAAAATGCAATTTCTTTGAAACATGCAGAATTATGCGATTCTACTTTGACGTTAATAACCATGGCAACTGGATTCGATGCTTGCTATGGTGTTTGCAGAGCCCAGATAAGTTCCATGATTCAAGGCATCAGGCTGTGCAGATAATACTATACGTCAAAATTTGAGATTAGACGTAATAAAAAAATAAGCCTGTTTTTTCCCTGCATTTCGACATAAGATTATTTGGAATTTTATTATAATTTTTCACTGTTTTTTACTACGATTACTTCAACTCTTCCATTGCACCTACACATTAAAGAACATGCTGATAGTCATTGACTGGAGATTTCCATCAGTAATTTATTAGATTACCGCAATAGGACATCAACGAAAGCGAATGCATGCATTTGCGTACCAGCAATGAGCATAGCTAATTATGCCCGAACCACTCAGGTAGCCAAATGAAATCATCCCTCATGCAGCTTCTTACCACAAAGTTCTTCCACGAGACTGTCAGTATAATACACTATAAAGAAAGTCTATTAAGAAGGCAATATCTCAGCTAAACGGCAACACAAGAATCACCCATGCCTTATCCGGGACTGAAACCCAAGTCCTTTAATCAGTAGCCAATCACACTAACCACTCGCCCATAGGGACCTTAAAACGCTGTTTCACATTTTTACCCCTCAAGCAGCCACTTACACAAAAATCCAATAGGAGCATGCTATCTGTGCCTGCAAGAAAATACTCCATAGAGAAGACCTCAACAGGAAGAGTACACAGGAAGGAATCACTCATGCCTTATCTCGTGCTCGATCCCAGGTCCCTTCGATGAGTAGCCAAGTTCACTAACCACTGGGCACCAAGACTGTGCCCAGTGGCGCCCTCTCACGGCGTGGTAGACAAGAGGATACGTATGTCCTCTTGTGTAGCTCGCCATGAAAGTTCTACTAGGTCTTAAAAGAGGTTTTGTCGTGTAAATAACATTTCCCTGTGGCCATATTGAAAAAATCATGAACGTCTGAAAAGCACAATAGCTCACTTATGACGTTAATTACTTTGCTTTACTAATGTTTCATTACATATACACACATTTTTCCCGATGATCACTGAAAGTATATTTTGGCAAATTATAAATGCAATAGCTGTATTTGCAAGTGCACTAAAATTATGTAAAAGATAGAAAACACTGCTTATAAAGTATATATATTAAAAAATATAGAATAACAAGAAATGAAAAACGTTTAAAAATAATTATTTAGGTTACAATATTTTTTAAAACATTGTCGTACACAATTTGCGGCAGAAAAATGGCTGAATGCTCGCAATAATGTGGCTGAAATGAATGAATCAGTTTATTCACTTTAATATTATTATCAACATTACCGTAAAACATTGCAATTTAACAATAAGTGAAAAGGAAAAACATAAGAAACCTAAGCTTTTAAAACAATATTTTTAAACAATGCCCTCATACTTCCGTTTAAACAGAAAAATGCTTAAAATAACACTTGTTTTAAAAAAAGAAGGACAAGTTCGAAATCGAATGAAGTCATATTCAATAATAATAAAAAAAATCCATAACCCAAAAGTTTTATACATAATGCTAAATCCAAAATAAACTCTTCCTTTTCAACATCTGTGTCATTGCCTATTTTCCATCCCACCCACATATTCTCTGCCATTGATCTCATCATCGGCTCCTCCTTGATTCTTCCACTTTCTTTGACATGGGCGGTCGAGAACAACCCATATGGAAGCGATCGCCTCCCCGTGGAATGTACCCAGGGGCGTAGTGAAGGACTATGGTTGGGGAGGGGTGGGGGAGAAATCGAAAATTTTCCAATTCGAAGAGATCAAATTTTGACAACTGACAAAAATTAACGTCTCTGTTCAGGTTCGTACCTAGATTTTCGCTCCATGGGGGGGGGGGGGGGGGGGGGGGGGGGGGGGGGTTAGACAATTTCTACAACTCTCCTGCATTTTGCCATATAACTTCTAATTTTGTCAACTAACCATAATTTCACAGAAATAATCCCAATATTTACATATTGCCTGAATTGTAGCAAGTCAGTGTGAATTTTCGCAACTCCCCAGGATTTGGCCAACTCTCCTCAATTTCACAAAATCAATCCCAATCTTCACATCCTCCTAAATTTGCCAAGTCACTTCAAAATTTTCAAACTCCCCAAGATTTTGCCAAGTTTTCTCGATTTCGCCAACCTTCTTTATTTTTCGATATTCCGTATACTCCTATATGTAGGAGTACAAAACTACCTAATCCTAATTTTCACAACTCGACTGTATTTTACCAAGTGGATTCGAATTTTGCTAACTACCCTAGATTTTGTCAACTCCTCAAGATTTTGCCAACTCTCCTCAATTTCATAAAACTAATCCCAATTTTCCCAACTCACCTGCATTTTGCTAACTCCCTTAGATTTTTAAAAGTTGCTTCGATTTTGCCACCTCTCCTTAATTTCTAAAAAACAATATCAATTTTTACATTTCTCCTGAATTTGCCAAGTCGCTGAAAATTTTTCAAACTCCCCAAAATTTTGCCAAGTTTTCTCGATTTTGTCAACTCTCATTAATTTCACAAAAACAATCCCAATTTTCACAACTCGCTCGTATTTTACCAAGTGGATTCAAATTTTAACAACTGCCCTAGATTTTGCCAACTCGCCACAATTTTTCAGAAAAGAATCCCTATTTTTACATCTTACCTGATTTTTGCAAAGTCACTCTGAATTTTGACAATTCCCCAAGATTTGCCAACTCTCTTAGATTTTCCAAAGTTGCCTCGGTTTTGCCAACACGCCATAATTTTACAGAAAAAAGATTCCAATTTTTACATCTCACCTGAATTTTACCAACTCCCCAAGATTTTGCCAAGTTTCTCCGAATATTACCAACTGCCCCTAGATTTTGCCAATTTCCTCAATTTTGCCAACTCGCCATAATTTTACAGAAAAAAAAACAATTTTTACATCTAACCTGTATTTTGCAAAGTCACTAGAAATTTTGCCAACTCCCCAAGATTTGACAATTGTCCTAGATTTTTCAACTCGCCATAGTTTTATAGGAAAAAAAATCCAAATTTTTACATCTCACCTGAATTTTGCCAAGTCACTCCGAATTTTGCCAACTCCCCAAGATTTTGCCAATTCTCTCCGAATTTTGCCAACTCCCCAAGATTTTACCAATTCTCTCCGAATTTTGTGAACTCGTCAAGATTTTGCCAAATTGTCCCGATTTTGCCAACTCGCCTGTATTTTACTAAGTGGCTTCGAATTTTGCCAACTGTTCCAGAATTTGCCGTCTCCATTTTCCCAATTGCCCTGGATTTGCCAAGTTGCCTCGATTTTGACAACTACCCTAGATTTTGCCACGTTGTCTAGATTTTACTAACTCCCTTTAATTTTACAAAAAAGAAATATTACAAATTTTCACAACTCACCTAGGTTTTACGAAGTCGCTGCGAATTTTGCCAACTCCGAATTACTTTGGTGGAGGGGAGCTTCCCCCCATCCCCCTCATAGCTACATCCCTACATATAGGACTGTATGGAATATCGTTACCGTTTCAGGAATTCTTTTTTATCTGGTTTTCAAAGAAAACGAGATATTAATTTCGCTGTCTTCTGTCTATCCATCTGTAGACATCGAACTTTCTTATTTACAGAGATAAATTAAAAATTATTTTTCTGTTGGATAGATATCGATGAAATATTGCGATATGCACTTTCCGATTATGAAAATTCCAAAATTTCAAACGAATATTGCAAACGATGTATTCATGCTAGAAATTTTCAATTTAGTGGTGGAATGAATAACTATTTAATAAATTTTAATCATCAACATTTCTAATTCTGAATATTCTTGAACTTTCATTTTGGCGAATATAAAGTTTAGAATCTTTAACACAAACATATTTGTATCCTTTTTCTTTCTGTATTTTCTTCAGTTCATAAAGTTACTGTTTGTTATTTTGCATTAAATGTTCGTTTACAAACACTCTGCTGTCTGGTAAAGAATGATGTATTTCTTTGGCATTTAAATTCTTCTTTGCCTTCCAACAATTTATCCAATATTCTTTAATTTTTCTGGAAGTTAGTTCAACAATAATGGGTTTAATCTTTAGTTTCTTCTTAGTTGGCACTCTGTGTATAGCTTGGATATCAAAGTCTTTTGTTTCAACTTGTAGTTTCTGAGCAATAGAGGTTATTGTTTCAGATACATTTTCGTTTGGTGTTTCCGGTATTCATACTATTTCTAGGTCCGTATTCCTACTATATTGTTCTAAATCATTTACTTTCCATTTAAGTTCCTTTATTCCAATTTGCATCATTTTATTTTCAGCTGTAAGCTTTTCATTCTGATGTTGCATTTCCCCAATTATTTAGACATTTCAGTCACAATTTTCAAATAATCATCAAGTTTGTCTGAACAACATAAAATATTTTTTTTATACTCAGCTAATTCTCCTAATAATTCATTTTTAGAATTCTCATTCATCTCTCTCATGTCTCTCCTAAGTGTATTCATCTGTTCACTAAACATTTCAATGACATGCTTAATTATTTCAGCAGTCAACATTTTTTCCTCAGAGTTAAATAGTGTATCTCGCCATAGTTTTACAGAAAAAAAATCCAGTTTTCACAACTCACCTAGATTTTACGAAGTCGCTTCGAATTTTACCAACTCCGAATTACTTTCGTGGTGGGGGAGAAGTAGGATATTATAACATGAGATTCACTGGCATCATACATTTTAGTTGAGGAAGAATGGAACCATTTTAAACAAGCTTTTTTTTAAACTAACAATACTCTTTTCGGTAAAAAGGAGCAGAGGAGGCAAAATTATTTGAGTGATAAGATACTGGAGCTTATTTCTAAAAGAAAGAATTCCAGGAATATCCTTAATCAACACCCTACTAGTCCTAGCAGAAAGCGTTATAAAACGCTTAATAAACGTGTAAGGCTCAATTAACAGCTGATTAGAATCTTTGGTTTGATAGCTTGGATGATATAGCATAGGAAACAGCTAGACAGCGTAATTGCAGAGAGCTGTAATGGATGTTAATTAGTATGAAATGAAACAGACAGGGATTCAAGGATAAACATGTTAAGGTTACTCAAGGTGAGGATTCTGTCATGGCTAGGTGGCCTGAGCATTTCAGTGATGTTCTAAATAAGGTGGTTTGTTCAGGGCTGGACTTACGCGTAAGCTACTGCTTAGAGCCTCACGATATGAGGGGCTCAAAGAAATGTATTTCAAGTTTTACTGCATTACGATTTGTTTTTTAATATTTAATCTATTGTGGAAACCTTTGCTTACCAATGATAGAATAATGTTTTCACCACATCAATGTCATGTTTATTTTTCATTGTTCTCCTCAATTAAAATAATTATAGCTATATTTCGACTTTCGAATTTTTTGGGATCTCTTAAATTTTAATAGCTTAGGGCTTCTAAAATATGTCTTAGCTTAAAGCCTCAGAATGTCAAAGACGGGCCCTGATTTTTGTTCTACAAACATTTTTTGAAATGTTAATAGATGCATTGCTGGCCTTAATGTGCCCAGTATATGATAGTCATGTTATTTTGGCTAATTCTAAATTTAAGCTAATATATATCCACAGAGTTAGATTAATTTGTTACTGAAATGATTTTATATCCTGCAGATAAGCTTTAAACTTTGCGTATCACCTGTAATGATAAACATTACTTACCTTTATGATCAAAGAATAATAGTTTAAAAAAATGCTTAGAGCTGGGACCACATGGCCGAAGGCAATTTTGAACATCTCTTATGATACAGGTATCGTACCAGGAATATTATTATCCCAATTTTTTAAAAAAAGTGATCGCAGTTGTTGTGGTAAGTATAGGGGTATCAGCCTACTTTCTGTTCCTGGTAAAGTTCTTTGCATGATTGTTCTTAATAGAATTAAGAATCTGGTTGACAGACAATTGCGTGATGAGCAGTGTGAATTCAGATATGCATTATTATTTTTCTGGAAATTAACTTAAAAAATGCGATGCATAATTTTAAAATTCTTTTGTTATCGAGATGATCAGAAACTGGGGTACAGCAAATTTGCAATAAACAAATGCAACAATTTTGTAATATTTTATTAACTGTCAATTGAACAGTTCCCCCAAATACATTTCTCTTCTGAGAAAATCATACTTATCATTGAGTTTGAAGTGGTGTCTGACATTATGTTTTCGAATGTAAAAATACTATTTCCTTAATAGTTACATTAATCAATAGATATTTTACTGTAATTTTATGTGTACAATGCAATGTATATGAGCATACTATTATGTAGTAAGGAATGCAATTTGTCAAATTCTTTTATGATTCCTTATAAAGATAAGAAAGCAACATTAATCGAATTATATTAATAAACATTTAAGTACCAATTTAACAAAAGTGCAGGTTGCACCCTGTTAACCTTGCTTATAACATTCTATGAGAAAATTACATCTTTTTTGTAGCATATTATTATATAACAAAAGTGTAAAAAAGATATATATATATATTGTGTTTTTAAATTTTCTTTATATTGTTTAAAAAATTTAAGTATGGTTAAAATTGATAGCAATTTTTTTAACATTTACTGAGAACAAAAAGGTATTATATTATACTAAATTTTGCAATAGTCACATGCTTTAGCTCTTGCACAAAATGATGTTCTTAATTTCCATTAAAAGTCAATTTTTTTAATGGACAGGTCCTTATGACCTGCCCATTTAGTCTACGTGTGTAAAAAAAATGCCGCTCAGAGTTGAAACAACCCATCGAACCAGGGAACTGTATATTACGAGCCTGGAGCACAACCGGCTGAGCTACCCCGGCCACGAAACTGAAGAATCCCACAATGATATTACGAATAACAACGAACACAAAATAACGATTGAAATAGCATCTATAAAACAATGCTCAATATTTATTAAATTAATTAATACAAATATCTTATGCGCAAATTAATGACATTGATATTATTCAGGCAAATATAAACTCCTTAACCAGTATTCCTTCCAGCCTTCTTGCCCTGAAATTCGTACAGAAGCAATCGTCCTTTATATTAGCTAAAACTCAAAAGTAAACGTAGATGTCTTCGAAGTCGTAGCACTCAAAGCAACAGCACGGTAGATCTGCAGGTTCTGTCTAGGTATGTAGAGAGTTGAAGGATTCATGATGTTCCTGGGTAGATGTGTTTGCAATTCACTAGAATAAAAGTCCTCTCTGATCTTCTTCAGCTCACCAATTGCGTTCGTGGATGTCTCCACGTGGAACAAAAAGGATAATTTCGCAGCTTCTGCAACTTCAAAAATTCATTATAATAAATATTGATAAAAAATGTATCTTAATCGAAAACTGTATTTTGCCCACCACTAGCCATTACAGCGTAGAAGCATATAGGGGTCCCTTCAAGAAACTGACTCGTTACCCCCCCCCCCCCCACCTTTTCTATGCTGGGGGGTGCTGTTTTCCGAGCCAAAAGAATCCTCGTTTCTGGACCTTATTCAATTTTAAGAATTGATCTATGATGGGACGTTTTTATCAGAAAATCAAGAAATAATAGTAAATAAATTAAGAAATCACGAAAGTCCAATTAAAACAGTGGTAGCTACAAGATTTATTTGTAAGGAAACAACTAGAGAAAATATTGCCAGCTCTAAGAAAGCAGTAAAGATAAACAAATCTAAAAAAAATTATATTTTTGTTACAAATCCTACTTACTGGGCTACTTGTTCCCCCATCTCTGGTATTTGGCTATGCTCAAAGTCATATGTAAGAGCCCTGCTTTTGTTAATTATTCTATAACTTTTACTTATTTCTCGAACCAAACCCTTTTTTCCCCAGGAATAGTTGTTACCATCTACTAAATTAGCCTTAAATTGAAGAGTAGTTGGGAGACAAACTAGTGTTCCAGAGAGCAAACATTCTGTAATTAGGCAGTGGTCAAATGTAACGGATCTAGAGGTCCAGGGGCCTGAAGCGGAAAAAAATATAGGAGCTTTATGGTGCATAGTTGAAACTATCTCTAAAAGCAATTCACTTAACAATTTGGGTACACAAGGTAGCCAGGACCCCAAGGTGCCACGTAATACGCTTAGAAATAAATCTACACTTTCTAATCAGCAATGATTTCGGTCATACAACGACATGTGCTCATATGAGATGGCATTCTAAAGCTAGGAGTAGCTTCCGGATTATTCGCTATCTTATTTATTCAAATGAACAAAAAAAAAATATTGCACGCTCCGTGAAATAATGGAAGTTCCAGTAATATTTCTTCTCCTTAATATGAGCTACAGAAATTCCACCAGAAGTATTTCTATTAAGATTATTTCTTTCCGATTACATTATCCATACTACTCAAGCTATCTGTTCAGTACTGTTAAGTTTTCATTTGGAATTACCAGACACAATGGCCAAATTGGCGGAGTAATTCAAAAATTTAATTTCTGTCATCGTTAGTTCATTTGGTAGTTTACTTTAAAAAATGCATTTTATCAATACATTAACCCTCTAATCCTATAATCCGAATTCTGTACGAAATAACCCTATATAGAGTTTATGTTTTTTCAGCAGCTCCGTAATCTCAATCCTATTGTACACATTATTTCATTTCATCTTCTAATTTTTTTAAAGGGTCTATTCCTGGGATCAAATAATCTCGAGCCCATTGCACGCGTTGCTTTCTGTCCTTACTTTATTTATATGGCGGGTTTCTGGAGACTGACCTCACATTCTCCATCACTTTTGGTAATTTTTTTCGTCTTTCATCTTTCAGAGGACCGATTTCTGGAGCCCCGTATTCTCGATCCCTTTCTAGCCATTTTTTTGTTTTCTTTTTTTTCACTTTATATACATTTTTTTAAAGGACCGATTTCTGGAGCCCCATAATCTCGATCCCCTTGCACACGATCCCTTCGTTCTTTACTTTTTATATGACGGGTTTCTGGAGTCTGGCCTCACATTCTCCATCACTTTTGGTAATTTTTTCCTCTTTCATCTTTCAGAGGACCGATTTCTGGAGCCCCGTAATCTCGATCCCTTTTTAGCCATTTGTTTTTGTTTTCTTTTTTTCACTTTATATACATTTTTTTAAAAGGACCGATTTCTGGAGCCCCATAATCTCGATCCCCTTGCACGCGATCCCTTCTTTCTTTACTTTTTTATATGACGGATTTCTGGAGTCTGGTCTCACATTCTCCATCACTTTTGGTAATTTTTTCCTCTTTCATCTTTCAGAGGATCGATTTCTGGAGCCCCGTAATCTCGATCCCTTTTTAGCCATTTTTTTTGTTTCCTTTTTTTCACTTTATATACATCTTTTAAAAGAACCGATTTCTGGAGCCCCATAATCTCGATCCCCTTGCACGCGATCCCTTCTTTCTTTACTTTTTTACATGACGGGTTTCTGGAGTCTGGCCTCACATTCTCCATCACTTTTGGTAATTTTTTCCTCTTTCATCTTTCAGAGGACCGATTTCTGGAGCCCCGTAATCTCGATCCCTTTTTAGCCATTTTTTTTTGTGTTTTCTTTTTTTCACTTTATATACATTTTTTTAAAAGGACCGATTTCTGGAGCCTCATAATCTCGATCCCCTTGCACGCGATCCCTTCTTTCTTTACTTTTTTATATGACGGGTTTCTGGAGTCTGGCCTCACATTCTCCATCACTTTTGGTAATTTTTTCCTCTTTCATCTTTCAGAGGACCGATTTCTGGAGCCCCGTAATCTCGATCCCTTTTTAGCCATTTTTTGTTTTTCTTTTTTTTCACTTTATATACATTTTTTTTAAAAGGACCGATTTCTGGAGCCCCATAATCTCGATCCCCTTGCACGCGATCCCTTCTTTCTTTACTTTTTTATATGAAGGGTTTCTGGAGTCTGGCCTCACATTCTCCATCACTTTTGGTAATTTTTTCCTCTTTCATCTTTCAGAGGACCGATTTCTGGAGCCCCGTAATCTCGATCCCTTTTTAGCCATTTTTTTTCTGTTTTCTTTTTTTCACTTTATATACATTTTTTTTAAAAGGACCGATTTCTGAAGCCCCATAATCTCGATCACCTTGCACACGTTGCTCTCTCAATCTTTATTTTTATTTATATCACGGGTTTCTGTAGTCTGGCCTTACATTGTCAGGCGCTTATCTAATCTTTCCGTCTTTCATTTTTCAGAGGACCAATTTCTGGAGCCTCGTAATCTCGATCCCTTTCTGGCCATTTTTTTTTGCTTTATATGCAATTTATTAAAGGGCCGATTTCTGGAGCCCCATAATCTCGATCCCCCTGCACGCGTTTCATTCTGTCCTCACATTTTTTATATGACGGGTTTCTGCAGTATGACCTCACATTCTGAATTTCTTTTAGTATTTTTTTCCTCTTTCGCTCTTCCGAGTTGAACCTAATCATAGGACCGATTTCTGGAGCCTTGTAAACTCGATTTCTTTCTAGCCCTTTTTTTTTTCTTTTTTTTCCTTATAGATATTTTTTCTTTAAAGGACCGATTTCTTTCAACAGCCTCTATCCGAAAGCTGTTAAACTCTCACGTTCACTCCTTCATAATACCTACACTGATAATAATATATTCTCAGATAGTAAAGCAACTATACTAAACCTATTAAAGTCACCTTCAAAATTTAATAACAAAGCCCTCACTTAAAGCACCTAACTGGAGATACATAATCTACACCAAACACACGATGCTAGAGCACACAAACATTGGATTCCAGGCAATGAAACGGTTGATACTCTATCATAATCTGTTGACCCCCTTAGTCCCAGTGTCAAACATCTAATACACAACTAACTGATAGCATACAGAAAGCTCTTTCCATCACTACATATCTAATACTGACCTCACCAATTCCAACTTTAGGAAAAACATTAACTCTCTTTCCACGGACTTTAACAATATGCCAAAACATTGGCCCAGAATGTTACAGGTCAAATTGCAAAGAATTGACCTTGGGCACTGTAAATTGAAGAATTTTCTCCACACTATAAAGAAAAATAACAACCCCTATTGTAAACACTGTACTCAAAATGAAACAGTTAAACATATCCTCATGCCCACATTACAGCCAGGCAAGAAAACAACTCTTTCACCCATTGTCTGTTATGAACCCGAACCTTCTTACCTTGTCGGCTCTTCTCCACCTTCCTGTGTCTCTCTTTAGCTTTTTTATATGGACCCAACTCTTTCTTTTTCTGAAAGAGATTGGTATTTTCCATCGTACCTGATCTACTGCCGTTCCCCTAGGAATAAAGCTGATAAGAACAACTAGCAATAAAGCTGACAAAAAACTACCAATAAAGCTGACAAGAACAACTATGCTCATAAAAACAACTAGCAATATAGCCGACAAGAATAACTAGCAATGAAGCTGACAAGCAGATCTACCATTACAGATGATAAGAATAACTAGCAAAAAAAAAAAAGAACAACCGTCAAGAATAATTAGCAAAAATGTCGACAAGAAAAACCAGCAATAAGTTTGGCAAGAACGACTAAGTTTGGCAAGTTTGACTAACTATGCTCATAAAAACAACTAGCAATAGAGCCGACAAGAATAACTAGCAATGAAGCTGACAAGCAGATCTACCATTACAGATGATGAGAACAACTAGCAAAAAAAAAAGAACAACTGTCAAGAATAATTAGCAAAAATGTCGACAAGAAAAACCAGCAATAAGTTTGGCAAGAACGAATAGCATTAAAGTGGACAAGAAGATCTACCTATAAAGCTGACAAGAAAAAAATAGCAATAAAGAACAACTAGCAATAAATCTGACAAGAATAACTAGCAATAAAGCTGACAAGAACAACTAGCAATAAAGCTGACAAGATGAACTACCAATAACGCCGGAAAGAAAAATTAGCAGTAAGCCGACACTAGCAATAAATCTGACAAGAACAAATAGCAATAAAGCTGATAAGAGTAACTAACAATGAAGCTGACAAGCAGAACTAAATATAGGTGATGAGAACAACTAGCAAATTAAAAAACGCCCAGAACAATTAGCAATAAAACCGACAGGAAAAACTAGGAATGATGTTGACAAGATCGAATAGTATTAAGGGAACAGAAGATCGACCGATAAAGCTGAGAAGAGAAAATAGCAATAAAGCTGACAAGATAAGCTAACAATAAAGCTGACAAGATAAGCTAACAATAAAGCTGACAAAATAAGCTAATTATAACGCTGAAAAGAAAAATCAGCAAAGATCTGACAAGAACAACTAGCAATAAAGCTGACGAGCACAAATTAGTCAAAAAAAGAAAAGTTTTTCAACTAAAACAGGAAAACGATCCTGACTTGCTAAGCGTCATGTTCTCTATAGATATGCAAATGAGAAATTGAAATTGTCTTTCCTAAGCATAATGCCGTTTACGTCATTTTTTGTCAACATTAAAATGACAATGATAATACAGGGGAACTACTTTGAATTCAATAAACATTAAACTCGGCGACGTTAACTACCATGCTCTTAGTATGCTGCAGTGTTTTTAAGGTTGCGAGCACCACCTGCAATTCCCTTACCTAATATGGCGTAACACAACCTCTTACACCATTCCCTATTGATAATTGTCGGATTTACAAACACCAGTGGAATGTTAATACTTGCTAAAGAAAAAATTCGTTCGTGTCAAACCCGAGTTACCAAGTGATGGATAGAACTGGTGGCATCTGGTTACTACATCTAAATACAAATTAAAATAATTATGACAGCATATTGCTATTAAGTAACAATTAAATTGTAGCATGTTTAAATTACTCTTTTCAATATTCTTTAAAGCTTACGACTAAATATTGATAAACTATTCTCGTGCTTGAACCCCACATGTTTAAACCCCAAATGATAAACCTTCCACATGTTGCACAAATTGAAATAATTAAATGGATTTAATTAGAACATTCTACATTTTTACGATTCATTCAAACATTCTAGCTACCATCACAAATTTTAAGAGAAATCTTCACTTCTCAAATAATAATGGCGAAACATAACTAGCAATGGACAATTAACACTAATAATTAGTCAAATCAGCATTATAATTCTGCATTTTTAAAGTGTTTTTCATAAATCGATTCTTACCTCTGAACTCCTTGCGTTCATGTCTCCTTGCCGTCCTCCAATCACTAAATAAGTTCTATCGGAGGAAACACACAACATGTCTGCCCTAAGCAGTGTCTTGACCAGAACGGAAATGTTTAGGGAAAATGCTGAACAATGTCTCTTTCAAATAATGACGGAAATAGATATTGTTACGTCAAACAGATATTATTTGGTAGTTTCCTTCTAGTTTGACTTGACTCTTTGTTATTGACAAAAGATTGCCATTAAAATTAAACTATTGGTGTTAAAATAACGTTTGGTACTGAAATTATTCATTAAAATATTTTAAAATAGCCAACTTGAATAAAAATATTTTTTTTTCAATCAACTGAAAGAAAATATTTCTATTTTTTTTACCACCATAAATTAAATTATACCACTATTGTATTGAAGGTGGGGGAGTGATTCCCTTCTTCACATGTGTTGGCTGAAAAGAATAAACCAAGTTATCCGAATACAGGCGTACCCTGGTCTTACGATACGATAGATTTTCCAGCGAATCATTGCCTCGTTTTCCCTTGAAGATGCGTGTAATTGTTTAATAACATTTTTAAGCAGTCATATATGTGCGTAACTGATGTAAATAAAGTATTTACAATTAAAATACTCTTACTCGTCACTAAATTTTATAATTTTAATCTTAATTCCTAATGCAATAGGTTTACGAGTCTTCTTCTTTTCACCGGAAGCAACAGTTTTTTTACTTTGATTTTTTTCTGCCATTGTTAACAATTGTAAAATAATAGTTATAAACAGTTTATAATTCACAGCTAAACACCAAAACACAGTGAGATGCAGAGAGCAAAGACGGCGTAAACTGAGTTCACGAAAACTGTGCGTCGGTTGATTCCTAAACTGAGTAAGTGGAAAACGTTGTCCAATGAGAAGAGTCACGTGCAAAGTCATCGCGCGCAAAATGCTATGCAAACAGATCACCTGCTTTGGGCACGTGTTGGCAGCATGGCAAAGTCATGGATGTAGGAAGAGGGTCAAAGTATTGCTCGATGAAACATAGCTCTTGGCGTTGCTGTCAGTCATTAACTAGAGGTCCTGTATAGTTAGAGGCTGGCCGCTTCTTCTTCTTAAACATCCTTCCATCGTAACTGGACCAATTTGTACAGGGGGCCTCGGCCCCCTTATCATCTGGTCCATGGGCTAAATGTGCTGTGGGTGCTGCTGTAAAACAGTAAAGACAGGGCCGGCACAGTGAAGTGCCAGCAACCATACAGATTGGCAAATGGGCATTTGGCCGCAGGCCTTCCAGTGATTGAAGAGGAAGGTGATGGGTGAATTAAATACCAGTTGCAGGTCATGGGATGGTGGGGGTAGGGGGTGTAGAGAGGTGTTGGGGGTTAAATTCTTCCAGGATGAGAGAGGTAAATTTTGCGTGATTTGTGGCCATAGTTGGTTGTCAGATTGGAATATAATGAGGCAATCTAGAAGTGGCCCATCTCAAGATGGGGTATGAGGTGGGGGAAGAAGTTCGGTGGGGTGGAAGAGGGGGGAGTGACCGTGGAATAGTTAATAAATTGGGGTGCTAGTAAAAAATCCCTTAAGGGGGGGCGATGAAAAAAAAATTTTTCTTCTCAAAATTCTCCCCCTGTTGGCTTGTAATGCTCGGGGGGGGGGGGTGAAATTTTGTGGGTGGGGTAGATGGGTGGTGGGGTAGGCAATGCTCAAGTTTCAGAATAATAGTGATGAAATTAATTTTATTATGGTAGATTTTCTAACTGCTTGATTGAATTGCCTTGTCGTGCAGTGAAATATCGCGCAGGGGTAGATCCGGGAAAAGGTGGGAAATGGGGAAGCTTTGTATATGGGGTAACCATTGGTGCAAGCAAAATAGGGTTGTTTGTGATGGTTGTGTGGTTATTTGATTGCAGTTTTCTTTAGCCTGGTGGAAAGCCAGTCTTAAGCATGAGGTGTGTGGCGCAGTTTAAGGGTCCCATCAGAGGGTGTATAGAGAGAGTCAATTTGGTTAGAGGGAATATGAGGTGCTTAGAAGTGTCTTGTGCTAGGAGAGTTTCTGTGGATAGATATGGGTTCTAGTAGTTTATATTTTATGGGTTTTTTTTTTGGTCATGTGATAGTTAATATAATTGAGTGTAGTTTTTTGGTAGATATTTTCTATTTTTTTTTGAGTATGGCTCTTTCAAAATTTTTTTTCTATTTTTGAAATTAGCTACTCTAAATTATAGTGTCCATAATGCTTCTTTTAAGGTCCTAAAAGGATCTTTTATTGGCATCTGGATCTTTTGGTGTCCCAAGGATCTTTTAATTGAGATGGGCTTTTCTCGGAGAGACAGAGAATGGCAGTTAGAGAAACCTCCCAGTGTTGTTGATGTACAGGGTCTGTAGTACCTACATGTACCTGTAGTGGTCTTTGATATTTTTGTGTGTAGGGAAAAGGATAGTTTGTGCTGTAAAGTGGGTAATTCCCAGTGTGGAGGGGTTTCTGGAAGAGGATAATCATTAGCTATTCATTTTAGCATTTTAGCATAATGTTCACAAAACCAGGCAAGTTATGCCTATGTGGAGAGAAAAAAATCAAACACCTAACACATCCTGCATATTCACCGGATGTTGTACCGTGCGATTTTTGGTTATTTCCAAAAAATAAAAAGGAATTTGCTGGAAAGCCTTTTTTCAAGGGTGCAAGACGTTTCAAAATGCGTTCATTCAAAGTTGTGTAACAAGTTCCCCAACAGGAGTATCACCAAGTGATCCAGAATTGGGGTAGACATCTGCATGTTTGCATAAATGTTCGAGGGGAGTTTCAGCACTTAGTATCTTCCCACTGCAGTGTTCATCTTCACTGCAGAGTTGATACTATCAGTCTGGCCTTGACCTACAGAGCGGTTGAGCATCATCATTGGTGTGTTCCCTACACTGCTCACTTAGCTTGCTACATTCTCTGATCTCAGAGAGGCATTGGTCTCACCCTGTTCTCTCCAAGATCCATCAACAGCACCATCATCTGGCAGCCACAACAACCGTTCTTTTGTGTTGGCTGCCCAGACATACTGGGATGAGAGGCAATGACTTGGCAGATGCTGTTGCAAAGTCAGCCATGCCTCTGTCCGACTCTCCATTGCCAGTTCTATACCTGGACTTCTGGTAGTATTTTTCTACCAAGCTCTGGGCACAGTGTCAGCGATCTTGGTCGGAACAAATCACAAACAAGCTCTTTGAGATCAAGCCTATTGACAAACAATGAGAGCCATTTTTTCCCGTGAATCGTAACAACTTTCTCAGCTCCACTTAAATCATTCTTTATCACACATTCTTTTCTTCTACGGGCGGACGATGAACTAAGTGTGAGTTTTGTGACACCATTTTAACGTTAAGCGTATTTTAAACCAACATCCCACTTTCAACCTCGAGTGTCACTTATATTATAACTTCCATGATTTTGCGTCTGAACGCCTTACGCTCGGAGATTTTTTATCCGATAATTCCTATTTACCACCTGCGTTTGCTTTTTTGCCTTTTACAAAATATTTCAATCATATTTAATGTTTTTACTTTTTTGATGTTTAGATTTGCTGCTTTTTATTATATGAGTCTTATAGCCCATTGTTTTTTTTTTGCATTTTACCTTTATTGTTATAATGTTTACACGTTTTGTGTTTGCTTGTTTTGTCTCTGCATCTTAACTTTCGTTGTAGGTTGCGTGACTTTTATGCTTTTTACTTTTGTTATTTACACCATGTTTGTCTTATGGCATAAATTGCGATGCGCCTTAAAACTCGAAACAATTAACTGACCCACCTCACAGATGTTTCATTCCATGGAACGTAATGAAATTACTCTAGCAGTATTTAGGGAGTTGGAAAATGCTTTCAATAACGCTAACCATGAAAGTTTAATTGAAAAATTAGAAACCATGGGCATTCGTGTTGTTGTTTTAAATTGGTTTAGAGACTATGTACAGAACATAACGGAATATTAGTCTTTTAAGTACACTTAGTAACCCAAAATATGCTTCATATGGTGTACCTCAAGGTTCAGTCTTGGGACCAACTTTATTTTCTATATTCATAAATGATCTACGTGAATTAAAAATAAATAGCTCTATTAATACCTTTGCTGATTCTCTAGAAAGTATCCTTTATAAAATGAACACTGATCTAAAATGTGTAATGTACTGGTTAAATTTGAAATTTACATTTAAATACAAAGAAGTCTAAGTATATTTTATTTAATCTGAAAAAGAAATCGTACAGTCAAAATTTGAATAAACTGAAATTTCTGTGATGAAACTGAACAGGCGTTTGCTTTGATAGTTCCCTAAGTTGAGAAATGCACATTGGAAACGTAACAACTTCACTTATAGGTATAAATTTTATTATTTAAAAAATCCTCAATAAGTTTAATTATACAAATTCTAAAATTAAAAAGTTTAAAAAATCTGGCATGACAAATTGGGGTGGAATATACTGTGCATTTCATCAATAGGAAGTCACATTTCAATAAAAAATATATTTATCACCAAATATTACCAAATATAATAATATTGTTCCCAACTTTTATAAGTATACAATTTTAGGTCTGTTACCATTAAGACACTTATTTATTCATAGAACATTAAATTATTTCTTTAAAAACAATAAGTAGTGCTGTATAATACAATTCAGTTGTACAAATTACTCGACGCATGTCAGCACGGTTTATTTGAGATGATGGGAAAAAAATTCTGTTGCCACTTGCAAAGAGAAATTATGCCCAAACATTCTGATTATTTGGTCCATAAGATTTTTAATTTCTTACGTTTGTAAATTGAAGAAAATTTTTGTGATTCAGATATTTAGCAGTTAGTACTGCTAAATATCTAATGAGTGTTTCAAATGCTAACGACCTGATTTCAGTATTAAAGTAAAAAAATTGTTAATTCGTTTTTATAAATTTCGTTATTGTTTTCTTTATAACTTTTTTCAGTATATAATGTCTTGGTCAACAATGACAGGCCGTCCAAATGCTCTAAAAATTTACTTTTACCTAAGGCATGGATGTTCGTGTTGTTTTCTGCTGAGGTCCTGCCATCCTCTCAGATCTTCTACTGTGGCATATAAACTGACAGGCTCCTGTCATACCTCTGTGGCAAGCAGCTGCTTGAGCGGGTATTTATTTTTTATTTTTATAATCTCCTACAATTAAAAAATAATGCTAGATGGCGCACAAACGACCAACAAACTAGATAACGCAAACCGTTCCAGTCAATTGTTTCTATGTTAAAGTAGCGAGGAAAAGCTTAAAATTCCATGAACATGATAAACTCTGGGAAGAAAATATGATACCATTTGTGTTTTTATCTGATATCCTGTTACAAGTTTTAATTGGAAATTGATTTTTAGGAAGAAAAATCGTATAGAATTAGGTTTAAAAATCATAATAAGTTTCGTGATTTCGCCTCTCTATACCGTAATGGCAAACCAAAATACAGTAAACTCCCAGTTATCCGGCATTTATGGAAAATGGGGGTTGCCGGTTTGGTGAATCTGCTGGTTGAATGAAAAATATATTTATGGGAATCAAATACAGCAGGTGCAGTCAACGTATTTTGACACTGAATGCCTAAATCCGTGCACTTAACAAAAACTCTCTCGAGCCCACTGTTTAAATTATTCTCCTTAGTCATTGTTAAAACAGCAGCATAGTCGGTATACCGCATGAGCCTCCTAATTTCCAATTCGTGGATGATGACTAAATTTCGTCCAAAGGTGAAAAACATTTTTCATCACTCGCTTTTCATTAATATTATTTTTAGTCACTCACTTTCCATTAATAAAACAGAAACTTCCCGTAAGACCCCAAAGTTTTCTAAGTTAAAGTAGAAACAAGTGCTTCGCAAACGTTTCTTGTCCCCCGAATACTAAGGGTAGCACTGCTGGTCCGTAACGAAAGAAATCTCTTTAAGCTATATTTATGTACTTTTATATAAGTATATATATGGAAAGCTATATTGTGTATGATTTTTCACCCTTTATAATTTTTTTCTTGTATGTCGATATTATATTTCATTTTCGTTATTCTTGAAAAAAGTTTATGTTAACACTATTTTCGTGGTGTAAAGTATCTCATATTTTTATGTTAAAAGGAAATGATTTAATCCACATATTTGAAAAATACATTAATAATTTTTGCTTAATAAATTAGTTAATATGATTAATTTAATAATATTTATAAAAATTAAATTAATTGGTTATTACAATTTATAGACATTAAAAAACGCTATTTCTTAAAGAATTTCTATGCGATTTTTGAATGCATATATAGGCTTATTTTATAAAAGGGCGGCATTTTGTGAACTGCACACAGACGGGCATAGGCTTTGCATCTGCCCTGTTTGTGCACATCTGCTTTAGACATCATTTTCATAGCGAAAACTGAAAGAATGGTTACAGACATTTCTACAATACATATCTTATAGTGGATTGTTTTATATGTTATTTCTTTTATTAACAATTTAATTTTCTTATATGTTTAACAAATGAAACACCGATTAATAAATAATATAATGAATACTTTATATAATAGGAACTCATCCCATATAGTCGACGAAAATTAACATTCAGTCAGAAGTTACCATCTTAAAGACATCGATAATACAAAACATAATCAACTTCCCAGTTCTCTCCAATATATATATATTTCTGTAAATTAATGGCTATACATATTTATGTATAATACTCTGCATTTTAGGCGGAATAAAGTTGATGCCAGAATGAGGCATTTTAAACTTTATTTAGAAAACGTGAGTTCATTTCTTCCGATTAACAAAAATACTAAGAAGTTATTTATATATCATGTAGCGCAATCGTTTTTAAACTGAATCTTTTCTAGAATTGATGATGGAAAAACCGGTGTTGATCCATTTGTATCATTTTCATTAAATAACTCAGCGATAAAGCTAGTCAATAATAAGTTACAGATTTTTATACTATTAAATTTTGAAATGCAGTAAAAGTAAATTACTGAAGACCTATAATTAAGAAGGTTCTACCAAGGAATGAACAAAATGTTTAAATTAATAAGTAAAAATGCGTTCAACACAAAGATAAACCAAAAGAAATGAAATAATATACACTATTTTCATTGAATTAATGGAAATGACAAGTTTACCTATTTTTAAGCTTTAAAATGAACCTAGTTCAAAAAACACAGTCGCAGATATATTTACTATAAACATGAATGCAGGTCCCTAAACGTTTTTACTCCTTGTTGGAAATGCTACTACTGGCACCCATGCACGTGGTCTCACCTTGATACTGAACTGTCGTTGGAATATTCACTTAATAAGTAAGAATATTGACACAAGAACCAACTATAAATTAGGGAAATCATAATTGAAAAAAAATGGAAATTACATTATCTCTCTATCTGATTGTATACTGGCCAAATATTATTGTTAAGCTTATTAAATATAAAGAAAATATAGCTTACCGCTTTGTCCTACAACTTGTATCCAATTTTATACAAGTGCGTCTTTCAACGGGTGCTGATGAAAATTTACCTTTTTTTAATATCATATGTTCTTATTCTTACATATCGGTACGCAACATATTACCTTGTTTAAAATCGACAAAATTTAAAACATTATGCTTTAAAAATCAAGTATTGAAAACACTGCCCTTTTAAATCCGAATGCAAAAAGCACTGAATGAAACCTATGCAGACAAGATGTTTTTGCGCACCCTCTTGCGGATTTTTTTCATCGGAGTGTCGCGGGAAAGCTCTAATTGGAAAGGCCTGTACTCTAACATGATTAGTCAACAGGGTGAGTGTAACCTTCATTCACCCTGGTTGCGGACCTGATGATAGCTCGAACCACTTCAAGCCAACAAAGTGGTCCAGAGAGAAGAAGGAAGCATCTCAATATTCATCCTGGTTGGTCAAGGTAATGTTGAATGTCGATGTTGCCGCAATTAGGTTCTTAAATAACTTGCATATTAACCAAGATGAGCTTAGGTGCTCTTGGGTTAATAAGAGCAATACAAATATATAGTGTAACATTATTGTAATAAACTAATGGTGATGAGTAACGTACAATATTTAGCCTTTTCTATTTCTAGCTGAACTATTTAATGTACAAATTTAATCTAATTCACGAACTGGCAATCGCATCGACAATTCTCGCTTGCTTATAGCAATTTTTCAAAGTTCGTTATAAACGTTTGAGTTTCATAAGAATTATAATGGTGATTAGTAGTTTCTTCAAAAATAAAGATTTTAACTTTCATCTCGCCAGGCGAGATGGGTCCGCACTAGTGTTGAAACCCGGTTTTTAAAATTTCCCTAAAAACCGAAAATTGAAAACAAAAAATCGTTTATTTTTATTGATTTTTTCATTTTACTACAGTAATGTTTAATTTTTAATAAATGGTTTTTATAGAAAGAGAGAGAAGGAGAAAGAAAAAAATGAGGAAATGAACGCATTTCAAAGGTCATTCAAATAACGAACGAAAGCAAACCTGAAATTTTTTCCGTTCCAATTTCATATATGTATAATATATATAGAGAGAGTGAGAGAATGAAGGCCTACGTGAACAAGTCGTTATTTTATTAAATAGATTGCAATGGTAATAGTTTTATATTCTAAATCATCATCATCATCCTCAAGCAGCCATGGGTTATGAAGATCTAACCAGACCGTACAATTTAGTTCTCCAAGCATATATGTGCTGAGCTACAGCTGCTGCATCTGGCCACTGCACACCAATTCTAACAAGGTCCTGTTTGATATTTTCTTCCCTCCACATCTTAGGTCTCCCCCTATTTCTGAGGCCTTTAGACACACTGTTCATAACTCTATTCGGCAATCTATAATTATTCATACCGAGAGCATGGCCAAACCAACGGAGTCTCTCTCTGCAAAATATGCTGCTTAAAGGAGGTTGCAAACTCCTTTGCCTAACCTCATCATTACTTACAAAGTTGAACTACCTAATGCCCAAGATACTGCGTAAGCATTTAGAATCAAAAGCATCTAGTTTCCTGTTATCTTGTTTACAAAGTATCCAAGTTTCACTACCATAACTAACCCTAGAAAGAACCAAACTATTATAAAGTCTAATTTTAATCTTCAGGTGTATACGCATATTTCTCCACACTCTTCATAGATTCTTAAAAGTCCCAGCAGCAATCGCTATCCATCTGTTAATCTCATGCTGCACATCACCAGCATCTGTTATATAGCTCCCAAGGTAATTAAACTGTGACAGCTGCTCAAGACTGCAACCATTCAGATTAACTGAATCACAACCTGCCTGACCAATTTTCATCACTTTAGTTTTCTCTCTGTTTATAACCAAACCTACTCTATTACCAGTTTCATCAACAGCTTGAATGAAAGAGTTCATCTCATCAACATCATTTGCCAAAAGGGCTAAATCATCAGCATAATCTAAATCAGTAATTTTCGTATCTCCAGCCCATTTAAGGCCAAAATCTTTCACTTGAAGTGAATTTCGCATAACATAATCAATAACCAAGCTAAAGAGAAAAGGAGACAAAATGCACCCTTGTCGAACACCAGAAGTAATGCTAAACCAATTGCTATAAGCCTTACCAACTCTCACACACGACTCAGTGTTATTATAGAGAGCTTTCATTATGTTAACTAACTTGTCTGGTATACCATATGATCTCACAATCAACCACAAATTATGACGATCAACAGAGTCGAAAGCCTTTTTGAAATTTGAAATCAACAAAGCTAGCAATCAAAGGTTTCTGAAACTCGAAACATTTCTCAAGAATCTGCCTAAGTGAAAATATCTGATCCACACATCCCCTACCACTTCTGAAACCACATTGCTCATCACACAATTGCCTGCCAACCAGATTCTTAATTCTATTAAGCACAATCATGCAAAGAACGTTCCTCAGAAAAGAAAGTAGGCTGATATCCCTAGTTATCACAAGAACTGCGATCATCTTTTTTAAAAATAGGGATAATAATAGCTCTGGTAAAATCCTTAGAAACAATGCCTTTATCATAAAAGATATTCAAAATTTCAGTCATCCAAGTGGTAATAGAAACATTCCCAGCTCTGAGCATTTCCGTAATAATTTCATCTACCTTTGGGGATTTATGTAGTTTAAGTTTAGAAATAGCTTCAGATTGTGTTATAGGGCCAACATTAAAGCCAGTAATGCATCTATCATCATTACAAACAATGGGAATAGAACTAACCACATTGTTTAGAACATCATTGAAATGCTCAGCCCACCTAGCCATGACAGATTCCTCACCTTCTATAACCTTACCTTGTTTATCCTTCTATCCCTGTATACCTGTCCGTTTTCTGCCACATAAAACATAAGTATCTGGTACAGCTCTCTGCTGTTCTGCTGTCTAACTGCTTCCTCAGTTTGTCGGCCAAGCCATCAAGCCAAAGATTCTTATCTGCAGATAACTGATCCTTTACACGTTTATTAAGCTCTCTGTAATGCTTTCTATTAGGATTAGTTGGGTATTGAAGATGATGATGAAGACTTAAATGAAGATAAGTATGATGTGAATCAAGGTCTATATTTATATTTCATGCTTGAGATAAATTTTGACACAAATGAGACACCGTGACGTACTGTAGATAATTTGAGAGTGATTAAGAAAGTCAGAAAAATCTGCCGAATGTTTCACAAATCTCCTATGAATAATGGCAGGCTTCAAGATTTCGTAAAGGAGGAATTCAATGGAGAAGAAAAAAATCTTAGACTGCAAACACGGGTGGAATAGTTTCCTTTCTATGATTGAACGTTTTCTAAAGCGAAGGAACTGCATTTCTAAGGCTCTACGAGTACTAGCTTTAACAGAAAATGTCTTTGAGGAGAAATGGATTTTGTTAGATAACTCGATGAAACTCTTCGTCCACTTGAATTTGCTTTGAAGATGCTATGCTCTGAAGAAGAAACTTTACTTAAAGCTGACATGCTTATGAAAATTTGTCTTAAGAAACTAGACAATAAGGAAAATCCTATTGCTGCCAATCTCAGAGAATGTTTTATCAAATGCTATTCATCAAGACGACAAAAGTAAGTAATTTCATTGTTGAGATATTTAAACAATCCAGAGGATTTTAAAAATAAATCGTCTGATTTATTCCCTTTATTATCGAGGCAAACAGTAAAGAAAATCGCAGTACATACATTTTTTAGGCTTTTTCCTAATGAATATCAAACCATCGAGGAAGATGATAACGCATAGTCAGAAGTGCAAGGTGCAACTGGCATTGCTAAAACTAACGAAGATGACGACTTATTGCACGAGTATTTGAGCGAAATGAATAAATTAGAAATGCTTCCTATGAAAGATTCCAGAGATTTTAATGTTAACGATGAATTTAAATACTTTGAAGCCACATTAAAAAACAGTAAAAATTTAGAGCTTTTACATAATGCGTTTTTTACCGTTAAACCAACGAATCAGAAAGAGGCTTTTCGGCTACGGACTTCTTTTCTTTATCTAAGCTTCGTTCAAGAAAGACAGATAATATACCCTTAATGCTCTTTGTTTCTTAAGATGTCATTTTCAACATAGCGATAAAATCAAAATTTAATTTTATATCTTTTGTTACAAGAAGAGTCTATTTTTTGTTTTCTAGGTAAATGTTTTTTTATTAAAATTTTTCATTTCAATTTTGTTTTCCACAATACAGATAAATTTTAATATCATTCTTTATAAATTTTTTTACAAAATATTAAATTTTTGTCTTCTAAGTATATATTTTTTGTTATTTCTTTTTTTAAATTCTAAATTGTCTGAATGATTGGCTAAAATATGTGAATTGTCAAAGTTGTCATTTTCTTTTTCACATGCATGCCTATGATGCTGCCTTTTTTTGGCATTTTTTTGCCAAAGAATATACGATAAGCTATGCTTGTTAAGAGTTAAAGTCAGTACCTTTCATTTTGGCTTTTAAAAATTACCATACTTTTTGGTCAAAACCGGTTAAAAACGTTTTTTAAAAAACAGATCGACTAAAACCGGGCTTTCAAATTTTCGATTATTCTTCAACCCTAGTCCGCACTATAGCGAAAAACAAAAATTAGTGAACAAAAAAAAAAAGACCGAGGAAAGGTATGCAAAAACAAAGAAAAATAGCATGACAAGAAAAACAGAAACTTACCGTAAGAAAACTTATCCCCCCCCTCTAAGTCAAAGTAGAAACAAGTGGTCCGCAAACATTTCTTATCCGCCCCCCCCGAACGCTAAGGGTAGCACTGTTGGTCCGTAACCAAAGAAATCTCTTTTATAATTTATTTTCAGAACATACGACAGCATGTCACAGGCTGAAGACCCATGAATTAAAAAGAAATATATTCCTTTGCTCCATTTAAATTTTGTTTACTGTAAAAAATCAGCAAGGAAGCGTTTTTCATAATGTACGTCCCATGGCTGAGTGCTTAGTACGCTTGGCTACTGATCTCAGAGACCTGGGTTCGAGCCCCGGCTAAGGCATGGATGTATGTGTCGTTTTTCTGCTGAGGTCCTGCCATCCTCTCAGATCTTCTACTGTGGCACATAAACTGATAGGCTCCTGTCAGACCTCTGTGGCAAGCAGCTGCTTGAGGGGGTATTTATTATTTTATTTAGAATTGTTGAACAAACTAAGCATTAGACAGTTAAAGGCACTGTTTATTGGAAATTAATTTTAGATTACATTGAAAGAAAATTGTTTCTTCCGAAGACAGCGTTTACAAAATGGCAAAAAAAAAAACGATCATTTATACATAAAATCAGCTTCGTAAAGAGGTCTTTCCCAGAGAGGAACATTCTTTGGCTGAAGTCGAAACCTAAATTAAAAGTACAAAATCTCTTTAGAACTTCCTTGAAATATTTCGAGACATCAATGACGATATAAGTGTTGTAAAAAGGATAAGATTTAATTAGAGGTGGAGAAAGTGGCCGTGATAATGAGAACCAAGGACTATTTTAAGGAGATTTTAGAGCTACACAAGCACATATCAGAGATAATAATCATATTTTTATTGGAAAAAAATATTCTTCACATATGAAAAAATTCAAAATACGAATCACATTGAGTTTTGATCACATAATAATATTAATTGTAGTTATAAAATAGACGGAGACATATACACACAAAATTAAATAATGATTAGAATTACGAAAATGAAAAGAAATATTCTATCACTAAAGCATTTTAACTTTCTTCTTTGGCACGCCATCAATGGCTATGTCCACACTTGTGCGCTTTCATCTTCAGCTTCACTTTCAACTTTCAATTCCGCTTTTCAACACCGAGTAGTCTAGCGCATGCCTTAGATGGATTGCGTTGGACGCATGCCTTCAACTGTCTACACCTGTGCGTCAAATAGCTTTCAATTTTTCACCAGTGCAAACGTGAAGTTGCAATGGACGTAACTGATGCTGCTATGTTAGCGGGTTGGGTTGGGTTGTTTTACCTCTGAGCGGCACTTTTTTGCACACCATGGGCTAAATGGCCAGGTCACATGGACCCCGAAGGCTCAGAGAAGGTTGGGGGAGGGGACCCACTGGAACAGCTGTTGGGAGACAGATGGTAGCCTCCCGTCAAGGCCATCCAGCGTGTTCTTTAACGTGCACAGGGTATGGCTCTCCCGCACACGGGGCCACGGCTTAACGTCCCATCCGACGGACGGCGGCCTTTCCAAGCCCATCGGTGTCCCCTACTGACCGTGGGCAGGGCGGGGAATTTTGCGGAGATAAATCTCAACGCTGACCCAGCTGGGACTCGAACCTGGGAACTACAGATTACGAGCCTGGCGCGCTACCGACTGAGCCACCGCCGCCCTTGAATAACCATGTTAGCGGGTATAAGTGCTGCAATTTTAATACCGAAAAAAGTGAGAAAAAGACGTGAAAAATACCGGCGATCGATATGGATGAAAGATTATTTCAAAACGCGGAATTTTGGAATAATGAGGGAATTGGAATTAATTGAAAGCTTTCTTTTTAAGAACTTTACGCGAATGTTTAGAACAAACTTCTACATGCTTTTGGGAATGGTGGAGCCGAAGATCGAAAAAAAAAAATAATCGTTTCAAAGAAGCAATGCCAGCTGAAGTGGAATTAGAGATCACACTTAGATATTTGGCTACCGATGATTCAATATTCATGTCTCTGATGAATATTTAAACCTATAATCTGATGAATTATTTAATTTTTTATTTATTTATTTAAAATAATTTAATAATTTATATCTCCAATGAATTATTTAACCTATAATCTTCAATAAAGGCCAATGTTTGTTCTGACGACATGGTGAACAAAAAACACAAGCTCAATAATTACAAAAACAGAACGAAACCTTCCAGACAAACTACGAAGTTGCATGGAATGTTGAACAAAAAACCACTACTGGTCGAAGTACGTGCGTTACTGCATGCGTCGCTGAAAACGGCGCCGTTCAACTGATCTGAGGCATGCCTTTGCGCATGCGTCACGTGCGCTAGACGCATGCGCCGCAGCGCATGCATCTAGCGCACGTAAAACGCACAAGTGTGGACATAACCATTGTCGTCTGTTTCCTTTTGTAATTCAGCAGTTTCTAATTAAATAGACGTCTTTACAATATTGCTGGGAGTATTGCCGATCCAGAAAATAGACAAAATGGTGGGGGTGGGGTGAAGTGACTTGATCGAGCGGAAAAAAGTGAAAGGGGCTGCCAAGAGATATTGAAATTCCATTACAGCGGAAGAATTGTTCCCTCCGTCTTTTAAAATATTTCTTGAAAAATGCATGAAATGCACAAGTTGAATAATTTTTTGCCTGCATTACCTTTAGTAGCATTCTCAAAGGGGGATTCGTTCTATTTTGTTGCGATCTTAAGCAACCACGGCAATTCCCGATTCCGCCTGACAGCACTACCAGTTATGAAAAGCCGTGCCTATCTAGAGCCGAGGGCAAGAATGCGCCATATAGACGCACCACAACCCCGACCTCACAATGGCAGCAGTCCTACAAAAGGAAAGCTAACCACCGGAAGAAACCTAATATTTAATCTGTTCCCCGGTTAGCCATGAACAAAGATATGTAAATCCAAGTTCGCTCGGCACCCGGGGTGGAGACTCTTAGTAAGGCCCAGACTTTTGATAGGGCTCGTACCTACTAGGACTAGGCGGACTCACACCGTTCGGCAGAGCCCTTGAACTTGCTCACACAGAGCACCTGAGGTTGAGGCCTAAGACACCGTCACCGTCCAACCGGTCGGCGATGTCGTTGGCCTCGGTTGGTCTTGGCTATGTCCAACCGCGGGACCATTCCGGTCGGCCACAGCCTTCGACCGGGTTGCTGGGCCAGAAGCCCCCCCACCACGCCAAGGTGGTCCCCTATCGGGGGGGGGGTCTCAAAGGGGGATATAATACCTCCTTGTCCCCCCCCCCCTCCTTAGATCAGACGCCGACTGAGATACTGTTCTGCTAATAAAATCTGTTTTGTAAAATCGCCATGATTTCTGTATTGTTTGTTTTTAAGTCAGAACATAACATTTTTTTTTTTCGAATCCTGTCCAATGAATTTCGCGTCATAAAATGCAAAAAACATATTTTTTCTCCGGTTTTAAATTCGTGGTTGATCGAAGGGAAGCTTTTAACAAATTATTACGAACATAATGCGAAATCATTATCATCATCATCATCAATCATTACGAGCATGATGCGAAATCATTATTATCATCATCATCAATCATTACGAGTATGATGCGAAATTATTACTAGCATGCAACATTCAAATTAGCATGTTAAATCATTCACAGATGGAGATAACTTAAACAAGTGATATTAAAATTTGTTTTTATGATGATTTATTGCTTAAATAATTAAGCATAAGTAAACAATTGCACAAAATTTCCGATTGCACTTGGACTTCTAGAGCAGCACAAACATGCTAGACTACTACTTTAAAATAGGCCCTGACTAGAATTTCTTTCTAATTCTTGATTTTCGACAAAATTCATTCAAGTTTTAGAATTTTATAGAAGCTGGAATATTTAAGAGTAATATTTCCAATGCCAGCCTGATGCCTGATGATGAAGGAACTGTTCCTTTGAAAACTCACTTCAGTCATTCAAAATTTGAGTCAAACTTCGAACATAAAGCGACAGGAAACATTGAAAATACTGAAAAAACATTTTGCCCCATTTTTTTTCCATATCTATCTAGTATATCTTTTATTTAAATACAATTTTATATCTTTTTTTAAAATGTTTAAATTTTTTTGCAAAGCGAGATTTCTTCCACTAAAATAGCGCCCATTTGAAAAGTGGTTTCTTATCAAAGTTTAGCTGCCCAAGTTCCATTCAATTCTCTTTTACTATGTCTATGAGGACTGCAGATTTTCATTTATTTTCTGATTTTTTCTTATTATTTAAGTTAAAAAATGCACGGAGTTTATTTAAAATTAACTTTTCTGTTATTTTAATTACTTCAAATTTTATTATTATTGAAAGAAAATTAATGTGTTGCTCAGGTCTTCGAAATGCACTCAACAGGCTCTATGTTTGATACAAAGATAACTGAAATATTTTATACAGAAGCTGACTTTGAAAGAGTTAAAACATTATTAATTTATTTTAAAAGTTATATTAAATACTGTTTAATACTTTTTAATTATTATATGAGATTTTAATTAAAAAAATCCACTAAAAGGATTGTTTCCATGTAAATGGTATACGTTTTGTAAAACGCTACTTAAAGATTTCTAGAATATACACATAAAAGTGATGATATTGGTTAATTATTTGAATTTTGCTTTTGTAACGGAAAAATTGTTAAATAGAAACTTGATTAGTTTTGGTCTGAGTTAATTTGGACGAAAAGTTTTAAAATAATTAGTTTTCAGCCACTGTTTTTCTGCTGAGGTCCTGCCATCCTCTCAGATCTTCTACTGTGGCATATAAACTTACCAGGCTCCTGTCAGACCTCTGTGGCAAGCAGCTGCTTGAGGGGGTATTTATTTATTATTATTTATTTTTCTTTTTAAGAACTGAACTGTAAACTGTTGCTTAAACGAGATTCGTGTGCTAAAATTACGTTATGTAGCTGAGAGAAATAGTTAGCCCGTTTAAATTCAGCTGGCAACATACACCGAAGAGTCAAAACATTATGACCAGCGCGTCTTTATGCAAATCGAAGCAACTTCAGGTAAACGACGGTGCGTGTGAAGGTCAAGAAACGGTACAATAACATCTGATACTGAGCTTTGTTAATCAGTGTTATTCTTGTTCTTCAGATGGGAAAGGCAGCGGACCTAAGTGAGTTTGGAAAAGGCCAAATTGTAATGGTCAGACGACTGCGAGAGCATTTAGGAGATGGCAAGGCTTACGGGTTGCTCACGGTCAGCCATGATTAGTACCTTCAAAAAGTGGTCCAAGGAGGGAACAACCACGAACTGCCAGCAAGTGTGGACTGACCGCAACTCATCGATGCTAGAGGTGAGCAAAGGTATCCCGTATGGTACGAGCCAATAGAAGGGATACTGTGGAGCAACTCGCCCGTAATTTGAATGCTGGTGACGGGAGTAATGTGTCACAACACACAGTACATCGAACCCTGCTGAATAGGGGCTGCTTAGTAGTAGGCCGCTCCGAGTGCCCATGATAACCTCGCTTTACCTTCGAAAGCACCTACAATGGGCACGAGAGCATCAAAACTGGACCTTGAATGATTGGAAGAATGTCGTCTGGTCCGATGAATCTTGTTTCCTGTGGCACCATGTGGACGGTCAGGTACGTGTGCGTTTTTTACCTGGGGAAGTGTTAGCACCAGGATGCACTGTAGGAGAAAACAAGCTGGTGGAGGAAGTGTAATGCTTTGGGCAATGTTATGCTGGGAAAATCTGGGTCCAGTCATTCATGTGCACGAAGCTATGACGTCTCCCACCTACCTAAACATCATTGTAGACCAGGTACATCCTTTCGTGGCAACGGTATATCCCTCTAGTAGTGCCTTCATTCAGTAGGACAATACGCCATGCCACACTGCCTGGATTGTTCGAGAATGGTTTGGAGAACATGAGGAAGACTTCTAGGTATTGCCCTGGCCTTAAAATTCCCCAGACATCATCCAATCGAACATCTGTGGTTTGTGTTGGAACAGCACGGCGGCTCAACCACGTTACTTACAGGAGTTAAAGGATCTGCTGGTAACGTGTTGGTACCATATACCACAAAACATCCCCTGATCCATAGGCTGAGAAGTGGATGTGATGTTGGGAGACAAATATACTTTAAATACTGTTTTTAATTTATTCATTAGATGACATATTGCATTGACAAGAAATAAAATAACTTTTCTGTTCTGGCGAATCGTTTTTTTTTATTATTATCTAATTGGGTCAACAATTTTGTCATTATGTCTCTAGTCATCCATGTCTGATTGTTTGCTCTCCAAGTCAAAATAAAGCTTTCTGGGGCCAGTAATTTAAAGCACTTTAAATATGGTTAAAAAAATAAAACCAATACTTTTGTTTTATTTGATTTATTAATAACGATATGTATTTCACGCAAGAACGTCTAGCTTATACCCAAAAGTACATTGACACGCTCCTTTGCTGCTTTACCCACAGTGTATGTTACCGGTCTAAGGCACATTAGTTTATCCGGAATTGCACGGGTTGGGTTGTTTTACCTCTGAGCGGCACTTTTTTTGTACACAATGGCCTCCGAGGGTCCAGGAAAATTTGGGGGAAAGGATTGGATTGGATTGTTTTACCTCTGAGCGGCACTTTTTTTGTACACAATGGCCTCCGAGGGTCCAGGAAAATTTGGGGGAAAGGATTGGATTGGATTGTTTTACCTCTGAGCGGCACTTTTTTGCACACCATGGGCTAAATGGCCAGCCCGAAGGCTCAGAGAAGGTTGGGGGAGGGGACCCACTGGAACAGCTGTTGGGAGACAGATGGTAGCCTCCCGTCAAGGCCATCCAGCGTGTTCTTTAACGTGCACAGGATATGGCTCTCCCGCACACGGGGCCACGGCTTAACGTCCCATCCGATGGACGGCGGCCTTTCCAAGCACGTAGGTGTTCCCTACTGACCATGGGCAGGGCGGGGAATTTTGCGGAGATAAATCTCAACGCTGACACAGCTAGGACTCGAACCTGGGAACTACAGATTACGAGCCTGGCGCGCTACCGACTGAGCCACCTCCGCCCCTTGGGGAAAAGGAAACCCACTGCACAGCTGTTAGGAGACAGATGGTAGCCTCCCGTCAAGGCCATCCAACTTGTTCTTTAACGTGCACAGGATATGGCTTTCTTGCACATGGGACCACGGCTTAACGTCCCATCCGATGGACGGCGGCCTTTCCAAGCACGTAGGTGTTCCCTAATGATCGAGGGAGGCGGGAAGTTTGGCGGAGATAAATCTGAACGCTGGCCCAAATATTGCACTGAAAACCAGCCCTATTTCATCTTCAGTCAATAAGTTTTCTGGGAAATGATTCAAATATTGTTGACAGCCTTTTTTCCCCTTCAGCAACAGTTTCCAAATTTGCATCAGCAGACTCCACAGGTTCGAAGGAAATTTGTTTTTTTTTTCCATTTCCAATTTTCCCTCCACTTTTTAAGAGGGTCTCTTGATTATTAATGAGCAAAGCTGTTGACGTTTTACTTATTTTGAAATGTTCGGTTAACTAACGAACTGCATATTTATCTTTCCTGACATGCTCTATCCTTTTAATGTTTCGAGACATATTGAGTCCTTAACTGGAACTGGATCTATAAAATTTCTGTAAAGTATCCTAAATTTCACAACACACTTGAAACCGATGGCAACAACCGCATATTTACTTGTAAGGAACAAACTGAACTTTATAGAATACAGATGATAGTGCCAGATTAGATGAGATTTTAGTTAGGTGAGTCATTATTCTCTGTATACGTAATAACCATCAGTCAATTTAACGTGTACGATTGTCTTACAGAGTAAGATATTGTCATCATACCTAAAAGTTTGACCTGGGTGTGTCAAAGTATCCATTAGAGAGAGAGATTTAAAATGCAAAAGGAGACACCTTTTAAATGTCCGCGTCTGCTTCAGAGAGTGTTCGTTTTAGAGAAGTTGCTTAAATAGGCAATTTCTATTGCTTATTGCAGGGACCCAACCGAAAGTGTCCCCAAACAGAGATGTCTGTTTACGGAGGTGTCCGTTAAGAGAAGTTTCACTAAGGTTTCACTGTAGATAGACGATTGCGAGCAATTTATTGTTGACTGATTGACCACTGATTGACAGGTGATCAGCTAATGCTAACTGCGACGCAGAAGTGGAGAGCTCTGAGAATTTGCACCTAGGGGTAATTCGGGTCGTAGATCTAGGGAAAAATGCGAAATTTGACCTCGACATGTCTTTCAAGGTCAAATAGAGGTCACGTACAGGTCAACCCATGATCTACCAGTAAACGTGAAAAATTAGTGTCTGGAGGTATTTCGGATTGTAAATGTCGGAAACGTTACAAAATTTCGGATCCGGAGGGTCCTTCGAGAGAGTTAAGAATTGGTTCTGGGGATATTTTGGGTAGTAGATATCGGAACTGTTGTGAAATTTTGGATGCAATGGGCCTTTTGAGGCCAAAGGTCAAATGCCGATATACCGGTGACAGAGAGCTAAAAATTAATGAAAAGTGCAATTTCCGGCAGTAGAAGTTAGAAATTGGAGGGATTTTGGGATCACGTGTCGTATTCGTCGTCAAATAGATGTCGGAGTGACCAGCTAAAAATCAAGAGGTGCCGAAGACATCGACTGATTTCTAGTAGGACTTATAAACTGAAAAATGGATATTAAACCTATTGTTTGAATTGATAAACCATATTTAAAATCATCGAATTATATACTTCTAGAACAGTGATTCTCAGAAGATATTTTGTTGTGGATGCGTTAGTGGCCACGAGTAATTTGCTGTGGTTGCATTATCGACCACAAGATTCTAGACTGTTCTAGAAGTATAATTCGATTATTTTAAATATGGTTTAGCAACTATAACAATAGGTTTAAGATCCATTTTTCAGCTTATAAGTCCTACTAGAAGTCATTCGGTATCCTCGGCACCTCTTGATTTCTAGCTGGTCATTAAAATGCTTGCGTTAGGTTGTTTTACTTCTGAAAGGCATTATTTTACGCACATTGTGCTAAAAGGTCAGGTCAGAAGGATCCAAAGGGCTCAGTGAAGGTCTAACAGCCGGGAGTATCCCATCAAGGCCATCCAGCGTGTTCTTCAAAGTGCACCAACCAGGGCCGCATTTATCATAAGAAGCATTTGGCGCATGCTGGGACCTCACTCTCTATGGGGTCACATTTTTAAAACCTTACTTCTCACAAACAACAATATATAAAACAGCCTAGTTATAGTTGCAAAATAAAATGCTTATTTTTAAATACGAAATTCACTAGCGCAAACTAAAATGTGGAATTTATCTTTAACGTTTATTGAATGTGAATTGACAGATTCTTTAAATTGTGATGATTTAATTGACGGTTTCGTCAAAGAGAAAGCTCGCAATAAAACACTTTGATGATTTCTAATCGAAAGGTTTTTAATTAAATGCTTATCAAGAAATGTTCAATATTTTAATTTGGTAGTAAACTGCAATTTATGCCAAATATATTTTAATGAATCTTGGTAATGTCCATACTTTTGTTTACTGGGATTGAATTTTTGTGATTATTTTTCTACAATTCTTTAAATAAAATTTTTTAAATATTTTGCTTGAACCAAACACCAAATATTGCAAAAAAACCTAAGTAAGGGGCCTCGAATCTAATGTGTGCCTAGGGCCTCAAAAAGTTTATTAAGGATGCCTCGAATTTAATGTGCGTCTAGGGCCTCATAGAGTTTAAATCTGGCTCTGACACCAACTAAGGCTCTTCTGCACACAAAGACACGAATTTACATCCCATCCGACAGATGGCTTCCCTTCCAATCCCATCAGTGGCTCCTTTCTGACTGAGGGCAAGGCGGGGGTCCAGCGGAGATAAATCTCGACACTGACCCAAGAGGGACTCGAACCTAAGAACTGCAGTGGACGAGCTTGGCGCACCACAGATTGAGCGCCTCCCCCCCCATCCGAAATATTTGCTGTGACTGCATTAATAAAAAGGCAATGCTAAGCATGTATATATAGATTTGTGAGGTAAACTCGTAATTTTTTTTAAGAATATAGATTTTTTTTCTCATAAAAGTAAAGAATACAAATACATTTACCATTAGACTCGCAAAGCTGAAATAGCTTATCTGCAGGAAAATAAATAAATTAAATTAAACATAGATCATTCAGCCACAAAAATGGTATATATCAAATAAATTTACAAAACACGACACAATGTTCAGCTAATTTAAAATTCTGAAATATTTTTTCAATTCGATTTTCAGTCTACTAAAAGAATCTATATTTATGATTTATTTTGGAATAGCATAAAATATAAGTGGTACTTGATATTAAACATAAGTATTTGAAATATAAAATAAATAATAAAATATAAAATATATATTAAATATAAGTATTTGATATTCGGAAGTACTTTTTCTGTAATTATTTCAAAAAATAAGGAATAATAATTTGAAATAATATTTTTGAGAATATAAAATAACTTTTATTTTTTACTTTTAACACATGATTAGTCTATAACATCCAATATAGGCAAACTGCGTACCCATCACACGTTTTATGTTTTGGTTTCAGGAAAAGCTTTTTCGTTTTATGTTTTCGTTTCAGGAAAACAACGAACGTCATATGTCTGAACATTATATGTACTGATGTGCTAGTTTGAAAATGTTCTTTTTATGGATAATTTGTATGAAGAATTAAAATAATCATTAAAACTTTTTTTATTTCAGTTATTGAAATTTTCTGGTGGACACTGTTCTAGAACCATGATAAAGAGAATTTGAATGATTAGGAATACCCGAATTATCCTTCATCAGTGTCTCTATGCTCCCAACATCCCACGATAAAGAGAATTTGAATGATTAGGAATACCCGAATTATCCTTCATCAGTGTCTCTATGCTCCCAACATCCCACGATAAAGAGAATTTGAATGATTAGGAATACCCGAATTATCCTTCATCAGTGTCTCTATGCTCCCAACATCCCACGTCTACTCAATCTATACAAAATTCACAGCAAAGATGAATTTTCTTTGTCTAACTACAGAGCCGTATTCCACGTCGTGACAAAAAACCGCCTATGACAAAAAACAAGAACTGCTCCTTTTTATGGTTAAAATATCGACGTTTAAAAATCAAAATGGATGCCTTAATAAATAATAGCTTTTTTATATATAACGAAACAGATTTTTAATGATTTTTCTTGTATCTATGAAACAAATATTTCACTAAAAACAGGAAGGTGTTTTCAAGTAAATTTTTCTTTATGTTGGCAAAATCGCTAATGACATCAACAAAATTGGTTTCTTGAATTAAGGCACATTCGGGGAATGGAAAATGGTACGAAAAAAAAAACAAAATTCTGAACTCGTTTTCAAAAAAAAAAAACTTAGCTAATGATTTCAATCTATGTCTGTCTGTAGATATTCAACTTTTTTTCTTTTAGAACTAATCTTTCATACATAATCAATTTCAGAGATAATTAATTCAATCTTTTAGAGATAATTTTTAAATTCTTTTTGTGTTGCATAGGTATTGACTAAATATTAGGATTAGCATTTTTCGAATTTTCCAAATGCGATTATTACATTTTACTCTAACAGTAGAAAAAATCAAAAATGGCAAAATTTTAAACAAATATTGCAACCTAGGCCCTGATGTAGAAAAAAATAAAAATAAAGGGAGAGGGAGGGGAGCATACACCAAAAAACTTAATCCAGCCGGGGGGGGGGGGGGGGAGAATAAAAGAGGATGAGGAGAGACTGGATTTCCATTGCAATAGAACATTTCCCCTCCGTTTTATAGATCTTACAAGAATTTCCTGAAAATTGCGTGAAACATGCAAAAGTTTAATAATTTTTGGCCTCTGTTACCCTTATTAGCATTTTAAAAGGGTAAACCATGACCTCCTTCACTTCTCTCATTTCTTTAGATTCAGCCCTGTTGAAAGCAATGCATTTATGCTAAAATATTTTTTATTTTTATTGATAAAGTGTGAAAGTCACGAAGTTTGCATTGACAACCTATTTGATGATTGCCCTATCTCTACGGTGGTAGGAGCAACCTACCTTACCCCTACGGTGGGGGGGGGGAGACGTAAATTGTTCTAAGAGATTAATTAAAAATCCTCTTTTGGTTGGATAAGTATTCATGAAATGCTACGATTAACACATTCCGAATATCCTAAGTTTTAATTGCACCCTCTAACGGTGAAAAATTTTAAAATTTACAAACTTTAAACGAATAATTTGATTGAAATTTTATGATTTGGTGGTCGAGTATGATTATCGAGATGATTTGGATTAACAGCAAAGATTAGCTTCTTCTCCCCGGAGTGTGCTTTTTGTGGGATGCAATCTTTTGTTTCAAAATATGTGCAAATATTTTTAAGTTGAAAAGGTACTAACTGTATATTATAAATCCTATTTTTCAAATCCCCCTAAAGGCTTTAATTTACTTTGTTAGAAGGTTGTGAACGTTAGAAATGTAAAACTTAAAACTAATATTGCTAACGATATACTATTTATGCCAGAAATTTGAACTTCTGTGGTAGAATATGACGGTTAAGAATGGTTAGCGTACTATAATAATAAATAAATAAATACCCCCTCAAGCAGCTGCTTGCCACAGAGGTCTGACAGGAGACTGTCAGTTTATATGTCATAGTAGGAGGTCTGAGAGGATGGCAGGACCTCAGCAGAAAAACCATGCCTTACCCGGGGCTCGAACCCAGGTCCCTTAGATCAGTAGCCAAGCGCGCTAACCACTCGGCCATGGGACGGTTTAGCGTACTATAAGTAAATTTATTTTTTTTTTTGCACAAAATGGGCTAAATGGCCAGGTCAGAAGGACCCCGAGGGCTCAGAGAACGGAACCCACTAGACAGCTGTTACAATATAGATGGTAGCCTCTCTTTAAGGCCATCCAGCATCTTTAACGTGCACAGGGTATGGCGCTCTTCCGTCCACGGCTCAATGTCCCATCCGACGGACAGCAATCTTTCCAAGATGATCGGTGTCCCCTTTATCATCCAGGGCAGAGAATTTTGCGTAATCTCTACGCCAGCCCAGCTTAGACTCGAACCAGGGAAGGGCAGATGACGAGACTGGCGACGCTACCCCCTCATTTCAAAACGTTAGAAATTTAGTTCCAAAGCTTCAACATTATTTAATATAGTAGTGATCATTTTATTTTATATAATTTTAAGTTAGCTGAAATAAAAATAATATCATATTAAAAGTTTTGTATTTAGATTTTAAAGAACTAAATCATTCAAAATATATATTTAGATAACCTAGTGAACTTTGGAGTTGTTTGTATGTTTATTAAAGTTATTGTGCAATTTCTAATGAGTTAAACTTTTGCAAATACTCGAAATCCTATACTTTATTAAATATTTGAAAAAAAAATTCCTAAATGTAATTTTCCAAAATTCTCCCGAGATATTTTTTTCCAAATGGAGTTACCTGTGATTATAGAAAGACACTCGTTTTCATAAAGGAAGCACCTGCTTTCCACATTTCACTACGTAAATTTCATGATCTCCAAAGACAGAAATTTTCAGTTTTGATTCTGGTGTTTTTACTCTACACTCGAATTTTTTTTAACTAATGTTTTGACTGCAAAACGATCGCTTCTTTCACATGAAATAGGTTTTTTTCCCTTCTGAAGGGAATATCATTCCAATTTCAAATATTATTTTTTTGTTATCTCCAGTAGCTTTTTTTTTTCATCACTGATGTCAGCTATTAATAATTCAGAAATGTTTGTCCATGTTTTTTAAGTAAATAAGTTTATTATTTATTTTATGCAGATTTATTTTTATTTTTTATTGCAGAGCTTAAATCTACGTTAGCATCAATACTTTTAGCCGTGATTTTTCACTTTAACAACATAAATTTTTTATCCACCGAACCCTTTCAAATGGGAATATCCGTAACAGCAATTTGCAAAACTGCTTTAATAATAAATATAGGATTAGAAAATGCATTTTTTTTTAATTTTAAGAGATAAGAGAGGAATTCTTTTTGTGTTATATAGGATTAATCACATATATTACTATTTGCATTTTCCCAATCACCCGTTAGTAAGGTGGGGCGGGGGTGGCTCAGTCGGTAGCGCGCCAAGCTCGTAAACTGCAGTTCCCAGGTTCGAGTCCCAGTTGGGTCAGCGTTGAGATTTATCTCCGCAAAGCTCCCCGCCCTGCCTACGGTCAGTAGGGGACACCGGAGGCTTGGAAAACTACGGAGGCTTGGAAAGGTCGCCGTCCGTCGGATGGGATGTTAAGCCTTGGCCCCGTGTGTGGGAGAGCCATACCCTGTGCACGTTAAAGAACACGCTGGATGGCCTTGACGGAGGCTACCATCTGTCTCCCAACAGCTGTTCCAATGGGTCCTCTACCCTAAACTTCTCTGAGCTTTCGGGGTCCATGTGACCTGGCCATTTAGCCCATGGTGTGCAAAAAAGTGCCGCTCAGAAGTAAAACAACCCAACCCAACCCGTTAGTAAGAACTTCCACTGTTAAAACATACAATATTTTGAAAACGAACATCCCATATTCACCAAAGTTAATATGTTACTCTTCTAGTTTATATACATTTAAAAATAAATGGCGGTAATATGTGAAAATGTCATTTGGCGCCTATAGCCGGGGCCATATTGGCTATAGCCTAGATACGGCACTGCTACAATATACTGCTTCCATTTAAATTCATTTTTGAAATTCGTACATTACCAGGAATAGCAATACAGCAATGCAAAGGTATTCAAATCCGCACTTACTTCAGCACTTTTTCTCTGTCTTTGGGGAGGAACTTTCCTTCATTTTTGAAGGAACTGGTATTTCCGAACCTAGGGATGTTGTATCGCTTATCATAATCGTATCTTGAAGGCCCAGGAAAACCAGCCTGTAAAACAAAAGAAATTCAAATTTTTTAATTTTAAATGAGATTATACAGGGTGAATCTGAAAAAGTGGGCAAAACTTTACAGGGTGGTAGAACGCAGCTATACGAGCAATATTCGTCATAGAATGTATGGTCGGAACGCAAACGGCGAGCCGCTAGGTGGCGTTGTAAATGGTATAAAAGGGTCGGTCCTCTCACCCAACGGCATTTCTACCGTGGATTGCCGAGAGGATGGCTGGTTATACTAACCACGAAATGGCGGATATGCACTTTGTGTACGGTGCGGCGGACGGGAATGCAAGTGAGGACCGACCCTTTTAAACCATTTCCAACGCCACCTAGCGGCTCGCCGTTTGCGTTCCGACCATACATTCTATGACGAATATTGCTCGTATAGCTGCGTTCTACCACCCCGTAAAGTTTTGCCCACTTTTTCAGATTCACCCTGTATACATGCACACTTATATAAGACGTATAGCGAAAGGTATTAACGAAAGAGATTTGGCGATTTCTCGTGTGGTGTGCTATACAGTTAATTTATGATAAGAATAACAGCAATAATTAATGTTTCACTACTGTCAGGCTATTTTGGCAAATTTGCATATCTTGACCAGACTCTTGAAACAGTTGCAGCAGTCGAATATTAATACCGTTGTGCTCAGGGCTGGAACTAGGACGGCGCGAGATCATGTCTCCATCTTCCTTGGAAAGTTTTAATCACTGGATTGGAGGTGAAAAACATAGCAAACACAAAGCCGACTCTAGTAGGCAGGGCCGGCGTGAACTTTGAGGGGCTGGATTCCAAAATTGTGGGGGGCCAAAAAAAGCGCATTTATATGTACTTCTAAATTTTATAATAAGAAATTATTTATTATAAGTACAAAGTGCGGTACATATCTACATACAACTTACAGGAACACCGAGTTTATTACATAATTTTCCTCGCCTTTTACGCCGCAAAATCTTTAATTACGTCATCGACCGATTTCGGTCAATTTTGACCGAAATAGCGAAATTTAATAACATATATTACATATGATATATAATATGAAACGTTAAATTATTTAAATAAGGAATGAAAATTATGTGCGATACATATACTCTTATAATTTTTATTCCTTACATTAACATTATACTACCTGGCCAAATTATTACGAACACCGTATAAGAGTACCACGGTATAACAGTACCGTGAAACATGCCAATGTATGCAAACGTTCTTACGGACATAAGTATTACTGCTATTACTATATACTTACGGACATAAGTATTCTGCGTCACTACAAAGTTTTATAAAAGCCGTAAAGGTATGGTGGAAAGTCAAGTGCGACATGGGTTAAAAAGGCTGATCCGACTGACTTCTAAGGGTATTCATCATTGGAGAGTGATGGGCAGGAGCATCCGTAGCGGAGGTGATGGAACTCAGCGGAAAATCACGGGCACAATATCCCCAACTGTATTAATAATGACAACGTTGAAAAAAGAAAAAAAGAAGAAAGCTTCCACCAATCATGGGAAATACGATGGAGAAATGTGACAGACAGATTGATTGGTTGTTTGGAGTTTTATGGCGCATCAGCAACTTTGGTTATAATGCGCCAAACAAGACAGAAACAGATGTTTGTTGGCATGAACTGTGGGGCAAAATAGAGCTGCATCAGCTGAAACAGATGACCCTTAGCAACACTTTAAAACATATTTCAACGAGAACTGCACCCAGAGAATTGGAAACTTTGAAATTTATGAACAGTACCTGATACATATGATGTTAGATGTCGAAAATAATTTGGCCCCGCAGTGTATGTTGTGGTTCCCCTGCCCAATGAGGGCCCCTATGAAATTGCCCTTTTGCTTACTGTTGTCGGCAGCCCCGAATGGAACAGACCAGAACTGAACGTATCACGATTAGAGGAGGTTTACATCCAACAGAAAAAGGAAGAAGAAAATTTTAGAACTTAATAAAATTTAGTTCTAAAGTTTAACTTACGATGTTGGTGTTTGCTTCGAAGGCAGACTTCCTTACAGCAGATGAATTGAAGGGCGGCCATTGCTTAGCCTGGGGTCTGGCAGGTAGACGAGGAGAATAATCAGTTGGTCCGGGAGATTTCTTTTCAAAGAGGGAAAAACAGGTTAACAGCAAAAGAGAAAACATTCTAAAAGCTGTGAAGTATTGTTTCTTGCGCATTTGAAAGCAATTGATATATATTCTGAAATTCTGAAAACAATTCATCGTGCAGGAAATATTATGACTTTAGGTAAAGTTTAAAGATTAGCATTTGTCTCTACCATTTGTCATCTCGAAGAACTTTGCGTTAAACATCGTATAGCTTATGCTATGGTAAATTTAATATTTATGATATTTTGTAAAGCTCCAATACTTTGGTAAAAGTTAAAGAAAAATACAAACATTATAGCATATATTACGAACTGTACATTGCTGAAATGCAAGCAATTACACTCTGCAACATTGAAAATTGCACCATCTAGAAAGAGTGGACGGATATGCATAAAAATTAGCATATGTGTGCAGGAGAGTAATATATGCAAATGATTACATTTCCACGACAAATATATGATATCTGTTGGAGATTACAGGGTAGAAGCTGAGAGGCTAAGTTAAATGCTTCAGGTGTTGTAGTTGTCTGCAGCAAGCAAGTAAGAGTGTTAATAGTAGATTTTGAGGACTAAATGTAGAAGTTACCGTAACGACCCTTTCACCAACCGTATCAGCAGCCTGACGAATTTCAGGGCGGTCGGATTGTAGGGCTGTGTGACGCTGGTTGGTCTACCCACCATATCGCCGTACCGGTGGCTACCAGGCAAGGGCAGTTGAAAGCTGTTAGTGCCAATTATCTCAAGAAGTCATCGCACAGGGGTAGGCTGTGTCAGACTGGTGAATCCAATGATTCATTGACAGATGGTAGCAGACCATTCGATGAACTGTAACTGCAGCCATGAAACGTTTTCTTCATTATTAGGACAATTGCCAGGAAACTCTTAGATGCAGGGTTGCGGGCTCGGCATCCATTGCATAAACTAACCTTGGCCTTGCAGCTATCGATCTCGGCTCGACCTGCTATGAGGAATGGCAATGCAGTGGCTTCAGAGATGAAGGATGCTTCCATTCCTCATTCCAGGTAGCTCGAATCATTGCAAATTGAACGAAAAGATCCTGACAGTGGCACATGATTAAGGTCAGTTTACGTAATGGACGCCGAGCCTGCAGCCCTGCATCTACCAGTCTCCAGGAAATTGTCCCTAGCCGTGATGGGAATTTTTATGGCTGCAGTTACAGATCATCAAATGGTACCAATGGTTGCGGTTAGGTCTGCTATTATCTGTCAATGAATCATGTGATTCATCCGCGCTGTTGAGATTATGACACTGCCTAGCCCTGTGCGATGACTCTAAATACCTTCTTGAGAAAATTGGTACTAACAGCGATCAACCACCCTTGCATCGTAGCCATAAGTTCGGCGATATGTTGGGTAGACCAACCATCATCACACAGACTTACAATCCATTGAAATTCGTCAGGCTGCTGATATGGTTGATGAAAGGGTCGTTCGATATCTTCTACACTTAAAATTCAATATCTGCTATCAACACTCTTTCGCAGCTTGCTGCAGACATCTAACACATCTGAAGCATTTAACTTAGCCGCTCAACTTCTGCCCTGCAATCTCCCACAGATGGCATCTATTTGTCACGGAAACGTAATCATTTGCATATATCACTGCCCCTGCATTCACATGCTGTTTTGCATGCAAATCCGTTCGATCCTTCTGGATGGTACGGTTTCAAAGTCCCAGAGTGTACACAGTCGTATCAGGATAATATGACCACCTATCATAGTATATGTATGGTAGGTGGTCATATTAATTTGATACAACTGTGTATGTTAGCAATGGGCATTCGTACATGTAACCAAGATGTAATTCTAATGGTATGCTATAGTCGTTACAATTTTTCTTTCAATTTTTACCTAAGTATTGTGGTTTCACAAAACATCACAAATATTAAGTTTGAACAATTCGTAATATATAACAATTATTATTCACAGTTTTAAGTGACTTAAAACAGTTATTAATTAAAACAATATTAGTACCAATAATATTAAATAATTCAAAAATTTGAATCAATATTAGGTTTTACCATAGCGTAATCTATACGATGTTTAACGCAAAGCACCTGCATTCAAATGCCGATTTGTATGCAAATTCGTCTACACCTTCTCAGTGGCGAAACTTCATTGTCACAGAGTGTATATTAATCCCTACATTTTAGTTTTTGCTTAAGATGTAAGAAAAATTTATTTGTATTTTATATATTTTTAAAATGACCTCAAAATTGTTGGGTCGTTCAAAAATGCCAGCAGAACAAAGATTAAGAAACCTAAGCATGTGCTATTATACGGAATTTAAGAGCTTAATAAACTTATGTCCTTGACGATCGCATTAAAGTTTTTAATTCAAATTAAAAATCTTACAGAAATCGTAAGGAAAATGAATTATATTTACCTGTGTGGGAGCAAATCGCGCAGATGTCCTGAATTTTCCGACGTCAGTTTTCTTCATCAAGTCATCAACGAAACTCTTATACTCGTATTGCCCAGGTCCAAAATTAGCTCTCCACTGCAAAATAAAATATTTTAATATTCATTATCCTATGAATTAACTTTTAAAAATGGATTATGATTAAATGGAAAGATTTCTCTCTATGGTTCTTCCCAACTTCCAATAGAGCAGCGGGTGGGGGAGAGATTTAACACATTTCAGTCTCATTTGATGTCCTTGAGTCTCGATTTTTCGAGGCTTGCCTTGGAAAATACATGACATTGAAGCCTTGAGGGGAAGGGACATCCCCTTGGGTACCTCAGTGTGCTCTTTCACATTCATGGTAACGAAAATGGCTAACTAGCTTGGCTGGACTGCGCGAGATGCATGATTTCACTCTAGGATTGAGAACATGGTCGCATTCGACCGAAGATGAAACCACTACAAATGAAATTTACGTTTCCCTTTTGGAATTTTGGAAAGCACGAAACATTTAAATGGCAAACAATAATATACATATTTAACTATGCTTTGCTCCTTATTTCTTAAAATGAAAAGAGCCAAATGAAAACTTCTAAGAAGCAGATTCTGTTAGTTGAAACTGTGACACCTTAGAGTGAATACACTAATAAATTGTTTGAGCGTGAAGTGCTATTCATCCTTCCAATGAATCCGTTACTGCGAACACTGTCAACGTGAATTAATGCTGAAAATAATGTGAAGAATGCAAGAATTCTCTTAAGAAGTTAGAGCAGCTTCTAAGCATCTTAAAAGGAAAAGCCAACAAAACTAAATCACAAAATTTTGAAACCAAAAGTATGCAGAATGCAAAGAACATTTTCATGGAGACTGTGGACGTAAAAATAATCATATATTTACTGCAAGGTTTGGGTTGTTTTACCTCTGAACGTCGTTTCGTTCAGAGAGTGGGCTAAATGACCACGTCACAAGGGCTCAAACGAAGTAAAGGAAGGAGATCCACTGGATAGCTGTTAGGAGACAGATGGAGACCTCTTGTAAACGCCATCCAGCATATTCTTTATGTACACAGTGAGGGCTGTCATGCACACCAGTTCACAGAAAATTAACCTCCCATCTGACTGACGGCGGCCTTTCCAAGCTCAACAGTGTTACCTTTCTCACCGAGGGCAGAGTGGGAGTTAGGGAGAATGATACTTAGTACTCGAACCAGGGAACATCTGGTTATAAGCCTGGTGCCCTTTGGACTGAGCTAACCCTTCCCCAAAGAGTAATAAAAAATAATATAATAAATACCCCCTCAAGCAGCTGCTTGCCACAGAGGTCTGACAGGAGCCTGACAGTTTATATGCCATAGTAGAAGGTCTGAGAGGATGGCAGGACCTCAGCAGAAAAACAACACATACATCCATGCCTTACCCGGGGCTCGAACCCAGGTCCCGTAGATCAGTAGCCAAGCGTGCTAACCAGAATTAATATTACTACTGAAAACTATATTAGTAAAAGTTTAGCAGAAAAATGCCTTTATTACCTGCTATGATTAATCCCTAATTAAAACATGTTTATCTACAGATTCCTTAAAACCAAGAAGTTTAAATTTCAGTGTGTCATCAGTATAAGCGATGGAAGTTTCTTGATGCTGCTGCATTTGGCTTTATACGCTTCGCCTCCACCCTTCTACTAAGTATGCTAATATAAACTAAATGTATATTGATTCACATATCAAAATAATAAATTAACACAAAGTATAGCATTCATTTAATAAATAAATGAAAAATGATTAAACTTTATAACACCATCAAGATTACAGAACAAGTTGAAGAGCAACTTTGCAGATGCAGCTTAAAACATTTGGTTTACATATAACCATGTAATGCAACAGAAGCAAATAAAAGTTTGACTCTTTCAATATTATGCAGCGAGTTAAAACTTCTTTTTCTAAATAGAAATAATTTTCTAAATAGAAAAAATTTCTAAATAGTAATAGCTGTAAATACGAATCCGAGAGCTTTTTTAATTATATTAACTGAAGAACCAACTTACCGGTGTTGTTTGCTTCCCATAGAGTGAAGTTTCGTCTCTCTTTCCAGTGAAGAGCGAATAAGGACCTTTTAAGCTCACGATTTTTTGAAGATAAACGTCAATCCCATCTTTGAATTCATAAGTGCCAGGACCTAATCTTCCACCCTGGAAAAAAAAAAACTCAGAATTAACAAAAGAAGGCGAAAATCTTAATGCAGTGGTTTCCAAACTTTATTCTTCTGAATGCCCTTTGATAAAATATTACTTTCTAATTCTTAACAGAAATAAAATATATTTTCCTATATAAAACTAGTAAAAAATATTTTCCGTGCATACAAATTTGCGGGTATTTAGATCCATGAATTTAAAATGTTTTTTTTTCTGTCGAGACAAAGCATGCATGTGCTAACCTAAGAAGTATTCGATATTCTAATTAATCTGTTTCCACAGAAAAAATTCAGAAAACGTCCCTACAAACTTCTAAAACGCCTCCATTCGGAACTACTGTTTTAATTAAAAGACTGTTACAAATTTAATAGAAAAATGTGGAGAACTTAAAAAAGATTCAGATTTAGCAGAATTGAGTGGATTTAATGGAAAAAAAGGTTTAATGGAAAAGTGATTCAAATTTAACAGATGGAAAGATTTTGATTGAAAGAAAATTCAAATTCAATAGAATAAGATTTTGATTTAAAAAACTGAAATTGAATAGAATAGGAAGATCTTTTAGAAAGAATTCTTAGTTTAATGGCAATATTCAATAGAATAATATTTCATTATTTCCGTCAGAACGAAAATCCAGTGTAATAGTCATAATTAAAACAAATAATAAGGTCAGAGGATTATCGTAATATGTCAAACCTATCCCTCTGGTACATCGAGGATCGACAGGTTTTGGAAAGGGTACACCGTTGCCCTTTCCGAAGCCTAATATTCCTAGTCACAAATTATAAAGATGGGCAAAGCCAGAGAGTTTAGCATTTCTCGAAAGGACATCTAAGCGGTGAAGCAGCGCATAGAAGATTGACACTGGAAAATGAGGGCATCTACTGCGTGTCTTAAGTGTTTTAACTTTTTGTTGCGACTCTGTTTTACCGAAACAAAATGGAAAACTTTTAACGGATGGAAAAACATGCTTTTTTTATTGAGTTTAATATTTATTTTCGTTAAAGGTTATTTAAAAATATAATTAATTGACAACTTTCTTGATATGGATATATGCAATAAATGAATCGGAACTGATTTCCCTATCTGATTTTGAATGGAAATACACTGCTCGACATTGAAGGTGCCCCACCCAGAACGACATGTCGTACAAACATGCAAATAGATGGGTGGGTGTGCAAATGATGATAATCCAGAGCCAATGACGTGTGTGGTTCAAGAAGAAGCAGGGATGGTATTGTGTTTGTACAGGTGGAATTCGTGCAAACGGTTGAGATTAGGTGATTCTGCTTGGAAATTGTTCAACGAAGACTGAAAATGCCTGGTACACACCGTCGGCTGGTTTATCGCCATTTGGATGCTTTTGAGAGAGGAAGAATTTTAGGCCTATGTGAAGCTAGATGGACTCCATGTTCATCGGGATGCACGTACTGTTGGACACTGTTGGCAACAGTGGTGAAGTGAAAATTCTAGCGTGCATCGCAGAGGGAGTGTTGCCATCTGACAGATGTCAGCACGGCTTGATAGGCGCATAGTTTGACATGTTGTTTGTCACCACAGAGACACACCACAGCACTGCAGGCGATATTCGACGGATCGTTCGTCACCACAGCACTGCAGGCGATATTCGATGGGCTGTGTCAGCAGACATGGACGTCCCCATAATGACACAAATGGTAAACCGAAGGTTGCATGAGGCACACCTGCACTCTAGGCAACCGTTACATCGACTGCCATTGATTGAAATCATCGCAGTGCTCGTCTGGCTTGGTGCCGACGTCATGCGAACTGGGGTCACGAATGGAACACTTTTGTGTTTAGTGATGAATCCCATTTCTGTCAGAGTTCTGATGATCAATGGGTCCATGTATGGCGACAACTTAGTGAGAGGATGGATCCAGCTTTTGTTCGCAACCAGCACACCACCCATCAGCCAGGTATAATGGTATGGGGTGCTATTGGATATGACAGCAGGTCACCTCTTGTCCACATTACGAGAATCCTGACTGCTACCCGATACATTAGCACGGTTCTGCAGCCCGTTTCGTTAGCATTCCTGGGAGGCATGCAGTAGCCCATCTTCCAGAATAACAACGCCTGTGTACACACTGCTAGGGTCTCCAGACAATGTTTGCAACATGTTCAAGTATTGCCATGGCCAGCATGACATCCGGATTATCACCAATAGAAATCTGTGGGACCACATTGGACGATGTGTGCAATTCTCTCATCGGCCGGTTCAGAATCTCGATGAAGTATGGGAGCAAGTCAATGCTGCTTGATGTGCAATTCCTCAGGACCATATTCGTCGTCTGTATGGCTCCATGCGACGCCATATTGCTGCCTGTATTGCCGTTCATGGCGGTGCAACCACCTACTGAGGCAGTCACATTGTGCTGCATTATCTCATCCCCTATCCGTTTAAGAGGTTGCAAATTAAATCATAGTATGCCAATATGTATTGCTATGTGTGTGCTACATTTCACCCCTATCCCCTCACTCCTTCTGGGTGGCGCAATTTCAATGTCGTGAAGTGTATAATTGGAAAGAGAAATTCTCGTATACCCAAGAATAAATCGAAAACATTAAGACCATTGCTGAACTATCACATCATATACACAGTGACTTGACAAGAAATAAGCATCACTGGGCTTTATTTGCTCATAGGGAACTCAACCCATCTATATATACATGCATGGTGTTGTTGCATATAGGGTGTTTCAAAACTCTCTGTACAAATTTGAATGCGAGATAGGGAATACAAAGACAAATCCTTTTCGTCTATGAATGCATATCCGCTGAAGTAACCCTTCATGCTAGAGGGCGCTGTTTGGCGGTCTGCAATTGGCTAGAGAGGCAAAGTGGGAACGGAGAACGGATTTGTGTTTGCCGTTGGCATTCTTAATCAAACATATTACGTGTAACATGGAGTGTTTTACGACTGCTGAGATGGCTAATATGCATCTAATGCATGGGGTTGCCATTGGAAACGGAAGAGCTGATGTGGGGTTGTACCGGCAGTGCTTCCCAAACAGGCGTGTGCCAAAGCACCAAACATTTGCGCCTTTGCACTGGCAACTGCGAGAAATTGGAACATTCCAGGTAAACATGCATGATACTGGTCGAAAGAGAACCATGCTCACTCCTGACATGGAAAAAGAGAACCTACGATGGATAGAGGACAATCCAGGCACAAGCACACAAGCTGTTGCACGTAGCCTCAGTGTGAACCACATCCTCGTGTGGAGAGTATTGCACGAGCAGCAGTTACATTCGCTTCATCGTCAGAAAGTCCAGACATTGCAACCTCAGGTTTACCCTCTTTGTGTGGAATTCTTGCGTTGGCTTCTGCAGCAGACCACGGTGCAGCCTGATTTTCCGGCTCATGTACTCTTCTCAGATGAGGCCTCTTTCACACATGAGAGTGTGTTTAATGTGCACAATTCTCACGTTTATGCGCACGATTATTCACGCTTAATTCGATTCATTTATGTACCAGCTCCACCGATATTTCTGTCAGCTTCCTCTAGCACCGAAGGGTTACGTCAGCGGACATATATTCATAGACGAAAAAGTTTGCCTTGTGTTACCAATCTCTCATTGAAATTCGTACAGAGAATTTTGAAACACCCTGTATAATAGGCTTTATGTCCCTATTTCTCAATGAAGAGAGTTTAGTCGTTGGTCAGGTTTCCAGAGATTGTAACTCTTGTTAGAGATCGTTACAATTTTGTTGTTCATGCATATTAAGTTTTGGAATATGATTAAATCATCCCCGTCCAACCCGCTGATCATTGCAAAAGAGTTTGCTACTCATAAAGCAAATAATCATTATACTAAACTTGACTCATTTCCTCCAATTTTTTGATCAAATATTTTTATGTGCATAAATAAACGATTTTGCCAATTCAAAATACTCATTAAAATATATATTCTTTTTTTAGTAAAATATTTCTTGATTCCACAAAAATATTGTTTTTATTTTCTATTCATTATTCACTGGAAATATATCTTTTCACTTTTAAGTAGATAATTTTTCCTGTTGCTCTGTAAGAATATGATTTATTTTTAAGTGGTTCTTCACCAAGTTTGGGTTGGACGAGCCTGGTTTAAATAATATGGGAATCTTTTCTGTAATATAGGAATCTTTTACTCTAATCTTTATGCGATTCGCTACTTACCACAGATGGAAGTGATCTGCATTTGCCGGAATTGAAGTCCATAATTCCGATTTCTGTAACCGGAGTGTTGTACAAGGTTTCCATGGCGGCTGATGGAACACCACCTTTGCCATAGTGACCAACCCCCGGAGTGGGCAACTTTAAGAGAAATTAAAAAATATGAATTTAAGAAATTATCTACAATTTTTTTAAACATTTAGATGTTTTTCCTTTTAGTACCGTATTTTATTTTCCAACTAACATATTTCACAAATACAAACATCAAATTAGTAATTGGATAATGACGTAGAAGTAAGATTAGACGAAAACCAAACGTTCGGTTTGAAAATAATAGCTTGCAAGCAATGGTGACTTACGGTTTTGGGTGCTTATGGTTTCGGGTTGTATGGCTGCTAGTGGAGTTGAAAATTTGGCTTTTAATGATGACATAATGGATAGTATGAAATGTGAACAAACTCTGCAATGAAATCTAGAGCCCATTGCCATCAATAAGGACTGGATTAATGCTTCCACAAATGGTAGCGATCGAAACACACATCTCTTATTGAACAGGAAGGATTACCAAAAGATACACCATATACTTTGAAAACACCTCCTACGAGACAGATATCAAATCCATTGAAAATTTGCGGGTGAAAATCGATGCAAGATTGAGAAACTGCGAAAAAATAAGCAAAGAACTGTTGAAAGACGACATTTTGAATTTTTCGTCTTTAAACAGTTTTTTGCTTATTTTTGGAAGTATTATTGGAAGTTGATTAGTATTAAAGGCGATCAGCCAACGAATTTCGCCGGAATATGGAAAAACACTTGAACCTTCATTCAAATATATTTAACTAACCAATTAGTGTGATTTTTCATGAACATTGCTCAGGGTACCGTTCATGTGCATTTTTGTACATCAATGTAATGAAAGTTAATCATCTTAAATGTTCTTGTTCTCTTTCTGCTGGAATTTTAACTACTTTTCTTTACGTTTATATCAAATATGGAGACACAAAGTTACATCTTGCTATATCTAATGTATGATATATCATAGCCATTAGCGAATTTGTTTTAAAATACGAATACTCCTTCTGATTAACAGGGTATGAGAAGTATTATTTGCATCTACCTTTAGTGTGTCCCGCGAAATTTGTCAAAGCTTGTGAAATGACCCATCAGTTACAAATACACTGAAAGTACAATTTATTATACACACTACACCCATTCACAAACTTTCCCTACTGTGCCACAGTAATGCAACCGTTAAAAAATACCACATTAATGCAACCATCCGGGCTATAAATAGGCGAGATGGCGACCTGCATGTAGCGTACCTGTGACTGTTATGATTGGTAAACACAGCGACCTGTGCTGCTTCTCCCATGATGTACATTATGGGAGAGGTAGCACTCACCTCGAACTTCAGTGACCTTGTTACGTCCACATTTTCCTCCACTTCACAGTCGGAATAGAGGGCCACAGTGCAGATGATAATGTCAGCATTCAACGACGGGGCAGCTATGAACGATTCGACAAAGACCATTCGACATGCGATCCCATGACTCGGCTATGGCAGCTGACGTCCAATCGAGTATCTTGTTAATAGAATGTCACCGGGTTGTGAGGCTGCAGTGGGTGAAGGAATAGCTGTTGGAAGATTGGAAACGGTAGCTTGATCTGACAAATCGGGTTTCCAACTACAATATGCCCAAGGAGGTTGCGAGTTTGGCGTGGACCACACAAAGCCACGTGCCTCACTTGTCAAATCAGGTGTTACAGGCTGGTGGAGATGGTGTAATGTTCTGGGGCATGTTTATATGAGCTACCTTAGGGCCTCTTGTACCTTTTGAGACCACCATTACTGCACAAGGCTATGTTGACAACTGGCCGCCCACCTACACCCATTCATGGCTCTCTTTTCCCCACAGCAGGATGCTTTCTTTCAACAACACAATGCTGGTTTTTTGAAGGAATGGTTTGAAAAGAATTCCAGTGAGTTCACAATCCTCGAATGGCCCTCTCACTCTCTGAATTCTGACCCTCTAGAGCATCTGTTGGACAAAGTGGAGCGATACATTCGAGTCCGAAACTAACCACTGGCAACTCGGCGCTTTACAGACGGCTCTCCTGGAATCATGGGCCACAATACAATCGAACATTTCTAACACCTGGTTGAGCCCATGCTATGCCGTGTTTTTGATGTTGTGAAGGCCAAAGGTGGACCCACATATTATTAGGTGGGTGTGTATAACAAATTGTCATTTCAGTGTAGTTACTCAAATCTCAACCAAACAAAGGAAATTATTTGACTATTGTAGTGATATTCATACGTACATACATACATAATCCTCAGCAGCTTTGGTTTGCGGAGGTCCAACCAGACTGTAATTTAGTCCTCCAAATAAGTAGGTATATTATGAACTACAGCTACTGCATTTGGCCACTGCAAGATACTTCCCACAAGATCCTGTTTGACATTGTCTTCAAAGTCCTAGATCTCCTCATATTTCTAAAACCTTTAGGCACACTGTTCATAACTCTATCAGGTAATTTATAGTTCTGCATATGTTTTTTTTACCAACCAGAAAAATCAGTACATAATTTCAGAACATGCCAGTTCAAAATAGTTCATGTATAAGAATTTAACATCACTTTCAGCTGTTAAATTCATTTTAAATAATCTTCCATTTCAAAACTTATTGAAATCAACATAATTATCTCTCAGAAATGTGAGTGTTCTCTGTGATTCAGAAAATGTAAATATCGTCAGAAAATGGTTATGAATTATACTGTAGGAGTATAATTCACAAAAGGAAGAGGAGTTGTTTTTAATCTCCCATTAGAAAGGTTTCACCCATTCATTTTTCTCATGGCTGCTTTCTCAAACTCCGTATATTATTACATATAATTCTTTTCTCAACTACTATTCCAATTAATATCAATAACAATGCATCAAATAGTATTTATTGAAATGGTTCTTGAATTACCGTAATTTCTTCGATTCTAAGACGCCATCGACTGTAAGACGCACCTTAATTTCAGTACCACCAACAGAAAATAAAAAGATTTGATGCTAAGAAAAACAAAATAAATAAAATAAAACGCTAAAATATATCTAACAAATATTTTTATTATAATAGAATTCAATTTACTAACAACAGTAGTACCTATTTGTCATTAGGTATGTTATTCATCACTTCCTTCTGAATCAATATCAGAGTCTGATTCTTCTGAGCCGTCGATATCTGCATCTGAATCAATATCAGAGTCTACTTCACATTCAGAATCTGATTCTTCTGAGCCGTCTTTATCTTCATTATCCCATAATATATCGTCTTCTGAGTCATCGAGAGCGTTGGTGATGCATCGTTTTTTAAATGACTGCTGCACTATTCTTTCTCGGATTAGTAGCTTCCAAGCTATTCATACCCATTCCGCCAATTTTGATGCCGGCGCTTTCTTAATTTTTCCGGAGGGTTGTCAGTCAACAGTCAGGTTTAATATTCCTTTCTCAAGTAATCCTTAGGTGGTTTGTTGACTGAAACGTCGAGTGGCTGCAGTTGGCTAGTCATGCCACCAGGAATCACAACCAAGTCACCACGTTTTTGCACGATTTTATTTTTGACCTGTTCGAACAAATGTCCACGAAATGCATCAAGTACTAGCATGCTAGGTGGGTTACGAAGACTTCCAGGACGTTTATTCCACACAACATTTAGCCAGTCTCCCATAAGCTCTGCCGTCATCAGTCCATTTTTTTGTGCGTGCACAATAACATCTTTGGGGAAAATTTCATTCTCCGCTATGGTTTTTCGATTTGAAATTAAATATGGTGGCAACTTTAGACCATCAGTGGTGATGCATAGCATCACAGTGATACGTTGCTTTTTGTAGCCCCTGCTTATAATATTGATTTCTTTAGCAACTTTAGTGTTGACGGTGTAATTTCGAGGCATGATGAAGAAGACCAGAGTTTCGTCAGCATTTTCCATTTGACTAAACTCATAGTTTCTTTTTTTCCTTAATTTGATCACATGTCGCTGAAAGTTAATCAGCTTCTGTTGAAAGTCTGCAGGAATTCTTTGACAGAGAGATAGATGTTCGAGGACTTAACGATAACCCGCTATGACGCAGGAGTCTGTCGCATCAGCCAGCCACGATTGCCTTTAAAAATTATATCCTCAATTCCGAGGATTTGCCAATTTCTCCGGCAATTCCACCCACGCCACTTTATTCTCCAATGGAATTGGAAAATACGGTGACGGTCAAATTTGGAGGCGGAGTTTCAGCGTAAAAGCAAAACGTGTGGTGCCGTGTGCAAAGCGCGGGAAAATTCGGAGAAAAAACTGCGATTCTAAGACGCACCTCGTTTTGAAAGACGTTTATATGGGAAAAAAAGTGCGTATTAGAATCGAAGAAATACGGTATATGGTAATGAAATTTTCACATCACAACTTTAACAAGATTCTCGAAGCTTTTAGTGTTGTTCTGTGAACTGTAGCAATAGCACAGGTCTTCTGAAGTGCAATTCATATTTATATGCACCACGAAAGGAGAATGTTCAACAGATAGAATTGTTTTAATTCCTGAAACACAAGTGCTGCGTAGAAGTTTTGAACATCCGTATAATATCTTGTTCGATTGCAATTTCATCCCGTGACCAACGACACAATCTCTCTCTGCACAATATTCTGCTCAAAGAGGGTTGCTAACTCCTTCTAACCTCATCATTACTTACATAGTCAAACTTTTTAATTAACAAGATACTGTATAAAGCATGTAGAATAAAAAGCATCAACTTTCCTGTTTATCTTGCTTACAGAAGGTCAAAGTTTTGCTAACATAGCAAACTTTAGAAAGGACAAAACTATTAGAGTATATAGCCTAATTTTAGTGTTTAGGTATATAAGCCAATTTTTTCACACTCTCCATAAATTCTTAAAAGTCTCAGCAGCAATTCCACTTCTGTTTATCTCATGCCGCACATCAACAGTATCTGTTACACAATTCCCAAATTCCCAAGATAAGCTGAGAAATTGACTCAACTGTGAACTCATTCAAATGAACTTGAGCATAATCTAACTCACCAATTTTTATCTTTTTAATGTTTTTTTTCTATCACCAAATCTGCCCTATAACCAAGTCTGTCGCACCAGTTCTAATGAAGAAATTTTCAAAATATTGAAAATTCTACAACTGATTAAATTTTACAGTTTCCTTGATCATGTTGTAGCAAAATATGTCAACTTCATGTTATTCTCATAACTAGAGTAAGAAGAACTAGGTCGCACACAACCAGCATTTTCCTGCTGGTCATCTAGGGCCAAATTCATAACCGTGAGCCCAGTGTGATACCAAAACGGCTACGTTTTCAGATTAGATTTTGCCAATTTTATTTTAATATCATTGATAAGGTGCAGTTTTACGTTTTGCATCAAATGTAACTAATATATTACAGCTACGGTAAAAGCCGATTTTTATTTTAGTTATACATTAATGGGATAAAACATTGCACTCTACAGAAGAAACAATAAATAAATCGGCGTTTCAAAATGTAAGTTGCAGTCAGCGCCACCTGTCGTCGTATAGTAAGGAAACAACATTTGCGCTTGAGAGGATGTGTGACGTAGTACAACTGTCAGATCGGAGCAATTGAAAAACGCGAACATGCACAGTGCATTTCTGTTGGTTCGTGATTGATGGCGCGTCAACTTGATCGCTACTGCAAATTAGAAGTCCGCCGAACAGTTCGTTTTTTTGTGAACGAAAACTTGAATTGTACGAAAATCCATCGAGAAATATCTGTCTTATACGTGGAAAATGTGATGTCTCGTCAGCTATCGTTAAGTGGTACCAACAGTTTGAAAACGGCCGTACAGGTCTGACAGACGAATATCAGAGAGGCAGACCATCGACGTCCATTACTCTGGATCATATTTTGCACGTTAATCAGATAATTCGGGATGATTGCTGGATTCAAATCTAGGAAATGACAACTGCAATTTGTTTGGCAAATTAAAAGAGCTTGTGGGAGGAGAGAGGTTTTCGTCAGATGAAGACCTCAAAGAAGCGGTTTTAATCTGGTTGGTGTACATTGGAGCAGAGTTGTACTCTCAGAGAATGGACAAATTAATAACACGTTCCGATAAATGTTTACATAACCTAGGCGACTATGTGGAGAAGTAGATTCAGGTTATGTCTTCACCTTAATATATTTGCCGTTCTCATAAATTTTGTTGTTTGTTATGCATTCAAGGGAGCAACTGACTTTTTGATATGCCCTCGTATAAATAGGGCAATTGCAGTGCTATATGACGTATACCTAAGTCACTTCACACCGTGCTTTCGTTTTCAGAGCATTTCGAAAGTCAAATAAACATGTTGTAAATATACGCAAACTTTTCCATTTGCTTTCTTTTCCAATTAAGCACTGTAAGCAGATAAATTTGTATTCCTCATAAAGGGAAAATAATCAGCTTTTCTTGGCAGATACATTGCGAATCAATTGTTTTGGCAAATCACATCATTCGATCGAAATTAAAAGCAGTAGAAAATCTTTAAAAATTAAAATAAAAAAACTTTCTTTTGTTGCAGTATTATCTGATTTATCTGCCACGAGATGCATTTCTCATTAAATGTTAATTTAATATTATTTTGACATGAATCGCTTCTTATCACCGAAATGGCCGTCGCTAGCAACATGCAGGATGAGGACACAGATTTATTGTAAATTCATCATCTAGTTCCCCTTTATATTTGTTGTTTTGGCCCATCAGAACCATAGAAATATATATCTATGGTTATTCAAAATTTATCATTAATTTCTTAAGTTTCAGTCAGTGAAAAAACTTTTGAAAACAGTAGCTTACTATTTTGTCCTTGAACCTCGGATGTTCGAGGGTACCACACACTCCAATATGACTGGACGGCTTCTCTTTCAACAAATCATGGAAGTCCTTTATGTGGTATGTTGCTGGCCCAAGGTTCCATCCCTGCAAATAAGAATAATCAAATCTTTTTTTTTTCACCAATAAAACGCTTGTTGCTAAGAGTGATTTGTATTACGGGTTAAAGTAACTAATGCCTTTGGTTTAAAAATAGGACCCAAGGTAAATCACTGACTTCCTGGAAGTATCAACACAATGCACTGTAAAAGTGCATTATGTTCATCTCTTCAACTCTGAATTATCACAGAATAAAATATTGTCAGTAGCCCGTGCAAAAATCAAAGAACATGAGTATCTTACATATATACATTGTTTTGAAATCATTGATCGAAGTTAGTACTGTAGTGGAAACAGCAAGTTATCTAGGCAATGATGTGGAAGAAAAATACCCTTAATCAATAATCTGATCGCAGTAAGATCTCAAGTCATTGATTTGGAAAGAGTAATACCCTAGTCTTTTGTCAGCTTACCTCTAATCATTGGTCGACTAACTTTAGGATTTTAAAATTTTCGGAAGCCAAGGAACCCTTCTATTTAAACCCCTTTTTGGAATGTGCAATAAAAAATGGGACTTAAATCAAAAGCTTTGCGTTATAAAGTGTAATTTTTTTACGTTTTCATCATATAATATTTTGAGCCAAATTTAGTGTGATGATTAACTAATAGGTAAAAAAGGAAGAGAGTGATAAGGATGATTTTTCCCCTTACCGCTTCTTTCCGCGCTTTCCATTTGGTCTCCTTGAAGCGCATTTGAGGAAGAGCAGAGAAGGCTTCCGTTTCCTTTGTTTCCTTCCATCCGGGACCTTTGATCTTTTTCTCGATGACCTGAGGGCTGAAATCCCCGATCATCTCGTAATGACCCGGTCCGCGACCTGGCAACTGAAAGAGAACAGAATGCTGCATCGAAATATCATCATTCGAAAACATTTTTTCTTTTCATCAATGATACAGTACTAATTCAAACAATTCCCAAAAGGTCGATAACCTACAGTTATCATAATAACAATAGTTACGCTAATCATTCCAGATTTTTATAGTAAATCCGTACTAATCTGATTACAAAAGATAACTGAAAATAGAAGATGGCTTGCTACATAGCATTTCAATAGAAACTGAAAAAGGGAAGAAAATTCGCAATAAATATTAATAAATGAAGACAATTAAGCCTCAGATAAGTGGTGTAGTTAAAGTGGGAGTGGGGTTAACCATCCCTACTTAGGAGTTTTTTTTTTCTTAAAAATCATTAATTTTGCTATTTAACAAAAATACTAAACAAATTTTCAATCGCCCTCTTTTAAAACTTGTGGTTATGCCACTGCCTCAGGGCGTTGGTGGCTCAGTCGGTAGCGCGCCAGGCTCGTAATCTGTAGTTCCCAGGTTCGAGTCCCAGCTGGGTCAGCGTTGAGATTTGTCTCCGCAAAATTCCCCGCCCTGCCCACGGTCAGTAGGGGACACCGATGGGCTTGGAAAGGCCGCCGTCCGTCGCATGGGTTAAGCCGTGGCCCCGTATGTGGGAGAGCCGTACCCTGTACACGTTAAAGAACACGCTGGATGGCCTTGACGGGAGGCTATCATCTGTCTCTCAACAGCTGTTCCAGTGGATCCCCTTCCCCAACCTTCTCTGAGCCTTCGGGGTCCATGTGACCTGGCCATTTAGCCCATGGTGTGCAAAACAGTGCCGCTCAGAGGTAAAACAACCCAAGCCACTGCCTCATAGAAAATTGTTGGTGAAGTACTGACCCGCGACTCAGCCCATATTAGCGCTCCTCTCCCTCTCCCGCAGGAAAATCTCAGGGGCATTCATACGAGATTCAGACCTGTTACTTATACATAGTACAAGAACCTTATTTACAGATTATTAATTCTAATTATGCATTTCCACCTATGCACGCGATGGTTATTCTTTAGTTCGTTTCAAAAAGGAAAAAATATTTTTACCCTGTGTCCGTTTGTAGACATCGAATTTTTTTTCCTTTAAGAGATAAACGTAAAATTCTTTTTCCGCTAAACAGGTACCAATAATGCTAATAATAAAATATTACTATTAGCATTTGCCGAATCTTTCATTAGTTTTTTCCAGAGTTAAAGGACTATAAATTTGGAAAACGACAAAATTTTAAACTAATATTCTATACAGTCTATTCATTTTAGAACTTTAATATTTTGGTAACATACATATATTGTTTTAAATGGGTTATTTTACCTGTGAACCGCACTTTTTTGCACACAATGTGCTAAATGTCCAAGGGCTTCAGAGAAGTTAGGTGGTAGGGGATTCACTATACAACTGTTAGGAGACAGATGGAAATCTGCCTTTAAGCATGTCCTTCAAGATACACAGAGTAGGGCACCTGACACCTGAACACGGTGTCACGGCCTAACGTCCCATCCAAAGGACGGCGACTTCTACAAGCCGATCGATGCCGCTTTTCTCTCCGAGGACAAGCTCTGGGTTAGCGGATGCAAATCAACAATGCTGGCAGAGTTGGGGCTGGAACCTGGAGGTTTAAAAGCAGGAACATCAGTGTACATTTTTCATTGCCTGCTGCCTATTGTAATCTTTTCGGTTAAAGTTAGGTTAAGCTTAAAATGCGTCAAAGAAATTGGACGTTGTAGCAGTTCACTTTTGATTGCAATTCCGTTAATCATTTGTTTCCCTTCTGAGATAAAGTATCGACCATGTGTGTTCCGCAAATCATTACAATAATCTTAGTTATTGAAGATCAATGAATGCTTAGCACTTAAAATAATTGGGGCGCCGGTGTCGCAGTCATTAGGGTGCCAGGCTCGCAATCTGTAGTTCCCAGGTTCGAATCCCTCCTGGGCCAGCCTTGAGATTTATCTCAGCGCAACTCTCCGCCCTGCCCTCGGTCAGTAGGGGACGCCGATGGGCTTAGAAAGGCCGCTGTCCGTCGGATGGGACGTTAAGCCGTGTCTCCGTGTGCGGGAGAACCATACCCTGTGCATGTTAAAGAACAAGCTGAACGGCCTTGACAGGAGGCTACCATCTGTCTCCTAACAGCAGTCCAGTGGGTCACCTTCTCCCAAAACTGTCGCTTAAAGTTTTGCCATTTTTGAATTTAACACTCTCTAACGATGAAAATTAAAACTATTGGAAGATTCCACAAAATGCGAATCGTAATATTTTGTCCATTTCTCTATCTATCCCAGAAATAATTTTTAATTTATTTTGTAAAAAAAAGTGAATGCCTAGAAATGGATGGACGATAAAAAATGAAAACGAGCTTGTTTTTTTAAAAACGATTTTATAATGTAGAAATTTGTCTCGCATGAAAATGCAATTGACTATCTTTGATAAAAGCGATGCATTTGCTGTCTTTTCTGCAACGTTGACAAAGTACAAAAATTATGGCAGATGAGGGTATAATTATAATTGAACTGAAATTAGGAAGATATCAACCTACCAGAAAATCATCCTGGGAAGTGACTTCAAGGGGGAACTTCCTCCATCGTGGATGAATTCTGACGTCATGAAATCTAAGGAATGAAAGAAAATATCAATTTTACCATCATATGATCTTAATCACATCGTCATACACTTAAAAAAAGGTGAAATTCCCTAATATTTTGCCAATGATGAGAGTGATTTCCGAAATCTATTTTTTGTTGCCTGCTGTTTACAGTACGTAGCTTTCATTGATTTGATTGTAATTCCCTTAGTCTTTAATTCCCTTCTGAGATAAAAGTAGCGATTATGCGCAATGATTGTAGTCGTAGTGGTGGTCATAAAGAAGGGGCCAGGAGGGCCCCTTCTTTAGGATAGCTCCCTCCATGTGGTATGTCATGTGGTCCTTGAGGATAGCTCCCTCCATGTGGTCTGCGAGGTAATGTATGGTTTGATCCTATTTTCTTTTCTAGGAAGGAAAATCCCTGACACCCTCACTATCTCAAAAACCAAATGACAAGCTGTTAAAAAAGATATCCATTGCTAAATACATAATTCATTAGTAAAGTTCGGAATGTCATTACTGGAGTACAAAATCTGCCATACATCCCTAAATGACCTCCTTCAAGCTTAAGACTTACGACCGCCCTTGTGGGAAAGGGTTGCCTGAATCGGTAGTGCACTAGGCTCGTAGTCTGTAGTTCCTTGGTTCTAGCCCCACCTGGGCCAGCGTTGAGATTAAATCTCCACTAAACGTCTGCCCTCGGCCAGAAAGTGGGGAAATCGATGGGCATGGAAAAGCCGCCATCCATCGGATGGGACGTAAAACCTAGGCTCTGTGTAGGAGAGAGATGTGTTGTGCACGTAAAACATGCTGGATAGCTTTGACAGTAGGCTACCATCTGTCACCTAACATCTGTACAGTGGGTCACCTTACCCTAATTTTCTCTTAGCCCTTGGAGTTCCTTGTGATCTGACCAATTCGTCCATTTTGTGCAAAAAAAATGCGGCTCAGAGGTAAAAACAACACAACTATGCTCAGTGATTACAAGTATCTTATTTAGATCTATATCTTATCTAGATGGTAAATACTCTGTAATCCCCATTTTCTTTCCTAGGAAGAAAAATCCCTAACACCGTCACTATCTCAGAGACCAAATGACAAGCTGTTAAAATGTATGTCAATTGCTAAATACATAATCCTTTAGTAAAGTTCATAATGTTATTCACCTACCAACTGTGTATTTTGAAAAGGAAATCCTGGAATAGGATCTTCTACTATGCGTGGATTCAAAACTCCTATATGTGTTTCGTGAGGACCATAACGAGAGTCTAAGTGCAAGATTTCAAGTCTATAGGTTTAAAAATGACTGAGATATAGAAACCAAAAGACAGAATAAGCATTTCAGTGGTTTGATTTAAAGCTTAGTAATTAACACGATTTTTCCTCAGAACGCTTCTGCGATGAGAGTTGGAACCAAATAATCAAATGAGCGCAGTCTGTGCAGGTTATCCTAGACCTTGAATAGTATTAAGCTTAGAAAGAAAGGTCCCTATTTAAGGAACATAATTCCTTAAAAAGGAAACATAAACTTTAAACTAAACTTTTAAATTAAAAAGGAAACATAACACTTAAAAAGGAACATAATTCCTTAAAAGGTCCCTATTTAAGGAACATAATTCCCCCAAAAAATAAAAAATTATTTCTGGGATGGATAGAGAGACGGACAAAATATTACGATTCGCATTTTGTCGAATCTTCCAATTTTCATTGTTAGAGGGAGCTAAATTCAAAAATGGTAAAATTTAAACGACTATTTTAAACGATTTATTCATGCTGGAATTTCAAATTTTATTGGGGCAGTGTAGTAAGCAAGGGGATTTACACACACAGCAGTAATTTGCTCCTTTACCTACAAATGGGTGAGGAAAGGCTTTTTTTTATTTTTAGAGATAAATAAAAATTTCTTTTTTTGTTTGATAACTCAGAGGCAGATAAGGGAGGAGGGTCGGGAAGGGGGTCTGGGGTCCCTTTTCCTGCTAATACCTTTTCCTGCTAATACCTAGCATTATTTCAAATAAATTTAACATATTTTTGTGTAAAATTTTAAATTGATAATAGCAACCTCAGATGTAAACAAAGATAATATAAGAGCGATGCTTTTAATCATTTACTCATGAATTTTTTTTTTTCATTTCTGATAAAAGGAGCGGGGGTGGAAACTTCTTTAAGTACCCAGGGCCCCAGAATTGACTAATGAAATATTACTATTTGCATTTTCCCAATCATCTATTAGTTTAAATATCAATATAATATACACATATTAATCAATTGGTTTGATTCTTAGGTGCAATAGTCGAAAAAGAACAATAGCTTTCATTCCCTTTGTAAACGAGCATTCCATATTTATCAGATGTGATGTGTTATTCTTCCCGATTTTTCTTTTAATCGCCGAAGATAATAAAAAAACGTTTTTTGGTTTCTTCCCCCCCCCCAGAAAAAGTGGAAATATTAAAAAAGATTGTTGTGCTCTATCTTGCTATAACCTGTAACATTTCCTATGTCACAAGCTTTCATTTGACGCATAATGCGTTATTTTCGGCCCTCGCATTCGATAAAATAGAGGAACAATTGTTTCATATTTCCCATTTTTTTAAGGGGTGAAGAAAGCATGGGAATAAATTTTTCATAGTCTATGATAGTTTCCGCGTCACAAGCTCTCATTTGACACATAAATCATTAAATTTGTCCGTCGAGTTGAACGATATGGTGGAACAACTGCTTTGACAAACCGGTAAAGTGGCAAACAGACAAATGTGGAGCGAAAAGCAATAACACCCATTTTCGTAACTATTTTTGGTTAAACTTTAGGACAAGCTGCACAAAAAAATAAATAGGCATATTTGAGCATTTGATTAACAAACTCACATGGAAGAAGCGTTCGAAGGGGAAATCGTGTTAAAGGTGGGTTGTTTACCTCAGAGCATCACTTTCTCCCACACAACGGGCTAAATGGTCAAGTCACAATGACGCCAAGGGCTCAGAGAAGGTTGGTGAAGGTTTGGAGGAAGGTGACCTACTGGACTGCTGTTAGGAGACAGATGGTAGCCTCCTGTCAAGGCCGTTCAGCTTGTTCTTTAACGTGCACAGGGTATGGCTCTCCCGCACACGGGACCACGACTTAACGTCCCATCCGACGGATTGCAGTCTTTCCAAGCCCATCGGCGTCCCCTACTAACCGAGGGCAAGGCGGAGAGTTGCGTTGAGATAAATCTCAACGCTGGCTCAGGAGGGATTCGAACCTGGGAACTACAGATTGCGAGCCTGGCACCCTACTGACTGCGACACCGGCGCCCCAATTATTTTAAGTGCTAAGCATTCATTGATCTTCAATAACTAAGATTATTGTAATGATTTGCGGAACACACATGGTCGATACTTTATCTCAGAAGGGAAACAAATGATTAACGGAATTGCAATCAAAAGTGAACTGCTACAGCGTCCAATTTCTTTGACGCATTTTAAGCTTAACCTAACTTTAACCGAAAAGATTACAATAGGCAGCAGGCAATGAAAAATGTACACTGATGTTCCTGCTTTTAAACCTCCAGGTTCCAGCCCCAACTCTGCCAGCTTTGTTGATTTGCATCCGCTAACCCAGAGCTTGTCCTCGGAGAGAAAAGCGGCATCGATCGGCTTGTAGAAGTCGCCGTCCTTTGGATGGGACGTTAGGCCGTGACACCGTGTTCAGGTGTCAGGTGCCCTACTCTGTGTATATTGAAGGACATGCTTAAAGGCAGATTTCCATCTGTCTCCTAACAATTGTATAGTGAATCCCCTACCACCTAACTTCTCTGAAGCCCTTGGGGTTTTTGTGAACCGGTTAAACTACAGATTGCTAATTGTGAAGAGTGAGCACTGGATGTAAATGTCTTAGCATGTTGAAGAAATACTTATATTTGTATTATGCTGTAACGGTTAGACCCTAGAGTATAGGGATGAGTATAGTAATTAGTCATAGATATTAAGGAGTAAGGATGCGAATTTAGACCGTGATGTGAACTATTGTGAAGAGTGAGCACTGGATTGTAAAATGTCTTATTAACAGAAGTTACTGGGAGCTCGTCGAAGGGTAATGAAGGGGGAAGAACAACTCCCTCCATTTAGCACATTTGTGCAAAAAAGTACGGTTCACAGGTAAAACAATGGAAGGTGAATTTTAATTGTGAACAGGTTCACAGGAGTATTATTGTGAACAGGTTCACAGGAGTATTATTGTGAACAGGTTTCACAGTAATACTCCTGTGAACTACAGAAGTGTGAACTACTGTAGTAATATTACTACAGGTAAAATATGTGTTAAAGTAAGCGTTAATGGAAGAATTATCATAGATGTTAGATGAGGCGGAACTGTTCAGATTAAGCAAGGTTTTCCAAAATGATACCTCGAAATGTTGTGATTGAAAGAGTGACTATGTGAATATTGAATGTTGAAGAAATACTTATATTTGTATTATGCTGTAACGGTTAGACCCTAGAGTATAGGGATGAGTATAGTAATTAGTCATAGATATTAAGGAGTAAGGATGCGAATTTAGACCGTGATGTGAACTATTGTGAAGAGTGAGCACTGGATTGTAAAATGTCTTATTAACAGAAGTTACTGGGAGCTCGTCGAAGGGTAATGAAGGGGGAAGAACAACTCCCGCACCTTACAAACAATTATAGCAATTATGTTAATGTTACGAACACTAAGAACCGGAGGCCATAGGAATAAGGCTCTTAGGGACAAGTGGTGACCGTCTGACAGAATAATGATGTACATATATGTATTGTAAAATGAAACGTGAAAGGACACCAGAGCTGATCCCTCCTGATTTCTCTTTTATTTCATGTTCAAATGTGGAAGTTCACCGAAATGGAGATGCAGAACGACAGGGAATTAACGAGAAGCCCTGGACCTGGCTATCCCATAGATATTAAGAGACATAAGAGCTTTGTTTTATAGCAGGGGTCATAGTAAACCTGGGAAGACCCGTAGCAGTCTTCCCCAGGATATGGATCCATTCAGCGTGCCATCCTCGTGCGCTGTTGACATTGGTCCAAAACGTTTCTGCAACGTCACCCCTTGTGGAGGGGAGGATCCTGCGAACACTCTCAGACCATGCCTGTGTCTGAGAGTCAGTTTTTCTACAGTGCTGATACGACTACATATTCCCGGTTCTCATCACTTGTGATACCCTGCCAAGACAGAGGTGGAACAATTGGACGTCAATGCTTTCCACCTTACCCAGATGGACCTTTGGACACCAGACCCAGATCGGAGGAGGCCCTGGCCTTGCCATTCTGCATCCTTGCAGGGGGTGTCACCGCATAAACTCCCTGAGAGGGATAAGTATGTCGTGCTCACATTTTGTGTGAAAATGTGGACACGACATGCCGATGGTGGCAGAGCCCCGTCCGCCATTTTTACAAATTAACGGTGTCTACTTTTCCGCCATTTTTGTTGCATTAGACCACGAAGGAAGATGCCACTGCAAGCGTTGAAATTCCACCTGTGGTCAGCGTGGGACCCGGATGAGGGAGCCTATGTGACCTGCAAACGGGTAAACAAGCACCATCTGTGCTCGAAAGATTCGCACCTCATCTTTACCCGCCAATGACAGAGGGCTACGATTCCGCAGATGGTGACCTTTAGCCCGGAAGAGACACAACCAAGATGAGGAAAGTGGATACTTGTGGCTGGAACGTTGGTGAAGAAAGACGGACAAGTCCGAGTCCATTGCCATACTCGAGACTGGCCACATGACTGCATGAAAGAAGCGACAATGGTCTGCCGAGGTGCCAGGTTGCCAGGTCTGCCGAGGTGACAATGGTCTGCCGAGGTGCCAGATCTGGTGCCAGGTTGTTGAACGTTGTGCTGGAGCGTGCTGCCTGAGGAGAGCAACAGCGTTTTCTCGCCCACAGCAGTAGAGAGGAAAGGGCTCAAATTTCTCTGATCTGGTGTCCGAAATCAAGTATCCTAAAAGTGTCGCTACCACATGCCTCGAGAGAGCCTTTGTAGCCGTTGATGTTCCCGGCTCCGCACGAACATTGTGCATAGATTATGCGACTGAAGTATTTGACCTAGGGCCGTGAAAAGTTTTTGAAAGTCGAACAGCTGTTGGAAATTCCGTGACAAAAATGTGTCAAGTACATGTGTTCTTGTGTTAAAAGGTTTTTGAAGTTTTGTTAACGAAGTAAGATAAATAAATGTGTTTTAATATTCAGGTACTTTTTGTTGAAGTGTATTAATGTGTAATGTTCCTGGATCGAGGTTACAACATTGTTTTTCCTAGCCGCCTCATTTTTTTATAAGTTCTCACCTAATGTCAATCAACCACCCCAAAATACAAAAGGGTGGTTATGACAACAGTACAAGCTGGCGGTGGCTCAGTGATGGCCTGGGGTGCCTTCAGTTGGACGTCTGTGGGACCATTGGTATGTGTACCGACGACTCTCAATGCATCCTGCTACGTAGAACTCATTGCAGACCATTTACACCCATTTATGGCCATCATGCATCCCAATGGAGATGGCGTCACCATCAAGACAACTATTCATCTCACAGGTCCAGGTTGGCTACTGCATTGATGCAGGAGCATTCTGCTGACTTTGAAAATAATGAATTGGCCACCTAGAAGCCCAGATTTAAATCCCATCGAAAAATCTTTAGGATACCGTCGAGTGTTCGGGCCGTGCTCGTTTGCTGTCAAAAGTGCTGTCAAAAGAACGCTGTCACATCAGCGACGACCTTGAGAGAATTGTGAAAGCTGTGGAGAATGAATGGGTCACCATACCTGTGGAACATTTACATAAGCTTGTGGAATCCTTGCCTCATCGTGTGGCGGAATTTATCAGAGCCAGAGGGGCCCAACACATTACTAGGTTGCTATCCCTAATTCAATGACACTTCGGTGTATATACAACCCAAAACACCAAGACACCAATTTCACATTTCTAGCACTCATAGATCAAAATTTGACCTCTAGGAGATATCTGTTTGACCCCAAAGAACACGTTGGAGGTCACTTTTCGGATTTTTTCTGAGATCTACGACCCGGATTACCCTTAGGTGCAAATATTCAGAGCTCTACCATTTCTGTGTCATAGTTAGAAGTAGCGTTATCCTTGACAGTCAGTGAATGAAACACCCACACTCGTATATATACACTGGCGGAAATTGAAAAAAGAACACCATTAACAACTGAAGCATAAACTATGAGATTTAATTAGCAGAAACAACTTGTTGAGAAAGGACAGTGATCACAGATATGAAATGATTCTATGTTTATTTTACCTTTTAATGAGTATTACATTTTAAAGAAGGCACATTTTATGATTATGATCTATGAGTGCTTTAATAAGGCATTGAACCTCCTCGAACAGCAATACAAGCTTCCAATCTGGCATGCAATCGGTCGTACAAATGCTGGATATCACGCTGGGAGATACCATTCCATGCTCTTTCAACTTGGACGCGTAATTCAGCGATGATCGTTGCCTGCCACAGTCTGTGGAAGTCTTTGTCCGATCCAGTCCCAGTCATGCTCGATTGGAGCTAAGTCTGGAGAGTATGCTGGTCAAGGGAGTTGGCGATCTGCCCGAAGAGCTTGTTGAGTTGCCCAGGCGGTGTGTGGCGAGCGTTATCCTGCTGGAATATCGCATTTGGGATTACACTCAAATATGGCAGGACGACTATTCTATTCAATGTACATTGCACAAACACCAGACACGTATGAGAGTGATAGCTAATCACTCTCCACACCATGATGCCCAGCCTGGGCCCTATGTGTTGCTGGCGGATGCATGATGGAAGAAGCCGCTCACCTTGTCGCCTTCGGACACGTAAACGACCATCAGATGCTCCTAAGCAGAATCGATTTTCATGTGAAGACCACAGACTGCTATTCTTCCCTCCAATGAACACGTTCTTGACACCACTGCAAACGTGCTTGACAGTGACGAGGCGACAGTGGTAACCGTGCCAGCGGCATGCCCGCCTGTAGTCTTGCTTCCAAAAGACGATTGCATATCATTCTTGTAGACACCCTTGGTACGACGGAGGATCGAATTTGTGATGCTGTAACTGTTCACTTTGCCACCGCTGTCCTCCTGATACACTGATCCTCTCGTGCGCCGGTAACTTTGTGTGCCTCAGTCTGCGAGTGTGGGAATGGTCTTTTGACCATCAACGCCACCATCGTACCACTGCCGATACCTCTCGTCCAAAACAGTGTGCAATTTGATGAAAAGAACAACCTGCTTCATGAAGGGGAGCAGGTTGGTCTTTTCACAGTACGACCTCTCTCAAACTCCGCTAACTAAACACATGTTGCGTGCCTGCATCTTCCAGGCATGGTAACTTCTTCAAAGAGCACTGAGCAACGCGACACGAGACCAATAACTTCATTCTTCACGCTCTAGTCCTTAAATACGCGCTGCGTACATTAGCATGCTGTCATCCTCAGTGACGTCATTATTTCATCCAATGACTGTCATTCTTGGATCACGGTTTCTGCTGCCCTTAACTGTTAACATATTATAATATGACGTTCCTAAAGGAATTCGTTCTGGATGTTCTGTTTTCAATTTCCGCCAGTGTATATACTAGATGTCAGAGTGTGGACTTTGTCGTGTCTTTGTTTGCACGTGAGGATTCCCTTTTCGTGAAAACAGAATTGCACATTTACTTTAGGAAAGCGATTTAACGTGAATAGATTTATAAACTTTTTAAATGAAAAACTGGAATAATTTTATGTACAATTTTTATGTACTCACATTTACGTAAATTAGTTAAAAAACAGAGAAATAATTGAGTCTCATCTAATTTTATTTCAATTTGCAATCTTGGCTCTTAGAGTAGCCTGTTGGCTGTGTGTTTACCAAAATAGTTGTTCAACCATATCTTTGTAACGCGAAGGTCAAACTTCATTATTTATGTGTCAAGTCAATGATTTATGTCTCAAATCAAAGCTTGATGCGCGCACAATCATACGCTATAAAATATTAACTCCCTCATGCTTTATTTCCCCTAAAAAAAGGGGGAAATATGAAAACTATTCTTCCGCTTTATCTCCAGAACGCGACTACCGAAGGCAACAAGCTATACGTCAAATGAAAGCTTGTGCCGCTGGGAGTGTCATAGGCTATAAGAAACTGGCCCCCATGCCTTCTCCCCCCTCCTAAAAAAAGGAAAGTATGAAAACCATTGTTCTGCGTGAGAACTTGAGAGCCTACAATTACGAATTAGGTGTCGAATGAAAGTTTTATGAAGACAGTCGTAGACTACTTCGAATTTCCCCCCCCCCCCACCATTCTCCTCCCCAAATAAGGGGCTGATTTTCGCAGATGAATTATATCTTAAATTAAAGCTTGTGATGTCTCCAATGTCATGGGCTACTTTAACACATGACACCAAAACAGGTTTATGAGTCATATACCACATGAAAGTTTGTGAAAGTGTTTAAGCGACAAAGAGACAAATCTAAATAAATTAAAAAAATACCTATCTTCCTATATGTTATGTAAAATGTAGAAAATAAACCTAAAACGTATCGATGGTGCAATCAGTCACTGAGTTCGTATTCACTTCAAAGGAAGATAGGGCGCCGATTTGCCTACTCAACATGATTGCCCTGTCTTCTTTTGAAGTGAATACGAATTCAGCGACTGATTACACCACCGGTACGTTTCAGGTTTATTTCCCACTTTTTAGGGCGCATATAGGACATACTTATTTTCTAAATAAATTTAAAAATTAAAAAAAACTATCTTTCTTTATTTTTTTGTCATTTGTCGGTTTGTTTTGTTGGTTGTTCCACTATATTTTCGCACGCAGTTAACCAATCGCAACGAATTATGCGCCAAATGTAAGCTTATGATGTTGGGGACTGAAGGGAGCTACCTCGAGTTTGTCCTCCACCCTTCTACCCTCCAAAAGAGGACGGAAATTTTACGGTGTTCGATCCCAACGAGTTATATTTCAAATTAAAGGTTGTGACATTTATAATGCCGTGGGTAACCAACGAAAGTATGGCTGTCAAACACTCCCCTCGTTTTCATCACACAGAAATATGGGAGTGAAATGGAGGTCGACCTTTACGAGTCGTAATGAAAGCAAGTTCACAGTAACAATGTAATCGTCCTAACATCGGTGTTTTTGGTTACAAAGTAAAAAAAAAATACATATAATTAAAAAAGTGAGAAACAAATACCTATCCTCATTGTCCTAAAAAGGCAAACCTAAAGTATATGGCTGGTTCAATCCCTCATTGATTTCATATTCACTTCAAAGGAAGATAGGCCGCTGATTGCCTTACTAAACAAAAATTGCTGGCGCTGTATCTTTTTTGAAGTGAATACGAATTCAGTGACTGATTGCATCGCCGCTTTAGTTTTGTTTTTTACTTTTTAGTGCGAAGAAAATACTTTTTACATTTTTATTTTACATATATTTTAATTAAGTACATATATATTCTAATGATTATCTATAAAAACAGCATGTTTGTTTAATAGTATTCGAATTTTCCTGCTATCTAGTAGTGTAAAACTTATTAAAAAAGTGTCAGGCCACCACTAGTTTAACGTCAGTTAGAAGCGATTGCTGCCGCAATCTTTGCTTGCATGAGAATCGTTTGCAGAACAACGCATGCTCCAGACCACTGGTCAATCAAATATTGATGTGGAGCAAGGCAACTCTTTCCTTCTTCGAGATGGCAGCCATTTTTGATGAAATTCTGAGCGTTATGTTATCTGATGGATAATTTTTTTTTGAAACACGTTTCTTAAAACATTTGAATAAAAATATGCAACCGCTACAGAGTGTTTTGCCGTGTCTCAGCAGGGTATGAACTCATGCTGCACCATTAAAGTGATTTTAAAAGAATTTATTCACATCGGCCTATTATTTTGGAATATTACTTTTGGCAATTTGATCAAAAGCTACTTCAAGCCACAACTTAAAATGATATGACTTGTGGGGCGGGGGTGGCTCAGTCGGTAGCGCGCCAGGCTCGTAATCTGTAGTGCCCAGGTTCGAGTCCCAGCTGGGTCAGCGTCGAGATTTATCTCCGCAAAACTCCACGTCCTGCCCACGGTCAGTAGGGGACACCGATGGGCTTGAAAAGGCCGCCGTCCGTCGGATGGGACGTTAAGCCGTGGCCCCGTGTGCAGGAGAGCCATACCCTGTGCACGTTAAAGAACACGCTGGATGGCCTTGACGGGAAGCTACCATCTGTCTCCCAACAGCTGTTCCAGTGGGTCCCCTCCCCCAACCTTCTCTGAGCCTTCGGGGTCCATGTGACCTGGCCATTTAGCCCATGGTGTGCAAAAAAGTGCCTCTCAGAGGTAAAACAACCCAACCCAATGATATGACTTATTGAGATTTGTGGCGCAAGAGAAACTCTTTCGATATTCCGCCAAACCTGGAAGAAACCACCTGGAAGAAAGAGTAATAAGTATTGGCAGTATAGGATAAATTCAAAGAGACCGTACGCCTGATTTATTCGAGCGATTTTAGCTCTCTGCACAAAATTACAAGATTCATAAGCAAAGTTGCACATTGGATTTGTCTGCGAAACCCCTACATGGATTGAGTTGCTTTACCTTTGAGCGGCACTTTTTTTTAACATAATAGGCGAAATGGCCAGGGAACAAGGACCCCAAGTGCTCAGAGATGTTCTTTAAGGTGCACAGGATATAGTTCTCTGTACATGATACCATGGCTTAATGTCCCATCCAACGGACGGTAGACTTTCCAAGCGCATCGGTGTCTCTTTTCTGAACGAAGATGGGGGTTTAGAGAAGATACCTCTCAACGTTGGCACAGGTGGGACTCAAACCTAGGAAATGCAGATTACGAGGACCCCGGGATGACGGTGCCCTACTCTGCCTACGAGCACATGCGTTAATCCGTTACTGAATATTTCTTATATTTCACGCACTCTTTCTTATATTTCACAGATCCAGCAATTTTTGTTTAGTAAGGCAATCAGCGGCCTATCTTCCTTTGAAGTGAATATGAAATCAATGAGGGATTGAACCATCCATATACTTTAGGTTTACCTTTTTAGGACAATAAGGATAGGTATTTGTTTCTCACTTTTTTATTATATGTATAGTTTTTTTACTATGTAACTAAAAACACCGATGTTAGGACGATTACATTGTTACTATGAACTTGCTTTCATTACGACTCGTAAAGGTCGACCTCCATTTCACTCCCATATTTCTGTGTGATGAAAACGAGGGGAGTGTTTGACAGCCATACTTTCGTTGGTTACCCACGGCATTATAAATGTCACAAGCTTTAATTTGAAATATAACTCGTTGGGATCGAACACCGTGAAATTTCCGTCCTCTTTTGGAGGGTAGAAGGGTGGAGGACAAACTCGAGGTAGCTCCCTTCAGTCCCCAACATCATAAGCTTACATTTGGCGCATAATTCGTTGCGATTGGTTAACTGCTTGCGAAAATATAGTGGAACAACCAACAATACAAACCGACAAATGACAAAAAAATATAGAAAGATAGTTTTTTTTAATTTTTAAATTTATTTAGAAAATAAGTATGTCCTATATGCGCCCGAAAATAAGTATGTCCTATAAGTGGGAAATAAACCTGAAACGTACCGGTGGTGTAATCAGTCGCTGAATTCGTATTCACTTCAAAAGAAGACAGGGCAATCATGTTGAGTAGGCAAATCGGCGCCCTATCTTCCTTTGAAGTGAATACGAACTCAGTGACTGATTGCACCATCGATACGTTTTAGGTTTATTTTCTACATTTTACATAACATATAAGAAGATAGGTTTTTTTTAATTTATTTAGATTTGTCTCTTTGTCGCTAAAACACTTTCACAAACTTTCATGTGGTATATGACTCATAAACCTGTTTTGACTCATAAACGTGTCATGTTTAAAGTAGCCCATGACATTGGAGACATCACAAGCTTTAATTTGAGATATAACTCATCTGCGAAAATCAGCCCCTTATTTGGGGAGGAGAATGGTGGGGGGGGGGGGGGGGGGGGCAAAATTCGAGGTAGTCTACGACTGTCCTCATAAAACTTTCATTCGACACCTAATTCGTAATTGTAGGCTCTCACGTTCACAATATATAGCAGAACAATGGTTTTCATACTTTCCTTTTTTTAGGAGGGGGGAGAAGGCATGGGGGCCAGTTTCTTATAGCCTATGACACTCCCAGCGGCACAAGCTTTCATTTGACGTATAGCTTGTTGCTTTCGGTAGTCGCGTTCTGGAGATATAGCGGAAGAATAATTTTCATATTTCCCCCTTTTTTAGGGGGAATAAAGCATGAGGGAGTTAATATTTTATAGCGTATGATTGTGCCCGCATCAAGCTTTGATTTGAGACATAAATCATTGATTTGAGACATAAATCATTGACTTGAGACATAAATAATGAAGTTTGACCTTCGCGTTCCAATGATAATGGTGGAACAACTGTTTTGGCAAACACACAACCGACAAACTGACCAACCGACAAATGACGAGTGAAAAGCAATATTAAGATAGGTAAAAATAAAGACATACCACAAATGTACGAATAACAACCGGACTACAGTTTACAATTTCTTTCCATCTACTATTTGAGCCCAGGATACTATAAAAGCCTAGACTACAAATGAAATACACCTAGATGAGACTGTTCAATTTCCAATTAAATCTGTCCCATGGCCGAGTGGTTAGCGCGCTTGGATTCGAGCCGCAGATAAGGCATGAATGTTCGTGTCGTTTTTTCTGCTGAGATCCTGCTATCCTCGCAGACCTTCTACTATGGCATATAAAAACTGACAGGCTTCTGTCAGACCTCTGTGGCAAGCAGCTGCTTGAAGGTTTTTTTTATTTATTTATTTTCAACTAATTTACATAAATGTGGTTACATAAAAATGTACATAAAGCTATTCCAGTTTTTCATGTAAAAAGTTTATAAATCTATCCATGTCAAATCATTTTCCTAAAGTAAATGCGCAATTCTGTTTTCACGAAAAGGGAATCCTCACGTGCAAAGACACGACAAAGTCCCCACTCTGACATTTAGTATATATATGCACGAGTGGGGGCGTTTCACTGACCGACTGTCAAAGATAACGCTACTTCTAACTATGATACAAAAATGGTAGAGCTCTGAAAATTTAAACCTAGGGGTAATCCGGGTCGTAGATCTCAGAATAAATCCGAAATGTGACCTCCGACGTGTCCTTTACGGTCAAACAGATATCTCGTAGAGGTCAAACTTTGATCTACGAGTTCTAGAAACGTGAAAGTGGTGTCTTGGTGTTGTATATAGAAGAAAATGTTACGATACTTTGGATCCGGAGGATCTTCGAGGTCAAAGATCAATTTCAGATCGTCCATCAGAAAAATAATTGTTTTCTTCAGCCTCTACTGAAGATACAAAATATAACTTCTTTTCCAAAATTCTCTTTAACTTCCGTTGTTCCAAATATTCTCCCTTAGTGATAACTGAAATATATATCTGGGAGTGTTTGCTACGAGATGGTGAACAATGGCTTCCCAAGGATCGATTAATGATGAGACATGTTCCCGACAATGGCTTCCCAAGGATCGATTAATGATGAGAGATGTTCCCGACAATGGCTTCCCAAGGATCGATTAATGATGAGAGATGTTCCCGACAATGGCTTCCCAAGGATCGATTAATGATGAGAGATGTTCCCGACAATGGCTTCCCAAGGATCGATTAATGATGAGAGATGTTCCCGACAATGGCTTCCCAAGGATCGATTGATGATGAGAGATGTTCCCGACAATGGCTTCCCAAGGATCGATTAATGATGAGAGATGTTCCCGACAATGGCTTCCCAAGGATCGATTAATGATGAGAGATGTTCCCGACAATGGCTTCCCAAGGATCGATTAATGATGAGAGATGTTCCCGACAATGGTTTCCCAAGGATCGATTAATGATGAGAGATGTTCCCGACAATGGTTTCCCAAGGATCGATTAATGATGAGAGATGTTCCCGACAATGGCTTCCCAAGGATCGATTAATGATGAGAGATGTTCCCGACAATGGCTTCCCAAGGATCGATTAATGATGAGAGCTGTTCCCGACAATGGCTTCCCAAGGATCGATTAATGATGAGAGATGTTCCCGACAATGGCTTCCCAAGGATCGATTAATGATGAGAGATGTTCCCGACAATGGCTTCCCAAGGATCGATTAATGATGAGAGATGTTTCCGAAAATGGCTTCCCAAGGATCGATTAATGATGAGAGATGTTCTCGACAATGGCTTCCCAAGGATCGATTAATGATGAGAGATGTTCCCGACAATGGCTTCCCAAGGATCGATTAATGATGAGAGATGTTTCCGACAATGGCTTCCCAAGGATCGATTAATGATGAGAGATGTTCCCGACAATGGCTTCCCAAGGATCGATTAATGATGAGAGATGTTCCCGACAATGGCTTCCCAAGGATCGATTAATGATGAGAGATGTTCCCGACAATGGCTTCCCAAGGATCGATTAATGATGAGAGATGTTTCCGAAAATGGCTTCCCAAGGATCGATTAATGATGAGAGATGTTCTCGACAATGGCTTCCCAAGAATCGATTAATGATGAGAGATGTTCCCGACAATGGCTTCCCAAGGATCGATTAATGATGAGAGATGTTTCCGACAATGGCTTCCCAAGGATCGATTAATGATGAGAGATGTTCCCGACAATGGCTTCCCAAGGATCGATTAATGATGAGAGATGTTCCCGACAATGGCTTCCCAAGGATCGATTAATGATGAGAGATGTTCTCGACAATGGCTTCCCAAGGATCGATTAATGATGAGAGATGTTTCCGACAATGGCTTCCCAATGATCGATTAATGATGAGAGATGTTCCTGACAATGGCTTCCCAAGGATCGATTAATGATGAGAGATGTTCCCGACAATGGCTTCCCAAGGATCGATTAATGATGAGAGATGTTTCCGACAATGGCTTCCCAAGGATCGATTAATGATGAGAGATGTTCCTGACAATGGCTTCCCAAGGATCGATTAATGATGAGAGATGTTCCTGACAATGGCTTCCCAAGGATCGATTAATGATGAGAGATGTTCCTGACAATGGCTTCCCAAGGATCGATTAATGATGAGAGATGTTCCCGACAATGGCTTCCCAAGGATCGATTAATGATGAGAGATGTTCCTGACAATGGCTTCCCAAGGATCGATTAATGATGAGAGATGTTCTCGACAATGGCTTCCCAAGGATCGATTAATGATGAGAGATGTTCCCGACAATGACTTCCCAAGGATCGATTAATGATGAGAGATGTTCCTGACAATGGCTTCCCAAGGATCGATTAATGATGAGAGATGTTCCCTACAATGACTTCCCAAGGATCGATTAATGATGAGAGATGTTCCTGACAATGGCTTCCCAAGGATCGATTAATGATGAGAGATGTTCCTGACAATGGCTTCCCAAGGATCGATTAATGATGAGAGATGTTCCTGACAATGGCTTCCCAAGGATCGATTAATGATGAGAGATGTTTCCGACAATGGCTTCCCAAGGATCGATTAATGATGAGAGATGTTCCCGACAATGGCTTCCCAAGGATCGATTAATGATGAGAGATGTTCCTGACAATGGCTTCCCAAGGATCGATTAATGATGAGAGATGTTCTCGACAATGGCTTCCCAAGGATCGATTAATGATGAGAGATGTTCCCGACAATGACTTCCCAAGGATCGATTAATGATGAGAGATGTTCCTGGCAATGGCTTCCCAAGGATCGACTAATGATGAGAGATGTTCCAGTGCTAAAGAGCTCAAAAATGATTCTAGGAAGTATTTTGAATCATATATCTCAGAAATGCTGTGAAATGTTAAATGTACTGGGTTCTTTGAGGTCAGCAGTAAAATATATATCTACCGGTCTTAGAGGACTAAAATTGGTGCCTGGGATATTTTGAGTCGTAGATCTCAGAAATCAGGCAAACTTTTGGATGCGATGGATCCTTCGACGCCAGTCATATTTCGATATACCGTTGCTAAAGAACTAAAAATTGGCGAATAGTGATATTTCAGGCAATGGAGCTCAGAAACGAGAGGGATTTTTAGATCCAGTGTCACATTGAAGGTCAAATAGGGGTCGGAGTGGCCGGGTTAGAAATCAAGAGGCGCTGAAGGCACCGATTGATTTCTTGTCATATATATATATAAGTGTATAAGTTTTCAAATAAAGTATATAACGTTTATTGTAAAAATTAATAGAAGTAATACATGGTTTTTTAAATGTTATCAAATATAAAAGAGTTAGGCGGTATCGGGTACGACTCAATTTTAATGCAATAATAATGTCCTAGGTAAATGAAAACGTTTTGTTTCTGTTAATATTAAAACAATTATAACTTACCAATTTTAACATATTATTCTCTCTTGTCAAACACTGCCATCATCAGATGAAGAGTCACTGACATCTTCTTCATCTGATGATGGCGATGATCCACACGAAAGGTATTCTATTCCTCGCCGTCAGCAAAATGCGTCATGGACAATTATCGCAAAGGCAGAGTAACGAGTGGTAATGAGGGGGAACGAAATAGAGTTTACGTTCGCAGAGTGGTCCGAGTAGAGAAGAGTCGTCAGATCGTATCGTCGACAATGAAAAAGAAGAGGCGTCTATTCATCATAGAAACGAAGTGCCATTCGACGTTAATGGGGAAGTCGGAGAGATTCTTCCGAAGCATATAGCCACACTCGAATTGTTTGTAGAAAGTGGGGATTTAAGAAAGAAGAATTCCGAAGAATGGCTTAGAAGCGTAACAGGTGATGCTAGTAAAGGAGCTTCAGGCAAAGACGGTACTTCAAAGACTGACTTAGATATTCCTTTTTCTATGAGTAATAAATTGTGCTCGGATAATAGTAACTTTCTGGATGAAACTAAGCCTCAGAATTACGATCAGAGAGAAGTGAAGCCCTCAGATAATCTTAACGTAGCCATGCTGAATTTCTTTTCTGAACAGTCAATGCACAGATTTGGACATTATAATCATTTAGATTATAAGGATATAGAAAAGTTTTATCACGACTACAAGAGCTCTAAAGTGGACAATATCATGTTACAAAACTCGTCGCTGATCTCCAGAATGAACAATTTGGCAATCGTGACTAATATTTCCCTGGCAAATTACAATGAGAGCTCCAAGAATGTGAATTTGGAGGAAGACACAGCAGTTAGAAAGAAAGTCGATGAAGAAGCCTACAGCATAGGATGCAAAATGTCTCAAATGAGAAATAATCCTACATCTCTTAAACTTGGTAAGAAGAATAATAAGGAAAAATTGACTTGGCGGAATTCTAAAACTAAGTCGAATAACATAGATGTCCTAATAGAAATTGCTTCGTTTCCTCATCCTCTTGACGGTACAGCTACAACCCTGAGCTCGGAGCAGTTCCAATTACCAGAGACTCTTCTTCGTAAAGCTGCGTGTCCTATTGTGTCTTCAAGTGAATCAGCCTCTGATATTCCTCACTATGAACAGCCTGGCAAAATGGTAGGAGACGGAAAATCCGAACCAAAGGCAAGACGAGCCATAAGTAAAAATCCAAAGAAGAAAACTTTCGAGTTCAGGTTTTGCACGAAAACCCTTAGTCGATTCTTCTCCCTGCAGAGACATAAACGTGTTCACAAGGGCTATAAGTCTTACACGTATTCTGTTTGTGGACGAGGCTTCAGTGAGAAAGGAAATCTACGTCATAATGTCATTCGCTTCCATTTTGACACAGACATGTGGGATAAACTGAAGAAACACGTGAAAATGAAATGTTCTTTTTATCGCCAGAAGCAAAACAAAAGCAATAAATTCGTCACCTTCCTAAAGAAGACAAGCGTCCGTATTTTGAATACAGTGGAACAAAATACGTGTTCACCTACTGCTGTAGAGAAAACAAATCCACATAGGAAGAAGCTTTCACCGAGACTACAGAGACCTTTGGGAGGTCCTGATACAGTAGTTAACAGGATTAACGGCGTGATGTATCGCATTCGTCGACGTTCAACTACAAAGTGCAAGGTGGTTCCCATGGATCATTTGGCCCCGTTTCATCGAACAACTGAAGAAGCTTCGGAATCCAGAATTGTTCGGGTCGAACAAGACCTAAGGAGGGGGCAGTGTTGCGACGGATGAACGCGCTGCAGTGGCTTCATGACTTAACGTGACTGGAGCCCTCGTATGTGCTTCTACGTGAGATTCAATTAGCCAACGATTTGGAACTTAGAACGATTGAGAAGAATTAGAAGAATAGCAGTGCAGTGTGTTAAAGTTGTGAGATCTGAAAAGGATGTTCAGATGGTCTGAGTCAGTGCACGTTAAGTAAAAATAAGTATATTTATTGGTGTGTGCGCGGGCGGTCGTTTTATTTTGCTAATGTGAAAAGTTTAGTGAACTAGCACAGGACGAGAGTTTGTTTACGTCTGAAGATATTCAAGTGACATGGTAAACTAAGTGAAGAGGTAGTATTTAGTAGAATAGACAGAACTGATATTGTATACTGTGTACAAAAAGATTAACGACTTATGCATGATAGTAGTTAATTTGTTTATAAGGTACTTCATCCATATTTTTCTTTGTAACAATTTGCATTGTATTGTAATTGGTTTGAAAATACACTATTCGAAACTCACGCTCAGTGCCTATCCATTTTTGTAATTCGCAACAATATATATAAGTTTATAAGTTTTCAAATAAAGTATATAATGTTTATTGTATAAAATACTAGAAGTAATACATGGTTTTTTAACTGTTATCAAATATAAAAGAGTTAGGCGGTATCGGGTACGACTCAATTTTAATGCAATAATAATGTCCGTAGGTAAATGAAAACAGTTAAGAAGGGAGTCAAAAAGGGTTCTAATAATGTCCTGGTGTATGGTTTTCGAGATTTGTTGTTCTTGAACCTGAAGATTCATTCCGTTATGCGCTGGATGTTATGTTCTCTTCCAGACGTTGTTTTATGATGTTCCTAATGCATTCAATTGCCGATAGACCTGGCTGGCCATTAATAGCACTGGACCGGCTTGTAGACAACATTGAGCAACGCATGCAGTATGTGGTCTGGCATTATATCGCTGGAATGTAGCGTTTGGCATGCTCTGGAGGAATTGTAGGAAAACAGGTTGGAGAATGGTATCCACATACGGCTGGATATTAAATTTACCCTAAATGGCTATGAAAGATGATGGACTCTCATAAGAGGTGGCGCCCTACACCAGTGTGCATTGTGTGGCACTCAACAATACACGATGTGGAAATGCTTTCGTCGATACATCGTCTTATGCTAGTGACGTCATCGTTCTGTCTCGAACAGATGCGAACTTCATTGCTGAAGATAATAAACAACCATTCGTCACGAGACTCAACTCATTCGTTGTACCACTGCAATCTGGCATGTGTGGCTTCAAGTGAACGTATGCAGAGGAGAATGCGCCTCCCTCTCATACCAGCTTCATGCAGGCATCGATGAATGGTACCGAAAGATCCTGGTGGTGCCCCATCAATCGTTTTGTCATTGGATACCTCTTGGGCAATTGCGATTTTGGTACTGACTGCCATCCGGTGAATCTGCCGATCATCCCGATCGATCCGTAGTCACTTGAGCACTGGAGGAGGATCTGATCCTGAACGATGACGTAAAACACGTTCCCGTATCCATTGCTGCTAGCAGTGGCAAACTGTTCTGTGTCTCGTTCGAAACGCGATGCAGTTCTTTGCATAGACCATCGTGCTTCAAATAGACCTATGATGCGACTTCGTTCAAACTCTCTGAGTTAATTAAACATCTGTCTACGAAACAAATGGCATTACTCGTAGATGGTAACCAGATTTACAGATCAGTTCAATTTCATTAATATACATTATCCCCTTTTAGCCAACGGCAACCTTCCCTATAACTAACTGAATCCGTGTCATCAGCCACATTTTAAAAGTAGCCAGACCAGCGATTTTTCCTTCATTTGCATATACATCACTGACCCGCACTTCCATAGTATTTTGCATAAACGTAGCTCTATTCCTCTAGTGAGGGGCAATTTTTTTAATGAAGAGTGTATTATCAGAATCATAAGAGGAACATCGCTTCAATTGAAGTTAAAAAACTTCATATTTTCTATAGAAAACCTAATCTGGATATAATGCATGATATTGCTCTGACTATTATCCTCACATTGGCAAATGTTGAAATCAAGGGATTTATTATTGCAACGCGATATAAAAATTTTCCATTAATGCAGACAGTTCGCGACCTTGAAAGTCTCCTCAGTTTTGTGGAAGATCAATTAATTTTAATCACATGGTTAATCTTTTCCTTAAAACTATCTTTACGTGTTCAGAAGTAAAAGAGTAAAAATAACGAAGCTTTTGACAGAGAGCGATTAAAGAGAAAAAGTCTTGGCATAAAAGGCAAACGGATGCTCAGCGAAGTACGAAACGAGACAGGAAATGGCTCGTTGGAGACGCATAAGGGAAATTATTCGCAAAGAAAAACATAAACAGACAGAGAGTCCTCGCTCCCTGTTAAATGGCAGTTAATTGAATTTTGTCTGGAATCTAGATGAAACGACATCTACACCAACAGAAGAAAACGTTAGGCTGATGACGCAAGTAGTGTTGATAAAGCATTTGAATCGAAAGACACGAAAAAGAAGGAAAATCAAATACTATGATACAACTACAAAACATTCCAATTCTTGCCTTGCACTCAGTTTTGAATAACTTAAATAGAGATCTTTTTTTTATTTTTGAGGAGAGAGTGTCTCTTAATCCTCCTGGAACACCCCTCGGTTATCGCGTGGAAGGGAGGTGGGTGGCGGTTGTTTCAGTCGATAGCGCACCAGGCCCGTAATCGGAAGTTTCCATGTTCGAGTATCAGCTATCGCCAGCTTGAGGTTTATCTTCGAAAACCCCACCCTGCTCTCGATAAGAAAAGGATCACCGAATACTGCCGTCCATTAGAAGGGACGTTAATCCGCCTGTGCAGGAGACCCATATCCTGCGCACGTTAAAGAACACGCTGGACAGCCTTGACTGGAGCTTTCATCTGTCTACTAACAGCTGTTCAATGAATCCCCTTCTCCCAACCTTAGCTCTTGGAATCTGTCATTTAGCCCATTGTGTGTAAAAAGTGCCCCTCAGGGGCAAAACAACCCAACCCTCGTTGTTGCTCATTGTATAAACTTTAAGCATAACTTTAAAACAAATTTCATTTGCCTTTGTATGTAGTACCTGGGAGCTTCAATATTTTAGTGCATGTTATTGAGTAAGATAGGGAGATAGTGGAGATATACTGGTTACTCTGCTCTCTATTCTTATTCTGAAATGAATAGGCCTTGAGAAGGCCTGTATTAAGCTAGGAGTAGCTTCCAGGATTCTTCTCTGTCCTATATGTCGCAAATCAAAAATGCATCCATAAGAGGGAGAGAGAACTTCCCTGTTTTTATGGAATTACCCCATGAGTGAAAATTTAAGTTAGGGTTCACCAGATCATGATGTTTAGTTTCAGCAGAATGGCGCAGAGTTGAAGAAGATGAGTATTATTTGAATTACCGGAAAACTCAAGAGGTGTAGATTATGCGAATTACTGGAAAATTCAAGTAGTGAAAAGTTCAAGAATTCTCAAAGTGAAACTTTACTGGAAACTTATAACTCAGTTGGTGAGGGTTATGTGAATGATTGGCTGCAATGACGTAACCAAAAACTTCTAATTGGGGAGCTATTGACATATTCGGGTCATCTTTGAGTCACTTGTGGGAGGGTTTCGTGTGCTTAAGTCTCTGATTTGCGGGGTTTTCTCAGAAAATATGCATTATCTAAACATTAAAGGGGGGATACGCCACGGTTGGGTTGATCTGAAGCACTTTTATGCGCACAATAGATTATATGGCCAGACCATCAGGGCCCCAAAGGCTCATAGCTGGGTCGGGATTTCGGATGGCTTTTCATGTGAATATTCGAAACTTCGTTGAAAGAGAGGTTGTTTGAAGGTTTAAAATTAAATTTCTCGATGTTATTTCTGATGAAAAGCCATGAAATCACTCTTAAACATCGATAACAATTTTAGAGATGAAAAATTGTCTTAAGTTATATGAATACAAGAAAACTTAAGAACTGGATGCAGTTTGTGTACAGTGTCGTACCCAAGTGTTAAACTGGTTGGAGGAGGGGTTATAACTCCATCGGGATTTCGAATAACGCATATTTTCTAAGATATCCCTTCAAATTAAAGACATTAGCACGTCACTCTTCACCTCCGATTAGACTCAGAAAGGAATGAAATACGTCCCTCCCCCAATTGGCCAACACAAACCCTTCCATTGGAAATGTGTGAGTATGCCGCTGCTTGAGTACTTGCATATTCTGGGAATGATTGTCGCGTTAATTTTAGCAATTGAAGAGTGAAACGCCATTTCTGGTAAATATGAAATAGGTGGAGTGAATTCCACCAAGTTCAGTAGTTGAAAAAGTCGGGGGGAGGGGAGGTGGAGGGGGATCCGTAAAACTCAAAGATCCTTATATTTTAAAATGATTTGTAACTATTGTATAGAAATTCTTTAGTGAGTCAATTCTCGGCAGTGTTTGAAACTTTGAAGTCCTTATTACCTCGGCATTAAGGTCATAAAAAAGCTTAAATTATTAATGGGGCTTTCAGCGACGGATCACCGCGATAGGCTAAGGTGAATACGAAATGATTTTAATTCAAAATTGCATTTAGTTTATTGCATGTGTATCATTCTGATATTTTATAATGCAATATATATATATACTAGTTATTGCTCTGTATTTTAGAACTTAGTTGAATGCATTTAATGATTCCTGCCGTGTTTTTGGACTTCATCTGTTATTACACAATAAGAGACAACAGAAGGTTTCTATGACAGCTGTACCAATGTGCACGTGGTCAGTGGGTATGATACCTTCTATTAACAGTGTTTGTTGTGATTGGTAAGTTATTTTCATGGTACTTGAAAAATACAGACCTATATACAGGGTGGTTATATTTAAACTGACAGTAAAATAATTATAACAGGGTGGTTATATTTAAACTGACAGTAAACTGACAGTAAAATCTACTCGATGGATCACAACGAAAAGTGGTGGATACCTTAATAAAAAAAATAAATAATAAACACAAATAATAAAAACATGGGGTAGAGAATTTGCGAATGAAAAAATAGTTAGTGTTAGTGCCACCAGGTGGTGTGGGTGCGTTCAAATAAAGAGAAAATACCAAGTTGAACAAACATGGCCTTTATTTTACAAATCAAGATTCTCAATATGTGAACCATTGGTATGCAAAATGTGTTGGAAACGTAATACGACATGGCCCACAGTTGCTTGAGACATGTCTCGGGGAATGGCTGCAACGTGCTGTGTTATTCTTGCCTTCAGTTCAGCAGTGATTCAACATTGCCTTGATAAACTCGGCTTTTCAAATAACCACAACAAAAAATCACATGGGTTTAGGTCGGGGGAACGTGGTGACCAAGCATTGGAAAACGTTCGAGATATTATTCTGTCATCACCAAATGTGGTACGTAACAATTGCGTTGCCGTACGTGTAATATGGGGTGGCACCCCATCCTGCGTGAAGATTATGGAGTCTAAGCAATTTCTTTCTAGCAAAGCCAGAATAATCTTGCTGCGGAGTAGATCTGTGTAACGTGGTCCATTCACCAATCGACGCAAGGGGCCTTGAGGCGTGATCTCCTCAGAGAAAAATGGTCCGATTATAAAGTTTGCGGTAAACCCACACCATAGAGTTACATAGTCGGAGTGTAGGGGCACATCACGCGGATGTGTAGGTCCCCATATTTGGCAGTTGTGCGTATTCACTGTTCCATGTAGGGAAAAATGCGCCTCATCGGTCCATAAGACTTTCAAAGGCCACATGCCTTCTACATCGCTTTAAGTTACTGTCAGTTTAATTATAACCACCCTGTATATATGATATAAGTGTTTAAAACGAAATTTACAAGACTTTACTTTAAACTCATTTTTACAAGTTTAGTTAGACACAAACAAATCATCTTCACACGTAGTAAAATTTACCTTGCACTTTGAACGCCAAACGGGGCTCCACTATATGCCTTTTTTCGAACCATTTTGACAGCCCCAAGGAACTCTAGAGCACACGACTGTTGCTAAATAGGAGCTCGAGAATTTTACATATTTCTTGTCACGTATCTAGGCCGTGTTTACGATGGTTATCTACGTTTATACCGGAAGTGTGTGTGCTTCCGCTTTCCCAGCATGATCTGCGGATATCTCAACAATGGCGATTTTGCATAATTTCCTCCCAAAATACGTAACATTGCTGTTTTTGATCTCACAAGAAATTTTATTGTTGTATGAATCAATATTGGCAGCAAAGGCTGTTTAAAATGTTCGAAGTTTCTATGACAAAAAATATCTAGTGTTTGTCCATAAAAATTGTTTAAAAAATTATTATTGACTTAAGTCGTTTTCTTTTTAGGTCGCGATGAATCTTTTTCCAAGGAGTTCATTCTGTTAAGAGGATTTTTGTATTTTTCGAAACCTGGTTTTTGATCGAATTTCTTACCAACAGCTAGGATATTAGAATTGCGAACTCTAGGAACAAGTACTGTGCAGTATTCGAAAACTTTTGGCCATTCCGTTTTCATTCATGTTATGAAGATGTCGAAGATCAAGATTTTTGGAGGTTTGAGAGTATTAAAAAGCTGCTGGACTTCTGAATTTAACGAAACGTAAGAAATAGGCAATCGGAACTCAGTTGCCATCTGAATTCTGAAAAAAGAAGGAAACGAAAAAGGAAGAGACTGAAGAGATTAAAATAAACTGCTATATTATTCAGACTTGCGATTAAATCAGAATTCCTTTCCAATTATGAGGCTAATTTAAGATAATATTAATATTAATTATTAATTCTGGTAAGAATAAAATAAAAACACCTTTAGCAATTTAACTTTTTCTTGAATTCACTGTAATTGATATTATGCCTATTTTCTAGATCTTCCAATTAGCGTTTGATCCACTGGATTTGACACAGTATATGGTAAGCATACGTATCCTTTTTCTGGATGTACTCCCTGGATTAAAAGTTCTGTCCATGACAAAAAAAATATTCCTAAAAGTGTTCTCTAAATTCGATTTTAGATATTTTCTTTTGAATATTAAAATGCCTGTACAGCTTGAGCGGTCTGTAAATGGTAGCTAGGTAGTCACTGGAAGGAGAGCTATGCACCAATCCCCTGTGATGATGCATAGAACCGGCCAGGCCTAGCACCTAATGTCCGACCCCGCCTTCTCGTGGTGCAGACCGTTAGTAACTTTCAAAAGAGATACTCCCTTGTGGAAGTGAACGGAAGGGGAGGGCTGCCAGATTAGTGTGGCCTACTGATCTGGACAACTATGGCTACTTTTCTTTTTTTTTTTCTACCCTGCTGTCGAGTGGTCAACCACACAGGGTCCTGGTGCTGACCATATAAACCTACTGGACTGGACAGATATATGGCACTGAGCTTGATTATGGATCCTGATTTTGCTGCACTGGTGGGCTTCTGTGGAGGGAAAATCTTCCGCTGTGTTTTCTGTTTGTTTGTGGGTTGACAGCCCCAAGTGAATAGATTCACAGGATATGTTTATCAGCTGGTGGATAATCCTGAGCAGAAGTCATCGCAGGCACCTGAACTCTTTGCTTCTATTGGCATCGTCAAATTCTACATTGGAGGAAGTCTTCCAGTGTAGATGGCTTCAGCCTTTAGTAGTGGGGGAACGGGTCTTTGCCCCATGTCTGCGATTAGGGGGCTGTTTGATATTGTCGGCATTCTCTCTCTCAATAAACATAGTTTCTTTATTCATCCCACTAACCATTTTCTCTCCATAGGTAGTTGGAATGTGAGGACTCTGCACAGAGATTTTTCTCTTGATATACTCACACAAGAATTCCACCGTTATAATTTAGATATTCTCGGCTTGCAAGAGACCAGATGGACAGATAAAGGTCAGATTCTTAAAAATAATCTTAAATTTCTCTTTTCAGGAAGGGACGACAATAAGCATTACCAAGGAGTGTATCTGCTTCTCAGCAGACACGCTAGTGATGCTCTTCTAGGATATGAGTGCATTAATGAAAGGTTTCTTACAGCAAAATTTCAGACAAGCGTTAAAGACTTGAATGTTATCTGCTGTTATGCCCCCACTGAGGATGCCCATGAGGATGAGAAGGATAGGTTTTATGAACAACTTCAGGATATTTTGAATTCTGTCAAGAAAGGAAATATTACCCTTGTTCTTGGTGGGTTGGGTTGGGTTGTTTTACCTCTGAGCGGCACTTTTTTGCACACCATGGGCTAAATGGCCAGGTCACATGGACCCCGAAGGCTCAGAGAAGGTTGGGGGAGGGGACCCACTGGAATAGCTGTTGGGAGACAGATGGTAGCCTCCCGTCAAGGCCATCCAGCGTGTTCTTTAACGTGCACAGGGTATGGCTCTCCCGCACACGGGGCCACGGCTTAACGTCCCATCCGACGGACGGCGGCCTTTCCAAGCCCATCGGTGTCCCCTACTGACCGTGGGCAGGGCGGGGAATTTTGCGGAGATAAATCTCAACGCTGACCCAGCTGGGACTCGAACCTGGGAACTACAGATTACGAGCCTGGCGCGCTACCGACTGAGCCACCCCCGCCCCATTTGTTCTTGGTGACTTCAATGCCAAAGTTGTTACTGACTCTGACCTTTGGGGAGGAGTAATAGGCCCTTTTGGTATTGGTAGCTGCAATGACAATGGGCAACGTCTCCTACAGGTAAGTAAACTCAATGGATTCAGAATAACTAACACTTATTACAAACTCCACGACATACATAAGTACACATGGGTTTCACCCGATGGGCTGCATAAGAATATGATTGATTATATATTAATTAACAGCAAATGGGCTAGTTCTGTTAGGAATACCACGGAATATAGAGGAGCTGAAATTGGATCTGACCATTACCTTATTAAAAGTGTCTTGCAACTTAAACTTAAAAAGTGTTGTGCTAGGGTTAAAAAATTTAGTTTTCATACTGAAGCTCTGAAAGATCCAGTTATAGCCAAAGCTTACCATGATAGGTTAATTAGTCATTATGACAGTCATGGTTTGCTTACTACTGAAGTTGAGGAAGAATGAGATCATTTTAAACAGGCTTTTTTGGACACTAACAGTACTCGTTTAGGAATAAAGGAGCAGAAGAGACAGAATTATCTGAGTGATAAGGCACTTGAGCTTATTTCGGAAAGAAAGAACTGCAGGAATGTCCTTAATCAATACCCTACTAGTCCTAATAGAAAGCATTACAGAGAACTTAATAAACGTGTAAAAGATCAGATAGCTGCTGATAAGAATCTTTGGCTTGATGGTTTGGCTGACAAAGCCGAGGAAGCAGTTAGACAGCACAACCGCAGAGAGCTGTACCAGACAGTTAATGTTTTCTGTGGTAGAAAACGGTCAGGTATACAAGGATTGAAGGATAAACAAGGTAAGGTTATAGAAGGGGAGTATTCTGTCATGTCTAGGTGGGCTGAGAATTTCAGTGATATTCTAAACAATGTAGTTAGTTCTACTCCCATTGTTTGCAATGATGATAGATGCATTGGTGGCTTTAATGTTGGCCCTATAACACAATCGGAAGATATTTTGGCTGTTTCTAAACTTAAACTACATAAATCCTCAGGGATAGATGAAATTACTACCGAAATGCTTAGAGCTATGAATGTTTCGGTTACCACTTGGATGACTGAAATTCTGAATATCTTTTATGATAAAGGCATGGTTCCTAAGGATTTTACCAGAGCTATTGTTATCCCTATTTTCAAAAAAGGTGATCGCAGTTCTTGTGGTAACTATAGGGGTATCAGCCTACTCTCTGTTCCAGGTAAAGTTCTTTCCATGATTGTGCTTAATAGAATTAAGAGTCTGGTTGACAGTCAATTGCGTGATGAGCAATGTGGATTCAGAAGTGGTAGGGGATGTGTGGATCAAATATTTTCACTTTAGCAAATTCTTGAGAAATGTTTATAGTTTCAGAAACCTTTGGTTGTTAGCTTTGTTGATTTCAAAAAGTGTTTTCGACTCTGTTAGTACTTGGGAGGGTGACCACCTGGGAACACCGCGTGCAGTTGACATTTTTAGCCGTCCCGTGGCCGAGTGGTTAGCACGCTTGGCTACTGATCTAAGGGACCTGGGTTCGAGCCCCGGATTAGGCATGGATGTGTGTGTCGTTTTTCTGCTGAGGTCCTGCCATCCTCTCAGATCTCCTACTGTGGCATATAAACTGACAGGCTCCTGTCAGACCTCTGTGGCAAGCAGCTGCTTGAGGGGGTATTTATTTATTTATTTATGATCGTCGTAATTTGTGGTTGATTGTGAGACCATATGGTATACCTGAAAAGTTAGTTAACATAATGAAAGCTCTCTATAATAACACTGAGTCGTATGTGAGAGTTGGTAAGGCTTGTAGCAATTGGTTTAGCATTACTTCTGGTGTTTGACAAGGGTGCATTTTGTCTCCTTTTCTCTTTAGCTTAGTTATTGACTATGTTATGCGAAATTCACTTCAAGGGAAATATTTTGGCCTTAAATGGACTGGAGATACGAAAATTTCTGATTTAGATTATGCTGATGATTTAGCCCTTTTGGCAAATGATGTTGATGAGATGAACTCTTTCATTCGAGCTGTTGATGAGACTGGTAGTAGAGTAGGTTTGGTTATAAACAGAGAGAAAACTAAAGTGATGAAAATTGGTCAGGCAGGCTGTGATTCAGTTAATCTGAATGGTTGGAGTCTTGAGCAGAAGTCGCAGTTTAATTTTCTTGGGAGCTATGTAATAGATAATGGTGATGTGCGGCATGAGATTCACAGACGAATAGGGATTGCTGCCGGGACTTTTTAGAATCTATGGAGAGTGTGGAGAAATAGGCGTATACACCTAAAGACTAAAATTAGACTGTATAATAGTTTGGTTCTTTCTAGGGTTAGTTATGGTAGTGAAACTTGGACACTTTGTAAAAAAGATAACAGGAAACTTGATGCTTTTGATTCTAGATGCTTACGTAGTATCTTGGGCATTAGGTGGTTCAACTTTGTCACTAATGATGAGGTTAGGCAAAGGAGTTTGCAACCTGCTTTAAGCAGCATATTGTGTAGGGAGAGACTCCGTTGGTTTGGCCATGTTGCCCGTATGAATAATTATAGATTGGCGAATAGGGTTATGAACAGTGTGCCTAGAGGCCTCAGAAAGAAGGGGAGACCTAGGATGCGGTGGGCAGACAATGTCAAACAGAATTCAGTTGTTAGAATTGGTGTGCAGTGGCCAGATGCAGTAGATGTAGCTCAGGATAGACTTGCTTGGAGAACTAAATTGCACGGTCTGGTTGGACCTCCGTAGCCCATGGCTGCTTGAGGATGATGATGATGATGATGATGACAGCTTGAGCAGATCTTTACTAATGAAATAGTGGCGGCAACACGGTTATAAAAAATTTTGGTCGCAAATCAGGTGACTGAAAGATATAGTCTAGAAGCATAATCATAATGATAGTGGTATCCGTGCTGACACTAGTAAAGAATGCATGCCTTTCGTCTATTTGCTGACACCTTTGCGTGCCTTATGGTTGCCGATAGCTTAATTACTCTGCAAGTTCTATTCTGTCTCTGTTTTAACAGATTTCGACGCTCTGTTGTTTTCTAGATATTTGACCGACAGATTCCAAATTTGGAACAGAGGTTCCCCTGTGTTTGCAAATGTAGGAGATCTGACAACGGCGTGAGTAGTATCGCCCCGGAGATGGCGTCGGAAGTGACGTAATAGACCGGAAGTGACGTTATTGTTGGGGAGTAGGGTCGACCCCCACGCAGGTGTGGTTTATCGTCGGCGAGATGTGCCGGCCCCCACGCAGGTGTGGGCTTAATTTTTGTGTATTAAGAAGTTTTATGCTTTCAGATATTTCTCCCCTTTTCGTAAATTCAGGTATTAAGTTTTTATATTTACGTTTTATACTTTCATCTATTATACTTGTGTGTTATTAAGTTTTTTCGCCTTCAGATATTTCACCCCTTTTCATATATTATTCAGGTATTAAGTTTTTATATTTACGTTTTATACTTTTACATATTATACTTGTGTATTATTAAGTTTTTTTCGCCTTAAGAATTTTTTCAGTTGGATTATTAAGTTTTTTTTGCCTGAAGAATATTTATGTCTTCAGATATCACTTTCAGATATTATACAGTCGGATTATCCCACAGGTTTCACCACTTGAGACTTCAAAGGTAAGTGAATTTTCTTTAGCACCCCCCTCTTTGTAGGAGAAACTCATAGATCACAGGGGTTTAAACACATTTATTTCAGATTAATAACTTGAACAAACAGCGTATAACAATCATTCGTGTGACATAGCTTGAACAATATTTAACATCATAGTATGTTGAATAAAATCAGTAACATAACCCTTAGTATGTTGAATAATAGCAGTAGTATAAAATCATAATAGCAGTGGTATAACATATTTAAAATGCGTACACGTCCAAAAAAATGGCTTAAACAACATTTGAACCATAATAGTATTTACAAAAAACGAAGCATTATTTAAATTTGTGCATGAACCATAATAGGTTGATTTACAAAACCTGTGCCTGACCATAAACCCACATCTGGAAGACATGACCAAAATAATGACTTAAACAACATTTAAAATAATTGCATGAAAGAAGCATTATTTACAAATATGTGCCTGACCAACATTTAAAATAATTTTTATGAAAGAAGCCTGATTTAAACAACATTTAAAATAATTGCATGAAAGAAGCTTGATTTACAAACCTGTGCATTATTTAAAATAATTGCATGAAAGAAGCCTGATTTAAAAATATGTGCCTGACCAACATTTAAAATAATTGTATGAAAGAAGCATGATTTAAACAACATTTAAAATAATTGCATGCAAGAAGCATGATTTACAAACCTGTGCATTATTTAAAAATATGTGCATGATTTACAAATTATGTACATTATTTAAAAATATGTGCAGAAAAGTCTGAAAGTAGCTAAAGAATATGAAACATGGGTAGGACTGGTGGCTTGCTGTCTTCAACGGTTAACAGGAATTTAGACTTTTGTAACCGAAAGGGAATGTTGCACTCTGCCCAGGTTTAAAAATTCTCTTGTTAAAATTAAAAGAGAGTTTTTTTATGGAAATGGCGGTTGGTGAGGATGGCCTTGTGCTTGTCAATTTGGACATTGAAGGGGACGGGAAAAGTGGTTGGGGGGCCTCCTAGAATTAAATCGTGGAGAAGCTCTGTGGTGTAGCGTTCCCTATTGCGCACACTCAATTTAAATCCTTTCGCACGTGGGATTTCGGGGGTTTCCCCGTTCGAAAGTTCCAGGATGTAATTTTTCGGGGATATGGAGATGTACCGATCTATAGTGGTGTTTGGGCCATACTGATCGGTAATCTCGTTTTTAAAATAACCCATAAAATGTGAGGACTCTGGAATGAATGTGTCGCCAGGTGAAGTTTTAAATATGCACGAATCCGTGTCTGCATAGAGGGCTCGCTGTTTTAATTTGGAAAGCATGTCTAATAGAACGAGCCTCGCCTGGGAAGTGACAAAAGAGGCTATGACGACATTTCCTTTCGGGTTGGTGGGGGCGAATTCTTTTGCGGGTCTGTAGGTCACTAGGATATGATTCGAATTGACCGCATGAAGGTCGGTAGAATTTTGGAGCGATCGTTCGCTAAATCCAATAATTTTATCGGGTCGTCGATGATCTGGGACATTGGTCTAGATAGATCTTCCGATACCTTCCCCCACAAGCTGTTGACCGATATTTTCCCCAAACTTCTTTTGGTACCGTTATACTCAACTTCCTGTGGGTTAATTCTCACTCCTTCTGCCTGAAAGAAATCTTCACAGAATTTTGCTTTTTCTTCGTCTGTGTTAACGTTTGAAGGGAAACCTGAATATTTCTGTTTAGCTTCTAAAAACGTGTTGATGTATTTTCCAAGTAAGCCGGGGTCCTGGGCGGTGTAAGTAATAGTTTCCGAATAGTGCCAAACATCGTGAATTTTGAGAATTTTGTAGCCTTCACGGACTGCTTTATATAATTCCAGCGACACATAAGAGGTTGTGAGAGCTCTCTGTGCTTCGGAGTGAGTACATGGGTCTACCTTTGTTAATTCTGCACAAATGCTGCACAGAGGAAACAACAGTTTGTTGCAGCAATGGTAGGGGAGTACGGGGATGTAGAGATCGGTAGGAGGAAGCACCGTGCAGTGGATGATTCCGAAATATGCATCAGGGGAGTAATCAAAATTTTCGGTGATCCTCCAGGGAAGACTCCCCTCTTGCAAATCGCGGGATAGAGCGAGTTCACATCGAAGCACTTCACGTCACAATTTTCGACCTTCGTGTGGCAAAACAAGGAGAATATCTCCGTTCTCCCACCATAGAGGAAGGAGCTCCCGCTAATTCTCCTTACCTTTTCTGTCTGCTGAAAAATGCGAGCAGCGGTGGGATCTGTCTTGAGTAGACGATCGAAATCGTGCTCCCAGCACACTCTGTACATGAAATCAGGTAAAAGTTGGCGAATGCACCGCTCTCTATCCAGGGTTCTTAAATAATTTAGAACCATAGGCTGACCTGTGAGAGGGTGAGTAATGCCGGGACTGAAGCATTCGAGACAGGAGTGAAAATAACATCCCACAAAATCCAGAGCCTGCTTGGTGTCCCTACACAGACCGTCCAAAAAATAAGGGCCAACTTTGGTTTCACCTTCTGCAGAGCGCGCTGTCTGGAGGGTGAGATTCTCAGTCTCTTCTATGTAAGCTAACCAGGCAAGGCCTTTCCTACTCTGGCGGTCGCATGAGGAATATCCGTTCGAGGGGTAAACGCCAATCACTCCTTCGGGCATGAATTTCTGTCTGTAGACCTGCAGACAAGCCGAAGAGAGAGTGATTTTAGAAAAAGGGTCTACCCCAGTCATCCCTAAAAATTCCGTTCTGAAGCTCTCACAACCTCGCATTAAAGTGTGCACGTCAGATTTACAGTACGCAATCATTTCAGATTTGAAATTCCAGTGAGTCCCCTACACTGTTCCGTACCACTGATGGAACGCTGAAGCTTCTCCTGGGGTCATGTGCTGCGGTTCAAAATAATGGGGATCGGGGATGGGTCCAGAATAATTAAAGTTTTGTCGTGTACAAAAAGCGTGGGGGAAGAAACCTTTTTTTACTTCGGTGTAGCCGAAAGTTTTAGGAAAAGAGCGAAGAGGAGCCTGAATGAAAGAAAGAGAAGCAATAAATCTGATTTAGAGGCCGGGTAAATTAAGTAGAAAAATTTTATTGCCGTTAAAAATCAATTCCGGCCTCAGACACTTACGATAGAGGTAATTTAGAATCGGAATAAAATCGAATCCTCTACCGTTATGTTCGAGCAAAGTAATATCTCTAAATTTAGGCTTACCGTTGACGACAGCCAGCAAGCAGTCCATAAAATCGTCGTTGTGGAAGAACTCTTCATATTTCCATACACCGTCACCTTTTTCGTAGGTGATGATGCACAGAATGGGGGTCAGCACGCCGTCTGCTTCTTCCACCGTTTCTATGTCGAAATAGAAACGGCGACCTGTGACTTCACATTCTTTAGCCACTTTCACACACTCTAATTCTTTCTGCACACACTGATGAGGTGAATCGGAGGAGGTTTCGTAGGTCTCCCCACAGTCGAGGCACCTGTGCCGTTTTGCACAGGTGCCATTTAAAAAATGCGTGGTCAGGCACTGTTGACCTCTGAAGTAATAGTGGCACAGGTCACAAAATAGAGAAGCCTCCCTTTTCCCACAGTCTGCCGTCAGGCACGACTTGCAGACATCTTTGCAGATGTGGGGCTTTGGTGGACAGGCTTGAGGCATCGGACGCAGAATTCCTTTGCCCGGAAGTATCCCGCCAGGCTGGTGACGATGGAGAAGTGTCCGGCATCGTGCAGGAGGTAGATGTTGTTGGGCGCCTCCTGCTTCCCGGCGAAGATGACTTTGAAAATCGTCCTGTGCCACGAACACGATGATCCGGTATTCGGCGTACAGGAACAGTTGAAACCCTTGGAGTTCGGGCAACCCGCACTTGCCCTCCGGGATCCCGGCCTCACGATGAAGGACCTGTGCCTCGTCATGTTGACGTGGTCGCCTGGGGTCGAGGATGTACTTGTAGGTGCCATGTGCCATCACGCCCTTCTTCTTCATACACAAGGCACGTCCAACGACAAGGCTCCGTGCGAGGAACAGGTTGTCGTCGTTGATGATGTTGATCACGCTGCTTTTGCTGTCGTTAAAGGCAGCCAGGTCTGCCAGGGGTCTGCGGCGTGGTCCTGGGGTCTCACGAACGCCTCCGGAACGTTCCAGTGAAGCGGCGGCAAAGTCGAAGAATAAATCTTCGTCAGTGCCCATCGCTTCATTGGAATTTAACACTTTCTCGATGGCCTCCATGAATTTTCCTACTGTGACCTCATTACGTGTGGTCAACGGCAGGTTGATGGGGTTCCGGAGGCGCTTGGACCAAACACAGACCTGCACGTGAGAGAACTCCTCTGCTGGTAACAGTTCGTTAATATTTTCTGCTGGACAGCCAGAAGTGTGTCCAGAAGTGTGTCTAGAGGGGACCCACGGTCGAAGGTGATCATTCGGACCATGTGGGACGTAAAAATCGCCTTGTATTTGGCGGACCTGAAACTGCTGGAGCGTGTTACAACGTAGCCAGGAGTTGCGGTGTCCTGCGCAGGCATGGAAGATGTTGAAGCGTGTAGCGGCACGCTGACCTCGGTCCTCTGCTGCTTCGGTGCGGGGCCTTCTCCGTGCTGTTGCTGCTGCAGCTGCCGGCGCCTCTTCAGGCTGAGGCGCCAGGTACGGGGACATCTCCACTCGCTGTGCTGGAGTCATCTCTTGACTGGCCAAAGGTACTTGGATGGCCAGAGTCATCTCTCGGCTGACCAGGGGTTGAACCGGCTATCTCACCGCTTGCTGCGCCGGAGGTACTTGACCGGCTGGAGTCATCTCTCGGCTGACCAGGGGTTGAACCGGCTATCTCGCCGTTCACCACGTTGGAGGCCAGCGGCCGTCCAGGGGATGGGGCCGAGGACAGCATAAACAATTCCATCTCGATACGATGCAGAATATCCTCAAGCTATCCCTGAATGTTGATTAGCGCTGCGAGTCTCTGATCAAATGGCATCTCCATGACGGAATGACGCTTACCGGGCTCTGCGGGAGTTTATAAACCCCTTCAATGCACATGCGCGGGTCCTCCCACCTCCCACCTACCGCCAATGGCATTCATTTTTTTAAAAATTTCGTTCCCGCCTCGTGACTGATTCTACCTGCGTGGGCAGATTCCGTCAACGGACATTTTCAGCAAGAATCTGTGTAACCGGAAATGCGGGAGTCAAACCCTAGCCCGTCTCCCAGGATCGCGTGACCTCCCGCCCGTGGCGTCCGTTTTTTTTTTAACATTCCGTTTCCGCCAACGGGCACCATACTGCCGCAGGCGCCAGACAAATGCTGATACGTGTGGGGTTATGAAATGGGGGTGGAAGCTGTCTCTAGGACGTCATTACAAGAACAAAAAATCAGAAGCCCACGTGTGGGAGGAAGCCATCCCGACGCCAGGAAAAGCATACGGGTGAGGAAAGAAGCCCCCACCCAGCCAGCATGGGCGAGCATTGCTAAGCCCTCCCCGTCTCCAGCACACGTGTGGGGGAGGAAACCCATCCCCCTCCAGCGTGGGCGACCATCGTTAAGCCCTAGACCGCTACGCATGTGGAAGACAAAAATTAAGCCCCCCAAAATAATAAGCCATCCCCGTCTCCAGCACACACGTGTGGGGGGGGGGGTCGGCACTTCCGGTCGTTGTACCCCAGGGGGACTTTTTAGGAGCACACAAAATTTAAGCCCTCCCCACACCTGCGAGGGGGGTCGGCACTTCCGGTCGACCCCCCTCCCCGACGATAACGTCACTTCCGGTCTATGACGTCACTTCCGACGTCATCTCCGGGGCAATACTACTGGCGTGGCATCTGGCATCGCTCTGCTTCGTCTATCTCAGCTTGTGGACGAAGAAACTAGTGAAGAAAATTGCCGGGGGTGAATTTCCCTTTCCAACCATTTAGAAGAATTTTTTGAAAGATGATTTTAATATGGACAGTTGAGAAATTACATATAAAAGAGTGGACACCGCGAAAGCTTTGTTGCAGGTGAAAACTAATTTTTGCGTCTCTTATGAACTCAATAGTGCAAAACTTACCGAAAATGAAAATATTTTATAGAAAATGCACTTTTATGAGAAATATGCACAATAACAGTGGTTTTTTCTGTTAATTAACCTATGTTATTTAAGTTGCGTTTTGTGCTACAAGATATTAAGGTTATTATTATGCTCAATTATGGTAAAATAAGTTCTAAACGAAAAAGAATGGGCTACTTTTAACATAATGAGTTCATGAAAAGTCAATCACTCAGACTGAACTTTCAAAGGTCAACGGATCTTTTTTTTTAATCTGGTTTCAAAAACAGGAGATGAGTGAAAATGAATGAAACTTGATATGAGGAGTATCCTTAGCTGTAAAATTCTGTTTCCTTTCTTCCCTTTTTCTCCCAAAGAAGAAGATGGAATGATGTTTTGAAACCGTTGTTCCATTATACAGACTGTTCTCGATTTGCGAGGTTAATGAGTTCCTAAAAACTATCGTCTGAATGAAATTCGCAGAAATTAGGTGTAATAAATAATTTAAAGTAAAAATAAACTATGAATATTTTCAATTCGACTGGCATTCTCTAAAATTTTTTCACCACCGCTAATTGGATTAAGTGTTTTTGGACTTCTTCCAATTGGATGGTAAGGGAGATAAACGCTCTTCCTAGATGAATGGACATACAACGTATCTGAGCCCATTCATGTTGTAGCTCGCATCTCAGCGTCTCAAATGCTAGTATCTCCTTTGCTTCACAGTCGATCAGGGTCTAACAACTTCCTTTCCGAAACACTCCCTTCTTAGCTGAATGGAATCACAAAGGGACCTGATTTCATACGCCTCCTTGTTCAACATCCAAAAGAGCAGTAGTTTGTTTTGCATTGGATTAGAGTAAACGCCCATAAAAAATCGCTCTCTGAAGCTGATTGCAATAGCATCGTGCTTGATTCTATTCACCATCTTGTTCTTCATTCCAAATCACATCACTTTTTTCTGATTCTCACTGGATTTGCTAAAATTCTCTCTCTAGTTAAATATAATGACAACTCTTGTTCAGCATACCAGATGAAAACACTTTGCTTAAGACTACATCAGCATAGTTCCTCACTTTGGGTAATTCAGCGGAATGGAATGACAATATAGTTATTCTGTTTGCCATCTTGCTCAACATTTGAAATCTGCTATTCAATTCTGTCAGTTGTAAGCATTCTTACTCCTGGAATCCCATGGCTTTGCGTTTGGACGTACACAAGTCCAAATAATTAAAATAAAAACTACTTTATATAAAAAGTCATTACTAAGAAATTGAAACGAAATTTTAATTGGTTCTTGGTCTGTGAATTTTTTGTTTGTGAAACGAACTCGGGATTTTACTCTACAAAACAGGACAGTTCCATAGAAATCCGGACTTCTGGTAACCCTGGGACGATCCCAAAGGGAAATGACTCACGACAGCAGAAATAGGCTGTTGGTAACGAGTTGTAAGCCTCTTCTACATTTTTTAGTAAGTGAGTGTTTTATCAATAGAGTTGGGAGATTTCTCGTATAGTGCTTAAAGATTTCATTTCAAACTTTACAAATGTGTATTTTTGGACAACGAAATTGGGAAAATGTCTATATCAATAACTCGTATAAATTCTAATTCATGCAAATCAAAACCTTGCTAATCGAGAACTACCTTTATGTAAGGTATCATCAAAATGTATAACAGACGTGTTTTGTACCGTGCATTTGTTCGCAGCGCATGTCTTTTTTCCACGGAGTAGCTTTTGGCAGCTCTCCAAGTGCTACTGGTGACTTATTGTTGGTGAGAGCTCGATTACTACGCAAACTGTTGGAGCAGATTGAGATTTATTTTCACAGATTTCCACTCCTGATAATTCCCCAAATATTTCACCACCCGATCCCAAATTTCGTAGCCGGATTTTCCATCTGTAAGCCTGAGTTGCTTTAAAAAGGGCCTTAAAATAAGGCAAATTTTATTTAGTAAGATAATAAGTAAAAATATTCTTCAAAATTTAAAAGATAAAAATTTCAAATTTTTTTTTGCGGAGACAAATCTTAATGCTGGTACAGCTAGGACTCGAACCTGGAAACTGCAAATTACCCACCTATTGTGCTACCGACTGAGCCATTCCGGCCCCTCGTTACGCTGTGAACGCTAATATCTTTCCACAACTCTTTGAGATCATTCGAAAACTTTGGCTTTCTTTAGATGTCACTTGAAGCTTGAAAATTTAGATACGGAAACAAAAAAACCCGACCTTTGAAGAGTTGTCATCTAGTTTTATATGGGATCACATCACTGAAGTTCTCTGTGCCGCATTTTGTTACACGAAACACTTTAATAACAACTAACGAAATAATTGCTCTATAAGAATTTTATTTTTTGCCGTATTCAGCGAGAGTTATTTAAAAAATGAAAGCTGTCGAGAGATCAATTGACGATCATCGCATGGTTTGGATGTCGTTTTCCCTTTTCCGATTTTGTTCGGTAGGCAGCCACTGGACAAAAGCGCGGAAGATAAGCAACTGCAGGCAGGCGACCCTCAGACCTGTTGTGAGGAGTGTGTCGAAGGTCCAACTCCAAGGACATCATCAGTTCAGCATGCACAGCTGCTAGACGCTGCATGAGAGCACAGCCTCCGCTCGTATACTCGAGAGCAGCGACGTGCTGAGTCGAAATATTCCACGGACTAGTGATCCTTCTCTGCTGACATCATGCCGCAACACAGGTACGAAGGTTTGAGTAGGGATCCACCTGACATTGAGGTAATTTCGATATCTCAGTACTAAATATTGGTTTTTATTAATAATACTGATTTAAGGGTGTGCATAGATTAAGCGTGTTTCGATCAGGAAGTATTTCTATTCATCACATCAGTATCTAATGATAAAGATTCCTTTAACAGATGTTGGTCATATCGGGTTTCAAATTTTCCTAACGGTTGAACTGATTCTAAACCATTTTCGCAGAATCCCTTCCATGTTTCAATAATTTAAAAATGTAAATTGGGAAAATTTTGATTATATTTTTAATTTTTTTGATAAAAGGTGATATTTGATGTTAATGAAAACTAAACGGTTTCGTCTGCTTTTAACAGGCCCTATTCATTTTCCCAATTAACCTACCAAAAGTGAAATACATTGGGTTCCGTAAATTAGGGAATAACCCTATGCTATGAAAGTTGGATGCTAACGTCAAAGCTCTATAACTTCTAAAAGAAGTTTTTTGATCTTAAAAAATGTGAAAGCATATAAAGATCTCCATCAAATATATCGATATTTCGATTTTTAATCGTAATATCGATATATTTCAGTATTTTATGAGTTATGGATGTTTGAATATTTAACAACAGCAATGCCAGTGTTAAGAAGCTTATACAAAACTGAAGAATAGAATGAATAGGAAAAGAATTCTTTGCACAAACTTCTGAAATATATTTATTAAACACTTTGCTACAGTATTTATTACTAAGTTAGAAGTTCTGATGTCAATGCTTTTAACTGGAATTATGTTGGATAAATATTTAAACTTCCATAACTCATTAAGTACTAAACAAATATTGTTGAAAATCGAGATAATGATTTATTTGATGGAAATCTTTATCTGCGATCACAGCTTCCCATTGACATAACATTGGGTGGTTCCTTAATTTTTGGAAACTAGTGTAGTTCTAAGAAAATCAACTCGCTCTCTCGCTGTTGATAGTTGGAATTAGCATAAAAGGGCATTTTAACAATTCTCTTGCGTTCATTTTAACAGTTCTAATGCCTAACGCAGCAGGGCCGGATATAGAGATGGAAGGACAGGTGGGCCATGCCCGCCATTATCTCCCCCCCCCACACACATACACACTCTTTCAGAATGCTAGTAACCGGAAAGGAGGCGAAAATATTTAAAATTACCTATATATATATTTTCCTGATTTATCAAGAAATTTGTTAAAGCCCACTGAAACGGAAGGAAAAGGCAGGAACGGCGTTTCGGTTCATTAGGATTCGATCTCTTCCGCCTCTTCTTTTAAGTCGGATGACTTAGATCCCAGGCTGACCTAATACAATCTGCCATCATTGATTTAATGGCCCAAATCCTGTTAATAATTATGTTTGCGGAACACTTTCAATTTGAACTGCATGTGATCGTAATCTACTGGCTCTCGTCAAATCTATTTGAAGAATCTTTCGGATCATTTCATTTTCATGCAAAAAACTGCGCATTTTCTTGACCAGACTCCCGTGTTCGTAAACAGCTAATTACGAACGCGGGAGTCAGATCCTTTGTAGTTCAATTCAGCATTTTGCCATCCCCCTATAACAGTTACCTACAGTCGCTCAAAAAATATACGAACGCTATCGTTGATTACAGAATTCAGAAAAAATATCTGGCAACGATTTTTTTTAGAAATTAGTGATCTGGAAACCTTCGTGTACTGTACACGAAGATTGCCAGATCACTAATTTCTAAAAAATCTTTGCCAGATATTTTTTCTGAATTCTGTAATCAACGATAGTGTTCGTATATTTTTTTTGAGCGACTGTACATTTTTTTTTTGCTCTCTGTTATGGTGGTGTTTTAAAAACTATCCGTGAAAAATATGCTTAGTATATAGGTTCAGTATTTTTTTTGACTTCATTCCGTTTCTAAATTTATATTTATTATTTTAAAATGAATTACTCATCGTAAATGAACACTTTAACAGTTGTCTTTTTCTGTCATATTTAATTTACAATATTAATTTATTATATATATTATTTTATTATACAATGAATTGTAAAAAAGTGATATGGTAACACATAAATAATATAAAAATACAAATAATATAAAAATTGACTAGAAAAAAATCTATTGACTGGTGTCGACCTGGATAACTTTGTATTGCAAGTCAAAAGGCATTGCACTGAGCTAAACACTATTGGAAAAATTCTCTGTTAAAATGACTTATTTGTATTCCATTGAAGACCAAATGTTCAATACATTATTATATTTTCATGTCTAACGTTCGTCTTAAAGAGATCGTACAGAAATATGCTTCCTTGGGAAAATAGAAAGTTGACAACCCAGTTCATGTTCAGTTCAAACAAATCCTGCCAAGAGAATTTCTGCCTGTTGAGCCTTGCACAGTCAGTCAGTGTATCAAAACAGTGAATCAGCAAATCAAGTGCAATGGGGCCATTCCGGGTGATCTACCTATTGCAGTTCATTGCTATTGTATTTCAGCGCATGCGCATTTATGCAATCATGTTAAGATTCCGGGCGGGGACCGTAATGGAGAAATTCGTATTGAAAACTAAAGCATAAGATGTAACACTGATTCACAAAGTAAATGTTGTGATTGTCTACATGACACGAATGATTACAAAGCGAATATTAAATTAATATTCCGTCCCGTGGCCGAGTGGTTAGCGCACTTGGCTACTGATCTACGGGACCTGGGTTCGAGCCCCGGGTAAGGCATGGATGTTCGTGTCGTTTTTCTGCTGAGGTCCTGCCATCCTCTCAGACCTTCTACTCTGGCATATAAACTGACAGGCTCCTGTCAGACCTCTGTGGCAAGCAGCTGCTTGAGGGGGTATTTATTTTATTTTTTTTATGTTTATTATGTTGTTTTAGATGTGCAAATTCTGAATACTAAATTTTATTATTTCTTGTGATTATTTTTGGTGACTCAGTATCTCGGTGACCTAATGGACCAGCTGCTCTGATCATTCGTGAGAGATGCGACTTTATATTCATTCAGTTTCATCGGTATCTATTCGAATCATTTGAAAATATGAATATCATTCCTCTACGTTTTCAAGGGAAGGCATTTCTCCACCGCATCATCATTCAGGAGTAGGGACATTCATTTACGCAACGTAGGGCGCAAAGTCTCAAGTGTCATACTTTAATATATGTGGTCTGCACACACAATGCATCGACAATGTTAAGTTTTTAAGCGAAAAATGACTTTACATCACTGAAACAACACATTAAAATATCTGGAAGTTGAAAAAGAATTTTTTTTACTTTAATACAGAAGAGAAAAAGTGTTCCGAAACTTATCAACTGTAAGGTTTTGGAGCGTTTACGGTGCAATTGTATCTAGAACAATATTTGAGCATCAGAATTGCACTATCGCATAGATCTCTAAGAATATTAAATATACATCTATATCAGGAAAAATCCTATGCTAGAAGGTTCAAACTTTTCACCTTCAAATGTCGAAAGAAGACGATTTATCTCATCAGTGGCGTACCCAAGATGCCCCCCCCCACCTGAGTCTTCAATATTATAACACCCCTCCCCCCTTGAGTCTTCAATATTATAACACCCCTCCCCCTTGAGTCTTCAATATTATAACACCCCTCCCCCATTGAGTCTTCAAAATTATAACACCCCTCCCCCATTGAGTCTTCAATATTATAACACACCCTCCCCCATTGAGTCTTCAATATTATAACACCCCTCCTCCCTTGAGTTTTCAATATTATAACAATCCTCCCCCCTCGAGTCTTCAATATTATAACACCCCTCCCCCATTGAGTCTTCAATATTATAACACCCCTCCTCCCTTGAGTCTTCAATATTATAACACTCCTCCCCCATTGAGTCTTCAATATTATAACACCCCTCCCCATTGAGTCTTCAATATTATAACACCCCTCCTCCCTTGAGTCTTCAATATTACAACACCCCTCCCCCATTGAGTCTTCAATATTTTAACACCCCTCCTCCCTTGAGTCTTCAATATTTTAACACCCCTCCCCATTGAGTCTTCAATATTATAACACCCCTCCTCCCTTGAGTCTTCAATATTATAACACCCCTCCCCATTGAGTCTTCAATATTATAACACCCCTCCCCCATTGAGTCTTCAATATTATAACACCCCTCCCCCATTGAGTCTTCAATATTATAACACCCCTCCCCCATTGAGTCTTCAATATTATATTTTCTAAGGCATTCCTCGAAAAGCAGATAATCATTCATATCAACCTCACCCCACACACACCATCATCAATACCACTGCAAGTTTTTGGGTACTCCACTATGTCTCATTTCATTAATGAACATCCAATAATTCTAATCAATTTATAACCTGAATGCTTTCAAACACACCAAGCTATTAAATAGTACTTCTAGTTCGATCTTAGTAGATAACACCTTTGTGTTGTGTCCCTACAAAACAGGCGCATGTATAGGTCTAGATAAATCGATTCCATAAAGTAAGGAACATATGAAAAAAGCACGATATAGTAAAAGTCAGATGATAGAAATGCACTAAAATCGTATATAGTGTTTAAAATATGACATAGAATTGAGGTATTGTCTGCAAATGAAAGATGTGGCAGTGGTATATGTAGATGCGTCGAGAATTATTAGTGGCGTTTCGCAGTTGTTCTCCACTTCATCTGCGAAATGCAAGGCAGAATTGTTGAGATAACAGATTTGTTGGATGTGTCTACCAGACTCACTTATCGAAAGAAGTGCAGTGTCGAAGCTACAAGTCGGCTCGAGGCAGCCAAAGTCACGCAGATGCTGCTAGATGGTTTAATGTGAGTCGTGCAATGATATATGGACTTCGGCAGAGATTCCAACAAGGAAAAAACTCATCCAGACGTTTCAGTAGTGGACGATGACGAGAGAGTATCGCTATCTGGTGTTACGCTCCAGAGGAGCAGGAAGTCAACACCAAACACCCCGTCTCACTGTAATCAGACATCGCAGCAAAGAGTGGAACGTCGATATCCATTATCATCTTATTACAAAGATTTCATGAGTTATGCTAGATGGCCAGTGGTGTGTGTGTGTGTCCCTAACCCGACGCCACAGGGGGGGGGGGGGGGTCAGTCTAAATTGGTGCAGACATGTCAGCATGTCAGCTGGACCCATGAGCAATGGTGGTCCGTGATCTTCGTAGATGAATCGAGATTTACACTCCACAGCGATTCACGGTGTCAGTTGATATGGAGGGAACCAGGATTATGTTACCATGCTACAATATCCATTAACGGAATACTCATGGTGGTCGTTGTGTCATGGCTTAGGGAAGGATATCTTTGGGTGGCAGATACAGATAAGTATATGCTTCCAATATGCTACGTCACTGGTTGCAGGTACAGAGATGAAATCTTGGACCCTCTTGTACAACCATACATGGGTACACTATCTTCCTACAGGAAGAAAGTGCCAGCCTGACCGTTGTTGCCTTTCCAATCGCTTTCTGGAGTATAGTACTGTTAACAATACGGAATGGCCATCCGGGTCTCCGGACCTAGATCAGATAAGAACATGCATAAGATGCTCTGAGAAGACTTTTTACTCTCCTGGAGTTCTGACATGCTTTGGAGGAGCAATGGAGATTACTATCCACAGCGCTGTTGGGAAATTTGTCAACAGCATGATACATCGCTATGAGGCCTGCATGGTGGTAAGTGGTGTCCACACTATATATTGAACCATTTATGCTATCTCAATTGACCGTCACCTTTTTTACCATGTGTCTGTATTTGGGTATAATTTTTGGAAAAAGTGTTATTCCATTTTTCAACTGTTATTCTTACGCACGGTTTTTATACTCTACACTGATCTCCGATTCATATGCGGCAGATTCAATTGGTGTTCACGTTGCTCTTTAATTTATCGAAATATGTGTATATATATACTGTATATAGTGGGCTTATGTTTTGTCTTAAAAACGTCTATTACTTCTCCATATTTTCTGATGATTTCTTTTTTGTTTAGAATTCAGTTTTGTCTTAGCAGCGTTCACCGTTTCGCCAATGAGTATTTCGTATACTTCTTTTAAGAACTCGCTAAGTCATTGTGCACATTTTGAAAATGTATTTATTCCTGAAAATTCCCCTAAGTGAATTAAAACATAATATAGAAAGAAATTGGAGTCGAGATTTCTCAGAATTTAAGTTTGATGACTTCGCGAGATTTTGCAAGAAACCAAAGAGTTGCCAAATATCTGATCCCAAGTAATACTCACCTTTCGGTTCACCGGAAGTATCAATCATAAAATATATTTCTGTCTACCTCTTTGTAGAGATATTTTGGTTTCTATTTAGTACACTTTTCTGACAATTAATAACTCTTAAGCAGAAACTGAAACAATCAGTTAAAATAGTAGAAACTTTGAATTTTGATTGAAGTGATAATGATGTTCAGACATTTGACAAGTGCGAAATATTCCTCCAACTAGCTTCTTGATTCAAAAGCATAGACCTACAGGCGTAAGTCACAGATCCCGCGTTCGACTCTGTGATTTTTTCCGTGGAATTTTCACATTTGCTTAAAGATTTAATCCAGTGATAACCAATAATTTTAGGGCATAGAGTTGGCTTAGTTGATAAATGAGCTGGGCGCGTAAATTCTTGTTCACAGTTCGATTATCTCCTGACAGTTCTCCAGTAAATCCCAATTCTCTACCAAGTTCTGACACCTTCTTGTCCTTTTAAACTGGCCGTTTAACCCAATCTGTGAGAACGAGTACAGCCTAGAACCTGCTCATAAACCTGCATGAACTAGACAAGATCATAAGCTGCAATTCCCAGGTTCGAGTCACAAATGCACCAGAGCTGAGATTTATCTCCGCTATCACTCGTTCTCCTGTCGATGAGAAAGGAGACCCTGATGGCCTTGGAAAGGTGTCGGATGCGACGCTGAAGCCGTGGCACCATGTTGCAGGAGAGCCATACTCTGTGTATATTAGAAAATACAATGGATTGCCATTAACAATCAGGAGGCTTCCATGTCTCCTAATAATAGTCAAGTATATACCCTTCTCCAACCTTCATAGTCCTTGGGATCCTTGTGATTTAATCATTTAGCCCTTTGTGTGGAAAAAAAGTGCCACTCAGAGGTAAAACACCCCAATAAAAGCAGAAATGAACCTCATTTTGCATCGTAGGCTTTTTGTAGATTCTTTTTACAGTAACTTATCATTTTTGCCATTACATAACGAATTTCGAGTTACTTCATAGCATATTTACGATATTAGACAATAAAATTAGTATAAAAATTAAAAAATAAGGAAAATTTTTGTACTAGGGTTATAGCAACAGCAGATTTACCCAGAATTTCTCAGGTCTTTAATTTGATTAAACTCGCTAATATATACAGAGCTAGCATTTGGATGTTTCCGGATTTTATCTGAATTTTGCGCGTTTCATTTTTCTCCTTTTTTTAATAAAACGTACTCCAAACTTGTGTAGTATTTTCACCTATTTCAAACGAAAATGCTAATGAAATGGAAGAATTATATTCATTGCAGCTATTGAAATAAAGACGCGATTCTGTTCCCGCTTCCAGTGTTTTGAGCTACACTAATGTCCTGCATGCCAGAAGGAATTTATTTCCATTTCGCTCTGACCTTTTCCGCACAGAACACCGAGCAAAGGTCGCTTACATAATTTAAAGCCACAAAATCTACCTAAATGGGTGTAATGAGGGGATGTATACAACTTGAGCCTTTCTCTCCTCTAGACAACTAATAATGGAAGCGAATCAGTGTAAGTCACTGGTTTTGCTATTCTGAGATACTGGGTTGGGTTGTTTTACCTCTGAGCGGCACTTTTTTGCACACCATGGGCTAAATGGCCAGGTCATATGGACCCCGAAGGCTCAGAGAAGGTTGGGGGTGTGGACCCATTGAAACATCTGTTGGGAGACAGATGGTAGCCTCCCGTCAAGGCCATCCAGCGTGTTCTTTAACGTGCGTAGGACTCTCTCGCACACGGAGCCACGGCTTAACGTCCCATTCGACGGATAGTGGCCTTTCCAAGCCCATCGGTGTTCCCTACTGACCGTGGGCAGGGCGGGGAATTTTGCGGAGATAAATCTCAACGCTGACCCAGCTGGGACTCGAACCTGAGAACTGCAGATTATGAGCTTGGCGCGCTACCGACTGAGCCACCCTCGCCTTATGAAACTG